>BPLT01000178.1:0-1253196 GCA_019656295.1 Rhododendron mucronatum var. ripense
GCTTTGAGGGTTGAGTTCCTCTTGTTTAATAAACGAGCCTAAAACTCGAGCTCAAACTCAGCTTAATAATTACTAAATGAGCTGAGCTGAACAGAGCCTTAACGGAGCCGAGCCACGACGCAAGCAGCTTGATTCATTTGAATGTGAATTTTATCTGGGATTGCTTGAATGGTTATTAGCATCATTTAACGTGTAAAAATATTTTACAAGGCAAATACTTTTCGAAAATGTAATGGAAATAAATAGTCAGTGTAAAGATCTCCTAGACCCAGAAAAGCAAGCACGAAAGACATCAGAAAAAGAATGCCTAAAAGCACAATCACATTGATAATCTCACACTAAATCGTCAATTTTGGATCCAAATTCCAACTTTTTTCAGAGTAATCAGTTGAAGAATCAAGCACTCTCTTTGCAATGGGAACCACAGCGCAAAATCGGGTTCGGTAACGTCTACCAAGTTACTGGTAACGTTGGGTAATGGCCAAAACATTGTTGGGTTATGGCAACCAAGTTTGCCGCGTAACATCTACCAAGTTGCTAGGAAATGGCTAAAAAGTTGCCGGGTAAAGCTAGGTATAGGCTAAAACGTTTTTAGGGTTTAGACCGCATCGAATTGCACTTGGCCGCTACGAATTGCTTTTGGCCGCATTTAATTGCTCTTGGCCGTATCTAATTGCTCCGGGTCGCATCGAATTGCACTTGGCCAAGAACAATTAGATGCGGCCAAGTGCAATTAAATGCGGCCAAGTGCAATTTAATGCGATCAAAAAAATAAGATGGGTTTCAATGAATTTGGGGTTGTTCGAACTTCGAACAACCACTATGCGAATTTAAAAACGATAATAAAGATGGGTTTCATTAAAATTGGGAAAATACCAAGCAAACAATTTTCTTTGCCACTTTTCTTAACCCATGGATGAAACCGTCTTTGTTCTCTTAACAAAATCCCCATTACTTGTCTATTTAATGAAAAAGGATGATGACAAAAACCGTTTGTCTATTCATTGTACTCCCAACTTATTGAAGGTCCACAGTTCTGTTAATCACATCTTTTCCTTCGTAGTGGAACAAGAATATGGCTTGTTTGCATTCCATAGCTGGACGGTCTGTTCAAGTGATTGTAACCATCCCTTGAGTGTTTTTCAATCGTCTAGATTTGTTAATAGTATCTTACCCAATAAATTGTTTCACCGTAATAAATTTGAACCAATTGATTGTCGAGATAAATGACTAAGATTAAACTGCAGAGAAGCTAGGTTCCTAGAAAAGCCAGGTCCTTGAGACAGATATATTTTCCCCAGGACTAAAAAAGAATAGAAAGCAACTGAAATGGGTGACTCTTTGGGATCAAATGTAATAGTAATTGAAAGAAAGATATCACCCAGAGACAGAAAAATACAAGAAAATCCAGGAAAAAGTAGACTTGTGAAGGCTTTTCTTTCATTTATTTGTGTTTACATAACAGCCCATACGAAATAAGTAGTAATTCATACATAGCATAAATTCATATACGTTATATCTAATGTCATTTAAGAATGTAACAAAAAATTCCACCTTCTCATCTCAAGGAGCAAGCCACCATGCAGCATGTGAACTAGATAACCAGTTCAAATTCAAGTGCTTACAACCCCTTTCAGTACGTCAATACTTGGATTCTTTAATCAATGCTTGGATTCAAGTCTTCATAGCGTCTCGGTAGGGTTTAAAATTTAGTCTTTTGGCTCACAGCACAGATGTGGAACCTAAACTTCGGTCCCCTTGTAGGTGTGTGGGGTCTTCTGCAGATGACTGTGTGATGTTGAGGATAAGATGACTGTGATGTTGAGGATAATACTCCCAGATGGGTACAATGAGAGGCCTAATTGCATATCCATTTTGTTTGCCCAGAAAAAAAATCCAAATGCAACTGACACTACGCAGACTTTTCACCTTTTTATTTCTGAGGCTATGGTCATGACAAATAATTGACAACCATCCAAAACATAGATGATTTTCCACTGCTATACTTATCGGAATCTGACCAAAATGTGTCACCTTCTCATCTGAAGGAGAAAGCCAAGCAGCATATGAACTAGTATAGAATCCACTCAAATCCAAATGCTACTGAAGCTTCTTCGAGTGCCTGTTTCCTGCTCAATTCCAAGCTCCACCCTCCCGCCCTTCCACCTCTCTCTGCTCTGATTCTTGTCATTTCTTCACTGTCGTAATTGTAGGTGTGCATGTCAATCCGATAGGAATGGGCTGTGGGGGCCATGCCTGTTGGCCGTGGCTGCCCCAATTGCCCCCCTGCAACCGCGGGGACATAATAACCCTGCACACCGCACCGACACCTCCTTGAAAGCTCTGGCTTGTGGTCTGTACCAAAGTAGAGGTGAAAATAGGTGAGAATCCTTGCAATTGTTGTAAGGATGCAATCCACCTTCATAATAAGCACATTGAATTATTGCAGGCTTAAGCAGTTCTCAGTGAGGAAGGTGTTAATACACAAGCTCGGGTAAGAAAACATCTTTATTGGGAGATGAATTGGTTCTGCAAAATGAAACCGCTTATACTTCTTGGAGCTGCAAGTATTTGCATCAATGCTCCCTTTCTGTAGAACGATTAGATACAAATTCCTTGCTGAATAGGATTTCTCATCATACAGAATCTTTAAAAACGTCTACGTTATACATTGTTATACATTTTTTGCATCAAGTTTAAGAAATCACACAGTTATAAAGGATCTGCAAGACACATAGGTAGGCAGATTTAGGAAGTTTCCAGGCTCCAAAGTAGTAACTGGAAGATGTATGAAGTTGTTTATTTTCATTTTCCAATTCGGCTATTTGTTTCTAAATACCGATGCAAAATGGTCAGCTCTCAAGGAAGACTTCAAAGTTAGTTGACGACAAACCAATCAATAACGCTGGAACGCAAGGGATAATTGCATATGAAGCAATGAATTAGTTTAAGGGTTGACGTGCTGAATTCATGTTTGGGCAATTTTTTTCTCAGCATTCATTAAACAACTATGCGAAACTTCTTCCCATCTTTTATCGTCATTCTTGCTGCAAGATGAAACCAACCAGATCTATCTAACTTACCATGCGTGGCTAGCCAGCAGGCAATGAATTGATAACAAACAGGAAAGTAATTCTTCACTACAACTAGTACTTCTTTTCCGAATGCCTACAATACCATTGTAAGAGTGCTGCTCATATTAACAACTTTAGTAAGTTTTGTTCTAGAACTTTTGGTATCTTAGATTCACCTATTGTCTTTTTATAAGGAAGATCTGTGCAAGAATATCACCATAAAACATCTTGCTTAAAAGGAGAGATATTAGACATGATAGAATGCTGGTGACCGGTTCACTCCTACTCTCACCTTAGAAGAACAGAAGCAACAGCCTCCCATTTCAATCAGACATCTCTGTTTTCCACCTGAAGCTATCTACACCTTATTCATTGCAGTCCGTTTGTTTGGGCTTAGAAAATGATTGATTAGATGAAAACTAAGTGAGGAAAGTTATCGTACAGGTGAAAAGCAGTGAAGTATTATTCCACCAAAAGCCAAGGTATGGAATTAATGGTTGATAACTTTCATTGTAACAATTGGAATGCTTGAGAAAAATACCCAAGGAACACTAAGGAAGTATAAACCAAAAGGACTCCGGTTAATAGGCACCCCAGAGAGAGAGAGAGAAGTTACTAGAATATCATAGAGGCGAACCCAGAGTTATATCATCCAAAAGTAAAGTAGAATCGAACTTCATGGATGCTCCAACTAGAAGATCATCCTTATCATCTATCAGACACATGTCATCATCACAACAAATTGAACCCCAAATTGGTCCTCTCTACGAAAGAGCTTCTCAGGAGTTGAGCACCTCACACAAATACAATCATGAATCATCCTTCAATGGCGTGATACCAGGTTCCATCCTAGAGCATAAAAGCATCCTTGAGAGTCAAGAGTGATAATCACAATAGCATGCAAAATACTAAACTTGAAAGCATGAAAAAAATACTTACAAGGGCTTAATTCTGATCTCAGGTGTTGCCATCAATTGCTGTTATTCAGACTCGATTGCTTCACCCGCAATGATAAAGAACCAAACTTTTCTTTAATTGCTTTTAACAAATCGCAACAAATCACACTCGAAAGAACAGAACAGACCAAAGCATGTCATGAATAATTTGAAGATGACCAAACCATTGCAACGCTTGGAGACCAAAGCCCCACAAACAATTTTCTCAATAACATAAAGCAAAAATCTAACCACATCCATCACAAAAAAACCAAACCATTCACTCTAGCATAACTAAATAGATAACAAAACTCACCAATGGCTGAGCGTCAAAAGAAGCCAAACACGAACCCAGCCTCCAAGCCAGCCCAGAGAAGAACACAAGCAGAACCAGGCCAAGGAAAAAATGAGAGAAAGAACCAGTCTTTATATATGACATGTATTCTCTATTCTTAGTTCACAAGCAACAAGTACAATAATCCAACCACTCTCATCAATTCAGCTCAGAGAAGTACATACGGTGTAGCAGGAATAGCACGTGGACAAGCCATAAAACCACCAACAACTTGCGAAGACCAAAATTGCCAAAACACACCAGCAACAAACAAAAGCAATCCCAATGGAATCAAGGACATTTTCGGCAACACAACAACAATCTAGCGATAGACAGCCACAAACCCCAAACTTGTCCAATTCTATTGTATAATACTTCATATGGATATGACATTCTGAAATAAAGAACTGTCATGAAACATGTGGTATGACCCATCAAAATATCTTTTGGATAGAAAGATAAACTCAACCTCTCTCTAATGTAATATGTTGCAACTTTTCAAAATGCTAGTGCGGCTCGCCCATAGAGCGGATTGGTAAGCCTATATCTCTCTGTCGAAAAAAAAAGCTACAATGTTCTTCTCTATGTCAGAAAAATGAAAAACTCAACCTCTCAAAACCTTCAGTAGCTTCTCTTTCCCTTTTTCACTCTCCACTGCTTGACTATATACTCTACCCCTTCGCATAGTGTTGCTTTCCTCCCTTCCTTGTAATTCCAAACTTCTGGTGTCACGTACCTACCACTGGATTGTACTCATTTATCTCCATTAAGGCAATTGTCACAGCAGAGTACACTTCATCACCAAGCTCATTCTCAGATTTTTCAGCTTTTTGTCATCTTCATCAATAACTTCCCACAGCTACATTCAAACCATCTTAAGGTGAATGACAAGGTCAAAAGGGAAAAGAGGAGAACAGAAATATAATGACGAACAAGAAAGAACGCCCCAACAAATATAACTGGTATAGGGAAGGCTATTCATACCACTTTCTAATATAGTACCACACTTCAGTATTAAAACTGCAGAGACATGGCAAAGTGTTCCTAGATTGCGTCTTTCCCATAGACAAACGAAATCAAGTTCCTCATTTCTAACACATAGCCCACGCGGCACGACATTTTCCCTCATTTGTTAAACGTGCAGTACTTCATAAAAAGAGAGAGAATCCCCATATAAAGAGGACTTGTCTCCTGAATCCTAAATTAGAATGCCATGTCAAGCAAAGATGTCATTCTACAAAAGTACATGGCACTGTCCCAGGGGCTGAAACAGAAAGAAAATCTAAAATGGTCCACTGAATGAAAATGCAATACCTGTTCCTCGTCACTTCCTCTGATGATCTTAAAGGGATGCCAGCAGGCATCCCTCACGTAAGCGTCCCATAACGAATATAGCTCCATAGCTTTACTATCAGCTTCTTTTCCATACTTCCTCTTGGCTGCAATATGGAATGGCCTTACTGTCAGGTCGCCCATCCTCTTGATGCCAATAGTAGACTGGGATGACTGCCCTGTCCAGCCCTTTAAGGGAAGCAAAATATGTTTCTTACCAATCCATAGGAAAATTACCGCATCATTGTACAAGATTTAAATTTGAAGAATAACAGAAATTATAGAAGTACTAAAAAAATGACTTCCTATTGGCCAGAAAAAAAGGTCTGTCAAAGGGAATAATTGTAGAGTATAAGTTTGTCATTTCAGTGTGTGGGCTACCAATGGAACTACAGCATATCTATTGTAGGAAGAAGATTCATAAGGATCATAACCACATAGATATTTGAATTACTTCCATCTGGAGAAAACCATCTCATAAATCATCTCTACAAATTGTGGAGTGATAAGAGGATTAGACACTACTACAGCTTGGCAGCACGGTTATGAAGATGGCCTCACAGGGTCCACTTTTTGAATCCTTCCATTCTCTAGGACTTTCTCTCGGAAGCAGCCAATTCGCTTTTTAATAACTTGGTTTGTTAAAAACACCTGAGAAAGAAATAACATAGATGGTACTTTCTTACAACTCTTCAATCAAATGAGAATATAGACATCCAAGTCATACCCAAAGCACAAGCACTTTGGGGGGAAGACAGACACTACAGTAAGGAACTGCAGTCCAAATTAGAAACCACCTTATCAGATCAAACTTTAATCAGCCCCTAGTTCTCAAGTACAGTACATTAACTGCCCCACATGTGGATCATCAGTTGTTTTCAACATCTTTTCTGGATACATATTTTAGAATGGGAAACTTAATGCATTGCCTATGCTGGCACATTATTTCAGTATTACCAAATACAGAGACATTTACCAGATGTAGAGCTGCAATAGCTGGGCAAAGTGTAATCAACTTTCCCACAACTAATGTTGTACAAACCAAAAAGTCATACAGGAGGTTTAATTGACAATGCAAGTAATTCTCAGCTTTCATGTTGCATTTAACTTCCCTAAAATCAGGTATGCGAACAATCATAGTCATCCCTGCCCATTTTCATGTTGCATTTATAGAATTCCCAAGTGACAATGCTCATCACTTCAAAGTAAGATACACAGTGAATTACCTTATTTCTTTGTTATTGATGTAACATAGATCAGCAAAACAGTGCATGATCAATGCACAAAGAGTTAAGCATCAAACCTACTTCACAAAGGGTTTCCCACTTTTCTTATTTCATATCAGTCCATATAAGAACCATGAACAAGAATACTACTCACATTAATTAACTCCTTGCGAGCTTGTTGAACCTCATCATTGCTTTTGAGTTCCTTTATAATGAGAGCTTGACTCAGGGATTCTAGATCTTTGAGGTCTGCTCCTTTTCTGATAAATCTTGTTGAAGTGCATCCCTCTTCTTCTTCAGTTCCAAATCCCTGTCCTCACCCATGTGTCCAATAACTTGTATTGCCCATCTCATACTCTCTACCTCCAACTCCAGGGCTTGCCTGGCATCAATTTTCTTCTGTAATTCCAAAATTCTTGCTTGAAGTTTTCTTTTTCTCTCTGTCGTGAAAAAGTGTAGTAGAATCATAAAATCATATAATTCAGGCAGATAATTGTCACTTCAATGATCTAAGTTAAAACAGAAAGTAGCGCATATTACTTTTTGATCTTCTGCCAGCCTTAGAAGGTTTTCATCTGCTATCTTTTTGCTCCGAGGTAGCTCTCTCATTCTGAAAACAAAATGAATTTGTTTATAGTTGATTTCGAACTGCTAGTGATTCCGTGGGAAGACGTTGACAAACAGTGAATATGGCTCATTTCCAACAGACTGCAGTGCACCAGGAGGTATAAAACAAAAGCTATAGGCCATTCATAATAAAGTTTTCAAGCAATTTCTAGGATAAAAACAAAAAAAAGAAGAAGGGTACATCGAAATTTCGAGTTTTGACACCAATCTGTAGTTCCCCATTTTGACAAGGCCAACAAAATTTATTTCTGTTAAGAAATTTGAAGAGCTGCACACCAACAAAAAGAGGAAGGAACGACTGTTATTCTTTTTTTGTGATATTGCGTTTGAAATTGACACAAACTACAATAATTTTCTTTATCTAACAACCTTAACAAGCCAGTTGAATATCAAGCATTTTCAAGATTTGCAAAAGCACCTAAGAATATACTCCAGAGTCTGTTTTAATCAAGTGGGAGATTGGGCATTGCTACTCTTCCATCCTATTCTAGAGTGAGAACCATTTACAAGAAGGAAAATTTAAGTACCATTTTCTTCTCAGAGTCGAGCTTCCTCCTTTCATCTTCATTTTGGGCCTCCCGTTTCTCCAGTTCTTTCTCACGCTGCGCAAGCTCTTTGCTCTGCAATTCGATTTTCTTATTAATATGTTTATGGTCCTCCAAAATATTTTCAAGTTGGTCTGCGCGCTTTCTGCTGCATCTTTGTTATCTCTATTAAGCATCAAATGGCGACAAAAACATCTACTGTCAATTAAAAATCTTTTGGAATGATAATAAAACAACAAATGAACTGTAGCATATTAACCTTCATTGTAAGCTTTGTGCATCTTATCTTTTCTCACTCATCCACTCGCTCAGTGACATTAAAGTTTCATTGTATTTGCACTCAATTTTCCTTAAGCCGCTTATTCTTACCTCGATCGTGTTAGTCAAATTCGTCACAAGCTTTGTATTTTCTGCTTACCACTCAGCTTCAATTTCAGAAATACTTTTCAGATTGCCAGTCTTCCGGAGATGTTCACCAACTATACTGTTAGAGTGGAAGTCCTCATCGCGAGCAACCCATCCAAATAGCTCATCTCCCATGTGCTTTTTGCTGAAAAGTAATCCCTCTTGCCCTTTTGGTTTGATTCGTAAGATTTCTCAAACATCATGGCGTTGTGAAATCCAGGCCAGTCTCTATTGAACTCCACCACCGCAAATCCCGAATGGCCCTTATGGTTCCACAAGGGATGAACACTTACTGGATTGAAATCCAGTGCAGCCAACTTATCCCTAAGACTTGACCCACTTTTCCCAATGTAACCCCCAGCCATTTTCTTAACAGGGATGTTTGCTACTATCCCTACCCACGGCCAAACAAACAACTCAGTGCTATCGTTTCCCACAGAAGCCTCAATAGCCTCTGTTGTGGATTTGGACATAGACCCATTTGCCTTAAACTGCTCTTCCATGTACCTCACTAGTGCTAAATGTCTCCCTTTCTGTTTCACATTCTTGCTCCCAAAACTAGAACAATGCTGCAGAAGCTCCTTGTATTTGTAATCCCTCTTTTTCCTCCACTGGCAATACCAGCATCTATACACCCCATTCGATAATTCTACCTTGATACCCACATTCATTAAGTTCTTGTAACACTCCTCAGTGTATTCCTCTAACTCTGAGTCACTTATATATGTTTCCTCTTCTGATGATGTGAGAATCGTTTCCCACAGGAGCCTCAATAGCCTCTGTTGTGGATTTGGACATTGACCTATTTGCCTTAAACTGCTCTTTCCATGTACCTCACTAGTGCTAAATGTCTCCCTTTCTGTTTCACATTCTTGCTCCCAAAACTAGAACAATGCTGCAGGAGCTCCTTGTATTCATAATCCCTCTTTTTCCTCCCTTGGCAATACCAGCATCTATACACCCCATCCGATAATTCTACCTTGATACCCCTTTTCATTAAGCTCTTGTAACACTCCTCGGTGTATTCCTCCAACTCTGAATCAGTTACATCTGTTTCCTCTTCTGATGAGTGAGACATTTCTGTAATTCAGCAAAATAAAAAAGACCCAGTGAGGAACAGCCAATCAGCTAACTAGTTATTATTGCCCAGTTAAACAAATATATAGGTAATGAGGAACAGATAGTAGTTCTCATCAACGAAAACTAAACAAGTTCACTAAAATTTCCAGATAAGCAACAATGTTCCACTTAAATCGAACTCAGGTTGTAGCAGGCCGAGCTCAATCGTGATACCACCACGGACCACTTCCACTGCTTCGTCACCCTCGGCTGCCGAGAGTGCAGTCGACCCACTCCTCCCGTGCTCGGCACGCCGAGGCGTGCCAGCCACATGCTTTGCCTTCGACTTGCGTCCGGCGACGGATTATGTCAGGCTCGGCTATCGGCCAGACGGCGGACTCTACGGACAGCTCCCGCCCGGGCAGAATCCTCTTTGGCCTCGGCCTCCACTCGGGCTCGGCCTATTCCGTTGGCTGTTGGGCTCGGCCACCTGCGCGGCCACATGCTCACCCACGTGCAGGGACAGTTATGCTAAAGGATAAACATGAGCGCACATGGAGCATGCCAGCTCACGCCAAAGCGGTTACCAGATCTATCCGGTGACGTCACGATGACGCCGCTTGGCCCGCGCAGGGCACGTGTCCGTGCTTGGAGAGCAAGTCAGGGAGGCTCTATAAATACCAAGGGATAACGCCTTTGGGAAGGTACGCACTAGCAAACGCAAATACTCACTAAAAAACCCTAGTCTCTTCCCCTTCTCTGCACGTACTCATCCTCTCGCCGGAGGGCCTTGCCGGGCAACCTCCGGCCAGGTCTAGTCGTGCGTTCATTGTGCAGGCTAGGCGGAGAAGGCTAGGCAACCACTGGACCAGCTGAGGAAGGAGACGGAACGAGGATCACGGGCCACACACAGGTTCTTCTCCAATGCTTCAGAAAGGAAAAATATCCAATATGGTATGCTTAAGTTTCAGACATAACCTAAAAGATTCCTATGTTTTCCTGGCACTTTCTCAGTAGACAAACAGAGCATATACAGATGGGTATCACGAAACCAAGTAAATCAAAATATGTTACGAATCATGCCGAGTGTTAGCTCTGTCTTATGTCTAAAGCTAAGTAGCTCTGTCGTACGTCTAAAAGGTAATCAAAAATGATCTCTTGAACCTTGTTTGGTTTCCAAGAAATTATAAAAAGGAAACGGGCAGAAGACTTGTTTTCAAATTACCTTGAAAATGGCAGTCAGTGTAGAACCCGGAAAACCCTAGCAACTTTTGGTGAATGCGAATGATCGATAGACTTGTTTTCAGTGGAAAGTTGAAAAACCAGAGACGCGGATAGAGAGAGAGCGGGGGGGGGGGGGGGGGGGGGGGGGGGGGGGGGGGGGGCGCTCAAAACAGATATGCGACCATTGATTTGTGGAGAGAGAAAGAGAGGTTCAGCTTCAGCACCTGCTGCTGCTGCAGCATTTTTGCAGGCTAGGAACGAGACGCACAACTTGGGTTCTGAAAGTGGTAGTGCTACAGCGACGATCGACGACGACGCTATCCTTTTGCATGCCTGTAGGCCATGGAAGAACACGACATATGCAGACACAGATTCCTCCGTACAGAAGTAGTGAATAATATGCGGGTATTAGGGACACGTGGCGCCATATGTTTTTTTTTCAAATATTTTCATCTCTCGTATTTTTGGGAAACAATTTTTTTGCACGGAAAGATTTTCAATACTCGTGGGACGAAATCGAGCGTGAATCTGGATCACATCTTGGTACGGAGTTTATACATTTGAGGGTAGACCCTATTAATGTGTGGTCCAGATTCGTGTTCAACCTTATCTCAAAGTATTGAATAATTTCTTTTTTGGAAAATATTGGACTAAATATATGAATATGTATTAAAAAGTATATAGTTTTTTGTCTTCTACTATTCTTATCGGCAGCCCATAGCAAGACCATTCTTTTTTTTCACCTTAAAGTAAGTTTCAAAACAAGAGTGTATTTATTACACAGGCTAATTTCCAGCAAAAGACAATTTTCCGGTTGGAGATCGATTTTTACCCCTCCAATAGGGAAAAAATTTCAATGCCGGGTGGCTACCATGTGGTACCTGCTTAGCGCATCCGAGCAGGACCATTGCGTTTTTGGATAACTTTGATTTGGAGAGAGAAAATGAGGGATATAGTGTTGGGGTGAGAGAAAAGAAAGGGTTTCGATTCAAGCTGTCCCAAAGTGTATTGGACAGCCCGAATGTGCCGAGCGAATACCACGTGGGATATATACCGACCGAAAAATTTCTCCCTCCAATAGGTAGTCATTTCGGTAGCCAAAAAATGGCTCAGCGAATCTGAGTGAGAAAATGGTTGTGGCCATTTGTGCCATATCAACATTTTTGTGTTACTAGTTGTTTTATTAAAATCTCTACGAAATAATTTTAGGCCTCGTTTTGTTAAAGTTTTATTTTTTAAGTATTTATTTTCATTTTACGAGACAAGTCATTTTCTCACAATACATCACATTTAATTCAAAAGTAAATATTTATTTGCGTTAGTGAAACGGGACCTAAATGATCCGATGGTCATGATAGACCCAAGGTAAAACATAGCATTAACACCACTAGACATAGCATGCAACTGTGCAAGTAAAAAATGAACTATATATAACTTGGAAAAAATTGCTTAAACTATTAGAGATGCTTGGAGTCCAAAACAATTTTTGTTTTTTTTTTGTTTTGATATGAGAGTCAAAAACTTATTCTCCAAATTTTACCAGTTATATTCCACTTTGACCCCGTCGGATTTGTGATGTGACTTGTTCCAAATATTGAAACCTAGAGCCGCAAAACTATCCATTGGAGCTGTAACAAAACTATAACAGGCGTAGCACATAATATCTGTGGTTTCGTACTCAAGGTTTCGTTCCGCTAAAGTTTTTATTTTTCGTTTTACGAGATAGATCATTCTCTCAGAAGACATTAGCTTTAATTCAAAAAATAAGTAATTATTTCTCTTAGCGGAATGGATTGCGAAAATAGCATGGACGCATAGTGTAAGATAGATGATCTTTCAAAATCGAACAAAATAGTTTAAAGATTTATCGAAGCTTTTTCTTCCTTTGTTTGGCTTGAACTACGAAAACATCACTAGAACTTACGCCCACACAAGGTTTTTCTTGATTTTTCTTATATATTTGTTAGTATCATATCACCATTTATATTTCAAGCGACAAAAAAGACCCACATTCAGATAATACCAAACAGAATTTATACTTAAATCTTTGAGTAAATTACACTAAGCCCCCCTCAACTAACCGGCATTTTTCACTTAACCCCTTAGACTACAAAACTCAACATTGTGCACCCTCTAACTATCCAGAGTTGACACTTAACACTCTTTTGTTAGGTCTCCGTAGGAAAAATGCACCAATGGCCGTCTTCGGCCACCGGACGGCCGATTCAAGCCGTCCAAAATTTTTTTTAAAAAAAACCGAGTGGGCTACCGCGGGAATCAACGGCATCCGACGTACGTAAGTGCTCGATCCAAACACCTCATTTAAATTCTTGGGGTGTTTGGATGGAACACCTACGGATGTCGGATGCTGTTAATTCCCGCGATAGCCCACTTAGTTTTTTTTTTAAAAATTTTTGGACGGCTCGAATCGGCCGTCCGGTGGCCGGATACGGCCGTCGATGCATTTTTCCTACGGAGACCTAACAAAAGGGTGTTAAGTGTCAACTCTGGATAGTTAGAGGGTGCACAATGTCGGATTTTGTAGTCTGAGGGGGTAAGTGAAAATGCGGGTTAGTGAGGGGAGCTTAGTGTAATTTACTCTAAATCTTTTTTTTCCCAGGACAGCATGCATAGTCACGTTCTCATCTTAATGACGAAATTCCATTTTCTGTGTTTTTTTTTTTTTAAAATTCAACTGACGTAATTCCATTCATTGTCGTACCATTAGCCTAGATAAGAAAAATTGGAACATCCATAATACACAGCTTCACAAAAAACCATAGATTTGTGCCATATCGAAAGATATTGATGTTCGCAAGAGCCACCGTAAGTTACGCATGCACAAATAAATGACCCATCGAAACTCACCGCATAACAGCATATTTATTGAACACCGAATACTGATACTAACAGAGTATCCAGTCATTTGCGTAGTTTACCATTAGTTTGGAATCACCAACCACCCTAAGCGTACCAAAACGACTACCAGCAACGGAATCTTATATACAAAGGTAAAGATAGCGGAAATTACATTTCACCCAAATCTCATCAAAATAAACCTCAGTCGTCGTAAGCCAAAAATGCTTGACCGATTCCTATTCCTAAAAAAATGGGTTGCCCCAAGCGTAGGGCGGAAACCGATGCAGCACAAATATCCGGTAAGACCGGAGTCGAATCCACTAAGGACAGTGAAATGTGTGCTGTGATTCTGTGAAAACTCGGGGTTTATTTAAACGGGCTCTTAGGTAGCCACCCCTTGTCTTTAATTGATTAATTTAACTAATACTAACAGATAACTTGCTCAAATAATTAAAAAGAGAGGCACGGTCGTAGGGAATCGGCGCTCACTACCCAATCAGGATCCGCTCGCTTTTCAAGATTCTAAAAACGGTTAAATTTAGGGAGAATTGGAAACTCCGAAAGATGTGAATCCTAAGGTTGCCGGTCCCGTACACAGCGGCGAACAAGTTTTGGTCCCCCGTTCCCGCTCACATGAGTCCCGGCAATGCCTCGGATTCGTCCAACGGACGTAGGTTTCACCAACTAAATTTATTCAATTAAATTAATGTACAGAAAAATTGCGAGACGAATCCTAATGGGTCACAACGCGCCTTTACCCAGCGACCAAACCTCAGAAAAACTACTCACTCATTATGCATGAAAAAGAAAAACCTTAACTTGAAACATGTTTTTATTACGCAAGGGAAAAATAAACAAGAAATATCAATTAATGAAAATAAACGAATAACTTTTATAAAGAACTGAAATTAAAACGAGTTATCAAAATGCGAATAATTGAACAAAGCATCAAAAACTTGGAAGGAAGAA
This sequence comes from Rhododendron mucronatum var. ripense, assembly GCA_019656295.1. NCBI lineage: Eukaryota > Viridiplantae > Streptophyta > Magnoliopsida > Ericales > Ericaceae > Rhododendron > Rhododendron mucronatum. The sequence continues at coordinate 14,590 of BPLT01000178.1, forward strand.
AACTAAACATTAATCGGCAGTGGCAGCCCCGTTCTTCGTGATTTTCGTCCGTATAAAGTGCTGCGGCATTAGCCTCCAGAAAAAACCCCCCAAGTCAGTAGGGTAAGAGCATCTTCAATCCATCTTTAATCTTTCAAAATAGAGGATGAATATGACACATTGAGGGGAGATTTTGTAGTTTATTCCTCTTTTTCTTCACTTTTTGTACTTTTTGGGAGAATATTTGAGGGACCCATCGTCCTTTTTAGAGTTTTAGAGAAATTTCATGCTCCAAATTTGCTTTTGGTCCTCTATTTTTAGAGGACTAAATTTACTTTTGGAGGACCAAACTCTAAAAAAGACAGTGGGTCCCTCAAAAATTCTCTCAAAAAGTATAAAAAGTGAAGAAAAAAGGGAATAAATTATAAAATCTTCCCTCAATGTGTCACTTCCATCTTCTATTTTGGGAGAAATGGAGTTGGATTGGAAATGCCCTAAAACATTAGTTTTATAGGGTTTGAAGGTATTAATCACATAGTGGTCCTTTGGGTTTTATTTAATATTAAATTGACCACCAAAATTCCAATGCACTTCACACTTCAATTCAAAACTTTTGCTAACTTCCATCTTTACCCATAAATCATGAAAACCGAGCTCGAGCGCCTGTAAACGTAAAAACACATAATAAATACCAATTAATAAAAATAAAGGACTAATAAATGTAGATTGGAAGGCCAAAATATATATATATATTTCGGCACTTATCACATACTCCTAAAACAAATCTCCCCATTACCTGAAAATAGCACAAGAATGAAGGGTTAACAAGCAACATCAGATTTTGTTGCATACAAACCCTATAACCACTCAGCTCCAAGTACAGGTTTTAATCAAATTGTATGCAACACGAACTTATCATAAGGAGAAATTTAGCGGATATTTTTCCTCAAGAAAAACCTGGAAGTGGGAACCATAGAAAGGGAGTTGGCACGTTTTAATCACCGCTCACCTTGAACACATATTGATGTTCTCCTAAAGTGTCTCGTCAATAGTCTGCCAAGACAATGGCATATGATGCGTATGTGCAAAATTCAATATACTAGTGGCGAAGGCCGAAGGGATCAGCAAACTGTCTCCAATCTTCTAAGCAAATGCTTACTGGCAGAAAGGAAACCCAAGGAAGAAACATAAATCCTATTGTCCAGCATTGATCTTACTGAACAATCTACTGATTCTACTCCAGGCAGCATAGATCCTTTGAGCATACATCAATGTTTGAATGAGTGAACAGAGAACGGTGATGAACAGCTATTCCCAATTAAACTGAATTTAATCATTGTCTTGCCAATATCCAAATGAAGCAGGCAAGGTACTTAATATCGAAACCCCCCCACCCAAAAAAAAATGTAGATTTTGGTTTACTAAAAAAAAAAAGGAGGTGGGGATGAACGGTGACCAAATTAGAAAGCTCTTCGGTGAATATCAGTGGTTACACTAATTTTCAAAAAGCAAAAGGTGAGTTTATGGGTGCAGCATACGTCTGCAAAAAAATCTGTTGTAATCAGGCATAATGCATCATACACAATTAACACAACTGGAATGCCTAAAACAAAACTTGGTATATAATGCAGATTAGTTGGATCCAACCTACAATCCACATTTTGTAGTTGAGGAACAAACCAGGATTTAATGGCATTCCGCAGAAGACCTATACACCAAATTTTAATTTCAACAGCTTGCTATCTATTTTTTTGATAGGCAACAGCTTGCTATCGATTGCAGAAGTATGGCTTCAGTGCATAGTGGATAGGTGATGTGGCAAGTACAAAGAAAAGGAACTGGGTACGTGTATCACGTGCCAGATACGCAAGCACAAGTACCAAGCAAAGTACCAGCTTACAATATGTATCGAGAAGGCAACATTGTGCACTAGACAATCAGCAATCCAAGAGCAGTATAAACAAATTGTGGGTGATGAGGGTCGCGTAGCCTGCTTACGTGTAATTATCCGTGAGCTGGAGAGGCGCGATTGGTTGATGATTAGTCAAAACGAGAGAAAGGGATTGAGAGCGTCCCGCGGGGTGAGGGGTAAGGAGCGAGAGGTTTTGGGAGAAACAGAGGCAACGTGTATTTCCTGGCTTTCCGTGAGGTGTCCAAACCTTTCGGGACCAAGAGAGTGAGGTCACCGCCTTTCGAGGAAGAATGTTCTCCTCCCTCAAATTCAGTTCTTCACCTTCTTTCTTAGCCCTCCAAAAAGGTCCCCCCAATCATTGGGGATGTCAGGGGTATTTATAGAGCACCTGGGCCTGGGACAGGCCCAGGACGGCGCTCCTGTCAGCGCCTGACACGTGTCCCTCCTGTACCTCTTAGCCGCGAGGAGACTCGCCTTTCCGCGGGAAGGCGCGGTTTTCCGCGGCGTAACCTCCAACCCCCAAGCCACCAAACCACGAGATTCCCCAATTTCCCGCTGAGCGAGGGTCGCGACCTGCGGCGATCGTTATTTCCCCGCGGAGGCCCGCCCGGACCTTGCCTCTGGGCCTCAGGTAGGGGTCCGCGGAGATTTCGCGAGATGAAGACTTGATAATAATGACATTTCAGGGGGGCGGCGCTCGGGGTTTTGATCTAAACCGATTGATGGGGGGCCCGCGGAAGGAACCCGCGGAAGTGAGTTCCGCGGTGGATTCTCCGCTCCCGCAGACGACTCCCGTGATCATACTGCTTCGATCCGCCGCTCCACGCGTCACTATCCCATTGGTTGGTCAGCGCTTTCAACTGCTGCCACGTGTTCGCCCGCAATTGGAGAGTCAAATAGTCGCTTCCTCAGGTTTCAACCTGTTGACTTTGACCGTGCCTACACAAATATAATAGTATAAGCACATAAAACGAAGAAAACAATATGTACCTTGAAGAAAATAGGATTACAGTTCAGGCGCGCTACACAAGACAGTTGTCTGACCCTTAAAAGTTATCACAGTAGCCTGGAAGTTGAGAGTGGGAGAACCAGAACGAGCCATATCCTTGACTTCAAAGGTAATATAGTAGAGCTATAATTACCAGTGATGTTTGCCTTGAGGACCTTCACAAACTGGTAGTTTGCACTCTACAATTTCGGAGAGAAATCAATCCAAATACAAAGAAAGAGGAGTTGATCAAATAGGTGAGGAATGAAGAATTAAATGAACCAACAAAAGCTCAAGCAAGCATACACATACCTTGTTTTTTGTTGTGCTCGTCAAGGGCTAACTTTGAAAATCCTCCCATCCACTCCAATATACAGGGGCTGTCCAGAGAAATTGGTCTAACTAACAGGGCGCATTAAAGACTCATCACGGGTAATATCCCCAACGTCAAACCCCTGCAGGTATGTAAAGCAAAGCTATGCAATGAGTATTAAAGGGGAGAGGGAAATAGTATTAAAGAGGGGAAGAGAGAGCAAATTTGAAGAAAAAGTATAATAACTCGGTCAAATAGAGGGCCAAGCTGACTCCCTTTGGGTAAAATGGGTTCCATACCTATCATAAGAGGGCAAAGCTTGTAGGTGGTGTCTCCACCTGGTGAATCTTCTTGGGTTATGATGAAAATTAACGAAGATTAGAAGTATCTGCCAAGACATATATCAGGTATATATCATTGGTAATGGTGGCGATACTCATCTTTAGGTTGATAACCGGCATCCGTCCGTCCTCAGGCCCTTTGCATAAAGGTTTGGTGAGAAGGTGGTACGTAATTTAATTCTTTGTTCATCATTGCATTCTAAAGTCGGAGCAACGGGAATAGAACTACTTTGGAAAATCATTGGCAGCACCCCTAATCTATCTTATTCCTGATCTAGTGTTTGGCTGGTAGAGTGGAATGGCTACCTTCAAAGAAGGCTGGCATATACATTTTATGAAAATTTTGCTTGGGATGCTCCTCCTAGGATAACTAAAATCTGATAATTCAGCCTTACGTGATTTTTCAAAGAAATTATTTGCTGACAAAAAAAAATAATAATCAGACCAAATAGAATCCTTCCCGTATGTACGTACCCTGCTCTCGAAGACCCTTGTTCTGTACTCCAGCATCTGTGTAACCCGTAACTTTACTCATCTCGGCCGTTCGCTTAAACAGACGTGCGTCTCGTTCATCATCTTCCTTCCGTTTCCTCTTTGCTCTCTTCTCCCCAAGTCGAGCTATTCGGCGTTTGTTGGGAGTTCGTCCGATGCATCGACCCGCCACTGCGTGCTCAAGGCCCAATTTGTATGGGAGTAACGGCAAAGAGTCCACCACATTACTTGGGCCCAATATACATTAAATGACCCCATATCCACTTAAAAGGCTAAGCCTTGTAAGTGGTGAGCCATCCAATTGTATATTAAGGTCCAATTCTTTTTCTGTTTATCCGATGTGGGACTCAACGTTCACACATGTTCTAACAAATCTCCCCCTCATGTGTGAACCGAATATTGGGCCTTAACCTCTCTCTGCATCCAAGCTCCCCTTGATTCTGATCTAATACTCTCAACCCTATCTCCCGAACTGCGCTTATTCTGCACCCACTCAATCGATTCAGAGTCATCTCAATTGAGAGCCAACGTGCCTAGTCACCGGCACCATGCTCCCCGATGAGAACTCCATTGAGAGCCAACGTGCTCATTCACGAGCACCATGCTCCCCGACGAGTCAACTCCATCGACAATGAGCTATCCAATACGGCACTCCAACATCGAGCCATATTGCTTCATCGGGAGTCACCTTTTTGGACTTTATACCGCTCCACGAGTGTCTTCTGTGCAAACCCATTCAATGGTGCGCTGAGAGTCTTCCCATAGACCGTCAACCAACGGCTCTGATACCATTTGTTGGGAGTTCGTCCGATGCATCGACCCGCCACTGCGTGCTCAAGGCCCAATTTGTATGGGAGTAACGGCAAAGAGTCCACCACATTACTTGGGCCCAATATACATTAAATGACCCATATCCACTTAAAAGGCTAAGCCTTGTAAGTGGTGAGCCATCCAATTGTATATTAAGGTCCAATTCTTTTTCTGTTTATCCGATGTGGGACTCAACGTTCACACATGTTCTAACAGCGTTGATATTTCCTGCGTCTTCTTTCGTGCTCCTCCCCAGTCAATCTCGCAGACGGACTCAACATGCTAATTTCATCGTCTTCCTTCTGTTTCCCTCTTCGCTCTCTTCTCCCCAAGTCGAGCTATTCGATGTTTATGTTTCCTACACGTCTTTTTTCTTGCGAGAGCGTAGCCAGGAATTATCGGCAGTGGGGGCATTTTTTAAATACACTTCAACCCAAAAAAAAAAATTTACACAGAGTAATTAGCAACACTAAAATAATAAAGAATGCTTGTGCTACAAATAATAATAATAAAAAAAAAGCTAACACATTTACTAAGGAAGGTAGTAATTTCATAATCTATCAAAACAAATCAATTATTTGAATTGTCTCAATGGACCAAGTCTAATAGCAGTTTGATACACAATAACTAAACTGTTACTAATATTCAATAATCTTGATCCAATCAGAAAAAATGTGCTTTTCCTTTCAAATTTTATGCTTAAACCTCTATTTCTTCATGCGTGTTAGTTATATCGACAAAGACAATATTACTTTTAAAATTGTAAATAATTAATGAAGTATAATGCATATAACCCATGGTTTAGCCGCTTACAAATTTAGACATTATGTATTGAGGAGTTTCAAATGGTGAGTGTTGACTCTCTTTTTATTCATTAGACATCCCACTTCGCAAGTGTAGTGGAATTGTTGTAATATTGGAAACAAAAAATTGAGAATAAAATGTATACAAAATGTATTAAAGTGATTAAACAAAAAAAACAATTTAAGAAGCCAATTATAGAAAAAAATACAAAATTTGAGAAGAAAAAAAGAGAGTATACAGTGGGGGCGCGTGCCCCCTCTCGTCCTCAAGTGGCTCCGCCTCTCTCGTAGACGGACTCAACATTCTAATCAAAACGGAACGAGATTATTTACAGAGGCAATGGATAAAATATAATGATATTATTACAAAGAGTACGCTACGACTGCGAAATAGCGACCACTCTGGAAGAAATAACCACAATCGAATCCTGGAGGGAAAAAAGAAAGAAAAGAAAGTCGGGAAAACCCAAAATCTTAAATCTCGAAAAAGTTTTATTAACATTTGGACCGTTCAAAATTTTGGATGATCGCGATTCACTTCCATAAAACTCCTTTATGGTACCCTCAGTAAAGTAGTTTTTCTAAAAAAAAATAGCTCCAACCATTAAGATGTTCAGAGCTCAAAACTTAGGTATAGTTCTGTTAAACAAAAGTTCTAGCACTTTTTGTTTTTATTCAATTTTTTTTCACGTTGATTAGTTTTGCGTCAATTTTTTTTTTTGGAATATGGATGAGACAAATAAAAAAAGTACAAAAAAATTCAAAACATCATGCATGAAAGTATTTTTTTATCCCCAAAAATAACAAAATTTTCAAGAAGGACAACTAATATGAGATGGAAGGAGTACTAAATACGCTCGAGATTTAGCAAAAATCTTTGTTGTTAATTTCTTGAGAAATAGAGAAACTGAAGACCTGGGTTTCCTATTTAACATTTGAGTTTATTTTATACTTGTACTTCAAAAAAAAAAATAAAGTGGGCAGGCTTTTCCTGTAACCACACAATCTCAAATCAAATCATATAAAAAGTGATAGCCCCAGCGATGCACGAATTTTTAAAGATTCATAATTGGGCCTCTTATGCTTAAGTTATTGAATTTTATTCAGTGAAGGGATAAAGAAAAGACAAGAAGAAAAAAAATTTTATTGAGAAATGTCACGTAGAAGAGAGTGTCAACGAGGAAGCTTATTTCTACTTCAGTAATTAAAACTTGGCTAAGACACAGAAAGTCAACAGCTTAGGCCCAGGTCAGAGCCCAAGCTCTCTACTAGTTCAAAAATATGTTAGGATGGCTCAAGACCTGTTTTGATAATTAATACCAGTCAAGAATAAGTTAAGAACATTTATTAATACTGAAATGTTCTTGACGGATATTAATTATCAAAATACGTCATTGACTATCATTTTCCCAATATGTTAGGCTCATGGACCGGATCTAAACTAGATTTTGGACGTAATTGGTTTTGGCCCAAGTTCAATACTCTTTTGGAAGTAGTTGCTCTCTCTCTCCCCAATGAACTATTTTTCTATTTTTTACACGTGAATTCTCCCTCCGTTTCACAATGTTGGTCCTTTGAGGACGAGCATTTAATGCATATTCCCCTATAAAATGACCTATTTTTTTATCCACCTGTCAAATGACCTTTTTGATTTTCAATATAACCTTTCGAAACATACTAATAATGTTATTTTAAATTTTTTACAAAGGATAAATTTTGGAAATCAAGACACTTTTTAGTTGATTTTTCAAAATGGACTAGTAATATTTTGGGACAACCCAAAATGGAATAGAGTACCAACATTGTGGGATAGAGGGAGTATAATATTATCCTTTCACGTCTATTTTTTTATGCATGAATAAAAAATGATAGTTGTAAATTTATATGCAAGAGAATTAAAAGGAGTGCAAGTACAACAAAAAAAAAAAGAGAGTGCAAAAATCATTAATATTTTGTTTCATATTATTTATGTATACGATTATGCATCTGAAGATCATATATATCCACCTTGAATGTGACTAAGGTTGGGTTTCCCCTATTGTGCTAAAGTTCAAAAAAATAGAGAAATTTTGAGATATGTCATTCTCTTTTCATACATCAACTTAAAATACATCAAATGGAAATAGCATGTTCAAAGTCTTTAAACTATAAACAAAATTTTTAGGGAAAAACCCAGACTAGGGGTGAATTTAAATTATAACAATTGTCTCTCTCTTTTTTTTTTAAATTTTTTCAAAAATTTTAATTTCCTACTGTTTTTTAATTGATGAGTTCAATTTAAATTGTACAAAACTTTGAAAATAAATTCTCTAAAATATAAATGAGAAAAAAAATTACAACTGTCTTTTGGTTTTTACTAAACTTTTTAATGGAAAGTGCATATTTTTTTGACTTTTCAGGATGGACACTTAATCCATGATAGTATTTTTCACAAAATAAAAAAAATTCACAAAACACCCCAAAAAAAATACTTGATGCTCTATAGGAAATTAATTCAGTTTAAATCATCTCCGACACCTTTTTCTATCATCGGGGCAAGCCCAGTGGGAAGGCCCAAGAGACCGCCGCCTTGGGCATTTATATTTTGGGCCAAAAATAGGGCACCGCTTCCTAGATAAGTATATATATTTTCTATGTGCAATTATAATACAACTCCTTAGGTGGTTTCGTAGTAAGTGTTTGTTTTTCCATATAAGATGCATGGGTTCAAGTCCTGGTAAGATACTTTTCTGAAATGGTTTTTTTGCCAAAAACAATTCTCGTCACACAAATTGAAGTGTCTTTTTGCCAAAAAAATTCTCTTGTCACACAAATTGAAGGCTACTGTGATTCAAACTTAAGTCCACTGAATATTATTGCAACCGCACAAGCTATTAAGATCGGAATATTTACCATGTTTAATAGTATGAACGAAAATGATATATAGATAAGTATTTCTGTTTATTATTTTTAAATTAGAAATTTATGTATGACACAATTTCACCATTTGGCCTATGGCATCAAAATATCTTGAACCGACCCTATCTATCATACCTTTCTTTGGGTCTCGCAGGCTACATTGCGACACTAAAAAACCATTGAATAATTACTCTTTTGTATGAATTTCTACGTACACATGGTTTTTTAGCAACATGACAGCACTTTGAACTGGCGATTCTACGTCTTCTCTCCTCTAGATCTCTCTCTCTCTCTCTCTCTCTCTAGATGTCCGGCGTGTGGGTATTCAACAACAAGGGCGTGGCCCGACTGATCACCAACCCGACCCGCGAGTCCTTCGAGCAGAGAGACCCTTCGCCCCACCCGGGCACCGCCACCGCACCCGGCGCACGCCCCCGGGTCCTGGTCTACCTCCCGTCCAACCATGCGATCCACTCCTACGCCGACCTCCACCAGCGGCTGGCTGAGCTCGGCTGGACCCCTTACCACAACCCTCACGGCTCCGATCACCTCCTCCAGTTCCACCGGTCAGATGACTCCTCGGACCTCATCTCTCTCCCGAAAAGCTTCGCCGACTTCAAGCCTATCCACATGTACGATATCGTTGTGAAGAACCGCTCCTTTTTCGAGGTCCGTCAACTTCCGGCGTAATATAGTCTGGCCCCCGTCGGCGACAGCCGCGCTACCACCGTAATACGAAATGTACGGCTAATATGCACAAGTATGTTGTATCTCGAAAGATCTTGCTAATTTCTTGAAGCAATGCAATTAACTGAGGTTAGTTGTATGGGTAATCGAAACCACTCATGTCCTATGAGTTGCTGTAACTTGTTAGGATAGCACCAAGGTTTTAAATATCAGTTTCAGGATACGTAATGGTAACGGTATTGGAAGTTTCAAACGATACGAAACGGAAATCGGTTGTCGCAATTGTGAATTTTGAAAATCATTTTGGAGAATTTCTTTTTTAAGTGCCAAAATCACCCGTAACGGTCGAGTATCGAACGGGTATGAATGAATCGGTCTGTGAATCGGAAACCACAGACTGATACGTAATAAGAACCGGCCGATGCGCATGCGATTTTCCCTGCCATCAGTATATCGGGGTGTAACAGTATCGAAAGGCCAAAAAAGTTACGTATAGGCAGTTACATTACGTAATGGCCGATTTTTAAATCCATGAAAAATTTAGTTCAAAAAAATTCAATTTTGCTCTATATAGGTCTATACCTAAGAATTGGATTTTTCTACCAAGAGCTTATCGAATATTCGATTGGATTTTTTTTTTTTGCGTTATTTGACCCTTTCTTTTTTTCCGGGGAAATGGAGAATAATATCATTAATTTAGAAGGAATATACATAAGTCTAGGGTAAACAACCCCTTGGGCATCTGTCCTTAATTGAAAAGAAACAACAGTAGGCATAATTTCTAATAAATGAAAACCAGCATCCATTTGGAATCCCAAGTTTGCCAATCAGTCAGCACAACCATTCCCTCTACGGTAGCTATGCATCACCTCCGTTACTCCCAACTTCTACGAAAGGTACCTGTAATCATTCAATGATACACTAAGTTGATGGGTATCGTCACATGATTTAGCAAGTAATATTGTAACCAAAATCATCGAGTCTGTCTCAATTTCAAGGTTCGGGAGGCGTAATCTATCCGCTAATTGAAGGCCATCACGCAAACCCATAGCTCTGCCGCCACTTATCTCCTAACAAAATGGTGATAATGAAAAAGTTTTTGAACATCAAATAAAGGCCCACAACATAGCTCTAGGGTAAAGTTACCCTTATCCAAAGCAAGATTGAACAAAACTGACCTCATATGCATCAGGAAATTGGCGTGATATTACTCTCATATTTTGATAGAGCCGAGTTCTTGTTTTATTTTTTTGGCCATCCGATTACCAGATAATTAAGTTTACCTGTACTTCAACTAGTCCAGCAACACACAGGTGACAACATTATTCAAGAAGCATAGGGTCAAGCGTTTGTCCAGTTTGAATACTTTTTGTTTCCCCATCAGTCCGCGGTTGGATGTTGTTCAATACAGTACAATAATTCATTTGTAAGTAAGAATGAACCCGCAGAGTAACGCCCCGTTCCGCTAAAGTTCTTATTTTTTACATGCTGATTTCCCACTTTAACAGGTCATTAAAAATCTAGGGAGAATCTCTCTAAAATGCTATGGAACCCACTTCGATCTGTCAAATTCTCAACGTAAAAAAAGTGTAGTGGACGTCTTCTTGACCAAAGAGAAACCACTCACTTGCTGGAGTACGTCGAACTGAAAAAGAAGAGATTGATGGATATAATTAATTCGAAGCCAATTCTTAGTTAGCTTTGATTTGATTCTGACGTGAACTTATGGTTTCTAACAATGTTGAAGGTGGATTCGTGCCAAGAGAAATGTGATTTTAAGACAAGTTGTGTATAGCAAACAACTATATAATAGTGAGAATTACAAATGAAACGGGGTGATGGCTTGGGATAAGTAGTCCATTGGGTTTCATACATTGAATTTTTATTATATGCATGTTTAGTTCTTGTTGGCATACGCCGGTGGTGTGAGGTCAATAGGCTTGAACATGAGATTGTGTATGATGAAATGGGGATAGTCCGAGCTCTCAAATGCTTGGTAGGGGATAGTGTGAGGTCCCAAACGCTCGGATTAAAATCGTATGACAAGAATACATAAATGAGATGTATGATACATTCAAAATGCTTGACGTAGTATTACTTCGATAAAAGTAGAAATAGAAGAGTAGCAAAGCCATGTGTTGTGTCGTTTCGTTAAGTTCGTAAAGTCATATGTAAAAGATGGAACGTGGGTAGAAATGGTATCGATTGGGCGTTAAACTCCTTATTCGGTTTAAACCTTCTTGTTGGTGACTTAAAGAGTTATGTCCTCATTCATTCATTATACTTTACTAATTTTCATATAAATGTAGCGCCGATTTCTCTACTGGGCTAGTGTGCTCACCATATCAGTTTTCAGGTGTCTCACCGGAACAATAACTTGGAAAGCTTGCATACATGTGAATTTATATTTTGAAAGCTTAAACGATGAGTTACCCAGCATCTTTTATATAATCATTTAAGAGATGTAAATGTGACTTAAATTTATTACTTTTATTTTTATTTTTTTGACTTAGAAACAATGTAAACTCTTAACTATCTTCATTGGCTATACTTACGATGATTTGGGCCGTGGAACCACATTGTAACTTTTTTTGAAACACTGAATTTGAAATGGCAGCATGAACTCTTTCTTGGGGTATTATCTATATTATTACGAGGATTTGGTTTATGAAATGTAAATGTTATTTATGTTAAAAATTGAGGGCATGACAGAAGAGCATATTATCTTGACTTATTCTCTAATCTCTCTCATCGAGATGGATACTTAATCCATAATATTTATAATAAAAAAAATTATCACAAAACACCCAAAAAAATACTTGATGCTCTATCCGAAATTCGGTTTAAATCATCTCCAATGAGCGTACTTGCTAGGTAACAAATACAAACAGTTTTATATAGGAAAACTTGTTCGGCACCGTCATGTTGTGCTCTAACGCCTTTTTCTATCATACATTTCTTTGGATCTCGCCACATATTTTTTTTGGTAAGTAAAAAAAAAAGGGGGACATTCTACAGCGTGGCTCTCGCCACATTGCGATACTACAAAACCATTGAATAACTAATAAGTCTAGGTACACTACATCCAACCACTACACCATCCATTACATTTTTTGTAGGGCCAACCTTGGGTTCCAAAAAATACAGAAAAATGTCCATAAATTTTAAAATAATATATTATGGGGCCCTGTAAAAAATCAGCTCCAACAAATATCGGTAAGTATTATTTCTAGATTCGTTGATCCGAAACTGTGCAGTTAAACAGTTTCGTCCCTACGAATCAAGAAATAATACTTACCGATATCCGTTGAAACTGATTTTTTACAGGGCCCCATAATATATTATTTTAAAATTTATGGACATTTTTCTGTATTTTTTTGGAACCCAGGAAGGACTCTACAAAGAATGTAGTGGATGGTGCAGTGGTTGGATGGCAGTATATGTAGCATCTCTCTTGTGTGAATTTCTACTACACATGGTTTTTAAGCAACATGACGGCACTTTGAACTGGCGATTCTACGTTCGCACTCCCCTCTCTCTCTCTCTCTCTCAGACTCTCTCTCTAGATGTCCGGCGTGTGGGTATTCGACAACAAGGGCGTGGCTCGACTGATCACCAACCCGACCCGCGAGTCCTTCGAGCAGAGAGACCCTTCACCCCACCCGGGGACCGCCACCGCACCTGGTGCACGCCCCCGGGTCCTGGTCTACCTCCCGTCCAACCATGCGATCCACTCCTACGATGACCTCCACCAGCGGCTGGCTGAGCTCGGATGGACCCCTTACCGCAACTCTCACGGCTCGGACCACCTCCTCCAGTTCCACCGGTCAGATGACTCCTCGGACCTCATCTCTCTCCCGAAAAGCTTCGCCGACTTCAAGCCTATCCACATGTACGATATCGTTGTGAAGAACCGCTCCTTTTTCGAGGTCCGTCAACTTCCGGCGTAATATAGTCTGGCCCCCGTCGGCGACAGCCGCGATACCACCGTAATAAGAAATGTACTGCTAATATGCGCAAGTATGTTGTATCGCGATAGATCTTGCTAATTTCTTAAAGCAATGCAATTAACTGAGGTTAGTTGTATGGGTAATCGAAACCACTCGTTTCCTCTGAGTTATAGTAACTTGTTAAGATAGCACCAAAGTTTTAAATACTCCCTCCGTCCCAATTTATTTGTCTCAATTCTATTTTAATTGGATAAAAAATTAATTATATCTTTAAATTGGTAATAAATTTTATATTTAATATGAATATCGTTTGATAGATTTCTATTTGTTCTATAATACAATGTTTTCAAAATCACCTAAAACACTATAAATTACAAGATATAATTAATTGAAAAGTGATACGAACTTCTAAAAGTAACAAATTGAATTGGGACGGAGGGAGTAACAGTTTTGGTACACGTAACGGTAACGGTTAAGGGGTCGGGAGTATAGAACGATACGTAACCGGAATCGGTTGTCGCAATCGTGAATTTTGAAAATCATTTCAGAGAATTTCTTTTTTAAGTGCCAAAATCACCCATAACAGTCGAGTATCGGACGGGTATGAGTGAATCGATCTGTGAATCGGAAGCCACGGACGGACACATAACGGAAACCGGCCGATGCGCATGTGATTTTCCTTGCCATCAGTATATCGGGGTGTAACAGTTTTGAAAGGCCAAAAAAGTTACATATAGGTAGTTACATTACGTAATGGCCGATTTTTAAATCCATGAAAAATCTAGTTGAAAAAAATTCAATTTTTGCTCTATATAGCTCTGCCGCCACTTATCTCCTAACAAAATGGTGATAAATAAAAAAGTTTATGACCATCAAATAAAGGCCCACAACATAGCTCTTGGGTAAAGTTACCCTTATCCAAAGCAAGATTGAACAAAACTGACCTCATTTGCATCAGGAAATTGGCGTGATATTACTCTCATATTTTGATAGAGCCGAGTTCTTGTTTTATTTTTTTGGCAATCCGATTTCCAGATAATTTAGTTTACCTGTACTTCAACTAGTACAGCAACACACAGGTAACAAGTTAACAACATTATTCAAGAAGCATGGGGTCAAGCGTTTGTCCAGTTTGAATATTTTTTGTTTCCCCATCAGTCCGCGGTTGGATGTTGTTCAGTACAGTATAATTCATTTGAAAGCAAGAATGAACCCGCGGGGTAACGTCCCGTTCTGCTAAGATTCTTATTTTTTAAGTACTGATTTCCCACTTTACGAACAGGTGATTAAAAATCTAGAGAGAATTGCTCTAAAATGTTATGGAATCCACTTCGATCGGTCAATTAACTCTCAAACGTAAAAAAAGTGTAGTGGACGTACGTCTTCTTGACCAAAGAGAAACCACTCACTTGCTGGAGTACGTCGAAGTGAAAAAGAAGAGATTGACGGATATAATTAATTCGAAGCCAATTCTTAGTTAGCGTTGATTTGATTCTAACGTGAGCATATGGTTTCTAAGAATGTTGAAGGTGGTGAGTGATGCTAGCTCTCTTTTAATCAAAAGAGATTTGCCGTTGTTGGTTGTTTAACTTTTGTCTGGTAATATTCGATTTGTCTTCTCGTACTTGGTTTACTATGTTGGGTTGGGGGGTTAATTATTTGATTCAGCCATGCATGCATGTCTACGCTGCTTCTTCTTTTTTTGGCAATGTAGGGTGTCCCAGCAGGTCAGCTTGCGCGTATCTCAGACTAATATACAGCCCTTCCACTGGCGTTTCACACCGTTACATGTGGGGGGTGAGGTGGCTCTAAGAGTTATTGACAAGGAAAATCAAACCTGAGGCCTTAGGATGAAATAAACACCTAAATCTCAGGCCAACCCTTGGGGTACATGCATGTCTAAGCTTTGGATAATCCTTTCTCATTAGTGATCATTAAGCTACCCAGTACGTCAACTAACTGGATTTAGCCAGTTAGCCTCAAAGTAATCTAATCAATAACGACTTTTTTATTTGTCCATCCAGATCATATATTCTCGTAGGGTTACATGACTAATTATGGAGTAGTGTATGGACTCTATATAAATGTTTGGTTCTAGAGTCGTCTGGAGCACCACGTGGTAGTGCTCTGGCCGGATTACTGAATAATTACACGGGTGACCGGAAACTGTTCATTAATTACCATGTTTCTAGAATGGCCTGGGATCAACAGAAGACAGTAGTCCCTTGAAATCAAACTTGTTTCCAAAACAGTACTCCACTAGCAATAGCATCAACAGGGTTATGATCAAAGCTGGCCATGGCATTGGCAATAACGAAGAAACCTGCATGGCTACATGCATATGAAATTAAGCATACATAAACTTGCTTACTATCGTAATATCTTCTGAAATTAGCCATATGGCCGGTGGCCTCACAAGAACCCAAAAAAACAAAACTAATGTGTGGGCCCCAACAATCATTCAATGCTGGCTCAAGAAGATTGGAGGCCTAAAATTATAGGAATGCATCGTACACACCTATGTGAGAAGAGTGTAGTTGAACTGTTGAGGTATGGTAGATATGTGTGCTATTACGAAAATTATTCGATGGTCTTTGAGAACCGGCACATAGTGCTCCAATACGTTTTTGTAGGGGGCTATACTTAAGGTATGTACCACGTAGAAATTTGTGATGAATTTATGTCGAGGGTACCGCGTGTTGATGTCTCGAAATCACCAATAATTAGGTAGTTGCAGATCACGTGTCCGTGATGATGAGACACATCAGGCGGCTGATGGGATGAGGTGCACTGACCCTGGAATCTTTCGTACGAGGCCGGTCAATTACAATTGCAAAATGGTCAATCTTGACCTATCAATAATACAGTGCTCCACTATGATATCCGGTCTAGAGTCCTAATCCAAGTGTACTTCTGGTTCAGTAAGGTTTATGATCTTTCACTTCATTTTCTTACACACACACAAAAAAAAAAAAAAAAGTAGAGTTGATTGAGACTGCGTTCTTCTGGCCTTAATTTTAGCTTTACTTATATTTTTTTAATTTAATCCATTCTTCCAGTAATTAAACTTATTTTTTGGGGAGTGCGAATATCACTCTCCAAAAGTAGGACATTGTAAATTTACATGGTATCAGAGCGGAATCCATTCCACTTTACATTTTAAAAATTCACAATCCATACGCTACGATGAAAGACTAGCAAAAAGGCTGCACGATGATAGGACCCAAAAGTGGCCACATATGACAACTCTCAAACGTGGCTGCACATGAGGGTGGATGTTAAGGAAATAGAATCCCGCATTGCTTAAGAGTGGAATGGGTGATCACTTAATTACATTTGAGACTTCTTCACTCGTTGCCAATTAATTTTGAGATGGATATAAAGTTTCTACATAGTATTTGTATAATGTGTAAATTTTAAGTACTAAATGGTAAATTTTAGAGCGTATTTATAATAAAAAAAAATTGTAGTGCAAAAATCATTATTATCCTTTTTCTCGTTAAACTCTTGTGATAAGAACTAGGATTTGGGAGCGATAATAAGGAATGATTAACAGTGAAGTTGGTATATTATCGATCTTATATGTGATTTATATTGAATTAATTAAAAGTATGAATGGATAATGACATTTATTTCTTGCACAAGTTACGTTGAATGGATAGTAAGGAGAATTTCCATTCATGAGCGCTTTCATTTTTCTCATGGTAGGGAGGTATGGACTATGTGGTCATTATACTATTTTTCTCTGTGGGTTGCTAGAAGAGCAATGCTACTAACACCGCGTTTTATACTTCCTAAACATAAGTGGCGGTGTCTTATATATGGATTAAAAAAATGTTGTCACTAGACTTTCACTTGCTAGAAGTTTGAAAATTTTTTTTTTTTTTGAGAGAGAGAGAGTAATTGAGAGACGAAAACGTGGGACGGTGGAAGATGAAGGGAGAGAGATGTGAGGGTTGAATATAGAGAAAAAATTATTCTATGCTCCTGGGACATTGTCATGTGGTATTTTAAATTCATTTTTCACACATGTATGTCTTTCAGTACATAGAATAAGACCAATACTAGTGTGCATCAAACACGGGATCGGGAAAAAATAGTTTATCTATTGTACCCATTCGATCCAGGGGACTGAATTAGTTTTTTCTTATCCCATGCATCGAATGGGCACAAACGCTAATACTTCCGATTCTGTGGTATTCGTACTCCATCCCGGACTATTAATCTGGACCTCATATAACACACTAATTTCTATACGTCTACATTCATGGTAGGACAAGCGCACTCGTAAGAGAGCTACTTAGACCTCGTTCCACTAATAATTTTTTCCACTTTTTTAGTTTTGTCCTTACTTGAAATTTTTTTTCGTGTTTGTTCGTTTTGCGCCAAATTTTTTTTTGACTTTTTGATTCGTAAAAAATTCAAATAAGAACAAAACTATAACTTTTAGAAAATATTTAGTGGAACAACACCTAACTATCAAACAGGGCGTTGAGGCATTCAACAATATACTCCTGCTTACGCCATCGTAGTCTAACACGAGTGCAACGATTAAAAGGAATAAAAGTAGAAAGATTAAAAGGAATAAAAGTACACCGGCAAAAATATATAGATCTTTATAAAGGATTACAAAGATTAAAATGAATAAAAGTACACCGGCAAGAAGCCACCCAAGACCTAAAGGAAGGTAAGACGTCATTTAAATTTCAGTTTAGAAAAATGGATGAACTTAACTTATTTTCATTTAAATTCTAAAAGGGAAAAAAAATGGTTAAGTTTAAGTTAAGGCCAAAAGAACGCAGCCTAACTTTAGGAGGTGCAAAAATTGATATAGAGTTGATTTGCGGTTAATAATTTGGGGAGTGCAAAAATCACTCCCCAAAAGTAATACATTGTAAATTTGTGAATTAGTGTTTGTATAATCTGTAAATTTAAGTACTAAATGGTAAATTTTAGAGCGTATTTATAAAAATAAATAAAAAATTGTAATGCAGAAATCATTATTATCCTTTCTTCTCGTTTAAACTCTTGTGATAAGAACTAGAATTTGGGAGTGATAATAAGGAATGATTAACAGTGAAGTTGGTATATAATCGATCTTTGATAAGTGTCAAAATATACATATTTTGGCCCTCCAATATACATTTATTAGTCTTTTATATTTGTTAACTGATTTTTATTATGTGTTTTTATGATTGCTCGAACCTGTTTTCCGAGACATTGGATAAAAAGAAGATTTTAAAGAAGTTTGGGGTCAAAAGTAAAATTGCTTTAAAGTTGATTTTGTGAGTTGTTATTATATATAGCTTGAGGGAGCTTTGTGTAATTAAAGCATATTTACCCTATATAAGGAATAGGATAATATTTTGGCCCTCCAATATACATTTATTAGTCTTTTATATTTGTTAACTGATTTTTATTATGTGTTTTTATGATTGCTCGAACCTGTTTTCCGAAACTTTGGATAAAAAGAAGATTTTAAAGAAGTTTGGGGTCAAAAGTAAAACTGCTTTAAAGTTGATTTTGTGAGTTGTTATTATATATAGCTTGAGGGAGCTTTGTGTAATTAAAGCATATTTACCCTATATAAGGAATAGGATAATGTCATCAGCGGCAGCTTTGGGAAAAAAAACGAAGAAGGATTTTTCCACGGACGAAATAGAACTGAACGGGGCTGCCGAGAAAGAAGAACAACGGCTGCGGTCAATATTGTATAGTATTCTCTTTTACTTTTAAATTTTTGATGCTTTGTTCAATTACTCGTATTCCAGTAACTAGTTTTAATTTCTGATTTTAATAAAAGTTATTCACTGGAATTTGATTAGTTAATATTTTTTGTTTATTTTTCATCTCGCGTAATAGAAGTATGTTTCAAATTAGGGTTTCTTGTGTTTCTTGTTCAATGATTAGTGAATAGTTGTTTAGGTAAGGTCGCAGAGCGATTAGTACGCCGTGACCAATCCAGGCATTGCTTTTATTTTCAAACAATGAAAAAAATAATTTTAGGTTAATAAATAACATCCGTTAGACGAACCAGGGCATTGTTGGAGCCCATGTGAACGGGGAGAATGGGGGTCCAAAACCCATTCTTCGCTGCACCCTAAGGTTTTGCATCTTTCGGGGTATCTTTTTTTTCACTAAAATCAAACGTTTTAAGAACACTGAATGTACCAGGTTAATCCGGACTGGTTACGAGAGCTATGAATTCTACGACCGTACTTCCTTTTAATTATTAGAAAAGAACAATTATTTCCTAGATTTTAGTTAATCTCAATCAATCGACAATGGGTGGATACCTAAAAGCCCATTTAAATTATAACAACTCAAGTTTTTAAGTCAACACACATTACTGTCTCTGTGGATTCGACTCCAGACTTACCGGATATTGTGCTATGTCGGTCTCCACCCTACGCATGGGCAACCCATTAATTTAGAACTAGGAAATCGTCAAGCAATCTTATATGTGATTTATATTGAATCAATTAAAAGTATGAAGGGATATTGACATTTATTTTTTGCACAGGTTGAATGGATAATAAGGAGAATTTCCATTCATGAGCGCTTTCATTTTTCTCATGGTAGGGAGGTATGGACGATGCGGTCATTATACATTATTTGGAGGGACTCGACTACAAAAAGAAAAAGCCCTCGGTGGGTTGCTAGAAGAGCAATGCTACTAATACCGCGTTTTATACTCTATAAACAAAAGTCGCGGTGTCTTATATATGAATTAAAAAAATGTTGTCCCTAGACTTTCTCTTGCTAGAAGGTTGAATTAATTAATTTTTTTTGTGTGAGAGAGAGAGTAATTGAGAGAGGAAAATGTGGGACGGTGAGAGATGGAGGGAGAGAGATGTGAGGGTTGAATATAGAGGAAAAAATATTCTTGCTCCTGGGATATTGTGTGGTCCTTTAAATTCATTTTTCACACATATATGTCTTTTAGTACATAGAATAAGACTAATACTAGCGTGTATCGAATATGGGACCAGGAAAAAATAGTTTATCTATTGTACCTGTTTGATCCAGGGGATCGAATTAGTTTTTTTCTTATCCTGTGCATCGAACAGGCACAAACGCTAATACTTCCGATTCTATGGTATTCGTACTCCAACCCGGACTATTAATCTGGACCTCATATAACACACCAATTTCTATATGTCTATATTCATGGTGGTACAAGCCCACTCGTGAGAGAGCTACTTAGACCTCGTTCCACTAATAACTTTTTTCACTTTTTTAGTTTTGTCCTTGAATTTTTTTCGCGTTTGTTCATTTTGCGCCAAATTTTTTTTGACTTTTTGATTCGTCTCTACGAGACAAATCGGAAAAGCAAAAAATTTAACTTTTACCCAAAATGAATCAAAAAGTCAAAAAAATTGACGCAAAAAAAATTCAAATAAGAACAAAACTATAACTTTAAATGTTTAGTGGAACAACACCTAACTATCAAACAGGGCGTTGAGGCATTCAACAAAATACTACTGCTTACACCCTCGTAGTCTAACATGAGTGCAACTTGGAGAAATTACAGAGGAAATGACATTTCTTTTTCTTTTTTGCTAAGATAAAAAATATATGGAACTTTATAAAGGATTATAAATATTAAAAGGAATAAAAGTACACCGGCAAAAAGCCACCCAAGACCTAAAGAAAGGCAAGATGTCAACTGGAACCAAAACTAAAGGCTTGAAAACACCAAGACCCAACATGCACACTAGAAACAAAATCCCAAACCAAAACAGGACATCAAACCACCACATCAATCCAACACAACTGCAAAAGCAGCCCCAACCAAAAGCCAAGAGATCAAACCAAAAAGCGCAACAAAAATGATACTCACACAACAATCCGAACGCAACACCAAACACAACTTCTCACATACATGTGGGCTCTACACACACTACTATGTGTGGGCCCCACATGTATGTGAGAGATTGTATAAATTATTGTGTTTGGATCGTTGTGTGAGTAGCATTTTCGAAAGCGCAAAGCCTCAGAATTAAAACTCCAAGGAGAGAAAGGTGCCTTTCTCGATATCATCAAGATCTTCTAAGTCAACATCGTCCTCCAGATCATCAAGAGCGCTGATTCTTTCCACAAATTCGTTTATGCCAATACTGATAGGCGCCTAAATATTTACATTAGCACTTCCTAATTTATCCTTGTTAAGTCCATTTATATTGTCACTTGAAAATTAGTGATGCGTTTCTCACGTCTGTAGCTTAACATTTTAATGAGTTAAAGTGCAAACTTTAATAAATTTAGGGGCCTGCTTGTAGCATGTGCTAAGCTCTGAGGACCTGGAGGCAGGAGAGGGAGAGCATTTACTCGATCCATTATTATTGGCGAAAATCGTGAGCGTGGACCAGAGGAAAAAAAGGTTTTGTTTTTCCTGGCAACTAATTAACCAAAGAGGAGGATTTGCTTTGAGGGACAATATATAAAAGGAGCAATACACGCACATAACGAGACGATGCTTTAGACACCATTCGGCTGAGAGCAGAATAGAAGAAAAAAAGCTGTGCAAGTTTCCATGACGGGCTAAACTCCTAGGGGGCGATGAAATTCTGTGCTAAGTAACTTCTTTTATGCATTGGTTCTTGAGTTTGTTATTCGAATTGATTCTAAGACTAAGAATCATTTTTTCGTTTTAATTGAACGATTTTTTTTTTAAAAATATTGAATGAATTGATTTTAATTCTTTCTATCGATTGTGTATTTGCATTCTAGATTTCAAATACCTAGTTTTGCAATGGTTTTCACTGATTGTGATTGGAGTTCTAAGATAGATTATGCTTGTAAGACGGATTGTGCCGTTAGGTGGCCAGATCGTGCTACTGAGAGACGGTCCGTGCTATGAGATAGTCTATGCCTTTTAACAACCTGATTATTTTCTTGATGATTATCGTTAGGATTTTTCAAGCCCTAGCAATAATCTCTTTTGATTCAAATAAATAAACCTAGCTTATGCATATTGTTGTTACGTGGTCGGGGTGGATTCGAAATCCTAGATATTTTCCTCCATCATTTCTAAATCTTTTAATTAAATTGCTCTTTAGTTTAATTGGCTCTTCAAAACAAATCGACCAATCAATCTTTTGCTTTTCCGAATTAATCTAGAAGTTGATCGAATTATAGTAACTTAGCTAATCTGTTCCTACGGATCGACACTCGGTCTTGACAACTATTCTACGGTGTAGTAGTTAACTCTAAGCTTTTATAACTTTATTTTTGACCCAAAACGACGCGGTCAAATACTATTTTTGTTTGTGCTAAAATTTTAGTGCCTAAAAACCTTGTACCCCGCACAAGCTACAAGGCTAAAAACCCTATTAAATTGTGGATTTTCGAAGCACGTTTTTTGTACTACCAATTCGAAGAACAAAACTAAAAATGTAAGGGCATGTGCACCAGAGTAGTTAAAAGAGCCTTTTTAGGTATTTTACCTAACTAATGCACAAAAACAAGGCTGCATCAGACCCGGGAAACATGGAGGTATTTTCCCTTTAGGAAAAATCCTCTCCAAAACTACCGAGGAACTATTCATCAACAAACCATTAGTATAATATTTCTTCTTCTTCTCTCCTCCCTGCCGCTACCTAATTTTTGGGATGGTGTAAGCAAAGTAGAGAGACTGGTGCAGTTTGAGAGGAAAACATGGGTAGGTAAAGTAAAAAAATCTACTGTTCATAGTCATTTTTGCTCACAACTGGTGTACATGCTCTAAGGAATGTTTCGTAGTTCGAAGTATTTTTCGGACTCTTAAAATTACTTACTGGAAAATGGGTCCCCCACGATTATTTGAAGTGCATGTAAACTCGTCAGGGCATTTACCTCTCAGGGGTGGAGCTATGTTGGGCCCGGGCTCCGCCGGTGCCGGCTCCCTGAGTTTTCGAGTTTTAAAATTTTTATTTTGTATATACCTAATTTTAAATATTATTGATAATTATTCGTGTATAGCTACTTATAATCGTAATAATTTTGGCTTGATTTGATAAAAAAAAAAAAAAGCACAGTTATTTTACCTTCTCATTTCTTAATTTCTTTCATAAGTAAAAATAGGCACGTAACAATTGAACTAGCCCAAAGAAAAAAAACAAAATGATTGATATATTTGAAATGCATTAGGTTAGAATCATTTCATTATACAAATGTAATGTATTAGAAAAAAAAACTTTATGATATAATAAGTATACGTTCTGATAAAAAATTATGTCTATTAAGTCGGGCCTCCCGGGGTCAAAATTCTGACTCCGCCAATGCTCTCCATTTAACAGTTCTCTTTGGGAGTTCGTGTCACTTAATTTTCATGAATTACTTATATCTCGTAATGTATAAAGCTTTATGTGATTTTGTAAACATTGTCTAATAGAATTAATAGATCGAGATACATCAAACAAGATCCACATTACATATAAAATTTATCACCGATTTAAAAATATAACTCAATTTTTTCTTTGATTAAAATAGAACGAGAGACCGTTAAATAGGGACGGAGCCACGGACTGAGTATGTTGTATGGGGCTCCGACTTTCGCCAGTCTTTTTGGTGGTTTTGTTACCCACCCGGGCTAGTTCAGGCCCATCAATATTGCCAGGCCCATTATTGTACAGGCTTAATAAAGGAAGGTACGGGCTGGTTTTATCGTTGTTCCATTTTGTGACCCAGCATTAATCCCATCATCATGGGGCCGAAAAAACAGATAGAAACAAAAAATAATGGTGATAATATAATACTGAGTTGATTTTATTTTTTTGAACAGCAGAAAAAAGATTTTATAACCTTTGAAACATAATTATTAACCTTTGAAGCATAAGAAGCGTTGCAAAGATTAAACGGATTTGGAGAAATACGATATCACAACGAGGAAGAAGCATCTCAACAACGTTGGTTCCCAATCCAACAATCATATGCATATGAAGAAAAAGTTTTTAAAGTTTTAATTGTGTGGGATCACATCACCATATGGTCCATCTCTTAAATTTTATTTTATTTTTTAGCTGTAGTTTCCTGCTACTTGGGGTGGGTCGGATAGTATTTACGATGATGGTTTCTTGGCTTTTAGTAGTTCATCGTTCAATAACCATGGTTACGGTGTGATTCTACTGTTTTTCTACCGGTTCTGTGCTGTAGTTGGCTTCTTAGTCATCTAGTTATATATGGCTCTACCATGCATATAGTGCTCTCTATCAAAAGTGCAAAAAAAGCCACTAAAGTGGCATTAGACGCTCTAGGTTAGCGTCGGTCAGTCTCTGTGGGAAGCATTGTCAATTGTGAAACTATCGTGACAACTGAACATCGACAAATAGTATGCACGGGCCAGCACGGCTTTGGCACCTGACCGTCTGATCAATTTATCGCTGGACTCGAATCTTTCATTTAGTTTAGAAGTTTTATCTGTCCCTTGTATGCAATAGGTCTTTGTAACAGCTGTATTAATTGTACACAGGAGATTGTACTCATCACTTTAATTAATAAATTTCTAACGTGTTCCTAAACAAAATATCTCAAGACTTTGATGTTTACAATGTTGGCCTGCACTCGATTGTAACAAACACCATTATTATATAATCATGAAAGCGACACAAACAAGCAATGTTAAGTTAAGGCATTCTTGTTTCCTAAATGTCGTCTTTTGAGGAAATAATTTAGGAAGCAAAGGAACACTGATTGTGAATGATTTTGTCTTGACTTGAACAAGTAATCTCTTTTGGCAACAAAAATATAAAATCCTTACTTGGGTAACGCCTATGAAAATGTGACATTTGTTTTCTCGCAAGATGCAAAATAAAATTCGTCACAATTTTATTTGACGTTTAGATATATTTTAATAAGTCTTAATGTGCTTATCATTCATGTAATTAAAAAAATAGATTGAAGAAATATCGATATATGTTTTGATCAAGAAAATTTAGTTTAGAAGAGAAATAAATAGCAATGCAATATATAGTCTGACCATTTATTTATCCATGAGGAACATATTTTGTGTGTAGAGGGATATGGACACCCAATAGATTTTGCCTAAGTTTTAATCCTATTTTTTTATGAATATTTTTCATAATGAACAATAGATAAATTAAATTTACAAAATAAATCATCCAACTAATGAAACATGAAAAATCTCATTCCCCATTCTGTCTATGTTGCAAATTCTCTCAGAATACTAACATACTATAGCTGTCCAGCGACTTTCTTCATCTAACTTCTTAGCTACTTTCGCATTTGTCGTATTAGAACGCCAAACAAACCCCTCAAAAAAAATTTCTTTGATATTCTCTCAATAGTCAATACAATAATTTGATAAGAACAACCAATTGATCTTTTTATTCACTTAAAACTCACACCCACCCATATTGACTACCACACAAACCAAGTTTATTAGTTAATCCTTCCTCATTAACTAATCCTCGTTCACGATATCTACCTATTTTATCCCCTCCTTTATTCACACGAAAGGACCAAAACCTTGGGGTAATTATTCATATTCTCAGTGCATACTTCATTCCTTCACATAACATGTAGGACCTATATGTATGTTCCGTATAAGGTTCACACGTTATGTGAGAAGAGAGAATATATATCCGGAGTATTGAAAAGTTTTTCAAAACTTGTACGGTCGTCGCCAAACGAGCCCATGAAGAGGATCTTTTGTTCCGATGTAATTCGTCCCACGCTACCTACGTGGATCTCGTCCTTCTTCTCTCATTGCAGCCTCCGTTTCGTTCTGGATGCGGAGTAAAAAGAATTTTAAGAAAAGAAAGGTTTTTTCAAGTTTAAAAATTATGTGTTTATGCAAATAATTTTTGTATCAATATGAATATTATTTAATAGATCTCATTGAAATCTTTGAAACAATGCAAAAAAAATCAAAAAAATTATTTTTTATTTTCATATTATATAAATTCAAAAAACCTTTTTCCTTTTTCTAAAGTTATTTTTGTTGTACATTCGAACGACACCGCTGTCTCTCTCTCTCTCTCTCTCTCTCTCTCTCTCTCTCTCTCCCCTCCTCGTGACTCTCAGACTCTCTCTCTCTCTCTCTCACCAATTAAAATAACATCATGTCGCCTTCTGATTACGTTAAACAACAACAACTACTAATCTACCTTCACAAACTCCGAGTTCGTTGATCCCCTCAACTCCGTAATGTAGAGTAATAATCAACCCACATTCTCTCTCTCTCTCTCTACACCCTCTAAACCCTCGCCCATTCGGGGCCATTCCCATTCCCCGATGAAGTGCTTCCACTTCACGAACGGAGAGAAAGAAGGCCGCGACGGCGGCGGCGTCGTTTCGAGGACCACGTCGAAGGTGTCGACGTGGGCGCGCTCCCTCAGCAAGGCGTCCAGCGCACTCGACGCGAGGCGGTCCGAGTTCGACTCCGACTCCCGCGACTCGCTCGAGTTCCTGACTCAGCGCCGCAGGGCCAACGACCTGAGGGTGTTCACCTTCGCCGAGTTGAAAACGGCCACCAGAGGGTTCAGCCGGGGCCTCATCGTCGGGGAGGGAGGGTTCGGCTGTGTCTACAGAGGTGTTGTTACGGTTTCTGAATGCGGTAACGGTCCTGACTCGAACTCGAAGAAGATCGATGTGGCTATCAAACAGCTCGATCGCAATGGCTTCCAGGCATGCTCTTTGTTTATTGTCCTGTGCTTTTGGATATGAACATATGTTCTATCGATTCCTGTTAAGAAAGGCCAAACGAACAAACATACTCTCGAAGAACAATCAAGAAAAAGAAACAACAAAGAACAAAAGACAGAGACAGTGGTGGACGCAGAATTTGTCTCTAGCAGGGTCTGAATCACTGTATTTTCATATTGCTGACAAAAAAAAAAGTTCTATAAGTATATCGTTACATGTGATTATCCAAGAGGAGACGATATTGTGTGTATGTGTGTAGGCACCGTTTAATTTTATACACGCAACCTTAAAAAATAATTGATAACTTGAAATTTTAGGAATTTTTACCCAATACGTATAGCTATTTTAAGAAATTTTTTTGCTCGAGGGACTAACAGGGGCCAATTTCATAGAATTTTTCTTAATTAACCTGAAAAATAGTATAATAAGCAAGAATATTTAGAGTTGTGCAGCAGCCCCTTGCACTCCCTTGGGACCGCCCCTGGACATAGAGAGTTTACGTGGTTCCCAACTGTGGAGATGAGTACATCCATGGTGAAGCGCAATTTAGAAATTCGAGAAAAAATAGCATTGGCACATTTTGTGTGTGTACTTTCATACTTTGAGCTTTGTTTAGGGTGCTTCAGTATAAGGGGCCGACGGCCACTTTTATTGTTAGTCTAAGATGGTTGGTTTTTGAGTTGAAACTCATATGCTTTGATCTGTTAATGGGAAGCTTAAATTGAACTCGGAATATACTCCATTGAATAAGCTAGTGAATTTCGATAGACGAGGATAGAAGTATAGTGGCTTTATACAGTCTAAGCAAGACAACTTATACTTCCTATTTGTTGCTGCAGCAAGTTTGTGGAATAGATCGGTTCATATTGCTTCTTGCTTGTAGATATGGGATGCTTGATTAAACATTGAAGCGGACATTGATAATCTTTCAATAGACGAGGATAGAACCAAATACAGTGGGTTTAAAGGATCTAAATGTGAATTTTTTTTTTTTGTTTCTTTTTCGGTGCTGAGGCATTTTTTCAGATTAGATTTGTCCAGCATGCTGTTTTTAGTAGGTGACAGCATGCCTGTGGAGATGTTATTATTAACACAGCTGTTTAGTTTCTATAGCCTGTATGATTTGAACTTGTTAATGTCCGAACTATCTTGTGAATGAAGGTTCTTGTTTTGGGTCATCTTTGCTATTCAATTATGCTTCCAATCTCGTTTTATCTTTTATAGAAACATGTGTAACTGCCCATGCCGACTGCTTTCAAGTCTTTGGCAACGATTGAATCTTGCAATTGCAAGGCATTTGCCATTTTTTGAGGTTACAGAGCCATCAAATAGCTACACAAAACCACTCATTTTTGTTATCAGCCTAGAAGTGGGTTGTCCTCAGCTTGTTAGACTGATCTTTTGTTTTCTCAATGGAAATTATAAAATGCTATTTTGCATGTTTGATCTATTATGAGAGCATCTCCCCCATTGTAGTAGTGATATTTTACGGTTATCTGATGGGTTGTATTATTTTGCATTCTAGTATTCAGGGGCACAAGGAGTGGATTAATGAGGTGAACTTCTTGGGTGTAGTCAAGCACCCTAATCTTGTCACATTAGTGGGATATTGTGCAGAAGATGATGAAAGAGGGATTCAACGGCTTCTGGTGTATGAGCTTATGCGTAACAAAAGCTTAGAGGACCATCTATTGGCCCGGGTAGCATCTCCACTGCCATGGATGGCTAGATTAAAAATTGCCCAAGACACTGCTCGGGGTTTGGCTTATCTGCATGAAGAGATGGATTTTCAGGTGATTTACTCTTTACCTTTATAAGAAGCGAATCAATCTTTTTCAACTTAACTGCAGTTAAAATGGTAGTTTTGTTATTTCAAATCCCAATGGAGTTGGCTGACTGATGGTCTAATGGCAGACTCACAGGCTTTAGAATTTAGATATTTGGCATCACTCTGACTGTAATGACTGATAAATTGTAGGTCTGTTTCTTTTTCTCAAGTAGGGAAATGCAAACAGAATAACAATGTCAAAGGTCATCCAGGTTCTCAACATGGATTAGCCAGTATATTTTGTTTCTTTTTTCTTTTTGGTTCTTTTTCAAACACAGGGGACAAATATGAGATCTATTTAGTTCTGTTCATCGGAGTTGTAATGAGAGATCAGAATATCTTTCTAATTTGTTTAATGCCCAGCAAGATATGATGCTTTTGTCAGACCTAGGGAAAAAATGGGAGATACTGATAGTTGCAGGTGGCTGAAGTTGACATTGACTGAAAAAATGATATACTAGGTTAAGATTACTGCGTTTTTAAAAGAAGCAACATGATTGGAGAATATACTTTATATCTCAATCGCAAAGTGGCCAAGATGGATGATATGTTCAATGAGTCAATGACTGAGAAGTAGAGAACTGGTTTTTAGAAATTCGAACTTGTAATTGCTAATTAGTACTTAAACGTCCAATTTATGATAAATCCTGAATGTGCTTTAGGAAGACAATCTAAGCCACCATTATATGTCAGCCAAAGCATCCTTTGAATCTTATGAAGATCTCATGTTCTCGCTGCCGGTGATGAACTACATTGAAGCCAAAAAAGATTTTATTTTGAAAACTACTACTGAAGAATTTTGTGCAATGTTTGGGCCTAGGAAATTTTGTCACTTTATATGTTCTGTTCTCTTGATCAAGCCCTTGATGTATTCTGTGGATCGTACTTGTCCTTGTTTTTCCACAATCTGATAGACATTAAAACCAAGATTACTATTGCCTTTTGCCGCAGTAGTGTTAATGTTGTGCAATAATATTGTCCTCAACAGAAGATAAAATGGATACGTCTTGATAATGTAGCTAATGAGACATTACACAAGCACACGAGTGAGATCAAATACTCCAGTAACTTGGTTAGCTTTCTCAACTTTTAGTTGCATTATGTGATTTTGATCTGCTTTGGCTTCACTGCAGCTAATATTTCGAGATTTGAAAACTTCAAACATTCTTCTGGATGAGGACTTCAATGCAAAGCTGTCAGACTTTGGACTTGCCAGGCAGGGTCCAGCTGCTGGACTAAGTCACATTTCAACATCAGTAAGTTTGTTGTTTTCTTGGCCATTCTTTTCAAGACAAAATTAGGTCAAGGGCTTTGGACCACTAACGTTGTCTGGATTTATCATCAGACACTTGTGAGGAGAGGAGAATATAGTAGTGAAAGAATGATGTTTTGGATCCTGCTAGAGTTCTATCTTCTTTGCACCATAGTGTGTCCAAAATGGGACCTGTTGAGTGATGGGTTTCAATTGCTCCATAGTCCCTATTTTTTATCCCCCACATTTATTATGAGCATATAAACTTTTTGAAGACATGCATTCTTTTGTCTAATTTTCTTACTTTTTTCCTTGCTAGGTTGTTGGTACGGTAGGTTATGCGGCTCCTGAATATGTTCGAACTGGCAAGTTGACTGCTAAAAGTGACGTTTGGAGCTTTGGTGTGGTTCTCTATGAGCTAATCACTGGAAGGCGAGCATTGGAACGAAATTTGCCTCGCAGTGAGCAGAAGCTCTTGGAATGGGTGAGACCTTACGTGTCAGATTCAAAGAAACTCCCCCTTATTCTAGACCCGCGACTAGAAGGCCAATATTGCATCAAATCAGCACAGAAACTTGCTTCTCTAGCCAACAAGTGCCTCATGAAACAGCCCAAACACCGCCCTAAAATGAGTGCAGTAGTTGAAATATTAGGAGATATTATTGGCGAGGCACCATTAGGAGATGATGGTGCCACCCAATCTGACAAAGAAACTGAAGAGGCTGAGGTAGAAACCCAAGAGGAGGTTGTATCATGCAAACAGGAGACTTATTCCAGGAAGGGGGTTTTCGACTTAAAAGAAATGATCAGCTTGAGGACCAGATCTATTGGGAAGTTGGATTGGAGAAACTGGACACCTGAGACAGTAAAGACAAGGTGATAATGCGATGCACCTTTGTTATGCAGTTATTCATAATCATAAGAAGGTGCATTCATTGGCTGTTGCTCTCCAGTGTGCCGTCGCTCTTGAAGAAGTTGTATATGGAGCCTTTTCAGAGAGCTGTATTCACGAGGCATGCGTGCTTTTCATTGTACACGGATCTTGAAAGCACACTTTCTTATAGCACACGTAACTGGATAGCTAGTAGGTAAGATGAATTTCACTTATACCCTCCCATCTGAAGGGCTTATATGTGGTTTATATTCAACAGACTACTACTTTCTCCTTTCGAGTTGTTTTCCCCATCCTGCAAAGTAACTTTGAGCACCGTGCTCTGTATATTCATGTTGTCATTCAGGGACGGATCCAGGAATTCTCTCTAGTGGGGCAACAATTTTTACTACATTTGGAACAAAAATTTACAATCAAGCACAATATAAATTCAAACTTCATCAAATGAGAAAAAGGAAATAATTTCAAAAAATTCCTAAAAATAAACGTAAAAAGGGTTATAATCTCTTTACGGCTTCTCTAATGAGAGCCACCATCAAGGGACAAAATTGGAAAAAACACTGCTCATGTTTTTTCATTAGTGAATTATTTATAGTGCGATTGTGTGTGCTTATAACATTGTCCAAAATATTAAGTGCTCCAATTTTTAATCAATTTGATTAGATACAAAGATCTTTTTTTCCTGATTATATTATTTTAAAAGGTCATAATTAACTTTTTGCTTTGTTTGGAATAATTTTTGAAAAATAAGTATTCCCTCCATCCCTTATTTATAGTCCGGTATTCCATTTTGGGTTGTCCCTTAATAAATGTCCATTTTATAAAGTTAGTGGGTAAAAATTGATGAATTGTCTATTTTATCCCTAAAAATATATTCCATTTTGGAAAGTAAATGTGTAATGATGATGGGTAAGTAGGGAAAGTGGAGGAAAAAGTTTATGTGAAAGGTATAATGATGATGTCTTTTTATTAAGTTGGAGTTACGAAGCAGGACACTTAAAAAGAGACGGAGGGAGTATGGATAATAAGTGGAAAGAGATAGAGAGATAAATGATTGAAAGTAGGGAGAATCTTTTGAAAAAATGGTTTTCAAAAAGAGAAGCAAACACAACATTTTGTCTTTAGAGATCTCATATGAATGTCGTAGAACCCAATGAAGAGTAGATACTTGAGTACTCCAATTTTTAATCCGTTTGAATCGGTACAAAGATCTTATTTTTTTGATCATTTTATCCTAAAGAGTCATAATTAATTTTTGGTTCTAGAGCTCTCAAATGAGAATCCTAAGAGAACTGTAGAACTAAATGAAGAGCAGATACGTAAGTGTTCCAATTTTCAATCCTCAATCCGTTCGAACCGATGCGAAAATTATATTTGTCTGATCACTTTATCCTTTAAGAATTATAATTAATTATTGGCTCTAGAGCTCTCAAAATTAATTTCTAGATTGATTTTTGTAAACAAAAAATTGAATTGAGTGGCCCAAGTGCATCCGTCCCAGCGTCTGTCATTGTCCCTTCTGTTATTTTTTGTGTATCCCCCGTGGGGACTCCGTGAAGGTTGTGATTTCGTGGTCATTGGGGAATATGCTAGTTGACGTAGAATCTCTGCCGTGCCTACTGGGGTTTATCCACCTCAAACTCTTCGTGTTATTCTGAGGTGGAAGAGGCTTTTGCCTGTCCCCGTCACACCAACAGTTTTATTAGGCATATACCCTATATTGGTTGCCCCTCAAGTGGGTTCCAAGGAAAACATCCGGGGCGCTTAATTACTGTTGAATTCAAATTACTTACAAGGGAACCCGCATGTGACATTTGCATTAGGCAGATAGGAACAGAAAGTTTATGCACACAGCCTTAAACCACAATTGCGGAGAGCTGTTCAATGCACGTGGATCCATTAAAAAAGCTGGCTCGATCCTTTAGTGGAGAGATGGCTAACTACCCCCACCAAATTCGAAGAGACAGAGTCAAAGTACCATGGACCCCTAATGGATTGCCTAAAAATCTCCAAAAGTGGACATATGCGGAGGAATTCCACTTACATAAAATAATACTACGAAGACTGCACAGAAGATAGAAGTCACTTTAGAAGTGAGTTTCACTCACAATTTACTCTTTCTGTCGGGTCAAGCGGGTCACCAACGAGAGGACGGGTGGACCATGTAGTAGGATGACAAAATGATAAGCACCGTATTCATTGTTCCATGGCCCCAGATACTCGATGACGATTCTCACGTTGTTGCCAATTCTGTTGACTGTGAATCGAACCACATCGAAACAAGCAATTAACTTGTATTTCGCAACTCTCCACTGAGCCAAAAATAATATTGCAGAAATCCTATAGCGATAGACTTATCAGGTAAATCCCTAAGAAAAACTCGTTCAGATGTAAGAAAACATCAGCTTTTGAATCAACACAGACGTTCCTTGAAACCAAAAAAAAAATCAACACAAGCAGCTACGAATTTCCTTTAGTAATGAGTAGAGTATAACTTCTTCCCCTTGTCTGAAAAGAGAGCACAAGTATCATATTACAGAGTAATACATGGGGACAAAACCAGACACTCGTGGACTTCGGGGGTGAGGTGGGGAAAAATCCTAGACAGAACAATGAGCTATCTTCAACAATGCAAAAGGCACAGCCCATACTCAGTGTTAAAACTTACAAACCTTTTCGCAGTCGAAGGCAACACAGAACCCAGCTGGGCAATTCGTCAAGTGCTGACAAACTGGGGTTGCGAAAGAAAGGATTTCACTTATATTAGCAAAAGCAACTGTACAGTCATTACACAGAGATGCATCAATACCAAGTCCTCATGTCAACGCTAGATCACTGTGAATGTCTGCGATTGATCTGGGAACAAACTTCTATCAAAAGCTCCTATTGATTCATTTTGTAAAGAGCGGGGAAGCAGATGGCCTGGGATAAGCAGCAGCAGAAACAACATTTGCCTTGGGAAGGTCACCAGCGCTTCGTCTCCGATGCCTTTGCCCAGTAGTTTGGTTGCCGAGAGTATTTGCCATTTCCTTTGTCGAATCATTAAACTGATCCAATTCTTTTACCACCTCATCCATGCTAGGCCTGAACTTGGGCTCCGTGGACAGACATCGAAGTGCCAGGTTGGCTGCCTTATAGGCAACGTCCAATGAGTACTGGCCCTCGAGACGGCTGTCTAGGATTCGGAAGATTTTACGTTTGTTGGTGAGGTAGGGTCTGGCCCATTCCACCAGGTTGTGTTCCCCAGATGGCCTATTCTTGTCCACTGCTCTCCGGCCGGATAACATTTCAAGCAGAACGACTCCAAAGCTGTATATATCGCTCCTGACGGTCAAGTGACCTAGAATGGGAGCCAACTGGAATCAATACCTAGCTATACAAATATCTATGCACCGAGTATGTGGAAAATGTGAATGCATCACTAAGCAGACACCAAAAATATCGAAAAAACAAAAAGTGACATCCATCCATATCATCCATTATTGTCACTTGACTCACTCACGACTCTATAAGTTATTCTTTTTGGTCCATTTTATAAATATGTGTGATGAACAAAGTTGGGAACTGGTGAACCTTACCCTATAAACCCACATACACGAGGAATATCTTCTAGCAAGTGAATACAAAAAAGAGAACTAAATGAAACCGTATCCTAGAGGATGGGAAGGAGTTGAATACTTAGGGTGCCGGCCAGGTCAAAAACATTAACCGCCCGACATTGAGTCATACCAGTGGCTAGATATTCTGGAGCTGCATATCCATAAGTTCCCATGACCCTAGTAGAGACATGGCTTTTGTCACCGGTCGGCCCATCTTTAGCCAACCCAAAGTCAGAAAGCTTTGCAGTGTAATTCTGACATTTAAATGATAAAAAAAATATCTATCAGAACCAGCAAATTATACTGGCCTTGGGGAATCAAAGAAATGCATGGGAACGAAAACACGCTTCTCAGACACGTACCGTATCAAGCAAAATATTAGAAGTTTTGAAGTCCCGATAAATCACTTTTGTTTCAGCACTATGAAGAAAAGCAAGTCCCTTTGCCGCATCAAGTGCAACCTTTATCCGAAGGTTCCAAGAAAGAGGCTGGAAGTAAGAACCTCCTGTTATACAACAATTTGATTGCTCATTTCAATTCTTCCATACATAAATCTTTAAGCTCATAAGTCCAAACTTGGGTAGAAACACAACTCACTCCTGAACAAATGATTTTCCAAGCTACCCCTCGGCATGAATTCATACACCAGAAGCCTGTGTTCATCCTCCAAGCAATATCCAATGAGTTTGACAAGATGTGGATGACAAAACTGCCCCAGATAATTCACTTCCGCCTGCAGGACCAGTAATAAGATAGATAAATGAGATATACACATCAATTTTTTGACATACTGGGTTACAAATCTGCTACAGAAATCTTAGGACCAGAATAGGTGGAAAAAAAGAAGAGATACACTGTTTTTACGTAAGCAACTCAAGCCAGCATGCTCAATCCTTCGAGAGGCTTACGAGTTATTCTGTGCAAAAATGTGTGTTACGGGGGTTATTCAATCAACAATTGCCAGTTCCCATGAATGCAAATACCAAAGAAGCCCCATAGCAAGCTTGACGTGCCTTTTGACAACCTTACTAATGGAAAGGGGGTACGCTTCAGTATGCGAAGAAAGCTCTTCAAGCTTCCCTTATATTATGGAAAGGTTTGTAGAAAGGGGCTTCTCTAAATATCCCATAAATGAAGTCAACGTAGGAGCTATTGTGCAAAAATCTATACAATGGTACAGTAGTTAACAGTGAATAAACGAAATAACTTACCAGCCACTCCTTGTGACCTTGGAAGCTTTCTAGATTAAGCTTTTTCACAGCAATGATCATACCAGTCCCTGGTTTTGAAGCTGCAAAAGAGTTCTCATCGATCCAACCCTTGAAAACTGAACCAAAACCACCTTCCCCTAAAACGCTATCAGGACGGAAGTTCCTTGTGGCCATCTTGAGATCAGCAAAACTGAAACTCTTCAAATTAGAGGACTGCAAGATTTCCCCCTCGCTCCGAGGAGTCGGAGGCACAGAAGATGATGAGGATTTACTGCTCGAACGACTAATATCATTCACGTCTGTGCTAACATGTTTTGAACTCTCCCCTGAAGAAGACAGTGTATACGTATTAGTCTAGCTGTCAGTGTCATCCATTACACTTGCCTCCCTTGTTAGGGACTACAATACCAACTAACGAGAAATATGGAGGTTGAGAAACAGATACGATCAGACAACCGTCGGACATGTTTGATTGGTTGGAAAATAAATGAGTCAATTTTAGCACACAACACCCACCCGAAAAATTTAAACTGGTTGATTTCTGGAAATTTTAGATGTTTCAATCTATCCATCATCAAACACAACGCAATTCAAAATGGATTCCTTAAAAAAAAAAAATTAAAGAAAGCTATAAATCAGATCTGCGCACAAACAAATAAATGGACCTGGTTTCTTAAGCGCACCACACCTGCCCAAAATGTGAAATCCATTCTTTCTCTCGATCATTAGTCTCATTTCTCTCCCTATCTCTCTCCACCCAAAATCCAAATACCAAAACAAGCAAGCCCCAGATGTTTTAATCTTTCCATAAAAAAATTAAGGAAAACCCAACATATCAATTGAATCCTATAAACAAAATCCTTAAAAAGGAATTATGAAATTCAAACCCGCACAAATAATTCCCAGAAAATGAAAGAAAACTGTTAATAGAAACCAAACAAATTAAGCTGTTGTCACAATAACAGAAAACTAGCACTAGCTAAATAGAGTAACAAAATCTGAAGTAGGTAGTTTGTGAGTACCAGTGTGAGAAGGGCTAGTCTCAGCTTTGATTCAAGCACTTAAGCAAATTCCCATTTGATTACCAACCCCAAGAAAACGAACGACCCTTTTGGGTTTCTTTTTTTCGCCAGACGTCTAAATAGAAATCGGCTGCACGCGACTTCAAAAAGAATAACCCAACATAAAAGCAGATCTGGGTGTCAAAAGAGGAAGGGGAAAAAAACAGAAACTACATATAGCTTTTCATCATCGACAAAAAGCAGCTGGGTCTTAGTGTCTTACAAATTATAGCGTAATCAAACAAGACCCTGTAGGCAGACCTCTTGTTCGGAGAGTCCGACGCTAACTTATGGCCTGAGCTGAGAGAGAGAGAGAGTGGTGGGTCTGGCGGACCTATCTTGAAGACTTGCTCAGCTTTGGTATATCATTCACTTCTTGCAAGTTGAGAGAGGGAGAGGGAGAGAGACTTGTGGAGGAAAATGGCATAAATGGCGGGCTAGTCCTTGTCTCCTTCGGGCACCTAACTTTTTATGAAGTCTGGGATGTGTTTTCCTCTCTCGCGACGAGAGCATCCTGTGGATTTGGTTAAATTTCGTACTAGTTTTAGTACTAGAATTTTTAGCGTGCAGGGGATATGTGAACCATTTGTTTGGTTCTCCTCTTAAAAATAATCTTTTTAAATTTTTTTACTATTTCGTCATTCATTTTTTTTCGACTTTAGTTATTTTTTATCAATTTTTTTTTACTTATTTTATACTTTTTGAATGTACATAGTGTGCCTCTAATAAAAAAGTAAAGGAATTTGTCAAAATGTTAAAAAAATTTACTGAAGACGAAAAAATACGCAAATTTATAGAACTTTTTGATCTCAAAATTGCAAACCAAACAGCTACGTTTCGTTTCGTTTGTTTGTTTTTTTTTCGATTTTTTAGCACCCTAAATTGTTTATCTAATTTGATAAAACAAATAACAAAATTCTATGAGATTTCTACACAAACAGATTTTTTACACACAAATAAAAAAATTCTATGGCATTCTTTGAAAAGTTTAATTTTCGAAAACAGTAAGTCTACACATATAGATTTTTTGCACACAAATCATGCACAGGTCACAATGTGGGACTCATTACAGATCCCACACAAACGATCTGATCCATTCATTAAATATAAAATATTTTTTCAATAGCCCTCGCAAGAAATCAGTTCAATCCGATACCTATAAGTGCTCGATCCAATTATCTAACTTTTCATTATCCAGAAATCTCAATAAAAAGTTGAATGATTGGATTGAGCTCATATAAGTATCGGATTTAGCTGATTTTTCGTATAGGCTCTTGAAAAAATGTTTAAAATTTAATGAACGATTCGGATCGTTTGTGTGGGACTCGTAGTGGGCCCCACACCTTGATTTGTGTACGATTTGCGTGCAAAAATCTGTGCGTGTAGCAACGTTGATTCCAAAAAGTGTAATAATTATGCTCTCTTAATGAGTTGGATTTTCTAAAATGGAAAAACAAATCAAGACAGAGGGATTAGTATATAAGCTAAATTTAGCAAGTGTTAAAGTGTTGGTCAATTTTGACAAACCTTACTGCCATCAAAAAATGGACCTTTTCACAAATTGATGTACAACTATTTTATCACAATAGAATTTATTTATTAGTATACCTATAGTAAAATTTATTTATTATCATACCTTAAAATCTTTTTACATCTAGTTGTGATTGTTAAAGAATAAATCGTAGTATATGATAGAAGAAATGAAGTGGGAAAAAAAAAAAATCAATTTCTGTATAATACAGGAGGATGTAATAGTAAAATTGTTCTTTGAATGTGGCAGTCCAATTGGCAAGGAAAGCAAGCACGAAAGTAGGATAAGGTTGTACGGCCCAAAGGACTGCTTATATTAACATCATAGCTCGTTGCCTTTTCGAGTATAGCTTTTTTAAATTTTGGACTAAATTACACCTTAAAAATTCACTTTATTATTATAGCTACTCGCTTTTAAAATGTTTACTTCATCATACTCTTTACTCTTATTCTCTACTCAATTAAATATTCATACTTTTATATTTCCTTCATTTATTTCCACATTTCTCTTCTCAATTAATAGTTAAAAGGATGATTAGTGACTCTTTAAAATAAAAGAGTCATTGTAGCAAAGTTATTTAACTTTGCAAAGTAAAGAGTAAGTAAGAGAGGCGGGTGCAAGGCATTTTTTGTCCATTTTCTCATTTTTACTCTTTACTTTAGTTTAGAGAGTTGTTTAAAGAGTCATGTTCGGATGCTCTTAGGCCGACTTGGCTTGGCCTCTTCCACCCCATGATGAAGCTCACCAAACCAAGAGAGAGTTTTTTTTTTTTTTTCTAGACAATAGGATGTTTTTTTTTTTTTTTTGATCATTTAACAAGGCCCGCAGGCCTAGACAATAGGATGTTGCTTGTCAGTAGATTTTACTATGAGCAGTGGTGAGTGAAAACATACGGTTGGTGTCTCTTTTTTACTCCCACGCATTTGGGTCGAGTTCGAGTCCTCCTCCTTTCCCCCTCTCTAACAGCTAACAATACCAATCCGCTGATGTATAACATTTGACAAAAAAAAAAAAAGATTATTACGAGAGTCAACTTCATGTTCATCAGAGTCAAATTCTAGACCTCACGTTCCAAAAGAGATCTATACAACCGTTGGATCAAACCCAAGGTTAAAGAGAGAATTTACACTCTCTAAAATCGAAATTATGAACGTACACCCTAGATAACAATGAGTACAATTACTGAGTGACTATTCAATTCTCCTTAAGCACTTAGTGATACTTTAAAATCTAAGTAAGTGGGCATTTGTGTAAATAAATATTAATCGTTTGAACATTTTATGATAGTAAAATGTCAATTGTTTGTGATATATACATGTTTGGTCAGCCATCTCAAAAGTGTGTAGCACCAAAACAAATACTAGGCAGGTATACTACTCGAAATTGTATTTGCCACGAAATGTATATTTTCATACGGAAAATGATATTGACACTTCAAAAATTGACAGAGACACTCCAAAAAATAAAGGAAAATGGCTTTGAAATTACATTAATTTTGGAGTGACTCCATCAATTTTTAGAATGTTAATATCATTTTCCTTAACACCATATAATCATTTGTAAGGAGAAGTTTTTCAGTGTCGGGTGGGCATGGCCACGTGGTGCCGAGCACGCATCTCGACCTTCCAAACGTGATTTTTAACAGCCCATATCTATTTGGGCTCGAGGGGGTGTTTTGGTAATTTTAAACTAAAAAATTATCTAAACAGATCTAGACCGTCCAAAATATATTTAAACGGCTAAGATGGTGCTCATCATCACGTGGCCCGTGCCCACCCGGCACTGAAAAACTTCTCATCTGTAAGAGATTCTACTCCACATATGTCAAGGCTCTAGCTAAGACTACGGATTCAACTCAAATCTATAGTGCTTCTTCGCATGCTTCCGCACTCTGTTGTAGCTATCGTTTAATTATTTTGTGAAAAAATAGCATTGTTAAGTATTTGTCGGACAATTTTTTTGAGAAGTAATAAGTTCCACATAAATGTTTGATTAAAAGTAGATTATGAGGCACGTGCATAACACTAAATAATTTTCCCTAAATAGACCTTCACCTTGTTGACTTAGAAACCAGTTTGCCGGTGAGTCGTCTTGACAAAACAAAAATCGTGATATCAAGGCTCTACTAATCTGAAATGGGAGTTGCTGCCACACGGTCGATACGGCCATTCCAGATTGGACTTGCGGGTGCTGTAGTGCACCTTGCACTAGTCAGTCTACAGCACCCGTGGATCCCTACTAGTGCACTAATCGTAAAAAAATGATTACAGCCACAATATTCAGAATTAATCTTACAAAATAATCAGGATAAAAAAATAATCTTACAAATTAATCGTTAAGTCTAAGTCACGTGGTTGCCCTAGACATTTAATAAAAAAAAATCATCACAACAAAAATCCGGTCAATAAAAGTGGTCCCATTGGTTGTACTAAATTACAGCTTTCTTGTGAATGATTAATAATTGTCTTGAGGTTGAAATTCTTTATTAAGTATTACTTACGTCAACATTAAATGTCATTAATTGTAAAGACCTTCCCGTTTGGAATGGCTTAGAATAATACCAAGTGCTTCTAGTTTTAGTAATTCCTTCTAATTAATTCGTTCTAATATTGGTGTAACCCACGTAGGCAATATTATCACTCGATATGAGACTTGAAAATGCTTCTTCCTTTTGGCTGCTGATGTTATCCCTCCCTTTTTTGTTAACGTCATTTTGGTGCAAAAATATACTTACAAGAAAGTGACGTTAACAAAAACTAGTGGCAAAAAAATCATTTCTCTTCCCTTTTTAGCGAAAGTAAACGTTTTATCAGTTGGAAAAATATGAAGAGATGTTTAGTCAGTAGACAGAGAGGGTCAGCAAATCTGGTGCTTTTGTTTGGTATTTTCGTTCTGCCTTTTTTCATTTTTTTTAAGTTCGCGTTAGATTTTTTTGTATTAATCATCCATCTCAACCAGAAAGGTCTAAAACATTATGATCATAAACAACAACAAAAAAACTCCGAAACTGGTATTTATTAGTCTAAAGTATAGTCTTGTATGAATTATTTTCAACTTTGGTTGACATTTTTATATTTTTCTAACTCTTCTCGTCGACGTCGAGATGAATAATTAATCCCAAAATTACAACGATAAACTAAACAAAAAATTTAAAAAAAATAAAAAATATCAAACAATTACTTGACAAAAAAGTGACGAAGAATGTGGCCTAGTTCATACCTGGATTTGAAAGAGAACTGTGTTTTGTGGAACTTAGGAAAGACATATTGTCATGTAATACACGTGCATGAGTTTGAGAGCAGGGACACAAGCGTGTAAGTGTTTTTTAAAAATATTCTAAACTCCTAAAATTAATAAGAGTGGAAATTGAGAGCGTCGGGAATTTTAATCATCCTCATATTTCTCTCTCCACTCATTACTCTCATTTTTTTTTCTCTCCAATCATTACACACATTTTCAATCATTACACACATTTTCAATCTACTAATTACCTACAAATTCAAATCCAAAATTCCAAACGAACAGGGTCCTAGCGTCCTACTTGAAGACAACGTACGTAGCTCCTACACAAAAGAACTGCAATTCCAGCAATAAAGTGTTTTTGATTTTCAGAGGTGCAAGGTTTTTTGCTCATATTTTAGAAGCAGTACATTACTCTAATCCCAATCCAATCCATCAATGAGAGTATCAACACCCTCTTCATAGGAATTGAACCCACAACCACAATGCCCTCCACTACAGCTACACAACAGTGAGTGTAAGTGCAAATGTATGTGGCTCTGGATGTTGCAGATATTCTAGGACATACAAAACACACAAACGCTTTCTCCATTGCCACCTGAAAAGTTTAACATGGCCATCACTAGTTTAAATTTCCTTTTTCCGATCAAACATCCAAATACCGCCATAGAAAACTTGTCCATGGTGTAAATAAAATCCTCATCACATCAAAAGAAAGAAGAAAAACAAATACTACTCAAATTTGAACACAAGGAGCAACTACAATAAGGGAAGATCTCTGATTTATTCGACATGGAACACCTCTGATTAACTGTTTACTCCGGGGACAACCAGAAGATTATTACTCAAGTTGCTCAAAAAGTTTTTCTAGGGAGAAGCTATAAGGATGGCTTTACCGCCACCTGGTTTCATATATCAATAATTCTTCTTCACAGTCGCAGACTTGATGATGTCGATGAACTCCGCCTGGTTTATATTAAGGAAGAAAGGCAAGAGTCAACCACCAAATTGAAAAAGAACGGGCAAATACTTAGTCCGAATCACCTAAGAAACAAGAACAGTACCTTCAGGGAAGCTCCACCCACCAAAAATCCATCCACGTCTGGCTTTGCTGCAAGTTCTTTGCAGTTTGCTCCATTCACAGAGCCTGAAGTATAGCAGGAGAGAATTGACATGAGAGCGAGAGATGGAGATGGGGGAAACACTAAATTCTCCCATTTAATAAACATTATACACATAACTTCCAATTGTTGGTCCCCTTGATGGACAATGAATCAAGAGGACGGCAGTGGAATTGGGCAATCATTAGTTTCATTTCACAGAAAGCACCACGGAATCCCATTTGTACTCACTAACGCCTTGCATCCTCACTCTACCATTTTCCAGCATTGGAAAGTTAGAAATCACCACCAATGAACCTGAACACTTCATCACTTGGCTGGCATCCCACCTTAAAATGGATTTAGCCAGTTGAGTATCTTTATTGCGGTAAAATAGGCCAGGCATGAGCTATCAATGTCATTGTCAACAACCAACTGAAATCCACTGCGTAATGAATTTCCTTCAGGCTTGGGCAACATGTTTACGAAACCTATATGTTAGAAAAGTAAAACCATTCCTACACATCTCAATTTGCATTAATTTTGAATTGGTTTTCTCTGGGACCTTGAATCCAGCCAAGATCTGAAAAATATACATAAATTAAGATGCAGACCCTCATGAACTAATAAAAGGAGTTGGCAATTCACCACTAGGTTTTTGCCGATCAACAAAAACCAACCCTTTACGTGGTGAAATAACAGCTTCTTCTTTTTGCCATACGGTCGGATGTTAGGGGTTAGTTGTTAGTAGTTACAACGGGAATCGAGCACCTTCTCCATGAGGATTTGAACTCCAGACCCCTCCCTTAAGAGGGAGAGTAAGGAACCAACCACACTAGGTGGTGTTCCGTGGTGAAATAACAGTTACTCCAAACAAAAGGAACAGTAGCCAAACTTGCCACATGGATCATGTGAAGGGATAGAATAACCTATTTCTATGACTGGAGCAAAATTTGTGTTGCGTCATTTATCTTGATATAGCAAAGGAAAAGGAATTAGCATCGAATACAAGATATCAAATTGTTCATCCACAGAGTGTATATAACAATGTTGGTGAACAACATTTTGAAGAACATAAACAGGGGTTGGATAATTGAATTGACACCAAAAGCAGGAACAATACCTCCATATATAATTCGGGTTGATGTAGCAACTTCATCACTGACATTGTCCTTAAGCCATTTCCGCAATTCAAAATGGACCTGACACAAACATGCACCACGTTCCATCAATAGATTATCTTTTAGCTAATTTCCTGATGCATCACAATGCTAAAAAATTGAACCGACAAGAATCTAAATATGGAGAACATCTAAGCAAAAAGAGCTTAGAACTGGCTTAAGCAGAGGAGAGTACCAACATTGGAGGGACTCGGAGAAAATAATGATACTATTGAGCAATCAATCGGTGGAATGGTCAAGCTGAATGCCCAGCACATTGGTAAACAGTCCAGAGGAATAGTCCTAAATCTTAGCATAAAGATAACTTTCCTTTTTCCACTTTTCATTTTTGGGGAGTGGGGGATCAGTAACGGAATTCAAATAGTAGGTGTCAAATTGCCAACCAAAGCTAGGAATAGCCCCACTGGCGGGGGTGAAATGTGATGCATAGCAGATCTCAAAGGCACGTCTATTGCTGAGTATTCAATATGAAGAATGGGCAAACATGCAAAAACGAAAAGAATTCATGACAGAAAACCAAAGTCTGATTATAACTTTTTTGTTGTAAGGATAACAAAGCATGGTACAAGTTTAAGTGTCCAGCATAAAATGCTGGGGGAGAACCAATAACTACATAGTTGACATAAAAGAATAATCAATACCAAAGCAACAAGTCCGTGTAAACAATTCAATCTTAAAGCCTTCTCTTGCTTGACCAAAATCAACTCACATCTAAGTGCCAAATATCCC
Organism: Rhododendron mucronatum var. ripense; assembly: GCA_019656295.1. Lineage (NCBI taxonomy): Eukaryota > Viridiplantae > Streptophyta > Magnoliopsida > Ericales > Ericaceae > Rhododendron > Rhododendron mucronatum. Next base: position 59,034 of record BPLT01000178.1, read on the forward strand.
CATCTAACATTAAACTCATGCAGATAGAAACGCACTGGAGCAGAGATTGATTCTAGACATCGCCATAAAGTTAGCATTCTCAAATTCACCGTTTAGTTTTAGTTTTGTTTTCAATCATTACCCTATTTCTTTCTCCAATCATTACCCTATTTTTCCAATTATTACTTTCTCATCTCTCTCTATCTCTCTCCAATCATTACCCCTATCTTCAATCATTACTCCATTTCTCTCTCTATCCACTACCAAAAGTAAACTAAACTAAACTCTCAACCAAACACAACCAACATGTTTGCTATGTGTGAGGATACATATAAGTACAACTACAGGAACTAACAACCAAGATGAGAGGGAACTTACTTCCTGAGCCTGAGCAGGGGTTGCAACCTTTCCAGTTCCAATGGCCCAAACAGGCTCGTATGCAACAACAACATTAGGCCAATTTGTTATGCGCTCTGCCAGAGAAGAGTAGAAACTTGTTCAATACGAAATTATAGAACTATAACCCAAAAAATGAAAGTAATTGATGCATTGGAAAACACAGTAACACTGTAGCTACAAGATCCAGAATGAAAACAACTAAAAGAAACTTCTATTTGCCCATGTTCATATGGTGGACAACTACCAATAGAATCAGAAGAAGATGCCAAGTAACATCTCTCAAACCAAAATTAAAGCAAAGCACCAGGTTACTAAATACAATGCACAATTTGCTTTCATGACAGTTCAAAGTCCGGATCCTAAGTTTGATTGTTGGAGGGGGTTACAGGGTTAGACCACACATTTTGATTGAGGCTTTCAAAGACCTAGCAAAGAAAAAAAGTGCATAACAATTTGCATACGGATGGAAGTTTGACAGAAGTATACACAAAAAGGCCCTAAACCACACAATATGGCACAGGGTAAAAACAAACGGTGAAAATACGGTGCACCATGAAAATATAAGCATTATTCAACAGAAAGCTTATGAGTAAAAGCTTTGCATTTCATAGGGGAGAGAGGAGATATGGATGGAGAGGACAACAGCTTTACAGTGAGCACTTAGCATGTTGCAGAAGCAGTATATTACAGAAAATGAAGGAAAAAACAATATAAATTGTGCTTGATATAAATTGAGAAGAGAGATGAGATGAAAAAAAGAGAGCTTTGTACATACGGAGTAATTAATTGCATAAACCACGAAATTATGTGGAAGTAGACTAGAACCAACGGCAATTGAGAGAGAGAATGAGGAAACGAGAAAGAGATTGTTGGATTTTGGAGCAGCTTAAAAGAGTGAAAGAGCTACGAATGCAAAACGGATTCGCTAACAAAGAAAGAAAAGGAACTGAAAAAAGGTTGAAGAGCTAAGTAGTTAGAAATACCAGCGATTGCTTTTGTTTGTGCAGCAACCACAGCCATTGTAGATCCTGATTCTCTTTGCTCAAGGGTCTCCCCAACACAAGCGATTACTTTCAAGCCCAGTGAAAGTGCATAAGCAACTTTATCTCCAACGAACTGCATTCAAATCCCAAAAGAACAGGTTGTAGGAACTAGATGGCACATCACACTATATAACAACAAATAAAAGCAACAGTAACTTATGCGTGACAGAGTGTTTCCAAGATGTATGAAGGATACAAGGCAACCCTAAGGGTCTGCAACAAAGCTTACCTCGTTTGATTCATTCAGTATCAGCCTTCTTTCTGAATGACCAAGAATGACCCATGGAATGCCCAAGTTGAGGAGCATCTCAGCACTGCTCCAACAACAGAAATCAGCTTTAAATACTAAAAAATAATAAAAACTGACATCCTGTCTTGCCAAATTTGCTTATGCACATGCACTACAACTTCTACATTCAGATATCCCAAGAAAGCAAATGGCAAAAGAAAACAGATTGATTTCTACTAGTGGACTTGTCGGGTCCAGAGTTGATTTAGTAAATTAAACTTATAAAATGATAGCATTAGTAAAGCTGTTTCTTTTCTTTTTTTCAAAATTGATTTCCTTCTGTTTTCGAATGGACAGAAGAACAGCAAATGCCCTGGTATAATACTCACCCACTTCATTCTTTTTATAAGTACACCAATCACCAAAAGGATGGTAAGCTACAAACCTCCAGAGGATATTAATTTGAAAGGTACCAAGCTAAGCACATGTACGCCCCGCTTAAAGAAAAGGGCCACCCAATGCACAAGGCTCCCATCACTGCCAGGTCTGGGAAAGAGTTGGATGCACGAGCCTTACCCCCGCCCATGACCACCAGGTGACATTAAGGCAACCTTACCTTTGCGCCTGGGCTGCCCTTCAGATGTAAGCCTCGCTTTCACCCAAAATATGATCCCTATTTATAAATGTGATGAAGTTGCTAAAAATTATGTGGCGATCATGCGATAATATGGTCAGGAAAAGAAAGAAAAGATTTGTCCTGAAAATAATAAAGGAAAATCCTTCAGGAAACGGCAAATATAACACGGGCAACAAAATTACAGTAAATACACCAAGAACTAAGAATGGTTCTCCCCACAAACATTTCTACAATGAATCCATAACAAACTATCACAAAGAATCTCAATCTGAACAATTGCGAAGGTGGACCTGTGAACTTGATAATATGATCAGCCCATGAGGCCATGACATACCTAACTTCACCAGTAAAAGCACCTCCTTTCCGAACCCAACAATTTTGCGCAGCAATGTGGAAATCAGGCCGCAATAAATTTTTTACCACAGGAAGAAACACAAACGGAGGGCTTACCACCACCTCTGCAAGCAAAAAATGTCCACCATATCAAAACTTTGAACATCTATACAACTATAATGCACTAAACATCCTCCAAACATGCACATGGGTATTTGTGCACACATAGAGACGCCCATATCGTGAGCAATCATTCCACTGAACTCAAAGAAGCATTGGAGCTACGCCTAGCAATTTCTTAACAAAGAAATACAATCATCGAAACTATTCAATTTATAACACCAAGTAAGTCCAAGTTTATACATAAATGAGAAAAATAACGTAGAAACAGCGGCAACTGGCAAAAGATAAGATAATAGCCATAGAACAAGAAGCCTGCACATGCATGCCCCCCTGCTTATATCCATCGATTAAGTTAAGGCCTTTCTTGTTGGCTTACCCAGGTCAGGCTTCCTGGTACCTCAAGAGAAGCTCAAACCAACTTTTAGCTTTACACAATAGTGTCCGATTTTATAGTTCAAATTAAGTGCAGTACTTACAAAGACATCTAGATCACAAGCTTATTCTTGTCAGATTTTGAGTGCTCAACCACCATAAATTTGGCCCTAGATAACCTTTGTAATTTACACATACAAAGTACACCACCAAAAAATGAGTACAGAGAAAAACATTTCCAAATACACTTACTAACCTACTAACAATATATAGTACCACAAACTATCACTAAAAAAATCGTTCGATTACTTGTATCTGCTTTAAAAATTTGAGTCTGGTTTAATAACTTGAGAGTTTCACGACTCTCGGGATTGACTTTCAAGTCAAAAGGAGCACTCCGTTACAAGTTGGGGAACCCAAGCTGTCACCCTTTCATTGCTCAATTATAATCTCAGCCTCTTAGGTAAGCCCTCTCTCCTAGGTGTGAATCTTGTGATCCAATAAGATAGTACGTGGGGTTCAACTTAAGATTGATTACCACAAAAAAATAGCTTCTACAAACTAAACTAACGTAGTCTTTGAAAACCACAGAGCTAAGGGTTCACGTAACATTAGTTGTAAACTCACCCACAACATCTTCAGAAGGAACTTCAGCTTCATTCAAAGTGGTAACGATCTTCTTCACCTCCTCAGTTGTTCCGTTCTGCAAGTAGATCAAATGGTCAATTGCAAACATCGTTGAACTTGTACAACATACATCACGAAATATATCCATAGCTTATAACTGGTATTTACGCTACATACTATGTTTTGGGTCCCCAAGCATTAACAATACACAAAGCACATATTCACTGATGCTGTGTTGCATGCACATGCAATCTTACATCTTAGTGTTCCCAGCAACTTAAATATGGAAAGATCCTAAATTTTAAAAATCATTCGAACATCTAGACTGTTTTCGGTGAGACCTCAGAAGTTTTGGACCTTTGGTTATAACTTACGAGTACTCAATACTCAACACTCTTATAAGGATGATTATATGGAAGAAATAATTTCCAGTGTTGAACCTCTCTCTCTCTCTCTCTCTCTCTCTCTCTCTCTCTATATATATATATATATGTGTGTGTGTGTGTGTGTGTGTAAGAGAGAGAGAGAGAGAGAGAGAGAGAGAGAGAATCCAACTTCTCCAAGTCACCTGTTAAAGTGACACAGAAACTATACAAACCGCAGTCGACGATTGCAAGCCTCGAAATTTAAGCACATGAATCGGGGTTCAAACCTCTAAACTTTCAAGTTAAAAAATCGAAGATCCAGAAAGCCATCCAAGCGAAAGCTTGTATCACCGAATCGAATTAACGATCGTGCATCATGGACATCGATCGAATCAGTTCTATCCATACTATATAAGAGTCGATAGAAGCGTACTGACACATGAATATATAGATCTGGAAACGAGAAAGCGGAAAGATAGAAGTGGAGTAAGAGGCATACGCATTTCCAGTTACCACCGACGAAGAATTTTCTGCCCATTTTGCGCCTGAACGGTAGTAGTAGCAGTGAGAGGTAGCACTGTGGGAGTAGAGATCGAGAAGCGCCCACAGCCGAAGATGGGGGATATAAAGAGAGATTTTTTTGATTAGGAGATAGAGAGATGACTTGGGGAATGGTTCAAGATTGATTGACTATCTGGTGCGGGTGACGGGCGCGGGGTAGTTGCTGCTTTTTTAGGGTCTGTTTGGAATTTTGGAAAAGGAAAGAGAAATATGCATTGATATTCGTGAAATATGTATTGATATTTGAAATTTTTTTTGAATTATGTGCATATTATCTTCCGTCCACGTTAGCAAAATTGATATCCGAATTTGTTTAAATTATGTGCATATTATCCTCCGTCCACGTTAACAAGACCAATATTAAAATAAAAGGGAGCTGATAATGTCAAAACCTCGTTTGTTACTGTCAAAAACCATTTTTGTTTATGCCGAAACTCAAGTTTTACCTTTTGTTGTATGACTTAATTGCTACCACTTACTTTACCAAAATTCCAATATTATTATTTTATCGTTCTTTTTAATTATTTTATCGTTTTTTTTTTGATGAAAATGCAAAAACGGGGTAAATCCAAGGTTTCTTTCTAACTTAAGGTATTTAGTAAAATGCAAAAAACCACAGCTTTAATTAAGGGATTGATATAAGATCTCAGGTATTGTTCAGTTTTTTGTCTCCATTTTTTTTTTTTTAATGTAAAAAGCCAAGTTTTCTTTTTTCTGTAAGGATGGCTCTCAATGTAAATTTTTTTTTTCTTCATAATATAGATTTGAGGAGCAATAGTCATGGAAGCCGAGCAAACAATTGAGGGCATCTGTCATTATATCGGATCGAGAATTAGCGTTGATGAATTTATTATTCTTTTGTCGTCTTTTTGATACTCTATTTCATCACTTTTTTAAAAAAAATAAAAATAAATCAAGTAGTAGTGAGGAAAGTGTTTACTTCTAAGTGATATGCATAATGGAGTTTTTGTGCGAAAACTAGAGCATTATCATTTGTTAATCACAACTTTGAACTTTTTGGAATTGATTTTTAATTTTGGATGATGTAATATTTATACCGAAGGATATATGTTCGTTAGATGGGTTGCTTTTGCTTGTTTGCTTTGTTTTGCAAGTTGTGTCAAGCATTGTTTGTTTGTTGGGTTGTTTTCGTTTGGATCATAATTTTTCTTGAAAACAACGAACTATTTGTCACGTCTCGCTATCCCTAGACCCCTTAATAGAGAATTGCGGCACGTGACCGGCCATCAAGGCCTTCTTACATAACCAAATGGGCTTAAGAAAAAGTACTCTAAATAAATAAATAAAATGAACATTTGCGGAAGCGATTTAAAAAAAATTTCACTTAAATTTATGGGGTCTATCAATAAAAGTAACCATAAACGAGTTTAAGCAAAATGAGCACAACCCATTTGGTCAAGAGCAATCATACATTGATAATTTTCATGATATCTTAATTACATCAGCATGAACATTCATAACCTTACCCTAAAATACATAGCTTACGTACATCATTTTGCAAAAAAATATATACATGGCCTTGATTATAAGGGAAACAAGTACAAAACAGGCCCAAAAATACAAGTCTTTCTTTCTACTTCCTTTCTATATGCAAAACGATTCCATGAAGCCCAAACTTGCACAAAATATTGCATCTATGAGCTATCATACTTCATCACCTGAAATTGGTAATTAAACCGTCAGCTGAAAGCTCAGTGAGTAAAGCTCATACTCTAATTTGGATTTTGAATACTCAACACACACATATATAGCACATTAGTTACGAACATTTAAAAGAAATCCAAGAGATATTTTACATGGAAGCATAACGTACTCGAACACATTTACATAACCAATAATGCCAGGCTTATCACACACATATACATACATGACACATATCGGGATCCCGGCCGATTATTGGTACCCATTGGCAAAGGCACGTACCTGAATATTATAGAACCCTCCAGGAAGGCACATACTGGATATTATAGAACCCTCCAGAAGGCACATAATGCTAGCTATTATGGAACCCACTAGCGGGCACATACGGTATAAAGCAAGGGGCATGACATACATACTTCATGAAATAAAACTTGTAACGAACATACTTCGAACATCTTAGGAAACACATTAAGGAACATTTTCATTATCATATAGCACTCAAAACACCTATACATATCACTTCCTAACATAGAAAATCAAGTCACACTTCGTAGAAAAAGAATTCATAAAATTTCCCAATTTAAAGTATGAGGTTACTCACATTCCGTTGCACTTCAAGTAAACATTAATTTGTATCCCTTATATCCTTCTCTCGTTCACCAAATCCTCTTTTAGGTTTAAACCATGGATTGAGAGCTTCCAACACTTGGGTGAGGGATGAATTTGAGATTAAATCTTGCTCTAAGAACTTGATTGAACCCTAGAACCAAAACCCTAGAAGTAGAAGATGGGAAGACTCCTTGATTGTTTTTCTTGAGAGGATTGAGAGAAAAAGAATGTTGGAAGAATGAGAGGGTGGGGACTGATTTTTTTCTTTCCTTCTACGTCTGGATTGCTCTAGAAGAAGGGTAGTCTAATTATCAAATAAACCCTTACATAACATTCTCTTCAAATAAGGACCTAATAATATTTTCACTTTGACCCATAACATTGTTTTATGAATCTCTACGTTTTGTCTTAGGAGAATTTGACTCATAACACATAAATCATTATACATGACATCTAATTCAAACATAATTTGTGTGTGTCACATAGCACATAAAGGACACGTAAGCACTTAAAGCCACATAATTTAACATCTATAATATACTTTTACTTAAATAAGCAAGATTAGCATAATTAAACATCTTGGGTGTCACACTGTTGCTCTGAACTTATGGGAGATTTCAAGGGACATTTTGGTAAAGTAAGTGATGTAATGGATGGCAACTAAGTCATGTAATGAAAGATAAAACTTGAGTTTTGGTAAGAACAAAAAGGATTTTGGCATTATCAATTCCCTATTAAAAATATAAGATAGAGAAAAAATTGAACTTGTTTTTTAACTTCCCTTTTTTCCCCCTCTAATAATGGAAGGAGAATTTTGAAATTTTCTCTCCCTTTCCATTTCTTTCATTAAGTTCCAAACACAGCCTTAGTCAAAATTAGTGGCCCTAGGAAGGAGAAAGGAAGCGAAAAAATTTGGAAAGGAAGCGAAAACATTTGTTTTTTAAAGTTACTTTTTTGTTTCTTTTGAAACCAAACAATGGAAATAAAATGTTATTCTTTAGTTCCGAAAAGAACCTTAGTCAATGCAGTACGCAAAATTATTGGCCCCAGACCATTACGATTTTGTAGCGTACGAGTCAGTTTATGCCTATGTTAGGTAATTTTCTTTTCTATCTTGTTGAAGGCAGATCGTTTGCGTCGAGACTCTTACCCCTCAACCCAAAATGAGTTACGACGAAAACCAAGGCTCATGGATCTTGAAGATGCCGAGAGTGTTCAGGCCTTCAAAAAATATGCAAGGCATAAGTGCAAACGAATACATATTATTGAGAATAGTTGTAACGAGCCTCATGTGTGTGCATCGTAGCGTTGTGTACTGCACTAGAATCCTTTTTCTATTCTTGATTCTCTAATGGATTTTTTTCAGGTGCTAGAGGAGCTTTATCTGTGAATGCATTTTAGTTGCTTACGCAATTCTTTTCGAAGTAGACGCTCTCTTTTTTGTTGATTGTTGGGTCTTTGTTCTGACCATCTCCTATAGTCTGTTTCTTGTACTTTCTCCTTATTATTATGGATTTTGTTAATATGTGCCCCAGGGGCATATGATAATATTCATTATATGATTACTAACTAAACCCACTTGTATAGATTATCGTGAAAGTATAAATACGTTAGGTAGTGTTGGACTAAGAGAGAGACTACTTTTTGGAGATGACCAAATTACCCTTTTATTTTTCCCTCCGCGCTATCCTTTCACTTGCCTTCCATTTTATAGCCTTTTCGACTCCCTCATGTATTTGAGAAACAAACAAGGGTATTCCAAAGAGCAATAATTTTTTAGTCCGTTTAATTATAAGCAAGAAGAAAAAACACAATATAATACATATGCTCCAAAAAGTATTGATTATTCTAATAGACCAATTTTCTAAAAAGTCCCCAAGCATAAGATTTATATCTAAATTGACTTATTATTTATGTCATTCAGCAGTGTTTTAGTCTTTACTCTTTTCTTGTTGTGTTTTCTCCCATTAAACAAATTAGTTATGTAATTTTTTTTGACTGAATCAATCAAACGTTACTTCCTTTCCTAATAAAAAAAAAAAATTTGTGACCGAAAGTTTAAAAAAACAAGAAAGGCGAAGATCAATTAATTAGTTAAAACAATCCAAACTCACTCTTTAGCCTCTAATAAAGTTTTAACAGATAAATTTTCTAGTGACAAGGAGAAGTTGTTAGGTCTCACTCAATAGCCACTCCTTTTTTCATGGGTTTATATTAGATAAGTAATTTGCTGAATATTTTTTTTTTCAAAAACTCATGGAGAACCCCCGCAAATTATTATCTCAAATAGGCTTTGTGCCTGGTCAACTTTTCTATTACATGCTCAAAAAAAAAAAAATCTTTAGGAGTATTACATTTGTTTTCCGCTGAGTATTTCTCTCTCTTAAACATTTGCCTATACATGGATGTTAAAGATAGGGGCTTTTCTGTCTAGTAACAGAAAAAGTTTATCTTCCCAAGAGCACAATTTAATACTCTCACTGTATCATTACTTTTCCCATGAAAGTTGTTTAATTTGGAGAATTAATGTGCTCTTATCATATGCCTTAAGAATACATTAATGACTATTATCATATGCCCCTGGGGCACATATTAACAAAACCTATTATTATTAATGAATTTCTTAATTCTTCCAAAAAAAAAAAAATAGTAGGGAGCTTAGATTAAAATAAAGTAAATGAATCACGAAATCCACATCATTCTATTATAGAATTTGGAACATACGAAAAACATGGTTTAACAGTACAATCCCCAAAATCATAAATTCGAACATACGCTAAACAAAATCTCTCAACGGAAAATTTTGAGGTCTCAAAACAACAGCAAATTTCATTGAAGAACCAGAACAAGTGAAATTTCACTTGTCAACAGCAAACAAGATGACACTTGCAGACCCATAAGTTGGATCCTGCATACATACGATATAACAACAGATTCAGAAGATACATAACATAGAATACACAAATTTCATTAAAGAACCAGAACAATTGAATTCGAGCAATTTGCAGTTGAGGGGAGGGGGTTGATAGTAAATGGTATTCGGTTTGAGATTGGAGTTATTACTCTGCTGCAACGTCAATTGCGGGCCTTGTGGCACGAAGATTGACTGATATGTGTTGCTCGGTGGAGCAGTCGGTGGCAGTGGAGGCGGCAAGTTACTGAATGAGTTGATAGGTGGGGGTCAGAAATGAAGAAGATAAGGAAAAAGGACTTTGTTAGCCCAGCATTTTTGGCCTCTACAGCTGCAAATGAAGATAGAACTGAAACTCATAGCATACTGTGAGGAGGTGGAAGCTGCGAGCCTGTCGTCAACCTCGGCTGCAATGGCCGCAACTGACTTTTTGGGTGGCTCTCCACCGGTTGTGCTGGTATCTATGGGTGGTGGGGGTGTGGTTAGTTGCCATCCAGCCGTTTTCGCACGTTGCTAGCTTCGACTGTCCAACCCTGTGCTACCTGAAAAGCATAAGAGATCCTCCAAAGTCAAGGATTCAAGGGAAAGCTATGTAGTGGATCGTAGGTCACACACTAGCACACACATCCAACCCAGACACAAAGAGTTAACATAGTTTGGCCGAATGCCCGTTGCACAGAGAAATCACACTATTTCGTATGAACAGAAACAAAGGAGTTTTACAAACGGCGAAAAACTCTCTCTACTCTCTGGTCTCTGTGTCTAGTCCTCACCAGAGTCTGTCCTCTCTATCCAGCATACATGGCAAAGAGAGAGAGAGATGACCCAGCGAAATATCGCAGTTTGATTATTTAAGTCCTTGTGAATTGGCAAGAATAGAACCAACTGAAAACATTGGAGGAGCCAAGATTTGAGTAGGGGGTGGCGCTGTTTGATGTCATTCCACTAGCATTGTTGCATGATGTTAATAAAAATACGAAAAGAAAGGTTAACTGTAAAGTCGGGCTTTGTCATGGGCTTTTTTTTCCCTTACGAAAATAAAGGGGCATGGGCTTGGGGTATTAAATGAAAGTCAAAATCGCTGTGTTTTCATTATTTGTGTTAAAAATTAAGTTGTCCGGATACCAATGCCACCCCTGGTTCCAAAAAATAAATTGAGAGAAAAAAGGCTAAGGTGGTCAGAACACATACATCAGAAACCGTAGATACAACAATTAGAAAAGTGATAAGATTCTTGTTATTTGTTAATGGCAATACCAGGGGGAGGGGAGGACCTAAATTAACATGGAATACGGTCATAAAGAGAAGGATATGAATTCAGTAAATATAATGGATTATATGGATCTTGACAGCGAAAAAGAGAAAAAGAATTAGTATAGCCAACCCCAACTGATCAAGGCACAAGGCTTTTGATTTGGTTTCTTTATTTTCCTTAGTTAGATTCCTATAGGTACGAATGCAATTCAAAGATTGAAACAAACAAAGTACGCTATGTTAAACTGGAATATGCTTCACTTCTCACCTAGCAGCTTGATGATCTTCAACTGATATGCAATGACCAACGATCTTGTCCTCTTAATCTTGACATCTCTTGTTACTTGTGGACATTTGGAAGACAAAAAACTGCAGGTACAAAAACAAAGAACTGTCGATGAAAATGGGCAAAAATGTTCACTTCTCTTCCAGATGGAATATTAGGACAAAAAGCATGCATTACATTTAGTTCACTTCGCAATTACATAGAGTTCCTCTGGGAAGGTACCTGAGAGCAAACAAGTCATTGATGTGCCACCTCCAAAATGAACTCAAACAAGACCGATCATCTCTCAGCCTATGAACCTATGACACAAAAAAGTAAATGTAAAGAGCACTTCAGGAGACATAAGTTGAGATCTGTAATTCTACCATGTAGATTAATCTATAGAAGAAAAGTGTTAAATCTATTAAACCTTAAAATGCATAAGTTCACATGTTAATCTTGGAAACTACAATTCTTTTTTCCTTGGGCAAAATGATGAGAACACCAATCACAAGGATAACACCAACAAGCTACTTGTGGAAATAAAGGTAAAATAACTAGTGTAACAATGAGGAAGTATAATGTATTGAATCACACCAACTAATACCATCAGTGGTCTAAATTACCCTAACCAGTAACAATCACAGTTTTAATGTATTAGAACATTTACTTAGTAACGAACCTAACTAATTTCAAAAGCTAATAATTAAACGAAACACGTTTGCCATTTGCAGGCAAATATTTGTTGATTGGCCATCAAATGAATCAGGTAATCCAAATGGACATAGAGTAGGGCCAGTAGGCCAGCTAAGGCACTTGGAAACTTCAAAAAATATTTTCCATTTTCTGGTCAATTTGTTGGCTCATCTTCAATTCTGGTTCTCCGGAAATCGTCTATTTGTTGTAAGCAATTTCAGTTTGCTACTTCAGAACCCACCAACAATCAAACTATCCTATTTCCAAGTAATAGTTTTTCATAGAAAAAGATGTTGATACCAATTTGACACAACTATGGAAAAACGAAAAATTTACCAATAAAGAAATGAATCGAACATATCATACTAATCACATGACAGCTACCAATAGTAATGAAATCAGTAAATGAAGGAATGAAATGAAATGGATATCGAAATGGACCCATCTCTTATGAGGAAAGGAGAGAAACATAGATGCGATACAAAACTAAGGCCTAACAACCCCTTCTTTGTGTAGCAAACTAATAAACACTATCAACAACCACTTCGAAACCAAAGATATGTCCCTTTATTCCATTAATCAAAGCAAAGAGGGAGCTGTTGGATTCATGGACTGAATCGGAAGAGAAGCAATAGAAATGATTCCCTTTTGCCACGATCTGGGGGGCAACAACTAGCTCTATGAACTGGAGCAGAAGCAAGAAATAATCTACCTGATTTGAGTGTAAAAACTAAACAATTATATGGTAGCAATCATAAAAAGCAATTTTACGATTAATGAAACAAAAGCATACCTTTAGGAAGGTCATAACACAATCTGATGTTGAAATCACTTGTAAAAACGTTCAGAGGTGATCAAGGTGTACACCTCTGATTTCTTCCTTGCTAATGCACAAATAGGGCTTTAGAGCTTCAACACCCTCTCAAGATGTCTCTATGATCTTGTTATATGGCCTGAAGCTCTATAGGCCGTGTCATTTATATAGTATTTTAGATTAGGGTTAGGGTTAGAAAAAAGGTTCCTTCAATCTACGGTCATAATTAATCATTCTCTGATCGGACGTCTACGAAACAATGTTGTATAATGTGTTTCTAATTTTTGCGCCGCAACTAGACTGGACCACCTGATAGACAAAGCTGTAGTTGTTTTCTTCTTAATAGACATTCAATTAACTTTTCCCATCTGGCTCCTCTCATGACCTGTAACCAAACCAAACCAAGTCTTGTGTCCCAATCAATTGGGGTCGGCTACATGAATCTTGTTTTTCCATTGAGCTCTGTCTAGGGCTCCTCTCATGACCTTTAAGAAATAATTATGTATGCCTATCTACTTAAAGGTAACTCTTTCAAGTTTTCGTAACCTTTTTTACTTTAATAATCAAAGTAGCACGCATGCCTTCTTATGTATGCCCAAAAGGAAGCTATTAAATAGTATTGTTCATTCCTACGGTTTTATATTCCTCTGGAAATATTTCAATTGAACTAAAATTTCATTTCCAACTTGGCTTATATTTGGTTATTTTTGTCATCTTGTGAAAGATTTTTAAACTTCCAAACGTGACAAATAATTTTTGTCACAGTAATCATGAGCAAGAAATGCCTTGGCTATCATACATTACTCTTTCATCGTCAAGCATCCAACTAGGTTTAATGAACACAGGGAAAAATAGGTGCATGACATTTTAATTTCTTAAAACCCACTATTTGATTGCAAGCTGGGTTCAAATAAGAACAGTAAATTAAATCATGAATTGACGTAGTTATTATCAGAATCTCAACCAAATCCACATATCAAATCAATCGAAGCTTATTGTGATTCTTCCACTATCATGAATTGACGTAGTTATTATGAGAGAATAAACCAAATCCACATATCAAATCAATCGAAGTTTATTATGACACATAGTGACTTTTCTTTAACGGCTTCCAGATTTTGCACAGAAGATATAATGATGCCGTTTAATCAAACAAGGTAATATTTTGAACCTAATACGTTTCATTTTAACGTGCATTTTTTCTCGGTACTTTCACCTTCATGAAGCCTGTGGAAAACTTACAAGTCATAGGTTTTCTCATTTTTGACATCACATAGTCTTGGATGATGTTTACATCTAATACAATCACGCCTCATAAGGGAGCAAATAAGAACCTTTTACATATAACAAATGGCGTTGACTACTTTTCATCACATTCAACGAGCGGAAATTTGAGATGACTAAATTACCATATAAGACATGTAAGGACTTAAATAGTAAGAAATACAAGGAATGGAGCATAAGCATAATGTTCGAAGCACTCTGCATACTTGGAGAGACAAAGGAGCACATACCCAATACGAGTCTTCCAAAATGCAACTCTGCGCCACTCAATATTCACCAAATTTGGCCTTCATAGGCTTTCACAAGGCTGAAATTGACCAATTATTGCAAAATTACCTAAGGAAGGAAAAATATCCAACACCTTTACATCCAGAAGTAGTTATTGAGATTCAGATATCACTTTCCAATCAAACAAGGTTCATATAACAAAAGACATCTATCAGATTTTCTAACAAAATTCTGAACCTTTAAGGTTAATGCTTTATCAGGCAAACAAGACCATCAACCAGTGGTTGTCTCAAGCCATATTTAGAACGCTGAAGTTATTAAAAGGATGTTGATGGAAATCCACAAGCAAGAATGCAACCAATAGAACGTCCAATTAGAAAGCCTCAAAGAAACAAGAAATGAACCAGAAATACAGTGATGACCATATTTGAGCTAGGTTGCGCCGTTGCGGCAGTGTAGCATAATGGTCTTTGACGGCCCATGGTATCCCTTGCTTGAATTTAGAACCCGGTGCAGACTTGTAAGTTGCTTCCTGCATAGAGAAACACATTTTAGGGGGGATGTTGAAATTTCATGAATTGCTTGTTTGCACTTCTGCAATTTTCAGGTACCTTGTCCATGCATACAGTAAGAAACCCCCACCCCCCCCCCACCCCCCCCCCCCCCCCCCCCCCCATTTGATATGAGATTTAGAAATTAACACCATCCCTTCGTATTCCGTTTGTAAATTGGATGAAAATGTCACGTGAATGGCACATGTGGTGGTTATTAAAATCTGATGACAAAAATAATCTTCATTCTCCTGGTTTCCAAAAGGAAACATCCAAACAAAACCTTTGGCATCCAAGTTATCCCTCACCACCAGCATTTCACAGCAGCTACCAGTGTACAACCACCACTGGCCCACACAAGCCTTGGCCACCCACCACCACCTGCAACACGCCCTAAAACCAACGCATCTTCCATCACCTATGCTTTCCGAGAGTTACCATGCTTCTGAACCAAAAAGGAATAACCTTGGCCTATAGAGAGAAAGGCAGCAGCTACTACCTAGATCTCTTATTTCCTCCACTCCCCAGTTTCCTTGAGCAAAATTCTCAAAGTGCTTCCGCACTGTCTATTCATCAATAACTTTAGCTTTAGAAATCAGCTTACGGATAGATACTGATGGTTTTAGACCCAAGCGTATCATATCATTAACAAGAACTTCAGCCTCTTCCCACTTCCCATCCTTGCAAAGCACTTGAGAAGTGAAACTGTAAGTAGCCGCATTTGGAACCATTCCGTTCTCACCCATTTCTCTGAGCAGCCTTAGGGCCCTGTAGGAGTTACCCTCGTTGCAGTACCCATGAATCATCATGTTATATATTACATCATTTGGCTTCAAATGTATCTCACCCATTGACCTAAAAAGTGTTGATGCTTCCTTCAGGTTACCCTTTCTGCACCACCCACTTATTAATACCCCGTATGTGCAGACGTCAGGCACCAAGCCAGCCTTCCGCAAGGAATTAAACAGTTCAAGCGCCTTCTCCATGTCATCCCCTCGAGCAAAAGCATCAATTAGAATTGTATACGTTGTTGTAGTTGGAGGAATGCCTCTCTCCTCCATCTCCTTAATTAAGCCTGCAGCTCTTGAGAGATTACCAGCTTTAGAAAAGCCTGAAATGAGAACATTATAGGTAACCACTGAAGGTGACAAACAATTGGACTTCATTTCATTGAACAACCTTGCAGCCTTGTCCATCTTTCCAACATTACCAAACCCATCTATTAGGGTGTTGTAAGTGATTACATTTGGACTCAATCCACCTTTCTTCATCCGACCTACTAACTTCTCAGCCTCCGACGCCCTCATCTCTCGACAAAGCCCACTGATCAAAGTGTTGAATGTCACGACATTACAAAAAATCCCTCGTTGAAGCATTTCATCGAGCAGTTCAAATGCATTCTTCACTCTCCCATCATTACAATACTCATTCATTACGGAAGTGTAAGTATAAATATTAGGTGAGACACCACCAAGCTTCATCTTCTCGTACAGCTCAAACCCATCTTTTTTAAACCCTTTCCTGAAAAGCCCATTAATCATAACCGTAAAAGTATGTTGGTTAGCAACCAAACCCAACTCCCCCATCTCATAAAACAACTTCTTTGCCCGATCAATGTTGCCGCTCTTGCAGCACCCATCAATCAAACTAGTATAAATCACAACATTTGGACACAACCCCATGTCCTCCAATTGCCCAAGAACCTTAAAAGCTCTATTCAAATCACCATTCTCGCAACAACCCTTTATCATAATCCCAAAACTATACACATCCATTGCAACCTTACCCCTCATACTTTCAAAAACCCGCCAAGATTTTTCAAACTCATTGCATTTTAAAAGACAAGATAAAAGACCGTTGAAAGAATTCGAGGTGGGCAACATGCCTTTATCTACCATTTGGTTGAAATAAAAGAGTGATTTTTCGGGTAAGTGAAGCTGGACATGGGAGTTTACGATGGATTCGTAAAGGAGGGCGTGGTGTGGGGTGAAATCCAAGTGGGTTTTGGTTAGGTGGTTGAGGAGAGATGAGGGGGTGAAGGATGGGGAGGAGATTCGGCCGGAGAAGAGGCGGAGGAGGAGAGAGTGGGCGTGTGAGAGCATTTGGGAGGAGAGTAGGAGGTGGAGGATGAGAGAGATGGATTGGTGCGTGTGGTGGAAGGCATTGTTGAGTGTTGAGGAGGTGAAGAGAGAGAGGGATTTGGTCGGTGGGAGTTTCACCAGATTTGGCATGAGAGTGAGAGCTTTGTTGGTGTTTTGAGGCATTTTGGCAGCAGAGAAGAGAAGCGAAGAGAGCAGGAGCAGAGCAAATGGAACATGGTCGGATTGTTTTTGCACCTTTTTCTTTTTATAATATAGTGTGGATCAGTTTTCTTGCCCCTCAATTAATTTCGAACGATCAATCACACCGTCACTCGTGGGGTTTTCAAGTAAAATCAGAGCAATACTCAGTATGGACCGATCCAAAAAAATTGATGTCACCTAAAAAATTTTAAACTCGAAAACTTAGAACGGAACAAACCTCTAAATTTCATGTTTTGGACATTGGGTTTCAGCACCTTTTCTTTTAATGCCGCATTCTTTCTAACCAAATCAATTAGGGCTAATTTACTATTCCGATTTGTGCATGTTTATCCTAAATCAATTGTAGTTAGGAGGAGTGACATAATTATGATTGATTGTGACACTAGGGCATTTCCGATAGCTCATTAAGTTATGGACAATTTTTTGTTATCCAAAAATATTAAGTTGTTTTCACTAATCTATTTCAGGTGATTTATGGGGGGTCAAAAGAAAAAATAGATGGAAAAAAAAGGGGACACAAATTAAAGTGCAATTATTTGTAGTTCAAAATTTTTAGTGGAAACACTCCTAAGGTGAAGATATATTGAGTTAACTTTAAAGGGCGGTAGTTTGAAATAATCTAATTTTTTTTAGATATCACGCAACACAAAATGGAGTTTGAGATTTTTTTTCCTAATCCAGTTAAGAGTCAATTGAAAGGATGTTTCCTTTTGTTTGAAGAAAATAAAATATTTTTGTGGCTGACACAAATTGATTGGGACTTGAGCCTTGTTCTTAGTTGTTGAACAACTTGCCTTAGTTTCTGTTTAGCATTTTTTGCGCCAAGCGAAAATCCTTAAGGCGTGAGGTGCATGCAAATGCGAGCGTAACAGGACTTGTCGATGTCCAATGTTGAAGGACTGAGAGCCCTTATCTAACTTCTAAACGAGAGCAGAAGTGTGTGATCTACAAATGATTTGTGGGTTGCCACAATGAAGTGGACTTAGAATTTGCTAACCGTATACGAAAGAACTAGAGTAAAAGGAAACACTAATCAAACCCCATTAAAACGGGCTAAAAGAGTTAACCAAGGGAAAAAAAAAGTTAAACAAGGATAATCTCTTTGCGAAACTTCAAGTCATTTACAATTCATTAACGCTTTTCAGTATTAGATGTAATTAACATTAGCAGCTCTAGGGCTTAAAACCCCTTACCAGAAGCCTGGGTTTTCTTCCAAGATTACACATTTCCTCGGAGAGCAGACCAACAAATCTTTGCTTCTTGTGGGCAGCTAAACAAAAACACCTCAGTGCTAATAAACTGATCCTTCGACGTAGTTTAATCTTGTGCGGCAGCACCTTGGTTGAGCTGTGCACATCTCATACCAACACTTATGAACGCTTCAGGAACTTCTTTGCATGTCGCCTCCAAAGGTTTCCTCTTAGTTGACCAAAGTTTGCGTTGGAAGGTGTCCACGGAATGATCAAAACATCATTCGACAAGTGAATTGTACATACTTGGCACAAATAATGAGATTCTCTCTCTCTCTCTCTCTCTCTCTCACATAGACTAATTTCATATGAATCCTCTCTTGTACATTTATGTATGAGTTGGACATTTGTAACTGGGCGCACGCATTCATCCACTGGTAAGTGGTAACAGCAAAAAGTGTTCCAGGCATCAGACTTGAAGTGTTATGTATCAGAGAGAGGTGAGTCTAACAAGGACAACAAATGTCTTAGCCAGGAAAATGTGGTGTTTATTACCCATGCCTAAATCTTCACCAGGTCTCTCAACAACACAATTATCAGCTTTTAGTTGTTCTTGTTCTTAACTCAACTTGAACCTACCAGACTGATGTTTTAGCACTTCTAAAACAAAACAAAAAAAAAAACAAAAACAAAAATACAAAAAAGACAAAAACGGAATCAAAGACCAAAAGTTTTTCCTTTCCCTGAAAGGCCAGGAGCCATAAGCCTTTGGCCCAATAGAGACCGAGAATCCCTATATTCACCAATAACCAGGGATAATTTTGCAACAAAAAACAAAGAGAAAGCATTAGCCATAGTTTTTAAAATCATGCACTAGAACTTCTTAAGTTGCAGGATCCGTACATACTCCACAAATAAGTGATTTGCAGTCAGGAAAAAAATGTTGTTCCCTTAACGTGCAGTTGCAACATATATGCTGCACGGGTATTGAGAAGAACACTATTTTAGCTTCATGTACAAGTCACATAATTAGAATCTAATCACGCTACATGGCAGACAGAATTACAGTAACAAATAAGGGCCGAACAAAGCAATTAACAAAACAATGCCTTCCTCGAACTAAAAGGTAAAAACAAAATAAGATTCATGAAGCTATTAGGGATGCTCCTACAGGAAGGAATTCCCCATCTCTTGGTTGGGGAGATCCAATACTTTCTTTCAATCCAATGATATGGTGCTTTAATACTTTCAAATATAAAAAAGTGGTAGGCGCAACAAAATTTTTAAACATCCAATTACCACATTTATGTCGTTAACTCTAGATACCATGAGCAGGTATCGTGTTACTAACAAAATGAAATTTAGAGATACCAGCTCTCTCATGGGGTGATGATATCTAGGTCCAGGATTCCAATTATATTAGTATAAACCATGGTTTCCTCCTAAAAAAAATCAAAGAAGAAAGAAACATTATAAGCCATATCTTTTAAGGAATCATCGGATCAAACTTCTTGAGTTTCCTGTGACATTGATACACAATGGAGATAATAACCAAGGAAATGGAGCTCAAATAACCTGTACCGAAAATGGCTCTATACCTCTGTTCCTATGTAATTTCAACCACAAGAGACTTTTGTGTGATCCTCCGGTTGAAATTGCATGGGAACAAAGGTACAGAGCCAAAAGGGTACAATAACCTGGTACGCAGGAGATGAGTTGGTTAATACAGTATGTAAGAAATCTCCACCACTAACCAAGGACCAGATGAACTCAATAAAACAAGTGTGAAGTGTGACAAAGCCATGATAACAAGTGT
Source organism: Rhododendron mucronatum var. ripense (assembly GCA_019656295.1). NCBI lineage: Eukaryota > Viridiplantae > Streptophyta > Magnoliopsida > Ericales > Ericaceae > Rhododendron > Rhododendron mucronatum. The sequence goes on from BPLT01000178.1 coordinate 79,285, forward strand.
AGAGAGAGAGGACATATATATGCCAGGCGATCCCTAGCGCAGTTCGGCCGTAGAGGATCATTGGACAAGTTTAAGAATGACAACGAACACCAATGTTGGTTTCCTTAACGTACAAATGCAGCAGATTCGCTACATTGGTATTGTAGAGAACCTATGATGCACGGACACGGACACTGAAATCGACACCGGGACACGGGAATTCTAAAAAAATGGGACATGGACACGGCGGGGGATACACCACGTGTATATTTATATATAAATAAATAAATAATTATAGTTGAACACCCAGAAATTTAAAAAAATTATAATTTGGCCCCAATTTTTTTTAAAATTACAATTTGACCCCCAATTTTTTTAAATTACAGTTTGGCCCCCAAAATTTTAAAAAAAATTGCAGTTTGGCCCCTACGGTGTCCCCCTCAAAATTTAATATTAAAATATGGGACACGCCACGTGGTGTGTCCCGTACGTATCTCCGGGGTGTCCCCGTGTCCTGACACTGTGATTTTTCGACTTCTAGAGGTGTCGGTGCTTCATAGCAGAGAACATTGCTATGGCTTCATATGAAAAAGTCACATGAGGAAAAAACAATCATGCAACCCATAATAAGTGAAGCCATGCAATAACAAACCAACCAATGAAAAACTTGGGGAAACCAACCAGAACCTAAATTTCTTGTAATCACCCGATATATTACACCTACACACACACACAAACACACATACAAACACAGAGAGAGAGAGAGAGAGAGAGAGAGAGAGAGAGAGAGAGAGAGCACAAAATCGACCTTGGAACTCCGGTTCTTGCTTACTAGGTGCTTCTTTCAGCCAACCAGAAAGTCCACTTCATCTGAACTCTCCTCATAAATTATGTAGCTGGCTTCTCGGCCGTCCTCATTGCCACTACCCTGATCGCTATTATAGCAACTCTCTGTTGAACTTGAGAGCAGTGTCCCACTTCCATCTGATGTGTGACTGCTTGGCTGTGAAGGTGAGCTCAAACTAACTGTTTGCTTCACTGCCAACCATTTATTCAATGTCGATGAAACTGCAAAACAAGCCAACAAATTCCAAAAAAAGGTAATAGAGATATTTCCAGGTTCCTTTGACATAATAATTGTACAAACGTAAATGATCATAGCAGCCTTCCTTCGGGAGGGAACTCAGCCAAAAGGCAGAAACCAGGCTTTTCTTCCAACAGTTGCTTTATACAAATTGCACTGCACCACACGACCAAACCAAAGGTTACAAAACATAAAACCAAACCAAATGAAAACTAGGCCATGTGCCCCAATCAATTTAGGGCCACATCAGCCATTAAATGTACAAAATCCATATCCTCTTTTTACACTTGCATCCCAGGTTAATTTAGGCCTTCTTCTCCTCCTAGCATCGCAATTAAAAGTAATCTTATTGCTTTTCTTAACTCTCAACTGTTGAATTTACGGGTTTCCAATTAGGGATGACCAATTAACTAACCCACCTACGCTCCAACTTGACTCTGATTGGACGAATCCCCAATTATGTATTCGGGTTTGACTTTGGGTTTGGGGAATGAAACGGAAAAAAATTCTACTTTGGTTTTGGGGATGGTTTATAACTTTATGTACAAATGCTTTTCAAAATGGTTATTATATTTTATATGTTCTAAGTAGGAGTCAACCATATGTACTCTCTACATCCTTTGCTAGAGGAAATATGTGAAGTATGCTCGATCTCAATGATCTTGGGGTCTGCTCCATTAGTCATTCACTATAACAAAAACAATGACTTTGGGCAACAAAAACTAATGACGAAATCCGAATTCCTCTCCAAATGGTATATTTTGAACTTCATAAAAGTTCCAAAGCATGCGAACAGCCTGCCAAAAAAAACCTCATTCTCTACTCCAAACTTTTATTAACTTCCCTGATTCAGAAATTGATGACCTAGGAAATTTCCATTTCAGACTTTTACAAAAACAAACCACATCTCATGCAACTATCAGACAACATTGGAAGAGAAGAACAATGGGAAGCTATACAAAATGAACATCAGCTGACTGGTTTTGAGTTAGGGCTGAAAGAACGGGAAGATTAGAAGAGACCTGTTTGTTACCATGGCACTGAGCCACTGAGATAAATTCCGGCGACCGAGAAAACCCATCAGATTCCTTCCTCTGCTGATCAACTGCATACTCCCTCTCCCTCTCCCTCTCCCTCTCAGTGAATTTATTGATCCATAATAAAAATGGGTTTGATCTAGTGTAACCAAATTTATTCTCACAAAAATAATTTCACCCAAATCATGTCCGATGTCGTGCTTACTAGAATTCGATTAACGTGATCTTTAAGACGGTTTATTTTCTTGACAAACCCTGCAACTTAAACATAAATTACAGTAAACCCCCCTCAACTAATCTGAATTTTCACTTAACCCCCTATGACTACAAAACCCAACAGTGTGCACCCTCTAACTATCCAGAATTGACACTTAACCCCCTTTTGTTAGGTCTCTGTAGGAAAAATGCACCGACGGCCATCTCCGGCCACCGGGCGGGCGATCCGAGCCGTTCAAAAATTTTATAAAAAAAAACCGAGTGGGCTAACGTGGGAATCAATGGCATCCGACGTGCGTAAGTGCTCGATCTAAACACCCCATTTAAATTCTTGGGATGTTTGGATCGAGCACCTAAGCACGTCGGATGCCGTTGATTCTCGCGTGAGCTCACTCGGTTTTTTTTTAAAAATTTTTTGTACGGCTCGGATCGGCCGCCCGGTGGCCGGAGACGGCCGTCGGTGCATTTTTCCTACGGAGACCTAACAAAAGGAGGTTAAGTGTCAATTCTGGATAGTTAGAGGGTGCACACTGTTGGATTTTATAGTCGGAGGGGGTAAAGTGAAAATTCGGATTAGTTGAGGAGGGTTTACTGTAATTTACTCTAAACATTTTCGATCAAGAAACAAACCCTGCATGAGTTCACAATTTACCGATTACACGTTGCAGTCCCTATAACGAGAACACTTCGCATGTTTTGATTTGTTCTGTAATAGGATGGGTTTGATGCAGTGCGTCCGAGTGTATTTTCACAAAAATAAACTCACTCAAATCATCTCCGATTATGTATTAAACGACATTTGATTAAAGTGATCTTTTCTACGATTTGTTTTCGTCACAAGCCCTATAATTTGAACAATTTCGATCAAGAAATAAACCAGTCATGAGTTCACAATTTACGAAGAGGAGCTTGAAACGGTGACACTTCGCATGTTCAAGATGCGAAGTCTGGGCGAAATCCAGCCTTCGCCATTTTTAGGAACATCCCGTATTCAACCAAACCATGTCAGCAGAGAAACAATGGACGCGTAGTTCCTCTTCTCCAAAACCCTAACCCTAGCTTCAGACATCACCATTTCTTTCGCCGTCGTAAGTTCATCATCATCATCATCTTCTTCTTCTTCTTTTTCTTTATTGCATTTCGTTATATCTCAACAATTAATCTACATATGTTCTCTTCCCTTCTATTGGTTCTTATGGAAAATGCAAGAAAACAGAGAATTTTGAATCTTTATGCTTTCATGTAGCCTTTGTCTACAATTGGGTTTACACGAAGAGTAGATTTAGAAAACATACCAAATGCATCCTTGTTTGATGATTGGATTAACAACTTACTGGGTGTTTGAGCAAACAAAAAAAGAGTCAATTTTTTAACCAATTCAGTGGTGGGAATTGAAGTTTTGACTCTTATTTGCATCTTCTGGAATGTGATAATCAATGTAGCAGACAGAAATAATTTAAATTATTGAAAGAATGCAAACTATTTTGTATGTACTGAAAGATATTCAAGTTGATCGCCCATCCCATACGTTCCTGTGCTGCCGAACAACTTCAATTGACTCCTTGGCTAAAATACCATGATATTCAGGATTACTTGTGCACGAGGCTTCTAGGGTTTGGATGTATGCAGCCTTAACCTAGCAAGCAGAGAGGTTGTTTCCGCTACTGACCTGTGACCAACAGGCCACATTGGGGAAACCTTACCGTTGTGCTTGGTCTGCCCTCAATAATTATTACATAAGGTACCTCAGTTGTCTTTCTATTCTATCTTGCTTCATATGAATTGATGCCCCACTACTGATCACTTGATGTAATATTTCGGTTTCAATGTTAGTTGTCTTAGTTCAAGCATGTCATAGTTCTGCTGTTAATTTACGAGGGAGTGGAGTATAGATTCGACAAGTGCCTGAGACTTGACATGTCCGGCATTACTTCAATTTTCTGTTTCAATGCATAAACTTATGTTTAAACCTACAAGCTGTGAGATATGCAGAAGAAAATACTTGACATCTAACATAAGCACAATACTCTTGTTTAGCTTTTCTGTTGCTAGATTTCTGAGGCAGTCCTAAGAAGGGATGAGTTTTCCCCAGCAGGAGCCGTTCTACTTTATAACTATTACGATACGTTAGGATTGGATTGGTTTTCTAATTTACCTTTGTGTTAGTAGATATCTGAATCAGTCATTAGAAAAGACGTGTTCTCCCCTTCGGAAGCAGTTCTGCATCTATCCATCTTCTCCTAAGAGTAAATGGCATTCCCTTGTGCTTCTTTGATGCTCTCAGTTGATGCTGAACTTAATGAAAAATTCAGGGCTAGCTTGTTTGTCCAGTGGACAATAGGATGAAGCATTGAGGCATTTACGCAAGAGGTATGCTGACGAGTTATCAGATACTTGAGAGAAACTAGTGATGCGGCGTTAGTTAGAAGAGCAGATGTTCTCTGCCGAGAGTGAAGAAAAGAAGCAGTGCATGGCTTGAAAGAAAATTGCATGAGTAGAACTGGAGGGTCTAAATTTCATTTGGGTAGTTCGCTTACTTGACAGCAAGAACTTGGAAATAATCTTTTTTTTTTTTTTTGATCGGCAAACTTGGAAATAATCTTGCTCAACTAACTTAATACAGACAGGAAAGTTGTCTGATATCCGCACTCGATGAAAAGAAATCACATTTGGATGCCATCTGAATTTGTATATGGTAACCAAATAAAGAAATTTTGGTCAATGGGAAAGTCACAGTTTTGTATCTTCAAGAAGTTTAGTGTGCCGTGCAATGCCAGTTCAAAAATAGCTTTGATTTTCAAGACGTTGTCAAAGTCAATACCTGTTAAACATGCAAGCTATTAGGAGTGAAAGCTTCTATTTCTTCCACAATATCCAATTTTCTGGAAGAGTTTGAAGTCTCAAATTTTTTCTATGAAGTGCAGGAAGAGATGTTGAATGATACAAACAAAGTTTGTGTACAAGATGACCATGTCAGTAGTACTTCAACAGAAGAGGACAATAAGAGGAAACTTAAAGATAAATTGCATCAAATGACCAGGAGTGTGCGATCTAAGACTGGTGTCCTCCAAAGTATAGTTGGTAAGTGCTTTACTGCTTTTAGTGCGTCAAATTGGGTTGTACCTTTTTTTTTCTTTCTTGTCTACCCAGTAGGTGCTTTTCCTCTTGTTTGCAAGAGGAGTGTCTTGCTCTAGCCTTTTAACTAGAATGTTTGATCATTCTTGTAATATCTGTTTTAGTTTTTAAAATTCACTTGCCAAAAAGAAAAACCTCTTGGGAGGCTGTACTAGGGTCCACCTCGAGGCCACATCTGTTATGTGATCCGATTGTGGCTTGAAATTCTCTATGGAATTCAATCATCTAAAGCTGAGGTGGATCTTACATCGATAACCATTTGATTGGCTTCGACCCGACAAGTTGTACATCATGGTATTATGACTTTTTATTCAATTTGAAATTGACTCGGCATGACTTTATTATAATCCGTTTGGATCTGTAAATGTGGGCTTCCATATCCTCGGAATAACCTGTGCATGGCCCCTTGTGGGTTTTATGGTAACCAAGAAAACTTTTTGAGAAAAGAATCAAGTCAGGAGGAACCCATTTTGTGGGTTGGTGTGATTGTTATAGTTTCCTCCAATTTTGAACTGAATAAAATTGCTCAGCAGGGTAGCCATGATCCGATGGAGTATTTGGGAGGCTAGAAATGACTTAATGGGTACGCCCCTGGGAATTGTTGAATGGGAGGAAGTCCAAATGTCTGCCCCTTGCACTCTGGTTTGTGAAGCTGTGGCTCTAAAGAGAGGCTTACCTTATCGGTTAAGCCTTTGGGATTGCGTTCTGTGCAGATTGAAAGTGGTAACAAGCTGCTTACTTCTTTAATTAAGCGTTTCCCAATTCCTCCCACCTTGGGAGGGTGCTTGTATTATTCACAATATTAGGGTTCTTGCGTTAGAACTTGATTTGCCTATTGTCACATCGCAAGTATTTTAGGTTTATCATAATTGGTAAGCCTAGAGAGAGATATTTGATTTTAATTAGACGTGACATGAAATTACAGGGAGAATGGAACGCATAAGCAGGACGAAGAATCGCTATTTGGGAAGAAAAAAAAAGAAGAAGAAGGAGAACAAGAAGATGCAGAAATTAAACAACAATTAAAAGGAGCTCTTTTGATACAACACATATATGGATTGGATCCCCACAGACATACATAAGCCTCCTCACAAAACAGACACCAACATAGCAGCTACCGCAACGACACCAAGGAACCAACAGGACGACTGAAAATTCAAATCATGAATTTTGGTACAGAGGTCCAGGTTGTTTTATTATAGACTATATATATATATATGTATAATCCAGTACTAAACACACAAAACAGAACAAACATTAATTCAGTCTTATTTTTCCAGGAGATGAAACTGCGGGTGCTCTGTCGGAGGCTAGCTGCAGGATCCATTTCGATCTATCGATCAACAGTTACATGGGTCGCATTTACACGGGCTACACTTGCAACCTTGGCCTCCCTCTGCTCCGTTGCTCTTCTCGGTCTCCTCCGAGTCCCTGAAATTATAATCGCACAACCACAATATCCAATCTGTTACTACAGAACTATCAGTCGATCGATCAGGATTTGTTTTTTTGAGAAAATTAACGATGGCGATACATACATCTTCACTGGTAGTGCAAGACCAGCGACAAGGGTTGGAGTCGTGGTTTTCTCGACGTCTGGGTACTTTCCACATCTGCCAATAAATTTGAGACAGGATAAATAACAAAGATTAAACGCATGAAAAATGATCTGTAACATGTAAATCAAAAACTCAAGTATATGTCAGACTGATGCTTTCAGTTCCGATTGAAAATCATTAGTTTTTTTTTCTTTGAAGAGGGAGAAAATCACTACTACTCTAGAGCTAATATGTTTAAATCTTCTTTTAAGGAGAGGAGAGAGAGACCCTCCAGAGCTGCCACACTTGCAGCTAGAGCCACAGCCACAGTTAGCTCCGCAGGAAGACATTCTTTTCCTCTTAAGAATAGTGGAAAATGTATTCAAAGAGAATTCTGGGATTGGCAAAAAGACAGATTTAGGATGAGTTTCAGTTGTGCACGGCCACGACTCGTATTTGTAATGGGAGTGAGTGGAGAAGAGGAGCAGATCCACCGAACACGTGTCGAAAATCGCCGAGGAGTCGCTTAATTGGTTGCTTAAAAAACGATGGAGTATTTGCAAAAGCATAAGGTCTTCCCCGCGTAAGAGCAGACGAGTAAACCTATACCTCTCAAACTTCGTCAGCATATTGCAACTTGAAGAAATTTGGATGGTGACAATTTAAAGAAATTTCTTAAGACCTTGACCATTAAAAAAGAGGAGGAGAAAGGAATTTGGTCAAGATGTAAATTTGTCTTGAATTTAGATGCTCAATCTGAAATATGCTGATCCGAAATTCGATGTTTTCTTAGTTGAATTTAGACACTTAAGAGCTTGTTTGATAATCTAAATTCAGCACTTACAACTGAATCAATTAAGTAATAAGTGATTCACTAGGTTTGATAACGATATTTTGCATTGCTTAACAAATTAAGTGCTACTTAAAATGTAGGCTAAAAAGTTGAAAAAAAATTAAGTAGTTGTGAGATACTTAATTCTGGCTGAATTCTTGTGTACTTGCACTTAATTACCATACCGCCGCTAAAACCACTACCATCACTTCGCCACCATCACTACTACCACCACCACTAGCACTTTGCCACCATCCCCACTACTCTACCACCACCACCACCACTTCCCTATCACTCCATCACCACCACCACCATTACCACACTGCCACCACCACTACCACACCGTCGCCGTCACCGCCACCACAATGCCACCATTCCACCATTATTATAAGTACATTGTGACCAATAGTAAATTAAGAGAAAATCGGAACTAAAATTAATTTAACATTTTTTTAATTCAGTACTTAATATGTTTACCAAACAGCTTTTCAGCTTAAAAAATTCAACTTTTAATACTTAATTTTTCAGCATTCAGTTTCAGTTTCACTTTTCAGTTCTATCAAACAGGCCCTAAGTATGGAATTTTCAAGTAATTTATTTGCGGGTGAGCTGAAATAATTGACCTTATTGAATGGCGTAGTAACTTTTCATAGAATTCCAACCCTAGCGTGTGTGTATATATATATATATATATATATATATATATTCGCAAACAAGAAAGCTAAATTTATTGATCAAGCGTACTCCAATGCACTTTCAATTATTGCGAAATGATTAATTCCATCTTTCATCTGCTTTAGGTTCTACGTTTTTCCCTACTATCATACCATTAGAGCAAAGTATTCTTGTTCTTCTTTATAACGTGTTCGGGTCAATTTACACCCACTTCGACTAATTTTGGCCCTTGGGTACCAACACCACTGCCCTCTTATCCCAAACTCTCGATGTACCATGAGTTAGTGGCTCCATTAGAAGGAAGATGACTACCGAAGTCCAACATTTCATCTTATTGCACCATGATATCTGCATAAGATATTCTCGGTGTTAGTTGGCCTGGACATCCGATTATTAAATAAAAAAAAAGAGATATTCTCGGTTTTGTCTATTAATTTAGAAACCCATGTATCAATTTCAGCTTATTGGGAGAACACCCACATTCCCACCTATATACCACGGGCGTATGTTGTAAGTACTGAGGAATGATTCAGGGAGTTAAAAGCAGAAGAAATATATAAAAACTTCAAGATACACAAACACAAAAGATCTATATGGTTCGTCACATTTTGAAACCTTGGCAAATCAGCTACGCCCGTCCCGCATGGGCCGCTGATCCTCTATATCTCCACTAGAATATTAAACAAGATCTCTAGCTAATAGCATATTAGACTGAATAGCAAATTTACGATCTCAAGTGGACCAAGATTGTATAAAAAAATAAATAAATAATGCGCGAAACTGTCAATGCCTTGCATCTTGCGTAGAGGTAGCTGCCATCATGCTGCTTACCTACATTCATAAAGAGTTTTTTTTCTTTTTATCCCCTAAACTATGCACATTTTCTCAACTTAGTCCCTGAACTATTAATTTGGCGATTTCGTCCCTTCAACTATCATTCCATTACCTACTTAGTCCAATAGATAACGGAAATTAAGAATTTGGACGGAAAATGCCACGTAATGCCTTATTTGAGACCCTGTAGAGCAGATATTTAATTATAACAATCCTAGAGATAAAAATTAATTATGACCCTTTAGGATAAAATAATCAGAAAAATAAGACATTCGCACCGGTTCAAACAGATTGAAAATTAGAGCATTTAATTTTTTTTACAAGGTTCATATATCAAGATCTTACGTGGTACTTTATATATTTTTTCCAAAAAGACTGACCTCCTTATATAGAATTTAGACTGTTTATATATTAAAAATATGGTTAAAAAGTAAGTGCTCTAATTTTCAACCCATGTGAATTGGTGCGAAGATCTTTTTTTTTTTAATCATTTTATCGTAAAAGGTCATAGTTAATTTTGTCTGTAGAGCTCTCATAATCAAGTATCTGCTCTAAAGGATCCCAAATAAATAATAATAATTAACTATGAAAACCCTAGAGAAAAAAATTAATTATAACCCTTTAGAATAATATGATAAAAAAATAAGATTTTCACGCTGGTCCAAACAGATTGAAAATTGGAGCACTTAAACCTTCTAAAAAATTAAGTGCTCCAATTTTCAATCCGTTTGAACAGGTGCGAAGGTCTTATTTTTTTGTTCATTTTATTCTAAAGGGTCATAATTATTTTTATCTCTAGGGCGTCATAATCAAGTACCTGCTCTATAGGATCTCAAACAGGGCCTTATGTGACATTTTTCGTCCAAATTCTTAATTTCCGTTATCTATTGGACTAAGTAGGTAACGGAATGATAGTTGAGGGGATGAAATTGCCAAATTGATAGTTCAGGGACTAAGTAGAGAAAGTGTGCATAGTTTAGGGGATTAAAAAAAAAAAAAAACTCTTCATAAACAACATCGATCTATAACAGAGCCAAAAGGTAGCACAGCGATGAATCGAAGATGAATCGCCATCTTTCCAAAGAAATTTCAGAATGAACATCAACGCGCTATCTATATCTGTATTAGATGTGGTGAGTAATTCAAGGTGCTCATTGACCCCGATTTGGTTATTGAACAATCTCAAGCTTTTAGCTAGGTGTATTTTTCTCTTCATATATGATGGGAGTGTGATAAACAAATTATCTGTGACCTTCTTGACATGCCTCTCATGAAATTAGATCCGAAATATTTGGTACATATTTCCGGGGCAAATCGAAATCTGAAGCTTATACTTTTATTATCCATCTGCTGATGGACATATAAGAAGAAGGAATTCAAAGGACAACTTTCCTCAAATTTTCCAATCAAATCTTTTAATTTAATACGCGTCGATATTGTTGAGGGGCAAAGTCAGTCTATTCACGCGTTTTTCGACATTGCCGAAACTGCCTTCCCAAACTTTTATGATTTTTCCCTCTGTGTCCTTTTTCTTGTTTACATGTTCGCTTTTTTTGGATCCTAGCATGGGGATATTTTGGGTGTTTCAGTAGCATGTCGCAATTTGGGATGGTGAGAGTGATGAGGACTTCGTGTCGCTATCATTGGTTGTTTCCATAAATTCTAGGAGTAACATTCAACCACTTCTTTGAAACGTATGGCCACAACAGGATAGTGAATGGTGTGGACATTCTTTTGTGGTTTTTTTAGTTTGAGGCTAGGCTCAGTTTGTTTAGATGTGACAAAGAAGATTTGCAAAAACAATGTAAGGTAAAATATATATGTGCTCATCTGCGTTTTTTGGTGCTGAAATACCACTTTTTGGGCCATGTTAAGGTAAATGGTTATGGACTAATGGGGGAATTAAGTTGCTTAACTTTTCTTCTATTTTTGTCTGAGTAATTTGTGTTCTATTTTAGGAGGAAGCTATGGTACACAGGGTATACCGTATGTCTAAATTACGACAATTTGTGATTTTTATTATGCCGATTTTTGGTTTTCTAATGCATATTTATGATTCTAATTACGACTTGTACTTTAAAATTTACCTGTTGAACAGGTCATTAGCAGGTTACCCATAATTAAAAAATATTGTTGTTATGTAACCATAATTATTCGTACCGGAATCCATAACACTTGTACCCTAACCAAATATATGCGTACAATATCAAAAATTAAATAATGTTACCCACAAATGTTATAACAACACCATAAATTGGCATTATCTTACCACAATGAGTCATACCAAAAAAAATTGACTCGTATGATATTCCGTAACAAAATCAAAATATGTCGTACCAGAATCAACTATTATTATACTCAAGCCAAAAATATTTGTAAAATGCCACAAAATTTATAAAATAACCACAATTGTTATGACAATACCTAAAATTATCGTTTTCTTAACACAACGTGTCGTATCAAAAGAAAATATATTTAAATACCGCAAATTATAAACAAATCACAATTGTTATGACAATACCATAAATTGACGTTTTCTTACCACAATGTGTCGTATCAAAGGAAATTAATTAAAATATTCCATAATAACACATGTCTAAAAACCACAAATTGAGTAATATAACCAAATTTGTTATGACAACACCATAAATTGACGTTTTCATACCCACAACATGTCGTATAAAAAAATTCAATCGGAATGTTCGGTTAACGATAGTTATAATCAGCAAAATACCAATCCACAAATTGAGTAATATAACCAAATTTGTTATGACAATACCATAAATTAGCGTTTTCATACCTACAACGTGTCGTTTAAAAAAAATTCAATCGGAATGTTCAGTTAACGATAGTTATAATGAGCAAAATACAATTCCACAAATTGAGTAATATAACCAAATTTGTTATGACAACACCATAAATTAACGTTCTCATACCCACAATGTGTCGTTTAAAAAAAATTCAATCTGAATGTTCGGTTAACGATAGTTATAATCAGCAAAATACCATTCCACAAATTGAGTAATATAACCAAATTTGTTATGACAATACCATAAATTGACGTTTTCATACCCACAACGTATCGTATAAAAAAATTCAATTGAAATATTCAGTTAACGATAGTTATATTCAACAAAATATCATACCATAAATTCAGTAATATAACTTAATTTGTTATAACAACACCATAAATTGGCGTTTTCATACTCATATGTTTTATAAAAAAAATTCAATTGAAAAGTTCAGTATACGATAGTTATAATTAGCAAAATACCATACCACTAATTATTTTCAATTCCCGCCACATTATTTTTTCAAAAATTTAAAATTTTCACCATATTATCTTAATTTTTGATTCCTTCCGCACTATTTTTTCAAATTCTTATTTGTCCCTATACAATACCTCAATAATTTAAACTAAAAATGAAGTTCTCGCTCAAAATTTTCATCCAAGAATTTCACCAAAAAGTAAGTACTATACCCAAATTTTCGAATACAACTACAGTTTCCTCTCAAAATATTAGTGTAAAATAAGTTATTTCTCTAAAAAATTTAATTCAAAAAATCAAAATTGCTTCAAATTTTCGTGAAAAAAATGAGAGATCACTAAAACAAATAATTATTCAACTGTTTCAAGATACAGATATTTAGGGCGGTGCACTTAAAAATTAGCACTATATATTTGACAGGCAGATCGGTGCCAAACCTTCACCCTATGTGTACAAATCCAAATTTAATGGAGGTCCTTGGAACTAGGTTATGGAAGTACAATCTATATAATTTTGTAAAATTTATTGTCATTGTACTTTCTTTTTTAAATGTGACAAATACAGGAAACAAACAACGAATATATACTGCAGAGGGATAGCTCCAAACACCTATTCGGTAGCAATAAAAGAAAATGGGTGGAGAAACCAATTTCTGTTTCATGGTTCTAAGGACAAAGATGAATTCTAGAATTGTTTCAAAAGGGGGAAAAAGCCATTAAACTATTGTTTCAAAACAGAGAACAAAGATGGGCTTAATTAGGTTACCAACTGAAGTTCCTAGCATTGAAATCCCAAAGTTTAATAATCATATTTTTTATACTCAACATTAAAAAGCCAGCGCTAGTTCGTAATGCACTCCGCGTCTCTGTCATAGGTGCTGATTGTTTGCTTCAGTATTTAACTTGAAAAGTACTTAAAAAATATTTAGCTTCAGTATTTATTTATGTGTGTTGATTGTTTGAGCCCGTGCCATGCAATAGTACATCAATATGCATGATGCAAGCACAGTTTTTTTCCCTTAAGTTTTCTTCGTTTGTCAATTTGATGGGGAAATCTCGAAAAGAAAAGAATACTTTAACCCATTGAGGGCATATATACTAAGGGGTATCCAAGCCTAATCTTGCAAGATCATTTCGGCTATTCTGATTTTAGCATCTAGAAACAATCAATTAGTTCAATTTTCTCACAAACTAAGATGATATGTAGTACGTAGAGCTAATGTCCATCATACATTGGAGTCATATAGTTGAGAGAAGCATTTTATCGAACACGTGGTTTGCAGTGAAACGACGGAATCAAAATTTTCATTCAACTATGAATACCATTGATGTGATGAAGGCATAAAAAAACTACACAATCAAAAGGTTGAACCAATTCCTTATCTATGGAAAAAGCCCTAGTTTTTCCCTAAAGAAAAACCTAATTTCTTAACCCATGAAAGGATTCAATTAAGACGAACAAGATGGAATGAGCCAGTGGTTGAGGACGTCGGAGTGAGTGGTCGCCCGAGTGTGGTCGTCAAACCAGAACGAGCAGTGGGAGGGACAGAGAGACAAAGACGATAGTCCTGTGAAATCACGCGGATTGAGATGTGGGAGGACGGCGGAGGAAATCATCGGAGTGAGGTCTTCGAAGGGTAGTCAGTGGGAGGGAGAGAGAGAGAGCCAGAGAGGAGATATGGAGAGCGAGAGAGAGTCAGGAGGGAGAGCCACCGTTAACCTGTTAAGCCATTTTTTAATTTTGTTAATTGATTTAATAAATGTGTGGTCTGGATTATTCACTCTCAAATCCAAGGGATTAAAATTATGGTGTGTACGGTACACCCCCTAATAAGGGGTGTGTACCATAGGACTACCCTCTATTTTATACACATAGTAAGAGTGTTTGAAAAAAAAAGTGTTCTATTTTGTATTTTCACTTATTGACCAGTTGCTGTCTACCTTAGACATTTTAATACTCATTATCTGGATAATTAAGACGACTTCTGCAAGATTTAAATGGCCTATTGAGTCTATTCTTAACGATATCCGTTTACAGGCTAATGAAATTGGTGAAGATTAATTTGGCTACTTCTAGGCAGATGAGACAAATCAAACGCAATCCTCCAACGACAGGATCTCTGAAACTTAATAATACAGATGGATGCTCCAGAGGGAAAAGCCAGATTCAGAGGGCAATTGGCTGGCGGGCTTCTATGGAAGGATTCAAGACTGCTCCAGCTTTAAGGAAGAGCTGAGAGGATTGAAAATAGGTCTTTTCAACATTCTGGAGCAAGAATTGTCACGTAGAAGTGGAGATAGATTTAGAAGAGGCAATGAACCTGGTTAAAAATGGTTGCCCTACCTCACCATCCTCGTTGAAATCTGATTGATACAAATATCTTCTTGACAAGAGCAATAGCTTCATTGGCCATACCTTGGGAGAGGGGAACAAAGTTGCACATCTCTTGGCCAACATAGGAGTTGAACACAACGACTCTATATACCACGGGCGTATGTTGTAAGTACTGAGGAATGATTCAGGGAGTTAAACAATGAAGCAGAAGAAATATAAAAACTTCAAGATACACAAACACAAAAGATCTATATGGTTCGTCACATTTTGAAACCTCGGCAAATCAGCTATGTCTGTCCCGCATGGGCCGTTGATCCTCTATATCTCTACTAGAATATTAATCAAGATCTCTAGCTAATAGCATATCAGACCGAATCGCAAATTAACGATCTCAAGTGGCCCAAGATTGTATAAAAAAAAAAAAAGTGCGCGAAACTGTCAATGCCTTGCATCTTGCGTAGAGGTCACTCCCATCATGCTACTTTTGTACATTCATAAACGACATCCATCTATAACAGAGCAAAAAGGTAGCACAGCGATGAATCCAAGATGAATCGCCATCTTTCCAAAGAAATTTTAGAAGGAACATCAACGCGCTATCTATATTTGTATTAGATGTGGTGAGTAATTCAAGGTGCTCATTGACCCCGATTTGGTTATATAACAATCTCAAGCTTTTAGCTAGGTGTATTTTTCTCTTCATATATGATGGGAGTGTGATAAACAAATTATCTGTGACCTTCATGACATGCCTCTCATGAAATTAGGTCCGAAATATTTGGGTCTCCCATATTTCCAGGGCAAATCGAAATCTGAAGCTTATACTTTTATTATTGATGAAAAAGTTTTTGAACAAAATGCAAGGGTGGAAAGCAAAGTTGTTAAATCAGGCAGGGAGGAAGTAATGATTAAGTCTGTTATTCAAGCTATTCCTTGTTATGCTAAGACATGTTTTCTTCTTCCAAAGAAACTATGTGAGACCTTGAACTCTTATGTTTCCAATTTCTGGCCGAAGGGAGACCCGGAGTGTCGGGGTATCCACTGGAATAGTTTGGGACAATATGGCGTTGGCTAAATCTGATGGAGGGATAGGTTTTCAAAACTTCCGTGCTTTGAATGAGGCCTTATTAGCCCGGCAAGCTGGGAGATTTATTGATGAATCCTAAGTCTTTTGGGCAAAAATATAGAAAGGATAGTGCTTTGCCTAATTCCTCGTTTCTTAAAGCATCTGGAGGCTACAGAGCTTCTTGGGCTTGGACGAGCATTCTTCCTGGGAGAGATTTATGTAAAGTTTAAGATGGCAGGTGGAAGAGGGAAACTGTGTTAATTTTTTGGAGGATAAATGGTTCCTAGTCTTCTATCTTTTCGGTTGTCTTCTCCTAGACCCTCAAATTGTGAAGTTAATTGGGTAGCGGACGCGATTGACGGTAGATCTGGTGTTTGGAAGAGGGACTTGTTGCAGCAGTTGATTTCATTTTCAAATTGTGAAGTTAATTGGATAGCGGTAAAGGTGGCAAATGGACGGGTTTTGGCTGGTTAAAACGGGTGGCGGGTAAAACATGGACGGGTCAAATAGTAAATGGGTTGAACCTGGTCGGGTCGGGTCAAACCCAAACCCGCCGCCCGCCCGACCCGACCCGTTTTCCTTTCCTTTCCTCCCCGACACGGTTCCTTATCCGTGATATATATATATATTTTACTTCTTTTGTTTTTAAAAAAAATTATGAGTTTCAATATTAACACTATCGATTTTATGAGGTCGGATGCTCAAATTTTACGGAGGTCAAACAATCTAAACTTTGGGGTCAGCTTGTTAATTTAGAACCCTAGAATTAGTTGAGGTCCCGGACACTCGATTACATATAAAAATTCCTAACACTAATGATATCTTCAAAATTAAAATCTTAATTAGTTTAGCACTTTTGAATTTGGAAGAAACCGACGTTCGTTATTTCAAGGAAAGCCGGCACCGTTCGTTCCAAATTTTCCATTTGACTGCACGTTGTATGCATTCAGAACAAGAAGACACAGATGTCTGATTTTGGAAGAGAGAGAGAGAGAGAGAGAGAGAGAGAGTTGTTATCGAATTTCCGATGGGTGGGTGCCAACCCTTATTCGGCCAGTTTTGTTTGCATGTGTTGGAAGCTAGTAATTTAGACCGTCAAACAAAAAAGGGTTTTGAATAAGAAAACAAGTCAATTTAGGTTTTTTAAGTCCAACTCATATTAAACTCATTTTTAACCTACTCAAACCTATATCAACCTATTATATAATATGGGCGGATTGGATTGGGTTATAAGTGGGCTGAGCGGGTTACACAATATGGGTTGAGATTACCACCTCTAGATAGCGAACGCGATTGACGGTAGATCTGGTGTTTGGAAGAGGGACTTGTTGCAGCACTTGATTTCCGAGGAGGAGCTTCAGGCCCTTTGGTTTCTAGGGAAAGTCTATAATACACATTCCTTAAAAGTGTATACCATATGCACCTATTGTATGATTTATTTATAACATTTTAATGTATTTCGTAACTTTTATTCTAGAATTCATAACTTTTCAACAATACGATTCGTAACATTTTCATTATGATTCATAACATTTTGGTGCATTCGTAACTTTTATACTAAAATCGTACGGAGTAACTTTTTAGCAATATCATTCGTTACATTTTCTCTATCAATCATAACATTTGGGGGTGCATATGATACACACCCAAATAAGGGATGTGTATTGTAGCATTTTCCTTTGTTGTATGCCTCTCCAAAGATTTCAAAGAAATGATTCATTGGTTTGGCACTGCACTTCAAATGGAATGAAATCAGTAAAATCTGGGCATCATTTGGCCTTCCACTGGATCCAAAGTCATCCTCTTCCTTTGTTCCAAACAACAAACTGTGGCCTACTATTTGGAAGCTTAAAGTGCCTAATAAGATTCACAATTTTTGGTGGAGAGCATGCCGTAATAGTTTGGCGAAGGAGATGTGGCTGCTCTATGGAGTGTCCCATACGTCACCATTCTGTTAAATCCACTGGGCATCTTCTCTTTAAGTGTCATTGGCCTAGCGCGGTTTGGTTTGGCTGTAATGTGAGTTTAAATACGGTCAGCGGTCCTCCGTCCTGTGTTATTCATAAGTGGTCTTACCAAATCTTGGGTGCTTGGCCAACCGATGAAGCATGTCGGCAGTTGAGTAAAATGGCAACCATCGCCTGGTTTATTTGAAAGTCCAGAAACAAACTCATATTCAATTCAGTCCCTATTAACCCAGAAGCAACTATGAGAAGGGCTTTTGCTGCCCTTGGCGAATATGAGAAGTGCTGAATTCTAACCAGGTCCTTATGGATAACCCACAAACTGAGGTCTCAAGTTCCCAGTGGAGGGCTCCGGATTGTGGTAATTTCAAGTGTAATTGTGATGTTGCCCTATGTCCTGATGGAAAAAGGGCCAAGCTTGCAGCTGTTCTTAGAGATTGGAGGGGTCATTTGGTGAATGGAGTGGTCGGGACAGCCTATATCACGTCTCTTCTTTAAGGCGAGCTTTGTGCTATCCGGCTAGCTTGTGGTATGGTCAAAGACATGGAGCTTAACCGAGTGATGATTGAACTGAACAGTCAGTTGGCCATTAAGCTACGCGTGTCGGATCCCCCATGGGAGGTGATGACGTTGGTTTTGGATGTCAGACACTTTCGCAACAGTTCGGGTTTGGCTTTTCATGTATCAACAGGGTTGCTGATGACCTTGATTATGAGGTGGTGTCCAGTGCCAGGAGAGGGCTCCTTAATCCTAATTGGGTTTCTTCTCCACCATCCCGTGTCTCCTCTGTTTTAGCTATAGTCTTTTTCTTTCTTGTAAGCCCTGTGGGGCATGTTTTGGCGATCACAAAAAAACTTTTTGCCAGTAATAACTGCTAAGTACCCCCAAAAAGCCAACATATCAAAAACATCTGAATGAGGTACAGAGGGGCAGAGTGCACCCATAGAATGGAGTAATTGTTCAGTGATTCTGGCTCACGACCATAATTGAAGTGAAGCTACTAAACTTAGTCATGAGCCCCACATAAATATGTGATCATAAAGGATGTTGAGACACCACATGAAAATGCCCACCCAATAGATTTTCCATTGAGCGTGTTTCGATTTGAAAACACATACACCGCGTGAGCAATAGTTCCTTACGGACCATGAGGTATTTTTCCTTCCCAAATTTCTCTGGGACTCCATGGCCTAAGCTTAAGAGTTCAGCTCAAAAGCTACAGTAAGTATGTGCACCAACTTAGCAGCACAAGAATTCAACTAACACTACTATGATCAAGTCATCAGCTAAAGGCCGAAAGAAAACTTTGAACCAAACGGATTTTTCAAGATGAAATCATGAATAAGCTCATTATATCGACAATAAAATACATGACACGCTGATTGTGTATAAATAAATATGAGAGGCGACTACAAAAAAGTGGAGACATAGGTTGGGATTCTTACCAATAAACAACCAAATCTCAAGTGACATGGAGAATCAATGCGATCTACTTTTCAAAACATATTTTAATGGACAAGTAAACGAAAAATTACCACCCCAAAAGAAGTTCCAACTTACCTCTAGTGAAATCCAGTCAATGATAATGATCTATAAATCGAGTTGGTTTTGAAAATACAGGGCAACCTGAAACTAACCTCAAGCCATTCGTTTGCTAGTGCGATGCAGGCCGTGCTATGAATTTGCATACATCAGCAGTGTAGTATCAGGCATCAATAATGAATTAGTCAGTTGATTCAGTCATAATACCATCTAAACGCAATCTGTAAGATTCTCCACCGTTCACAAGCATCCTAAGACCCTCTTTGACCTCAGATATCCCTTCCTCCAAAACTGCACAGACCGGAAAAACAGGAACATCAGAAACCCTTCTTTTTAATTCTTCAAACACTTCTTCCGCCCCTTCCTCATCAATTTTATTTGCCACAACTAAAGACGGTCGATCTGATAAACCCTGACTATAAAACTCGAGCTCCAATATTAAATCTCTCAACTGTTCCCATGGTGGGATCCCCTTTCTGCCATCTAAAGCTGCGGCCAAATCCACCACATAGGCAAGGACTTTTGTTCGTTCTATGTGACGCAGAAAAGCATGTCCAAGTCCACGATTTTCATGGGCCCCCTTTATAATCCCTGGAATGTCAGCCACCTTGACTGAGAACTCGTCATAATTTAGGTTCCCCAAATTTGGCCTTAAAGTTGTAAATGCGTAATGGCCTACTGTGGGCTTAGCCCTTGACATAGCACCTAGAAGAGTACTTTTACCAGCATTTGGCATTCCCACAAGGCCTACATCTGCTATGCTCTTGAGTTCTAACACGAGAAGAACCTCGGAACCAGGTGAACCAGCGCTAAGTGATGAAGGTTCATCATCAGACACTTCAACATCGAAATCATTGTCCTTTTGAACCACATCCTTTATAAGATTACACTTCTTAGAAGCTTTTGGAGAAGACACATTACCTAAGCCACCTTTCCCTCCACAAGCAATAATTACTCTTTGGCCCGGTTCTGTTAATTCAGCAACGTTAAATTGTAGGTGTTCAGTTTCCTCCTTTCCTTCTTCCCCCTCCGATTCACACATTTCACTCTCAGTCTCCAGACCTTCCATCTCAATCCCACCTTCTACCGTCCAAAACTCATAATCTTCTGTATGACACTTGGGTCTTTTATAGGAAGGAAGAGATTCAGGAAGAGGCTCATTCAGTACAGCTTGAGAGGCTTTCTTTGCCCTCACTGATTCCTCCACACGTTTACCAACACGAGAGGATAATTTGCTCTTATTCACTGTTTCAACTCTCTCTTCCTCACTTGCGCAAGTGGAGCTGGAATTCTGAGCAGATTCAGATGGAACCAGATCAAGCGTCCCAGGAATCTCCCATGGATCCAAAGCTGTGGAAGAAATCTTTTCAACTGTAGCAGGAACTTCACCTTCCACAAGATGAATTACAGTGCCAACAGGTACTTGGACAACCTGCTAGAGAAGAAAGGTTCTCAATGGATTTATGAATTCTCTATTGACTAAAGGGTAAAACAGCATAAGAACATATATAGACCCAGTCACCCAGGCAAGGCAAAAAAGAGCAAACAATAAAACATACCTTATCTGTCCCTCGGCTTCCAATTTTTTTTTTGACGCTCCGTGCCCCCCTCTCTTTGCATGCTGCGGGACACAGTAACTATTAATATCCATACAGGGCTCTGGAAAAGGAATCACATATACGAGAACAGGGCAAAGAGATATACGATATGATGTTGCAGACCGCTGAAGTCCCAAACTCGGGGGGAACATTCTAGTATCACATCACCACCTCTTCCACCATTCCCACCTACATATTTCAACAAATAGAGGGAGGATCCCGGTATTATGCATACATAACCTATAGTTCTTGGTTGAACGCTGAATCTCACCAGATTTGGTGGAAAACAAAGTTGGCAAAATAAGTTTCATCTCTCACTCTTACCATTCCTCACCCAGTTTACAACCAAACGTGAGATTTAATTCTCTTTCCCTTCATTCCTAATCATTTCTCACCAAATAAATCGCACTGACTTGATCATAAGTAGATACCTTAATCCGGTGGAGAAACATTTTCGACTTCGAAATTCTTACAGTTCAATTCAAAACAAACTTGCATTGAACCAACAGAGGCCTCTGAATCTTGAGAAAAATCAATTTGCAAGCCATCAGAGGAAACAAAACTTAGGGATTAAATTAAAAGGGTTAGGGTTGCTTCACAGAGGGCAAATGTATATACATGAGAATTTATATGAAACACTGATACAGAGAGAGTAACCCACCATCAGGTCTACCATGGCGATCCTGTCGGCTGCGACGCAAGCTGAAACAGCCACTGCCACCATCACCACCTTTAGCCCATAGCCTGAACCGGTCTATCATTCTTCGCTCCTGCCAACAAGAAGAAGAATAGAATTAAAGCAATATTCCCTTAAGAAAGTCATCTGTGTGTGTGTACTATGAGAGAGAGAGAGAGAGAGAGAGAGAGAGAGAGAGAGAGAGAGAGAGAGAGAGAGAGGACCTGTAAAGGAGCAAGCTTTGACTTCTTGTGAGGACTATCTAAAAAGGAACAGGAAGGGAGAAGCCATGGAGATTTGGAGCATTTTCTGAGTGTGTCTAAAGAATGTAAGGGCTTTGCACTACGTAGCCACATCTCACTCCACCCTCTATAGATTCATCAACAACTTCTTCTTTCACTTCTCCCTATGATGCTCGTTGAAATTGACTGAGAAACAAAAGGGCAAAACCCCCAAGACACGAATAAGAAGTGATAAACTTGAGGAATTATCTTAACATAAACTAACTAAAAAGGCCTGCACTGGTATTTGGAGGCCCCCAGATTAGAAGGGGAAATAGAAAAAAGGGGGAATACAAAAATAAATACAGAAGTAAAGGCTATAGAGGTAGGGCATACGTTATGCAGCAACGGTAGCAAGAAGTGGTAGCAGTATAGCACCGCCGGAGAGGTGGCAGTAGAACCACCAGTTCCTTCCCTTAAGTCGGTCCTGTGGTCTATGGCTGCGGTACTTGGGGTCAATTTCAGCATACGCTCTTGTATAATCTAGCCATTGTCTGATCAAAAAAATCTAGCTAAAGTCTAAACGACACTGTTACTGTACAATAAAACCTTCAGAGACCTGGGGTTCTTCCTCCAAGTAGTGATCATGGTGCCCCCGCATATTAGGTGGGTGCCCCAACTCTCCTCTCACCACACATTTTGTGTAGGCTCCACAAAATTGTATGAGAGAGTTTGCGACATCTACCTATAAGGCCCAGGGGCATTCAATAATTTTTCTTGTCGAAGTTATATTACGTAAGAGCATGTCCAATGGGGAAGGCTATTGGGCTGTAATTGTATATCCATTTTCCATCTCCATTATAGAACTCCATGCTCCAAGCTCCAATGGGGATGGAAAATGGCAAAGTTCTCGAAGGGGTTGTATGTTTTATCACAACAGCTATCCTTGACAGCTCAGCAAACCAACGGATATATACCAGAAACGTCGACGGAAAACGTACCTGAAACCTCGCCGGAAAATGGACGGAATTTACAAAGTGGCCGGAATTTGCAAAACAGTCGCGGGAATCGAGTGGGTATCTACAAAGCAGTCGCCAGAATCGACTCAAACGCGCGCTAGAAAAAGTCGCTGTGAGGCTTCACGCCGGAATCAGTGCTTGAGAGAGAGAGAGAGAGAGAGAGAGAGAGAGAGAGAAATCAGTTGGAGAGATGGTGTGGAAGAGAGAGAGAGAGAGAAACGGCTGTTTCACAAACAGGAAAGAGAGATATGGCGTGGAAGAGTGTTTTCTCAAACAGAGGAGGGAGACCTAGAAGAAAGTGAAGAGAGTAATCCTATGTTCCCAATGCATCAAACACCCGTCTGTTCCAAACAGCTTCTTCTCCTTCTTCTTCTTTTTTGTTGGAGGTAATTCCACTTAAAAAATGGAGTATGTATTATTCTCAATACCTTCTTTTTTTCACCATCCCTTGTAAAAAAAGAAAAGAAAGTGTGAATAAAAGTAAAAATTATTGTTTGTCCGGTCAGTGAAATGGAAAGTTAAAAATGATACATATTTTTTAAGAAAAAAATTCGAACATATTTTTAGACGGAAGTTAAAATAAAACATATTTTCTAAAGTCCTCGTTTTGCGAATTGGACAATTATTTTGAGACAGAAATAATAGCTGAATTGGGATTAGGAAAGTAGGAAAAAATAAGGTGTATTGAAAGTTCATATTTGGAACTCTTTGGTTGTATTTTGTTACAACCATTGGGGAGGGGTGCCAAAATTTGGTTTCCAACCACTTTTTAATCACTTTTTGGTGCTGAAAAGCCTGAAATGACCAAATGACTAGCCATTTCAGAACCTCATTGGACTTGCTCTTAAGTAGTTTTAGAGCATCCCCATTTGAATTTTAGAAAAATGTTTGTTATATGACAGACCAAGCAATAGCATGAAGGTACAAAAATGATCATCAAACACAGGCTCTTCTGAATAATGCTATTCCAGTAACCATAAAACAAGACAGCTACAAGAAGACAATTGGGAACTACAAAACCTCAACTAACATCAAACTGATCAGCACCACCCAATATTTCCTACAATGAAAATCCACAACTCCAAAAGCCATCCTATGGTTTCATCAACTATAACTGCAAGAAACCCAATGGATTGCCCTGGTGGTTAAGATTGGGACTTAGGGGTTTGCTCCCTTTTAAGGTCTCAGATTCGAAACCTCTTAGGTGGTATCAACTCCTTTGGGGCTAGTCCATACAGAGCTTTGTTCTGACTTTTATTGGGACCTTGACAAGTGGGCGGTGGGATTGATCCCCATGGTTAGTTGAGCTATGCAAAAGCTAGCCCGAACAAAAAAAATTACAACTGCAAGAATATTGGCCTAAAATTTCTCACCCTGAAAACCCCACCCAATCGCCCAAGAGAAATGGGGAATAAAAGTGAAAGCTTGGAAATCCCATAACATCTGCCGTTGCGGTAGCTGTTGTAAAACCCCAACTATTCTTCTTCCCACCACCAATTTTTTGGCACTCAGAAGGACCAAAAAGTTCACCCCATAGAAGAAGCAGAACACATCATCAAAATATATACAATGAACCCGATGAAGCAAAACCTAACTCCTTCACCTACAAGGCTGGCAGCCTGGCATGGAAGAAGGGCAACTTGATATAACCATAAGAATATCAGGAAAATAGGATGTCTCCCAAAAGGTCATCAAAAATCAAATCCTCCAGCTCAAGTGCCACACACTCACTTTCCAACTGGAGATTCATCCACCCATCATCCTTTCCCATATCTTGAGTAACAATGCCTTCTACCGACTGACCCACTCTTTGACTTGAGCTCAATGTTCTGCTAATTCTGGCCCAGACCTCCTCTAGAAAACGGGAAGGCCTTGGATGAATGCGACAACCGAGTGACAACTCCCTTGGGTAGTAGGTGAATGAACTCTCATATATCTGAAGCAAAACCTCATTGGTTAAATCAAACAGAAGCTGGTGACGAGTAGAGATTTTGTCTCCAGAAAGTTCGGTTTCGTGGGGCCAGCAGGTCTCCACTTCCTCAAAAACCAAAGGGTTCAATGGTTGGTCCAAGGAGTGCCAGTGCTCAAGGAAGCCATTTCCATCAAAGCCCGATAGGTGAAGAATAACGCTCACATAGTCGAAATCAGAGTTATCATTCTTGCAAAATTCTGCATGCCTCTGATTCTTCACACCCTTGTTTGTGATTTCAATATTCGCAATTTCTGCTGTATTACAAGACCAAGATGAGGTATCTAAGGACCTGTATTCTGCCTCAAACGGAGATTCCTGTTCATCAATGGCGCCGGATTTGCACTCCAAACCTGATACGATGTAACAAAAACAATCAGCTGCCAGTTTAAACGATACTTAGAAGTTTCAAAGAACAATTGAGTTTGAGTCTTTCTTCCATGTCAAACTAAAGGTTTTCTATCTCGGGGATTCATATCATGCAGTAAAATTCACGAAAAAGAACCCCACTACGAAAGCCAAACACTATCTCTCAATGAAGGGCTTGGGAGTAAGGGAGAAATTTTTTTCTATTAAAATGCATGGATTGTTATCTTTTCTGACAACCAAAAAGTTTACCAAGTTAGTTGCCTAGATGGCGTAGAAGTTGTAAGAATTGCTTACCTTCCAAGGTTTGAAAATCAGCAGGGCTAGTTAAATCTTCTTGGGAAAAGCTTTGAATCTCCAGTTCTTCGTCGCAACTATTTTCCCCAACTGTTTGCTCATCAAACTCCTCACCAAGCCCGACCATACTAACAGTAGAATCCTCTTTTATACTTTCCAGCAAGCTGGCTACATGATCCTTTTTCATTCTACTATCACGTCTTTCAGTCTCATTATTAGTTTGCGCTGAAACATATTTATCTGTACTTACAGAAAGCTCTAATGGCTTTTGCTCCCCAAGACTATTTTGATCAACTTTTTTACTGCTATCCACAATGGTATTCACCAATACCCCTGAGAACTGACCATCACATGACAGCTCATTCTGAAGGGAACAGTTAAAATCAAGATGAGATAGTGAGCGAACCCTTTTGAAGAATTTTAGAGCTTGGCCACCTGATGGAAACTCATAGTCATTAGTCAACTTCAAGCTCTTAGAGGCGTGCAACTTAGCCTCCCTGCTGAAACTATTCTGAAACAACTGAGTGTATCTTTCCAGTGACGTGTCCATAGAGGGCGTCCTTCTGATGCGGTTCGGCTTAACATTGCAGAGATCATTAACAAAACCCTCAATTTCATGAGTACCAGAAGACAACTTCTCTCCCTTTGGAAATGACCAAACTTCAGTTTGTTTGTGTTTGAGTTTACTAGGCCTGAAGTTTCTAAGGCGCGACAAATCAGCTGAGGGAAATGACCCTGATTTGGTTAATCTTGCATTTTTACTGGAACCCGGAAGATCACATAGGCAATTTACAATATCATCATCTGTTTCTTTCTGAATTTTTAAGACCGAGTCCTTGTTTACCCTGAACAATACATCCACATACTCTTCCCACTGGTTTACTGAACCTTCTTCTGCCTTTTCACACTTCTCCGGACAAAACGTGTGATTCTCAGGAAGCTGTTTAGGCTCTAAGTGTTCTGAAATATTCTCAGTACGACCCACATTAAACTTTTCATTGCTGGAGACTTGCTTCTTGGTGTCACTTTTGGAAGTTCTGTGCACGAAAATAATTGGACGATTCCGGATGATTTTGCCAAGAGGACTACTATCTGAGGGTTCTAAATGATGGATAGAATATGTTCTCTGTGACTGCGAATCCCTTCTTCCAGAGGTCTCTTTCTTTGACATCTCATCCGAAATTAATGCTTTTAAATGAGCTTTAAGAGACCATCTTTTGTTAGTTGAGCTAGTTCCAGTGGCAGTGGGATCTATCTGGTATAGTAAACATGGAAGGCATTGTCATCTATGAGCTGTTGCATTCAAATATACTAGAGAATTCATTTTCGATCGTGTCGAATGAAACTTACAAGGTAACGACTTCCATCAGCATCCAGATGCTTTTGCACTTCATCAGAATCGTGGACATCCAATAGTGCCTTTGGTCTTCCATGGCCTATCAAAGAAAGAGGAATGACAAAACCATTAGAAACGCTGGGAATGGAATGCAGATCAAAAAAAAAAAAAAAGAACTAGGAATAGAACTTTGTGTTCATCCCAAGGGTGATTAAGCACATGGTATAAATTCTTTTATACCAAAAAATTACACGCATATATGATGATTAACATCTAGTTCTTGCATTCGAGGACAGGAGGCCATGTTGAACCTTTCAAAAGAAGTCTAAATCAAATGCTAATAACATCCAATGGTGTCAGCATAGACTTTTTTTGTTCTGTTCTTGTAACTCACGACATGTTGCCAAAAATAATATGCCACAAAGGCAATGAGATGTGTCAAGAGCATCATCAACAGCTTGAAATACATTAAAACCCCACCGATACAACCTTGAACCATCTATAAGTTCCTCAGAAGAGTAAAAGGAAGGTTCCTCATCCAAAAATTGATATGCCTTTAACTTATGGATTGGCTATTCCACAGGTCCAAAATGTCTCCTATTTCTTTGTTTCTAAGCACTAAGCACTAGACATCAAACACATTATACGCATAGACTAACACTTTCTCCGGAATGGCAAAGATATATAAGCGATTATCATATCAAATTTCAGCTATATATCTACATTTCCCCTATCTGATTGGATTGGATAAGTTTCCAGATCGTCCTAATCAAAGATCTCTATACTTTTAATTGCTTAAATTAATCACTTTATTATGGAGAAGGTTATTCATCTATATTGTTGAAGCAACTCATCTAGCCAAGTCATTGCGTTCAGCTGAGACATGAAGGATACACAGAAACTTTATTGCCAGATATATTTGTTCATAAAGCATAAATCTGTGTGTTTAACCACAAGAAGGAATCTCCAGTAAAGGCTAAAGTAAAAAACACAACACTCAATTCGGACATTAGCCTAGTCTGTTGTCCACATCATGACTTCAAATTCTTTTTCGGAAATTATGTTCCTCATTGACAGAATCAGTGCGCTGCCAGGGAACATTTTTTCAAAAGAGAAGTCAAAAGAATCATATTTGGGTAAATGACATTCAAGCATGCAAAATGTATCACATGGCCGTTGGGTTTTGCTACTGAGGTAAAAAAGCCGAAGGAGTAAAAATTACTAAGTTGACAGAAAACATATGCTAAAAATTTTCCATTACATATGCTTTTTGATGGATTTGTTCAACAAAGTATCAGTTAACGTAGATTACTCACTAAACTTTGCATATGCTAAAAATTTCCCCTAGTAACTCATTCACTCTATGCAAATTCCATTTTTAACAAACATGCCAAGATCCCGACAAGACATAAAGGATAAAGAAGACAAAACTAGGCAGATAGATACTGCTCACCTTTTGTATGTGTTGATCCATTATGCCTCTTGTAGGGTAGCATCTTCTTAGCAGTATTTTGCCAGTGGTGATAGTCAAGAGCATGAATAATTCCCCACATGCAACTCGGCTGATGGTCCTCAAATAGCTCATCATCAGGTTCCCTCCTCAAGTGCTTTCCCATATTTCTAACACTGTAATCCTATGAAACCACTTTAGTTTCAGCTGCTATCCTCTCCTACCTGATAGAAGGAATTAAGCGGAAACGATGTAAATAATCAGTTTGATCACCAATCACATGCAACTTAGACAATAATTCCAGCTTACTAGTTACTACACAAACCGAAAATCAAACACCATGTAAGCAACTCAATTAACCAGGCTGCTGCTGCTGCTTCTTTTTTCACACAGATATTTCAGGTGTCTTCTAAACCTAATACAAGCAGCAGCATCCGATGTTACCAAATACTAAAGTCTACAAATTCTGAGATTTTTTTCTCTTCTGTTTCCCTAGTTGATTAATTTCTTGTAAATTTCTCTGGGCACAAACTTTCTGATAAGCAACATGACAACCAGATGGGTGGTCAACCTATGCTCCAAAACTGGATAATAAACCCAGAAACGATGGAATTAACATGTTTTTTTTTTTTGATCCGCAATGGAATTAACATGTCAACCACACCTAATCAAACTAAGGTGGTTAAAAGGAAAAACAGAGACCCCTAAATTGATCAATAAAAACTGCAAGAACAGAAGGGAAAAGGCCTACGTACTTCATAAACCAATGAATAAAGATCTAATATTTACAAAAAGGAAACTGCAAAATTGATGTTATAATTAATAAAACCAAGACAGAAACTGTTAGAAACGTTCCTTAGAACAACTGACGCTTTCCAAAAACAGTGTCAGAGGAATAAGCGGCCTAACCTACGACTTGGACGAGAAAGAACTTCTCCTGGGTTTGCGCCTCTGTTCTAATTTGGAGCTATAACAGCTTTGGGAAAGTTAAGTGAGACCCATTAAATTTCAAACACTGTTTTAGTCCAACATATTTACGTGTTGGCTGTATCAACGTCTGCGTTTGCTTCAACGAATATGATAACAAGAAGAACAAGAGGAAGAGAATTCCGTGGCTTTACCTTTCACTTTCAAATACGACTAGAAGCAGCAGGCGCCAAAACCCTTTACCCGTCAACTACTCTCTCTCTCTCTCTCTCTCTCCCTGTTTTGGTGGGAAGTTGCCAAAGACCATGTCAATGGACCAAGTTAGGGGATGGGATTAGATTACCAAATGGAAATAAATAAAGGGAATGGAAGTTGAACGAAAGTTAAGGTCAGACCAACTACCATTGGTTCAGTTTCCTTTATACGTCATCAAATTTGGTGAGTTTGATTGTTGTCTAGCTGTATTTATATGGTATGTTAAAATTGACCAATACTTTCTATTACGTTCAATTAGCGTTGTGTTTTTAATTTAATTAGATAGAAAATCTTGAACGAAAGTGAACGAAATTTTCCATGCCCTGTAACACAATCATATAAGTAACACAATACAACATGAAATATGTTGCTATAGTAAACGTGTGAAATGGCTGTAGGAGGGACTGTAGATATTAGTCTAAGGTGTATGCAAGCTGGCCTGAGACACTTTACGGTTATAACTGCGAAAACCTTATTTATAGTAAGAAAGGTATGCTAATTTGATGAGTTTGACTTGTGTGATGATTATGGATGTAATAAAGCTATTGGCAATGAAGCCTTGCATGATATGAGATACTTGTATCTAATGAGAGGCTTGCCCAAAAAAAAAAGGAGAGAGGTGACTTAGATCATGCTTAGTAAGTAGGGCAGTTAAATGCACTCACTATCTTTAGCATTTAAGTTCTAGTTTAGTTAAACAACCCCCCTGTTCTCTCAAGTCAAAATGGTACTGCCAATTCTTAGGAGAAGACAGAATAAATTGTGGGAAATGAGGCCATCATTAATCAATTATGTTTACTATATTCCCTTGAGAAAATTTAGCTCATTGGTTAGCTGGTTGGCCAAGTACGCTTCTATACATCATTCGGAAGTGAAAGATTCATCGCAGAAACATATCAGTATTTCATTGTATATACGTAAAGAGTTTTTTTTATATTAAATTTGTCATTGTCGAGTATGTTGTATGTATACTCACAATCATGCCAAGTTAGAGTTTATTTTGTGCGCAGAACTTTCTTTTGTATTTTTTTTATCGTTGAATGAAAATTTTGGAGCTGCCATTGACCATAGCGGTTCTTAATTTTCGAAAAAAACAGCTACATAGAAGGTAAAAGCAGCTACTACGTACCCTCCCCCAACGCTTGTGCTATTAGTTCATGCCCTTGGCTACATCAGCTCCTCAATAGCATGTTAGGCAGACCCAGTGGCAGGGTGGGGCTTTATATGTCACCCTTTTTTTTTTCCAATATTGAAAAATTATTATCACCATCACAAGAATTACATTCAGTTGGACATTCACCATTTGAAAAGTTTAACAATTAACCACTATAAAGAGTAGAACCCAAAACATCAAATTATTAAAATAGGGTTTGAAATTTTAAGGATGTTCAAAAAATGAGAGATAAACTTAGTGTGTTAATTGGTCGAGCCAATTTCAAACAAGCTAGTTTAAGTAATATGCGTATGATTCCTGATTGATTTTGCTTATGTATTAAATCGGTTAGAAATCTCTTAAAAATCCGATTGTGAAAAAGATTTTAACAGACCAAACAAAAAATCAAGTTTGAGTAGCTAATTTCATTTAAACCATGTGGCGGGCCTTGTATAGGGCTAGCAAGGAGTGAGGACCGATGACATCTAAAAATTCAAAGAAAGAGGTCGCGCGGTTGACGTAAGAATAAATGTACCCACATCATTATCATGATTAATTAAGCGGGCAGCGTTTAGAACTGAAGTACTAGATCGAGCTGGCTAGTTTCATTGGACTTCTTCTTCTTTTTTGTCGACATTCACTTCATTGTTTGCCATGAACTTATTACCTGCCAAGCTTCACTTAACGGTAAGGTATATGGCTGAGATTTATTTGACCGAGATGAAATCTGAGCCGTCTATTGCTGAGCATAGACGGCCCGGATAGGACCAACACCCATCCGGGCCGTCCATTTCATGACATGCATATCTACCACAACAAAAAATTGGGGAAGCAATAGGTTGGAGTAGGGAGACTTCCATTCTATCACATAGAAAGGCTGATTCTTAATTGTAATTACCCTTTACCCCCAACAAAATTAATTGTTGGATGAATCCTTAGTAGTA
This sequence comes from Rhododendron mucronatum var. ripense, assembly GCA_019656295.1. NCBI lineage: Eukaryota > Viridiplantae > Streptophyta > Magnoliopsida > Ericales > Ericaceae > Rhododendron > Rhododendron mucronatum. The sequence goes on from BPLT01000178.1 coordinate 111,001, forward strand.
AGCGGCTGAAAATCAAAACGAGATCTATTTTCTGAGTCATTTTGTAGTAGTGGTGGAGCCAGGATTATATACAGGAGTGGCATTATCGATGAAAACCCACTTCTTTTGTTTTCTTTTCGATATCTAATTAAGGGAGTACTTCACTTGTGTTGTGGTATTGTATAAGTTGTGCGTAAAAATGTGAAGAGGAAGGTGAGGTGAAGTCATATAATTACACTTTGAATTACACTTTGGCGCGACCATTATGTTTTCGTTAAAATGAATAATAAAACTTGGTCCAACCCTCATGTGATCGATATTCAAAAGAACTAGAAATTTTTGTGTCCAGCTAAACATAAAGCATCAAATTTCTTATTCGACATTGTTTGGACTTTTTAGTATGGTAAATAAATGTCCAATACCACGTATTTAATTTCCATTATGTCGAAACAATAAACCTCCTCGATTTAGAAAGAAAATACTACTCCACTAAGAATCTTGGATCCGGGATGCTGCAAAGCAACTCCCTGTAGAGCATTGCAGGGCACGTCCAGATCGTCCAAAAGTGTATTCAAGGGTTCAGATTGAAAACAAACTCTTTTAGAGAAGAGTTAGAGTTCGTTTTCAATCCGCACCATTAATTGTCGAGATGGACAGTCTAAATGCGCCCTACAAGGTGCTCTATAAGGAGATGCATTGCAACATCCCTGGATCCTAAGAATCTATTAGCCATGCCATTGGCATACGTGGAGCTTTTAAACTCTAGGTTTAGTTTTAAAAAAAAGGTAGTTGCCCAAATGGACTCGTAGAAATTAAAGATTATTAATTATCTGGTCTTCTGCTGAATGAAATAAATCTCTCAGGGCTGTTAATCGGGTCTGTTTTGATCCCTGAATCAAACTAGGCCAAGGATTTGAGCAGATGGAGCTTCGACTCGTGTTTTATTGAATTTCAAACAAGTGAATGTTCAAAAAGTCTTGATTGATTAACAAAAGAAAACAAAAAACAAAGAATGTTCCAAAAGCGTCACTTTAATCTGCTTAATTCGTCTTTCGTACGTTGAGCTTTCTGGAAATTTGACGTTGAATTTGATTAGCTAGATAGTCTAAGCTTTCACATTTAAGACCCAATAAGTTCTCAGAAGAGAAAACTCATGCATGTAAAGGAGGATTGTGAAGGAAAATCAATAGATGCTTGGTAATTTCGTTAAGAGAGAAATATTCACGTTTCGCTCAATCTCACCCGTCCATTCGCGTAATCAATGGCTGAGATGTGTTTTTTATTTTGACTGGTAAAAATTTACCGGTCAAATTGGTTTTTAATTCATTCCGTCTAAAACACTTTTGGACGCACGTGATTTAGCGCCGTAAATTTTCTTTACATGACGTCCTGTAAAGAAGTTTTTCTCTTTCGTTAGTAAACCTTTTGGGTAAATTTCACATAAAACCCCTGAAGTTTGCATTAATGACAGATACCAACCCTTGTGGCTTCAATGCATATCTCCATGACTCCATACGGCATCTGCCATCTTGCCTCATGTTAACAAGAAGCCAATGCGTAATATACGATTTTTATTCCTATGCTTATACCAGCATGTCTTTCTAGTATTTCATACTTTTCCCTGTTTGATTGGATTCTGTTGATTCACCAAAATACAATAGAATTGGACGACTACAATTTTAAGTGATCGGAGCAGTGTTTTCGGCTTTTAAATGTCACACTTGGGGAAAAGACGACACACTTGTGCGATAATGTTCAAATATCACGCGAGGGGACGACATATATTATATTAAATAAGTAATCTGACTTATAAACCCCCCTCTATTTTCAAGCATTAGATAATTATTGATTAGTTTTCCTCATAGGAAACTCAATGGATTGATAATTAGGAGCATAATATTGATTACCGTTTGAAAAACTACATATCCATTATTTACACGTATTGATCATTACCGTTTGAAAAACTACATATCCATTATTTACAGGTCATAAGCATTACTCCATAAAGAAAAGACATGTTGGACCATTAACTCATATGACATGCAATAAAGTAATTTACAATACTCGAGTTCATTATCGAGTATCAAAGTTTCTTTCTCAACTGTTTCATGTGGACTATATGTCCAATAGGATTATACAAGTCAAATTCACCAGTTGTCAGCGAATATGTATAATATTACTACCTCCGTCTCAAAATGGAAAGTATCATCCACCATCATTATTGAGCTTCATCACATCATCTTTGCTTTTCTTTCTCTCCTTATGTCATATCATCAAAATAGCCTTCGCTTACAGACAATGTCAAAAAAGACATAAAGATCCAAATCTTTCAAAACCGCACATATTTACACACACACTTACAATAGGTGTAGCCCATTACACACTACTATAACGTACAGTTTAAGTGTACGTTATTGTTGTCAGGGTAAGATTTAGCGATGACCGTAAAAAATGGTGGATAAATTGAAAGTGGATAAGCCCACACACTTTTTACGATCATGATGAAGTTAAAATGCTGAACTCCGCTGCGTGCATTGCATTTGATATTGGTCGTGTTAGCCCTGAAGTATTCTCATAGATTTGATTACACAATGTTATCTCATTACCCGCTTTAAATACAGATTTGCAGATCTGACATCGAATGCCATAAAACACTCATTAAAACCCTCCTTAACAGCTTTTGGTTTTCAGGGGAGAGCGGCCCAGACATGTCGAAACTGTACGGTCGGATCTAGCGTTCCAATCTTGTAGGGCGATTCATCTTGCTACAGTGCTTCCGTGTCCAGCAACCCTCTTCTGGTCTCTACATCTCTACACCGTCCGATGCTACACGATACAAGATTAACGGATGATGGGCCTTCTAAAGCTTTCACTATCCTTCGGGCTTGGAGTTCCTTTGGTTGGGCCAATATCTACAGTAAAGCCCAAGCCATTTTTGTTCCCCAATGAAACCCAAGTCAAGAGCCGGTGGTTGAGGCTTAGGTGCCGTCCGCTTTCTTTTTAAATCTTCTTTTTTAAAAATTTTAAGCTCAAATATAATGAAAATGAAAAATATTTTTTCAATTTTTTTTGCACCGTTTTAAAAGATCTCAATGAAATCTAACAATATCCATATTGGTAGAAAAATTATTTTTATAAACACATAATTTTTGAACTTGAAATTACCTTCCTTTTCAAAAAGTATTTTTGGAAAGAAACTAGAACGGGCCTCTAGTCCTGGCCATTGGGCCCATTTTGTTTTGCAAAATTTAGGGAATTGATTTAAAATTACTGCCGGCGCTCCAAAAGTCCCCATTCCAGAACTAGTAATAAGTACTTATTTTTTAAGAAGGCAATTTCAAGCTCAAAAATATAGGGCTTAATGAAATCTAAAAATATGCATTATGGATCTTGTTTGAAAGATCTCGATGAAATCTTTAATACAGTGCAAAAAAAAATTAAAAAATTATTTTTCATTTACATTATTTTTGAGTTTGAAAATGTGAAATAAGTACTTATTTTTTAAGAAGATGTTCTGGAACGGAGCTAGTTTGTTTTGGCACTCCGCTTTTGGAACGCCGGCAATAAATTTTGGAGTGTCAAAATCAAAAATCTCAAAATTTATCTTGTGGAACTGTGGAAGCCCATTAGGTGAGCTAAAAAATAGTACTATGAAACAGCTGTTTAATTTTCTCCCTAATTTAAAACAGTTAACAAGATAATCCATGGGTGACAAGCAAAAAGCATCTTGTACTTGGTGGAAGCTGGTTGCTTTTCAGTTGTAATTCTTTGTTGCTGTTTTCGGAAGTAGCTTGTGGCTTGCATTGGAAGGTCACTTGCACCAATTCCTTAGTTTTTCCTTATGTCGCCTTCATAAAACTAGAAGGAAACATCCACGAAAGGAGCACTAGAAAGTGGAAGAAATCTGTTTTTGCACATGAATGGTGGAGTATTTGACATGTATTTCTCTCGCCTAAGACTAAACTCTTGTCATGTTCGGCTAGGATGTCCTCATCAAAACGAGACTAACCAAAAGAGATTCCGCTCGTGTGAAAAGAATTTGTTTTGATAACTCAGATGTACCGGCCGGCTTATGTGCGCATCGACTAATCTTTACATATCAATTCCAACTGTCTACTTGCGGTCATGTGAAAAGAATTTGTTTTGATAGCAGTTGAGGTCGATGTTTCGAATCTGATACTTCCTAGGAAACAAATCTTTGAGTCTCGGGCCTTAACCACTAAGACAATCCTTTAGGGATTGTCGTGTGAAGGGAATTGTTAGCACAAGAGTTTGAACTTTCTACCAAACTTAAAGACTTTTCGAATACCTGGTCCCATAGTGATTGAGAAAAACTTCAACATCACACTAGTACCCCTTGTTCTTTTGGTGTATAACAAGGTTAATCTGAATGCCATGTTTTGATTGGTTAATTTAGGCATATTAATAGGGCCATAGTTACAAAGGTCAAGGACCAAAAGTTAATGGAACATCACAAAAATTGACTACGATTCTTTTAGATTAATTATTGAGAATTAAAACGCACAAGTAAGCATCTAACAACAATTAAAGTAAGAACAAGTTGCACTTTGGCCCAATATCACAAATGTTATCATATTCATTAGCATCGTGTATTATACAATATCTCTATATCTTAAGTTCTTTTTAACATTATTATAAAAAAAAAAAAAAAAACTTTAGGATGTGTGGGAATCTAGATCATTTGTATGAAAATTTATCAAAAAAATAAAAAATATAAGAATGAAACGTCAAAAAGAGAAAAAGAAGGGACGAAGAAAATTGTCGGTACTCAGGTCGAGCCAAAGACATGTTGAGAAAAAACAAAACCACAGCCTTAAGGTTGCGAAGTTTGGTTTGGACTTGTTCTCGGGCTTTGTATAGAGGCTGCTCCTAGGTGGGGTCCTCATTTGACCAGATATACATTTTGTCGCTAATTATGGCATTGTACATAAGTAAGCTCCAAGATTTTAAACTTAACTACCAAGTCAATAGGTAAATTTAACTTCTAGCTAGTCCCTGTTATTTCAGCAAAATTTCATTATATTCCACTTGATTTGAGATTTTATCTGTCAACTTCCTCCGTAAAGTTGTCGGGAATGTTGTGTAGAAAATTGGTTTTCAAGAAAAGTGAAGTGAGGTGAGGTAAGGTAAAGAAAAACGAAACTTATTTTTCCTGTGTGTGTTCTCTTGACAAGAAATTTTGCAGGAAAAAAAAGAATTTCTTCGTTTTGACAAAACCTATTTTGCATGAAAGTGTTTCCCAGTGAGAAAGATGATGTTGTGGGTCCTGCAACTCAATGGCGGAGCCAGAATTTTGATATCAGGGAGACAGCTTAACAAACATATATTTTTTGTCAGAACGTATATTTATTATCTCATAAGGTTTTTGTTTTTCAATTTATTACATTTGTACATTGAAATGATTTTTTAGGCTATTTCAACTATCACGTGCTTATTTTTTATTTATGAAAGAAATTGAGAAATGAGAATGTAAAATAATCAATTTTTTTATCAAATCGAAGCAAAATTATTAACTATACACAAATAATTATCAATAATATTCAAAATCGGGTATATATAAAACTAAAATTTTAAAATTCGGACGCTCGGAGAGCCAGGGCCCCTCCACCTCTGCTGCAACTTTCTTGGTAACTAAGCACACAAAGTTGATTTTTCCATTATTTCTGTTCTTTCCGTGCAGCTGAATTGGGCCTAATAATGTTCAAAGTGTGAGATGGTTGTGTAGGAAAACACAAACGTGTGTGCGTTATCTTTTTTCCAATCCAAATTAACATCAGAACGGGAGATAAAGAAGGGACTTGACTTTAAACACAAGACGAAAATATATGTATATCTGTTTCTATAAAACACCACAAATATGGAAAAAGTTTAGCACCCCAAAGTGACGCAACAGTGAAATATTCCACACCTGAACAAGATTTGGACAAAGAGAGAGAGAAGTCTTGATTTTTGCAAGTTGGGAAAACCGAACCCAGAGAAGTGGACCTAAGGAAAGCTCAACGTATGGTATGCTGCCAAATTTGCCCATGTATAGTGAAGGCAAACAACTAATTAAAATTTTACATATGAGGCGGTTCAGAGAACACTAATTTTGACACTTATTTTATCGGAGTTAGCCCCACGCTATTGACCGGACCCGTTTAATTTGTTTAGAATATATTTTTAGAAATTTTGTAAAAAATTATAACTCATGATTCAGATTTTGGTATGGGCTTGGTTGATTATTTGTTGTCCCTAAATTTGATAGAATATACAAATTAAATGAATCGATTGAGTCCGGACCGATATCTGAATAAGTTGATTTCTGATGGGAACTATTAAGAACATGTTTTAAACAAATTCAACGGCTTCAATCATTTACGTGAGACTCCAAAAATTAGTTTCCTGTGTTTGTCTCTCAACAAGAAATCTTGCAAGAAAACAAAAATTCCTTCCTCTTGACGAAACCTATTTTGGAGGAAAGTATTTTTCAGTGAGAAAGTTAATGATGTCAATCTTGCAACTTTCTTGGCGACTAAACATACAGAAAAATTACAGGAAAATTGAATCCTTATCGTGCAACTGAATTGGGCAATGTTCAAAGCGTAAGATGGTTCTGAAGGAAAACAAACGCGTGTGCGTATCTTTTTCCAAATCCAAGTCAACATCTGAACGAAAATATATGTACATCTGTTTATATAACACACCACAAATATGGAAAGGTTTAGCACCCCCAAGTTTTGTGATGATATGCAACAGTGAAATATTCCCCACCTGAACAAGATTTGGACAAAGAGAGAAAGTCTCCGATTTCTGCAAGTTGGAAAAACCAAACCCAGAGAAGTGGACCTATGGAAAGCTCACGGTATGGCATGCATGCTGCCAAATCTGCCCATGTATAGTGAAGACAAACAACTAATTTAAAATTCACTCATACATATATATATGTATACTTACATTTACGTATGTACGAGGGCAGTTTAGAGAACACTTATTTTGATCTTTGTCTTATCAGAGCTCCACGCTAATAATCGGAGATGTTCAAATTGTTAAGAGCATGTTTTTTTGGAATTCTGTGAAAAAATCAACTCGTGCAGATATCGGTAAGGGCTTGATCGATTATTTGTTGTCTCTGAATTTGACAAGATAAATGTTAAAACGAATAGATCGAGCCTGAACCGATATCCGAATAATTAATTGATTTCTAATGGAAACTCTCAAAAACATGTTTTAAATAAATTGAACTACTCTGATCATTTGTATGAGACTCAAAACACGAGTTTCATAAGATAAGTGTCAAAATAAGTGTTCTCGAAACCACCCATGTGTGTAATATTGCATATAATTAATATAAAGTACTCTACTACAGTAACTACACTATAGCTAGAATTTGTGCAAGAGCATAAATGTGGTTGGTTGACATGTGGCAATGGGGACAAATGCAAATAGTGGTGTGGTTGGTATTGGGTGGTGGTTGTGGTGCTGGTGATCAGTGACGGCCAACGACAGCGACCAAGAATGGTGCCCACGATTTTCAACCCCCATCACTCGAACCACCTGGGGGGATCGTGGTTGCTCCATGGTTTGCATTATACGTACCAAAAACATACTATTAGAGAAAAGAATTCAACGGATCAAACTCAGTGGTGACTCTAGGAATTTTTGGTCAGAGTATTTTGCAAGAAATTAACTCAGAATTTTGTAAAGTTTTTCGTCATGTTTCTATATAGAAGATAGGTACAAAAATATTGATATATAGCACCGTTTCGACAAAGAAATCGTAAATAAATAAAAATGTTACACTTAATTTGTGAGTTTTCCTAATTTATTGCACAACATGTAGCTCAATTTCAATGTTACACTTAATAAATAAAAATGTTACGAATCGTACTACTGAAAGGTTATGAATTCTAAAACAAAAGTTACGAAACACATTAAAATGTTATGAATGAACCATAAAATAGGTATATATGGTATATCTTTTAAGCAATGTGTATTGTAAACTTTCCTTAAAGATAAAAAAAACTACAATACATACCCTTATTTTCTTTAAGATAAAAGCACCGTGAGAGAGATAGAGAGAGACATTTCTTTTGGCATTTGTTGGCTGTTGGGTGTTCAAAATCAAAGGGGAACATGTAAATATATACTCTTTGCCTATAAAAAAAATAAAAAAAATCAAAGGGGAACACGTAAATATGTATTAATGCATACACTGTTACACAAAAAAGAAAGAAAAAAGAAGGTGTTCATGTGAACACCTTTTCATCAATGTGGCCGGAACCGTCTATTCATCAACTGTACAACATATTTAAACATATGGGGACGCAGTTGTTGCTAGTATAAAAGTTGCTCTTACCTTTATAATTAAAAACGAATATTGATAACCGGTATCAGAATAGCAACTCTTTTAATCACTTTCCTGATTCCTCACAATTCAAACGCAATTTTTGTGCATTTGTTCTTTTTTTCGTTTCGTTGGCTTTTCAAATGTGAGTCCCTTAAAATTTTCTTTCAATAATACTGACGAGGGTACGTATTAATGAAATGTTTGCTTAAACAGAGACTGCATAATTTACAAGTTTTTTTTGTTTTTTTTGTCTTTAATTCTAATCACCATGGTGGACAATCCAAACCTTGTTTATAGTTAATAAATTTTAGTAAACAGAAAAATGAGCAAATCGTGTTGTAACTTGTTCGTCATGGGCGATGGGTATTACCTACTATTCATTACGTACAAAACTAGTCCATCCTGCAATTACATGTTACTACTACAGCTGGTACTAGTTCTCAAAGCCTTAACAATTAAGGTCAATATAATTGGTAACCAAATCCAGAGTTTAATGTCGCTTTCTCCATTTGCGTGTCAAAACCATAGGAAGAAGCTACAGTCAAATAATGTTAACTACTACTATTTCCGTCCATGCCTTTAATTACTTTTTATTAGTATTAAAAAAAAGAATGGAAATGATTGTCATTTTCATTTTCTTTTTTTAACACCACTACCCTGCAAGTATATTTTTGCGAGTGTGTTTTTTGTGCAAAAATACACTTACAGGGAAGCGGCGTTAACAAAAAAGAGTGTGACAAAATTAGCAGCAAAAAAAAATTAATAACTGAAGAAATTGGAGTACCAAAAATACACTTAATGGGAAGTGACATAAAAAAAAAATGGTAAAATAAGCTGCCAAAAAAAAATTAATAACTGAACAAACTGGAGTACTATACTAGAGGCAAGCTGGTACTAGTAGTATTTTGTTTGACTCTGAAGTGGACAGGAGTGCAAGTCAAAAAACATGTTGCCAGCGAAGCCCAGAGAGAGAGAGAGAGAGAGAGAGAGAGAGAGCGCAAAATGACACAACCAAATCCAAATTTTTTAGGTCAAAAACTAGATTTGGACTTTTTGACCTATCTTTACACGATATATTTTAGAATACTTCCAATCAATCGTAAGAAGTAAGTATCAAATCTAGGTTTGGAGATATGATAAGTAAAACTCAATCCAAGCAACGATATAGACCGACGAAGAATACTTCCAATCAATCATAAGAAGTAAGGTATAATGCTAACGACACAGATAAAATCTACACATATTACACACAGATTTTTTGTGAGGTCAACTAAGGGTCTCACATAAATGATCCGAGCCGTTTATTAAATGTAAAATATTTTTTCAAGAGCCTCCGCAAAAAATCAGCTCAATTCAATATCTATAAATGCTTGATCCAATCATCTATTTTAACATTATCTTAAAATCCCAATGAAAAGTTAGATGATTGGATTGAGTTTCTATAGATATTAGATTGTGCTGATTTTTCGCAAATACCGTTGAAAAAATATTTTACATTTAATGAACGACTTGAATTGTTTGTGTGAGACCCATAATGGGCCCCATAAAAAAAACTGTGCGTGATCTATGTGGGGCTTCTCTGTGTGAATAGCACAGTTCAGAAGTAAGTATCAAGTGTTATTATTATTACTTTTTTTTTTTTTTATCAAAAGGCAATTGCATATTTCATTTAAAGTCCAAAGGCAAAAATTACATCACAATAATAGGAGTGAGAATCAAAACTACCAACATCTAAGACACAAGCACTGCTGAAAGCGCTACAGGCTGTAGACCAGCACGAGGTGCTGACATAGGGTCCATCTTTGATTTGGTAGTAGAGTATCCAGCGAAAAATCCAGCTCAAACCATAGGCACAAAAAACTGATGTAATCTTCAATAAACCCCATGGAACTGCTCTCTGAACACATTGCCGGCCGGCTCATAGCACGAGCAATTGCCGACTAAAATTAGTGAGCCCCTTGCTACCATGTGCAAAGGACGCCACTCTTGGGCAAACCCCTGCTGTCACGGCAAGCTCCGGTTACGGGAACACATACGTCGGCAAAGCCGGACCCACGAGACCATGGGGAGACCAAAAGCAGGTTACAGTAACACGAAACAGAGAAACAGACCCTAACAGAAAACAAGCTAAACCAGGAAGAATAAGTTGGAAGGGTCAAAATGTGAAGCTTTTAAACTTGGGTGGGTTAATGATACATATATACCTTGTCATGATATGGGTTCACGCACCTTTAATTAGGATTATTAATAATAAAATGAATCAAAGTCGACATTGTGGATCCATAGATCGCAGAAATGAATAACCTCCATTAGTTAAATAGAGGGGTCAATGGATTAACCACTCATCTTCGTCTGAATTTTTTTATTTATTCATTGGACGATCTATATATCCATAGCTAGTATAATTAAATTTTATAATCCTCCCCTTACCACATATCGTTTCATTATTCAGGGTACAGAGCATATATGATTTCGTTGGATTGTGGCCTGGAAATAAATTATCTTTGGGGGTTGTAGCCGGAGATTTTGCAATCTATTGTTCTACTAATACTTTTGAGCGGCTGTGATTGTAGTACACCCTTGTATTACAGGGTTTCTGAATCCCTCACAAATATACCACACACGCGCATTATGGTTTTTAACTCTCACGTGCTATCAACTCTTATAGAGTCACTCATACGGGCTTTGTTCGGTACAACTCTATAATGGACGGTAAGATCATTGATTCTCCAAGAATTAGTCGAGATATACGTAAAATGGTTCGAATACCTTGAGTTACCAAAAATAGAACTCACGGAGTCACGGTTTTTTTTGAACTGTCACGGAGTCACGGTTGACACCCAGGAATTTCCAATTGTCCGGCCACCACTTCACGATAGACCCCAGTATAATGTAGATAATGTTTGGCCCGAGATTACAAATAAGAAAATTAAAAAAAGGGACTTAATTACCCGCTAGCTAAGGTGCAGGCCAAACTTAATTTGTATGCGTGTGGGGCGGGGCGAATGCTACGTTCCATTTTCTTTTTAAATATATTTTTTCAAAATAAGGTAATTTTAAGTTAAAATATAATAAAAATGCAAAATGTTTTTTTAATTTTTTTTGCACCGTTTAAAAGATCTCAATGAGATCTATCAAATAAGATCCATATTGGTAGAAAAATTATTTGCGTAAACACATGATTTTTGAACTTGAAATTATCTTCCTTTTCTAAATTTTTTTTTCTTAGAAATGAGAACGGAGCCCAAGTCTTCCAAGATTAATTACCATGCTTTCAGCTGTTTTTAAAAAACACTACTGCATAAATTTAAAGTAAGATGCACAATTACTACTTTATTTAGAACCAAGTTGGAAAAAAATAAATTGCCACACAGTGTATAATATAAGGCTGAGCAATTAAAGAATGACGCGCGAAAGGGAAATAATGTGGGTGGGTCTGACTGACAAATAGATTGTGGAGAAGGTGGGCTTTGGGAGGGTTCTCCACTTGCATTATTCAAATTATGATTCCTTTGAAATTTTGAAATGGGATATAATTATGGGGGTGGAAAATTTGAGCTTTCCTGCTGTTTAATTAATTAATTAAGGGTGTGTTCCACTAACACAAATATAATAAGTATTTATTTTTTGAATTAAAAGTGATATATTGTGAGAGAATGATCTGTTTCGTAAAGCAAAAAAATGAGTTTTTTTTTTAACAAAAGTGAGAAGTTGTATTGATGTAAGCCTAACGACATTTACAATAGGGAATTCATTACAAATACCTTGGATAAAGCCAAACTAATCGTCTAACTAATATAAAACGAGAGCAGGACAAGGTGGTTGATAACTTTCTCCCTACTCAAGCATCGCCTAATGCACATTTTGCTGAAATTTCATATTTTCCATAAGTCTCAAAAAGAGATACGGTAAATTGCTAGCCAAGAAAAAAGACAACAAATACCCAGACGATCAAACGAACTCCAATTAACTACAGATTTGACAAGCTACCATGAGTAGCTCTAGCAAAGATATCATACGGGGCAGTAGAGCACTGTTGACACAGATGTCGTTGAGAGAGCAATATCATCTAAAAGAACCCGATCTGTAGACATAAAATTCACCCAAAGACGTAACTAAAACCTCTCACACAAAGGAGAGACAAAACTCATCAAACGATAAATCATTGATATGAAGAGACACGAGAAAGACAAACCAAATACTAGAAAACAGAAAGGGAGAGTGAGAACTAGTATCATGGTCTTCCCCTCCCGCCACCATATTAGGGTTGTGAAACCCTATGGGAGAGAGGGGAAGGGAGAAGAAAGGTAAATATGGTGGCTACTGGCTAGTGTTTAAGAGGAGAGAGAGAGAGAGAGAGAGAGAGCGCCTCAGTGGAACGGGCCTACTTACTAATAACTTTAGGTGGAGATCCCAACTTTATGTTTCTTTGATTTTTGGTATTTAGGGTTTTTTTGGCTAAATAAGTCAATTCGCTTAATTTTTTTTTTGTTCTCATTCAATTTTTTTCGCTCTTACTAGTTTTTCGTCAATTTTTTGTAAATTATGTTTTCGTCATTATGAGAGAAATTTAAAAAGTAAAAAATTATGATTGAAATCCAAAATTTTGAATAAAGATAAAAATAAGTCAATTTTTTCTGTTTTTATTCAAAAAAAAAAAGCTTTGGACCATAATTTTTTACTTTTTCGATTCCTTTCGTCAAGTTGAACCAAAAATCCTAAAAATTTGACGCGAAACTAATAAATGCGAACAAATTAGAATAAAGACAAAAAAAGAAGCCAATTGGCTTATTAAGTCAGAAAAACCCTTTAATACTTGACTAATTCTGAATATGAACATGGATAAAAACTAAGAAAATACCATGTCACATGATGTGCCCCTTGAAATAGGGTTATGACTTTCGTCCATTTATTTTAGTCAAAAAATAAGTTTTATCGACTCTCTCTAGCTACCCTCTGGAAGTTTACTCCACTAGAGTGATGATGTAGTGAGGAAAATTCAACAAAGCTAGTATTTCAAAGTCAACATATGACCTGTTTGCTTTCAATTACTGGTGTTGACAAATGAGACGGTTGGGTTGCCCTTAATTAGGGACCGAATTGACAAGATTTTACAAAGTGAAAATCACGTTAAATGGAGATCCACACTACCCCAGGTAACTTCAATAGTACAAGTTAATTTTTACACTTTTTTTTTAAATGGGTAACTGAGGAATAACCTACAACCGAGCCACTATTGAATTCGACTGCGCAATCCAAATTTTAGGAGAGACTAACACAGTAACCCACCGCCGTGACCCCCCACTTAAATCATGGTTTGCCTCCAGGAGGAATCGAACCTTGCTATGTTGCAGCGCATGTTCTTCCTTATTATGTTGACAACCCATGGGTGGGTACACACTCTATCTTTGTTTGTGTGTTTTTGTAGACCTGAATTTTGTTGTGTGCCAACTCAAGGTTCTGAATATCGTACCGGCTACAATACTAATTTTTTTTACTTGTATGATACGCATTGGTACCGATGAGATATCGAGTACCGTTTTGAATTTATCGCTATTAATGTTATTTTCTCATATAAAAAGGAATTTCTAGTATAATATGCACATTTATTATATTAAAAATAAAAAATAGTCCGGTATTTGCCTGGTACCGTCCTGAATTGATCGGTACAGTCCGGTACTTGAAGAAAAAAATATATTTAAAAGTAGTCCGGTACCGTTCGGTATTAGCCGGTACTGACTGATATATGTTGACTGATACGATAATTTAAACCAAATGTTCAAAACAAACGTGCTTTGTTCATTTTGTTACCGATGTTTGACCAGTGTAATTCTTGACACATACAATGAATTCAACAAAATGAAAATTTTCTTCCTGTCTTTGTCATTTTAATTTTTGTAATATTACAGAAATTAATAAAAAAAAATTTGCCGATAAAAAAGAAAACCGAAATGAAAGCTTCGAATCATTTTTTGTGCGTGAAAAAAACAGGACTTGTGGTGCCCTAATCGCAGCAGGCCCCGATCCCCTTCTCTGAAAGGGTCTTATTTAAAAGTGTTCTAAAAATGTCTAACAAAATTTTAAAATAATTTCACGTTACCTATACGGCGCACCTTTAATTATGACAATGTACAGCTACTATTACAAAGCATACTAGTGCTGGTTGAACGGAAAAATAAAAATAAAAAAATTGGATGTCTAGAATAGCATTCGTAAAAAATCTCTTTCTTGAGAATTATTCTATTATTTGCGCAAATACGTATCTAACTTGTTCTTTAAAAAATAAGTACTTGTTTATAATTTTTAAGCTTAAAAATAGTATTAGTAGGTTTATTGAAATAAAAAAATATGCAATATGGATATTGTTAATGGATTTCGATGAGATCTATCAAACCTAGCAAAAAAAATTAAAACATTATTTTTGTAAGTTCATTATTTCTATATTTGAAAATTGGTCCTTATTTTTTAAATTTTTATTTGAAAAAGCGGAACGTGTAAATATAATAAATAACACGGCCATTTTTTTTTATAAAACTTTGGGTAGTACGGCCATTAATTTTGCACAAGTTGGAATTTATTTCTCCAAACAGAGCCTATCCAAATTGCTGACTTTTTGAGGGGAGGGCAGGAGGAGTGATCAGGTACTCAGCTGGAGGTGGGGTGCTTCTCTCAGTACTACTTTAAACGCTTGTGGGGATGCACGAAATTAATGATTGAAGTGCCCTGAATTTTTTTCCCATTCAATAAGTTTTTGGTACATTTTTTAGGAGTCAAAGGTATTAACAAGTCAACATAAAGACAGGCACAATTTAGTGATGAAACTCACCTAAAACACTACTGTAATAAATGTATGGTACGTATAGTAATTTTCAACCACCCCACCTCCAACAAAAATAAATAAATACAAGTGGGACTCTACGCGACGCAAGCGACCAAATTATAGTACTCCTTCGTCTCATTTTCTTTGTCCTTTTATGATATTCTTGTTAGTTTTCGATCGCTTATATTTTTTAGGATTTTAATTTTTGTGTTCTATTTTTTACTTATGGCGCTCCACTTTGTTCATGAAATTGCTAGTAACTTCACTTAAAAATAGAGCGCCATCAGTAAAAATTAGAACGTGAAAATCAATTTTCTATCTTTTAATATGAATCTTCAAAAATATGTAATATGGTTTTTGTTTGACAGTTCTCGATTAGGTAAACAATACAAAGTTTTCAAAATTATGAAAACATTGTAGATTGAAAGATATAAGTATTCAAAGTACGACACGAATAACGAAAATGGACAAACAAAATGGGATGAAAGGAGCATTACAATTGATAGTTAGTAGCAGGAAATGGATCCTCCCCGATCTAAAATTAGAACTGAAAACGATTGTCAGATCTGGAATGTCCATTTTCTACAATCAGTGTTTGAATTGCTCATCGACTCTTACAAGATCAAATATGAACCATCAATTATACCAATATAGCGTGCAAATCTAAAACACGGTATCGTCTATTTCAAAATTTGGATCGCAGAGAATTCCGACCTTAATTAATAGAGTAATTTCAACCAAAAACTAGGAAATTTTTTGTAACAATTATTCTACGATCGCAAATACTTATACAAATTCACTCACATTCACATAAGGACCCACACATATTACACTTTCAAAGTATGTGACCCCACTAAAAGATGTGAGTATGTGTAAAATTATACTACTATGTAAGTGCTTGTGGTTGAATACGAAGTAATACTTTTACCAAGGAAGAGGGAATGGCAATGCCACGCGTCAGTCAACCCTTGCTCCATCACACCTCAGACTCTTGATCCAACGGTGATCGTGGCACGCTTCCCCATGCATATTTATTGGCGATTTTGTCTTTTGACATTTCGAGAAAAAGTTCCCTCAAGCTGTACAGTAGCGCGTGCATCACACTTCTGTTTCACTCCACAATCCTGTGGTCCCACTATGATTCGTGTCATTCACGCTCTCAGTTCTTGTCCCTTTAGTAGCCAATACAGACCACCCCCGACTATCAACAAGTTAATAGTCAACGCCACCACCCAAACCAAAACAGAGAGCAAAATTGAAAAAACAAAAATTGCAATAAAGAAAGAATACTTGTGTATAGTGTATGATTTCAAAAATCTCCACCCAAAGTCAACTCCTCTCTCTCTCTCTCTCTCTCTCTCTACTTCTTCTTCAACCCTTCCTTCTTCTTTCCTTCCCTCCCTCCCTCTCTACTCTCTCTCTCTCTACTCTCTTTCTCTCTCTCCCTCCTCACACAATCTTTGCCATGAAATTTCAAGTACCCTCTTCATTCCACTGATTTTTTCTTCCTTCAATTTCTTCTATATATTTTTTCTGCGATGGGTAACGGATTGGGGAAAATCAGCGGCTGCTTCACCGGCGCCGATAAAGACCCGGCCGTGGTGATATCCGACCCGATAGACGACCTGGGTCACTCGTTCTGCTACGTCCGACCCGACCCGACCCGACTATCCTCTTCCAAGGTCCACTCGGAGGAGGAAACGACGACGTTCCGCACGATCTCCGGCGCCTCCGTCAGCGCCAACACCTCCACCCCTCTCTCCACCGCCTTCGTCGACCTCTACAGCTACAACTCCACCGATCACTCCTCCTCCGCCGCCTTCGAGTCCTCCACTTCCTTCGCCTCCATCCCCCTCCAGCCCATCCCCCGAAACTCAGGCTCGGGCCCCCTCTCGTCTAGTTACTTCGGGGGAGGAATGGTCCCCACCTCGGGCCCGATCGAACGGGGATTTCTATCCGGCCCTATCGAACGGGGGTTCCTATCGGGCCCCCTCGACCGGGGCGGCCTCTTTTCCGGCCCAATGGAAAAGACGAATATCTCATCTGATCAGTTTCAGAGGAGCTATTCACACGGATCTTTCCGCGCCCGACCCAGATCGAGCAAAGGGTCGTTGATCCGGGCACTCCAAAGAGTGCTCTCGAAGACGATTTCACGCGGGCAGAGCTCGATCGTCGCCCCGATGGTTAAATCCGTTAAAGAACAAGATTGGATCGTCGGGTCCGACAAGCAAAACGAGCTGACGATCAGCAGCGATGTCAGTTTAGACGACGAGGATTCGTTGGAGGGGGGCCAAAATAACCTGCAGTGGGCGCAGGGGAAGGCAGGTGAGGATCGGGTCCACGTCGTCGTTTCTGAAGAACACGGGTGGGTTTTCGTTGGGATATATGACGGATTTAACGGCCCCGATGCGCCTGATTATCTACTCTCTAACCTTTACTCTGCTGTTCATAAGGAGGTGAAAGGATTACTATGGGATGACAAGTGTGAATCCTCATCTAATTCCACCTCCTCTGTTCCTTCTGAAAACCCTAATTCCGATTCGTGTCGCGATGCCAAGGACGTGTGTTCTCGATGCGTCGAGCAAGAGAATTATCCTTGTGGGAGTGGGGATGCTAATTGTGAATCGATGAGAAAGAAGGGTGGGATGAATTCGAGGAGTAAGTACAAGGGTGCGGCGAAGAAATGGGAGGAGAATCAGAGGAGGTGGAGGTGTAAATGGGATCGAGAGCGGCTAGAGCTGGATCAGAGGCTAAAAGAGCACATGAATCGAAATGGGTCGGGGGCAATTGATCATTCGGACGTGTTGAGTGCGCTTTCGCAGGCGCTGAGGAAGACGGAGGAGGCTTATTTGGATATTGCTGATAAGATGCTGGTGGAGAATCCTGAGCTGGCTTTGATGGGTTCTTGTGTGCTTGTAATGCTGATGAAAGGGGAGGATGTTTATGTGATGAGTGTTGGGGACAGCAGAGCTGTTTTGGGTAAAAAGGCCGAGCCTGATCTGTGGCGACAAGATTTGGAAAGGATCAAAGAGGAAACTTTTCATGATCTTGAATTTGATGGTGATAGATCCAATGTAACGCCTAGTTTAACTGCTTTTCAGCTCACTGTGGATCATAGCACCTCTATTGATGAGGTACGGTACTAGTGCTTTATTGTTGATTGATTTTGTTGGGGTTTTTTTTGTTGGATTATGGTTGATGTTATGTTGCATTGTATTTCAGGAAGTTAAGAGAATAAAGAATGAACACCCAGATGATGCTTGTGCCGTGGTGAATGACCGCGTGAAAGGTTCGTTGAAGGTCACTCGAGCTTTCGGGGCTGGTTTTCTCAAGCAGGTAGACAAGATTCTCAACTTTTTTGAGATCTCAAACCATTTTTAAGAATAAGAACTGAGTGGAGAATGTGGAGTTGTTTTGGATCTTTTTGGTGCTTGTGGAAAGTAGATTCCTCAAATGGCTGTGAAAAAATTCTCCAAGAATGAGTTGCCCAAGAATAAAGTTAGATTTTTATATTTCGAAGAGAACAAAGTTTATAATCCACTGAAACAGAGGAAAGCAACTTGCCTTTCTATATTGGGCATATTTCTAGATTAAGCTGGTGGTCAACATCTAATGGCATCCCAGTATCAAGTGTGTTCAAAGTCCAGAATCAGTATGATATACACTTGAAATAGCATCAAAATCAATAAGTTTTCAGATTTCTTGTCTGTTGATGTAGCTTGCTGTAATAATACAAGTTGCTCAGTTAGTATGATTTAGCGGATTCTCTCTACTTGCTGGTAGAAGAAACTGGAAATGACTTCTGGCCGTTCCACGGCGAAAGTATTGATTCATGCAATTAGAGCTTTAGAAAAACATCACCTCACTTTCAGACTGATGGTTTTCTAGTTTATGTGGGTTGTTTAACAAAATTATCATCTAGTTATTAATTTCTGGTTTATTCATATCCTATGCTTGAAGAATGTTTGCCTTCTGTGATGTTGGTCAATCAAGGTGCATCATTGTTGGTTAATGCTTGTTTTGTATTTGGGCTTGACATTTTTACCTATGTTTTTGCAGCCTAAATGGAACAATGCTCTTCTGGAAATGTTCCGAATCGACTATGTCGGAACTTCCCCATACATTAATTGTCTACCGCATCTGTACCACCACAGATTAGGGCCAAGAGACAGGTTTTTGATACTGTCATCGGATGGGCTCTATCAATACTTCACAAACGAAGAAGCTGTTTCTGAAGTCGAACTTTTCATCGCATGGTCACCCGAAGGAGATCCAGCCCAACACCTTGTTGAGGAACTTCTTTTTCGCGCTGCAAAGAAAGCTGGTATGGCTTTGCTAATTGATGACAAACAGTTTTGTTCTCTTATTAAGGGGGTGTTTGCTGCAGCTAATGCCTTTTTCTTTTCCCTTAATAGATGTAGTGCCAATTTATTTGGCACTGCTTCTGATTTTTGAGAAGCTTCAATTTGATGCTTTTTTTGTCAATAATGAGTTTTTACCATAAATTGAACTGCAAGTCTGCAACAAACACGGACTAATAAGTCACAGAATTTATTGGAGAAAATTGAACTAATCCACATTTGTTTTGTTGAAACTACAGGCATGGACTTTCATGAATTGCTTGAAATACCACAAGGGGATCGACGCCGATACCACGATGATGTTTCGATCATTGTTATCTCACTGGAAGGACGGATATGGAGATCGTGTGTATAGTTAGGGGGGGAAATCGCGGTTCAAAATCATATAGAGACCTCGACGGAGACTCTCAGGCTCATATCCAATTTTGGGAATTCTGTGTCCTGGTCACCTTTGTGACATTACCAATTCAAGTACTGGGTGGTGAAAATGAGCCGGGCAGTGGGGAATGTAAAGGTGTGAAAGCTGCTTCATGTTGGTTATAAACTGTCATACAAAATTGTAATTTCTCCAATAAATGACCACAAAGGAATTTTGTTCACCACTTCCGTTGTCTTCTGCATTTCTTTTGAGCACACCTTCTTGTTGGTTTGGGTGCATAATCCAATCCAGCTTCTTCATCTTTTGCTGCCCTTTTGACAATCTGGAAAGAATAAATAAAATAAAATAAAAATTTATTCCCACAATTTATCTTGCATTCTGCTCGTGCCACGTGGCTGGACCGGAGCCGGTGGATGAGAGACTTATGTCGCCCCCTAGAGCAACAGAATCATGAATCTTCCAACTGCTAGCTAATTTGGGGGAATTGGGGTAGTAAATGCGATGCAGGTGGGGAGGTGTGGGTGTTTGTTATCAGACTCATAAGTAATAAAAACCTGTCATTTTGTCATTAAATTTGGACCAACATTTTTCAGGTACACTGATTTGATAGATTTATAAGCCTATTCCAATCGTTTCCTTCTTTTGGTATTGCTAAACTGTGCACCTCATATATTCGTGGAGTATTGTCATCACCACCACTGCGTAGTTATTTGTCGAAAATCTCACCGCTCTTACATTGGAACCGGAGCTAAGATTCCAATGCACATGAGATGGTATGTTTTGTTCCACCGGAGCTTTTATAGAGACTCGAACCCAAGCATTAAGCGAGAAGCTCTAAGCACTAACCTATTAAACCAGTCACTCGGTCATAATGTTTCCTTCGTTTATTGGAGGAAAATCGAAAATATCTTCTGGATTTGAGTCATGACAGTAACATGAAAAGCTTTGCTGTAAGAAACTTAAGCCAAATTTAATCGTCCTTGGAGTACAAACTTTTTGAAGCAGTTTTCGTACTAGTAAAAACAGTGAATCAGTTACAAACGTAACAAAATCGAACCTTATGTCCCAATTGAATCATTCAAAGGGGAAAACAAAACAAAACAAAACAAAACAGGGGTTGAGGTTGAGTTAATAAAATCATGAATTGATAAATCTCATGAATGCTGAAATTGAGTTGAGTTTGAGTCCTTAAAACGCTTGAGACTTGAGAGGCTAACCCAAGAAACAAGCACAGAGCAAATGCAAAACCAGGCGGGAGAAAGTCCAAACACAAAAGCATCAAAAGTTCATAAAAGGGGCCCACAAAAGTTCGAAATGTTAAACTACTGTCCCATAATTCATATTCTGGGCCACAAAAATTCAAAAATGAGTCACAATAATTTGTAAGGCGTATGTACCGAAGATTTTCCCTTATACTATACACCGAGGGGTAAGATTATATTGCATCGTTTACAACTCTAATACATAAGTTTATATATGCACTAGCCCGTAGTTGTTTCCTACTTATAACTGATTTTCTTTTGGATTATCATCTAGATTTTTCTCAAAACGTTAACAAAGATTTAATAAACAAGGTTACTAATAACTTCACGTTAAAAGTGGAGTGCTATCAATAAAATATAAAGTGCGAAAATCAATTTTCTTAAGTGTGTACGTATTTAGAAGAAGGATTCATGGGTAATTCTAAAGTAATAGAGTTAATTGATGGCAAATGGGAGGGAAAAATAGAGTTTCTTTTTCTTCTTCTGTTTCTTTTTCCCTTTGTAAATTGCAGAAAAAACCCATTAACTATTCCAACAAGGCCAAAGAGATTAAATGCTTCAAAGATAAATACTCCCTCCGTCCCCATTTTATGATCCAACTAAACACCTTTTTTTTCGTCCCACAAAAATTGTCACATTTCAACCTAAATGAGTAATAGATAAGAAATTACTAAAAAAGTAAGAAAATGTAATGATTGAATGATAAAATGAGAAAACAAAATTTCAAAAGTGTAATGATCAGTGTGTTCCCTTAATTAGTTAGAATTCTCAAAAGGAACTAAAAAATAGGGACAAAGGGAGTAGTTTACTAGCATAAATTTAGTTGTAAGCTAAGCCACATAATTTGCGGGTGGAAGTGCGTGTGCAAGCGTGAAAACGTTTTTCAAAACCTCTCAAAAAACTAAAATTTGTGAGTGCGAGGATTGAGAGCGTGAGCATAAAGCGAGAATTTGAGAGTGGAAGCAAAGGCCATTTTGAAGAATTATGTGACTAGGTTGTAAACTAGATTGCATTATCTTTCAGTAGAACTTTTTGCCCCCACTCTTAATCCTTGCTCTATGTTTTTTTTTCTTAATTCACACTCGCTGTAGTGGTGGTTTGACTAAGTAAGTCGCTTGGGTTTTTTTTTTTTTCCTTTATTCAATTTTTTTCTGCATTTGTTAGTTTGGTGTTAAATTTTTGTTGATTCTTGGTTCATCTCGACGAGAAGAATCAGAAAAGTAAAAAATTATCCAAACTTAATTTTTTAAAAATAAAGTTAAAAATCAGCCAAAAAACCAGATTTAACCAATAATTCACAAAAAATTAATGTGAAACTAACCAATGCATTTTTTTTTTGAATAATGACAAAAAAGAAGAAGCCAAGTGGCTTATTTAGCCAATTTTTTCCTTAAATCTTGTAGTTTGAAATATTTTTAAAGACAATTTTACGTAATTGTTTCCGCTTTTGCTCTTGTTTTTTGTTTTTGTCACTCCATAAATGTGTAGCCTATTCTTAAGCAAATGGGGAGGGAGAAGGGGTACCGCTAAGTGGCAAACTGATGGAACAAGCTCACAGGGCATCAACCACTACACCAAACACTCGCAGTATTGACGAGAATCGAACCCTCACGTGTCCTATATTGTAAGAACTCCCTTTTTCTAGGTACATACTCAACAATGACACAACTCAAGGATGAAAGGTTTTTCCAAGTCTATATCCTCCATGGGGTGGCTATAATTAAGGAACCCAACCGTCACGCCTCTGAATGTCCGGATTTAATCGTAGTTGGCCCGGTTGCATCTATCACCATGTCGCATGATCCGTCACCAGCACCCCACGTAAAAACTTGAACGGACGGAAACGCTTTAACGCGGCTGCCTCACTTGAACTACCACCCGGGTGGTTTTGAAGTGTCTATATATCTGTTTGTAACAAGAAAGTACAAACGTGGATCGTTGTTAATGCTTTGGTCCTACTCCTACAAGTATATGTATTTGCTCCCACGCACGCAGCCATATTTGACTTAGTGAAGCCACAAGACCCTCTCAAGGGACCCTCCATTTGATTTAAGGGTTTTTTTTTAACAACGAAGAATCATGGCTTAATTGTCAAAGTGTGTATATATAATCCGCTAGTCACGCTCATTGACTCTAATTTTAACTAAGTGCGAGACACAGACCTACTACCAACTGCACATTCAGACCTTAGCATTTGTACTTTCGAAACAGTTTCGAAATCACCCAATAAATCTAGCTACCACCATTTTTCATTGGACGAAGCTCGGGGTTCAGTTTGATCACTACTCAGTTCGCGCGGTCTAAATCATAGGAGTACTGTTTACATTAGGGATGGAATGGAGTGGAGTGGAGTGGGGTAATACAAATCGTCAAGTTGTCAATTCTACGAATCCTCTGTTTTTCTATTGATAATAATACTATGTATTCTATAAATTTCCGTCAAGTTTAAAGTTGTTCTTTTGGCAAATGATTTTGGCACTCTAATTTTTGATAATGCCACTACAAAACTTGTCTATTAGTGTAAAAATTATATCTAGCAAGGTACACTAAAAGACATATTTTGGAGTGCCAAAATCATTTTTCTTGTTCTTATTACTATCTCCGTCCCAAAATATTTGTATATGGTTGTCTCTGACATTTTGAGAGTCCGAAGCGAATTTCAAGATTAGGATCCCTTGTGTCCTTTCATGAGTAGAAAAATAGACAAATATAAAAAAATTAAGATAACATATACTTCAATACTCAAGGAGATAAAATCTTAAAAAATGGTAGATTATTAGTACAAGAATTTAAATATATCACCTAAATATCAATCTTTTAGCATTTTTATTTCTCTAGCATAACCGATCTTTCTTGCGTTATCCTTTTCAATAGATAATTGAACCATTCTTGTGACGTGGTCAATTGAAAATAAGTTTGGCTCAACTTCAAATTTGAAAAGCTCCTTAACCCTCTTGTTAATTATGCTCCATAGACTTTAGTTTAGGGTTAATCTGGTAAACAATCCCTTTTTATGAATTTACATGTAGTTAGCTTGAAAAATGATAATGCCAAAAGTATTATATTTTTGTTTGTGCCAAAATTATAGTGCATAAAAGCCTTGTACCTTGCACATGATACCACGCTTTTATGAATTACAATTTTTGTACAAACAAAAAACTGTTTTGTCATTAGCAACACCCTCTTATTTAACCAATGGATTCCTATCCTAGTTGGTAACTCATGTCTTTCCCATGTGGGAGACTAGGGTTCGAGCTCCGTCGTGAGAGTTTGGGATTCAAGGTTATGAATTGCCTCTAAAATGCTCTGTTGATTAATTTACTAACATCCCACCAGTATATACAATATTGGAAAAAAAAAAAAAAAACTCTTATTTATGCCGATTACAAAACCCTATAAAATATAGGCCCCTAACTTTAAAGTAAATTTTAGAGGCCCAAATGGCACGCATTGCCCTGGAATGACCCTCACCGGAAAACCCGCAAAACACCGTAAGGAAGTTGACTTCAGACATTGTTAAAATAAGCTATGGATTCAAAACCGAACTTGAAGATCCAGATGCACCCACACAAACTTTCTTGGAATTTCCGTCACCAAACAAATACTACTTGTTCAACACATGGATAGTGGGACTATATTTTAGTGTCTTTCTTTTTTTTGTAGTTTTGTTGTGGCATATGCAGAGATAGATATGGAGCAGGTCAATTAATTATAGTTGATTCTTCTAGCCAAAGGGGTTCTCCTTTTGCTTGCGCCATTCCTAGTCTCTCACTTTCAAGAAACTACTCCCACTACAGATCTTCTTAATTTCTTACTTTCAAGCTTCTTGTGTTTGTTGGGTGTTGATTTTTTATCGATCATCACATGAGAAAATGTCAACCTTGGGAAACAACAGTGGCAACATGGCTGCACCATCTTTCCATGAATTCAAGAAACAGGCTTCCTTCTTCTTCAAGGAGAAGATCAAGACCGCCCGGTTGGCTCTTACCGACGTTACCCCTGCTCAGTTGTAAGTACCTTTTTTTTAATATACTCCATGGACTGGATCCTCTGGGGTCCTTGGCCACTCATCTCATCTCGGCAATCAAGGTTGAGATTCGTATAGAAAATATCAAATAGATACTCTTGCCAGTAAGTCTCTTACCGGACTTTCTGGAAAGAGACTTGTTTTACATAAACGAATCCAAATCATTGATTGCCGAGAGGAGAGGAGCAGCTGAAGTTTCAAGCCCTTCTTGATCAAGACTTTTTTCTGTGATGGTTGACCGAGGGTTGGAAAGTGATATACTTGTTAAAACTTTTAAGCCCAGTTTGATCTGATTTTTTCCGGTCTGAGGATTGGAAATGGATCGACATACACTTCTAAAAATATACTATGTTGGGCTACCACTGAAGTTTTACGGCTTTTCTTTTCTTT
The DNA here is from genome assembly GCA_019656295.1 of Rhododendron mucronatum var. ripense. Taxonomy (NCBI): domain Eukaryota; kingdom Viridiplantae; phylum Streptophyta; class Magnoliopsida; order Ericales; family Ericaceae; genus Rhododendron; species Rhododendron mucronatum. The sequence goes on from BPLT01000178.1 coordinate 136,569, forward strand.
GATCCGGGTTTCTTGTATGAAGATTGACTGAGGAAGCCACAAATGGAAATCCGTGGGCACCGGACACGCGTACCCTGAAGATCATATCGCGGGCTGCTTTCGAAGTCGACGATTACTGGAGAATTGTGGAGATTTTGCACAAGGGGTAATTTGAGTTTTTGTTTCCTCATGCTGTTGTTAATCTATTTTGCTTTGGGTTTGACATATGCGATTCGATCAGTTCTGGTATTTAGCCTTTTATTTTGTTTGATATTGCGAATCAGGTTGGCTATATTCGATAGAAAAAACTGGAGATCGTCGTACAACGGTTTAATTCTTCTAGAGCACTTGTTGACCCATGGGCCAGAGAGTGTTGCTGAGGAATTCCAAAGTGACAGAGATGTTATTACAGAGATGGGAAGTTTTCAACATATTGATGAGAAAGGGTCATAACTCTCTTGTCGTTTCTTCCTCCGTTCTAACTGATGAGTTCCCGCGGATTATAGCTAGTATATGTTTTAACGAAGTTTCGATTTTCCAATTGCAGATTCAACTGGGGGCTTACTGTCAGAAAGAAGTCTGAGAGAATATTGAAGCTGCTAGAAAAGGGTCCTCTTCTAAAGGAAGAGAGGGATCGGGCTCGGAAAGTGACCCGAGGGATTGAAGGATTTGGAAGCTTTTGCCAGCGGACTTCTTCAGCTGAAGGAGTTCTTCGCCCATCGTCTTTCGGAGCATACGGAAGATGCAACTCTCAGTTTAATGGCCATGGAAATGAGGAAAATCAGTTTCCATCCTCCAGTAATGAAGATTTAACCCAAACAGTGCCTAAAAAATCAGATGAGACTCATGAGGAAAATATCAATTTGTTTTCTGGCAAGAAAGTAGAGAACTCAAGGTCTCGGAATGATTATGCTGATGCTGAAAACCTGAGTTCCAAAGAGAACGTGGCCCCCGAAACGGAAGATATCGCAGAGGATTTCCATGAATGGAGTTGCACAGGGGAATCCAAATCCCTTTTGGGTGATGAGAAATATGACACTGCAAGTGTTTCTAGACAAGAAGAAGATCACCCTTTCTGTGAAACTGAGCATCAATCTACTCACTCTCTGCTTTCCACCACAGTTCAACACATGCAAGCTTGTTGAAACCCTTTTTGTGTTTTCGTCAAGAAAAGCTTCTTTGTTTTGTATCCATATCGTTTCGTCAATAAATTTCTCTACTAATCCAAGAACCAAACACAGCCTTCAGAGAAGTAGACACCTTGCCTTCAAATTTCTTTTACCAGATCTTCTAGCATAACAGTTGAGGTTCTCTCTTTCAGTATGTGTTTTGAGTTTGTTACTAGACTCTCTGGACCGATGCTAAAGTTCTGTTTGTCTTGCTTAATGCAAAAATTAGATCCTGCACTTGTTCAGGTTTCTTTCAGAAGATGCAGAGAAAATTCAGTACAGAAAGTGAAACACCAGCTCGTTATCCATAACGAACACAATGTGTGAACAACTGGATGAATTTCATTCGGCATCTATTTCTTCAAATAAGCTGCACAAAATCGGATTAATTACCCCTTTCTTCGGAATCTTTACATACATACAAGCAAGGATATGAACAAAGCAATTCCTGCGTTGTTATTTCCCAACCTAATTCATACAGTCAGGAACACCTCTCCTTATCTACTGACGAAAAAGAAGAAGAATAAGTAGATACACCTCCAAATACAACTCTACAAATATACCTACAAGTCACAATGCATTTATGTTTTGAATGCGACTTTATGATTTGCAAAGCCAATCTTGAATAGCGTGTCTCAGAGCATGGTTAGGGGTGAGATGCAAGTGATCCAATTTCAAATTGGTCATCGGAGAAGTTTCCCGGCCATTTTCCAACCATCCAACCAAGGCATCCCTTTCGTAGGTGAACCCATCAGCTGCCACCTGAGGGTCATGCATTATCTCCTGGAAACGCAATTCCATGAAAAACGTGAGACATGTACAGCAACATATTTCAACTGCCTAAGCAAATAAAACGCAGAAATGCATGGCCTATATTCCCAATTCAGTAAGTTCAAGCTCCAGCCAAAGCTCAAGATCCACTGAAGCTTTGCTATTCTTCGTTAACTTAAGTCTTAAGGCTAGGTTTGGATCACGAATCTGTGGAGAAGGAACAGCTAGCAAATCAAAATGAGTGAGAAACCAAAGAATAGTATCAGTGTCTCATTTTCTCCGTTCCTTATTCCTTCACCTTTTCCTTTCACTTCCAAATTCATGCACGAAGTTGTTCCAAACCCAACCTTAGGGAACCTAATTTTAATCATCTTGATGATCAATAAGCCTAATAAAGACTGTTCACGAGCCCAAAAGCTACAACTCAAAAGGGAAATCTATATGCTGTTCATTAATAAACATTTTACATATCAAAACAGTTATCGCTAAATAGCACATATGACAAGTCAATGAACCTCAGCAAGTTGCGTGCAGTTCAATAAAGTGCAAAAATACAACATCTGGAGCAGCAGCAGAAGTTCATCTTGCTCAAGATACAACCAGTAAAAACTTGTCTTGAGTGCCCAAAATTCCCTAACGCCATGTTTTCACGAATCCTGTCCTGGCAAGTGCTTAGTGCATCAGCAGTAACTGTGGTCACCCTAGATTTTACCCATCTCCTAGAAGAAGGCATCACACCGAGGGCTAAAATTGCTCACACAACCACAAGAAAGCCTCAAAGCTCTGAGATATCTCTATATATTAGACTATTAATTTCGAAGCATTACACAGTTTCAAATAGGTGGACACCTCCTAAACCATCTAGAACTAGGATTTCGAGAATCAGGAGCAACTGAACTTTAGGCTTACAAAACCTAAATAATAATACTAAAAGGACTTGTGAGCAAACGACTAAATGCATAAATTGACCAACACGATGACCCAACGGCAACCCAGCAACTCATATCCAGAAATTCTTCAAATTACCAAACTAAACCTGAGCAATGTAACTATAAGAACTGGCCACCAACATACTTTGTCCTAACATAAACATAAATAAGACTCCTCTAATACAAGAAGCATCATAATACGTCCTTCCAATTGATCCCAAATACGTTCACCTTGAAACTAACCAATTTCAAAACTCCATCGCCTGTTTGATTTTAGTTATTCTTGATCTTCTTATGACATGCGTCACTATTGCCATATATATCAAGAACATTGCTCACCTGAAGTATAGGGCATAAGAAGAACGATGGCACCGGCCGTTCTTCTGAGGTATGCAACCGCTCTAGTTCTGTAACCAAACTTGGCGTTAGCTCAGGCCTATCCCTACTGTTCAACTCACAGCACCGCAACCCAAGGTACACCAATTTTTTTGACACAAAGTTTGGCCATTCCCCAGCAGAAGAATCCAAGACAGTTGTCAATTTCCCAAATGAGACTGCCTTTCGCACCTCACCCGCCAATCCCACCGGATCCCTCCCAGTGAGCAACTGAAGAACAATCAGCCCAAAAGAGTAAATGTCAGACTTAGTTGACAAGGACCCAGTTCTATGAGACTCTGGATCTGTATACGAAAGGGCACCCTTTAACTCGGTATCTCGCCGGAAACTTGGGCAACGGAGGGTTTCCTCTGGCATTAGTCTAGAAATTGCAAAATCGCATAACTTGCAGCTGAGATCTGAACCAAGAAGGACGTTTTCAGGCTTTAGGTTTCCATGCACAATATCTTCAGGTTCGCACGAATGCAAGAACAAAAGGGCACTTGAAATTTCAGCAATGATTTTTGCCCGGATCTTCCAGTTTAGAGAACAAATATTGTTTCTTTTGAAAAGGCAATCTTGGAGGCTTCCATTGGGAAAATATTCATATACAAGGGACCAGGCTTCTGGGCAGACGCCAATCAAAGTCACTAAGTGAGGATGTTGCAGTTTGCCTAGAACTTGAACCTGCACAAGCAAAAATAAATCTTATTGTTGGGCAACAAACCACACACATACACACACACACACACACACAAAAACAAACAATGAAGATCAAGTACAAACAGAGAATAAGTGACACAAAGGTGGTTCAGCAAGAATGCCGAAGTCCACAGCTCAAACCGTATTTCAATATATTTTGAATGAGGAAAAAGAGACACAATGACGGCTCAAACGGTAGCCAGGTTTTACAAGCAACAAATTCCCGTAATATCCTTAACTGGTTCAGCGAAAGCGTGGACCATGAGTCCTGTACTAATCAAGAATCACAAAACCCACACTTGTATTTGCCCTCAGTAATTAACTCATAAAAGCACGGGACTTAAAACTTTCCCTACATCTGCAGCAAGTCGAATAGTTCGTTTACATTCCACATATACACAAAGCATGGGATTGCACGTCGGTACTTCGAAAAAAAATATGAGGCATTACACCTCACCATTTATTTAATGTGTTCCACAAGAAAATTTCCTAGAGACAAGTTTTAAAACAATCACTCAATTCACATCCTAATTCAGTTTCTTAATGACTGGAAAATAGTACATTAAGGTCTTGTTTTAAAACTCAGCTGAATTTCCCTAAGCATATGAGAAATTCAGCTGAGTTATGGATTCCAGGTTTAGGAGAACAAAGTGCATCAATTTTTTGGGGTTCAATGAGTGTTGGCTAGAATAACTAGGTAGATGGCTTCACCATACTTAACGCAACCCTCCCCTCACACACGCGCCGAACCCCCCCCCCCCCCCCCCCCCCCCCCCCCCCCACACACACACACACACACACACACACACACACATATAATGTACACGCGTGTCTCCAGTGGTGGAGCTATGTTGGGCCCTGACACCCTGAGCTCCAGAGTCTTAAATTTTTTATTTTGTATGTACCTTATTTTGAATATTATTGATAATTATTCATGTACATCTACTTATGATCTTAATAATTTTGGTTTGATTTAATAAAAAATTGGTCATTTTACATCGTAATTTCTCAATTTCTTCCATAAATAAAAAAAATAAGCATGTGATAGTCAAAGTAGTCTAAAGAAAAAAATAAATGATTGGTATACTTTAACTGCATTAGAGTAGAATCATTTCAATGTACAAATGTAATGTATTGGTACAAAAACTTCACAATATATATATATATATATATATATATATACACGTTCGATAAAAAATTTGTCTACAAAGCCGGCCCCCCAAGTTCAAAATCTTGACTTTGCTACTGCGTGTCTCCGCTCCTCCCCCGCCCATACCCCCAATGATTGGGGACTAGATGGGTTATGTTGTTGTTGTACACACACACACACACACACACACATATATATATATATATATATATATATATATATAGAGAGAGAGAGAGAGAGAGAGAGAGAGAGAGAGAGAGACCTCTTGCACAAAGTCTGATTGTCGTTGCAGGTTATGTGGATGCAGCTTCTTTATAGCAACAGTTCGATCCAACATTTCCCCCTTATACACACAACCGTGTCCACTTTGGCCAATCTTGAAGCTCTCGGAGAAATTGCAAGTTGCTGTTTGCAGATCAGTAATCGAAAATTCTACTACCTCAGGTGAACCTTCAGTAAACCCGATCAACCCATTGTAAGTTGCACCGCCAGCTTGACCACGACTTTTCCAACAATCAAGCCAACGGGTAGCTTCCATTTTCTGCCGTCGGATCTTCTGCTTTTCGTGTCGCAGTGCTGAGATGGATGATTGGAGAGTTTTCAACTCTCCGGAAGCCTCTTCTCGCCGCCGGTTTGCTTCCTGTGCACGACTATCCAACAGAGCTATATTTCTCATGGTCCTTTGTAGCTCTCTAGATACTTCTTCTCTTTCATCATTGAGCTTTTCTTGCTCCTGAATTGTCATCTCCAGCGCATCTTCAGCTTCTTTTCTAAGTTTGATTTCATGTGCACGAGCAGATTCTAAAGCTTTGACCTGGATAAATCAGAGCAAAAATTGTCATTGGCAGAATAATCCTTGCAAAAGAAATTCACTCACCGCATATGCCACAAGAAAAAAATGTAAGTTAATTCTACATGCGAACTTCAACAATTAAAGAGCAGTCAATTTAGGCACTGCCCTCTGGGAGATGGTCAAGGTACAAATAATGCCTAAAAACTTTAAAACTTCAATACACTTTTAATAAATTTCATGCACTTCAGCATATATCGATATACAGTGTCAGTAGACATAATTTCAAGACTGACTTGTCGGCTAGTGATTTCTCAGATTAACCAAACGAGAATTTCACATCCCATCTGAACTGATTAGTGGTGGTTCACGAACATGAAGAAGAAATTAAAGTTCTAGGGAGTAACTGCAAAAAAGTAAATCTTTTTACCTTGCTGATAGCTTCCACAGCTTCACCTTCTAAATTCTTACATTTCAAAAACTCTTGAAGTGCTTCATCCCTTGATGCCTCAGCTTCTCTTTGTATTTCTGTAAGTTGAGCATGTAAGCTTTCTTCATCAACCTTAGTTGCTGAATCTGAAGACACCATTTGCTCAGCGGAAGAAGTATATCCAGAACTAGAGCTAGTTCTTGATGGGCTTGAGAAGCTATGGAAATAGGGTGGAGACAATCTATTCAAAGAACTCAGTAAAGTGGGTGTTGATAACACTTCTGTTGGAACTGCTTCCGCTTGATCCTCATTTCTAACTTCAGCACAAATTATACTTCCACCAGAGCTGGGTTGAAGACATTCAGGATTGAATGCGACCTCACCATTACCAAAGCTTGAGCCTTCACATGCTTCTCTTGTCCACAAATGTTTCCCTTTGTTGACACACTGTATCTCACAGAAGCGGGGAGCATTTTTTGCAGCATAATTAGCTTTGCTAGAGCCTGCTTTGACCTTCATGCAACTGTTTCATATCATTTGGTTGTGTGCTAATTAGAGAAGTAAAATTCTTGGAAACATTAAACGCAAACTACCATATACACAAGTGTGGGCTGAAAAAAAATTATTCTACACAATAGGATATCGCATTTTCTGGCCAAGCAAACCACTTACTTTTCTGGCACAGCTCCTATTACAAGCTTCCTGATACCATGTTTATTCACCAAATCTACGATTCCCTTTTCAACTTGAGATGCTTCAGTCACAAGGATGCTTGCTTTAACCTGAATGGGGATTGTTTTCCATGAACCAACTATAGTTATAAGAAACGAACAATCTAAAGTAGAGTAATACTAACAAGTTTCAACTAAAAAGAAGGTTCTAGGAGACCAGATAAGATTGAGACAAAGTTCAATTGTATAATATCAGTGATTCAGTAGAAGAAGAAACAAACGTACATCTCTTTAACTTCAAGCTTACTATTAGCAAGTGGAGTAACTTGTTTTCTTACATAAATCCTTTATGAGCAGAGCTAAATGGTGAGTTTATCATTATTCATCCATCATAAGTAGAAATAAAGTGAAGAAAACTCATCTGCTTCCATCATTGCACATACCAAAGGCAGAAAAAGCTAGATGAAATGGGTTTATGTTTTGAAACAAAATCAAATAATGTGCATCCGATGAATGTTACAAACACGGAAACATGAAAATACAAGATAGGAGTCAAATGAGCCTGATACTTCTACGTTCTAACACTAGACATAGGCGGAGGTACATTGTAATTGTTTTCTTTGCCTTTCAAAGTATGAATTTTGTTAATTTTAGGGAGTATTGCATGTTCTCACTTTTAGGAATTGGGGATCGTGTTTCTGGAATTCTTGAATATTGCTATTGAGGCTTTTCACTAATTTGTGGTTCAATTTTTTTCGTTTGAACTTCGGCCACTACCAAATGTAAATCCTAGCTCAACCACTGACACTAGATGATAAGGTGGAACCCCAAGTATTTAGAGGAAGCAGCACTCCGTCATTGTTAACAAGCACAAAACCTCTTGTACCAATATAGCTGTACTGGTGTCCTAACAGTAAAATAGTAGTTACAGGTTGCACTACCATTTCTAGGATCTAATTTGTGGTGTTTGCATGTGAAAGTTTGAATTGACTACATATAACCTTAAATAAGATCATTGTAACGAACATTAGTGATTTCCTTAGCCATAAGTTTTATGAAGGAAATATTGCCGTGACATCTTACAGTAATAAAAATTTTCCTTGGTCACATGTTGTTGCTATGTTCAAGGTATATCTAGGAGAATATCCAAAATCTTGCTTCTATAGTGGCACCATGAGAGAGAGAGAGAGAGAGAGAGAGAGAGAGAGAGAACCAAAAGTAAATACAAGCCAACTACTTGGAATCGCCAGAGGTCACAGAGGCCAATAGACATTTTGTTAAAGAGGTTTTAGGATATGTAAAAGGAACTATCTTGCCAACTACTAAAGAAATCAGGAGTAGAGAAGAGAGTGAATTTTCCGACAATCATTAAGTATACTTTCACAGATTATCTTCACGTGATCTCATTTTCACTATCAAACAGTTTGGAAGGAAACTCCAGCTAGACATCAAAACTCAAAAGCTAAGGTCAAAACAAGATCTGAAGATACCCAAGAGGCAAGAGCAATCACTTTCACCCCTTGATTCCACCAACATTCCAATCAATTACAGTTTGTCTTTAAGACAAGATGGAATTGCTTCTTGCATATGCTCAATCCCATTCAACTGAACCAACTCCACAAACTTCAGTCCGAATTCCATGGAGTTAGCTATAGGATCTGTTTTCCCAAATGAAGTAAAAGGCAATAAACTTACATGCAAGTATTTTTCATGCAGGCAGGGTCAATGGGGGTGATCAAGACAGTTTTGAAAAACAAACATTTCGAATGCTTGCAAGAAATACAAAAGTATAGAGTGCTTAATGAAAGGGTTCACTTAAAATGATTCTCGCATGCTATTTCTTACAAATAGGACAACTCGTGGAAAGTTAAATAGAAGAGAACCTTTGATCGACTGCATATGCTCAAGTAATTGGATAGAAGTTTTTGCATCTGCGCTTTCTCCTCCCTCCTGAATGCAGTTACCACTTCTGTATTTGCTTGACTTGCCGGTAGCTTTCCCACTGCAAACCATGTTAATTGCATATATTAATGTGAACCATGTTTCTACATACTCCATGGCCTCCTTAAGCCACAGAAGAAGAGAGAATGATATTTGAAACAAAAAAAAAAATCCAATAAGTTTTCATTTGTAGATGGATGTAAAATCCTGCCTCAACAGAAATGCCAAAATAGGTGGAGTCCTAATTTATTTTTATGTTGTGACAAACATTGCAATTTCCTGCGCGAAATCTCTGGTGTCTTGTTGGGTTTGTGGAGCCTCCCTCACGTATATAATGCTAGCTACACTAGCCATGTACATAGGCAATCTTGCCAAATCATGTACATCTCTGCATCGGGGATTTTTTTATTTTTTCGATTGTTCAAGTGTGTGTGGTTCCTAGCTTAACATGTTCACTTTTCCATGTTACATTCCAGTAACTAGAGGTGGCAATCTCAACCCATATTTCCTAATCCGCCCATATCCGCCCACTTTTAACCCAACCCAATCCGCCCATATTGTTTAATGGGTTAATATGGGTTGAACCCATATCAACCCATATTTACATGGGTTTAGGTGGGTTAGAAATGGGTTCAATATGGGTTGGAGTTAAAAGACCCAATCCAAGTGCTTCACAAGTACTCCAATTACCAAGCCACGGTTTCTCAACTTCTCCCAATTACTGCCGTTTCCTGGAATTGAGATAATCTCTCTCTCTCTCTCTCTCTCTCTCTCTCTCTCTCCAAAACCCAAGAAAACGGCATGTTCAGTAAAAAATTGGAATTTCACCCAATTGACATATGTAAACTCAAACATAAGATTATGGGCTTATTTACGCGATCGAGCTGGCCGAGCTACAGTTATCTCAAGCTCGGTTCCTAAATAAACCAAACACGAACACGAACATGGATATGATATGCATACCATAAATAAACGAATTGAACTATGTTCAAATTTGAAAACCCCAAGCTAAGCATATTCAGTTAAAAAAAATACTTTTTCGATTATTTCGTTGAGACGAACTAATATGGGTAAAAAGTTTGTCGCAAAACAAGCAAATACAAAAAAAATTGAATAGAGACAAAAAAAAAAAAAAAAAATCACTTGACTTTTTAATCCAAACCTAAGCGGTGGCTTCGGCTCTTCGTAAATCTCTCTCTGCATACATAAACTAACCATTGTACAAGCATCATTGATTTTAATAGTAAAATCAGAGACGATTTCGTGCTACAAAGCTACAGGCAAAGAGCTAGCTCGATATAATGGGATCAAGCCGTAGCCTTCCTGTAACTAGGCGATGAGAAGTCTCCAATCTGCCATTCCTTCGACCAAGCGGTAGAACTGCATTCCTCAGAGCAAGAATCAGTAATAACATCACCAAGAAGATCTGCTCAAGGAACTGTTCTTCTTGAACTTGGAAATGGATTCGTACTTTCGGGAAGTAGCTTATGATGGAGAAGATTCAAAATTGATTGTAGATATATCTTAGGATTTCTTTTAAGGTATGACTTAGGGTTTTTTTTTTCTTATTGATTTTGAAAAGTTCGTAGATATGGTATTTTTATTTAGCAAGTCTGAATTTCGATAGCGGGGAATTAGTTTTTTATAAAATTTAAAAAACGAAAACGGGTCGGGTTGGGCGGGTTGGGCTTTGGCTTGACCCATATTCGACCCGACCCGTTTCAAACTGTTTACTTTTTTACCCATATTTGACACGCCCATATTTGACCCATGACCCGTTTCAACCCGTCCAGACCCGCCCATTTGCCACCTCTACCAGTAACCAAACAATTCGCAGAAAAGATTCCACCTTTTTCGAAATCCCAGTACCAAGAAGTCCAAAAGTAGCACAGATCAAAGGGAAAATATAGGAATTCAAAGACAAAAATACCATATGCAAACTTGTACACAACGCATACCCACCACACTCGAGAGCACTTTTGTTCACCTCGCCGTTGGTGAGGATAACTTTATCTGCATTCGCTGAACCAAGATCCCTTGTCCGATCCCAATCCGGACAGGCCCCTGTCCGGATTGGGATCGGACAGGGGATCTCGGTTGTGTCAGTGTGCTTATTTTGTACTAAGGTTTGATTCATATATGACCACGCAATCGATCAAAAAACCCAATTTTCCTCTATCCAGTTCTAAACCCGAGAATTAAACTTTTCAATCGAATACCGACCGCTACTCGATCAAACGCAAAGCGAGGGTGTTCAAAATTCTCTCCACCACACACAAGTATGTAAAGATAATTGAGAGAGAGGAAAAAAAATCTTCGTACCCTTTCTCACAAGATATGGGCGCATGTATGTTTAGGTCAGGTACCCCATGTGTGAGAGAGAGGCGTTTCAAATAACCATTGCATTAAAAAAAATCGAGAGAGAGAGAGAGAGAGAGAAAGTTACAGAGAGTAGGAATCATGGGAGAAGGTTGATGTACATGAAGAATGCAAATCTCCCAGTTTTCAAACCGCCTTAAAGTCCAACTGAGCAAAGCAACGGCTTTTCCGACCGACTTTCCGACCGCCACGTGTACCACTCCACCACCACTTCCACTTTCCTCATCTATTTCCGGCACTTGAAACGTCGCCGTCAGACTTGTCCGAACGAACCCTTGTCGGAAACCCGCCGGCGGTGAAAACCCTGAGAAGCGGTCCGGCGGGTAGGTAGGACTCAGTAGCTCCATCTTTTCGCCGGAGAGAATTTTTTTGTTCTGTTTTGGCTGCTATGTAGAGTAGAGGTAATAGAGGGCTGGCGATGATGCAATAATGATGAATGAATGAACAAGAGTGAGATTTGTGGAAGGATTTTATTAGTAGTTTTTTCTTCCTAAAGTTGGGCTTGGCTTGACTTTCATATCAATGGATATTATCTTTATGTGCATCATATGGAGAGAGAGAGAGAGATAGAGAGAGAGAGAGAGACAACTCGGCACGGCGGCAGCTGTAATCTAGGCCGTTTATCACATTTCTGATGACGACTTGCTAAATTCTCTTTCTTACTGTATTTGCTTACTCCTACGTGGAGTAATAAAAAAGATTTTCCTTTGGGTTTTTGTTCTTTAGTTTTTTTTTAAAAAAAACCACTAAAAAAGAAGAAGAAGTGAGTGCATTTATCAAAAAATGAGTGTGAAAATATTTTTTTTTGGATAAAGAGTACGCATATTTTTTTTCGTTGATTAAAGCTGTCAATTTCGTCTATCGGAATTTGGATGCCTAATTATAAATGACATACTTCTAACTTCATTTTCGTATAAATTTGTCAATCATTTGAGTTAATTCACTAGTATATTCCATCGCTAGATCTAAGTCATCTCTATTAACAACATTTCAGTTTTACCGCTTTATTTCCAAGTTCATTCAATTAAATTACGAGGTTTATATAATCAAACATATTGCGATTCCAATATTGTTTTGCGAAATTTATTATTATTTTACTTAGTTATCACTGGTCTCACGAACCTCTATTTCTTAAATGAGAGATAATTACTCAATATATCTTACCAGTCTCGATGGGTTCTATGATATGTTATTTGCATCGAGTGTTGTGTGTCCCAAGGGCCCATTTCATTCATGTCATCATTTCTAATAAATAGGAGTAGTATTTTACGTTTACGCAGTCGGAATTTAACTAGCGATTAATCACGTTCAACTTTTTTAAACCCGCAAATAATCTCTATTATAAAACAGAAGGGTGTGGGGACAAGTTGTTGGAACGACCTAGATTCATTTGATCCAAAGGCTGTAGTGCATCCTCCCACTTTCCAGTTAAGTGCCCATGGTTTTTACCTAAATTATACAACTGTCATCCCCTTTCAACAGGGATGCGCAGTGCCGTAGGCACGGGTTAGCACTAGTGTTTTATATGATACTGCAAAACAATAAGAGCATCGACGAGTTTTACACTGATGGGGTACCGATGGCCTCGCTGGACCTACTACGGGTCTCGCACAGATGATTTGAGCCGCTCAATGATTTAAAAAAAAAATCGAGTGGGTTGGTGCAAATCAGCTCAATCTGATATGTGTAAGTGCTCGATCCAATCATCCTTATTTTCATTCAAATTCCAAAGCAAACAAGTTATTTTAGTGAAGGAAAATTTAGTGTAATCATATATGGTCAATCATTCGACAAAATCATTTCTTGGTACAAATGACTTGTTCAAAACAAATTATGAATAATTACTAAAAAGGAATTTTTTGTAGAACTAGAATAAACAATGGTGATTATCAAAATACTGCGTGAAGGCCTCACCAAGTACTAGTGCCGGACCTAGGAATTCTATATACTGAGGCACCTATTATTCACAATCTTAAAGAATAAACAAGGGATGGAGGGTTCTGGGAATCAAACTCAAGCCTTTGGAACTTTTCACAATTTGTGATGACCACTGCACCATGCTAATGGTTTGTGTTGGCACAGGAGACTTTTTTGTATTTATTTCTAACTTTCTTTTTTTTTTTTACTACAGTAACTTTAAAAGAAAAAAGACATAAAGGCACTTGACACGTGTCCCAACATACGTCCGACCTTACCAAGCACTAAACCGCATATTTATGTACCTTTGAATTTCTAAATATTGTGGGCGGTTTGTCTAATGAGTTATTAACTATTTAAATTAAAAAGTCTCCTTTTTTCTATCTACTAATTAAAAGATCCAATGAGCTTAAAGCTTGACTCTAAAAAAAGAAACGAGGTAAAAGCTCCAGCCGAGCAGGATTATTTTAAGCGTGAATGGCGCCGATTCACATTCATATGGAGGTTGACAGATTAACTAAACCCACCAAACCAAATTAATCAATCAAAGTTACTACTAAGTACTATTTAACTAAGCAAAACCTTAATCAAAGGTTAATGCCTTTATGACGTTTTCAGAATTCCATTCTCAAGAGTCAACAACAAAAACTTTCTAAAAGTGAAGGATTTTTTTGATTAAAAACATCCAGCCATGGAATATTCAGAGAACAAATTAGCTTAAAAACACCAAACTTTTGCCCTTCAAAGTGATTTTTTTTTTCTTTTTACTTGACCTTTTCAAACAACAAATTAATTTCAAAATGTTGGTTGAAATTAAGTTTTGAAGCCTACTTGATTGGGGCTTAACAAATTACGCATGTTTGAGTTTGTTGAGCAAAACCAAAAGCAGTGCAAGTACTCCCAAATAAACAAATTCAGAAACACTTGCTCAGTTTTTTTTTTTTTTTCCTCGATTGTTTGTTTCAATAGGCTACTTATAAGTTATATCCGATCAACTTAATTTTTTATGAGATAATTATAAGCTTCAAGCTCTATAAAATGAACGATTTAAATCACGTTTTGAGGCTCGGGTCGGTGCCCGAAAGTCCCTCGGAAAGGGCTTTGTTTGATTGCTGTTAATAAACGATTGAACAGTCGATGCAACAGTTGTATGGTTGCATTGAGGTGATGAGTTTCTATATTCGTTAAGGAGTAGGAGGGGTAGGATAGCTTAATATAGATTCTTCTAATGCCTGACCCAAAAAAAACCAGACCCTGACCCAAAAAAACCAGACAATGGTATGATATACTCTGGCTGTAGGCTGTCGCCCAGCTAAAAATAGAAACCGAGGCTTAAGAGATGCTCCAAGCTAGGCTAAGACTAGGGCCACTCATCATGCACATACTACAATTTTGGTGGGGCTCACTCCGGCTGATAATCGAAAATCGTTTATTTTATTTTTTTAAAAAATATTTTTCTAAAGGGTTCTATAAAAAATTAGTTCAATCGAATTGAGATAAAGACTTTTTCAGGATATATATATGGCTGGAATCCCTTAACCATTCTTCAAAAAGATTATTTTGGTTATGATATCATTCTCAAGTCTCAGCTAGTGATATAGTTGCTCAAATTACAGAGACGAATCTACTTGAGGGCGTATGGCGGCCACGGCCTCTGCCCCCGCGTTGTTTCGGGTTTTTTTCTCCAAATTTTAATATTAATGTTAGTTGTTGTTTTTTGTTTGTTAAGAATTATATTACTGTATTGGGTATTATTTAGACATTTACATTCTTTAAGAATGTGTTTGTTTTGGGTCTCAAAACCCAATTCTTCTCTCAGTTCATGATCTTTCATAACTTTTTTTCTTCAATTATTATTCTCTCTCTCTCTCTCTCTCTCTCTCTCTCTCTCTCTCCTGATTACCCACAAAAACCTTTCCCAAAAGCTAAACCAAACAAACTACTTAGATTTTTGAATCTTGAAATTCAAAATCTCGTTCTCTCTCCTGGTTACCCAAAAAACCTTTCCCAAAAGCTAAACCAAACAAACTACTTAGATTTCTGAATCTTGAAATTTCAAAATCCCGTTTTCATAGTCCGGCCCTCCGTGCTTACAAAATCCTAGTTCCGTTCTTAGCTCAAAACGTGACATTGACAAGGCACATAAGTAGTATTCTTGAGACTACCTGGATCGTGACCTGAGCAACGAATTCATTCTTTTTTTTCAAAAATTTGGAAGTATCAGGCAAGAGTTTTAAATGCAACGCGGAAACATCATTCGAAAGAGACAAGCACAAATTCCATTGAAGGCGACAGCAATACTATGAAGAAAAGCCTGATTGAAAACTAGTTCGTCGTATTCAGGCTTACCAAACAAGTTAGAATCAACGTTTTTACTGATTTTAGAGTCAGAAGAATAGACTAATCGTGTATCACAGAAGTAGTATCCAATTCTCGTTTTGCTAAGAGTACCGCCTATATATTCAACTCTCTGAAGATGGTCCAAAGTTCCTGGAAATAGCATTGAACCTACGGCGAACATTCATAACGTATTCCTAGTTCCGAATAATTTCGAATAATAACATGGAATATTTCTAGTTCCGAAGAATTTCAATATACAGAAGTTAGCCCCACATAAAATGCTTGAAAATCGACACTTCACCGTGTTAAGTCAGACCATCACGTTTATTGTTTTGTAGCAGTAACTCAGGCACCCTGACTTGTCTATCTGATGGAGAAAAATATGTTCTAATCGAATACGAAGAAATAGCAATAGGTTGAAAGCCGATAAAATCAAGAGATAAGGCTTTGTTTGGTTGAGAATTTAGTTTAGTTTAATGTTGAGAGTTTAGTTTAGTTTAATTTTGATAGTGGGTGGAGAGAGAAATAGGATAATGATTAGAAATATGGATAATGATTAGAGAGATAGAGAGAGATGAGAAAGTAATAATTGGAGAAATAGAATAATCATTGGAAAACAAAACAAAAACAAAGTAAAACATACAAATGAACATAGCCATTTGATTAAATTGCTGATAGTTTTGAATTAACTTTCAAGGGAAAACTTTTAGACAGATGTTCACGGAAAATTGACAATGCTCGAATTCGACTACCATCCTGCCACAACTCTTTGGGTCTTCTTACCAACGACAAAACGACACCAAAACTAAACAAAAAACAAACGTAGAGTAAGATCTTGCAAGCAGCAACTTCTTTGGCAGGAACGGAATATTACACATCTTCATCACGCAATTCAGAATTAGAAGCATTTCCTGTGCACAATGGACGGGCCAGATTCATCGTACTCTGCCTTTGCAATCCACATCTGCATACGTTTTGGATCCCGTTAAAATGGGGGAATGAGATAAGAGAAAAAGCAATTCATATACAGTGGCAGATGCAGGCTAAAGAAATATCATGGCAATGCAATGCTGGTTATTTGTGCACAATTTTCTGAAATAAATGTGAGATGACCAAAATATAGCTACTCCAAGGAAAAGTGTTGGACTCCACAGAAACAAATGTATCCAAACCATTTCCAATAATGAAATGTTTGAGAAAACAAGGAGTAACAATCTTGGTGATATGATGATAATAGAACTTCAGATCATCAGGGTGAAATGACCCAATGCCCAACGCATTCTATATTCTTCTTCTGTATGTTATGTTATGTTACTGACATATATGCCACTCATACACATGACATTCTTCTCGATTATAGGCAGTGATCATCATCATATATAGAGGGACAAACCTGTTGGAAGGTGCTTAGGGATGCAAGGATGGAGCCTCCAATCCACACACTGTACTTTCTCTCTGGCGGAGCGACCACCTTTATTTTCATGCTACTTGGGGCCAAAGCAGTAATTTCCTTGCTCATTCTATCAGCAATGCCAGGGAACATGGTGGACCCACCACTGAGAACAATGTTCCCATAAAGATCCTTCCTAATATCCACATCACACTTCATGATGGAGTTGTACGTGGTTTCATGGATACCTGCGGCTTCCATTCCAATCATGGACGGTTGGAAAAGGACTTCTGGGCAACGGAAGCGCTCCGCCCCAATGGTAATCACCTGCCCATCGGGCAGCTCGTAGCTCTTCTCCACAGAAGAATTGGTTTTGGAAGTTTCCAATTCTTGCTCATAGTCCAGGGCAATGTATGCTAATTTCTCCTTCATGTCCCTCACGATTTCACGCTCGGCTGTTGTGGTGAAAGAGTACCCACGCTCAGTGAGGATTTTCATGAGGGCATCAGTGAGGTCACGGCCAGCTAAGTCAAGACGT
The DNA here is from genome assembly GCA_019656295.1 of Rhododendron mucronatum var. ripense. Classification (NCBI taxonomy): domain Eukaryota; kingdom Viridiplantae; phylum Streptophyta; class Magnoliopsida; order Ericales; family Ericaceae; genus Rhododendron; species Rhododendron mucronatum. The sequence continues at coordinate 154,040 of BPLT01000178.1, forward strand.
AGGATAGCATGAGGGAGGGCGTACCCCTCATAGATGGGGACTGTGTGGCTCACACCATCTCCAGAGTCCAATACAATACCTGTGGAAAACCAAGCGGCACGGCATTTGTAAAGCATGAATTTTTCTATGTACTGCAATTGAGTAGAATAACACTTAAATCTCAATTGCCCGTAGTAGACTAAGAACCTTTCAGTCAATCCATGAGCTCCAAGCCAAAGGCTGGTTACAGGGATGAGATACATTGGAACTGATTGGAAGAACACTAAAAACTCCAATTGTGGTCATAGGATAAAACACATTGATATGTAACACATGAACCGTTTGTTAAGTGAAGCTTTGATTCTTTGAAATGATTAATGCGAAATTTCATTTTATATTCTTCGGATCTCCATGCATGTTGTCATGGATTTTCTGAAAAGCGGATGGTACCTGCTTCATCAACATATCAGTCACCATGGAACTTGCAAATCAAATTTGAATTTAGTTGATCCTAAATTATGAATCTAAACATGTAGCATAGGATATTTAACCATCCATTCACATACTTATCCTGTCAAAACCACGTATGTTATCCATTCAACCAGATTCCATGGTAGTAAAATCAAAAAAATGCTTACCAGTTGTACGACCACTGGCATAAAGCGACAGAACAGCCTGGATGGCTACATACATGGCAGGAGCGTTGAAGGTCTCAAACATGATTTGGGTCATTTTTTCACGATTAGCCTTTGGGTTGAGAGGTGCTTCAGTGAGTAGAACAGGGTGCTCCTCTGGGGCTACACGGAGTTCATTATAGAAAGTGTGATGCCAGATCTTTTCCATGTCATCCCAGTTGCTCACAATACCATGCTCGATGGGGTACTTCAGTGTTAAGATACCACGCTTAGACTGAGCCTCGTCCCCAACATATGCATCTTTCTGGCCCATGCCAACCATCACACCAGTGTGACGTGGGCGGCCAACAATGCTAGGAAATACAGCCCTTGGCGCATCATCTCCGGCGAATCCAGCCTAAGGAAACAAAAATGCTCAGAGGAAACAAGAAATAGAAAGATATGCAAGTGCAGATGTTTCCTATTTCACACACAGACCAAATAAAAAGGATAAGTCAATACAGGATTCATCAATAAGTTTCCAGCAAAATTTGTCCTTAGTTGGTACCTTAACCATTCCTGTCCCATTATCGCAGACGAGTGGCTGAATATCCTCAGCATCTGCCATCTTGTATCAACAGCTGAAGAAATTAAACAGTGTCAAATCAGGAAGTAACATAGCTACAAAGGGAAATATATACGGAGTGAAGAAAAATAGAGAGAGCACGCAAAAGTTCTCTTAAAATCTTAACTATAACTGAGATCGTTAACTTATTGAGTGGTCTCTTTGGTGAAATAGATCTTCCTACTCTCCACCATCAAACACTAGCAAGCCCTACTGACAATTGTCTTAAATAGATGGAAAATCATGTTTGTCGTCACTTCCATGCCAATTGTTGCAACTTTAGTTTTTATGTTTGGACTTTCAAAACGCACATCTTATTGCACACACCCACATGCAAGCTTTCCAACTGCTACTTCATTCTTTGGTTTTTATGCACATAATAAAAGTCCTTTGTAATTCGTTGCAGCAAAGTGTGTGAAAACTACACGGTCCATGATTGAATAGGTCAAAGACAAATAACTCATCACAAGGCTTTACCTCAAAAGTCCAAATCACTACTTCATCAAAACAGTCTCGAACCTTGTGCTTTAGATTGATTCTTGTTATGAGCCAGATTGAAGGCAAAAATAACAAACGCGTAACCTTGTTTATAAGTTGAGATTCATTTTTTGTGATCCCATAGAAGAACACTTAAATCTTTCCAGATTTTCTACATCACGAATTTAAAATTTCTTGAAGTTGAGAGATTTAAACATCTTGGGCAACACTACAATATTATTGTTTGGAGAAGTATGAGGTAACAATTTACACTTTGCATACTCCATAAGAAGAATTGTAGTTAGTCAAATTTAAGAATGCTTAATACAGTGCGAGATTGAGTAGTTTGAAGCTTTGGAAATTTGGAAGTTAAACAAAGAGACAGAGTTTGCTACAACTATGTTATGAACCAGTACGTCTTATTTATATGCAAACATACAAATTGGACATTCATAAGTTATAACATCATACCAATACGATACATGGATACGATTCATACGAATATGGAACATATGCATTTCACAATAGGCATTACCTGATGGTTATGAATCACATGATATACCGTACAATATCCGAATCCACGCTTCACAGACAAAAATTATATATGAAACTAAAATTTTGCTAGTGCCATAGTGCAACACAAAAAAGCCACTTGACTACATGCATCCTCAAACAGTTATCCATCGAATTAAAGACACTACCTTTGCATCATGTAGAACTTGCAACTGATGAGAATATGTGAAGGCCAAAGGAAAAATGCATGGAAATGCTATACAAATCCCGAAAGCCGAACCCAGTTACGCCCAATGCAACCCTTTAGCTTTGATTTCCTAATGTATGATTATGATTTCGTCATGAATTTCAAAATGCACTATCCAGAAAGAAATTCAGATGCAATTTCATCAACAACATCGTCCAAACATGAGAGCCCACACCAAGTAACATTTTCCATAGCATCCAATTCCTCCTGGATCCAGATAATTCCTCTGTTACGGGTGCCGCATTCGTGTACATTACACCAAGGGATTCGGTACTTTATCCAGTATATACAAACAAATGGAGTTTCCCAATATGTCCAAACTTCCTCCAAATACAACTAAAGAGCATTTCTCAAAACACAAATCGAGCAGAATGTGATCCGTGTACAAAGCAAATAACAAGACCAGAAGGATCCGGGTGTTAGACCCGTAACCCAACGCAAACAACAAAACCTACTCAGCCCCAAACCAAAACAGTCAGTATAAACGGTGATACTTCTGTATATTAGATCTCCCAGAATCTACACTAACACCTTTCATGAAATATCACCAAATCCAACATCGACATTTATTTACCCAAAAAACATCGACATTTCAAAAAGAAAGAGGCAAATCCAGATCTTAAGTACATACTTTACGCGCATGTACGTCAATCATGATTACGAAATCAACGAGAGAGAGAGAGAGAGAGAGAGAGAGAGAGAGAGAGAGAGAGAGGTGACCTCGAGTTACGATGTTCAGCTGCCCGCCCACGGTGGTAGGGAAGTGCGAATTCGAAAGGGGGAAATGAAACCAACGCCCAAATGAGGACCAAATTCGCTTTAAATGTAGAATGTGCCCTTGTCCGAATTTCGTGTCTAAAATTTTGGGCGCCCGCTAATTCCAATCTTGGGACTGGAACCCCGCGCAACACGTGTCCCGCACTCTCGAAAGAGGGCTTCCGAAAATACAGCTGTTCTGTTCTTCAACATGAGAAACTTTTTTTTATACCGGGGATACCAATGCTTTTGACATCTCCTCCTGTCTGTTTTTTAATTTTTGGCCATTTTTTTTTATCATATTTGGATGATCGATTTCGTTCATTTTGTAGAGCTTGGCGAGACCTTAAACACACCAAAAATTGTGTTTATAGGATTTTTTATAGATACATGATCGGCACACAAGAAATTTGAAGAAAACCAAAATTGGATCCAAAATCACACTGAATCAGAACCCAGTTTTGTTTTTTCTTCAATTTTCACGTGTGCAGATCATGTATCTATTAAATTCCGATGAACACGAATTATGGTACGATTATGGTTCTCGTCAAACTCTACAAAATGAACGGAGTCGATCATCCAAGTGTGATTGAAAAATGGTAAAAAAATTAAAAATGGACCGAAGGGGATACCAAGGGCGTTGGTATCCCCGGTATACTAAAAAGTTTCTCCCCTTGGCCTCTTGTCAATGCTATCAAGTACCCCTGCCAAAATAAAGTGCTTGAGCAATTGATCTGATCGTCGATCTTAACAATTGAAGACTTAGGTATTGACTGAGTAATGAACGGTTTAGATTTATATGCATTCAAATTCAATCCGAGTTGTCCGTGTCGAAATGAACGACTGGATGCCGCTCGGCAGGGTGTTTGGCAGCATCTCGGGTCCGTTTGTCAGAGATGTCAAACTGTCAAAGTACTGAATTACCCCTCAACTTTTTCGACCAATTTCAAAATTGCCTTTTAGCATCTACAGTTTTTTAAGACCGGCCCAATCAAAATGGGCCTAATAAGGTTTTTGGTGGTCCAAAAATTGATTTGACTTGATAATTTGGCAAAATTGTTTTTATAGCCACACCATCAAGACTAGTGGAGTAGTAGAAAAATGGCCTTGGCACATTTCTTGTCGCAGTTCAAGAAGCTGTCCAATTTCTGATGCAACTACTGCTGTTTTGTCTTTAAGAGATGACACACCGAGAACGGAGCAAATGTTAAAACAACATATAGAGAAGTTGAGATTTCACACATGACATTCTATTTTTTTTTTTTTTGTGTGTGTGTGTGTGTGTCAACTTTAATACTTGAATATCAATCAATTGATTCTCTAAAATGAGGAGTCAAGATGCTCAAAGTCAAGTTTATAAATATCCTAAAAAATTGAACCGACGACATGCAGCTAGATGATCTCGAGGAGCTCGATTATGGAATGGTCCCTAGGGTTTTTTACCTAATGCATGAAAGTTTAGAAATCTCTCATAATCTTGCTACTATTTGCCTCTTGGTTGACAAAAGATATAGATAGAAAAGGTCATGAAATGGGCCATACTGCCTAATTCGGGCCAATAGACCCAATTAAGCCAGTTGGATCAGTACAGGCCATTTGGCCCAGGCCAGCCACAATGTATCATGATTTTGTTCCTTTTGCCTTTGAGGTTTTTGAAATTCAGTACCATATGATGACGAGATACACATGTTTTTCTGCACTTGGGATGCGATAACAGTGATAATGAGGTGGTAATTCCGAAAAGTTAGAAGAAAGGAACATTTAAAAAAAATGAAAAATTATTTATGCAAGATTAATTAAATGGATAATTAAACTCCAAGGGATTGGTTGGGTGGTCTTGGACTGAGACTTGAGAGTTTGTTCACTCTTAAGGTTTCGGATTCGATTTTTCTTGGCAGTAACTCTTGGACCGTCTTACCCCAGACGGAAGCGTGTGAAATGATTATGAAAAATTGTAGGAATTAGTTTGAAGTATGCACAAATTGGTCCGGAACACTTAGCATTACAAAAAAGAATTTACTGTAATATGGGGAGGCAGGAAATTACAAGGGAGTTGAAAGTGGGGGAGGAGAGATGATTATGAGGAATTGGTAATTATTATAATAATAATGAGAGATGGGAAAGATGGGGAAGCAGAATCATTAAGCATGAGAGAATGAGCATGAGCTGCAATTATGGGCCATGAGAGTGTGTGTAAGTACTTTTACAAAAAAAAGGTGTCACACTCCATATTATTATTATTATAAAAGTCTCTGTACTTTCTTAATTCCTCTTTTAATCTAATCCATATGAAAATAAGCATGCAGTCAGTACCCAGTTGTCAAAATACTTTTAAAAAAAAAGGCTAAGAATTTTATTTTCAGTACCGTACGTACCAAGTTTTTTTAAAAAAAAACGACAAGAATAACAAATAATTAAGATGGTCCTTCAATGGTTATAACATGATTAGGATTCAGCCGTTCTACATCCGTTATGTGTAACTTTCTTGTACGTTTTTTTTTTGGACGACGATTACTTAAATTGAATACATTTGCCGATAAGACCCATCTTTGAAAGTTACTAAATTCAAAATAAATCGAGCTAATTTATGACGTCGTGGGCCATTATATATATCAACTTTTGCATGAAAATTATTTTATTAGGTTATGTGGCTGATAAATTTGCAGAATTTCAGAGGAACGGCACAGTAACAAGCCATATCTGGGATAAACTACAGGGTACGTAGATTCTGTTTAAATATAGGAGTAGAAGAAAGTCCTGAGTTACTTGAATATATACTAGTTTAGAGAAGAAGCCAGGAGAGTAGTGTTCACACTTGTACAAAACTTTCATGTGCATGCATTATGGTGAAATGAAATCCAAGCAATCTAGTTGGGTCCCCCCCCTTTTTCCAAAATATTGTTTGAAATTCGCCAAAATAGTGGAAGCGATGGCGACCATATGGACTACAAACCGGCAAATCCAAAGAGATTACTCAGCTCGTAGATTTCTACTGTCCTACCAAAGCACGAACAGAGCAAAAGTCTCTTTCAAATGACGTGATTTGATTCACAAGAATGATGTTGTGAACGCGTTCCGTCCTATACTACCGCGTAAAAAGGATATTTAAGACGCAACTATTTTCCCAATTGATTCTTCCTATGACCATTGTGTGGTGCCCATGAATTTCGTTGTCAATCCTTAAATTCACGAGACAAGGAGAGGAGAGAGAGAAGTAACGAATTCTTGATATAGCCTCCAAATTCCAATCAATCTGGTTTGCGAATCTTGAGACCATATATACCAAATTGGCATATTCTCTCTCTCTCTCTCTCTCTCTCTCTCTCTCTCTCTCTCTAGTGCTATCCCATATTCAACGCTAACTCAGGAATCCTAGGCACATACACATATACTCCATTATTCAACATGATTGTTGCGTCTTAGGAACTCCACATGCACAGAAGTTTTATTCTACGTTAGAAAAATGTATGAGATCCATCTAGGATCCATCCATTAATGCAGCAGCCCAGCCGTCGATCATCCTGTACGTGGATGTTGACATGTCGGATCGTAGGTTTCAAGATTTCTTGATCTGATCTAGCTACCGATCAAGATCCAATATACAGTGTTTTGTGTTTTAATTCGGGGACAAAAGCGCGCATTGGATACAAAGCTTGATAAAACTATTACAGAACCAAATTAAGAATATTTCTTGCAAATTTCTGGACAGATATATAATTAATGAAAAAGTTCATTTCAGGCTAGCTAGCTAGCTAGAATTTTATTTCTGAAAAAAAGTAGATACATATCTTTCGACCACAACTCTAGACTCAATTGTATATATCTAAAGCCGTCCATACACATGGATCATTGAACTGAACACATGCTTTATGTGTAACCGATAGGGTTTGACGAAGTAGCTAGGCATACAACAATCAAAGGTTTCTTCCCCAAAAGTCACAAGATAGTATTTGACGAGGTTGACATTCCGAACCTTGGGTCATTAATTGAAGCTTTACCCAATCTTTAACTTTAAGGCATTAAAATTAATCGAGATCACAAAATGACGCTCTTAATTAATCAAAAGAATTATGTACCAGAACCTCTACTAAAATTGCCAAACACATTGAACATATGGACTCGGAGATCGAATTCCAATATCACCCTTCCATTCCAGCCGCACCCTGCAACTTTTCAACGAACTGGAAATTTCAAACGACACATTAGCGTAGTTAGGACGTTCTCTCTAATCTCTATATTAAGGCAAAAAAAGTAAGTTAGCTGTTAACATCATATTATAGCTAGGCTTGTAGCGCTGTAGCCAATCACGTGCATTGATGCATCAAAGTGCGTAGAAATCAGAAAAAGCGATACCAAATACTCCCTCCGTTCCAAATTGAAGGTCCAGTTCGGTCTTCAATGCAAAATTTAAATTGTTAATATCTTTCAATCTACAATGATTTTTATGTCCAATATGGATCTTATATGATAGATTTCAATTAGTTCTATTATACAAAGTTTTTAAAATCTTTAAAGACACTGTAGATTGAAAGATATTAACAATTTAAATTTCGTCTTGGAGACCGAACTGGACCATCAATATGGAACGGAGGGAGTACCACATTACACATCTTAAATAAATGCCTGACCGATGGGAAATAAAAAAACCAAACAACTCCTTAATTACTATTGCTTGGAGCGAGAGAGAGAGAGAGAGAGAGAGAGAGAGAGTGTTTGTGTTTCAGTGTCGTGAGATATGTGTTTATGTGATGCATTGGATCCTTCGCCGAAGTGGGTATGAAATATGAATACCTCCCCACCTTCTCTCTCTCTCTCTCCTCTACCCACGACCTTAGAAAAGCTAAAATCCAAACGATCGAGCCACTTAACAAATCCAAAAGATGGTGGGTTGATGATTATATTCTTGACGTACCAATTCTATAACCACCATCTTTATTTTTTTCCCCTCCCACATCTCACTTCCCAAGCTATTCGAGTACTTCTTGTTCTTATTCCCCCCATTGTTTCGGCCGATCTTAATTATTCCACTTCTCTCTCTACATGTACCCGGAATTTAATTCACTTCCTTTCTCTGTTCATGGGTATATCTGATTGCCTGCTATTTTCCTCCAAGAATTTGGTTCCAATGGATTCCAATTCCTCGTCGAAACCCACGTCGGAATTCCAAGAACAGGATCAAGAAAAAGAGCGAACGGAGGAAGAGAAAGAGGAGATTTTAGTTTCTGCATTAATAATCAAGACTCCATCAACAACGTCTCTCGGAGAATTCACGGCTGACGGCGAGGGTGACGACACGTGTAGAACCCCGACTTCTGTGGATCAAAGAATCCCGCTGATCCTTTCGTGTCCACCTGCACCAAAGAAGCCCAAATCGGCGAAAAGAAAAGCGGCGGATTCTCGACGGATTCGGCTCGATTTTTCAAGGGAGGTCGAAGCGTTGTTTCCTCTATCTGTTATTGCTGACTTTGGTGGTAAGATCAAGAAAGCCAGAAAAAATGACTAATGGCACGAAATTGTGGAATTAAAACTGTGTAGTAGTGGATGTTAAGGAAGTTATGTGGATTGACAGGTTAGCGTTTTCCAGGCGAAATTCATTCCTTTTATGACGCGATCGGTGGTGTTGTATAATATTAATGTTGTTCTTAATTTCTTGTTTATCAAGTCCAGATTTTTTTTCACATGAGTTTCTATTTCATTTTTGTGTTCCTGGTAAGTGGCATGCATGTTTTTTAACTTTTTTTTTTTATCAGCAAAAACAAGATATATATTAAAACTAGATAACGGGTACATCAAAAGCGAAACACATGTTACGTAATGGAGGTGTTTGGCACCGGCCAGACCCTGTGATCTGATTTTCTAAGCTGCGAAAGGTGGAGTGATCAAAACAAAAACCATGTGAATATCAGAATCTGCAGTTAGAGTTGTTTCAACATGTACGTACGACATTCTTAGCTAGATTGTTGTTTGGAATTCTGCAAAAGCTTAGCTTGCACAAGAGATCTAGAGATGCAATTGCCTGTCACAGGACAAGCCTTTCATCAGAGGGACTATTTTTTTTTACCATGACAAACAAGAAAAAAGATCGGAGTTTTTTTTTTTCCCAACTTGGTGTCCGGCCAGGTTACGGACACAAATTAGAGTTGTGTTATATTGTACTACACACAAATTAGAGTTGTGTTATATTGTACTACCTCCGTCATATTTTTGATGATAATTCAGGCATTCGGGCCTCATTACGTGCACCTCGACTAATTCTGGAGCACTAAGCTCATTGTCCACTTGCATGGTACCCAATTAAAGCTAGAACAATGTTCTGTATAGATGAACCCTAAAGAAATTGATAGCAGCTAAATGGTTTTGAACCCAATACCTTAGAAGTGAACAAATTTCCGAGTCCGAGGCTTTGACCCTCACGCCGCCTTATTTTAATTGGTCTATGAAAAGAAAAAAGTAATCTCTCAAATTGTTTCCATCTTGAAAGTCTAAGGACAAATGTCCTATGAATTTCTCCTTTTATCATTTCCTCTTAAATTACTCCGAATTGAATCAAAGGATATTTTAGGATCGTAAAAATAAATGGCTATATATGATGTACAATTTTACCTTTCCAGGTTTCCAACTCCATCTAAGACTCTTTCATCTCATTTGTTCGATGCAAATCTATGTATCTGCTCTCATGACAAAACAAACTTAGCAAAAATCAAAAAAGTTGTTAAATTTAACACCAAAAATGATTTTATTATATTTTGACAGTAGCTTTTAATCGGATTAAAGGTGGAACACCACATTTTCATATATTCTGCATGCCAAATTTTCGCTTTGGCCTACAAGCTCATCGGTGGACTTGCTCTAACAAAAAGTAAAAGAACCCTTTCTCTCTCTCTCTGGATCTCTCTCTCTCTCTCTGTGGATCTCTCTCTCTCTGGGATGAGAACTTGTTTGCATAATTGCATTGACTTTTGAATATTGCTGGGATCGATCAGACATAGTTTATGCTGATTTTCCCAAAGAGATGCGAACATCCTTCATTTTTTTCACCACAAAGGTAGTAATGAAAACCATGCACGAGCTGAGGTATATTCTCTGCGAATAAGCTAGCGATAAAGTGGCCCTAAAATTCTGTGTAAAACCCATAAAGGAAACTTCACATAAACGTACAGTAGTTTTTTGTTTTGTTTTGTTTCCCTGCTTGCATTATTGGCACTTTTCAGTAGTTAATTATGGTTCTGGGTTTAAGTATTTCTCTATCGCATCTAAGATATCTAACTTTTCATGTGGATCTAACCTTTTTATCACATGAGGCCAACAAATTAAAAGATAAATGCAAGTTTGATCACCCCTAGGAAACAGATCTTGTGGGAAGAGATTACCTTGTTTCCCACGAGAAGCTGGCGGATATATATAGATTTCTTATGATATATATATGGCGCTTCTAATAAGAACGCCCTTATTTTCGTTAAATGCAGATCTGGCTGTTTGCCGTTGAATTGTATTTTGAATGGTCTAGATTTTAATGAAATTTTTCATAGAAAAAATTAATTGTGACCGGTCATAAACTTTTCGCAAATCCGGACCATTCAAAACACGATCCAACAACCGACAACAGAAGTTTGCAAATAACGAAACTAAGATCGCCCTCATTAGAAATATATATATCTTAGTTATTTCTCATATTATACTAATGTTTTATTTCAGCATGAATTTGGCCTTGGCCTCTACCCCGGACAAATTAATGTTTTTCAACATGTTTATTTTCTATTGGGTTTATGAAGCTTAGATTCGGTTTTGGATTGTCACTTTGCTGATTACGCCAGGGTTCGATTTGTCTGGTCAAGTCACAGTATGTGGTTTTTCTCGTGCATTCGTTACTTGATTGTTTCTCGTGCATTGTTTGTGGTGTGCTTTGACTAATTTTTTCAACAATTTTCAGTTTCTACCCAACTATTCTAATGGAGAAAAAACATTATTGTCATAGCGCAAACAATCGATACAAATATGAATGCAACATAGTATCACGCTGTTACCGGCATACACGATATAGTGATATTACCAATCAACTGCAAGCCGGCATGTTTTACAAAATCCTATATGTGGAAATTTTAAACGCACTACAAGAATAACGGCCGGCCTTTTGCGCCGACGTATTTGCAACAATATATAGTAAATGCCGTCGCAAAAATAGAACCATTAGCAACCGTGTTGCTCCCGATGCAAGTAAGCTAGCTCGATCATCTTTTGGGACAACATGTGGCCGACACAAATACGTTAACCAACCAAATGTCACTTCAAATCAATGTCATCGAAACCGTGTGCATGAACCCTCGAAGCAGAAATCCATGTCGAAATTTGTTGCAGCGACAATCAATGACAAAAACTAGAAGCTTCCTGTGTGTGTATTAATATGACGAAGGTTCTCTGAATTTGAAAGCATGAACTTTACAGTAAAGTTCAATGATCGCTTTGTTTCGGTATAAAAAATAATTAATAAAACATAATAATTACTACTACCTAAAAGATAGCGGTAAGTACTCCAAGTATCAGTGTTGTCCTTAGGGATTACGAAGGCTAACTTGCGATTGCTTTAATTGATTTCTAAATTAACTTGAAAAGAGATTTGATTGTTTGATTTCTAAAATATTTAAAGCTGAATAAAAGTAAGAAATAAAAAGAACAAAGAGAGTTTTATGAGAGAAGATTAGGGGTTTCGAATCCACTCGACCCGTTGCAATATAATTTATATTATTGTTCAGGGCTAACTATTCGAATCAAACCGGACACCGTAGGGTTCATTGGCCCACATAATGTCACCTAAGGATAATTGCAAATCATCGAATGGCATGAGATATCGCCGCCTAGCACAAACTGTCGTACTAATATGACCCGACTCTATGGCACTGATTGTCTAATAGCACGGCGCGTCTTACAGAGCATAGTCCATCTCACCCAATTATCACAAACTAATAAAACCGTTGTATGAAGTGCTTGAATTCCGGAAAAAACAAACACAATCGATTGAATGGAAAGAATTATCAATAAATAAATCCACAATTCATACAACCATTGTTCGAATAAAAAAAATTCTAAGCAAAACATAAACTATATTACTCGGAGATCGACCTTCATCTAAGTCCTAGGAAAGAGGTTTAGCCGCACATCGGAGTTGTGACCATCGTGATATTGCCTCTGCTCTCCGATGTGATGTGCGGCAAATATAGCCGCAGCCCTCTGTTCTCTTATGCGTTCCCTCTTTATATAAAAGATGTGATAGCCGACCTCTTCATTTAATTGTAAAAGCCCTAATAAGATAATATTATTATAATATCATGGGCCCATCCTTAGTCAAAGTGGTGCAAGTCCAATTCCTTGGCCAATGAACTTCGGTTAAGCTCAGTGCTAAAGTCCTGACTTCATATTGCAATTCAGGCCTTCTACTTGATTGAGCCCGAACGTCGAACTTTGAACACAGTTAAATATTTTAACTTTGCGTTTTTTTGTCAAACCCTCCAAATGCCTACAACAAAAAATAAAAGCATAAATCTCCAAGTAATATTATATAAATAGACTTAGCAAGGATAGATTAGGGAGCGCGTATGTGAACATTTACACATCTATCATTCAACTTCATGGGTCCATAGCATTCTGGGGGTGTTTGAATATATCATTCGCCTTCTACAGTATAGTGTGTGATCTGAGCTCGGCAATCGACGGTTCAAACTTCATCTTCGCTTTTGCAGATCTGAGCCGTCGATTGTCAAAATGAAATTTGCACCATTAATTGTCGAGACGAACCGCTCATATTGTCACTGCACCACTATAGGTTGACCCCAGCACTAGAACAAAAACATTTTCTTAAGCATAGGTTAAGTTCGAAAATACTACTACTACTATATATAGGAAAAATGACGGCCTAGAACATGTTTTGATAATTAATACCCGCTAAGGACAAACTAAAAACATTTGTTAATGCTGAAAATGTCCTTGGCGGATATTAATTATTGAAACAAATCATTGACCATCATTTTCCCCTATATTATATGCCTATGGGCTGGCGAAAACAGGCCTGCATGTATCCTACAAGTTCAATATCGAACCCCTTTAGATCATCAAGTTATTGTTTAGGATAAATCATGGCCTGGCTTCTCTCTCTCTCTCTCGCTCGCTCGTTTATTCAATCATAGACACTTCAAACTGTAGATTCTTTCAGTCACTCTTGTAGCAATTGCAAGCCTGACCTATCTACCAGCCCAATCATGCAAGTTACTCTTGTAGCAAATTGCAAGCCTGGCCCATCTTCCAGCCCAATCATGCACGTTATTTATTTTTAGCTTTGGCCCAGTTTTATTGCCCAGATTAATCTGCTAAGGAAATAGTACGTAGTTGAATTAATTCATGGTGATCGAGTAGTTATTGCCTCTATAGATTAGCTGGAAGGGATGTATACTCTCTCTAGAATCTTTTTCTCCTCCTACCATTTTACGCAACATCATAATCATTAGTCTATACTTCTTTTTAACAATTTTCTTGTCCATTGAATTGCTTTTGACGCCAATATCCAATTGGTGGTATTATCTATATCTTGATTTCTAGGAGAGAAAGGGTACGTAAAGTGCAATGAACGGGACAAGTTTTTCTTACAAAAAGCTTGTTAAGTACTCTCTTCTTCGTCAGTGGATCCAAAAAAAAAAAAGTACTCTTCAACTCGTAAAGTTAGTCTCCTACGAAATTATGTGTAATTTTTAAATTTAAAAATAATGTATTTACTGAAATAATTTTTTTGTACAATATAGATCTTGCTTGATAAATTTAGATGAGATCTTTTGAATGATGTAAAAAAATCAAAACATTATTTTGGTAAATACATTATTTTAAACTTTTGATATTGCACGTAGTTTCATAGGGAACTAACTTTATGAGAAGGATGAGATACTTTTTGCACTTTTGAAAAACTACACCTATTACTTGTTGTCATAATAGCTGCACCAGATGGGTTATTATAGTTCCTTAATTTTTCATAAATCTCTCGTCATTATCATAGACAATTTAGATGAATACAGTTGCGGGGTGCAAACAAGCTGAATGGTTTTCGAGCTCTGCTCGTTTACTAAACGAGTTGAGCCTATAGAAATGAGCGAATTTTTTCGATTCGAACCAAGTTTAAGAGTGTTGAGCTTGGCTAACCGTTTACCATACAAGCTTAAAACTCAAACTGCTCGCAAGAGCTCGGTTGGTTTGCAGCGCTAAATATAAGTACCCGTCCAAATTCTTATCTCCCTATATCATTACCCTAATGAAATGTTGGGAGTAAATACTGGAGTACTACTAGTAGCTTGATTAGGGCAAGATCCTCAATTATCTCTGGTTTGATTAGAGCATGTGGGCCCTGTTGGTAAAAAGGGGTTGGGCCGAATGAAGACAGAAAGAAGAGCCTTTGGACCGAATTAAAAGGTGCAATCATAGTACTGCAGAAAGGAAAGACTTTCTAATATGGATATTGGCATACACCGGAGGAATTTTTCAGTGCCGAGAGGGTATTGCCTACGTGGTATTCGCTCCACGCATTTGAGCCGTTCGATACATTTTTGAACGACTCGGATTAAAACCCTCTCTCTTCTTTTACTCCAACACTTTCTTTCTCATTTTTTGAGCCGTTTAAACACATAATGAATGGCTCGGATACGCGAGCGAGCACCACGTGGTACCTGCTCATCACTGAAAAATTTTCCCATACACCAACCAAAACCTGACACCCTTCTCTCTCTCTTTATTGGATCCCGTTCGGAATTATTCACCAAATATGGCTTCTTTTTCCTTTTTTGGGTTAAAAATAAAAATAAAAAACGGCACCGAATATAGCTTCGGTAATACAGGTGACAAGTGAAAGAGCCACTTGTTATTACAAGTGTATTCCAACGGATTCTTTAAACATGTGACAAGTTAGCTGCTTCCTTCTTCGAAATGCTTTTCGCTGGCGTGAATCTTCAAATATGGTACAATCCTCTAGAGTAGCTGTTGATTTGAATTTACACTGAGAAAAAAAAAAGCTTTTATTGGAATCCAGTTAAAAGGAGAGAAAAAGAAACTCTTTTAACGTTTCTTTTTGTTTAGATGTGAAAGCTTACCATTCAAGCAGGCAAAAGTGTCATTTACTTTTAACAGAGATTACCCTTGATCACGGATCCAGGTTGCTGTAGTGCACTCCTGTGCTGCACTACATGCACAGTGCACAACAACGTTTCCGGCCCCAAAAACGGTCCTGTGTTCTACCTATGTAGTTAGCGTGTAATGTGGCATCGTAGCCATCCAAAAATATTTTCAACGGTTCAAATTAAAAACAAACTTTTCTAGGGGAGAGGAACCATTAGTTGATAAGATCGACGGCTCTGTGCCGCTCTACAGCGCACTACATAGGGGTATACTACAACACCCCCGAATCCCATTTCCTCACATAGTTCTTCTGCACTCTATTATTGCTTTCGAGAATTTTGATACTCCTATTTTGAAATATTTTTAGAAAATACCTTCACGCTCGTACCTTCGCTCAAACACACTGTTACTTGGCTTAGAGACAGCCCAGCTTGTACTGTGTTTTATAGGTGCGCAATTGTTTTCTTTCTTGTTTCCCATCAAAAGGACCGAGTAAAAACAGAGAAGAGTGCCTCCAAATGATGGATAGGACCCCCTTTTATCACTTGTCACTTTTTTTCTTGTTTCTCTGTCCTTGTTCTTTCCCCCCCTCTCTCTCTCTCCCCTCTGTATGCTATTTGGAGTTCGAAATTCATGAGTAACTCTGTCCATCTTCACTGCACTTCTGTTGTCTAGTGGTAGAAGAGAATACTACTCCTATGTAAAATTTGACAGCTCCTCTCTCTCTCTCTCTCTCTCTCTCTCTCTCTCTCCCCCCCCCTCCTTCTCTCTCTCTCTCTCTCTCTCTCTCCGATTTGATACCTCAAACTACCTGATGTGCTGAGGTGACCTCACTGGACTACCTTTTACTGCTCTCTGAACCGATCTCAGTGCCACAATTACTACTGGCCACCTACCTATCTATGGCTCACCAGGTATTTCCTCCGTCTCGCTCCAATAATTCTGGCTCGTACACGGTTACGGACTCACAATCTCTGAATATTGGTCTGTGTTTTCTTGTGATGATTCTCTGATTGATGGTTCTAGCTACCTTTTTCCTGGATAAAGGTTGTACGTTTCAGCCATGTTTTGTTGTTTCCTTCAGAATGTGTCTGGTTGATTTGATTTGATCAATTGCAGGAAGAGGGGTGGCCACTGGGGCTGCAACCACTCAATGGGAGAGCTGGGTTGGTCAGAAGCCATGAGTATCTTTTTGGGTCAACCTCTTTCCACACTCTACTCAGCGCTTCTGCTACTTCCTCCACAGACTTTTCATCGGATTTAGATACAGAGGTAATCCAAAAATACCTAAAAGAAGAACCAGAATATTTACTGAAAGAAGACATTGATAAAAATTGGTAGTAATTCTTCTTTCTTTTTTATAACCGGCTTTACGGCCGTGAATCTCGACTAATTTCGGGATCCTAAGGCTAACGACCGGACAAACCCTCAATTGGCTCCAATGCTTGGAATGTTTGGCTTCCTTAAAATTCAAACATGAAACCTTACGGAAGATAAACACTTTAATTTGTTTTCTCACATCCACTCGGCCAAATTATTGGAGTTTATTACGGTCTAATTTTTCTGACAAAACTAGAATATGTCTGTGTCTTTCTTATCTTAACAGAGTTTACCTGACATCTAATCTGATGACAAACTTCATGTATACTAATCTCATAATCTGTTTGCTTGTCACACTAAACTCACCAGCAGCAATAGTAGTCGCGGTATTTGTTTGACAGGACAAATAAGTGAAAAAATACTAAATTTTATAGGATACGGAGTAGTGTCGTTGAATTAATAGTGATGAGATTAATAATACCACGTATCCTAAACTCCGTCAGATCGTATATTTAATGGACATTTAATTTGAGCAAGGAAATTTTTAACCAAGAATCAAATTATGCGTTTTTTTTTTTTCTTTTTCTATCCAATATCCTTCAAATAAATGGACCCTAAATGCGAGATATGACGTTACTATTTCATCATTGCCCAATTCCATGGAACTTAAAACGCAAAATCAAACATGGTGACATTCAATAATTTGGGAGTTCTTTCTTTTTTAGGACTTAATTCTCCTCTGATTGTGTTTAGGTGTTAGGTGATAATGTGTTTCTGATGCCCAGTTAGAGTGGTCATGTGTTAGGCAATGTATCAATGAATGCTACCTCTATGTTATAATTCTACATCGCACTTGGCATGAATTTTCTTGTGATATCTTTACCACTAGTACCAGAGATCACGAATGACGTCTACTACTTTCTTTCTTTTTTTTCCTATTGGTTAAGGGTGTCCAAATCAATTTACACGAATTTAAACTAAACTCCTGTTCGGTCAGGTCAAAAATAGATCTTTTACTCAAAGACAAGAGAATTCATAAAAATTACTTTATGATAGCCTCAATAATAAAACTCTAATCAATTGTGTGAATGTCCATGCATTGGCTTCATGGTCGTAGATGGGATGTCTCCACTGTGACCTGGAGGTTACGGGTTTGAGTCGCGAAAACTGTCTCGCTGCTTGCAGGGATAAGGTTGCGTACATCAAACCCTTCCACAAATCCTGCAATGGTCGAAGTTTTGTGCACTGGGTTTGCCTTTTTTAGTTGTAGATGGGATGCCTTCGAAAGACTATTCTATGATCCTACTAGTACTTAAAATTTGATTCCCATCTTCAAAAAAATAAACAGTACTTTAAATCTGACTGTGAAGTGGATACTGTGGATATACATATACATGCATCCGACATACATATATAAAATTGACTACCAAGAAATCACGAATATTAGTTAATAATTACTGGATCATTATTTATCTTTGTTGATTGCCAAAATCTACGCCCAGTAGGCGTTGGCCAAGATTTTTCATTTAACATTCACTGCCCGTTTGCTTATTTGCTTTTCTTTAATTAGTATATATCTTCCTGTTGTACATGAGTTTTTTCTTCTGTATTTTAACTAAACCAACAATTTAAATTTTGCCCAATTAGTTTCCATATGAGAGAGAAAAAATTGGGTCATTGTTACAACCGAAAAATAGACAAATAAGAATTTCCGAATTTCCAAAAAAATAAAAAGGCCAATAAGAAAACGATAAGGAAGATGAAGAAATTACTTTCTTTGCTGTTCAAAGAAAAAAAAGGAAGATGAAGAAAATAGGTTTAAAATAATTTCCTTTCTCTCAAACCTTCAGTAGGAGTAGGAGTAGCTGACTCGGATGTCAAGGTGGTCAAGTCTTTGATCCTCCGATTTGCATACAGATAAATCAGATAATACAAGAATTTGGCCCTTTTGGGGTTAGTGAAAAACAAGCTTTTTTGACCTCTTGAAACAATAGAAACCTGTAGCTTCAATCAAACAGTACTGTCATGTCCGAGAGGGATTTCAACCCCAAAATACCGACGTGTAGAGATAAGATCGACATTCATCAATTCCCAATAACATGGGTTTTGGTCTCGACACTTCATCCTACCTACAAAGAATGGGTAATAGGCACGATAGATATGGGATATATGCTATAAAAAACTGTAGAAAAAAATGTGCGACGATATTAGGGTGCACTTACATTTTAGGAGAAAGGAGGGCGGCAGTTTAATTCAATCTTCCAAGGTGGTAATCTAACTATTCTAACTATGTATATTGACGTTCGCCGATTAAAAAAAATATGTGCCAACTTAAAAAAAAGTACGGCAACGGAAACATTTTTTTTGGCATTTTAAAGCACACTTGTTTTGGTATAATGAGGTTGACATGGTAAAGTCTTTTCACAGCATGATTATCATATTTTACTTAATTGGGCAGTTATGGATCTACTGGCTGCCCTTGACGTTTAAGGGGTCTCAACTCTCAATTCTTATAAATGTTAAGCTCTCTGCCCTTGCTGTTGCCCAATCTTGGGAAATACTTACTAACTCTTAGCTAGGAACTGAACCTCTTGTACTTTAATCTATGACTTTTTGTGCTTTTACGATTTTCTTAGTTGAATTGCTAATCAGAAATGGTAACCAAACATACCTATAATCTAGATCAGATTAAAAAAAAAAACTTACTAAGCTAGATACCACGTCTAGATCATTGTCCGTGCACTTTCGACCCAAGCAAATCACCCCGCGCCTATGGCAATAAATCCTACTCCTTACTACTATTTTGTTTCCAATTACGGTTTAGGGTTCGGGTTTATAGGCATTGAAGTCATAACGATTCAAGGACAGAGTGCAAAATTGTAATGCATCTCATGCTTACTAATAATCAAGTACGATATTATTATTTTTGCAGTCCACAGGGTCATTCTTCCGTGACAATAGCACAACACTCGGGACCCTTATGGGAGTTTCTACCATTGGTACTAATCTACATGATCTGATCCCGAGAAGATCATCATCATCATCATCCTCATCAGTAGCAAAGAGAAGGCCTAGACCATCCGAAGTAATTCCTGGAGTCAAGAAAAAGAAGGCCCAATTAAGGTGCATAACTTCTTGGTGTTTCTCTCTCTGCCCGAAATACGACACCGATGCCCGGATCGCCAACCCTTCCAATAATCCTCCGTCTCTTGCCCAATTCCTTGCATCAGAGAGAAGGGCTGGTAACGGGAACCATAATTTTATTTATGGACCGGACGGGCTAACTCTGGCTCAACCTGTTGTTGAACCGAATTCTCTTTTTGTTGATGGGTGCGTAGCCCCGCCTCGATCGGGTCCGTTGCTTGGATCGGGATTGATGGAGAACGGGGATAACGGGTGTGGCGTTCCATTCCTGCTTTATTGCATGTGTGGACAAGACATCCACTGAAATGATTTCTGTCTAAATTCGATCTCTCTGTTTTTCGTTACGATTGTTTTATTTTTAATTCATACGCAGAAGAGATTCTGTTTTTATTTTATAGTTGAGAATATATATAAGGTGTTGTTCTCCTTGGGTTTTTGGGCATTTTATCCTTATTCAAGAAAAATTAGCAATTATTAGTGTCGCGCCAAACTACTTGTGCAATCTATATATATTTTAAAGGAACGGTTCTTCAAAACAAAGCTTTGGAACCTTAGCGCTGTATTTAAAACTTTTACTGGGGACATTAGAGCTCGAGCTTATTCGTGGGATCCGGGGCCGAATTCTGCAGAAAACGCAGCCCTTTGCAATACTATCGACATACCCAATAAAATCCTTGTTTGTCCTAAGCTAAGAGTGGTGGAGTATTCTCTTTGGTGTTTGATGCTTCGGCTTTGCTTTGCTTTGCTTAATTTGTTTATGTTTGTAAAGCTGTGTCCAGGGGTGTTGTGTCCCTTGCTGAGACTTTGCCTTTTTTTGATGCTCTCTTTGAGATTGTAATCCAGGGGCTTGCTCCTATAGTCCCATTATAATGATTTTCTTTTCTTGTATAGAATCTTAATTACTAAAAAAAAATATAGAAAATCCATGTGAGTAGTTATTATGGCCGTTTTGTTTGTTTGCCTATGGAATGAATACTATTTGCCTAGTGTCCACTGTCTCCTGTCATATAAATAATCAAATTAGCATGGCAAACCAACCCAATAAGCCATGTACCGGTCTTAGGTTCGATTTTTCTTGTCAACAACTCTTGAGGCTACTTCATCCCCACGCGTAAGCGTGTGAAGCAGCTGTGGAAGGAGTAGTAGAAATTAGTCTAAGGTATGCACAAACTGAACTGGAACACTCTGCATTACCCAAAACAAAAACAAAAAAACCATGTACCTATTGCCTTGGGCGTTAGGATTCCCTTCTCATACCTCAATTAAGCGATCTCCAAATAAAGGCCAGTCAATGCCTAAGACTTAAGAATTCGTTTTCTTCTAATGTCTCAAGTTCAAAACCTTACTTGTGTTATCAACTCCTTCGAGGCCTGAGTTTTTTTTTTAAAAAAAAAAGGAAAAGAAAATAAACGTAACCTTGACCGTCCGATTTAGATACTGTACCCCACGTGGAGCCACATGAAAATGGACGCTATAACTTTGTCGCGAAGGAAAAATTATTAATCGCTCTTTGAGCACCGTCATTTGGTGCTCAAAGGCCCCTCTCTATCACACATTGATAATAGCTTAATTCCGAAATGTGCGACATCCGTCCCGTTGTGATGAGGAAGGAATGTCGAAATACTACGTGACGGTGCTCCAGAACCACAAATAATCATTTGCAATGGGACGACCCCACATGAGCAAGTCAGTAAGACTCTTACTTCCGCGCCATTCCATGTTTGATTGGATGCTCAATATATATATGGACTTGCCCCAACAAACCAACATGGTTTGTACTTGGTACCCCTCGTTAAGTCGCTATACCCTAGTCCCCATACATGAAAATAAACAAGACTCCAGACCATATTGGGCCCTTCCGGTACGTATGGTGGCCTTTCTGCTCCTACAGCCCTTCTACGTGATCAGGATCATGGTCCTGCCGGCTCATTTTCTCAATATCAGACACACCAGATTTGGGAGATCAACAACGGACAATTGACCTAGTATTTAGCAGTATATAAAAATTATGCTTTCAACTCTTAAAAGGACCATATTAAGTGCACAAAGTTATCTCATGTGTGGACTCTATGTACGAAGTCTGTCTTACCCCTGTAAGTAGAGGAATTGTTTATGGAAAAGTAGATAACCCTTTAGTATTACTCTCTTTGTCCCATTTTGGTTGTCCATTTTTATTTTTCGTGCCGTTCTTTCAACGCTTATATCTTCCAACATAAATCTTCAAAAATATGCAATATGAATCTTATTTGATAGTTCTCAGTTAGATCTATACTACAAACTTTTCAAAATTATGAAAAACATTGTAGATGGGGAGATATAAGCGTTGAAAAAGCGGCACGAAAAACGAAAATAGACAACCAAAATAGGACAGAGGGAGTATGTTGATTTGACCTAGTGCCCGTAAAATTGAGACCAATTCATTTCTTAAATCTATTTTCCAAAGAATCCTGTTATTTGTACCGACCAACCACATACCGATAGGGTATCGAAGGGCACGCGGGACCCACTCCGAATCCTACACGGATGTTCCAAGCCATTCAATGATTTTTTTTTTTTAAAAAAAAAACCCGAATGAGCACATGAAAAATCAGCTCAATCCGATATGTACAACTGCTCGATCCAATTTTCCATTTTTTCATTCAGATTTTGGATCTTCAAATTTGAATGAAAAAATGAAAGTTTGCATGGAGCACCTACACATATCGGATTCAGTTAATTTCTCACGGCCTCACACGTTTTTTTTTTTTATAATTATTGAACGACTCAGATCATTTGTGCGGGATCCCAAATGGGTCTTGCATTCCCGTCAGTACCCATCGATATGCTTCTTGTTGGTCCCTTAAAGCTTTTTCGTTTTCGAAATCGTATCGGTAACTTTAAATTAATCACAGGGTACCGAAGTCCAACTTGATGAGATTAAATGAAGGGAAAATTTCAAAAAAACCTCTAAACTATCGTCAAAATGTCTCATAAACCTCCAAATTTCAATAAATATTAATTAGACCTTTGAATTTGTCAAAATTTCATCAATTAAGCCTCTGTCGTTTGTTACCGTCAATGCACAAACTGACAAACGGATGATGCATACGTAACCCATAAAGGTCGAGGCGTGTAGGAAATTGAGCGAGATTTCAGATTCTGGGCTCACAGGGATGTTAGTTTACGCATTGTCACTCTCTCTGTGTTTTCTCTGTTTATGTTTTCGTTAGTTACAATCTCTGTTGAAAAATCTGATTTTTAATTTGGTTTTTGAGATTGTTATTAGTGAAGGAGGGAGGGAGTGAAAATGGAAGTTTGGGTCTCAATTGTGTATAAATAGGGAGAGTTAGGGGTGGGAAATGGCGGGAATTGGGGGTTTATTTCCCTCCACATGCAATATCCTCTGGGTAAGAAAAGGGAGCGACTCTCACGTGACTGTCCGTCCTGCCAGCTAGGCTTGCTCTGTTTGTGCATTGACGGAAATAGACGGTAAAGACTTTAATTGATGAAATTTTAACAAGTTCAAAGGTCTCATTAACATTTATTGAAATTTAAAGGCTTATGAGACATTTTGTTAATAGCTTAGAGGCTTTTTTAAAATTTTTCCTTAAATGAATAAATGTAGACTTTGCAGTCAATGGTAAGAAGGGGGAAGGGATGGGCAGTCATCAGTGGGGTGTGGTCCCTTAGAAAAACATCAGCACCCACCCCCGAACCCCACTTGCGAGTCTGGGATCACCCAAATCCACGGGTCACGAGATCTAGTCAACAGTCTTGGCTTTTCTGCCCTACACCTGCTAATCCTATCTCAGCTTGTCTGCAGCACATCTACCTTAGTTGAATGGTGTAACAGAAATATAACTCGTGTGGGTACACGATCATGGAGATGAACTGCTGAATCGACCGCTCAGCTCCCGCTTGACAAGAGGGTGCTTAGCAACATGCTCCATTCCCATGATCACATGACAGCATTCCCATTCCTATAACCACATGGACCACCAACAGCAAACAAGGCTGATCTTCAGGTAGAGAACTTTTTGTTATAATGCAATTAAAGGTGCGCGCATCGACTAGTTCTAAGAAATTTGAAATACACAAATTTCAGCCCATAATCTTGCAACAACTTTGGGTACATAAGATCCCGTGACCTTTTGAACATAGAGGGAGACCTTTGAAA
The DNA here is from genome assembly GCA_019656295.1 of Rhododendron mucronatum var. ripense. Lineage (NCBI taxonomy): Eukaryota > Viridiplantae > Streptophyta > Magnoliopsida > Ericales > Ericaceae > Rhododendron > Rhododendron mucronatum. The sequence goes on from BPLT01000178.1 coordinate 178,015, forward strand.
TTGTATTTTCCAAAAGCAAGCCAAACATTAAAAGAAATGTTGAATTTGACACTGGAAAATGGAAAGAATTCTTTCCTTTTTTGGTCCAGGTAGCTAACAAGGCCCATCTTTTACCCACTGCTTCTTCAAGCTGAAGAAAACCAAGATTACAAACAATGACCCACAACAACAATCCTCACCAACCCAACCCCAATCCTGCAAATCTACTAATTCACTTATTGATTTTCCCAAATCTACAATGCAAATGGATATTGATCTTCTATACATTACCTAACTTGCTGCCAAATGGAATTCTTGAATACCCTGAATTTTTCAAGGTATCAAGCCTTATCGTCAACACATTCATTTTCAGCGGCAATCCGACCTGAGCCACGACCACCCAATATACTAAAAGAACCCATGGCCGATAGCCCCTTGAAACTACTGCTGCCTTCGCAGAAGTTCCTGGACTTTTTCGACCTTCTGAGCTTCGAGTCCATTTCGTTATCGGTCTTAACATTAGCAACCACTAACTGGGCAATGTTGCTCCGGCAAAATGGGCAAACGGGTGCGTTAAGGGACGCCGTTTTTGGGTTGGGCTTGTTGTGACAGCACAAGGCTAATGTGCATTGGGCACACATCTGGTGGCCGCAGTCTTGGACTTCGATCGTGCACACTTGGTCGAAGCATATGCCGCATAACTCAGTGTCACTCACCTGCATTGTTTAACGGTGTTTGTGAAAATCTGCATCTTCTAAAGCGTTTAATAAAAAGCAGAAGCTGCGGCTCTATAGTCCTCACAAATACAGAGAATTTCATTGTAACAGCTAATAGTAAAATAAATTGGAAATGGAAACGGCAACCAAAGAACGTATCAAAACATTAAAGTACACAGTACAAATCGAAGGGGATCAAGATTCCTTTACTTGTATTGCCAAGCAAAGAAAGAGTTTTGATTAAGTGAAGAATAACAATTTGGGTAACAATTTTTACATTGGGACTTTTCTTTCACTCAAATCCGGGTCAAACGAATATACTTAGAAGAGAATCTGATGCAATCCAAATAAAACTACACAATGCAAACGTGCAAGCACACAAATAAGCAGTCAGGAAGGATTATTCATATAAAACATCATAAACAACCGTTATCAGACAATTATACGAATTTTTCAGTCTTTAGACCGGGACTAGCACCCAAACCAATCAAAATCAACCCAGATAATAATAGTCTTTGCTCAAAAATCAATTGTCAGTCTTTAGACTCAAAAATCAATTGTCAGTCTTTAGACCAGGGCTACCACCCAAACTAATCAAAATCAACCCAGATAATAATAGTCTTTGCTAAAAAATCCAATGGTAGTTAGGCAGTAGTTAGGCTAAAGACTTGGTCTACAGAAGGAATAACCAGTAGTTTGAATGTTTGCTTGGATGATTAGAGCTAAGACTGCCAGTTTTAAGGAACAAGATATTTGAAAACTCAACTGCGTTTCAGTTTCGAAACTTCTAATTGTCAACTGCACGTTTCTACATCTCTGGGAATTTCACTATCTCTAGGAATTAACATATTTATGTCCACGATTAAATGGGTTTGAAATCAACACCTCAACCTGATAAAAAGGAAATAAGTTACCTCAGAAATATTGTCATCCGTTCCGGTATCAGAATGTGATGGAGATGGAACCGAATAAGCTGTACCCTTCAAAATGGTCTTTTCCCTTTCCCTGTTTGCCTCCATCAAGGCCTGTTCTAACAAAGCTTTTGCCTCTGCATTAAGCTCGCTGATAAACTTGAGAGGTGATGGCCAAACAAGAGGCTCCGCCGAAGAAGGATCCAACAAGGCTGAACACGCTACGTGCTTGTGTTTTAGAGCTACTGTGTATGGTATTCTCCTGCACCACAAACATGACCGGATAACAGAGAAGTTCAGTTTCTCATTCTGTGTGTATTAGCATAAAAAAGACGAAGTCAAATTCATGAAAAATCAGGGAAAGTAGCATGTTTGGAATTTAATTCTACGTTAATATTACGGATTTAGTAAACATATTAAGGTCTAAAGATTGTTAAAACTTAAAATCATCTCTCCCTCAAACGATTTGGCTCTCACGACATAGACTTCAGTGACAAGGGTATTCACTATTCAATTGGTAGAACGAAAATTACGAAGCTCCGCTTGTATTCTGGGTTAATCCACTCTTATAGAAACTACCACATGGTTTATCATTTGAGAAAATCTTTTTAACGGCGGAGCCGTAAATAGTTATTTACGGAGCCAATCACGACTTCTTTTGCTTAACAAGCTCCCCTCCATACCCTTATCCTTCTTACCCCTACAAACTCTACTTTTTTTTGCCCCATTCTGGGCCCCACAAAGGAGATCCAAATTGTTCATCTGGTAGATCCGCATCCAAGAACATATGCTAACAAAGAGTTGTTGGTCGGTGATCGATAGCCATATGGAAAAGTACATATGATATTCGACTAATCTTCACACATACTAAAATGATTAGAATAACCCCAACAACTAACAAGACGCATATAATAAGGATTAGCTTAACCATCCAACAAATCTTGGAATAAGATTCTGGCTTAGCTAATACCCTGCGAATAAACACTGATCAATATTCGAATTCAAAAGGAGAATCGGATTACCCAGATGCGTCTATTTGAAGCCGATCTGCGCCCCATGCCAGCAATTCGCGGACGCAATCTAGAGAGCCCCCTCTAGCAGCCAAATGAAGTGGAGTGCTTCCGGAGAAGCTATATACAGAAGAATAACCATAATCGCATCAGATGCACAATTGACACCCCGAAACTGAATTGAACGACAAATTAAGTCTTAAATCAAATCCTTACCCATATCCGCCTGTTGAAGCACAGACAAGAGCTCCATTGTCTAAAAGATCATGGACACATTCGGGCCGCCTTTGACGAGCCGCCAAATGCAAAGGGGTTGCCCCTTTACCATCTCTAATATTTACAAACCGCGCATAACCCCTGCAAACCCAAATCAATAATCAGAATTACCAGTTATAAATTGACCCAAATCAATCCAGAGAGAGAGAGAGAGAGAGAGAGAGAGAGAGAGAGAGAGGGGCCCACCAAGAAGCAGCAACATGGGAGGAACGGGCAGCAGAGAGAATGGCTTTAAGGCAATCAGAATGCCCAAAATAAGCAGCATAGTGCAAACAGGTTCTTCCACGAATTGAATCAAACATCAAAATCTGAATTATAAAAATCAAGATCAAAACTTTAAATCAAGATTTTAGTACACTCGACGGACAGAGCTAGAAAAAGAAGAGAACTTTGGCATACATTAGCCCCGGCTTCAATAAGCTTTTGCACACAAGAGATCTTCCCATGCATCGCAGCCAACATAAGCGGAGTCTGAATCACTCACAAGAGTCAAAATTAGACCGCAATAAAAGTGGAAACAGCAAGTTACAAAAAAAGGAAGAAAAAAAAAAGAAAGAAAGAATTTGTAGTCCCACAAGATCAAGAACTTTAAAAAGCTACCCCGATTTCACACTCTCTTCAAACACCATAATTGTAAACATTCCATTGATTCCAAGATCCAATTAGGGACAATAAAAGCAAAACACGCACCTGCCTATTGCGATTCAATGAATCGGGCTTAACAGACCGGTCCAAGAGCATTGAAACAATCTGGAAACAAAGGGGGAAACACAAAAACAAATCAAAAACCCATCAGGAAAAAACTTCAAGTTCCGATAAAAATCAAGAATTTCGAAGAACCCACCTCGATCTGACCATTGGCGGCGGCCACGTGAAGAGCAGAATGGCGATCGTACAGCGTGGTCTGTTTCACAAGGCTCGGGTCACTCTCCAGCACGGCCTTCACAGTCTCCACGTCTCCAAACTGTATAGCCGTGAACAGGCCATGCTCGTCGCTCGCCGCGCAACTCAGCCCCTGACCCATCACCTCCCCTTTCTCTCTCTCTCTCTCTCTCTCTCTCTCTTTTTTAAACTTCTCTATACAAAACAAATGTGTATGTATGTATGTATCTATCTATTCTTGGGTCCATCCACCTTGACCTGGGTCGTTGGCCACCTTCACCACAGGCGGAGGGGGTGGTGGTGGTTATAATTGGTGGCGCAGATTGTTGTTGAATTGGTTAAGTTAGCATTAAGTAGTGTTTGCCTTGGGGGGTATTGGAGTTTGGAGCTGCCCATTGAGGGGGGAGCGGGCAGCTGACCGCGTCAGAGATGTGGGACTGGCTCCATTGGGCAGCAGTCAGATATTTTTCTTGGGGCAGTTTTTACTACTTCATCCCCAAATTGAATGTCAATTTTCGATATCGATGTCAATTTTAATTTTTTATATTTTTCAATATGAATTTTAAAAAATATACAATATGAATCTTATTTGATGATTCTTAATTAGTTTTATTATACAAAATTTTCAAACACATAAAAAATATTATAGATTAAAAGATATAAGCGAGAAAAATGACATGAGTTTCAAAAATTGTTATCATTTTTGGGACGTCCGCCGCAACGGCGGATCCAAAATTTACTGACAGTGGGGTCAATTATCTACAACACATCTATTGACTTTATATAGTTCATTTACGATAGACTTTCCAAAAATTACACTAAAATGTCATAAAAAAGTAGTTCAGTGAATTATCTATTTATAAAATTTCTCAAAACAAAAAGGATATCTATTTATACCATAAAATTAAAATTCCAAAAGAGTAATATGATTTTGGCACTTATGTTTTTTGATAAGTCCACTTTTGTTATTGTCTTTTAATGAAAACTACACATAAGGGTGCCTTTATAAAAAAAAGAGTATGAAATCATTTTTTTCAAAAACACATACAAGAAAAAGAGAAATTATTCAATGCTCCTGTCTTGGATCACAAAAATGTATGAGGTCTACTCACAAGTGTGTAAAACTTATATAAATGTGTGGTTTGGATTCGTAATCAATCTAACCCAGAAGCATGGAATTACTTCTCTCCCAGAAAAAGTCACAGTCAGTCATTTGCCCAAAGTATGTCTTTCTTGTTGATTGGGAGAGAGACCTAAAAAATCTGGATAATTTTTTTCTTATGAGGCAAGAACCAGAGCGTACAGAACTTATGGGGCAATTCTATTATCCTTGAGGCAACAACCACATGTTCAAAAGCCTATGGGGCAAACTTACCAAAAATGTCCGAGAATTTGTAATGCCGTGTTCTCATTAGTTTTCTAAAAGAATTTTAAAATTTTTTTTTATAAATTCTTTCTACTTTTAATATTTCTTTATGTATTTTTCTCCATTTATTACCCCTATTATTTTTCAATTTTTTTTTTCAAAATCCAAACCAAACACAAAAGGTTTGTTATTATCAACCTACTGGGCTGACGATAAACACACTAAAAAACAAGAAAAATGCATATTTTTGTGTATTTTTTACACATTTTAATACACATTGACATACTTAAAATTGTCGGCTGATCTTAGAATTTCCTTTATGAAAAGATTCCTATAAAAAAATCTCTTTCTTTGGCACACCAAAGATTTTATTAAAAAATCGGTTATAGGCTCCACCTGAGTTTAGAGTGGGTGAGTTTGGAGAATATACCGTACAAACTGACCACTTAACTCGTGTTCACAAGGATGAGTTAACTCTAGTTTCACAAAGAAAAAGAATGAGTTAACTTTAGTGTTTTGTTTGAAATTTTGGGAGAAAATGGTAAAATATTTGGCTTCAAATAATATCAGAAAAGGCAGTTCGTTATTTAGTAGTAAAAAATTTAGTATAAAAGCAATGGTTTTTTTTTTCTCCTCAAAAGTTAGTATTTTTAGAATTGTCAGATTAATACCACAAAGAATGAATGAACTCCATGTATCCTTACTCATAGCATTTAAGTGCAACTCCTGATACTTTTGGGTCAAAAGTCTCTCATATAAAAGTTTTGTTTTCGTAACATAACCAAAAATTGTGATTTAATTATTTGTTTGTTTTATTCGGCTTACCAAAAAGAAAAAAATCACGTCGGTAACGACCACGTATTTTAATGTGAGGTTATCACGAAAAGGAAAATGTTATACTAATGCTACCAATAGTTTTCTTAAATTTTGAAAAAGGACACGTTATAAAAAAAAATCAGGTGTGAATAAATTTTATAAAAGTCAAGTCGTCCAACATAACAACCAAAATAGTAAAACGGTCAATATCATAGGAGTATAGTATTTCAGTAGCCAAATTGCTTTTTCTGTTTGTAATTAAATTATCCATATTATATGGCAGGCAGCCAGTACGTAAAACCACATGTCATGGAAATTTGACTAATGGGTACGTTTTATGTTGACTGTTTCTTGTCCAAAGTGAAAGCTCCTGTTTGGGCCAGTGGGTGGATCCTCTACTCAGATTCTACTTTTACCAACCTGTAATTAGGCGCAGGTAGATTTTGTAAATCGTTTTCCGTTAACAATAAATCGATTAAAATGAGCTTATGTTTTCATCAACTTTTAAACAGCTCATTCTGTTAGATACATCAACGATAGGCAAATAATATAGCAGAAACGCACAATCAATACATTAGTACTAGATCTCTTGTGTTTTAAGGGGAGAAATACCAAGGCACTTCGTCTTTATGTTCTCAATTTGATGAACGAGATATTTGGATGATAGCCCAATGAACAATGATTAATGTATTAAAAGTTCATAGGTGTCGGTGAAATATATGTAGATGTGATAGTGCAATGGTTTCTGTAAAAATTCGTCAGTGTTTCAAAATTCTAACTTTTTTTTTAAATGGCATTTTGAGAGTGTATTATCAACTGGGTTGTGATTAGCAAAAGCGTTTATAAAATGTTAAATAGTTTTTTAGGGTCAATATTATGCTCTTTAAGGTGAATGTTGTTTACGATGCGATCGGTTAGGCTGCAAAATAAGTAACTCAAAAAATATTATGCCTTTTCAATGGTAGTAAGCATTATGTCATTATGCATTTTCATGGTAAATATTATGCTATTTCATGGTTTTCTATTTAGCTACGTCCTCTTTTGGTTTATGTTATGTTTTTTCAGGCTAAAGTCAAAAGAATACGGTATCCATATATTCATACACAACAGGGGCTAAACGGTTCATCGGAATATTTCTCTCTCATTGGCTTAGACCCTTTCTCTTTCTTTCTTTTTAATCTGGGTAAGACCTTCCCAGTAATTGGGAATTATTTGTCAAATATATCTTTCTTTCCTTCTTTAATTTTCTGTTTTGGGTACATATATAGCAAAAACAAATAAGTAGCCTTTTCAAAACAATTTGGACTTGGGAAGGTTTTTCGATGACTCATATATTTAGGCCATACGCACTTCGATTAATCCTGAGAACCAATCCTATCACTCACGATTCTATTTTAGTTGACTCGAAAAGCATTTTAAAAAGTATGTGTAGACAGATTCATGAGATTAGCCCAACATTAACCAAAAATGGACGCGTGGGAGTGGGTCCCCGTTAGATAGAATTATAATTGGCAATTCAAATAAGATCTAACGTTGAAATAATATATGAGGTAGGACTTCTATATATATAATAAAAAAATGAAGATGTCGTTTTTCTTATGTTCCTAGGTGAATAAATTCGTAAGGCTATTTTTCAACTAGGGATGGCAATCCCGGCGAATCGCATCAATTGTGATGTTTTGCACTTGATTTTGATTTTTTAACTGTGGTTTCCGTTTTGGTTTTTAATTTGAAGAAATCGACTGGTTCAGTTTTGGATTCGATTTTATATATGATAACCGCACTGAAATCTGAATTGTAACCAACTTGTAATATATTTATTCATATTTTTACTCCACATTATAGCACATCAGTCACCCGCTTCTTGTCTTGAACGTGTTTGAACTCTATGGTATGTGTATTAAAGTTGATGTTACCATACTACTTCCTTAAACTATTTTATGTTAATCTGTGTTGTTAACTAAGTTGGATTTACTTTACTAATTGAGAATGTTGTAAGTCATTAAGTTCAGTTATTGTGTTTTCTTATGGGCCATTAATTGGGATAGTAGTTCATGCTTTTAGGTTGCTTGAGTTCAATAGTTTATAATCTTCAATATTGTCAATACAGGTTCTGAGAGGGTTTCGGATCGGTTCTGTGATTAAAGAGGTTAACCACCGGGTTCGGCGAGAAACATAACTGAAGCAGTCTCCGACAGTTTCGATTACGGACTAATTAAAAAGAAACTCAACGATTCCAATTTCAATTGTAAATTTCGGTTTGTATTGTGCTTTAACCAAAATCCGGGCCGAACCAAACCGAACTCTTGCAATCTTTATTTTGAACCGCGTCAAGACAGATACTCCAATAAACTTTTTTGATTTGGACTGAGACGATGCACCATTTACGGTTTTTCCAAGCGCAGATGGTCGGGAAAAAGTGTAACATTTTCGATTAAATATAGGTCCTCGATATTCTCTATTATGTTCTTGTCTTTCCCCACCTTTCATATGGTATTTCTATATATATGTTATTTATGGGCATGTCGGTGCATCTAAATTTGTGGTCCGTAGAACACTAGTTCACGCGGAGTGAAGTATATGGCAAGAACGGATCAAAAAAAAAATTGCACATGGCAAGAGGTTTTGCCCAACGGGTGCACTTCCGCGCAATCTCAGCTATTCATTTTAACAATTAATTGTCCAGATTAAAAAAAAGGTAAAATTAGCCATAAGAACGATAATATAATTTTCATTTAGAGGAAAAGTTTTTAATGGAGGTCCTTCAGCCTTTGGAGTTTTTTAGCCATAAGGTCAAAACATGTTTAGGCACTTTTATAGGATTTTAGGATGTACTTTTCTATTATAGGGTTTTAGTAGTTTAGGCACTTTCATATGACCCTGGGGTTTTAGGCACTTTCATATGATCCTGGGGTTTTAGGCACTTTCATATAGAGGGGGCCCTAGGATTTTAGGCACTTTTATAGGGTAATATAAGGGTTTTAGGCACTTTCATAGGCTTATTTGTTCTTATATTTAATTGCAAAAGGTGCTTGTCCTTGAACTCAAAAAATGTAAATATGAGAGATTTTTGGCTAAGTCTCCCTTTAAAAAAAAAACTCTTCCAGCGAATAATTTTTTTAAAAATCCGGACCGTTCAAAAGTGTTTTGGATGCACGCGATTGAGCGTTGTAAAGTATTAAAAAAAAATTTCTCAATCAAAATATTTTAACGATATTGATTCTCACCGAGAAAAAAATGTACTTGTAACTTTATTTTTGTTATTTCTTTATTTTTTTTTTTGGTCAAGCGGAAACAAAATTTAGTACTATTAAAACCAGACTTTTTTCAAAGTACTTAATTTGAAGATATATTAGATTTCAAAGAACATAAATTTGCGAGAGTTAAAATTGACAGAGACTGGAAGCATAGAAGATAATTTAGTACTATTAAAAACAGACTTTTTTCTTTTGGTACTTCGGAAATTAAAACAGACTGTTTTACAGCCATGTAAGTTGAAGACATATGACCAGTATTTCCCTCTTTTTACTATTGATTTTGAATCTAAAGCAATGATTTTGATTCCTTAAAAAATTGGATTCCCCATAAAAGACACTTAAAATGAGACGACACTTAAAATGAGACGATGAGAATAATGGAGTATAGTACTTCAACTGGAATACGACTACTAATATATTATTACTACTTAAAAATGAATCCTACCTCAACTGGAATTCCCCATTCGAGTGGTGTTAAGCGGCCGATTTGATCGTTTAACACACCAATCGACGACTTGGATCTTGATTTAACAATGAATGATTCAGATATATGTGCTCAGAATCAATTCAAACTGTCCATGTCGATATGAACAGTCAGATGCTGTACGACATCTCGCTTGGCAGATGGGGTGAGAGATGTATCGTGCCCCCATCTATGGCTACATCAAAGTAGTACTGACAATTAACATTAAATTACTGGATTCAAAGCAGCAATAGGAAAATGTATAATTCAGTTGTACGGGCAATTAATAATTGGTCGATTATTGCACCTACCCAGCTAACTCCTCAGTAGTAGCGTTACAATCCTTAAATGTAGTACTCGCAAAAATATTTAATGGAACTTAAAAATGAAGTATTGCATTTTTCTCCTTTTATTGGCACTCAAAATTTAAAGAAAAGATTGAAAAACCAATTGGGTCGAACCTTCATGCCAATTGGGCCGAATGCTTTGTAGTGGGTCGAACCATCAGCCCGTCGAGGTCCAGTGAATCAAAGCCTAATGGGCTGAGCGCTTGGGCTGTACTGTACGCGTTGGGCGGCATGGAGATGTGCCTATTACGCGTAAGCCCAAGCGCTATGATCCACAAATCTTGGTCGGGCAAAACCATACCGGAGAAGGACTCACTTGAATCAAGACGGATAGTCCACATGCTTAAAAGAGCATCAGTTTGGTCACGTGACACTCGGTGAGTCATGCATGATGTCACTCCAAAAAGTGGATGGGGCATGTGCTTAGCAAGAACTTTCTTGGAGCCTAAGCTAAGTCTTTCTTGATAAAGGACACCCTTATATCCTAAAGAGGTATGCCTTTGTTACTCAAGCTCTGTAGTACTTCTCTCTCTAACCTGACACTTACTTAGTCATCAGAGGGCCTGTGATTGTCTCTAACCGATTAGGCATTAACGTGGTTCTCTGTCTTGGGTAGGCCAGTAAGGAGGAAAGTGCTCAACCCTATTTTCCTTAACATGTACCGAAAAAAGGATTGAATTAAGCCCATCGATCCTTCCCCTATGAATTTGAGTAATTTTGGTGCATTATTTGAGAGGGAATCGATCTTTTCATACTTTTTTTTTTTATCCAAAGCTCATTTCATTAATGCCATATAGGCAAAATTACAGTGATTCCTTCCAAATACAATGAAAAGGAAATTAAAACCAACCCATCTCGGGGATATACACCAAAAACTAAGAGATAAAGAGACGATGGAGTCTAGGTCCTAAGCCGAGCCGCAGCTCACTACTCACCGCCTCAAAGGGTCGGTCACGAGGAGCTAGCAATCTATCCACCCACCCGCCTCGGGCTGGCTCAAAAAACCAAATCAAAGACAGACAAATGCTAACCGAAGGAAACAAGAATGAAAAACTACAGAACAGAAATATAGCAAACATGGACTAATCCACAAGCACGCCGGCCAAGCTCTGGCCGAGGGGATCCGTTAGACGCTGCCTTCAGAAACGTTACCGGGTCTCGGCCAAGAACGATGGAGATAAAACATCTCCGGCAAGCCCCCGCTGGCACGAGCAGGCTCTGGCACGAGAACTGAGTGAAAAAACCTCTCTAGGCAAAGCCTCTGCTCCCACACACCACGGCGCCGTCTGCTACATTCTCCTCTATGTCTTCAACTCCCTAAGATTGCCGAACAAGGCTTCAGGGCCATGCCCCAGCCTTTATTCACCACACCACCAAACTCGCCGAAACAAAAATCAGTGGATTATTCGCCCATCACCACACCCACCGGATCTGGGGAAAACCCAGACCGGGAGCAGATCCGAACGGGAAAACCCGCCGGAGGATGACCGGACTAACCAGAAAACAGCAAAAAGAAAACAAAAAACCACCCCCATACTCCCAGCCTTATTTCGGATCTCTAAAACCAAAGCCATCACACCCAACCACCAGCCAAACGCCGCTGTCGCATCCGGGCCAGATTTGGAGACTCCTCGGCAGGAACCGCCGGACTAGCTGAGTGACCAAAACGATCCCCAGCTCACAGCCATCACCCAACGCGAGAGAGTCCCAAACTGGGGAGAGACAATCCAAACGGGACAGAGGAGAAGGAGAGAGAGCCGCCGGAGAGAGAGAGAGAGTCTGGGAGGAGAAAGAGGGGGCGGAGGGAAGAAAAGAGGGGGGGAGGCGGAGGAGGCGGAGGCCTCCCCCGAAACCCTAGCTGCACGAAGAAACTATCTAGAGAGAGAGGAAGGTGGGTCTAGAGAGAGAAACTTTCTAAGAGAGGCCAGTAGTTGTTGGGATATCGATTCTTTTCTACTCTCTTTCTCTCAAAAAGATAAGACAATCAAAGCCAATTTGATCTTTTCGTACTTGCAGAGAACAATTTGATCTGTTCTTTGGGGTCCACATCTGCATGCATTCAAACATTCCTTATACAGTTATACTCTACTCCCTCGGTTTTAAGGTCTCAAGTGCTGGAAGAAGCAAAACGCATTACTAGCTCGATCACAGCGAGTAGTGAGTGGTTGGGGTATTGCATGCCTACTCGATCATGATCAACAGTGCTAAAAAGGTTATCCACAAACCAAACCCACTTGGCAAATTGAATTTTAGTAATGGGGATCGAATTTTTCTGCATGGCAAACCAGTGTGCTCATATACTTTACGGGTTACTTATTAATGCTTCGTGATAATCCTGTTCCTCACACTTTTACTGGTGGCACCTAAAGAAAGCCACAGACTCTGCGATTGTCTCATGCACACTCCCAATAAATTATACTTTTTCTCTAGGACGAAGTCCACTTTGATTTCACGTGGTTATCGTCATGTGCGGATACTTTTTTTATAGTTCAAAACTGAGCACATAACCTAACTGTGGTTTTGAAAATGTGCGAATAGACCCCATGTCGTTATGTTTTCCATCCATTTTAACGGACACAACATTAAAAGACCGATATACCCTCATCATGTCCATTGATTCTTCTTCTTTTTTAAATCTTGTTAGAACATGTGTGAACGTTGAGTCCTACATCGGATAAATAGAAAAAGAGTTGAATCCAAACCATTGATATTATAAATTTTGACGAATACTACATCTATTCCAAAATTCAAGTCAATCAAAAAATGAAAAACTCATGGTCAAATCGATTTTGTTATGAAATTAAAAATTCAAACCTGAATTTACTAAAAATTAGATCACTGGATTATTGATGTCTGATCGAGATGATTTTTTTACCGAGGTACTCTATTCTTTATTTAATACATTATGAACGACTCAGATCACATTATAGAGGCGTGTGAGATACATCTCTGTTAATATGGATGGAAAATATGACGGCAGGGGGTTTATCCGCACATTTTCAAAACCACAGGTATTGTATGTGCTCAGTTTTGAATCATGAGAGGGATATCTACACATGACGATAACCACATGCAGGTGACGATATCAATCGAGGTCCAGGTAAGTTGACATGACTATCTCTCTTTATAAAAAAAAGAAGTTACTTTTTTCTTGTGTTTTTGTTTGGTTTCTCAAATTATAAGTTTCTGGAGCAAATTGACTATCCAAACACTATAGTTTAACTATATGTTAGGCTTCTTAATCAACCTTTTTTTGTAAAAAAAAAAACAAAATAAGTGAAGTTGCAACGTAACATATGTCAGATTATCCAATAAGGTGTTGGTACGACAATCCGTCACACAACTTTAAAAGGACCAATTTGATAGTTACAAAGGTGATAGCTAGGACTTACCGATCTACTCTTCACCTAAGAAGATCGTAATGCCGAATAAGCACGAGACTATTTCTTGAGTTCTTTTATAGAATATTTTCTATCATGTTAATTGCAAATGTGAATCTCTTGAAACAGTTGCTTTTTATTGAAGAACCATGATATCACATCTCCGCGAAGTAACCAAAGCAGAAAAACAAGCAGGTGTAACTTTTTAATAAGAGATGAAACCTCATTATAATATTACGAAATTTCCAAATGCAAATATGCTCTATCATTCTATTTTATCCTTCATTTTTTTTTATTGCAACGGGCTTGTAACCCAATGACACTTTCTCACCTCTTCCACATGGAAGACGAGGGTTTGATTCTCGTCAAGAGGGCGAGTGCTTGGTGCGGTGCCAGATGTATCAAGAGAACAAATTAGTCATTTTCCATTGGACCAAATTGCTGGTTAGAGTGCAGAACTTGATGGAGTATTTGGGGCTGATTTACATTTTCGTGTGCTCCAACCAATGGACGCCAACCATAATTTGACAAATTTCCTCAAGTACTCTAACTTAAACACGCTTCGAACAACCAGACAATAGATTGGATATTTCTCTGTCTACGTATCCATTTTCATGTTTTTTTAATACCAAAACAAAGTTGTTTGTTGGACTTGTCATCAATTTTTATTTTAGTTCTTCATGATCATATCCATCGCCAAAATGTACACCTATATGCATAATTAAGTATAAGTTTAAAACTATTACATCGTGTCTATTTCGGAATCCGATCTCCTCTATCCATGCACCCTTGTCCCGAAAACTATTACAATCTAGTTCCGATTTTCGGCCATCAGATTGTGTGATTTTTTTTTTAATCCAACAGCCGGAAAAATCTTTCAGCACAGAAGCACAAGAGTGTTCTGCACAAAGAATCTTGCTTCGTCTGGTTGGATAGAATGACATGTGATGCATGTGATCGACATCATGCCCACAGCTGCGTCGGCAAGATATTAAAATAGTGATACAATAAAATATAGTAGAAATTGAAAATAGGAATATTGCGTTATGCACTCCTCTTTTAAAGGTCAAAATTACGCGGAAAGAAATGGCATTAGTTGTAAAGCAGCAACATGCACTTTGAAAAAGTTTTCATTCAACTTCAAAACTTGCTACTACTCCGCTAATAATACTCCCTCCGTCCCAAATTGATTGTCCGGTCCGCAAAACGGAGTGTTAAAAATAATGCAATATTTTCAATAAAAAATTCAAACTTTTTTCACAAATTAAAAATACTCATTGATATCTAGTAAGTTGTTAAAAAACTTTTGATTTTTTCTTACAAAAATTGTATTATTTTTAACACTCCGTTTTGCGGACCGGACAATCAATTTGGGACGGAGGGAGTAATACAGATGTTTCAGTTTTTAAATCTATTTTCAATATGCGTGTCCTAAAATCGAATTATCACTAAATAAATAACTTTTAAGAAGTTTTCGGGAATGGTTTTCTATATATATATATATATATATATATATATATATATCACTCAAATTAAAAGATCTTAATTGGTTTGTGATTCTAACGTAATTTTCAAAATCATCTTAACAAGAGTGTTTCTCCGACCCATACGGATGGTTTTAATTTGAATCGTAAGTTTCGTAACAAATCATTACGAAAGTTACGTTCTTAATTTGCTAAAGTAGTTGTACAAACACACATCAACTACACAATGATATATAGCAATCACAATAGAACTGTTTGAGAAAAAAACATTCTTCCACGTACTACATGCATTTGTCCTTTTTCTTGATCTTTTCGTGTTCTTCTTAATCAGAGCTAGGAAACAAATTAGCGACGATCATAGTTTACTTATATAAGGAACTGGTGAAGTTTCTTATTGGCGTATACTATTCTTTGGAAAATGACGTCTAAAGCTTGAGTGTCCTACACAGATTCTTTGGATTCCTCATTAATGCTAAGATAAGATTCTTGCTTTGTCTTTTTTGATACATAATTTAATGCCCGGGTCATCTTGATCGCACCTCGACAAATTTCCGAGCTCTAAAGTTAATTAACGACAGGCCGGCAAGCCTTGAAGGACCCTAAGATTTAGAATGTTTGGCTTTCGTGAGATTTGAAGTTGCGATCTCTTGGCCAAACCCTTTAATTTCTTTCTGATGCTCACTTGGCTATACCGAACTATTTCTCTGCTTTGTCAAAAATTAAAGCAAAGAAACAGTTTCTTCAACAATTAGCTACATGCACCTTCTTAAAGCAGTGGGGCATTTGAAAATGATGGATTAAGCTTGAGTAATGAACTTGAATTCCTCCGGTAATCATCAATTAATTAAGTCAGTTTTGCTTGTTTAGAAGGTTGTGATGATAAATTAATAGAAAAATAGATGAACGTGGGACATGCATGGAAGGTTAATTATAACAAATTGAAGATTCTAGAAAGCCACCGCTATATAGACCTATTTCTGTGTTGTCCAACTTATTTGGTTTCATGTGTCCAAGTTTTTCTTTAAGTGATGCTGTAAGTTTTTCTTAAAGTAAATGCCTTACGTAGGAAGCAGGTCCAAGCGGGTCGACTCAGGAGGATGCTCCAAGAGGTTCAATTAAGTTCTGCTTTCTAATTTTTTCTTGGTGTAGGTCACTTTTTGCTATCGGGAGGCTAACAATGTGGCTGAGTACTTGTTAGCCAAACATGCAGCGGTTTTTTCGGACCGGTTTTGTTTTGCATAGTGCTGCTCCCGACTTTTTGTTATCAGCTTTGTCTCAGAATCAATGAGGAACAGTAGTTCCTCATTTTGTAAAAAACTTTCACTCTTGTACTCCTTTTGACTTAATATGAGTTATGTTATGGGTTTCAAAAAAAATTGTTTCTTGGTACACCTCATAGTGTAGGGCAGTGGTAAAAATACGAATAGATCGAGTCAGGATGCGCCTACAACCAAATCTAGAAAGGCCTAAAAAAAACTTGGATTTAAAGTGACACGATCGATGTAAGTATTGTTCACTTAATTGGACACGTAGATCTTCGATATATTTTTAAAATCCGCATTCCATCTACGTATCGCAACACTCATACTAGTTCCTATAATCTCGGTTGTAGCCTTTTGCAAATTTGGCGTGATTTGATAAATCGTTGTTTGTTCCAATTATCTTCTGTTAATTTCTTAGAGTGATTTAGAAGAAAGATAAAGGTGGTGAGAGTGTTGCAACGTGGGACTTGAAACCAGATATTTTCCAAATTAAAGGACCCATGCAAGTGACAGAATGCAACTTGGGACTTTTGAAACCAGATATTTTCCAAATTAAACCAGATACTTGTGCGCATCTCGATTAACACTGGGGCCATGAAAGTAACGACCAGACAAATCCTCCAGTGGCTCAAGGTTTGGAGTATTTTGTCTCCGTATGATTTGTACATGCAATCTCACTCAGCCGAACCCTTGGCGTTTATTTCTTTGTTACAACAGTTTCTTGTAATTCTTGAGACATCTGAGGAGGTTCTATACCATATTATACTCCCGAGAACCAGAAATGCTCGTAAAAAAATTATTAAAAGAATTGAAAGAATTTTCCAACTTTATAGTGGTTCCAATATATAGATTGACCTTTGGTATAAAACATGCCAGCTCGTATTTATATCTTCCTTACTATAATATTTAATTTATTCAAAAATAAATTCCCCTATTCTGGTAATGCCCATTGTCGTGTCACGTGGTAAATAGAAGTCAGTGAAAAAAAATGATAAATAAAATGCAAAAATTTAAAAAACATATACAATGCGTAACTTTCCAACTTTGCAATTAAGCCTAGCTTTTTTCTCCCCAAGGTTTCGTTATTGCATGACCATCCACCAATCTAGTAAATGGCCAGGTAAACAATTTAATCAAGAAATCAAGATGGACTCGTAGTAATTTAAATAATCAGTGTATTGACTTTACCCTCGATGTGGCACGAGGAGTCTTTCATTTTGTGATTATTATTAAAAATGTCAAATGAGCGTGGTCACCAACGTGGATCTCCATTGTGAATACGATCGAAGGTGTGATGCATCTACTTGGTCCATGTGTTATGCACCTCCATTTGAACACGACTCGTAAACCAAGTAGATGCATGACTTATCAAGTGATATCATATTTTCTATTTTAAACATCATGGGATTTTATTATTTGACGAATATTTATTTCAAATGGTTAACCAAGTATTACTACCATTTGGATATATAATTCAATCCAATCTGATACTTCTGTCTGATGAAACAATTATATTCCCCAGGTGAAAACAAAACTTGGAACAACAACATCCGTAAAAAATGGTTGAATCAAGCCTTAAAACAATGAAGAAATAGCAACAAAAGAAAGAAATGGCTCGGATCATAAAATTAATGTTAAACAGTGCCACCCCTTAATTCAATCTTGGCTTGCCACTGGGTGCATGTAACATAATTACTACTAACACTTTTGAAGAATAAAACCTCTATGATTGGATTAGAATGCACTTGGCGTGTTTTGTTTAGGGATTCGATGTGTTTGTTCCATTTTTTTTTTTGTTAGGTTGAAGCTTTGATTTTAAAATAGCCAGGGAGGCCTAAATTATAAGTTACATAATGCGAGTACGTGAACGTGAGAGTTAAGCTCTCTTTTGTAAACATTTCGAACTTCTAAATATCTAAATTACATCACATAGTGCGCATGCGATCGAGCATTATAGTCGAACCCTCTTTCGTAAATGTTTGAAACTTCTAAAATTTGTAAGAACGACGATTGAGTGCGAAAACGTACAGCGAGAATTTTAAGAATCAGAGCGGAGAGTCTTTCGGGATATGATTGTATTTGTGCTATTAGGGCCCAAATTAAGTTAGGTGTCCAACAACTTTTCAGAACCAAGTTTCGATCGGTCATCTCTTGGGCTCCAACTTTTGCATCTAAGACCTTAATTATGAAGCTGTGGAATGGGCTCGGATTTAACATGATATGTAATATACGTTTCATTTTGATTATATAATTCAACTCAATATGATACTCATACCTGATCAAACAATCAAAGTCCCAGGTAAAAACAAAACTCAAAACGACAACATCTCATAATAAAAAAAATGGAGTAACACAACTACTGTGATAAGACCAAGGCATTGGCCTAGTGGTTGTGGCATTTCTGTACTAGTTAAAATGTTTGAGTTCGAGTCTTATTGCTGCGAATTGCAGCACCCCTTCTCCTATTATATCCTATCAATTGAAAAAAAAAAAAAAAAACTACTGTGATACTTTTTGAAGAATAAAATCTCTACGATTGGATTAGGATGGACTTGACGTACGTGTTTAATTTGCTTAGGATTCGGTGTGTTTGTACCGCTTTTTATTGGTCGAAGCTTTGTTAATTTGTAAAATAGCAAGGGAGGTCTAAATTAAAGTCATAATGGGAGCGCGTGAGTGTGAGAGACACTTTCTTTCGTAAACATTTCTAAGGTTTACATTAAGTCGTATAATGTGCGCGTGTGATCGTAAGAGTCAAACTATGTTTTCGTAAACATTTCAAACTTCTAAAACTCGTAGGAGAGAGCAAAAGCGTATAACGAGAATTTTAAAAATCGGAGCTCAGGGCCCTTTCTGGATGATCATGCGACTAGGGCCCAAATCAAAGTTAGGTATCAAACAACTTTTTCAGAACGAGGTTTGGGTTGGTCTTCTTTTGGGCTCCAACTTTTGAACTGAAGAGCTTACTCATCAAGCTATGGAATGGGCTTCGATCTAACAAAATACTCCGTGTGTAATATATGACCCATTTGTAGATATGGTTCAAATATTCAATCCGGTACTCCTATCTGATCTTTTTTTTTTTTGAGGGAGGGCAACATGGTAATTTCACCTACCAACTCACCTAGACAATTGCGACTAGGGAGAGGTAAGTGAACCCTTTATACACACGAACAAATCCAAGCTCTCGATGTGGGAGGCCCCTTGGGCCCGCCTATCGTAGTACTGCGATCCGTAGAAAAATTCTTGGGCCTGCATCAGTTGGTACTCTTATTTGATCAAACAATCAAAGTCCACGGGTAAAAACAAAACCGAAACAAACTCATCATACAAGTAACATAATTATTGTTAACACTCTTTGAGATGAAAATTATCTTTCCGTGTTGATTTAATACGAATTATACAACACAAATGCGACTCTCTTTTCTTGTTTGTTTGTTTGTTTTTTTTTTCATCTTGTACCTATTCCTTTCACGTCTCCTTTTCTGAACCTAACAACAGAAACAAAAATCTTCTTCTTTTAGGCTATGTTTCGATAGCAAGTATCTCAGGAGGAAATGAGAATGTGATTCCGGAATTCTAATATTCTTATGTTTGTGAAGAGTGAGAATGAACTGATCTCTCAATCTAGGATGAATCACATTCCTGAATAGAAGAGGAATCTGATCCCTCTCACATTCTATGAGAATCTTGAATTTCTGGTCCAATCAATATAAAAAGAAAACGTTTAACTATAGAATATTTCTAAAATAAATGATTTCCTAAAAAAGATTACTTAATTAATTCAAACGTCGGAATTTGATTCTTAATAATCAAATTCCTATTCCATCGAATTCCTACGGAAAACTGATGCTTACGGCTCTGCTTCTATAATTTGCTCTCTTTCCTCCCCCTTCATAGTGGGCTGAGTTGTTTTAATTGGGCCATTATATCCAAAATCCATGACCATAATGCATTCAGTTTGGAAAACATTTGATTTGGTCCAACCCTGTTCAGAAAAATCGAGATAATGTTCAAGTGAAGGTGGTAGAAGTTTGGAGAAGATACTGGTGGTACCTATCTCTATCTATCTATCTAAACCTAACAAAAAAATTGAAATGGACCCCACGGGCCCACGGCCTTGGTGAGAGAAGACCCATGAAAGTACCAGAATCCTCTTTTTCCATATCTATAAATACCTACTCACTCCACTTCCCTCTCCTCTCATCATCAAATTGTTCAAACCTCTCTGTAACATCGTTACGCATTGTGCAATCTACTTTCTTTCTGTTCCGATCACTTCCATTATCTTCAAATTAAAATTAACATGTCTCTTGTTCCGAGCTTCTTCGGTAACCGCCGAACCAACGTCTTCGATCCTGTCTCCTTGGACATTTGGGATCCCTTTGATGGTTTCCTCACATCTGCACTCTCCAACGTGCCAGCTTCTGCTCGTGAGACCTCTCAATTTGCCAATGCACGCATCGATTGGAAGGAGACCCCGGAGGCTCATGTCTTCAAAGCCGACCTTCCGGGGTTGAAGAAAGAAGAGGTGAAGGTGGAAGTGGAAGAGGGAAATATTCTCCAGATAAGCGGAGAGAGGAGCAAGGAGCAAGAGGAGAAGAATGACAAGTGGCACCGCATCGAGCGAAGCAGTGGCAAGTTCCTCCGAAGGTTCCGATTGCCGGATAACGCCAAAGTGGATCAAGTCAAGGCTAGCATGGAGAATGGAGTGCTCACTGTCACTGTGCCTAAGGAAGAGGAGAAGAAGCCTGAGGTTAAGGCAATTGACATTTCTGGCTAAAACAAACCTTGTGTGTTCTTTTGTGTGTTCTTTTTTAAGTAATATTAAGAGTGTGAAATAATAATAATAATAATATTAATAATAATGTTGTGTCTTGTGTGTGAGACGGTTCTAGCATGTAACTTTGCGACTTGTTTTGAATGAATAAAAGTTTTATCTGTATTTTGGTTAATTATGCATGAATATTTGGAATTAATCTAGCTTAGGTAACTACTCAAATGTGATTCAGAATCAGAGTCCCACAATATTAGATGAGTGTCCGCTCAAGGTAATAACTAAATACTTCCATGTTCCCTTAGGAAAAATATTCATCGTCATTTGTTTCGCTTGGCAAATTTTTTGTTTATAATCTTTGAAATTGTTACAAGAACTAAAGAAACACGGATTCAAAGACTCGCGACCCAAATCCGAGATTGACAAGAAGCAAATCAAAGAAAATTATTCATCATCTTTGGTGGTGACCAGATCCCTTTACTCATCACAAGACAAAGTGTGTACATCTCTTCACAACATATACTCGAAAAAAATGTATTACTCAATTCCAATGAATTAGTGAGCATCACATTTTACTTTTACTTTTTTAAAAAGAAATCTAATCTAGTATTATCCACGTTGAAAAGGACAGTAGCTCTAATGTTTATCTTGAGGGGTTGTTTGGATGGGGATATAGCCTCCCAAATTTCTTTTCACCCCTGATAAAGGGAGATAAGTTCCCATATCCACCATTTGGAAGCCTAAAATTGTTTCCAGATTACTTTTTTCCCCTCAAAACTTATCCGGTTGTGGAGGGGTTGAGGGGATAACTTTTGGGCAACCCGCCCCCCCCCCCCCCCCCCCCCCCCCCGCAAAAAAAAAAAAAAGAAGTTATCCGGTTGTGGATAGCAGTTTATGGACGATTATGCCCCTTCGGTTTCATGGGAAAGAAGAGAAACATAATAAAATAAAAAAGAAAGGTGGGTAATAGTAATAAATGTAGGCAGTAGTGGGAACATGGCCACATGGGTTTTGATTAAAAAAAGGGAACATTGGTAATAAAAAAGATCCAACCTCTTTCTTTTTTTTTTTCTTTTTAAAACAAGACTCAACCTCAAATTATCCAAAATTAATTAAATATATTGAGTTTTGCATTTATATACTTAATTTAATACGTAATCAAGTTTAACCCTGTACATGGGCCAAATAGTCATTTGACAATTTTTTCCCTTATCCACCCATCCTTATCCCCCCTTGCATAAAACATCCAAATCAAATTAAATTTTATTTCCCCTCCATAAATATTACACCATTGTGGGCCAACGCTTCAAAAACAATTCCCTCTCTTATCTTATACCCCCTCTAAAACTTATCCCCTGAAAATAATTCTCCATTCAATCGGGCCCTTGTATTATTTTTTTTCTTTTGAATTGCTGGTAGCGTAAAGTTTATCTTGCCATGGATTTTTAAACATGGATGGCTTGAATTAAATCTGAAATTTTACAAATCCGAGCCGCCCATTGTTCAAATTAAAATTCGAGTCATTCATTACCGAGATAGATGACCGGTTCGGCCACTCTAGTGTGGGGCACACTAAATCACCCCGGGTCCCGATTTCAATTCAAGCTTTCGCTTACCTAACACTAGTGTGTTTGTGCTCGTTCGATGCACATGATAAAAAAAACTGCATTGATTTTTTCCTGTCTCGTGTATCGAACGGGTACAACGCTAGTTGAGAAAAAGATAATTTAATATTTTCTTCGGTCCCATGTTCCATATATGCTAGCATTGATCTTATTATATGCACCAAAAGTCATATATGAGTGAAAAATAAATGGAATATCACGTGACGATGTCCCATAGGGGTAGAATAATTTTTCCTACGTATTCAACCCCCACGTCTTTCTCCCTCCCTCTCCCATGTTTCCCTCTCTCTTAAAAAAAATCAAAAATCTAAAAAATTAAAAAAGACGGTTTGATGAATTTAAAAACTAGTTATGTTGAAGGTTATGATTGTGAATGGTTCTTCAAATTTGGTCGTTAGAAGGATTAAGCTCGATTGAAGAATGAAGAGAGGGTGTCATGAGGAGATGTTAAGGTATAATTGAGAGGATCGGGTTTACCAGGTGGTTGGATAACTGGCAAGTTGAGTTGTGTGATTCATTGTATCACAATGGTCATATCAATGAACTGAAAGAAATGTGGGCGAGGTAGAGCAAGAGAGAAAGGAACCCATATGTGAGAGTGTTTATAGATTCTGTGTCTAATTGAAACCTATATGGTATAATTGAGAGGATCGGGTTTATCAGGATCGGGTTTTGACTTTTCGCGATGTGAAAGTTTTTCTGTTAAGTCTAGTGGATATTTGCATCTGGATACTGGACACTACACCCAGTCCTATGGGTTTAAGTTAGAGGTGAGTAATAGGTAATTTCGTGTCAATTTCGTGTTATATATCAAAATCTTATTTATAAAATCCCACAATATTTTTCAACTTATCAAATCTTTCATGTCATGTTCGGGTCGTGTCATGTTCGGGTTGTGTTTTCATGTCAAAAAGTCCTACTTTTCGCTAAATTTTTATTTTTTTTAGTTGACAGTTCATCAAACTAATGTCCAATGTATAGAATTACCCATAAAAATGTTTATTTTTAGCTCAATTATATGAATTTATTTTGTTTTTCGTGTCAGGCATGCCCACCCCTAGTTTAAGTTACACCAATACATAGGTTATAATGTTAAATCCAGACAGTCTATGCCAGCCTTATTTGATTAAGTTAACCACATTAATTTGCAGGTTAAGTCTCTATCCAAACACACTCCATAATTGTGATTTTTCTTTTTACCCATCGATTGGATGACACGTGGAAGGGGTAAAATTGGAAAGGTGAAAGGTAACATCGATTCACCGTTATTAAGTTTGAATTAAATAAATTGATTAATAACAACAACACTATGGAAAGTTTTAAGGGTCATTTTACTTGTCTAGTGGCCAGTACAAGGCGTGTTTCTTTTATGCGTTGAATATTACGGAAATTATTTTGTCTGTCGATCAAGTGACAGATGTCAAAAGGGACTATGTCCCACTATTCCACGATCAAAGGAGCAGTTCACCACGATTAGAGAGGCAGTTTTCCAGACGTGGGTTCATTCTATGGTCGTGGAAGTTATTTGCCAGAATTTGAAAAGAGATTCAACTGCCATCTCGGAGGGAAGATTTGAATTCAAACTTGAAAGGGCCTCTATTTATAATCAAGATCAAGACAGTTTGAAAGACACACAAATAACGCCAACATGCCTTTATTTTTTATTTTCTAGGAGTAGTTTTAATAAAATCCATTTTGTTAATCTTCTCCCATATTTCATCCACTTCATTGTTTGTTTCCAAAGAAGTCCTGAAAATGACAAAGAACCAAACTCCACTTTCATACTTCACATCCCAGCAATTCATGATACGCTTTCTCTGTCGATTGGATCGAAATCAGAAATTTAGATAACACCATCACCATTGAATTGTGTGCATTAGTGTCCAATGTGGCCTAATTGGATGTTATGGATAACAATCAGATGCTGATTCATAGCATTGCTGAACGAGTTTAGTTGCTCGTCACAGAGGTTATGGCATGGCATGCAACAAAACCAAGCTTGGGATGTTAAAACCTTTTATGGCTTTTGTAACTAAAGTAGGAAAACTCTATATTTAGAAGTGTTGAACAGATTTGTGAACAGATTTGTCAATGATTTATGAATAGACCTGGTATTTGATCTAAACTTCAACTTCCCTTTATATTTTGGTAATGAAAATGCTTCTTGGAGTTATCCTAACCATACCAGACCAAACTGAGTTTTAAGTGCCAATCAATTGGGATTTTTGAGTTTATCTTCCTAACCTTAAAAATATTCTCCGAGGATTTTCTTGCCTTGATGCATAGCCTGTTGTGTCGATTGAGGAAGCATTTCTTGTTAATTACCTTGTATATATATACTAGTGCTAATCCGTACCTACGGTACTATGCATCTCTGTTGGAAAAAGATGACAGTTGAGTGATTTAGATGAAAACTATGGACACTTAACCGGGAAATGGGAGGATGCATTATAGCCTTTGGATAAAATGAATCTAAGCCCTTCCAACAACTTGTCCCCGCACCTTTCTGTTTTATAATAGATATATTGTCTTCTTACCATTACTCTTTCCTTTTATGTGGTTGTGTCATTATCTCGCAGAATGCTTGAAGGAAGCTTTTGAAGCAAGAATTAATTGTTTCTGCAGCAGAATGAAGGGTTGACTTGACCGGGAAGCCTGATTTCAATCCATGTTAAGTATGGGCTAGCTTTAGATTGTACATGTTCCAATGTGCCTGTCATAGTGTTAACAACAATATGTGATAGAGTAACTTCACTTTGGTCTCCAAAATGGGAGTAGGATCTCTATTTTTGGAGACCCAGAAGTAAATTTGGAGGTCAAATCTCTAAAAAGTACTATGGATCCTTCCAATATTCTCTCGTAAAGTGAGAAAATACGAAATAAATTATAAAATCTCTCGCCAATATATCACATCTATTCTCTTTTTTTGTGTTTTAGAGGATGGGTCGGAGATACTCTTAAAGACGATAATTCTAACGAATCTAACCTCTTGTAGGCTTCAGTATATGTTTCTGTCTGATAACATATACTCCCTCCGTCCCATAATATTTGTCCGGTCCGCAAAACGGAGACGTAAAAATAATACTATTTTTGTAAGAAAAGTTGGGAAAAAATTCAACAACTTACTAGATCTCGACGAGTTCTTTTAACTTGTGAAAAAAATTTGAATTTTTTTTTGAAAAAAATGCATTATTTTGTAGTCTCCGTTTTGCGGACCGAACAAATATTATGGGACGGAGGGAGTATTGGGATTTTCCTATTCAAAATCATAAGTATTATAGGGAACTCTGCATCCATGCTTTTCATACCATTGGTTCAAAATCCACTCTTTAAAATTGTATGGACGAAAAAACATATTGAGGCCTAGAATGAATGAATGAATGGTATTGAGTTGTCGAATCAACATCGAAAAAACACATCGTTGCACGAAAGGATCTTTAACTATCCCGTGTGTGTTTATGGAATGCTGTGATTGTAGAAAGAATTTTTCCGAGGGGAAAAAACTGTAGAAAGAATGGGATACTTGTGAAAATCACAATGCGCCAACGTAGATGAAAAGAAAGAGTTCTCTCTAAGAAAAAGGAAAAGGAAAAGGAAAAAAGAAAAAGAAAAAGAAAAGAAAAAGATGAGAGTTTTTTTTCCTTCTTCTCCATCGATGGGCCCAAAACAAAAGCAAGCTGTCACTGCTCACGACTTGAAAAGAACTCTTTAATTTCTTTTTCTTTTTTTTACTAGTGTAATTTCGCGTGCTTTGCATGGTGTTGTGTTTTCACTGGTGTAATTGTAATTGTTTATGTATGTAAGATGGTTCAAATAGTTATGGAATTAAAGAAGTCGTAAGAGAGAGAGAGAGAGAGTGAGAGAGTAGTTGGATTGAGAAGATGTATACAACTTTTTATTCTTATCAAAATCAAGAGGGGCCTAAAACACTCATGAAAAGTCTTTTTTTCTCAACTAAGCAAATTACGACCTAAAATACCAAAAATAACCCCGAAAAGCCTTTACTTCTTGACTAAGCAAAAGAGGACCTTAAATACCTAAAATACCCTCGAAAAAGTCTCTTTTTTTTTTACTAAGCAAAGTAGGACCTAAAATACTCCCAAAAGCCTTTTCTTCTTTACTAAGCAAATGAGGACCCAAAATATCTAAAATACTCTCGAAAAGCCTTTTTTTTTTTACTAAGCAAATTAGGACCTAAAATAACCTCAACTCAAGACGTCCAAAAGAAATTTGAAAGATGCAATTTATAAGGATAATTTTGTCTTTTAACATGGTAGCTTTGCTTGCCTTAAATTAGGGAAAAGAAAGATTTTTTTGTTTTTTGTACCTATAGAAAACAATATCCTTTAAATTATGGAAAAGAAAGATTTTTTTACCTTATTTTCTTCTTGACTAAGCAAAAAAAACCCTACACTGAAATGCCTAAAATACCCCCATATCTTAACTCCACCATTGACAAATTACGAGGACAAATCGGTAATTTTACGGGGTGGCTTGGCTTACCATCCCACGTTCTTTTAGATCTTCCAAGCAAGGCGAAATGACGACCATATCCTTCAACTCAAATTACAAGAGTAATCCTATGAGGAGTAATTTCGTATTTTTACAGCGTGCCTTGACTTACCGTCCTATCTTTTTGTATTACAAGTGTATTGATAAAGTTAACCCAAAACAAAAGCGACTTGGAAAGCATTCTTTTCATTTTCCTTTTCTTCTTTTTTAAAGAAGAAAAAAGAAGAAGAAACCATTCACCAACCGACACACCTCATGTGGTTTTAGAGATGCTCTTCGGAAATTACCCACAAAATACTAAGGAAACTGACGGCCACACAGGCTCATTTTGAATCCCGCTACAAGCGGTTCATCAATAATTTAAATAAAAAAAAATTGAGTGGGTTCATGAAAAATTAGTTCAATCCGATATGTGTAAGTGTTTGATCCAATGTTTCATTTTCTCATTCAGTGAAAGATTGAATCGAGCACCAACACTTATCGGATTGAGCGGATTTTTCATTTGCCCACTCGTTTTTTTTTTAAAAATTATATAACAGCTTGGATCATCCATGCGGGATCCAGAATGGGCCTCGCATGGCCATCTGTTCCCGTCAATTCCTGTAGCAACTTTGTTATCAAATTACCGTCTGGACCTTGAATGAAATTACCATTCGCTTAGGTTGTGTAACACCTGACACAGTCCTAGTTACGGGAATTTTTTCAGCGTCGGATGGGCACAGTCACGTGGTGCCCGCTCGCACATCTCCCTACTTACTTCTCCTCCCAAGTCCCAACAACTTCAGAGTACAAAAATGCCTCTTCGCAGTAGTTCCCTCGGGATAATATATACTCCCTCCGTCCCATAATATTTGTCCGGACCGCAAAACGGAGACGTAAAAATAATATTATTTTTGTAAGAAAAGTTGGGAAAAAATTCACCAACTTACTAGATCTCGACGAGTTCTTTTAACTTGTGAAAAAAATTTGAATTTTTTCTTGAAAGAAATGTATTATTTTATAGTCTCCGTTTCGCGGACCGGACAAATATTATGGGACGGAGGGAGTATATATATATATATATATATATATATATATATATATATATATATATAAATAAATAAATAACCCCATCCTTAAACCCAACACACCACATTCACAACTCACAAATGGCTTCAACAAAAAAAATACTCATCAAGCTCCTTGTAGACAACAGCTCAAGGAAGGTGCTCTTTGCAGAGGCCGGAAAGGACTTCGTCGACTTCCTCTTCGGACTCCTGGAGTTCCCCTTGGGCTCTATTTTGGCGCTTATGTTCGAGCATGGTGTGTCTGGGTCTGGATCCTTGGGCAAAATCTACGAGAGCGTCAACAACCTCGACAATGACTATCACGTCTCGAATCAAAGGAGGGAGTCCCTCTTGAGACCCCGCATTGCTGATGTAGCCTCGGCTTCACACACCACGCACACTCTGTTGATGCAATTCCCAAAGCAGGAGCACTCCAATCAATTCCAAACACAATTTGGTCCCGCTACTCCCGCATATGGTTGGAGTAGTTATCCAACAGCAGTAACTGCTCCAGCACCTCCAATGGTGGAGGAAGGTTATGTTAAAGGAGTGGTGACTTACATGGTGATGGATGATCTGATCGTGAAACCCATGTCCAACATCTCTAGCATTTCTCTTCTCTGCAGTATTGGGGTTCAAAATCTGAGCTCTGTGGAAGAGAAGACCGTGGAGGTTGACTTGGACAAGGTATGTTAGCAAAAATATTTTCCTTTGCAATTCCAGTTTAAACTTTGAATCTGTTCTTGGTTTTGAGTATGATTGAAAACGTGGGGGTTTTCTTTGTTAGGGTTTGAAGCTGTTGAAGGCCTCCTTTGAGTCCAACACCGTTCTCACCGATGTGTTCCTCCCAACTATGCGCTTTTCCAATTAAGACGTTTGTTATTTTAAGGTCACCCCATCTTAGTGAGTGTGGCTGTAGCTATTGTGATGGAAGGATGTGTGGCTAGATTAGTTACTTGTAGCTAGCCTGTGACTTATGTTACTTTGATTGCCAAAATTTTCAGTAGTTGGGGAAAAACTTAATTCTAAGGCTTCCTCCTGCAGTCTCAGTTGTTTGTTTAACAATTAACATTGATCGTCTAATATAGTATTATGGGTTGTCTACAGTCTACACCTATATATTCCAATTTTCGTATCTCATTTCTCTCAGTATTTGATGAGCTCATAATGCAATGATTTACGAGGGAGCCGGCAAGGCTTTTCTTAGCCTAGTTTTCACTTTCATGATCTGGAAATATTTCTTCAAGCTTTAGAATATTAGTAGTAAATCTTAAGCCGCAAAAGCAGCTATAGGGTATTAGTGACCGGAAATTAACAAACTAAAGAGCCGAACTTAATTATCTACTAGACTGAAATTTTAAGACTTGCATTGGAAATAGAGGAGAATAAAATTGATACACCATAGTTAAATTTGTTATCCAAGCAGATGTTCTCCGCAGATTACTACTGTACAAGTGACAACATTTTCAGGGGTTGGATTAAAATCTCTCTCTCTCTCTCTCTCTCTCTCTCTCTCTCTCTCTCTCTCTCTCTCTCTCAAGTTAAACGCCACTGGAAACTAAGCCATGGAAATTCACATAGCTATGATCAATCAATACACAGCTGTTACAGAAATCACATTTTGCTTCAACAGAGAACTGTCCATAAAAATTTGCTGAGCATGTTTTGCTGGTTACTCAACTGCTGTCAGAAACTCCTCCTCATTTGACAGAATGCCTTTGTTATATGGACTTGTAAACCTTGTTTCGCTTCCACTTGGGGTTTGCCCTGAACAGAGCAAAATTTCGAAGGCCAATTTTGGTAAAGATGGCACAACTACTTAACAAAGGCACCACAAAACATTGATATACAGATACAGACACCTGGTTCAGTGTGGACAATCAGATGGAACTCTGGATACCTCTTCCAATTTATCTGCGTACAAAGAAAAAAACCTGTATCACCTGAAGATTTCACTTCCCCTATTCGTCATTCATAACACTACGAAACCAGACTTGACCCATCCACGGTGCTGGCTAGACATTAACCTTACTCTTTGTATGTCCTCTAGAAGAGGAAAAAAGCTTCAACAGGTCTTCTCAACACAGTAATGCGATATTTGGAGGGTGAACTGTATTCCCCAGATAAAAGTGGAGGTAGATATATATAGTATTACAAAGGAAGAGCTTATTGACATAAAAACGATTCTGCAGGGATTTATCACAAGACTTAGTCGACAAAGGCAAGCGGAAGCTAAACTCCTATCACTATATTGACGACATAAGCATCCGCCCAGATCAAGAAACCAAAAAAAATGTTGGAACCCAAATGAACATAGCTGTACTGATATAGGGACATGGGCCAGCTTTCGCGTAATAGCACATGGCTCAATTCCAGCCCTTCTTTTCTTTTCTTTGATTTTTTTTATTTATTGAGAGACAACACTTTGCTTTGATATTTGAATTAGACGAGGAGGGTAGAGGGAGCAGTTCTTTTATTAACAGAAGAAAAGTAAAAAAAAGAAAAAGAAAGGAAGCTAATGGGTACCTGGATCTCTCTTAATTCCATGGACCATGTTTCATTACTTAGACTGTCATTGAGGCTATAAAATTTCATAGGCTAAATGATCTTGTCAAATGTACTAGTGAAAGAATTATTAATGCCACACTTTTCAATCTTGTTATGGAATTGTCTGGGCCCAAGTACGTAATCGGTAATCCTCCACTAATTTAACATATTCAAACACGTACCCAAAATCGGATTACGCAAAATTTACTATAATGAAGAGAATATTTGTGCACACAGCAGTGGCCAATATGCACTGTGCCGAGTTGAGAGTTACAATTCTGACCATCTATTTTTTTTTTCAAGACAAATGTACTAAAACCAAGTACTCAATGACATCTGATCAAGAAGATGTTTCTGTGGATGAAGTAACATTTGTGTTTTTCCAATATGAATGTTCCAAATCATCAAAATAAGACTGGAGTAGTATATTCCAGACCAAGTTAACGGGATTTTATCATTTCAATACTTATCTAGTTCGCAAACGACCTGTTAGGGTTCGGACTTTCCGGGCCCAAGTTAGCGGGAATATATCATTCCAATACTTATCCAGTTTGCAAACGGCCCGTTAGGGTTGGGATATTCCGTTCCCAAGTTAGCAGGAATATAAAGTATCTACATATTCAATTCCTCCTTTCCAGCATTCTTTCGTACTAGTGCTGTTTTGGGACTCCGGTTTTGCTAACGAATCAACAGCCAGACTCAAAATGGCTACACTAACAGAACCCAAAATACGGATGAAGCTCCTCAAAATGGCTACACTAACAGAACCCAAAATACTGTTTTGGAACCCAAGATTCCTGGTTATACCGAAACTAAGCCCACTGCTCTGTTGAAGCAATTGGCATATCCTTATCACCCGACTGATTATGGGTCAGGGCCACATCCCGACGGGCATGTCAAAGGAGTCGCGACTTGCATGGCGATGGATGATCTAACTGTGAAACCCGTATCCTCCATTTCTAGTATCTCTCTTCTCAACGATATGGGGATCCATAACTTTGGCTCTTTGGAAGAGAAGACTGTGGAGGTTGACGCGAAGAAGGTGTGATTATTAGTATTAATTGTTTTAAAAAAGTTTTTGAGCATGTTTTTGTGATTTAAGATAAACATTTTATTCTCCATGTTCTTATGTTAGGGTTTGGAGCTTGTGAAGGCCTCCTTTGGCTCTACCAAAGTCCTCACTGATGTGTTTCTCTCTGCTTGCATTACGTCAAGTAAAAGAGAAAGGGTATGTTGTTTTACTTTCCAGTTGCGGCCCTAGAATTTTTCACGATGGTGGTCGTTGAATAACTTAATTTCAATAAATCCTATTAAAAAGTCTTACATAATGTGTTTTTGTTTATCACGTCTTCAATGTGTTTTTGTTTATCACGTCTTCTATAATGTGTTGATGTTGACATTTTTACACCAAAAAGGTACAAACACACAAGATTTTAATTGTATTAATTCAACCGATCTTTTGTGATTTCCACAAAAGGTGAATTGAAACTTCTATAGTTTACACAGATGAAAACACAAAATAGCTAGCTAGCTAGTTTCACTACATTCATTTGATTCATAAGTACTGAATAAGGGCTACCTGAAAACCGGTTACAAGCTGATTTAGTTTCTATTGATTGGAGTGCTTGCATGATATCTAACAAATACCAAGGTTAGGGACCTTCAAAATGTTTATGGCTCTTTATAAAGTTCAGTATTTCTACGAGGATTGACTCAGAAGAATACCGATTCTGGTCCATTGAGGTCAACTCAAACCAAAAAAAAATGTGCAACAAACGGTCTGGCAATGTTTTCTTGTTTCTTATTCTCTGTTGTTTTTTCAATTTGGATTGTCTGGCCCTAGCTGTTGAAAACCTTAATGAACCAAATATGCTTATAAAGAGGTGGACCGGTGGTAAATGCTGCCTTTTATTGTGCTTGAAGAATGCGATAGAAACTTGTATGTAGAAGAGTCTTGCTTTGCTCATTTGACCAAATTCAGGTTAGGCATACTAAGTGAAAGGCGACGAATCAACAACGTTCATAGTTTTCTTTTTCATTTGGGAACTAGAACCCGTACGCTCATTTTAACTCTTACAAATCGGTACACATTAGCCCTTTCCTGTTAAGTTCACCAATATTTCAAGCCTTGCAGTAAATTATTGCTTATTCGAATTTCGATAATGTGGCAGTGGCATTTCCTATACAAGGATACTAACCAAATCATGTATTTTTGTGTGTGAGAAAGGTGTTAGTGCAAGCGTTGGGACGTCTATGGTCACTGTCATTTTTTTGCGGATAGATGAGTAGTTGGTCTACGCATCTCCTCTTCTCATATTTTCCTCTGTGATTTTCGGTCCTTCAAACCCAGAAGATCATCCTTTGAGAATTTTTGGTCGGATTGTTACCCTGTTGTGTTGACTGAGGAAGGAAATTAGTTTTCACCAAATAAGCACTTCTTCTCAAATTACCTAGCCTTTAGTTCTTTTACCACGAATCTTACCTTGTTTATGTGGTCATTTATGTCGCAGAACGCTTGGAGCTCTTGAAGGAAGACGTTACTGCAGTGGGAAGTACTTTTGACTTGGAAGCCTGATTTTTGTTGGCAGTGGTGTGCCTATTTGTCGTAGTTTTAGACCGGTATATATTTCAGTTTATGCAATGTAAATCTTGACCTTGATGTTAAGTTGCATCTCGAAACTACTAATCACCTAAATGGAGTTTCGTTAGTGTCAAATATGAATCGATGTTGAAAGCTTTAAACGAGGGTTTGTTTCTTCAAAGGCACATGTTGCAGATGTTGCTTCTTACTACTTATATAGGTACCGTTAACTGCTTTGATTCCCTCTTAGTCATCAACATGCTATACTATGAAAACAAGGCGCAGTATTGGTTTGATATAGTAGCGGCGTAGTGTAGCGTAGAGCATATTACAGTCATTTGTTCAGGACCCATACCTTTGGCAACTACTCCTTTCAGGGTTAACAATTGGCCGGTAACCGTCGTTTCTGCCTAGGATTCATCTGAGGTAGGACCGAATTGCAGGACGTGAAATTTTTCAGAAATTGGGGACTTCTAAAGGCTTCCTCCTGCAGCTTCACTTGTTTGCTTTAACATTGATCATCTAATAGTAGAATTTTATGGGTTGCCTAACCTATTCCACTTTTTGTTTCTCATTTCTTTCAGTGTTTTATGAGCTCATGAGGCAATATTCACAGGGAGACAGCATGGCTTGGCTACGCCTAGTTTTAACTTTTCATGATAGAAATATCTCTTCGATCTTTCGAAAATATTAAATGTAAAAAGTCACGAAAGCAGATATATGTTAGTAGCGACCGGAAAGACCAAACCTTAGTTAAAATTGAGACACCATAGTTAAATTCCATCTCTAAAAGTCCAAAAATGGAGAAAGGATGTGATATAATGGAGAGAGATTTTGTAATTTATTTATCACTTTTTGTAGAAATGGGAGTAGGGTCTCCATATTTGGAGAACCAAAGGCAATTTAGAGACCCAAATATCTAAAAGTTAGGAAGGGTCCCTCCTAGATTTCCTCATAAAGTGCAAAAAGTGATAAATAAATTACAAAATATTCCTCCAATATGTCACATTCATTCTCCATTTTGGACTTTTAGAGATGGGTTGGAAATGCTCTTATACAAGCAAATGTTCTCCGCAGATTACTGTACAAGTGACAACATTTTCTGGGGTTGGATTAAAACCTCTCTCTCTGGGCTATACAGAAACATGAAAAGAATTTATACGATGACATATCACATGGAAAAGAGATTGACCTTGGGGCTGCCTCTGTTTGGAGAGAAAATCCCCAGCTGAAGCTGCAAGCTCTAGACGATCCATAGCATTTGTAACCTCATTTTGTCTCCATATGATATCAAGTTAAACGGCACTGGAGAGTGGAGTCTGATCCATGGAAATTCACATAGCTATCAACCAATATGCAGCTGTATAAAGAAACTGCATCTTGCTGCAACAGAGAACCATGCATAAAATTTGCCGAGCATGCTGTGCTGGTTATTCTACCGCTGTCAGAAACTCCTTCACATTCGACAGAATGCCCTTGTTATATGGATTTGTAAACCTTGTTTCGCTTCCATTTGGGGTTTGCCCTGAACAGATTTCAAAGACCAGTTTTGGAAAAGATGGAACAACTTCTTACAAAGACACCAAATCATTGAATTACAAACACCTGTTTCAGGATGGACAATCAGATGGAACTCTGGATACCTCTTCCAATTTATCTGCATACAAAGGAAAAAAATCTATCAACCAAACTGCAGATTTCACTTCCCCTATTTGTCATGCATAACACCACCTTAACCTGACTTGAGCCATCCACGGTGCTGGCTATACAATAACCTAACTTCTTATATGCCCTCTAGAAGAGTAAAAAAACAACTCCTGCGTTAGGTCTTCTCAGCACAATAAAGCAACCATCCGTGTATCTCGGCAAGATTTGGAGGGTAAACTGTATTCCCCAGATCAAAGTGGAGGTAGATGGTTTTACCAGGAAGAGTTTATTGACATCAAAACGGCTTGGGAGGGAGTTATCATAAAAAACATAGTTAACAAAGGAAGGTGGAAACGAAACACCAAAGCAATATATTGACAACATTAACATCCACTGCTTCCCTATGAAGAACAAAATTTTTCTTAACAGAGCTCAAGAAACCAAAAAAAATATGTAGGAAGTTCAAGGATTACAAATTTACAATGTTCCAGTAATACTCTGCAAGCATTCACAACATAATGTGAAATGGCTTGACGCATATAACTATTTTAAGTGGAGTAAAACAGGCATAAGGAACTTACCCATTCATCAGTTCTGATGTTGAAACAAACACAATAAATATGCCATGCCAGGAACACTCCCTATAAACATTCACCAGAATGACCTGTTAGATAATTAAAGAACCTGGAAACGTTTCTCGATAATACGCCATTCAAGCACGGGATAATTTATGTAAGAGCAGAAGCAATATACACCTGCCATAGCAATTGGAGAAGGGAGAATATCATTGTGCTGATCGCCAAATTTATATACAAACTAGCCTGCACACATAAAATGTCAATATAGTGAAAAGATTGAGTGATGGTGTATGA
Source organism: Rhododendron mucronatum var. ripense (assembly GCA_019656295.1). Lineage (NCBI taxonomy): Eukaryota > Viridiplantae > Streptophyta > Magnoliopsida > Ericales > Ericaceae > Rhododendron > Rhododendron mucronatum. The sequence goes on from BPLT01000178.1 coordinate 213,771, forward strand.
AGAGTCTCATTTGCCTGCCAAAATGACATAGTACAAAAGGGAAAATACCAGGGAAAGAGATACTATAACATACCAGATGCCCAGTTTTATCCAGGATCTTAACCTTTGCAGTGTCTGAGATCCATCTACAAGAATGCAAATTAGCACAACTGCTCTTACCACACATAAAATGTTGAAACTTACAAATTAACTATCCAGATACACTAAGCCATACTTTATGTTTTTATGGAATTCTAAAAGTTCAAAACGTGATAGTAAAACATGTATACATAAATGGTTCAAAAGATATGCTCTAATCAACAAAAGCAAGAGTTTAGCATTTCACGATGTTCAAAAACCTGCAAAAAAATACCACAACCTAGAATGACAACAACATCAAGTCTAAAATAGTCGAGTGATGACTGCAGATTCATCTCTTATTTAGATCTTTTACTTGGGCAAGACTGCAGATGTTTAAAAGCCCCCTCAATGTATGTAAGGTAGATTTACAATGTTTTGGTCCAATTTTTAGCCAATATGATCCAATGCCGAACAGCAAAACAAGCTCTTTCTGTTTTTGCAGTATACGACCTCACAAATGTATTTAGGCATAAAGAATTCTGGCTTACACTGAGCTGAGCTTGCTACATACGAAGCTTCAGTAAAAACAAACCCAGCAAGGAGGATTATAAAGAGGACACGGTTCTTCTGACCTGGATTAAAGTAATATCAACTTCAGCACCCACAAAGGCAGAAAGGACCATAGGTGACAAAAAGGAATTGTAGTTTAATATCCAGCAAAAGGAAACATAGTTTCCCCATGCAAGAATTGCTTTTGCAAGGATGGAAGTATGGTGAAGTGTCTCCAATAATCTCATAACCTACATGTGACCTGTGAGTCTGTGACCAACAGACCATACCTATACAGTTCCCAAAAGCAGGACAGTGGTGGTCAAACCCCTTTACATAAGCCTTGCAGTGCCCACAATGTCTGACTCTCTGGAGTGGAATAGCAGTCTGTGATAAAACCATAGACTGAATGCTTCAGGATACGCAAGAATTCGATGATAAACGAGTAAAATATGCGCCAAAATTTGTTTTTCTTTCGTAAATAGACTTTAATGCGGATAGAACCCTGAGATATGTTCAATCGAGATAATAAATTGCCATACTGAAATGCAGGTTCAGACAGTTCTACACATACTGCCACTAGATATGAACAAAGGCTTAGGCTTTTCAACACAAAATCCAGATTCAAAGCATTCAAGAACCAATTTGAAAACATGGATGTTATGGTATAAACAGACTCAATAACTCAAGTTTCAGTGGATGTTCATAGTTTGTTACAACGACATTTGAGACCCTGACTTCCTAGTATTTTTTGAAATCAAAATAGTAGTTGAAACGTGAAATTTTAAACTAGCAAGGCTACCGAAACCAATTTTCAAAACTAAAACTAGAGGGTAAAAGATTGTTAGCAGTATTTATAGAGTACAGAGAGTAAAAGATGAAATCACTGGAATCAGCTTACTTCTTCAGCAGAAAACTCATAGGACATGTCACAAGTTGATGGCACCAGTTCCTGCACCAGTAGGGGTAGTTTCAGTAGTCATGTTGTCTTATCTAAATGGATGGGAATCTCAAGCTCTCAACATTTACAACCTTAGAATGTGCTTCAAATACCGATACAGGGCGCTCTACAAAACTGTTGAGATGGGAAGATTCAGTCGTTACAAAACCAGGGTCTGTTGACAGGATACTGGCACCAACAATATACATAATCAGGATAGTAGATAAATAAATGAAAATTTCTTGCGTTCTTGTACGATGAGATCAATTTGATTAGCATGAGTGTAGAAACAAGAATCTAACCTGCATAGACCAACCATGAGCATAATGAACTCTGTATTCAGAATAAAGTCCATCAAAGGTGAAATGACTACAAAGAAAAAAGATATATAAGGAAGTCAGTATTTGATACAAGTCAAATACAAAAACCTAGAAAAGACGATTGCCCCAGAAATAATTTTTGTAATCACTATTAGTCCTCGTCCCTTTGACATTAGAACCATGAGGTAGTTGGATGCAGCTTGAGATACAAAATTCGGCAATTGCCAAAATTTAAGATGGGAAGAATTGATCGTCTGCACAAATCAGAAACTCCATCGAATGCAAGGTGGTAAAGGAACTTCAAATTGAACTTATATGCTTCAAGTTAGACAAATTTTACCACCCACAAAAAAAAAAAAAAAAAAAAGGAGAGCAAAACTCCAACATACCTTACTTATATTGGACTTGGAAAATAAATAAATTAACAATTACCTCAAATTTCTATCAGTAAAGCTAGACGACATGTAGACAACCATAGCAGCCGCTGGAGGCAATCACATTATTAGGGGGATGAAAAAGTAGTGATGACGAGTGAAATTGGTGTCCAAGCTTCTAACACTAAAGGCAATACAGAAATGGGGAATGAGAAAGTGGTGAGCGAGAGTGCGCCAAGATGATTTTGATCCCAACTCCAAAGCACACGGTATGGTCACTAATATGTGTTACATTTTGAGCGTGCTGGTATATTCTTAGTTCAAAAATTGCTTTAGAGCTACACAAAGATGTTTCAATCCCAATTCATGCTATACTAGTAATTCACTTCATTACATAGAATTCAACAAAAGAAATGTACCAACTGATATTCAACTTTGAAAAGGCAGACACGTCACACATGTCCGTTATGAACAATCTAGGGCTCCATATAACTATCAAAACAGGGAAATCAAAACAGAAACGAAATTGTTTGATTAACTGGTGAATCGAATTGAATTACCTAATCCAAACTAGAGACTATAGAGAGATTACTGGAACAAAAAGAGAGAGTGACCTTGTCGAATTACTCCAATATAAACACCCCAACCGAACATAATATTGAGAAAAACGAAGGCCGGCGCCGACGCTCGGACTCGAAGTAGTCTCTTGCAGCATCTCCCAACAGCAGCCAGTGGCAACATTACTACAGCTGAAGAGAAACAACCACTTACTCCATTAATCATGTATAACAGATCATATACATATATATATATATATAGAGAGAGAGAGAGAGAGAGAGAGAGGGACCTGAGAGAGAGAGGAGGGTGAGGAGGGAGGAGTTGGGGAAGAAGCAAGGAAGCATGTAAAGGGCCAGGTGAATTAGAGAAAAAGAGACGAAGGACGTCAGACAACGACTGATCAAATCGGACGAGGCTCTGCGATTCCTTGTGTGCTCTATTGATTCTGCTCGCATTTTTTTCTGCTCCAGAGGAATCAGTTTTTTTTTTTTTCTTTTCTATCTGGGAGGAATCAGTTGCAAAAACGAAGACCTTTCGTGGGGGAGGAAAACACACCGAGGGGGAGAGTATCTAGTTAAATTTGAAAGTAAATGAGGAAATCAATTTCCCCGGGTCGGGAGGGATCCGGATTCTTTGGTGGTGGGCTGTGACTGTGAGGGGAAGCGTGACCCGAATGAACGTGGCTTCTTCACTCGCATGAGGACTTGGGCCAGACTTTTCCTTAGTACTACAAGGCACAAAATCCGGCCCTTATCTAGCTACAGTTTTTTGTTCTGTTTTTGGTGTTTTTTTAGGAAATTAATTTTTACACTCCTTTAATTGATGTAAACACTTTTTTTTTCGTCTTTTAGCAAATGAATTTACAAAACAATCCTTGCACGCATACACTTTTTACGAATTGGGTGTCCAAGAGTGAGAAATTTGGATGTTCAAATCAAGCTAAATTAAAATTGCTACATGTTTTATTTAACAAAGAAAAGGGGTATTCAAGTGGCCACCCTTTGCAAAGGGCAAAGCCCCATTGCAATAGGAATTTGTTTGATATGTGCATAAGCTGATCAAGGATACCATGCATTACTAAAAAAAAATATTGAAAGAAGCTCGGGACATCCAACATTACCAAGAGAGAGAGAGAGGGAGAGAGAGGCCAAAGGTGGGTAGGGAACATGTCACGCCTCTATCCATGTGGACGCGTCAACTTGAACAAAATAAGCACACACACATCGAATTGGCCCGGATCTTGTCAAGTTTGCTAAAAACTTGTTTGGTCCATTTTGTCACAAAACCTTCTCCTAAAAAACTTGTTTGGGAATGATCCAAACCCTTGATTTAGTAGAAGGTTTTGTGGCTGAATCTTGACCACAAAACAGACCAACACAGACAAATAGGTTTTTAGCAAACTTGACATGATCCGAGCCCGACATGGAACATGCATTTCCGAGCCCGGACCGGACCACCAGAGATCCAAGTCCAACAACAAATAATACTAGCTACTACGAGACCACTAGGCACTGGTACTTCCTGTTCCTGTTTCGTTACAATTAAGTATTTATTTCCTTAGCTTTCCCACACATTTGCGTACACATTTTTGGTATATCATTCACTGCTACGTCCTGATCGATCTGACCCCAATTAAAACTTGACTGGGATATGATTGGCTGAGGGAAAGAAAGAGAGAGATGGTGGATCTCTCTTCTCTCTCTCTCGCTTTATTGGCCATGCTGTTACGGAGTTTTCGTTGCTTTATTCCTTCATGCTCATGCTAGCTACCTTGGTCCTTGCAAAAAGCAAATCCCTCTCCAGATTCCCTCTTGCTTTTCCTATTCTTTGTTGAATACTTAACATATTAATACTATTACCCTCTAGAAGATACGTTTCAAGTTTCAACAATTACAGAAAATTTCTCGTTAGTGGACGGTGGCATTGATCCATTAGAATTAGTTAAAGTACGCATGCGTTTATTAGTTCGGACAACTGAGTTATCTATAAAATTTGAGCAAATTTACTTGTTGGTGATGAAATGATTACCGTATCCAAAAGTTGAACATAGGAATGTTGTTGAATAGGTATGAACTCATTTTAGTGCAATTTTAAATTCATGATATTACTATCCGTGTAAACTCATCTGATTTCAAATGCAGAATTTTTTGTTTTGAGTAAGGAAGTGTTTCCTCTAACAAACATTTTTTGGACCACAATTTTTTGGTCCTTATTCAAATTTTTTTTTTCGCGTTTGTTAGTTTTGTGTCAGATAAGAATGGTATTCTCTCCCTAGGCCGTGGTAGCCTTACTCGCGCTTCTGGCCCATAAGCTCTCCGTCGATTAGAATATTTCTTTCCTGCTCTTAGGACTGCCCTTGACCTATCCTATCCAGCTAGTAGTCCAATCTTGGTTTGTCTCGATGAGAGGAATCAAAAAAGCAAAAAATTATGACATTTACACAAATATTTTTAAAAATATCTGAAAAAGTTTAAATTACATAAAAATTTGGTGCAGAACTAACAACGAAAAAAAAAATTGAATAAGAACAAAACCAAAAAAATAGTGCTCCAAAACTTGTTTTTTAGTAGAAACACCCTTAATTAGGTGATGTATCAGATTTAGGCTCTGTTTGGAACTTAAGAAAAATTTAAAAAAATTCTTCCTATTATTTGGTTGGGAGAGAAAGAGAAAAAGAAGAAAAAAACAATTTTAAGTTTTGAGAATAGTAAATTTTTTCTTCCTTTTTCTTCTCATTATTCTCCCATTTTATTTTATTTTCCTTTCTTTTCTTTTCCACATGTTCCAATCAGAGCCTTAGTAACCCAAAAATTCCTTGAAAATTTGATATCAATGATTATGGATAACTTTACAACTACCATATTTAAGCAGTAAAATTATGACATGGTAGCAGAATTGAGAGAGAGAGAGAGAGAGAGAGAGAGAGAGAGAGAGAGAAGTGCAAAAGGCAATAAGGCGAAGATCGAGTACCATCTTCTACTTTTGACTCCCTGATACACCGGTCTAACCTTGTGCCATTCTTTCTCACACTTCGATTTCGTCGAAATTTGCATGGTTTTGAGTGGGATTTTGGCGTTTTCTCGACTCTCTCTCTCTCCCATCAATCTTTTCTCTTTTTGGTTACAACTCGTCAATCTCTCTCTTCAACTTTAATTCTCTAAACCACCGAATAATAAGTTACTATTAGTCTGTTATTCTGATTAATTATGTCATTCCGAAATCATTTCAATAGATATCTGAATCATAACGAGAAATCTGGATATGTATGTTCTCATGTTCCATTAAGATGGCCGATTAAAAAAAAATGTTCCATTAAGATGATCCACACACAGGATGATATAGTCTTACAAAAGCCCAGGCAAACCGTTGTTCTATAGAGAGCCGAAATCATCTAATCCCAATACCAACTTCTGCCCTCAACTCTTAAATGCATGTCTTCTCGAAATTTAAGTTTTGCATATATTCGTATACTAAATCACATAATGCACCTGTGTGAGCAGAAATGAGAGTGTGAAAGCATCTTTTGTGAACATTTCAAGCTACTAAGATACGAGAGAGTGAGGATCGGTGGCGGAGGCTAGCTCATGACGAAAATTCGAAGCTAGAGCGAGGAGTAATACATAAGGATTAAGTGGCCTGGTTCCTACATAATAAGGTTTGGAGAGAGAGAGAGAGAGAGAGAGAGAGAGAGAGAGAGAGAGAGAGAGTAATGACAACATGGGTAGTTCTGTGGCAGCTGGTTCCCTGGGCTAGTTTTAGAAGATGATCACAGCTACATTTCATGGCAGAGGTCAGAAGAACTTAGATGACATCAACTTAATTTCCAAGACAAAATGCATGTCAGCATGTAGTACTATGTTACGGAAGTTCAATCGAAACATCATTTTATCTTCCATTTCTTCATTTTACTTATCAATTAAAAAAAAAAAAAAACAAACATTATTTCCAAGGGAAGCTTCAATAGGGAAACTCCAAGAGCATATGCAAAGGCCAAATTACCAAAACAATTTTTGAGATGCAGACAATCAGTAAAACCTCATAATATATTGTTACCATTTTTCCACCCATGGAATTGTATTTAGATCAAGAATTCCTTCCGGAATTCGTTGAATTCATTTAGTGCTAGTAGAATTGTAAATAAGGTATAAAAGTATCTAGCTAGAATTCTTGAAAGAATGCAGTATGTTTATGCAAGATTCCCCCCCAAAAAAAAATGAAGTGTCAGTGACTGATCTTCAGCTGAAAAATAGGGCTCTTGGAGTCTGTACTCTGTTGACGCAAACAAACCCTAATGATCAAGTCCGCAATACATTATCCATGGAAATTAAATCAGCTGATCATATCCCCTCCGGTAAAAACAAATAACAAAAGGGCAATCACACATGCATCTCCATACAATTAGTATATGTAAAGCAAACCCAGAAAGCACAATGTTCCAAGAAGATAAAAACAAAAGGCGAAAACTTAAGTAATTAAAAGCACATGAAAACCCTACCAGTAGTTCTTCCTTCTTCAGCTCACCATGATATGGTGCAACATATATAATCCTCAAACTAAATTAACCCCCAAATATTTCGCCACTTCAGTACTATCTTTTCCATTGTTGAAACTTCATTTAGAAAGAAGCGTCAAGGCGATCTTCTCTTTTCCATTGTTGAAACTTCATTTAGAAAGAAGCGTCAAGGCGATCTTCCACGGATATGAATGAAGGGACAAGATTTACAGCAATTGGCTGGTGGAAGAAGAATTAACCCCAGAAAATTCTGCCCATTGATTCCCAGTGCTCCAATACTCCGAACCGCCGATGAACTGCCTTGAAAAGTTAAGCCCTTGGCTGTCTTCCATTTTCACCGGAGTTTGGTAATTTGTGGGTAGCTGATGGTCAAGACCACCCAAGAAAGGCAATCTCCACTGTTCCACTCCACCCACTAAAAGATTGCTACTTCCACCCGAATTACCACCCATCTGAAACCCCAAATCTGCCTCCCCACCACCGTTAGTCACCGCCATCTGTGCCTGAAATCCGGCGATATTCGAGCCTATGTTCCCCCCTCCATATTGACCAAGACCTTGTAAAGTAGCCATGAAGGAAAATTGTGGTGATGGTTGAGTAAAATGACTGCAGCTAGAGGGAGACGGACTCACACTTGTTGACTTATTAAGTCCATTGACTTGAGACTTGGAGCTAGCACTGTTGCTCTTGCTTCTCTTGTTCTTCCGGTAGCCCCCACCGACCGGCACGTTTCTGAGGGCACCTCCTCTAGTCCAGTACCGCCGACATGCCTTGCAGAAGTGCCGCGGCTGAGTGAGGCTGTAGTTGTTGAAATAGCAAAACTTTGTGTTGGTTGAATCGCACCGGGGGCAGTTTAGTCCTGCCTCCGGTTGCGGCACCTTTGCTCGCCGGGCTTGATCTACCATTGAACCTGGTCTTATCACGCCGCCGCCACTACCACCACTTCCACCACCCACTTGGGGTGGTGGCAGCTGCGGCTGAAGTGGTGAATTTTCATTTAGACTTCCTTGTTGAACCTAAAAAAATCCCAGTACCCAAAAAAGAAGGTCAAGAAAAATAATAATAATTAGTAGTATATGGTATATTCATGACAAGTGAAAGACTAACAAGGAATTTGAATATAGATCTTTTGAAATGATCATATGCTTTTGTTTTTTTCTTTTTGGTGAAGAAGATGTTTTAGAGAAATTGGAGAGATGATTGAAGCTTTACCTGGTGCCAATTGGAGTGATCTGAATAAACTGGAATAGATGAGAAAACCATGTTTTTAAGTACTGATCTTTTTCCTCTTTTATGTAAAGTTTTGATGGGGGGCGGGGGGTGTTTGTTTTTTGGAAATATATGGTGGAGAGAGAATCGGGGGATGATCAGTGGTGAATAGAAGAGGAAATGAGAGGAGACGGAGGAAAAGAGAAAGAAGATGAAGGGAAAGATGGGGGGAGGGCTTTTGTTTTGTTATTCTTTTTGTTTTTATTATGTTTTTAGGGTTTTGAGTGGACGAAGTTTCTTCGTCTTTAAGCTTCTTTTTGATGCTGTGGACTGCGCGGTAGTGCGCGGAAAAGATAGAGAATGGTGACTCTTCATGCAAAAAGAGATCTAGAGAGAGAGAGAGAGAGAGAGAGAGAGAGAGAGAGAGAGGCATGTCTAGCTGGCCATGGAATATGGTGGGGATTACCCCCAGATTGAATAGGGTTAACCATCCATGTACTCACGAAAATGGCCAAAAAATTACTTTGAAACAAAAAAAGAAAGAAAAATATTTACAAAACTCCTATTCCAAATTTATTTTATTTTTATTTTTTGAATTTCGGTGTGAGAGAGTTAAGTTAATGCTTACTTGCGGAAAATGCTACAATATACATCCTCATTTAGGTGTTTATGTTTTACACCCATTGATCAAATCACCTCGGTTTATTAAATTTTGCATAAAATTGATAACATTAATTTTGAGTTCATGATATTTGTACAAAAATTCAGTACATATGCACAAAGATTCGTAACATTAACCATAAGCGTATTTCCTCAAATCCCCTTTTGTTGCTCTTTTTTGGGACTCGAACTTGAAAAGAAAATATTATCATTACGCTTGTCATATCTTTATTTTCTCTTTTTACCTTTCAAAGCATTATTATTACTTTTTCTTGTTGCTAATTAATTTCAAAAAGAAATCATAAATGAGACTCTTACAAATTTTTCCTCTTAATTTTGAATTGGGACAATTTTTTGAAATAGTAAAAAGTGCCGAAAGGGACTAACAAATGGGACGGATGGATCAACATTTATTTGTTTTTAGTCTTCATCTTGATGTTATGAATGTTATACTAATCTGGTGGGCCTACGTGGAGGAGTTGCGTGTAATGTAACATTTTTCTTTTACTTCCCCAGTCCTGTGTAAAGTTAGTCCCCTATCAAAGAATGGACAATTTTTGGATCAAAAAGTAAGTTATTTTCACTCATAAGTTTTTTTTTTTTTTGACAAGATTAATGCCTTGTTCTCTTTGCTTTTCAAAAAGCATTTTTTAAAAAATTCCCCCAAGATTTCCTATAAATTCTCTATACTTTCAACATTTCTCTTTCTATCTCTCTTCACTTATTACTCCTACTATTTTTCAAAAAAAAATTCAAAACACAAATCAATCACAGCATAAATATCTCAAGTAGTTTTTACTATAAGAAATTCTACAAATTAAGTACGAAAAAACATTATTATTTTTTTATCGTAAAATTACACGTCGATTTTTTTGGTGAGAAAAATTGCAAATCTTTACAAAATGAAATAACTTTGCGGGGGGATGGATATTGAATTTATAGTATTGCAATGAACGTTTCATATACAATATCATCAATTCCTAGCTACCATTAGAGACCCTTAAACCTGGGTTAATGCTACGCTACTTTATTGTTTCCTTTTAAAGCCTTTTTTTATCAAGGTTCATACAAAACCCTAAATCCAAAATCTCTCATGTCAAACCATTAAAGAAAATAATATACCGAATCCGCATATGTCGCCGTGAAGGATAAAAAAGCTTTCTTATGGTCGTTCATCGATCTTCCATCTGATCCAAAGTCTATTTAGAAAGGCTAGTTGTTGGGATACTCCTCAGGGAGCTGATCACTGAACAAGTGTAGATTGCAGTTCTATTTAGAAAGGCTAGTTGTTGATAGAATTTGACGACTCACATAATGGAAATGGAGGGGCCGTAGAGGCTTGAGAAATAGGGACAGGGAGGATCGGATAAACTGTGGATGAATCAGTCCTTATCATCGGATCAAAAAAAAAAAAAAAAATCAGTCGTTATCATCTGATTCTCAGTGTCGGGATTTCTCGTTAATTTCCATCATCTTAATCAGTACCAGCTGTAACTAGTACTCCAGTAAAGAGTAGTAGTACAGTATTTTTTCTGTTGACCAATGATGTATACTTTAACCTTTACTCAATATCAGCCTACAGAATATGAACGGATTTTGGGCGGTGGAGTGGAAAAGCTAGCCATGCATATATGTATTGGCCCCTAGCGCCCGAGGGGCGTTTTGGCGGATCAAAACAAAAAACGTATTGGGCCCCCAGCCAGTACTACTACTACCTAACCCTATTCCTCTTCCTCTCGTACAGTATATTCCCCCACCCAACTTGCTTAAACCCTAAAATTTAGGAGTTCAGAATTCTCTGTGCCGGGCAAAAACCGATATGCTCCTATGTGAATTTTATGGTTATTGAATCTTGGGCCTTGAAACACACACACACTCCACCGGCCGAAAATCCCTCGGCACAGGGGTTTTTGACACAGAAATTTGGCGCCAAAATTTAGGTGATAATGGATTTTGACAATTGAATTGAGGCTCTCTATTCGAGCTAGTCGTGATACCTTCAGTCGTATAGGAAATCAGCATAATGGTAAGGGTGCGTTGGCGTTGCCCATTGGAATTAATGCTTTTTCCTCGTTCTGATGCCCTCATTCCCTCGATCCTTCTAATCTTCGTGACACATTTTTACAAATGTTTTCTTTGCCGTTAAAAAAAGGGTCCTAGCTTCTATTGAATAAGCTAAGAAAGAGAGAGAAAAACACAAGCTCCAATGCACTTTTTATTTTTTTTCAATACACTTTCACATACTACTTTTATGCACTTTTCACGTATTTCTACAGGGGAGTGATTTTGTCACTCACCTTTTTGTTAATGTCACTCCCCTTTATGTCTATATATGATGCTTTATTTTGCGAGAGAATGGGAGGGGCAAAATCAATTTCCATTTCTACACACTCTTTAAACATTAACGTAGTTTCCCTCACAAAATGCTTGAAGAAAAACAAAAAATAGCTTAAAAGTTTTGCATGCATAATAGCGTAATTTAGCTAGCCCTCCCAATATAATGAAGGCTATAGTTTTGGCTACACATATCCAATTAAGCTAATTTTTCACACGCGGGCCCATTCGTTTTTATTTTAAAAATTATGGACGATTTGGATCATTCGTGCGGGACCCAAAATGAGGTCCGCATGACAGTCGGTGCACCTTGGTCGGTTTTCATGGCATTTTCATTCTAATATACTATAATACTAAGCCCCGCTCCAGAAACAAAATAAGAACTTATTTTTTGTGTAATAAGAAGGCTTGTTCCTGAAAAATAAGAAGGTTGGTATTTATTTTGGAAGAATTTATATAGATACCGACTGGCCGGGGAGGAAAATCGTATTGGCGGCCGCGCCGGGCCATCTTCGGCTACCGGACGGCCGATCCGAGCCGTCCAAAAATTCTAAAAAAATAAAACCGAGGGGGCCGTCACGGGAATCAACGGCATCCGAGGTGTGTAGGGTGCTTGATCCAAGCACCCCTTTTCCGTGTAAGGTGCTTGATCATATATACACAGAAAATGGGTGCTTGGATCAAGCACTCTACACACCTCAGATGCCGTTGATTCCCGCGCCGGCCCCCTCTGTCGGATCGGCCGTCCGGCGCGGCCGCCGGTACGATTTCCCTCCGCCGGCGCCCATTATCATAGCAACAGTCTTATTTTTTGTATAAGACAACTTCAAGCTCAAAAATCATGCGTTTACGCAAATAATTTTTCTACCACTATGGATCTTGTTTGATTGATCTCATTGAGATCTTTAATACGATGCAAAAAAAATTGATATTTTTTTTTCATTTTCATTATTTTTGAGTTTGAAAATGTTAAAGGAATTTTTTATTTGGATTTTGTGGAATGACTCTTCTTATTTTTGAATGAGAAGTGGCAAAATAAGTATTTATTTTTTAAAAAGGTTTCCGGAACGAAGGCTAAAGCCAATTAAGAGGGCAAAAGGGAAATCAGTGGCAGTACTGTCAATATAATCACGTGATACGGAACTAATTAATCAATTAAGGCCTCGTTTGGCTTTAAAAATGAACTACTTATTGGTTTTTATCTTTATTCAAAAAAAATTTGCATTTGTCAGTTTTGCATCAAACATTTGTAACTTATTGATTCGTCTCGGTGAGAAGAATCGGAAAAGTTAAAAATTTTGATCAAAACTCATAATTTTTTTCAAAAAGACAAAAATAAGTAAAAAAAAAATTAACTTATTGACTTATTTTTGTCTTTATTTAAAAAAATTATGAGGTTCGATCAAAATTTTTTACTTTTTTTATTCCTCTCGTCGAGACGAATCAATAAGTTACAAAAGTTTCACGTAAAACAAATAAATAAATATAAACAAAATTTGAATAAAACCAAAAAAATAAATCACTCAACTTTTTAATCCAAAACCACCCTAACTTGGTTGGACCGCAAGTTTAAAAGTGGATCTGTTTTCGTTAATTGTTTCGATGAAGAAAAGCTACATAATGAAGATTCGTGGTGTGGGAATCTAATTCCCTGGCTCCTTCAATTCTACTGGTATCTTGGACAGCTTTCGCTCATTTCCATGCAAAAAAAGCAAGAGTTGCATTGTTGGAAAGGAAGCAAACATTTTGCAGCTTTAAGCCCACGTACTACTAGTCCATCTTCTATGTTGTCTAGTTCTCACCACTCTCTCCATGTTCCAAAAAAAAAAAAATACTCCACTATTACTCCCACTCTTTTGAGAAATTTTTCAGTGCCGAGCAGATATCATGTGATGTCCGCGTGGTGCATTTGGACAGTTCATTTCGATTTTAGATAGCTTGGATTTGGAGAGAGAAAGAGGAGAGAGAGTGTGGGAGTGAGAAGATAGTGTGTGTTTCAATCTGGGTCGTCCAACACACTTTTGAACGGCTCGAATGTGTCTGCTCGGGCATCATAAGCTTGGTGACGTGGTACCCACCCGGCACTGAAATGTGAATATAGAAAAGGGGATTGCAAAAATCATTTTTCCATCCACTTTTTACAATATATTACTCTAACTCTTCCTAAATGAGACTTCTTTTTCGACATACGTACCGCTTACGAAATTGTCCATATATAACACAATTTAGGTTTTAGGTTTGGGCTTCGGCCATTTGGCGGTGGGCTTTGTCCCATTGGGTGTAAGCTTTATAAACGATTACAAAGATCAAACAGAACAATGGTGCACCCGCAAAAGCCACCTAAGACCACCGAAAAAGGATGGCACTATGCCAACCAAAACAACGAAAACTTGAGGAAAACCTACTAAAAACACCCAAAAATCGAAACAAAACTTCAAACCATACCTCAAGACCCAATGCTACGCAAGAAACAAAAACAAACCGAAGTGAGAAATCGAAACAAACCCAAAGACCGACACCAAACCTAACTAAAACGCACTACAAGCCTTGGACACCAAACATAGGAAGCTAAAACTCCAAAAAGCATTGTCCTCCCAATCAGAAAAATCTCTCTCTTCTAACTCTGCATCCTTCTTCAAAGCATTCTCCCTATCCACAATTTCCTTCTCTACCATTTAAACCAACTTTTTCAAATTAAAGTTTCTCCTCCTATGAGTTTAATTCCCAAACGAGAGCCAAAATCCACATTCTTACTAGCATTCTTGAATAAAATAGAATTCATATTCCGAATGTCTATGGATGAGAGAGAAGAGGAAGGAAACATCTTAGCTTTCTTTGAAACTTTTGCCGCCTTAATCCCAATCTCAGAAATAAGTTTCTCCTTTTTAATATTTCTTTTTGATCTATTCAACCTCCTTTAGTCCTTTCCATTTTTAAATGGAATGCTTTGTTCTCTTTGCAACTTAAAAAGAATTTTTCAAAAAATTTTCCCTAGATTTCTCCTAGATTCTCCCTATTTTTAACATTTCTCTCTCTATCTCTCTCCACTTATTACCCCTACTATTTTCAAAAAAAATTTCAAATTCCAATCCAAACAAAGCAGAGAATCTTTCCCATGGATGCTAATCTCATCACTCCTCTCTTTACTCAAAGACCTCAAGCCCCTTAATTAATATTAGATTTCGGCACCCGAAAGATAGGGTTTATAATCGAAAGACTCTCAAAAAGGATTCTCCAAATCAATGCTGTGTTTGGTTTGTGTTTTGAAAAATAGTAGGGGTAATAAGTGGAGAAAGATAGAGAGAGAAATGTTAGAAGAAGGAGGAATCTAGGGGGTATTTTTTGAAAAATTCTTTTTGAATCTCAAAGAGAACAAGGCATGGTGTTACTTGATCATATGACAATTTGAATGATGATCAAGTCTTGCTTTGCATTTCTATAGACTCTGCCCAACACTACTTTCCCACAGAAAATTAATTCTTACAGAAGACGAAATGTTGAAGCACAAAAATAACAGATTAAGAAGTGAAGTAAAGGGTTAAGCAGTAAAGTAATAGTGGCCGGTACTAGTTTGTCATGACTTGAAGGGTGTGAAGTAAAATTTGAAGGGACGTGATCGATGTAGTATTCGAGATATCTACATCAGCGGAAAGATTGATTGCGGAGGAAGTTAAAGCCACTATGAGTTCAGGGAGAAGTTGGTGACTAGGGCTGCACCTAGCTAAGCTTGATTCCAACTAGATGGGTCTTTCAGCTCATTTATTAACAAAGTCGAGTTAGAGCACTAAGAAACTCAGGTCAACTCGTTTACACTTTTGCTTGGAGTTGTGTTAACTAAACACATTAAGGGTCCGTTCTGATTTTTAAAAAGGAACTTTTTGAAAAGGAAAGTAATTTCAAACCTATCAAATCATACGTTTACGTAAAATCATACGTTTACGTAAAAAAAATTAAAAAATTAATTTTTATTTTCATTATATTTAAGCTTAAAATTACATTTTTTTTAAAAAAAAATTTTTTAAAAATACGGAACGGCACATAAAAAGTACTCCTCGTAAGGAAACAGAAAATGATTCCACCTTCTTCATATAGACCATTCGATGGGATGGTGTCCATCATCGAATCTCTCTATTATACACATTTCATTACCTGATGGAGACAACATCACGTGGATGCTCGTAAATGGGTGATAAAGGAATTGCTTAATAATTGCACATGCATGATATGGAAATAGATGCTCTAACACATGAACTGTTGATCCCAACAAAGCAATTGGATGCCAATTACCGGCTCCAAAAATTCTGAGGAGGGTGTTCAGAAATTTTTATTATCTCTAGAAATCACAATTATATATAAACAAATAATATATATTTATTAAAGTATATAGAATTTTACAATTGTGGTCGACAAATTTTTTTTTTAATTCTGTTATGGGCTTTAATTGGATTGTTTACGTTAGATTGATTTGTGGGAAGAGTTTTTGGTAAAGTGTTCAAATATTTGTGGGGAGTGATTTGTCATTCTCCTTTTTGTTAATGTCACAAAAAGGGGAGTGGCAAAATCAATTCCCATATTTTTTGAATAAGGTGTTCAAGAAAGACTGAACTAAAATAATACTAAAAATATTACATATATTCTAAAAAAATTATTTTTTAGGGTGTTCTTTTTATTATATCCTTGGCAAGGTGTGGAGTTGGAGAATTTTTGGGGTGACGGGTGGGTACCACGTCACCCAGCCGCTTGACGTGATGTCCGAAAACGACCCAGATTGAAACACTCTTTTGCCTCTCACCCCAACACTCTCTCTCCTCTTTCTCTCTTCTTTTTTTCTCTCCAAATCTGAGCCTTCCAAAACCAAAATGGACGGCTCGAAGCCTGCTCGGCACTGAAAATCTTCTCGTGGAGTTGCCAGTGCCAATTAGTAACCATTGCGAAAGAACAAGGCCAACGTACCAAACTCTCTGGGTTAGGCTAATTATCGAGACTTGAAAGTTTATATCAAGGACAGGAATCACCTCCAAGAGGAAGGAGATCCCCGTGGATGATCGATAACCAGCAAGGAGATGGAGTATTTAGAGAATTTTTGAAAAGGGGTTTTTGGGCATTGCTTGGGCCAAGTTTAGTAAAGACTAGGGCTGTAAGTGAGCCGAGCTATTCGCGAGCTCGGTTCGTCTCGTTAAAGCTCGGCTCGGCTTGGCTCGTTTACTAAACGAGCCGAGCTCGAGCTCGATTATTCGGCTCGTTTACTAAACGAGCCGAGTAGAGCTCGGCTCGTTCGACAAAAGCTCGGCTCGTTAAGGGAGGCTCGGCTCGATTAAGAGAGGCTCGTTTAGTAAATGGTTAAGCTCGGCTCGATAAGGGCTCGGCTCGTTAAGGCTCGAGCCGAGCTCGAGCTCGAGTTTTGGGCTCGTTAAGGAAACGAGCCGAGCTCGAGCTCGGCTCGGCTCGGCTCGGCTCGGCTCGTATACACCCCTAGTAAAGACTAGTTAAAACGGAAGGTCCCTCGTTGCACACTTTCCCAAAGACCCATACACGAGTGAGCTGGCTCTGAATTACCAGCCCAGCAAGAAGCTTGCGCGCGAGCCAAGTGACATAGGTAAACAAGAGTACTTCGCGCCACAATCATCCCTTTTTTATGGGTTTACGGATCGATGCCTAAATTTAGGGGTTTGCACCCTCATAAGATTTTGAGATCAAAATCTTTGAAAGTGCTATTAACACATTTAGGATCAGTTCATAAGGAGCTTTGTTTTGACTTTGATTGAGTTCTTCGCTAGTGGGCGGTAAAATTAGAATTTCATAATTAATTGATGTGTGCGTAAGTTAGCCCAAATATCTAAATAAATAAAAAAAAAGCAGCTTCCCTAACTCTTCCAAAATAACAACGGCCGGTAAACCAAGCCAAGTGTGTTGCAAAATTGACAACTCATATGATGAACACCAAGTCAACCACTTGATCGCCATAACCTAAGGCTTTTTTTGGAACATGTGGAAAAAAAAAAGGGAAAAGAAAGAAAAATTAAAAAAAAAATTCCCTCCCCTTGTTGGTTTGGAAAGAAAGTAAAAAGAAAATAGGAAAATTTTTCTCACACCTTCTCTTCTTTTCCTTTCCATTCCATAAGTTTCAAATAGATCCTAAATTAGCTTTCTTAAAGAGTATAAGAGGGCTCCATTCGATAATTAATTTGTACTTTATAGACCAATAACTAACATTCATTCTCCTATCTCCTTGTTGGTGTTACTCCCCATAGTACAAGTCCACACACAAAAACTTACACAAATTCACTCGCATGTGATGTGGAGTTCACACACAAAAAATAAATTTAGCAACCATAAAAGAGGGAAAAATCATTTTCAATTTGATGGTGATTAGCCGAGTTCAATTTTGTTCACCCACCTTTAAAAATGGGTGAACATTACCCACCCTGTTCTCTGTCCTATTTAGATGATCAGAACAGTTCATCTCTTAGATCATGATATTGTAACTCTTCTTGTAAATGCTTGATAGGATATATCCATTTCCTATCAAACTGGATCCCTTGTTAATTTATTTGTAGATTGGGTCTTTTAGAGAATTTTTTTTAGATTATCCTTGTCTTTGTTTATGTTGGGATTGGAACAAATTAGTCTAATTCGCCCCCGCCTACGGATTAGTCGACATTTTTCACAAATTTTAAGAACAAGAGCTCTTATTTTCAACCCTAACATTCCTTTGACGGGAATACGATTTGAGATTCCCATTGTACCAGAAGGCCCAAAAGTTCTCTAACGGATTTGGGCTCACATAATTTTGAGGCCTCGGGACCTAACCCGAAAATTGAGCAGCTAGCCCAATGGACTAGGTCATCCAATGACCCATTCCCACAATATAAAAATCGCCAGAGAATCTGAAGCCGCTAAATTGGACTTTTCACATCTGACAACACATAGGCTAAGAAGAACATTCTAGAAAACCTACAAAACCGCCTCCCCCGCCAATATATATCTCTCCTTTCCTCCTAACCCTAACCCTATCTCTCTATCTGCCTCTCTTTCTCTCTCCACCTCTTCTTCATTTGCACTCTCGTTCTCTCTCCTGATATCACACGCCGTTTCCAAGCGACTAGCAAAAGCAATGGCCGGCAAAGGCGAGGGTCCGGCTATCGGGATCGACCTCGGGACGACCTACTCCTGCGTCGGCGTGTGGCAGCACGATCGCGTCGAGATCATAGCCAATGACCAGGGGAATAGGACGACGCCGTCGTATGTCGGGTTCACTGACAGCGAGCGCCTCATCGGCGACGCAGCCAAGAATCAGGTGGCGATGAACCCCATCAACACCGTCTTCGGTAAGCTACTACACTTGTACCGTCCACATACAAATCTCTCTTTGTGTATCTACCTATTATGTTTTTGTGTGATCTAGATCCATGGAAATTTGTCTAGTATTATCATTAAATACGGGATTCGTCTGGATCGTGATATTATTTGTAATCTAGTTTTGCTTAGCTCTTCTGTGGCTATTATATTTCTGTTGTTATCGTTGTTTAAACTGGTATTGAGATGAGATTAGACCATATTGTCGTGATGTGGTTTGCCTAGGGTTGGGAATTCAGATCTATCGATTTACATTGTATTTAACTTTGTACTACTTTTTTATGGGTTTGAGGGAATTGGAAAGGCTGTCAGGTTTTTGATTGCTTCAGGGTAGAAAAATTGTAATGGACTTGCTATTGGGTTAATGGGTAAGTTGTATTGCAGTTGTCAATAGTTGATGAGAACGTAGGTCACAAAACCTAGTTCCTAGTAGTAAGTTACTGTTCCCTAATTGTAGATCACCTTGAAAGTTGATTTGGATTATTGGGTTGATTTTCGTAAGGGACCTGGTACATCTAGTGCCTTGATGATCCTTTGTTGGGTCAATTTACAGTTGGTTCAAATGGATTCAAGAACACTGGGTTTACAGTTGGTTCGAATGAATCCAAGAATATGTTGGCTCGGTTTACAGTCAGTTTGATTTGATGTTGCATCGTTCTATGTTGCATCCGATGGAAATTGGATTGAGTTTACATTTTGGATCCAAAATTGCATGTTGCTCAATTGAGAAAAGGTCCATCTTTGGTTGATGGCTCCAAGTGTCGAACTTGATGGACAAGGCCCTCTGAAACTTCCGTGTAAAGATGATTATAAAATATTTTTTTGAAAAAGTTGACCCGTTGTTAAAACATTAACAATGACGGATTCGTTGTTTGAAATCTTTGTAGTAGTTCTTTTGAGGAACATTCCACATGTTCAAAGATTGTCTGATTTTACACACAAATTATATCGAGGAGTCTGCAAGCTCAGACAAGTTTCTGTGCTTGTTAGTACACTTGTATGCTGGTTACTTAATTTATATATGTGTGGAGGAGTTTGTGTTTGTCTCAAACAGTAATTGTTTTACTCTGTATAAGTGAACAAAAGACCTGCTTTAAAACTGGTAGGTTTAGTGTTACTTTGTGTTGATTGTGCAATTTTCCCTGTTATTACCATAGCGATAGCAATTACTATAATTTTGAGAAGTCCGCTGGTTTTATTTGTTCAAGGAAAAGATATTAATGGACCCACTTCATTTGAGAATGCTAGTTAATTTTTTTTGAGTTCCTCTTATATATACTTTTTTCCAATTGAATTATGGGTTCTGTGAAGTGTTTTAAGCAAATGGAGGGTGGTTGTCATGTACATATGATCTATGGTTCTTACCACTAGGGCATTTGTTCAAGAAGGATCACTTTTGTGTAAGAGGCACCACTTTTTCACAGATTCACATTGTCTGACTTTGTCTGGAGGCAATATGTTGTTTGAGTTTGAAAGTTGACTCATTTGGGAATCTTAGCCTCATTTTCTCGTGTTTTTTTATTGTAGTGGGATTATTCAAAGTGGTAAAGGCCACCAACCCCTTTGTTCATTCAACAGCACACTCACACTTGGGCCTATTTTCCTTGCATTTCATGTAACTTTTGTGTGGGACATGTAACTTTTGTGTGGGACCAAGGAATGGTGTCATGGTTTTGTGTTCACTCTATTGACAAGTAGTCCTTCAGTATTACTCTAGTATTGTTTCCTGCGTTCACTAAAAAAATATGCTTATTTGTGGTTCTTTGTTTTTTCTCAGATGCAAAACGTCTCATCGGGAGGAGATTTAATGATGCCTCTGTCCAGAGTGACATTAAGCTGTGGCCCTTCAAGGTCATTGCTGGTCCTGGTGAAAAGCCTATGATTGTTGTGAACTACAAGGGTGAAGAGAAACAGTTCGCTGCTGAGGAGATTTCATCTATGGTCCTCGTGAAGATGAAGGAGATTGCTGAGGCATTCCTTGGATCTACTGTGAAGAACGCAGTTGTTACTGTTCCTGCTTATTTCAATGATTCACAGCGACAGGCAACCAAGGATGCTGGAGTCATTTCAGGACTCAATGTCATGCGTATTATCAATGAACCAACTGCCGCTGCCATTGCTTATGGTCTTGACAAAAAGGCTACAAGTGTTGGCGAAAAGAATGTGCTCATCTTTGATCTCGGTGGTGGTACCTTCGATGTTTCCCTTCTCACCATTGAAGAGGGTATATTTGAGGTGAAAGCGACAGCTGGTGACACTCATCTCGGCGGAGAGGATTTTGATAACAGAATGGTGAACCACTTTGTTCAGGAGTTCAAGAGGAAGAACAAGAAGGACATCAGCGGTAATCCCAGATCACTTAGGAGACTGAGGACTGCTTGTGAGAGGGCAAAGAGGACTCTCTCCTCCACTGCTCAAACCACCATTGAGATTGACTCTCTATACGAGGGCGTTGACTTCTATTCCACCATAACTCGTGCCAGGTTTGAGGAGCTGAATATGGATCTGTTTAGAAAGTGCATGGAGCCTGTGGAGAAATGTCTGAGGGATGCTAAGATGGACAAAAGCACAATCCATGATGTCGTTCTCGTCGGTGGGTCTACCCGTATCCCCAAGGTACAACAGCTGCTGCAGGACTTCTTTAATGGGAAGGAGCTTTGCAAAAGCATCAACCCTGATGAAGCAGTTGCCTATGGTGCCGCAGTACAAGCTGCTATTTTGAGTGGTGAAGGCAATGAGAAGGTTCAGGACTTGTTGTTGTTAGATGTCACCCCTCTCTCCCTTGGGCTTGAAACTGCCGGAGGAGTCATGACTGTTTTGATCCCGAGAAACACAACCATTCCCACCAAGAAAGAACAAGTGTTCTCAACTTACTCTGATAACCAACCTGGGGTTTTAATTCAGGTGTACGAGGGTGAGAGAACAAGAACCAGAGACAATAACCTTTTGGGTAAATTTGAACTCTCTGGTATCCCTCCGGCTCCTAGGGGTGTACCTCAAATTACTGTGTGCTTCGACATTGATGCCAATGGTATTTTGAATGTCTCTGCCGAGGACAAGACCACCGGACAGAAAAACAAGATCACAATTACCAATGATAAGGGTAGATTGTCCAAGGAGGAAATTGAGAAGATGGTTCAGGAAGCTGAGAAGTACAAGTCCGAGGACGAGGAGCACAAGAGGAAAGTGGAGGCCAAGAACGCCCTGGAGAATTATGCTTATAACATGAGGAACACGGTGAAGGATGAGAAGATCGGGTCTAAGCTCGACCCAGTGGATAAGAAGAAGATCGAGGACGCCATTGATGGAGCCATTTCGTGGCTTGATAGCAACCAACTCGCCGAAGCTGACGAGTTTGAGGATAAGATGAAGGAGCTGGAGAGCATATGCAACCCCATCATTGCCAAGATGTACCAGGGAGCTGGCGGGCCCGACATGGGCGGTGCAGGCATGGATGATGACGATGCTCCTCCGGCCGGCGGAAGTGGTGCTGGCCCCAAGATTGAAGAGGTGGACTAAGGTGGTATTTTTTCCATTGGTGGCGGAATCATCTAGCTACTAGTATTATTTTGATTTTTTTTTTTCTCATTGGGAACTTGTTGGATCCGGATGGCCATATATGTTTAAGTCATCCGGCTTGGCTTTCGAAGGTCGGTTGGGAATTTGGTTTTGCTACTTAGCTTTTTGTATCAGACATATTATTCACAATTCAATTGTGAAATTCTACTTTTTTTTGCTGTTTTCTTTTGGTCCACACTATTATTGCATCATTTGAAGTTTGGTTGGTTTCAGAATATATCCCACGTAGTCATCGGTGGTACTGTCCTTTGAGAGTCAACTCTCCATTAGAATGGGAGCAGCTGATTGTTCGAGGTGAATTTTAGTATTGATCACTTAGCCCTGGAAGCTCAGATATGAGTTTC
Source organism: Rhododendron mucronatum var. ripense (assembly GCA_019656295.1). Taxonomy (NCBI): domain Eukaryota; kingdom Viridiplantae; phylum Streptophyta; class Magnoliopsida; order Ericales; family Ericaceae; genus Rhododendron; species Rhododendron mucronatum. Next base: position 236,567 of record BPLT01000178.1, read on the forward strand.
TTGCAAATCTCAGATGGCCTGCTCTCATTTATCTTAATGTTGAAAGTTTGTGATATTGGATGATAATGTGGAGGGCGTCGTGCAGGGCACCCAATGGCTGCTTGTATTCCCCAAGTAGGAAAACCCAAGTTCGAGTCTGTAATTTAACCTTGTTTGCCAATTTAGCAGAAGACCAAGTTTGAGTCTAAAAGCCCGATCCCACCTGTGAGTATTTGCAAGAAAACAGCAGGCTGCTCTGATTTTTGGACGAGGGTTTGGTGAACGATTTCTCCCCTGCTCTTGATAAGAAATGTTTGGTGAACCTAGTCTGTGATTAACCCGACGTTAGTAGCTCTCGTTTGCAACTACAAGACCTATCCATGGCGAAAGCGAGGTGTGCAAGGGACTTCATTATAGAGTCGCGCTGCCAATGATTGATCAATATGCTCAATGAGAAGAAATGTGCAAGCTGGGAGATTAAAACCTTTCTTTGATTGGAAATTGTAATTCTGTTTTCTTGGGGTAATGGTGATGTCAATAGCTGTGCACATTTCCTAGCTAGTAATGCTTGTGTAGGTGCCCTCCCCCTCCACCTCTCGCGGTGATCACTAACGATTCCTGTAAGTTGATCCATTTGAATTCTGAGAATATCCTCCTCCAAAAAAGGAAAGACCAACCTTGCACATTGAAGCAGTCAGTACCGGTTCGCTTAAATGGACTTGATTTGATTGGATCTTTGGCGTTGAAATGAGAAATTATCACTGGACTGCACACCACTCTAGATGGCTATTCATGTGCACCATTGTAAACATCTGAAATGGACTTCGTAATGGAGTTCTTATTGTATTGTTCCAGTATTCACACATTTATACTTCTGGATCGACATACATCTATGATATATCTGATGTAGATAACAACATCATGATCCTTTCGGTTTTATCCTGGATTTGATTTGTTGGGAGCCTTTCACTATGTCTGTCCAATGATTAAGTTCCTTTTGTTTCTTAACGATTACTAGTAGAGAATAAATTCTTTAAACCGCCGGTGTAAACATTTGTTTCCTCCAGATCGATTGTATTGCGACACGTGTCAAAACAGTGGTCCCAATTAATAAAACATGGCGACGTGGCACAATGCAATTGATTTGGAGGAAACAAATGTTTACACTGGTGGTGTAAAGAATTTATTCTCTACTAGTAATCGTTAAGAAACAAAAGGAACTCAATCATTGGACAGATAAAGTGAAGGGCTCCCAACAAATCAAGCCAAGATAAAACCGAAAGGATCATGATGTTGTTATCTACATCAGATAGATCATAGATGTATGTCGATCCAGAAGTATAAATGTGTGAATATTGGAACAATACAATAAGAACTCCATTACGAAATCCATTTTAGATGTTTAAAGAATTTATTCTCTTACTGAAGCAGACACATGTGAACGGATGCAGATTGGCATATCCAAAAACTCAGACAAAGCCTGGTTGGCTTAGTGCTAGTCACCAGCACATGACAATAAGAGATCTCAAAAATCCCTTGGTATGAGGTTCGACTCTATTCGCATGCTATCAATTTTTGTGTTGGGTCTGCTCATACAAATTTTTTTCGACTCTATTAGTGGCAGTGACATTGACCTCTGAACTAATCAATGTATTGGCCAGATACCAAGATACAAAATTTCTCATAAGTTTTGAGATACAAAGCAGAGTAGCACTTGTCTTGATATGGTGACGAAGGGGTGTTTTGGCTAAATAAGCAAAGCAGTTTATTTTTTGTTTTTATTCAAAAAAATTCACATTTATTAGTTTCACATCAATTTTTTTGTGAATTATTTAGTTCGTCTCGACGAGAGGAATAAAAAAAGTAAAAGTTATGGTCCAAATTTTAAATATTTTGAATAAAGACAAAAATCAGCTAAAAATTGAGTTTGGATCACAACTTTATACTTTTTCCATTCATCTTGTTGAGACAAGCTAATAATCCACAAAAATTTGATGCGAAACCTAAAAAATACCCAAACAAATTGAATAAGAACAAAAAAAAAAATACTAATACAAATGGATTATTTAGCCAAAGGAGGTCGAAGTTAATTTTGTTTAATAACTTGGAAGAGGGATGCGTATTACCATCATGTCTTATTGATGGAAGTATTGACTTCTGTTTGGTACGGAATCATCGTGTTATTTTAGTCAATTAGAGATAAGAATAATACTTACCAACTTATAAAACGAATGGACAAAATGAAACCCTTGTGCACTGGGTGGAATTTCATGGCATCCCACTGTTGACTTTAATTTTCCTAGGCTGGTGATTTTTCTTCGGGAGTGGCAAAATCATTTCCTTTTTCTTATTGTTCAAAGTTTAAAGTATTAATCGTGCACTTAAAAGCATATACTTCTGAGGTAGTGGTACTATAATAGAGAGATCCTGATATGATCTATGACGTGTTATTAAAATGTATATCATCCCACACATTTTATGGCATGTCTAATAAACGTGTAGTGGAGAGACTCGTAACAATAAATAATTTTTCCTAACGCGGATATTGCAAGTCTAGAGTTAACCAATCTAAAGATCGGCTTATCCTACCCAGCATTTCTAAATTGATTGTTTGAAATTTACTATGAAAGCTTAAGCAGCTTTAAAAATATGTCGAAGTCTGACAGGTTCACGTAGGAGCTGATTCCAAGTTGAACGAGCCGAACAGTAACTTATTCAAATTTTGTTAAAAGATCAGTGAACTTGAAATAGTAATGTTCAAGTTTAGTTTGGTTACGTAAATAAATTGATCACGAACAAGTTTTCAAAGGAGCGCGCACTCTCTCTCCCTCCACCAACAGCTTTCAACTCTAGCAGGATATTTTTTTTTGGTTTTTTTGCAAGAAGTATGCCAGAGTGTTATATGACTCATATCCCCCCAAAGATATTTTAATGTAAGCTTGGCTTCTACCGGTCATAAATTCAAATTTAAATGTAGGAAAGATTGCAACTTGCAGCATGTGAGGGTCAGAACAAATGTGGGCCCCCTTTCCCTAACTGGGCATTTATGTAAAATCAGTTACTACTCCTATTATCGAGAAGTTTCTGGGTGCCGAGTAAGTACCACACACGTGGTATCCAGTCGGCGATTTCGGCCATTTAAACATGTTTTGGACGATTTGAATTTTAGAGAGAAAAAAAGAGGAGAGAGAGTGGTGGGGTGAGGATAGAGAGAGGAAATAAATCTAAGCCGTCAAAAACATTTTTGGACGGTTGGAATCGCCAACGACAGTACCGTTGGACACCCAAAAATTTCTAGTTACAATGAGTTAAACAGAGTAGTCCCTACACTCCACCAACCCATGGTCCACTACAGCTACCGAGTTCTGTCAAGTCTCACATGAATACCAATACGAATATATCATACATGTTTATCTGTCGCAAAACTTGGTCCTAACTTTAATCATTCACGTAAATACGATCAAGAGAGCTGGCTAACAGGCTAAGCTGAACATTAGAGTGCACTGGCCGACCCGAATTTCCGAATTCCGGGCTTGCGTAATTACTTAGAAGGAGAAAGATTTTTGACAAACCCAAATTGCAAGAATCTCTTGTTGTCACCTGTTAGAGTACGTGATGAGTAGCAATAGAGATACATGTTACTTAGAGTATGTACACCAGATAATGTACAATACACTTTTAGTTATTTTAACTAAGAAAATAAAAAATAAAAAAAAAATCAGCTGCAGCAGCTTGGGGAAAAGGCAGCTACTTTTCATTCTTGAACAGTGGTTCAGTACTTCTGCCGAAGATGGTACAACTACTGTTCACCAGCTATGCTTTGAAAAAATAGTTTCTCTCACCTCTTCTCTCACTCAGACCACTATTCATCTTCTCCCACTCACTCTCTCTCTCTCTCTCTCTCTCAAAGTAATAATATTTTAAAAAAGAATAAGTAAAATAGATTGTATTGGTGTAAGGTTGAAAGAAATGTACGTAGATAAAATGAAAAATGTGCACTGTTCAAGAGGTTTTTTAGCAAATGACTGGTAAACTTACTCTTAAGGTTTCTAATCTACCTTTGTGTGATTCCTATTGAAGCATATACTCGAAGGGTGGGTGCAAGGCGGGCTGTTTTAAAACAGACTCTCCATTCATTCAGTATGTTGAAAAATAGTACTAGGACCTTAGATGCCACTAACGCTTGTGGGTACAAGAAGTCTATCGGATTACATTTACCGCAGTGTACGTGAACTGTTTATAGTCTCCTCTTGAGAAAATTGTATGTATCCAGCTAAATAATGATTCTGAAGTGAAGATCAAGACCAAATCAGTAGAACATGTCTGGCCTTAGTCAACCTCGTGAACCTTATTGCGCTTGTCTTTTGCTCAAAAAGCTTGTGTACTTAGAAATGGGATTAGGTTTAGTAAATATCTCATAACTGCCCTGTCCAAAAGGGGGAAAAAAAAAAAATCGAAAGGTTGAGATTAATTAGCAGCCCTCTGTGTTAAATTCTTGATTTCGTCACTGGCCGTTCATATCTTCAATCAGGCTTGTTATATTGTCTTCCGGAAGAGAAGGATTTGTTCAAGCAGGCAAGAAACTTCGAGTTTGTCCTTGCTTTCCATGTACCAAGACAAAAATGTCAAGCTTGTGAAGTCTGATTTGGTTTGGTTCGCGCTTTGCTGAATATTACGGTGATTGGTGGTGTAAACCCTAAACTATGAAAACATAATACTCGTAGCACTTGATGTAAAATCCGTGTCCTGCATTATAGATTGTTTTTAAGATGTAATGTGTGTTTGTTGGTTTGACTGATTTATCGAGGTTAGAGGTTTTTCCAATGCCCATTTGCAGGAAAATTGTTCTCGTTGCCTAAAGTCTTTTCTCATCGCTGAAAACCCGATGCTTCAAGGTGGAGCAACTTTAGGACAAAACGCGTGAATGAGAATGAAATTTCTTTGTTTCTCAACCATGTGACTTTTATTCATGAATAGGACTTCTCTTTAGTTCTGCATAATTGCATTTCATACTCTATTATTCCATCCGTCTCTAAATAAATGTCCAGACCAAAAATTTAAACCTTTAAAGGCCGGACATTTATTTAGAGACGGAAAGAGTAGTTTTTTTTTTTTCCAAGCGGTATTCCTAAACAGGGGTTAGGAGATAGTTAGTAAGTTAGTTCATTAGGGGTCCAAAAATTGTCTATAACCTTGAACCACAAATGCAGCAAACGCTGCTGATGGGGGCTTAAACCCTGGCATCTCACAGGAAAGAACAAGGAAATACCATTGCCCTTTGGCATACTCTATTACTTTAATAACGAATGTTTTTCTATTCAAAGGACCTTACTTTACTTTCGAACTTCAGAGAAAGTAACCAACAATTCAAGGAATCATTTCAGGCTTTATACTAGGCAGTCTCAGTCTTTTATTCAGCCTATCCTCTTTGGCTCCTTAATTTCTAGTAATATTTAGCTCAGAAGAATCCATTAGATCTCCATTCATTTCAATCAGCTTACTTTTTTGGGAAGAGAATAAATTATATACACCTGCGGGTATAAATATTTGTTTCTTCCAAATCAATTATATTATCTCTCAAAACAGTGGTCTCAATTATAGAACGTGGCGACATAGTGCAATGTATTTAATTTAGAGAAAATAAATATTTAAATTGACGGTGTAAATAATTTTATCTTGTTTGAGAATTGGTCGCGGCCGCTCACAAGTCAAATGGATAGACGTTATGCACGTTTATAAAGTACATAGAAACCTAGAAAAAAAAAATTTTGCCTTTAATTCGGTAAATATATAATCACTCCTCAAAGGACATTCGTTAACAAAACCCTTAACTTATCATCAGTCCTTTGTTTTTTTTTTTTTTGAGAGTGGCTGTCCATTTGAGTGTTCTAAGCATCGAAGGTACGGCTGTTGTCCACTCTTTTATATTCTCTTCTTCATTCTTCCTCTGCCAATTTTCACCGATAGAGATTTTTAAGCCGAGAATTCTACGTTGTTAATGCGTTTTTTTTTTTTTTGAGTAAGTCTACAGTTACCGATCGGGAAATCCCGACGCCCCGCTGGGCACGTTCCGGCCACCAGACGGTCGATCCGATCCGTCCAATAATTCTATAAAAAAAAAACCGAGTGGGCCATCGTGAGAATAAATGGCATCCAACATGTGTAAGTGGCCGATCCAAGCACTTCATTTTTCTGTTTGGATCGGCCAAAAACGGAGTGTTTGGATCTGCCAAAAAATGAGTGCTTGGATCGGCCACTTACACACGTCGGATGCCATTTATTCCCGCTTAAGCCCACTCGGTTTTTTTTTTTAGAATTATTGGACGGATCGGATCGGCTTTCCGGTGGCCGGAGCGTGCCCGTCGGGGCGTCGGGATTCCGATCGGGATTTCCCGATCGGTAACTGTAGACTTTCTATTTTTTTTTTCTGATCTCTCAATTTTGTGTTTTGTCCCATCACCCACCTTGTTGAGGGAAAGCTGACAGTCACAGTACAGAATAAGAAGCAGCCAAGAAAGGACATAGTTTTGCAGTGGCGTAGCCAGAAAACTATGTAAGTGAGGGTACCTATAAACACATTTCAACTACAAAATTTTGTTTTAAGCAACGTTAAAACATTTGTGCTAAGAATTGAAAAACCTAAAATAATTTTTTAATATAGTAAATTACATAGAATATAAAAACAATCGAAAAACTTGAATTGTCTTAGCGGATCAAGTCTAAGAGCAATTCACTACACAATACTTAGCATTATTGCTCCCATTGTTAATAATTGCTAAAGTATAAAACATATAAGCCATGGTTTAGACATTTTTGAATTTTGGACATTATGCATTAGAGAGTTCCAAATAGTAAGTGGTGGCTATTATTCACATTAGACATCTCATTTCGCTGGTATAATGACAATATTTAAATATGTGGAAAAGAAATTGAAAATGAAATGATATTCGACTAGAGAAAATACAATTATGATATACAATTAACTAGAGAAAATACAAAATACACATTTTAAAATCTTAAATTTAAATAATAATAAAAAGAAATTGAGTGGGGGCGCGTGCCCCCGCTCGTCCTATTCTCCCTCCGCCACTAATTTGTTTCCCAATTTTTGTTCTCTCTTGCTTACTTTTGAAGAAAGGTTTCAACAAACATACCTAGGAATAGTGTCAGCTGTACATGATTCCGTGTTTTGTGGGCTAATGAGCTCAACTACAAGGCTTTGATATATCATCCAGTGTTTGCCAACCCACTTCATGGTGGAAGCATAATCTATCTAGGAATATAAATAGTCACTTGGAATGAACACATTTCAAAAGCCTCCCACATGTTAGATGGCTTGGAGGCTAGTAATCTCTTATAAATAAATTATGCATATGTACAATTGAAAAAGAGGAACCCGGATGGGGATGCTGCTCTGCAAAGCGGCCAGATCATCTCGCCAATTGACGGCTTAACCGAGCAATGGACGGTTCAGATTTGTATGCAATTCGTATGCGTTCGGATTCGATCAAAGTCATCCGTGCTGAGATAAACGCCCGAATCTGCCGTTTTGCACCCGCTCCGTAGGGAGCTGCTCGACAGCATCCTCGGATCCGAAACCCAACAAAGTATTACAATTGGTGATGATACAGTGTAATGTGTACCAAAAGATCAAGAATTAACCTGCGAATAATGAAAAGTGACCCTTGGACAAAAAAAATATCGGTAGAAATTAGAAAATGACTTAATGAGAAGAGATGGAAAAATAATAATAATAATAATAATAATAATAATAATAATAATAATAAAGAGATAAACACTAAGAGACACAAATCCGAACAAACTCCTCTCATGCCATCGCACCAATGGAATGTGAGAAGAGTGGCGCACCATTTTTAATCGTTCATCGAGAGGAGTGTGATCGGATTTATGTCCGTTAATGTCCACGAATATTTTCTCCGGTCATGGAAGCTTTCATCACCCACAATTATAATTATAATTACAAGTTCAAAGTACCACTGCCTTGAACTTGAAGGGGGCAATGGAAGACACAATACCCCACAAGTCCCACAATCATAAGAATTAAGCAACATCATCACATATTCACATCAATTTGGAAAGAATATCAATTTGCCTTGAAAAGATGTTTTCTGATTGAACAGTGCTATATTTTCCACTCAGCACAGCCTAAATACACACAAGCCTCTGTTCTTCGAGAGAGAAAAACTAAGCTAAACAAACGGATGTCATCAACCGGTAAATCTAACAAACATTAAGAAACAAAAAAAAATAAAAATAAAACAGCAAAAGCAGAAACCCCATTGATGTAAATTTTTCATGAGGATCTATTGCTGTACGGGATTTTTGTTATCGAATTCAACGGGTCTGAATCTTGAAGGGGATGAAGCCAATGGAAGTACCTGTGAAGCAGTTGCCTCTCTCTCTTTGCTCTTACCAACAACCACCCTAACACAAGAAGCATCTTTCTCTTCTGTGGCCAAATTGGAATTGGGATTAGCCTTCACGGCAGAATCTTGGACAACAGACCCGTAATGATTCATCAATGCCCTTTTTTGTGCTTCTTCCATCAGTCTTCTCAATAGTTTCTCTTCGGCATCCCTCAAGAACTTGAATTTTGGCGGGGGTGAAGATCTCATCTTGTTAATCTCTGCCTCCGAGAACGATTCAAAGAGAGGATTGAACCCATTGTAGGAATCCAACGGGTCGTTATTGCCCTTCATTGTTGGTGAAGACAAAGGGGTAAGAACAGGGGTCTCCATTGAAACAATAAAATCGCTGAGGCTTCTAGTTCTAGACGCTTTTCTTGATCTCCCATCATTGGACTCCAAATCCTCCTTGGTTTCTTCGTTGATTGTGAAAAGAAACCTGGGCGGGCCACAGAGATTGTGCAGCCTAATCAGCTCTGCTTCCACGCCTTCTTCGCCGTAGCCTTTGTGTTGCAGCAAATCCTTGGTTAGGCCCAACTCAAGGTCTGGTTCAGGGCCGTTATTGGCTTCTGGGTTCGTCAACGAATTGGTGACTTGTTGGGTTTTGGAAGTAGGTTCTGAACTGGGTTTTTTCCAGCGAAACAGATGAGGAATCCGTTTGATATGGTTGGTGTAGAACGGATGCTCAATCCCTCTGCTGCTGCTGCTGTTGTTTCTCTTCTTCCACCACAGCACATAGTAAATTTCTGCAACAAGGCCCAAGAAGATGCACCCGAAGAGAAAACTCAAGCCGATTCCTAAACCACTAAAACACGCCATCTAATCAGCGCAGCTGAAATCCTTGTAAAATTTGCAAGAAAATCTCCCAAAACAAAGAAACAGAGAAACAGAGGAACAGATGATTCTTGCAATATGCTTCCAAGTGAATCAGAATGGACCCTCCTTCTCAATCCCTTCTCTCTCTATCTCTAGAAGCCTACAAGGTATGGGTAATGACTTTTGAAGATAAAGGGCTTTTTAGGGCGCCTCCTGTATTTTGCCTTAAACACATGCTGTCAAGAAAAGTGGTAGCTTTGTGGAATTCACCGTGTGGACAACAAAGGAAACTTACTAGTTACTAGTACCTTTTAAGCCCAACATTTCAACAATCCAGAATAAGTTTCCCTTTTTTTTCTCCAGTTCTCTTGTGGGTTTGGATTTGGAAATAATTGTAACGGGAAAAAAATAGAGCAAAAGAATAGGAAGAAGGTGTATGATTTTAAATTTTTTGAGATGGAGTGAGGTATTATTAATACTGCCAAATCTTGGTGATGTTTGTGTGTTTGGAATTGTTGGAGGGGTCACATCCTCCATATGCACCTCACATGGGGGCTAGCTACGTGTGAGTAATTAATTCAGAAGGAAAATAGGATGAGAAATATTTAGAAACATACAATAAATTTCACCCAATTTTTTTTAATGATAGATACCCCTCTAAGTATGAGAAATAACAAAGAACCCATTGTGACTTCTATGTGCGTTCCAGCGATACCCTAGTTGACAATGGTTTGTCCATACACGTGATGGAATGAGCCAAAAGTAACTTATATTTATAAATTCACCTGTTTTTTGATAAGAAATAAAAAATAATTATCAACTCTCACTTATTTTAAAATTAAATTTCTTTTTTGTTTTACCAATTAGAAGAGTTGTTTTGATCAGAAAATATAAATTTCCTTGACCGTCCTTTAATTTTTACTCATTAAAAGATCCATTTTGATCATAAAGTACATATTTAATGTGGGATAAAAATAGTACTACGTATAAGAATTGAGAGCTTATCAATATTTATTTTATTATCAAGAAGGATAAATTTGACAATATAAGCCACTTTTGACTGCTTTCGGCACGTGTTTGGCTAAGCAATTGTTAGTTGAGGCGGTGAAATGAACAATGAAATCAAATGGCGTTTTTAGTCATTTCTCATCCATGAGGGGATATCAGTCATTACAGAAAATCTCAAGAAGGTGTCAATGAAATTTGCCTCCAATAAAGAAAGGGTGATGGGGGTAGTGATTGTATCACGCACACCGAGGATACATTAAAGCTTTTATTAGACGACAACATTACACCGTCACCCACGGTAAACCTTTTTCCGTTTTTGTCACCTTGTAGGGGTTTATAGCTGGATTAACCTCTGATTAATTTAAGGATAATAATTGTACTAAATGGACGACTCGATCGGATTTTAACCGAGCAATAGACGGTTCAAATTTGTATGTGCTCAGATTTAATCTGAGTCTTCAACGGCCCGTTTTGCACCCCCTCGATAGCATCCACGAGTCCCTAGATCACATAATCCTTCGAAAGATTGTCTGCTTATGGTCTCAATTATCGCTTTGCATTTGTGTTCTCAATTCATGCTTTCACGAATTAAGACAGTACATAGTATTTTAAAAACATACTTTCACACTCATGTATGCAAATTATATGACTTAGCTCCGACCTACCTGTAGGCCAAAATTACACAACTTCTTCTTCTTCTTCTTTTTGGTAACCCATTTGGACTTCAGCATGGATTGGGTAAAACGAGAACGGTTCAAATGATAATACGTATCATAATCACATCCCCTAAAATCTCACCATAGACTTGACTCCTGCAAACTTGGTCGAATTTCCCAAACCGATGCGCGAAAAATTCTATCCTATCAAATTTCCATGGAACTTTTCTCTAAGCAAAAGGTTGGACTAACCTAAATTAAAATTCTCTCCTATCAAATTTCCATGGAACTTTTCTATGAGCAAAAGGTTGGACTAACCTAAAGTAGTATGTATTGTCTATATTTCAATATGTCGGAAATGGAGTATATGCCATCTGTTCCACTTTAAATGTTCCCTTTGTAATGATTAAATGATCGAGGTACTGAAAAATACATTCTAAAACTTTAGTGTCTTTAACATCTTCAAACCACTGCGAAAATTGGAAATGCCAATTTTCTTTTCGAACATGTGGGCATTTTGATATCTTCAAATTTGACACCAACAAACCTCAATCTCCAATCTTGACGTAAGATTCTAAGTATCAAAGTACAAAACACCTATGGCTTATTAAATGAAGTTCTGCTTTCGAATCATCTTTGAAAATCATGTTTTGGGGCCCCTTAATATATACTCTATGTCATTGTGTTGTGTATATATATAGATATAAAATTAGTACAAAAATGTTTGGCCCCAATTTTAATAGAAGTTCAATACAGAAGGCCCAAAAAATAATAGGCCCCAATTTTAATAGAAGTTCAATACAATACAGGAGGCCCAAAAAATAATGGTAAAAGATGTAATTCTTAAAGTTTCTGGGTTGGATTTTGTAATAAGAATTGTATTTTTGTCTTAACCTCTTCAACAAATACAAACCCTGCCCTCAGTTTTCCTTCTTTACACCGCTTCCAAAGAACCCAATCTTACCTTCGGCTTCGTTCAATTATGTCGCAAGAAATATTGAATGGATTAGTTATGCTCTCCATTGAAAAAAAAAAGGTGGCTAAACTTGATTCATTGTGAGAGCTTAATAGTACCACTTTTGCCGCGAAAAATGCAAGAAGAGTGATGTTTAATTTATACATTTGAAATTAATGGAATGATTATCTAGCTTTTGTTATTATGACTTTGAATACTTGTAGCGTTTTTGAAAATTATTTCTAATGTGACCGATATGAAGGGCCTCATTTGAAAAAGTTTGCACCATGTCTCGGAAAACTCAGAACCAGCCCTCCTCAAACATCTTCTCCACCAAACATTTTATGGGGCTGAGAAGGGAGTAGGGGCTCTCCAAGACCACCCAATAATATTTCAATCAGATGGGTTCCTTTGGGCACCTTCAGAAAGATAGAAAGGAAAATTGGAAAATAATTTACTTATATATCTCTGCAGAATGCTTATTTATTTCATCTTAACTATGAGGAATCTCATGGAGAAAATATTTAAGAGCTCCATTGATGCCCATCTGGGTTTTAATGCTTGAAGCATTGATTGTAAAATACAAAATGTAAATTGCAGAAGGTATGCCATAACTGGGCAAAGATCAGCTGTCAAAGACAAGCCAGCTGGCTTATGGGATAGCACTTCCACGGTTAATTTCATCTTACGCTTATTTCAGGTTTGAGCTGGGATTCCTTAGTTGCTTTACTACTGAGTCACAGACAAGATTCTCATACTAGCACATAGTGTAAGTTTGCTTCGGTAGGATGTCCTTGAGTCTGTAGCTTGTGTGCTTTTAGTAGTAACTCGTGTATTTGATTTGGTAATTTTGATTCATTCTTGTATATTATGATGAAATCTTTTCCTTTCAGACGGTGAATGAATTGCTTGACATTGATTAAAAAAAAAAAAAGACAAGCCAGCTTAAACCAGCAAAAGAGTTGCTGGCCTCTTGGCTCAATATAGCACAATCCTTTTTGGCAGATTTCAGCTCATTCTTTGAGATGGGCTCCAGGCCTAGTTCGTAAAGCCCATTAAACCATTTTGGCCTGATTTTATGATGGATCGATAGGCGCCATCCAAATTTTTTGCTTATGGCAGCCCCAGTTCTTGTCAAGACATGGGAAAAAATAATCAAATAGTTTGAATTTTGATCCAAAAAAACAAAATGATTTAAATGATTATGGTTCTCTCTTTATCATGCTTGGGAGACAAAGGGAAACAAAGCATGTGTGATTTCTTTGCTTTTTTACCGGATAACTAGTTTCTCAGAGCATCCGCAACGGTAATAATTAAAATTAATAAGCAAAATGTATCACGTCAGCATTTGCTTTTTCATTTAGTCTATAATCAAACTTAATAACCTCTATCTCCACATTAGTTATTTTTGCATCTCTAACAAAAAATAAACCCACAATACACAATGCACATCTGTTCAATCGCAAACGAGTTTCAATCATGTACTCGACCACACCAGATTATTCATCTCGATGAGACGATTCCAATGTGGAGTGCTTTTGAGTTATTGAGTTTTGAGTTTGGTTATTGAGTTTTGGTTATTGGTAAATGTTGTTAAGTTTGGTTATGGAATGGGGTGGAATTTGGTTATTTGCTAAAAGACTTGTAACTTTACTTATTACAATGTAAGGTATTTTTTTAGCATTATTCTTAAATTTGTTTATCCACACCCATCTATTTATTACAATGGAAAGCTCTCATAAACCTTTGGTGAGAAACAAAACTAACATAATAAGGAAAGTATTTACATAAAAAAATGTATTAGGAGGCTTATAACATTGGCCACATTAAATTTTGTTAAGATATAGTAGTGCATCAATATACTTAATAGCCATAATATTAGTAAAATAAGAAAGAAATATCGAGTTAACTAATAGCGCAATTTACAGGACATCTGATTAAGATTCTTGGTGTATAGATAATTCATTTTCATAAATCCACATAATTCTCGTTCCCGAAAATTTTTACAATCATCAAATATGACATAAACCTTAATATACTTAAACGAGTTTTCAAATATTTATTTGGAGATTTAAAAATGGGCAAAAAGGAAATATAGACGAGAAAAACAAAAACACAAACGGAAGCGCATACGTCATGAGGAGCGGCGTCACGGTCATCACTCCGAAGGACCCAGCGTCTGTTCAAAACGGACGGCTTTCATCAACGGAAACTTGACGCCGTTTACTTCCTTCTCAATCCCATCGCTCTCTCCCTCGTTCAGAGTCTTCAGACGGTAGATTATTGGAGCGAATTTGCTTGCCAAGATCTACTCCGTTTCTGTGGATTCAACCAAAAGCAAAAGCCCCAATGACCAAAAGGTAATCTCTTCTCAGATCCCCTTCTTTAATTATCCACCTCCTGGTGTTTCTCTTCCGTTAATCGGATTTTTATCGGTTCTCTCGTTCTTTTTTGGCCCTTTTTTCTACTGTTCAGATGTCTAGGGTTTCGCCAAATTTCCCATCTTTCGCTGGTTTGAAATAGCAAGCACTCGACTTTGGTAAGCTTATAAATCGTCCTCTGTTCGATTTTATCAATACCCATATGGTTTTAGTGGGTCGCAATCTGAAGATTGTGCTTGTGGTTATGCTACGATGAGTCCAAGGTAATTTAAAGGGGATTTGTCTTTTGGATAATCCCATGAGGTGCTTCTGTTCAATTGTGTGAGTCTAAAAATTCAAGAAATAATTGTAATCTTGAAGGAGGTGAGACGTATAGTGAGTGGAAACATGGGGGAGGATTTATTCACGGGCCTATCAATTGAGAACTACCACCCATCAACATTTTTATCCATGGATACGATTGCCACCTCCCACGAGGAATCAGAGCGGGACATGAATCGTGAGGTTATCCTTTCCTCCCGCCCTCCCGATATCAATCTCCCTTTGTCATCGGATCGTAGCTCCCCACCATCGTCCTGGCATCACCATGACGCATTTGATATGTTAGAGGTTGGTCTAGGACATCACATGAACGACCCTGATACTCTCATGTATATGTCCAAGACTGAACGAAAATGTGTGAAGCGGTTAGATAGCGTGTGGGGTGCTTGGTTTTTCTTTAGTTTCTACTTCAAGCCCGTTTTGAAGGAGAAAACAAAGAGTAATGGAGCCCGGGAGAGTAATGGAGTTTCTGGGTCTGATAAGTCGGATCTCCACCTTGATGTCTTTCTCGTTCAGCACGACATGGAGAACATGTACATGTGGGTTTTCAAGGAGAAGCCTGAGAATGCATTGGGTAAGATGCAGTTGAGGAGTTACATGAATGGGCATTCGCGACAGGGCGAGCGCCCGTTTCCATTTAGTGTGGACAAGGGTTTTGTTCGATCTCATAGAATGCAACGGAAACATTATAGGGGACTTTCAAATCCTCAGTGTGTTCATGGGATTGAGCTGGTTCCATCACCCAATCTCATGGGTCTTGATGAGGAAGAGCAGAGGAAGTGGGTGGAACTTACGGGCAGGGATTTGAATTTCTCTCTCCCACCGGAAGCAAGGGACTATAGTTCATGGAGGAACCTTTCCAACACTGATTTTGAGCTTGAGAAAGAGAGACCACTTCCTACATTGAAGAGTAATCCACACCCCCAGCCCAAGAAATTGCTAAACGGGTCCGGATTAAACTTGTCAACTCAGCCATCAAACCATGTGAATGGTAATGGAATAGACATATTACCAGTTTATAACAAGAGGAGGAAGGAGATGTTTCCACAAGGTACTGACGATGATTACCGTTTGACCATAAATCCGCATTCCGATCGACATCAAGATATGGATATCCACGCAATGGAGCCGTCGTGGATGAACGAGTTTAGTGGAGTAATGAGGAATGTGAATGGGCCTGTTATGGCTGCTAAAACTATCTATGAGGATGAAGAAGGGTATTTGATCGTCATCACCTTGCCCTTTGCGGACCCCGAAAGCGTGAAAGTTCACTGGTGGAACAATCTCACTCATGGTGTTGTGAAAATATCGTCGGCGAGTACAGCTTGCATGCCTTTTGTCCACAGGAATGATAGAACATTCAAACTCACTGATCCATCTCCTGAACACTGTCCTCCGGGGGAATTCAAAAGGGAAATTCCTCTTGCCACTCGAATTCCTGATGATGCCAAGCTAGAAGCGTACTTTGACAAAAGTGGAACGGTGCTTGAGATTTTAGTGCCAAAACACCGGGTGGGACCTGAGGAACACGAGGTTCCTGTTTGCCTTCGCCCTCCCAACGATTTTTTGTTGTCTTGATTGAGGCATTTGGTGGGAGAAATGTAAGGATATTTATTGTTGTCCAATTCTTTTAACTTACTATATCCCAAAAAATAAAACTCGGAAACAAAATTTTATCCTCGCTAATTTAGGTAGTCCTTTTCAGTTTCTGAATCATAACTTATTGTTATGGTTTTGTTTTTTGGCTTATTGGATAGAGTAGTCTGGGATTGTACCTGAGCTTAGAAGTTTTAGTGCAAAGGTCAATGGTAAGGATTGCGTTACTTTGTTGCTAATCTTATACTATTTGCCAGTTTCTGGAAACAGCTTGATACCAAATTATCTTCTGGTGTTCCAGGTTTCTGGAAACATACAGTGCATCACTTCTGATGAATGTTGCTTTGGCCTTCATATTTTGTGATGCATGAGGGGAATTATGTAATAGATAGTAGTGGGTTTGTACATAAGTTTGGTACTGCTGCTGGAATTGGAGAATTTGTTGACAATTGATTCTGTTAATTTATTTTCTCTTACGATGACATTTTTTGGATTTTCGAATGTTAATTTATACTTGTTGACAATTTGATTCTGTTAATTTATTTTCTCTTATGATGACAGTTGAGGATTTTCAAATGTTAATTTATACTGTCAGACATTAGCACAGCATAAAGAGTATGGATGTCTGGCGTACCGCACTGCTGGTATGAGTTCTTTGCTCATGAATACATGATATCTATGCGTATTATGTGCTCAAGCTTCCAATATTTTGTTTGAATTCCTTGCTCTTCAACCACCACCAAGCCCAAATAGTTCAGGTACAGTAATCTTCACTCTCTTTTTTCTTCTGATTTGAGCTCGCTTACAAGCATGAATGATGTGCACCTAAGAGTATATATCTTGACCAAAAATTTGGATGTACAACCCGTAAGGATCACATGATGCAACAATTGGTTGAAGGATTATATAGTAGTATCTGTTTTGCAGGTCAAAAATAATAATAATAATAATTACACACACAGACATATTTCTTTTCGAACAATTGATTTCTAGTGAGTACTTCCTAGAATTATACCTAAAACCAAAATCTTAACTAAAACTGTCGGTTTTCACTTTTCATTTAATCTGAACCATAACTGAAACCACGGTTATCAGTTTCGTTCGGTTTGTCACTGTCACTGAAACCGGTGATCAACATTGTTAATAGGTTTGTCACCGTCACTGAAACCGGTGATCGACATTGTTAACAGAGTTTTTTTCTTTTGTCAATAATAAAACTTCATTAATAGATACCCATTAGTGTACAAAATTAGCACCCTTGTTTGAGCGTGGTTGTGGTTAAAAAAACAAAAAACAAAAAACCATGAGCCTCTTTAACGATAGTTCTATAAACGTTGGAAATAGACACATAATCTAAGTTATTACGAAGAGATTAAATTCTTTTCACCGCGGTGGAAAATTTCACTTTTTCACCACCGCCTTTTTTGGTCCTACCGTGTGTTTACTGTTGATTTAAATCGTTCATCTTGTAGACCCCACATAATAGTGTATTTGCAAAAAATAAATTTGATCCGACACCGATAGGAGTATCAAAAGCTGAATTTTGCTTCGTAAAATGGACAGTTTATTTTTATTATTATTGACATAAATCAAATCATCCATTTTATAAACCAAAATTCAAAAGTTGATATATCTATCGACTTTCAATGAAGCTGATTTTTTGCATGGTAATACTATACTGCGGGTCTTATAATATGAACGGTTCAGGTTTCAATAAT
Organism: Rhododendron mucronatum var. ripense; assembly: GCA_019656295.1. Lineage (NCBI taxonomy): Eukaryota > Viridiplantae > Streptophyta > Magnoliopsida > Ericales > Ericaceae > Rhododendron > Rhododendron mucronatum. The sequence goes on from BPLT01000178.1 coordinate 254,423, forward strand.
AGACGTTTTGTGGTATCCATAATGAACGATCGTGAACAAGTGGGGTTTTACACCGACGGTGGATAAAATTTATTCTCTATTACGAAACAACCTATTTTCTTGAATCACAGGCTCCATCTAATGCTCAGGCAAAATATCTTGAATCTCAAACTCCATCTAATTCTCGGTCAAAAATTTTCCACATGGGCTTTGAAGCAAAGATTAAAAATTCCGCCAAAATGGACAGCACAATAAGTGTATATAGGTGTATATATACAAAAGTGTATTTACGTAATTATATTCCGGTTCGGTTACATTTATGGACACAACAAGAAGTGTATATAGGTGTACATATACAAAAGTGTACTTACGTAACTATATTCCGGTTCGATTACATTTATGGTACAGTTTGGTTTTTGGTGTGGTTATCCGAACGAAAATCAAAATAATCACAGTTCTAAACCACATCAATCGGTTCGGTACGGTTCGGGTAACCCTCAATTCAAGCGAGATTGTCATCCCTAACTCTCTAAGAGTGTAGAGTAATTGATTACTTATTGCTAATTTGCTCGTAGCAATCCCATTAAAGAACCATCAGACTTCTTTGAGAAAAGAAGAGTAGACGTACTAATCCCGAAATTTTTACAAGCAAACACAAATGAGGATAACACCTTCGCAAAAACACTTTCACCATCTAGTTTCAGGCAATGACATAGTACAGATTGCGAAAATCCAAAAATCCAAAACCAAAAAAATAAGGAAAGTAAATACCCAAGTACATTACTACAAAATAGTTTGCAGAGGACAACTGAAATCCTCAAAACTGTAGAACAGAACATAATTAACTTAATCTAGCACCGCTTCCACCACCAAAAGAAGGACCATCCTCGTCCATTCCTCCACCCATAGCACCACCAGCACCCTAGTATATCTTAACAATTACTCCCACAGAGTTGCAAATTCTCTCCAATTCCTTCATCTTATACTCAAACTCCTCCGTATCCGCAAGCTCGTTCCCATCGAACCACTGAATAACCTGCTTAAATGCAGCTTCAATCTTCTCCTTGTCAGGTGAAGAAATCTTCGCGCCATTCTTTTCATCCCTAACAGTGTTCCTCATTTCATAAGCGTAATTCTCTAACCTATTCTTCGCATCCACTTTCTTCTTGTGCTCCTTGTCTTCCAACTTGTACTTCTCAGCTTCATGCACCATTTTCTTAATCTCCTCCTTTGACAACCTACCCCTTGTGATCGGAATTTTCTTCTTCTGTCCGGTAGTTTTGTCCTCTGCAGAAGCATTCAGAATACCATTCTCATCGATATCAAAACAGATATTGATTTTCGGGACACCCCTACGAGACGGAGGAATTCCATCAAACAGGAATTCACCCAATAAGTTGTTGTCTCTGGTTCGAATTCGTTCCCCCTCATAGACTTCAATCCCCATATTGGTTTGATTATCAGAGTCGGTAGAGAAAACTTCCTCTTCCTTCGTCGGAATGGTGGTGTTTTTTGGAATCAAAACACTCATAACCCCACCTTTAGTTTGTATACCAAGGGAAAGCGGAGTGACATCCAACAGCAGTACTAAATCCTGAAACCTCTCATTCCGTTCACCACTCAAAATTGCTGCCTGAACCGCGGCACCATAAGCCACAGCCTCATCAGGGTTAATATTTTTGCAAAGCGCCTTCCCATTGAAGAAATCCTGAACCAATTGTCGGACCTTGGGAATCCTAGTGGACCCTCCAACAAGTACAATGTCGTCAACACTTATCTTGTCCATTTTGGCATCCCTCAAACACTCCTCCACTGGCTCCATACACTTTCTAAACAAATCGATGTTCAGCTCCTCAAACCTGGCCCGAGTAATTGTCGCGCAAAAATCAATCCCCTCGTCTAACGCAGCGATCTCTATCGTAGTTTCAGTTGTCGATGAAAGAGTCCTCTTGGCTCTTTCACAACAAGTCCTCAACCTCCTTAAAGCTCTTGGGTTCCCACTAATATCCTTCTTGTGCTTCATCTTGAATCGCTCCACAAAATGGTTCACCATTCTGTTATCAAAGTCCTCACCCCCCAAATGGGTATCCCCACTCGTAGCTTTAACCTCGAATTTACCCTCTTCAATGGTTAATAGGGAGACGTCCAATGTTCCACCCCCGAGATCGAATACGAGCACATTTTTCTCATCGGTGATACAGGCTTTGTTGTCAAAACCATAAGCGATGGCGGCTGCAGTTGGCTCGTTGATTATCCGCATGATGTGAAGACCCGCGATGACTCCAGCGTCTTTGGTGGCTTGTCTCTGAGAATCATTGAAATAGGCAGGGACAGTGACGACGGCATTGTTGATGGTGGTGCCTAGGTAATCCTCTGCAATTTCTCTCATTTTCAAGAGGACCATTGAGGAGATTTCTTCGGCGGAAAATTGTTTCTCTTTGTCCTTATATGTTACTCCTATCATAGGTTTGTCGTTTGGACCCGATGTGACTTTGAATGGCCATAGTTTCATGTCATTCCGAACAGTGGCGTCACTATATCTTCTTCCGATAAGACGCTTAGCATCTAGAAAAACGAAAATTTCAACTACTAATGACATACTAGAGATATGTTACGAATTGTATTGCTAAAAAGTTACGAATCGTATAAAGGTTGCGAGATACATCAAAATGTTATGAATCACAATGAAAATGTTACGAATCGTACTGCTTAAAGGTTATGAATTCTAGAGCAAAAATTACGAAACACACTAAAATGTTATGAATGAACAATAAAATAGGTGCATATAGCACACCCTTTTAAGGGGTGTGTATAGACTTTCCCAAGTTAAAAAAGACAACTATTTCAAACTTTTTCGTCTTCAGTGAACATATATTTTGCTTTCAGTCATAGTTTTGTTACTTTTTAGACTTCTTTCGTCGAGACGAATGAATAATCTAAAATATTTAACTTGAAACTTACAAAAAATCAGAAAAGACAAAACAAAAGTTCCAAAACAAAAAGGTAGGCCAAATTATCTATTACGTAACAACATGCATAATTAAGATTTAGCGGGCTTTAAAGTGCGTGAAGGCATTGTTTGGCACAGATTAATGAAGAAATAACACCACCATACAGTAGAAAGCACTACAAGAAATTAACTTTTTAGAGACAATTTTAAGGACAATTATTTTGGACTCCAAAAGTGTCTTTAGTATCCAAAAATATCACTCCCTTTTCAACCAAAATGTGATTTAGTGTCAAAGGCCCTAGGCGATCGTCTCAAAGATCTCTTACTCTCCACTTGATCTTTCGACAACCTCTCTCCTTGATCATGACGATTTGATCTTCCTTTGTTTGTTTGCTGAAAGAACTCGCGAAATGCAGTTCCGTCTCTAGAAGACCACTTCTGGAGACGATTACAAATTTTGTTTGCTAAAAGCCTCTTTTTATCTTTTTCGGATGGCATTTTCTACATGACTGCCTTGACGGTGGAATGTGGTCTCCAAATGTAGTTAGCCACCAAATTTTTAACAAATAATCGTGGTCCCCAAAAGTGTTAACCATTGTAGTGAGGCACTAAGCGTGCCATAGAAGCAAAAAAAGACTATGCATTAATTTAATTGGATGAAAATAGCTGGAATATTTAGAGCTTAGAACATACCGAAAACAGTGTTGGTAGGATTCACAGCTACTTGATTCTTCGCAGCATCGCCGAGCAAACGCTGTGTATCGGTGAATGCAACATAAGATGGTGTCGTCCTGTTTCCTTGATCATTTGCGATAATCTCAACACGGTCGTGCTGCCAAACCCCCACGCACGAGTAAGTCGTTCCGAGATCAATCCCGATCGCTAGCCCTCCTCCATTTCCAGCCATTTTTACCTTGGTAAACTAACGGAGAAAACAAAGACTTTTTAAAGGAAGCTTACATAACTTGGAATAGGACGACTTTTTAAAGGAAGCTATAGTATTTCGAGAATGTTTGAATCGCGGGCTTCGTAGCCAATTGATGGACATATTTTTGATGGTGGGAGATGGTTTCTGAGATTACTAAGTGTTTAATTCGAGCTAGTTGATGTCTCTAATCATTGAAATACGAGAATGAGGAACAAAATAAATTATGGAGTAGTATACATCTATTCTTTCTCTTCTCTATCTCAAAGTAGCGCATGACCTGTGCGTAAAGGCACTCCAAACAAAAACAAACCGTAAAATGAACCAATTAGGCTAACATAATTGAACGAAAAAAGTATTTGAATTATTTTTTGTCAATTTTACTTGTGCGAGAAAGAGATACAGAGAGAATAGATAGGAGAAGTAACTTATCCCAAAAAAGTACAAGAGTACGAGTGTTAATCAGCATTTTCCATTAACGGAATTAGAGTTGCACTTTACTCCAAAACCATCGGGAGACGAATTAGTCATTAGTAAAACTCAGGGAGGTCATATGCCAAATGGCCAAATCATAGGAAAGTAATCCATACTTTGCCCTTTTAAGAATAATGGAGCATCAATCATTCATCTTTTGGTTGGGCCAATATACTTATTTTCATGTATTAGCATATAATAGGGATTAGCCTTCATGACTTCTATTCGATAAAAACTGCAAGGAGTTAAAATAATAGCATCGATAAAGTTCTGAAAATACAACTAATCCCTATTATATGCTTCATTGAGGATAAGAAATTGAATACAAAGGAGACAAAACAATTGAAAGAAAGCCTACACACACAATCCCTATATACAAGTTTTTATTATCCAGTAATTTTCTTTAAAACAAAGGGCTAATTCATGTGCTTTCTTATAGTTAATACTCAAATTCGCTGTAAAATGAACAAAACAATGGTCGTTATACTCAAAATCGCTGTAAAATGAACAAAGCAATGGTCGGTGATACACAAATCGGCCCTCCATGATACGTAAACAGTTACTCCATGAAAAATCAGTTGCTTCTCAAGCCTCTCATTCTTAGTTTTCACACCATGTTCAATGATAAATTGTAATTTTCTAAGATTGTAAACACTCAGATGAAGTTTTAGTAAATCGGTGGATTATGCACACCCCTAACCCATTAATTCACTACCACGTGGCCACTGAGCCGCCACGACCAGAATCTAATTTGATATTTTATTGACCAATGTGAAGGTATTTTAGGGTATAAAACTCAAAGGGAAGAGAATCCAAGCAAAATAAAACCTTAATTCCACAAAAAGCAGGGTACATCATATGGAAAACAGGGTTGAGACAGCCCACTTACTGGTAAATTAAGGACTGAAAGAGTTGAGTCCGCCCACTTCCATGATAATACCACTAAACTGGACTGCTAACTATTTAAAATAGGACGACAAGAAATTCTCCAACTACTGTATTTAACAGATGGTTCAAATGTTGCTATAGTTTGATATCGTCTTCCACCCGGGGCTCTAAGTAAACAATAAAAAAAACTATATCCTTTACTTTAAAGGCCACCCAAACAAAAACACTTCTCCAAAGTTTGGGTTCCTTTCTACAGGGGCGTCAGAGAGAGAGAGAGAGAGAGAGAGAGAGAGTGAGTGAGTTTTGATAGTCACCCAATTATTTGGAAACAGATAAGTTTGTGCTCCTCGATCTAATGCATTGTAGTACAGAAAAATAAACCACATTTTAACATAACCCCTAAGTTTGAAATGAACCGAGCCATAAAAACCCCTAAACTCAGATTTCGGTGATAACGGCAGCGATCGCCGGTGGATGGCGATAGGAAGCAACGGTGGTTGGCGATCCAAAAAAATAAAAGAAAGAAGCAACGGTGATTAAGAGAGAGACAGAGGTAACACGATTAGAAAGTTGCAAGTAAACTTGTAAAGAGCATTAGAGGGAGATATGGAAGTATGGGACTTACCTTGGAGAAGAAGAAGCGGCGGTGATCGGAGAGACAGACAGACAGAGAGAGTAAAGAGTGGAATGTTTTAGACTTTTAGTACAGAGGATACATTATGAGGGAGGGGCTCGTGGGCCGAGATAAGTACTATTACTATGGGTACGGGTGGTTTTGCTTAAGGAGTAAGTAAAAAGGACTTTTTTTATTATTCAATTTTTTTATATTTATTAATTTTACGTCAAATTTTTGTAATTTATTAATTTCTCTTATTGAAAGAAATCGAAAAAGTAAAAAAAAAAAATTGATCCAAACATAATGTTTTTTAAAAGACAAAAATAATGTATATCTCAAAATTTATGAACTTCAATCATAATTTTTTACTTTTTCAAATTTTTTCATTAAAACCAACAAAAGTTAAAACAAACAAATGTCAAAAAATTTAAGAAATGACCAAACAAAAAAAAAAGTTACTTAGTCCATCTCCAATCATTGAACTAAAATTGTGAAGTTATATGACATAAAAGTAAAAAAATGAGTCCCAATCAATTACAAATTGCGTGTGCTAATTTAGTTTAGGTCCCTCTATTTTTCTCTCTCCTATTCACTTCCGGCACCACACACCCTTTCTCTCACCGCTCTCTTTTACTTTTCTTACAACATTTATCTTTCTTTTTTCTCCCTCTTTGGTCAATTGGTCTCCCTCAAATCTTTCTCCTTTCTCTCTCTTCTCTCCCTCACTCTAGTGGCAATTTGATTCTATTACTTTATTTTCTTTCTTGATGACAATTGTTGAAATTTAGAGTGTCATTTTTTTATCTTTTTTGGTCAAACGAAAATAGAGATTGTCAATTGAAAGAGTAGTATCTGGATGTTAAACCCAACTGCTGGTGTATGGAAGACATATCTGCCTATTATAAATGGAAGATATATCCGCCTATTATGTGCTCATGCTTCTAATATTTGGGGAGTGGATGGGTGGATAGTTTTTTCCGGATGGTTGAGTTTTAATAATCTTACTATTTCTCTTTACAGTAAAATTGGATATAAAACTTGAATTTTGATTATGGACAAAATGGAAATCATTTTTCTGACATGACTTTAAAAAAAAGGTTGACACCGAAAGCTCCTCTCTCTTTATCCACAAGGCGCATATAAAGGAACCAAGTTCCAAAATGTGGCTTACACTTTGCCACTTTAGGACGAAAATGCCCCTGACTTTGTACACTTGGGGGTTGAATTTGATTCTTTTTGGTTTTGGGCATTTAGGTAATTTTGCGCTTAAAAGTGGTGGGCCATGGCTACTATTTGGGTTATTTACAGATTACTTTAACGGGTTTTCGGACTTTCGATGTTTTCCCTCTGTGTCCCGATTTTTATACACTATTTTGTCCTTTAATGGGATTGGGCTTGAGGGCTTTTCGGTAAAATCACATCGTCATTATACTGTGGATGCGGGAATTGAGGCTGGAATTCAGCCGGTGTGTCTCCCTAGGTTTAGTTCCGTCCAGTGTGGGCTACGGTCCAGTTCGATCAAGTTGGGCATTTTTTGGCCTTATTCTGGCCCACAATAATGATCAGAACCGTTCATCTTTTAGAACTCGTTGAGAACATCAAACTAACAAAAAATCATATTGATCGAATACCATTTGCTATAATTTTGAAATGAATTCAACCTGAAAAAAAAGGTGCACAACAATAAATTACAACTCATTTAGCACATTTACCGTATGCTTAATGCAATTAAAAATCTTAGCAAATGGTATCGGATCAACATGATTTTTTACGTGACCAATGTTCTCGACAAGTTCTAAAAGTTGAACAATTTTGATTATTGTTTTGGACCCGAAAAAGGCCCGCAAATGTCAAACTGGACCGGACTGAACCGTAGCCCACATTGGATGGGAACTGAACCCTCCAATTTAATCAGTGAGTGTTCTTCCTCTTTTGGTATTCAATTATTCATCCCCGCCCCACCATCGCCTCTGCAACAAACGAACAAGCAGATGTCCCAATCCAAACAATGGCCGATCAGATTGCGAGAGGAGAAGATTTCGAGAGGAAAGCCGAAAAGGGGTCTCTTCGGCTCCAATTCCAGGTACAAATCTTCCGTTTTGCATATCCTTATGCATTTGAAGTTATTTAAGCTGATTTAGTGGTAAATTTCAGATTTTTTTAAAAATTTGGCTTGTAGCAAAACCTTTGATTTAGTTCAGTTTTGGAAATGGGTTCTGTACTTCTGTCAAAAATTGCATCTTGATTGACAACACATCTTCATTTTGGAAATTCTTGTGCAATTGATGTTGTTTAACTTGATTTAGCGGCCAATTGTTGTTCTTTTGGGGTGTGGAGTCAGTTTATTAAGCTCTGATTATGGTCAGTTTTGAAAATGCGGTTGTGTTGAAAATTACTAATTGGTGTGACACCAAATATTTGTGTGTGTGTGTGTTATTCAACTTTATTTAAGGGTCAATTTTGAGGTTTTCCTCGAGTTTAAACTTAGTTCAATTCTAGAAATGGGTCATGTTAAAAACAGCAAATTGGCGTGACAGCACATCTATATTTTTTGCCAAATTGTATTCAAGCAATGTTATTTAACCTAATTTAGGGGTCAATTTGAGGTTTTTAAAGGTTTTCTTTGAGCTTTTATTTTGTTCAGGTCTGGAAATTGGTCATGTTCATAATGGCAAATTGCTCCGACAACACATATTGTTTATGCATTCGAAGTTATTTAACTTGATATAAGGGTTAGTTTCACGGTTCTGGAGGCTTTTATGTAGAAAAGTTTAGTCTTGCTCTGTGCACTTGTGGATAGACAATTAGCCTCTTGCTATTTTTGCTGTCATGGAACTGGGGATTTGCATTTTTGTTATGTGACATGTGATAATTGATTCACTTTCTTGGGGATTTCAGTAACCAAATGCAATCGAACAGAGATTGTACTATCGCTACTACGCGAGAGGAAAGATGGTTTGGATATTGTTTTAGGCGACGTCCACATGCCTGACATGGATGGATTCAAACTCCTTGAGGACGTTGGGCTGGAGATGAACCTTCCTATTATCAGTAAGCCTCTTGTTTCAGTTAGTTCAGGCTGTCTTTGTTGACATTTAAAGTCGTAATAGTTTTACTTCGCCATGTTTGATTTGTTGGACTAGCAGTGAGGAGATACCATCCCAAAGATGAGGTATTCCACCAGATTCCTTGGCCTCCCAATGGAACGGTCATGCACCTAAATGTGCGAAGGATACCACTGTCCGTCCCATCATTCTTTTAGAGAATGAGAAAAGAATAAGCATTACAAGGGAACATCATTCCAGCTTCACTGCAATGTACCAAACACTGACTATTAGTGAAGGGATTAGCAATACCAAACCCAAGGTACTGTGTATCCCATTTCTTGTGCTATTGGTAATCCAAGGGATACAAATTCTCTCCACCAATCTTTGCAATGAAATGCTAGAAATAAGCTCCCACTGGATTTGTAATCCAATCCCATGTCTAATCCAGTCAATGAAACGTGCCTTTTATGTTTGAGTATTCTAAGATCTATTTTGTTGCTTGTACACTGATGTCAGGATAGTAAGAATGTTGTAATGAAAGGCGTCACTCATGGTGGTTGTGATTATTTTATCAAACCAATTCGCATTGAGGCACTAAGGAACATATGGCAGCATGTAGTTTGGAAGAGGAAAGATGTGTGGAAGGATTTTGAGCAATCAGATATCATAGAAGATGGTGAATGAAAAAAAAAAGCCATAAGAAGATGTAGATTTCTCATCGTCAGCAAATGAAGGAAATTGTAGAAACTCAAAGAGGCAGAAGGAGGAGGAGGATGTAAAAGAAGAGGTCCATAGGGATGATATGTTTACACTAAAGAAGCCACGGGTGGTTTGGTCAGTTGACCTTCATCAACAGTTTGTGGCAGCGGTAAATCAACTCGGCATTGACAACACGAATCTTACCCCATTTATTTCATATTTATTATCTTATCCTTAAAAAAAATCCAATGCGTTTGTTGTGCTAATTGTACCTTTTGGGTTGAAAAATAACAATTGATGGTACTTCCCAACGTATGGGGTCTGATAGTTTCATGTAAGAGCAGTTGTACCAAATGCATTTCTGTATGTTTCCTCTAGAAAAATTCAATTACACAGGCGATGGACGCCTGTAAGGATTGTGAAATTCTATCTAATGAACGCCTGTATAAAAAATAATCAACCTACAATTCGCAGCAAGTGTCGCCATATTCCAATCCTCAAAACAACAGCACTTTGAACATTTTTAGTGAGCACGCGATTCGTGCGGAGCAGGTCGCGCGACACTAGTATATTAAAAGAATAGATTATCGCTGACCACCACCTAGCCGAACAATTCAGTTTGTACAGCAGTAGTACTCCGTATTACATCTGGAGAAATTATTCATTGCCCCAAAAGCAAAGGCAACACGTCATTTTTGCCAGCTGTCGCCTCTTCCCGATCAAAATTTGCCTCGTGGGTTAATTGTCAGTCTGAAGTATACCACCGTTTGAGGCAATAAAATCCATTGACACGTTCGTCTCTCCCCAGCCTTCTTTCTAGAATTAAGTGTTCCAAATTTCAATCCGTTTGAATGGGTGAGAAGATTTTATTTGTTTGATAATTTAATTCTAAAGGGTCATAATTACATTTTGACTATAGGACTCTCGTTAATTAGCCCTAAGAAAGTCGTAGAATCAAATATCTCTTAAGACTAACCAACGAGAGCCCTAGATTCAAAATTTAATTATGACCCTTTAGAATTAAATGATCAAAAAAATAAAATCTTCTTACCAATTCAAACGGATTGAAATTTGGAACACTTAACCAAATTTAACGAAAATAAATTAAGTGTTCCGAATTTCAATCTGTAAAACCTATTTAATTGTATTATGAATAGTATCAGAGCCAAGTGTAGGATCTTGTTGAAGAATAAAACCTATTTAATCTGTAAGTTGTTTACTCTTACTCCTACTTCATTTAGTATTTTATTCCTGTTGAGACTTTAGTTAGTATTTTAATTTTAGTTGTCCTCGGTCGACCACCTTGTCACTGGCCACCTTAGAGAGTCCATAAAAGGTCCCCGAGTGTAAGTCTCGCGGTAGGGCAGAGAAAGGGGTTGGGAGTTTTCTGGGGTATGTGTGCAGTAGGGTATGTGTCGAATCATCACAATCTAATTAAAATATTAATTAAAAAATCTTAGGGATAAAATATTTTAAGAAGTATCTGTAGGTTTAAAAACAATGAATAGATTATTTAAGTGTAATTCTTCAGCCAGTTCTTCAATGGCTTCTTTATCTGAGTTGCCGGATATAGTCAACCAAGAAGAACATGAGTACCAAGATTTAGACACAGGATTAAACAATTGGAATATACCCAAAATCCCAGTAAAAGAAATTTACAAATCAAGTTTCTTAGATGATGCTTTCCGTACTGACCAAGTCGCTAAAACTGCTGAACATGTTTATGCTATTACTAAACAAGAAGAGAGATGTTCTCTCCTTAGTCAACAATCAGTCAAACGCCACCTCGAAAGAAGATATAATTACATCCATGTAGGATTAATACAAGTTGCTATTAAACCATTAACAAGGAAAGGATTGAATTCCTCCGTCTTACTGTCCTTGAGAGACAGTAGATTCACAGTCTATAGTGATAGTTTACTAGGATTAATGGAGTCAAGCCTACATAATGGTCCAGTTTATTTTAACTGCTACCCAGATTTACCCCTTAGTTTAAAAGATAAAAATAGATTAAAGGCATTAACTTTAAATATTCAAACTGCTGGAGCAATCACTCAAATGCTTGAAGGCAGTCAGTCAATTGCATTAATTTACCGTCTTTATTACAAATGTATGAAAACTAATTTGAACATTCATGCATTAGTCAAGAGCCCTAAAGACAAAACTGTCCTTATTCAAAGTAGCACAAATGCTAATATCCAAGTACCCAAAACCATTTCCTGGAATGATATCCAGCTACCAGCCAGTTGGCTTAGTGAAAATGAGAGTTTCCCACAGAAACTCCAAAATGACACTATTGATCTAGATTATATTCAACAATACTTAGATGGTACAGTTAGAATAAGCTTTGATCAACAAAGAACAAACCCTCCTCTGAGAATCAAAGAATTAAGTAGGTCAAATAGCTCAGCCACTATCGATAGATCACCCACTATGTCTAAAAAAGACAAAAATTTGGTCGATCCTAGAATTAATATTAAAGGTATTGAAAAAAGTTCACAAGTCAGTAAATCATGTTATTCTACACAGTCAAAATTTGAGGATGAAGATACCTCCCAAGGATCTTCGACTCAAACAGACTTTGAAGAAATAAATTCAAATCCTGTTCACCCAGCTTTACTTGTCCTACACAAAGATTTTGAAATAAATTTTGATAAATTATACAGAGAATTTAAGTCAAAAGCTAATAAACAAAAAAGAAGAGATTATGCTAATAAATATTCACAATCGAGACAAGCGAAAATAATTACTCAATGGGAACAGTTTATGGAAGATACTAGAACTGAAGTTTATTTTTTCATTTACCTAGAAAAATATTATATAAAAGTTAACACAATTACAACAGTTTCAAAAATAAAACATAAAAAGACTACTTGCCCCAATACTAATAACCCAAATCAAGAACAAATTAAGGAAACAACAACACAAGACCTTAAACATGAAGTTAATCTTATTAAGAACAATATTACTGAATTAAAAAAATCTGATGACCAATTATCTACTCAACATAATACATATACCAATGATTACCAAGATTACTACCACAAATGGTGTGCTAAAATTAATTTAATAGTACGTGACTGCAAAATAGAAGTTGATGCTCTTATTGATACAGGAGCAGATTTAAACTGTATTCAAGAAGGATTAGTTCCTACTATGTATTTTCACAAAACAACTGCACAATTAAGTTCTGCTAATGGCAGTAAAATGCAAATTAATTATAAATTACCCAAAGTTCATATTTGCCAAAATGAAGTCTGTTTTCGAACTTCTTTTGTACTAGTCCAAGATCTTATTGATAGAGTAATTTTAGGAACACCATTTATTTGCTTACTTTACCCCTTTACAACTACTGAAGAAGGAATTACTACTAAACCATTTGGACAACAAGTAACATTTAAATTCTTAAACCAACCAGAATATAGAGAATTAAAACAATTAAAAAATTACCCCGAATCTCAATTTATGATAAGTCAAAAAACAATTCAATTAAAGTTTCTACAAGAAGAAATTAGATACAAAAAAATTGAAGAACAACTGACTGCTGTATTATTTAGTCAACAGATTAAACAATTTGAAGACAAACTTAAAAAAGAAGTTTGTTCTAGTCTTCCCAGTGCCTTTTGGCATAGGAAAAAGCACATAGTAACCTTACCATACATAAAAGAATTTAATGAAGCTCAAATCCCTACAAAATCTAGACCCATTCAAATGAATCCCGAAATAATGGAAACCTGTAAAAAAGAAATTACTGAACTACTCAATAATAATATTATTAGAAAAAGTAAATCACCATGGTCATGTCCAGCTTTTTATGTCAATAAAAATGCAGAAAAAGAACGTGGTATGCCACGGCTAGTCATCAATTACAAACCATTAAACACAGTATTAGAATGGATTAGATATCCAATTCCTAATAAAAAAGATTTAATTAACAGATTAACTAATGCAGTCATTTTCTCTAAATTTGATTTAAAAAGTAAATTTTGGCAAATCCAATTACACCCTAATGACAGATATAAAACAGCTTTCACTACACCATTTGGCCATTACGAATGGAATGTAATGCCGTTTGGATTAAAAAATGCTCCTAGTGAATTTCAAAATATAATGAATGAAATATTTAACCCGTTTAGTCATTTTATTATCGTCTACATAGACGATGTACTCATCTTTTCCAATTCAATTGAGGAACATTGGAAACATTTAAATTCTTTTATTCAAACCATAAAACATAATGGATTAGTCATCTCAGCTCCCAAAATTAAATTATTTCAGACTAAAATAAGATTTTTAGGATATGATATTCACCAATCAACCATAACACCAATTAGTAGAGCAATTCAATTTGCTGATAAATTTCCTGATGAAATTACTGACAAAAACCAATTACAAAGATTTGAGGATCATTAAATTATATAGCAGAATTTTATAAAGATCTTAGGAAAACTTGTCAGCCTCTATTCGAGAGATTACGAGACAATCCCCCTCCTTGGTCACCACTACACACCTCCATAGTCAAATAAGTCAAAACATATGTAAAAACATTACCATGTCTAGGTATTCCTACAGTCAATTCCCTCAAAATTATTCAAACTGATGCCTCTGATATAAGATATGGTGGTATCCTCCTACAAAAAGTCAATTCTACTTCCCCTGAGCAAATTGTTCGTTTTCATTCTGGTCTTTGGAATAAAGCACAGAGCAATTACAGTACCATTAAAAAAGAAATTTTATCTTTAGTTTTATGTATTTCAAAATTTCAAGATGATATATTAAACCAAAAGTTTCTAGTCAGAATTGATTGCAAAAGTGCAAAATATGTTTTAGAAAAAGATGTTAAAAATATAGCTAGTAAACAAATCTTTGCTAGATGGCAGTCAATTTTAAGTATTTTTGATTTTGATATTGAATATATCAAAGGAGATCAGAATTCTATTCCTGATTTTCTTACCAGAGAATTTTTATTTAGTAAATCCTAAAAATTTCTTATTCATCAAAACTACTTTCCAGCTATTAAAATACTATTTCCAGCAGCATCCTTTTCCACTATTTAAACATCGTTTTCACCTATTTAAACCAAGCAGCAGACGGAGAACTCCAACCCAACCATGGCAGACAAAAATACAGACAAAAGCAAAAAGCCAACCCCAGCTCCAACAAATCAGCTTGCTCTTCCTCCGGCCAGCGGAAACAGGTATCAAGTTCTTGGGCAAGTCCCAAAAACTAGTTACAGTTCCGCACTAGTACATGCTCCCTCATCTAGTCAACCAATTGATCCTTTTTGTTCAACTCAAACTATTCAACCTAGTCAAAACAAATTCCCCTATCCAGCTAGAAAAACAGAATACGTTCTAAAATCAGTCACCACCAATCTCTTTTCCATTGAACCAGTCCACAAAAATATCCATAACCCAATTGAGCTAGTCAAGTCCTTTTTCCCTTCAGGATGGCATTTCATCCCTGCTCACCCAGATAAAAATCTTTCTTTTTACAAAGACATCCTCCTCTACCATAAATCAGTTGTGATAAAACCCATTACTGACCGAGTCAACCCCAGCAAAGTCATTTACCATTCCCTCTATATTTACAACATAGTCAGCCTTGATGAATGGGGACACCCATCACTATTCAGGAATCTCCCTAAGCATCAAATTCAATATAATTATTATGATTATATTGATGCATGGTTCAAAGTTATCCTCCATGAGAATGAGTCTTTTTCTCACTCTTGGTTCTTTTCTTTCGACCATAAATTTAAATCCGTTATTCCATCTTGGTTTTCCCGATGGTGGCACCAAAATGGAGCCATTCCTGACCTCTTCCCTACTGAACTCATGGACCAAGTCAACTACTTCTCCACTTTGTACCCAGTAAATAGTCACACTAGTCAGTTTCCAGTCCTGTTGTTGTTCATGGCAAAATACAAAGTTCCATGGATCTTCAAATGGAAATATGCCATCAATAACAAAATAGTCATTCGTCAATATTTAGTAAAATGGTGGGATCAATACAAGTACCAGGGTGTTATTGATCAAGTCAAAGAAGAATTTCCAGTCAAAGTCCCAACACCAGTGACAATTGCAACTGCACCGATTCATACTGCACCAATTCAACCAAGTTCACCTACTTTCTCTACTATAAGACTTGGAAGCACAACACCAAGTTCTTCCAAGCCTTCTAAATCCAAGTCAAAAATCAAGTGCTCTCAATTATTGATTTTAGCACAACAACTAATTGCTCAAGCTAGTCAAGAAGAAGATGATACATCATCCGAAGAGTCAACTACAGCAACTTCCCACAGGGACCCATATGGGTCAGCTTTTCAAGATGCCCAGGACCCCTTTGCTTGAAAATTCAACCAGCAATGGATTCCGAGGCAATAGTCAAAAGTAATAATTCTTGCTTTTTGGCCCATTATCACCGAAAGCAGCTACAGTCAGCAATTATTTCTGCTTTACGGCCCCATCAGCACCGAAAGCAGAACAGTCATCTACTTTACTCATTATTTCTCCACCGAAAGAGAAAAGTCACCTACTTTAGTCAAAAGTCACTTACTTTAGTCACATGGCTGAGTCATTTAGCACTTGTAAATCTCAGGCCCTTATTCTATAAAAGGGATCCGAGAAGTCAGTTGTAAGCAAGTTTTTTGGAAAGGCTTAAGTTTCCTTTCAAGTTTAGGATTAGAGAGATTAAACAAGTTTGGGTTTACAACAATTGTGCCCATACTTTAGTCAAGATTGAAGTTCTACTTCTGTAATCACTGTAAGTCTGAGTTTGTTCAGCTTACCTATTCATTTCCAATAAAGTGTACTATTCAATTACCAGTTTTCATTACTATTTATTACCAATTATTTTCGTAGTACTATTCACAATACTATTCATTCACGATACTATTCATTCACAAAACTTACTATTCACGCACGAATCTACTATTTACAGAGCCAAGTGTTCCAATAAATTAAGTGTTCCGAATTTCAATCCGTTTAAATGGGTGGGAAGATTTTATTTTTCTGATTATTTAATTCGAAAGGATTATAATTAAATTTTGACTCTAGGACTCTCGTTGGTTATCCTAAGATATTTGGTTGTACGACTTTCTTAGGGCTAATCAACGAGAATTCTAGAGTCAAAATTTAATTATGACCATTGAGGATAAAATAATCAGAAAACTAAAATCTATCTATCGGTTCAAACGGATTGAAATTTGGAGCACTTAATTTTTTAACTATATTTTTTAATATATAAACTGCACGTTGAAAAATTAAGTGTTCCAAATTTCAATCCGTTTGAATGGGTGAGAAGATTTTATTTTTCTGATCATTTAATTCTAAAGGATCATAATTAAATTTTGACTTTAGGGATCTCATTGGTTAGTCCTAAGAGATATTTGATTCTACAACTTTCTTAGAGCTAATTAACGAGAGCTCTATAGTCAAAATTTAATTATGACCCTTTTGGAATTAAATGATCAAAAAAATAAAATCTTCTCACCCATTCAAACGGATTAAAATTTGAAACACTTAATTTTATAGAGAAGCTGTGTGCAGTGGAGAGAGTAGAACGTGTCAGTGGATTAATGCCTCAAACGGTGTGGTAGACTTTAGACTGACAATTAATCCACAAGGCAAATTTTGATTGGAAGAGGCAACAGCTGGCAAAAATGACGTGTTGCGTTTGGGGCAACGAATAATTTCTTCCCTTACATCTGGGTTCTCTCTTTTTCCTTCTTGTGTGGACTTGGAAAGCATGAATGACGTGCAACTCAGATCACATCATCGTTGTTTAGCAAGAAAGAAAAGCTTTGTTAGGATCGTCGCATACACATACGATTTATGAGTATAAAACAGTAAAGAATTAACACAGAAATATACGTGGTTCTCTAAAATCGGGTACGTCAACTGGAGCAAGAGCGACTACTGTTTTTATTATCACAGTATGAATTAGGGTTTACAACATAGAGTATTTATAACTACTCTATTCTAACCCTAACCGGATTTAGCTTGTATCCCAAAAATACCATTGTATACGCTCCACTCATTGCGCTTTGCTCCATTCATTCCGCTCCGCTGCGCTATGGCATCTGGCCTTCTTTCTAGAATTCCTTAATATCTCTTCATACTTAATATATGAGCCATAGTTCTAACAAACTTTTTTTTTCTGGGGAATAATAATGATTAATTCACCATTTAGGACATGGTTTTTTTTTTTTCAAAAGGGAGAAGATTTTATTAATCTGAGAGACGAAAAAACGCCTAAACATCAGAAAGAGAGGAACCCCATGGGGGCAAGGTAGTTGTCCACAGACCGGACAAACTACAAGAAAGGGCTTTCTTTGCACAAGCATGTGCAGCCCTATTACAATCACGTTTGACAAAACTAAATTCACACAACTGAAACGAATCCTTCAGTGATAAACAATCTAGTACCAAAACTGCGATATCCGAGGATGGATCTTTTGACATGGAACAGTTTCGGACAATCGACCCCGCATCCGATATGGTTACATTTTGCTATATGTTGAAAGTGTGATTCTGTTACTTTATTTTCTCTCACGATGACAATTGATTTAAAGAGTAGTAGATGCCTAAAATACCCAAGTGCTGGTACGAGGACTTTGCTCATGAATAGAAGATATATCTGCCTATTATGCGCTCGTGGAGTAATATCTAGCGGTGCGGCCACACCTTTCGGTATTTGCATGTGGAAATGCAGAGGGTGAGAGTGTGGGTGGATAGTTTTTTTTCTAGATGGGGTGGGTGGTTGAGTTTTAATAATCTTTACTATTTCGCCCTAAGGTTAATCATGTTACAGTAAAATTGGATGTAAAACTTGAATTTTGTTTAAGACAAAAGTGGAAATAATTTTTGTAACAAGCTTGAAAAACAAAACAGGTGACGCCAAAAGCTCCTCTCTCTCTATATATCAGAAAGAATAGATTATCGCTGACCATCACCTAGCCGAACAATTCAGTTTGTACGGCAGCAATATTACATCTGGGTTCTCTCTTTTTTCTTCTTGTGTGGACTTAGAAGCATATGAATGAGGTGCAACAAAGATCACATCATCGTTGTTTAGCAAGAATTTGCCAAGAAAGAAAGCTTTTCCTTTGGAGAATAATGATTAATTCACCATTTAGGACATGGTAGTTTGTAGATAGTCTTCGACACCTACAGGCTACAAGTTACAACACCTGTTCGTTTCACGGATACCGAATATAGAATTGAATTACCAATCCCGCAAGAATCGAAATGCAAGATGCGCCAATTGACGGAAGGATTCTTATGTATCAATTTCTAACACTTCCGTTCTACTAAAATTCGCTTTTAGCCAAAAAGAAACACTTCTGTAGAATACTTGTTTACTTTCTCTCTTTTCTATATCAGTAATTGTTTACTTATTGTTCATCGCAATCCCGCCAAAGAACCAACAAAGACTCACCGGAGAAGAACAGTAATCCCAAAATTTTACAGGCCAAAACAATGAAGATAACACAACACTTTCAAACACCACTTTCACCATCTAGTTCCACAGTTCCAGCCTCCAGGCCATGACATAGTAAAGACCAGAAAGTAGTTTTGCATGAAGCAAGCCCAAAAATCCAAAACAAAATAATACAGAGAGAAAATACCCAAAAGGCACTACATGTACATAGTTTGCAGAGGACAAGGAGGAATGACTGGAAACCAAAAACTAAAGATTGGAACATCTAAATCAGCTTACTCAATCTTAGGTCTAGCACCGCTTCCACCACCAAAAGGACCATCCTCATCCATTCCTCCACCCATGCCACCACCAGCACCCTAGTACGTCTTAGCAATTATAGGCTTGCAAATTCCCTCAAATTCCTTCATCTTATACTCAAACTCCTCCGTCTCCGCTAGCTGGTTCTCATCCAACCAGTGAATCACCTGCTCAAATGCAGCTTCAATCCTTTTCTTGTCAGCTGGAGGAATCTTTGCTCCTTTCTTCTCATCCCTAATAGTGTTCCTCATGTCATAAGCGGAAGTCTCCAACGCGTTCTTGGCCTCCACTTTCTTCTTGTGCTCCTTGTCTTCCCACTTGTACTTCTCAGCCTCCTGCACCATTTTCTCAATCTCCTCCTTTGACAACCTACCCTTAGCGTTCGTGATCGTGACCATGTTCTTTCGTCCGGTAGTTTGGTCCTCTGCAGACACAGTGAGAATACCATTAGCATCAATATCAAAACAGATTTTGAATTTCGGGACACCCCTAGGAGCCGGAGGAATTCCAGTCATTGTGAATTCGCCCAACAAGTTGTTGTCTATGGTTCGGGTTCTTTCCCCCTCATAGACTCTAAAACAAACAGAGGTTTGGTCATCATCGACAGTAGTCCAATCACTTTGCTCTTTCTTCGCCGGAATTTTGGTGTTTCTTGGAATGAAAACCACCACAACTGCACCAAGCTTTTCCAAACCAAAGGAAAGTGGAGTGACATCCAACAGCAGTACTAAATCCAGAACCTTCTCATTCCGCTCACCGCTCAAAATAGCGGCCTGAACTGTGGCACCATAAGCCACAGCCTCATCAGGGTTAATGCTTTTGCAAAGCTCCTTCCCATTGAAGAAATCCTGCAACAGTTGCCGGACTTTGGGAATCCTAGTGGATCCACCAACAAGAACGAGTTCATCAACGTTGCCCTTGTCCATTTTTGCATCCCTCAAACACTCCTCCACTGGCTCCATACACTTCCTAAACAACTCAATGTTCAGCTCCTCGAACCTGGCCCGAGTAATTGTCGCGCAAAAATCAATCCCCTCGTATAACGCGTCAATCTCAATCGTAGTTTCAGGTGTCGAGGAAAGAGTCCTCTTTGCTCTTTCACAAGAAGCCCTCAACCTCCTTAAAGCTCTAGGGTTCCCACTAATATCCTTCTTAAGCTTCCTCTTGAATTCCTGAACGAAATGGTTCACCATTCTATTATCAAAGTCCTCACCCCCTAAATGTGTATCCCCACCCGTAGCTATAACCTCAATTTTACCCCCTTCTATGGTTAATAGAGAGACGTCGAATGTTCCACCCCCGAGATCGAATATGAGCACTTTTTTCTCACCGGTGCTACTGGCTTTGTTGTCGAGACCATAAGCAATGGCGGCCGCAGTTGGCTCATTGATTATCCGCATGATGTTGAGACCAGCGATGACTCCGGCGTCTTTGGTGGCTTGTCTCTGAGAATCGTTGAAGTATGCAGGAACAGTGACAACAGCGTTTTTTATTGGGGTGCCAAGGTAATCCTCTGCAGTTTCTTTCATTTTTACAAGGACCATTGAAGAGATTTCTTCGGCGGAGAATTGTTTCTCTTCGTACTTGTATGTTATTCCTATCATGGGTTTGTCGTCTACACCAGGTGTGACCTTGAATGGCCATAGCTTCATGTCACTCTGAACAGTGGCGTCGCTGTATCTTCTTCCGATTAGACGCTTAGCATCTGGAAAAACAAAATATCAACAACCAATGAGAAACTAGAGAGAGATATGTGTTAAAGATCTAAAAGGGTATAACAATGTAGAAAATGGATGCTACAAATCATGAAATGGTTTTGTTTGAATCTATGCCGCTAGTTTAGACGCTGTTTCAAAAGGAATAACATTCCCTTGCTACAAACAAGCAGTAGTGATGTGGAAGTGCCATCTGAGGCAAGGCAAGTAAGTTTTAAGCTCTGAACCTCCAAAATTTATTTAAAGATGCTCCTTATTTAGTATGGTCTTATAATAGGTAAAAAAAAAAAAGTAAGTCTATTTAACCCAAAAAGAAGAGGGCTCATTCTTTTCAAATTAACCAAGAATCAAAGTCTTTGTCGACTATGAATGAATTTATTGCCTTCCCTAAATTGAAAAAAAAAATTTATTACGGAGCTTTTCGAATTGATCGGATTTTTGTAGAACAGTTTATTTAGGTGATAGGCGACATGTAGAAAATGTTATGCAATATATAACAAATGGTTGGAAAAGTAAATTTAAAGAAAGTAAATGGCCGATTCAGATTGGTCCCTACTTTGGACTAAAAATTCCATCCAGGGTTTTTATCTACAAGACAATATCCAATTTGCGATATAGGTGGAATACATCCAAAATGTAGCTAACAATGATGATCAAAATTTTCTCAAGAGATTGGCTAAATTGAGATAAAGGAAAGACAAATTAAGTAACTACGATAATCGAAGGAGAATGAATAAATGAATTGTCTTCTCACATTGAATATCAATTAGCTACACATTAACTCAGAAAATTAAGCATCACTTTTGTGTAATTATCAAGACATTAGTAGAGCTGTGAGGACCTTCATACTTCTACAATTTTCAAAATCAAGCAATCTAGAAACTCTTTAGTAAAACCAGGGCAATAGAAAAAAGGCCATATAAGACAGTGCTAAAGATTCAAAAAAAAAAAAGAAAAAGAGGACGGCTATTTCAAAAAAAAATATCATCTTTAGTGAACCCTTTTTTTTTTTTTTTTTTTTGCTTCTATTCATAATTGTTTTACTTGTTAGACTTTTCTCTTCGAGAGCTCTGCATCTCACCAGATTGAGGCGTCTCTTCGAGAGCTCTGCATCTCTCCAGATTGAGGCGAAAGAATAGAGGTATTGTCACCTCAACTGCGCGGGGGGGTGGGGGGGGAGTTGGATGGAAGGTGAAGGATAAGGAAAATGGGCCCCTGCCAGGGATGGAACCAGGATTTCTAATACAAGAGGCCAATAGTGACTTCTCAAGTTGAAAAATGTACATTATAATATTATGTCTTCTCAAGTTGAACAATGGACATTATTTCTTTCACAATAGCCCTCAATTGTATCCGCCATTTCATATTTTTACTTGAAACTACAAATAAAAACCAATCATATTCATTAACAAGAGGGAAAAAATCAAGAGAGAGAAATTGTGGTGTGGTATGGTCCCATAAAATTAGGACAGAGAGAAGCGTTTTTTTTTTTTTTTTGTCCCACAGATGGAGAACTTGGAATTGATTTGTGTTCCCAAATGAGAAAAAATCTTGTGTTTGTGTGATAAATTTTTTGTAGTATAAGTTTTCAACTATTTTTAAAATTATGGAGAGGCCGACAAGTTATTTTTCTACGTAAGAGTATTAGGGCTCTTGATTTGTTTCATTTGTGATGAAATGTCAATTAGGTGTTTGTGAACTTGGATTAGGTACTATTTTAAATTGCATCTTTCGGGTTTGTTTGGAACTTATAGAAAGAAACGAACTGAAAGGAAAAGTAATACATCTTTTCTCCCCTTGTTTGGTTTAGAAAGAAAGTGAGAGGAAAATAAGAAACTAAGTTTTGAGAGCAGTATATTTTCCTTTATATTTTCATCACACTTCCTTCTTAATCATTTTTCTTTCTTTTTCTTAGTTCCAAATGGACGCTTAGAATTGTTAAAGGACGGCTTTTTTAATCTTCTTTGATAGATAACTTAGGGTTTTTTGTTCATTTTTTGTACATAAATTAGGATGAATTAACAGTAATCGAGGATAACTTCGTCACATACTTAGGGTGAATGTTTTTTTTAATCGAAATGATACCTTCATGAAAGCTAATGTGAAAAGGTATGCAGAAGGAAGAGAAACTACTAAAACAAGAGTGTGTGAAAACATAGACAAAACTGTTTCGACAGATATGTGCCCCCAGCCCTCCACTGTGTGATATTTCCGAATCCGCCATTACCCCAATTAGATTTGGCCCAAAAATAAGGCCCCCAAATCTATAGTAGTAAAATATGTCGCTACGAATGATTAATCCAAAAAAACTTAAACGTGAATCTAATAGAAATTTAGAAATGACGAACAAAAAGGGCCAAAACATAAAGTTAGTCCAAATTATCTATTAGTAAGGTGAGAGTAAAATCGCTCCATCTATTTCCATAATAAATTTTTTTATATTTTTGAGTAATTTAAGAATTTGTAAAAAATTATCAATCATTTTTATGGAGGGTCCCTCAATATTTCTGCCCCTACAAAATGCATGCATAATTAAGATGTAGTGGCCATTAAAGCACTTGAACGCTTTCTTTGGCCCAGATTAATTAAGAAATAACACCATACAAGAGAAGGCACTACAAGAAATTAATGTTTCAAAGACAAAAATATTAATTATAGTTGTTATGTACTCCAAAATTGTGTCAAAGTTGTGTCCCCAAAAGTGTTAATTGTTGTAGGGAGGCATAAAGCGTGCAAAAGAAGCAACAAAAGAATATGCACGTAATTGGATAAAAATAGCTTGAATTTAGAGCTTAGAACATACCGAAAACAGTGTTGATAGGGTTCACGGCGACTTGATTCTTCGCACCATCGCCGATTAAACGGTGCGTATCGGTGAATGCGACATAAGATGGCGTTGTCCTGTTTCCTTGATCATTTGCGATAATCTCAACACGATCGTGCTGCCAAACCCCCACGCATGAATAAGTCGTTCCGAGATCGATCCCAATCGCCGGCCCTTCTCCTTTTCCAGCCATTTTTTTTTTCCAGAAAACTAACAAGAATAATCATAGAACAACATAAACCGATTCAACAAATAATAGAACATGATAGGGAGGAAATAGTTGCACTTGACATTTATCTAACGGGTATAGTACTGTAGAATGAAGGGTGGAATAGGACAACATTTCAAAGGAAGAGATTATTTCGAGAATGCCCTAACCGTGGGCTTCTGAGAAAATTGTGTGAGTTTAATTCCGGCCAATTGATGTCATTATACATTGGTATATATGCATGGGGAATAGAATTAGTCACTATACATCTAATCTTTCTCTTCTCTTTATCTTAAACTAGTGCATGACCCGTGCCTAAAGGCACTCCAAAGAAAACCCAGCCATAAAGTAACCAATAAAATCCAGCCAATATGCAATATAGGTGAGTCCAATTAGTACTGACCACGAACAACTGAATTGGGCGAAGCGGTGATGCTTGAAGAGAAGCATTTTAAGAATAAACGGAGCATCAATCTTTTCGTTGGGGTAATATATACTTATTTTGATGTATGAGTCTTCAGGACTTCTATCCCACAACAACTGCGAAGGAGTTAAAACGGTAGTAGCACCGATGCAATTCTAAAAGTACCACTAATCCCTATATGCTTCACTGATGAAGAGAAAATGAATACAAAGCAGACAAAACAATTGAAAGAAAGCCTACACACACACAATCCCTATATGCAAGTTTTTATTATCTAGTAATTTTCTTTAAAACAAAGGGCTAATTCATGTGCTTTCTTATAGTTATATGTACTCAAATTCGCTATAAAATGAACAAAGCAATGGTTGGTGAAACACAAACCGGCCCTCCATGATACATAAACAGTTACTCCATGAAAAACTTGTAAGTTGCTTCCAAAGCTCCTCATTCGCAGTTTTCACACCATTTCAACGATAAATAGTAATTTTCTAAGATTGCAAATACCCAGATGAAGTTTTAGTAAATCGGTGGATTATGCACACCCCTGACCCATTAATTCACTACCACGTGGCCGGCGGCCGCCGAGCCACCACGACCGGAATCAAATTCAACATTTTGTTGACCAATGGGAAGGTATTTTAGGGTATAAAACTCAAAATGGAAAGAATCCAATCAAAAGAGAACCTTAATTCCACAAAAAAAAAAAAAAAACAGGGTACATCATATGGAAAACAGGGTTGTACTGGTAAATTAAGGACTGAAAGAGTTGAGTCCGCCCACTTCCATGATATTACCACTAAACTGGACTGCTAACTATTTAAAATAGGACGACAAGAAATTCTCCAACTACTGTATTTTACATATGGTTCAAATGTTGCTATAGTTTGATATCGTCTTCCACATGGGGCACTAAGCAAAAAAAAAAAAACTCTATCCTTTACTTTAAAGGCCACCCAAACAAAAACACTTCTACAAAGTTTGGGTTCCTTTCTACTAGGGCGGCAGAGAGAGAGAGAGAGACTTTTGATAGTCTTTCTCAATTATTTGGGAACAGAAAGTTTTTGCTCCTCTAATGCATTGCAGTACAGAAACATAAACCAAATTTTAACATAACCCCTAAGTTTGAAATGAACCCAGCCATAAAAACCCCTAAACTCAGATTTCGGTGATAACGGCAGCGATCGGCGGTGGATGGCGATAGGAAGCAACGGTGGTTGCCGATCAAAATAAAAAAGCAACGGCGGTTGAGAGAGAGAGAGAGAGAGAGAGAGAGAGAGAGAGGTAACACGCTAGAAAGTTGCAAGTAAACTGTAAAGAGCATTAGAGGGAGATATGGAAGTATGGGACTTACCTTGGAGAAGAAGAAGCGGTGGTGATCGGAGAGAGACAGAGAGGAGTAAAGAGTGGGAAAGCTTTTAGAACAGAGGATACATTTATGAGCGAGGGGCTCGTTTGGCCGAGAGAAGTACTGCCATGGGTATTGGTGGTTTTGCTTAAGGAGTAAGCAAAAAGGACCTTTTTTTATTATTCAATTCTTTTATATTTATTAATTTTGCATTAAATTTTTTGTAATTTATTGATTTATCTCATTGAAAGAAATCGAAAACGTAAAAAAATTTATCCAAACATAATGTTTGTTAAAAGACAAAAATAAAATCTTTTTATCTATATTTGAAAATTTATAAATTTCAATCATAATTTTTTACTTTTTCGAATGTTCTCATCAAACGAATCATTGTAACCAAAGTTAAAAC
This sequence comes from Rhododendron mucronatum var. ripense, assembly GCA_019656295.1. Lineage (NCBI taxonomy): Eukaryota > Viridiplantae > Streptophyta > Magnoliopsida > Ericales > Ericaceae > Rhododendron > Rhododendron mucronatum. The sequence continues at coordinate 280,670 of BPLT01000178.1, forward strand.
AAACAAATGTAAAAAAATTTAAGAAAAGACCCAAAAGAGTTACTTAGTCCATCTCCAATCGTTGAATTAAAACAAACAAATGTCAAAAAATTTAAAAAAAGACCCAAAAAGAGTTACTTAGTCCATTTCCATTCGTTGAATTAAAATTGTGAAGTTATATGACATAAAAGTACAAAAAGTCAAAACGGGTGCCAATCAATTGTGTGTGCTAATTTTTTGGTCCCTCTACTTTTCTCTCTCCTATTCACTTCCGGCACCACACACTCTTTGTCTCACCTCTCTCCTTTACTTTTCTGACCGCATTTATTTTTCCTTTTTCTCTCTCTTTTGTTAATTGGTCTCCCTCAATCTTTCTCCTTTCTCTCTTTGCTCTCCCTCTCTCTACTTGCAATTTGATTCTAGTTGCAATTTGATTCTGTTACTTTATTTTCTTTCCTGGATGACAATTGTGGGGAGGCATGAAGCGTGCAAAAGAAGCAGCAAAAGAATATGCACGTAATTCTTTTTTAACTGCTCCTTCAATCAACTACCATGCGGTTCTTGCCTCGATAGTGGCCGGGTGCCCTTCATTCTATAGTTCTATTATACCCGCTAGAATTCTTACAGCCTCTATCTCTTTCAAAGTCGTTTCACACGCTTACACGTGGAGTGAGGTGATTCCAAAAGTTATTAGTAAGGAGAATCGAATCTAAGACCCTGGGATGTAGCAAAGACCTAAGTTTAGGCCAAGACCACTTGACCAACTTTCTTGGTGTTGCTCGAATGCATGTTATCCTTGATTCCTCGTGAAATTAGACTCACCATCTCTTGATTTAATTCCATCTTGCTTTGCACTTCCTAAATCTGATGGCCAAAACATGTTTGATTATGTCTTCTTTATTTTTTTGCAAATTTATTGAGGCCCGTGCGCAAAGAGAAAGATTGAATTTTGAGACCCAAAATGAACACACAATACACAGATTCAGCTTGTTAAATATTCTTACTTCTTTTGTTTCCAGTAATAGATAGTAGTGGGTTTGTATATAAATTTGGTATGGCAGTTGGAATTGGAAATTCTTTTTTTTTATTGGCAAAAGAATTTTATTAATCTTCGAAACATACAAAGATTAAAAGGACACGGGCAATTGAAAATTAAAATTACTTAATCTCAAAAGGCTAACCAAGACAAAGAGCTAGCCAATGACCAACAAAACCCTAAAACAATCCTACCCAAACCGTCATCCCACCAACAACAGAACCACCGCCGAAACTTAGGGAACCAGTCCATATTGCTACCCCAAAATGATACTGATGCTCCTCCATAGATGATCACAACCATTCCTCCCCTGGAACCTGGATACCGAATCGTAACGTTGGCATTGTTGAGCACTCCCTAGAATAATATCTTGACCATAATTCCTAGTTGGAAAAGTCTACAATACACCCTTTAAAAAAGTGTATCATATGCACCTATTTTATGGTTCATTCATAATATTTTAGCGGGTTGCGTAACTTTTGTTCTAGAATTTATAATTTTTCAATTGTACGATTCGTAACATTTTCATTATAATTCATAATATTTTGGTGTATCTCGTAACCTTTATACGATTCATAACTTTTTAACAATACAATTCGTAACTTTTTCTCTATAATTTATAACAAAAGAACCATCCTCATCCATTCCTCCACCCATACTACCAGCAGCTCCCTAGTACAATTTGGGAATTATAGGGTTGCAAATTCCCTCCAATTCCTTCAACTTATACTCAAACTCCACCGTCTCCGCAAGCCGATTCCCATCCAACCAGTGAATCGCATGCTCAAACGCAGCTTCAATCTTCTTCTGATCAGCGGGATGAATATTTGTGCGATTCTTCTCATCCTTCATAGTGTCCCTCATCTCATAAGCGTAATCCTCCAACGCGTTCTTCGCCTCCACTTTCTTCTTGAACTCCTTGTCTTCTGACTTGTACTTCTCAGCATCTGCACCATTTTCTCAATCTCCTCCTTCGACAACCTACACATGTCACGTGTGATCGTGATCATTTTCTTCTGTCCGGTAGATTTGTCCTCTCCAGACACATTCAGAATACCATTCACTTCAATCTCAAAAATTACATTGAATTTTGCGACACCCCTAGGAGCCGGAGGAATTCCAGTAGACTCGAATTGGCCCAACAACTAGTCTGTGGTCCGAGTACTTTCCCCCTCATAGACTTTAAACACAACAGAGGTTTGGTTATCAGATTCAGTAGCCCTAATCTGCTCTTTCTTCGTCGGAATTTTGGGGTTTTTGGGAATGAGAATAGTCATAACCTCAGCAGGAGATTCCAAACCAAGGGAAAGCGGACTGACATCCAACCGCAGTATTAAATCCTGACCCTTCTCGTTCCGCTCACCACTCAAAATCGCGGCCTGAACTGCAGCACCATATGCCACAGCCTCATCTGGGTTAATGCTTTTGAAAAGCTCCTTAACATGGAAAAAATCCTTCAACAATTGCCGGACTTTGGGAATCCCGGTGGACCCACCCACAAAACTATTTCGTCGACATTTCTCTTCTCCATTTTTGCATCGCTCAAACACTCCTCCACTGACTCCATACACTTCCTAAACAAGTTCAGCTCCTCAAACCTGGCACGAGTAATCACCGAGCCAGGGCCGGCTCATAAGTTTTGGAGGCCGGAAGCGAACCTCTTAAATAGGCCCACCCCATATTTTTCATGCAAAAGTGATCTACAAAGGGACATTAAAAAAAAAACCAATACAAAAGATTTACCATTACAAAATAGAAGCATATAATTATCCCCAAAAAAATGCAACTATTACAATACCTCAAAATCCATCATTTGAAAATTATTCTTCTCGCACTTTTTGCTACAAACGCACTGATTAAGTCTCCATAGTCAAGCTGCTTCACCAACTCCTTCTCGATAGACAACATAGCCTAAGCCAATCCATTTAATCTTTCTTGAGACATGGTTGACCGAAGATAATTTTTGATCAATTTCAACTTTGAAAAGCTTTTTGCTTTTTGCTTTTTTTTTTTTATAATGCATTAGTGTTTCTATTGAATAATTCCACAATTTGGGCCTAATTTGTGGCTCCTAAATTTTAATTTGGCCTATTTTGTGGCTCTGTGTAAAGTCTAGTGCAATTTTTTTTGAACCATATATACATATATATATATATATATATATAGGAATTCTAAAAATTTGGGGGCCCTCGTTTTTAATTTTTATCGGGGGCCGGAAGCGGTCGCTTCCCTGGCCTTGGCTATAAGCCGGCCCTGCACCGAGCAATAATCAAGCGCCTCATATAATGCATCGATATCGATCGTACTTTCAGCTGTTGACAACAGATTCCTCTTAGCTCTTTCACAAGAAGTCCTCAACCTCCTTAAAGTTCTTGGGTTCCCACTAATATCCTTCTTAAGCTTCCTCTTGAATTCCTGAACGAAATGGTTCACCATTCTGTTATCAAAGCCCTCAATCAGCAAACACACACCCCCACCCCCCCCCCCCCCCCCCCCCCCCCCCCAAGACCATAAGCGATTAGTAGAGAGCAAGGGCGGAATCAGGAATTAAATTTACCTTGGGCTAACCCAATTTTTTTTTTTTTTATCGAATAGAAATCATCTATTATCGAATCTAAGTTGATGTTGTGGACAAGATTTCCTTCGATGTACATAATCATAGAATCAGTGCGTTGTTTCATATTTCCATGAATTTTGCTTTCCCGAGCCCAACCGAGTATTTAGTGCGTTGCTTCCCTGAAGTCTGCTTTCAACATCACATCTCTATTATAAAACAAAAGGGTGTGGGGACTAGTTGTTGGAACGGCTTAGATTCATTTGATTAAAAAGTTGTAGTGCATCCTCCCACTTCCCAATTAGGTGCCCATGGTTTTTACCTAAATCACACAACTGTCATCCTCTTTCAACAGGGATGCGTAGTGCAGTAGGCACGGACTAGCACTAGTATTTCTATATTTCAGTGCGTTGTTTGTTTTTATCTTGCAATTAGGTTGTGGTGTAAAAAATGGGTTGAGCTAAATGGGTTAGAAGTTGTATGGGCTGTGTTTTTCACATATAATTATTATTTTTTTTTTTTTGTTTTTCAAAATCTACCTGGGCTACAACCTACTGTAGCCCATTCACAGCACCGCCCTTGGTAGAGAGACGTCAAATGTTCCACTTCCACCCCCGAGATCGAATACAAGCGCATTTTTCTCACTGGTGCTACTGGCTTTGTTTTCGAGACCATAAGCGATGGCAGCAACTGTTGGCTCATTTAATATCCGCATGATGTTGAGACTGGCGATGACTCTGGCATCTTTTGTGGCTTGTCTTTGAGAATCGTTGAAGTAGGCAGGGACAATAACAACGGTGTTTTTTATGGTGGTGCCGAGGTAGTCCTCTGCAATTTCTTTCATTTTTATGAGGACCATTGAGGAGATTTATTCTGCAGAGAATTGTTTCTCTTTGGTCTTGTATGTTACTCCTATCATGGGTTTATCATCCGGACCAAGTGTCACCTTGAATGGCCATAACGTCATATCACTCTGAACAGGGACATCACTGTATCTTCTTCCGATTAGACGCTTAGCATCTTGGTAAACAAAAATTCCAAGAACCAATGATCAACTAGATATATGCATTAAAGATCTAAAGTGAATAAAAAAACATGAATCTATGCCGCTAGTTTAGACACGGTTTCAAAAGGAATCACATTCCCTCCAGCCTAGGTTTGAAGGAAGGGCTGCCCGCGACAAGGCAAACTAGGTTTGAGCTTTGAACCTCCAAACTTCACTTTAAATTAGGGGCTCCTAATTCCACATTCATGCTAGAATAAGTACAAAAATAAGCCCATTATGAGGTAACCCAAAAAAGAAGAGGGCTCATTCTTTTCAAACTAACCCAAAATCAAGGTCTGTTGTAGATGTATGAAAGAATTTCTTCCATGCATATGCTAAAAGAAAAAGGTAAGGAGATTTTCGAATTGATCGGATTTTGTAGAGCAGTACTAGTGGTTTTAGTGGGTGATATGTGGAACGGAATGTTTAGCAATAAATAACAAATGGTTGGAAAAGACAATTTTGAAACAAAAAGTAAAAATTAAACGGCTGATTCAAATTGGTCCAACTTCAGACTAAAAATTCCAAACAGGTTGTGTTTACACCGGTTTTTGGCACCAAATCTTGGGCTAGCGCTGGAGGGCCATTTAATTGAAATTCGATTAAATTGGGCCAATATTTATGAGCTTCTCGGGCTAAAAATTAATGGGCCACATTAATTTCGTTATTGGAGCAAGGCCCAATTAATCAAAACCCAAATGAAACGCGATGCACTGAATAATTTTTCCACTTGGATTATTCCCGAAGGAAGTCAAGCCCGCATTTGTTTTGGAACACGTGGAATTGGGTTGATCAGTGGCTAATTGATCCTATTTTTTAGGAGTTAATTAGTTGCATGATGAAAAACGTGGGTGTGTTTGGTGCAAAAGAATTTCTAACTGCCCATTATTTGAGAAACCCACGGAAAAAGGAAATGGGTTGGCACATGATCTCCAATTAACTTCTCTGAACTGCCAAGAACCACCCATTATGGAGGAAAACATGTGCTGTACTCGGGTAACCTCCAAAAAACCGCCAACAAGGAGGGAAAAGCTCAATCATGGGACACATGGCAACATAAGGAGAGGCCAGCAAATTACTCTTGCATGCAAGGCCGTGGAAGTTTTTGGCCTATAAATAGAGGAACTCAAGAAGGAAAAAGGGTCCACACACCAATCAAGCTCAACGCTTAAAACCAAAAGCCTTCCCAGCGAAGCAACTATCTCATTTCTCCCTCATTTCTATCTCTCTTGTACCCCAACTTTATTACTACGACGTAATAAAGTTATTCATATCTCTCTGGTATCCCCAACTTTGTTATTACGATATATCAAAGTTATTCTATCTCTCTTGTATCCCCAATTTTATTATTCCGATATAATAAAATTATTCTACGATGTTCTTTACTTTTTCTCATACGGTTGGGAAATTATAAGTCCACTATCGTTGTGGCAAAACCACGAACCTCTTTGTGGCCTCACCCTTTGGGTCACACGCAGTCGCATTACATACGAAATTAGATCGAGGCGCACTCACGCCTTTCATACGTTGGACGTCGACAAGTCCTGGCACGCCCGCGCTCATACAGCACACGCGCCATTGGATTTTGCGCTCACGCCTACCCGGCGAAAAAGTGGGGAACATCTTTTGGCACGCCCGGTGGGACCCCAATCGTTTCAAGGGGTATCACGCCGATTCATTCACATGTCAATTCAATACCTTGAATTGGATGTTGAAATTCGGCGTCTTAATGAAGAAATTCGTTGGCGCGATGATAAAGTCGACGAGCTTGAAGACGAAATCTACCGCCTTGATTGTGAGAGGCGTCGACTCAAACCTACACAGGATTGGTTTCATGATGCACTAAACTCCTACAACGATGCAATTCAAAGGCTTGAAGACGAAGTTGACAAGCTCGAAAATGAAGATCGCAAATTGCGTCATGAGGTAAACCGTCTCTTTAGTGCCAAGTCACATGGCTATTCACATATCATGTCTTCAAACCTGCCCGAACAGCATGAATTTCAAATTGGTGGACTTGATGATCCTTCTGCTCAGACCTTTAGGGGTCAAATTGAAGAAAATATGAGCACTCAGTCCTGTACCGTTGCATCCAATGAAGAACTCTCACAGGAGTTCGTAGATCCCTTGCATGCAACTTTGCGTGAGATTAAAGAATTGGTAATCAAGTCCAATAAGGCCGTTGAGGACTCCAAGAAAGCCCTTGAGGACTCCAACAAGGAAGTTGAAAAATTAAGGGCTAAACTCCAAGATAAGGAGTCAACTCCTCTTCCACCACGGATATCACAATTTAGCACTTTAGGCCAAACTTCAGGCCTAAATGTGTATAAACATGCTTCTAGCAAGTACTCCAGTCCTCCAGGCTTCTCTCAGTCCTTAACTTCTGAAATCCCTGCACTCGGGGGGCAAGGAAGCCAAAGAATTGAACTTGGGGGACAAGAGTCTCAACAAGCTTCCATCAAGCCCACTAGGCCTCCAGGCTTCTCTCGGCCCTTAGCTTCCAAAAATCCTACACTCGGGGGGCAAGGAGGCCGAGGACTTGAACTCGGGGGGCAAAGTTCTCAACCCAGTCCTTTGAGGATTCCCAAACAGCAGCAAGGTCTGGGTGATAAATATCAAAAGGATCAAGACAACAGTCTCAGATCTGAGCGCAATAGCCAACATTCAGGAGTATTCCAAAAACTTTTGGATGGTAAGCTATTTCCATGCCTGGAGGAGCGAGAAGATAGGTCTGTTTCAATGCAAAGAGAGCAAGATCTCAGACCTGGGAGGAGCCAGCACAAGGAAAGTCCTATTATGAGGCAAGTTCAGTCCATTCTCTCCTCTCAAGAACTTTCTCAAGTGTCTGAAGAGTCACCAAGTTCAGATTCAGTCCTGGACCGTGAGCAGGTAACAGATACAAATCAAGAACGATCCAGACCTGCCATCAGCCCTATGGCTAGGACAGAATTGTATGTTGCACCCCTTCCGGATCAAGAGGAATCGAATGAAGAGGAGGAAAGCGGCGACACTCCAGGACTTGATCCCGATTCATTTGTAATCGGTGATCCCCCTCCTCCCCCGGTTCATGACGGCCTTTTTGGCATTGTCCAATCTGTCAAAAGGCATTACAAGCTTAGGCCAATTTTAGGCCTAAAGTGTGTAGAATTGCGCCCACGTTGGATTTGTGGGGCACATCAAAAGCGAGTGTTGTTTACTTGGCTTACACAAAAACGCCAAAGTGGTGTCAAGAAGGGCTAAGAACAAAGAAAAGTCCTTCATGGGCCAAACAAGCACTTCTGAAATGTTCGGCCATGGCCTATCAGTCCTTGAGTAGGCCTTATCAGAGTTTTACTAGGCCTTTTCTGCAGAGGTGGAGGCATTTTTATTTCATTAAGCACGCTTGAAAGTTCAAAGCAGAGGTTCAAACCTTCAAATATATTTTCAGTCCTTTCTAGGCCTTTTCGAAATTCTATGATTTCTACACAGCCAGGCCTGGACGCAGGACTCTATTGGTAAACAGGCTTTTGCTACAGGTGCGAAGGCCCTTTAAGCCTTTTGTCTAGGCCTGAACCACTATTATAAGCATTTCATGCAAGAGTTCAAGCCTTTCAACAATGCTTCGAGTCCTTTTAAGGCCTTTCATGGGTTTATGGTTTCTCTACAGCAAGGCCTGGACACAAGCCCTATCCGCAGGTACGAAGACTCTTTGAGCTCTTTGTCTAGGCCCGAGCCAATATTATGAGCAATTCAAACAGAAGTTCAGACCTTTCCCGTAGGACTGAATCACTATTATGAGCACTCAAAGTGGAGGTTCAGTCCTTCCAATATGAGGTTCAGTCTTTGCTAGGCCTTTTCATGGTTCAATCGTTTCTTTTACGATTAAACCTGGACACAGGCCTTTGTTGGTGGAATTGGCCTGATAAAAGGTGGGAGCATTGAGATTCACCTCTGAGATAGGCATGGGCGCGAGCATCATCAAATCACTCTAAGAAGCCCTAAAGGAAGCTCGAATGAGGCATTTATCGCTAAGAGAGGCCTTTGAAAAGCCTGTCCAAAGATTGCTGGTAGACTCCTTCCAAGGTCTGAATTCAGGAATTTTGTCAAAGGTTTGAAGGGAACATGAAAAATGCCTAATGCCTACTAAGTCCATAGGCAAGGCAAACAAAAGAAGATATACTACAACAGAGGACCGTTTGGATGCCAAAAACAGTTTCAATTTATATACATGCCTTGATCCTAAAAGTTAAGAATCAAGGCATGGGGGGCATTGTTTACACCCGTTTTTGGCACCAAATCTTGGGCTAGCGCTGGAGGGCCATTTAATTGAAATTCGATTAAATTGGGCCAATATTTATGAGCTTCTCGGGCTAAAAATTAATGGGCCACATTAATTTCGTTATTGGAGCAAGGCCCAATTAATCAAAACCCAAATGAAACGCGATGCACTGAATAATTTTTCCACTTGGATTATTCCCGAAGGAAGTCAAGCCCGCATTTGTTTTGGAACACGTGGAATTGGGTTGATCAGTGGCTAATTGATCCTATTTTTTAGGAGTTAATTAGTTGCATGATGAAAAACGTGGGTGTGTTTGGTGCAAAAGAATTTCTAACTGCCCATTATTTGAGAAACCCACGGAAAAAGGAAATGGGTTGGCACATGATCTCCAATTAACTTCTCTGAACTGCCAAGAACCACCCATTATGGAGGAAAACATGTGCTGTACTCGGGTAACCTCCAAAAAACCGCCAACAAGGAGGGAAAAGCTCAATTATGGGACACATGGCAACATAAGGAGAGGCCAGCAAATTACTCTTGCATGCAAGGCCGTGGAAGTTTTTGGCCTATAAATAGAGGAACTCAAGAAGGAAAAAGGGTCCACACACCAATCAAGCTCAACGCTTAAAACCAAAAGCCTTCCCAGCGAAGCAACTATCTCATTTCTCCCTCATTTCTATCTCTCTTGTACCCCAACTTTATTACTACGACGTAATAAAGTTATTCATATCTCTCTGGTATCCCCAACTTTGTTATTACGATATATCAAAGTTATTCTATCTCTCTTGTATCCCCAATTTTATTATTCCGATATAATAAAATTATTCTACGATGTTCTTTACTTTTTCTCATACGGTTGGGAAATTATAAGTCCACTATCGTTGTGGCAAAACCACGAACCTCTTTGTGGCCTCACCCTTTGGGTCACACGCAGTCGCATTACATACGAAGTTAGATCGAGGCGCACTCACGCCTTTCATACGTTGGACGTCGACAAGTCCTGGCACGCCCGCGCTCATACAGCACACGCGCCATTGAATTTTCCGCTCACGCCTACCCGGCGAAAAAGTGGGGAACAGGTTGTTAAACGTGCACTATAATATCCAATTTGTGATATTGGTGGATTATTTACAGCCAAAATGCGGTGAACAATGATGATCGAGATTTCTCAGGAGATTGGCCAAATTAATATAAAAGAAAGGACTATTAAAGTAACGGGTAAATTTCACTTATCTCCCCTGAGTTTTCTGACAATTACAGACACCTACCCTCAGGTTTCTAAAATTACACTTACCTCTCCTCCGCTTTAGTTGTCAACTGCAGATTCCCCCATCCGTTAGTTGACCGTCACTAAGTATGACGGAAATCGCTGACATCATCCATTACATCTATGATACTACCCATTTTATCCTTGAGTCAACAATTTTGCTTAAGCCATTTCAAAATATTATTTAATATAAAATTACTTTTCTCTTCAAACTAACCAATACTAAGTTTTGATGAAGCTTGAGATAAAATTTTAAATTTTTTTTGAAGCCATTACATTTGTCTGATGTAAAAAAGAATTAGTTTCTCTTTTTTTTTTATGAAACTTCAAGATTTTTGTAAATACCCATATCTTTATTTGTATTTAGTTATAAATATCATGATAGATAGATATATGTTAATTGAAATTCTTTTTTTAAATTTTTTCTTATATACTAATTTAATGTTTAGCTAGTGAATACATGTTATAAATAATCAATGACTCCTCTAAACTAAACCAATTTCCTAGCTAATAAACATTGAAAAAAATTGGTTTTAATGTTATCTTCCACGCTATAGTACTTTTTCTTTCAACCTATAATCATTACACTATAGAACTATCACATTGATCATAAGTGGGGGGAAAAAAAAAAAGCAAAAAAAAGAACGTAAGTTTTTTTTTCCACATTTTCATCTTAGGTCCTCAATGATGAATTTTTATTGTCGTCCAATATTTTTATAAATGTCTAAATTCTTTTATGACTATGTTAATTATTTTGTCCTTGATATGTGAGTAATTTACAATATAATTGTAATAAGTAAAAATGTGAGAATTTGAAATATTACCACTTTTGGTCCTTTTGTTAGTTTTGTATTTTTTTTTAATTTAGTTGATTGAATTATAGGGTTGTCTCGACAAGAAGGATCTAAAAGATATAAAATTATGATCAAAATCATAAGAATTAAAAAATATAAAAGTAATCCTTTGTCTTTATTCAATTTCTTTTGCCATTTTAAAGAATTCAAACACATGTATGATATATCTTTAGTAATAGATTCACTTATTTGGGTGTTAGAATAAAATTTTAAATGCTATAAATATACTTTCTCCGCCCCGATTTATTTGTCCAATCTTGGATTTCCAACTTATTAAGAAAATCAAATCTTATCCATTGATTTGAAAATTTACATAATCTAATCCATTGATTTTCAAATTGAACAGTCAATTTAAGACATGCATAAGTCAAAAGGGAGACAAACAAATCGGAATGGAGGGAGTACTTAGCATAAATAAGGACAACATAAATATTTCACTATCTATGAGGAGAGAGGTATCTATTATGATTAGAAACTCAGGGGGAGGTCAATAAAGGGGTAAAAAAGTAAATCACAAGGCAATAGATGTCTTTTATCTTAACCCAGACATGGCCTGACGCAATAGCGACACTGTTAAACTGCCTAGCTAATATCTAATTAGGAGTCTCAAACGAGAAAAAGTGCAAAGTTAAGGACAAAATACGCCCAACACCCAGACGATTAGATGCACTCCACCCAAGTATGAACGCACCAATGAACTCCTAAAAACTACAGATCTGCCAAACCGCCACGGGTTGCCTTGCAAAAGACATCGTGTAGGGATAGAACGCTGAAGCAAAGATATCGTTGCGAAACAATCTCGATTGAGAGAATCCGATCTGTTTTGGGTTTTTTTGGTTTCACAACTTATTTTTCTGGTTTTTTTTCCCTAAATAAGTGTTTGTGGCACAAATCTAAACTTTTTAAAAAAATCACAACTAAAAAAAAACTCATTGATATGATATGGGGGCGGCTATTCGCAGCCCCGCATTTTCTACCTTAGCCCGTCAAAAATTTTCAATTATACTCGACAGTTAGTTACCGAAATTAAGATATATTTTCAGCATAGAATTACCGAAATATAACATTTTTTTCAACAGCTATTTACCGAAAATGTATGTTCGGCAGTTGTTTACTAAAGGTTGAACATATTTTCAAAATGTAGTTACCAAAATATAATCTTATTTTCAACAGCTATTTACCGAAATATTATGTATGATTTCAACAACTATTTACCGAAATGTAGTGGACTAAGGGAGAAAATACGGGGCTGCAAATAGTCGCCCCCTATTGGCCTGTGAAAAAAATTTGGGACAAATTATTGGTAACCCCCTCTAACTATAGGTTAGGGACAGTTTACCCCTCTAACTATTTTTTTTAGCACTTAACTCCCTCTAAGTAATTAATACCCTTATTTTGTCTGAATTCCGTTAGGAATTGGATGGAAAGTGTCATGCGCAAGGCGCAAGTCACATGCCCTCGTTATAGATGTTATTACCCTTCCCCATAACCCTTCTCTTTCCCAAGTCTATGCAAACGTCTCCTCACCTTCACCAACAGTCATCTCCTTCATCCAACAGTCTCTCTCTCTCTCTCTCTCTCGACCCCGCACCACCGATTTCCTCCAAGCAGCACGGAATATACGGCAGCGCCACTGTTTCAGCTTCAGGCCCTTTGGTAATTCTGGAGGCGGGGTGGAGACAACTAGTAGCTGCCGCAGTAAACGGAGTAATCGAGGACGTTCTTGACGCCGTAGACACATAAAAAGTTTGAAGAACAGGAGGGTGCAAGACGAAAGCATTGGGGGATGATGAAAGGGTTTAAGGAGATAAGGATAGAGGGCTTCGTTGGAAGGGATGAAGACGATCAAAGAGGGACCAGAGCTTGGTCAAGCGCTGAGAATTCGAACCCATACGCGCTCTTCTCTTCCCTTGTTGTCGACTATACGGGATAACATAACGAAATAGATGCCATTAAATTATTTTCCGTTTCCTATTCGTCGAACGTGAACAACGCTAATTATTTGAACTTAAAAATACTCAAGAGAAACAATGTACAACTTATGCAAGTAAGAAGACTTATTTAGAATAACCGTAGAAAAAAAACAAAAAACAACCATGTATATGGGCATGGGGGAGACTGTCATTTTTTTTTTCTCCTGATGCTTTGAATGGACGGTTGACAATGGATGAAATCATGAATCATGGAGCTGTATATGAGAGCCATTTGAACCAAAGCAAACACCAGTTCCGTGAAATTTTATGCGTGCTTTCTGAAACAATTAAAAAGGGGAAGTGGAACATGGATGCAGTTTTTTGCTTAGAGAACATGGATGCAGTTTTTTGCTTACTTAGTTTACGTATTTGCCCTCAAAATTTCGAACTTGTGCTCATGCTTATTTGTTATGGGTAGAAGCAGGGGAAGAGAATTCGCAAGACTCACCTTTGAACAGTGGATGAGCACTGAAACCTAATGTTGGTGTGATCACAACCTCCTTATCAAAATCTAGAAACCAAAAAGTGAAAACACCATTAGAAAAGGAAATGTAAGAATATTAAAGAAAAGTGCATGAATACTAAAAAAAAGAAAATTAACCTTTGAGCGGTTGAGCAATCTCCCAATTCCGTATAATTCTTGAACATAGCCTCTTGCTTTTAAAATCTGCCGAACAAACTTTCAAAATTTGCAGAACGAAAAAGTAGAAACAATTCTGTCAATTAGAATAGGGACTGTGGATGATTAAAGAATGGGAAAAGTGGTGAGGAATTGCATGAGAAGAGATTAAATAGCAGAAGAGAAAATTAGGGAAGAATGAGGACCGGGGGCATTTATTTTTTGTTTTGTTGACGTGGAGGATTGTAGTGGGCAGGTGACAGGAGGAAAGGAGACGTGGGAGGGAGTTTGTTTTTAGGAGTAATATGGATGTGTGTGAGCGCTGAACGTGGGGGTGTTTTTTTACAAAAAAAAAAATAATAATAATAATAATAATAATGAAAAAACTAGAAATTAAGGATTGGGAGTCTAGAGGTTTGGGGGCAGAAACACATTTCCGTACAACATAGATAAATAAATAGATAGATATAGATTAGTTTTGTTTAGTTCCACCGAGTACATCCTAGAATAATATCTTGACCATAATTCGTAGTAAGCCAATAAAGAAACAGGCAGAGTACTAATTTGTTTGCTGCTCATTTGCTCTTGGCAATCCCACCAAAGAACCATCACAGACTCCTTCGCTAAAAGATTAGTTAATACAAAGATAACACTTTTCACATAAGGTTTTCACCATCTAGTTGCAGGCAATAGCATAGTAAAGACGGCAAACAAACAAATACAGAAACGAAATATCCCAAAATTTTACGGGCCAAAAAAAACAATGAAGATAACACTTTCACCATCTAGTTTCAGACCATGTCATAGTAAAGACCCGAAAATAGTTTTGCATGAAGCAAACCCAAAACAAAAAAATACGGAGAGAAAATACCCAAAAGGTACTCTACATGTACATAGTTTGCAGAGGACACCGAGGAATGACTGAAATCCAAAAAACTAAATATTGGAATTAACATCATAATCAACTTACTCAACCTTAGGTTTACCACCGCTTACACCATCAAAAGGACCATCCTCATCCATTCCTCCACCCATACCACCACCAGCACCCTAGTACATCTAACCAATTATAGGGCTGCAAATTCCTACCAATTCCTTCATCTTATACTCAAACTCCTCCGTCACCGCTAGTGGGTTCTCATCCAACCAGTGAACCACCTGCTCAAACGCAGCTTCAATCTTCTTCTTGTCAGCCGGAGGAATCTTTGCTCCATTCTTCTCATCCCTGATAGTGTTCCTCATGTCATACGCATAGGCCTCCAACGCATTCTTGGCTTGCACTTTCTTCTTGTGCTCCTCGTCTTCCAACTTGTACTTCTCAGCCTCTTGCACCATTTTCTCAATCTCCTCCTTTGACAACCTACCTTTGTCGTTTGTGATCATGACCATGTTCTTTTCTCCAGTAGTTTGGTCCTCCGCAGACACAGTGAGAATACCATTAGCATCGATATCAAAACAGATTTTGAATTTCGGGACACCCCTAGGAGCCGGAGGAACTCCGGTCAATATGAATTCGCCCAACAAGTTGTTGTCTGTGGTTCGGGTTCTTTCCCCCTCATAAACTTTAAATAAAACAGAGGTTTGGTAATCTACGGAAGTAGTCCAATTACTTTGCTCTTTCTTCACCGGAACTTTGGTGTTTCTCGGAATGAAAACCACCACAACCTCACCAAGCTTTTCCAAACCAAAGGAAAGTGGAGTGACATCCAACAGCAGTACTAAATCCAGAACCTTCTCATTCCGCTCACCACTCAAAATAGCAGCCTGGACTGTGGCACCATAAGCCACAGCCTCATCAGGGTTAATGCTTTTGCAAAGCTCCTTCCCATTGAAGAAATCCTGCAACAGTTGCCGGACTTTGGGAATCCTAGTGGATCCACCAACAAGAACGAGTTCGTCAACATTGCTCTTGTCCATTTTCGCATCCCTCAAACACTCCTCCACTGGCTCCATACATTTCCTAAACAGCTCGATGTTCAGCTCCTCAAACCTGGCCCGAGTAACCGTCGCGCGAAAATCAATCCCCTCCTATAACGCATCGACCTCGATCATGGTTTCAGGTGTCGAGGAAAGAGTCCTCTTAGCTCTTTCACAACAAGTCCTCAACCTTCTTAAAGCTTTAGGGTTCCCACTAATATCCTTCTTAAGCTTCTTCTTGAATTCCTGAACGAAGTAGTTCACCATTCTATTATCAAAGTCCTCACCCCCCAAATGTGTATCCCCACCCGTAGCTATAACCTCAATTTTACCCCCATCGATGGTTAATAGAGAGACGTCAAATGTTCCACCCCCGAGATCAAATATGAGCACTTTTTTCTCACCGGTGCTACTGGCTTTGTTGTCGAGACCATAAGCAATGGCGGCCGCAGTTGGCTCGTTGATGATACGCATGACGTTGAGACCAGCAATGACTCCGGCGTCTTTCGTGGCTTGTCTCTGGGAATCGTTGAAGTAGGCAGGAACAGTGACAACAGCGTTTTTTATGGTGGTGCCAAGGTAATCCTCTGCAATTTCTTTCATTTTTACTAGGACCATTGAAGAGATTTCTTCGGCAGAGAATTGTTTCTCTTCGTACTTGTATGTTACTCCTATCATGGGTTTGTTGTCTAAACCAGATGTGACCTTAAATGGCCATAGCTTCATGTCACTCTGAACAGTGGTGTCGCTGTATCTTCTTCCGATCAGACGCTTAGCATCTAAAAAAAACAAAATATGAACAACCAATGAGAAACTAGAGGGTGATATTTGTTGATTAAAGATCTAAAAGGGTATAAAAATGTAGAAGGACGCTACAAAACATGAAATGGTATTGTTTGAATCTATGTAGACGCTGTTTCAAAAGGAATCACATTCCCTTGCTTCAAACACGCAGTAGCATTTACGAAGTGCCATAAGAGGCAACTAGGCAAGGCAAGTAAGGTTTGAGCTCTGAACCTCCAAAATAGATCTAAAATTAGGGGCTGCTCCTAATTTAATACGGTGTTATAATAGGGTAAAAAGTAAGTCTATTTAACCCAAAAAGAAGAGGGCTCATTTTTTTCCAAATTAATCGAGAATCAAAGTCTTTGTCAACTATGAATATTGCCTTCCCTAAATTGAAAAAAAGAAATTATTAAGGAGGTTTTCGAATTGATCAGATATTTGTAGAGCAGTCCTACTAGTTTTATTAGGTGATAGGTGACAAGTAGAAAGTAATGTTACGCAATAAAAAACAAATGGTTGGAAAAGTAAATTTAAAGAAAGTAAATGACCAATTCAAATTGATCCAACTTCGGACTAAAAATTCCATACACGGTTTTTACCCATAAGACAATATCCAATTTGCGATATTGGTGGAATAAATCCAAAATGCAGTTAACAATGATCAAAATTTTCTCAAGAGATTGGCTAAATTGAGATAAAGGAAAGACAAATTAAGTAACTAGGATAATCGAAGGAGAATGAATAAATGAATTGTCTTCTCATATAGTAGCACATAATTAGCTACAAATTAACTCAGAAAATTAAGCATCACATTTGTGTAATTATCAGGACAGTAGAAGGGGTAGAACTGTGAGGACCTTCATACTTCTACTTTTCAAAATCAAGCAATCTAGCCAAGGCGATAGAAAAAAGCCCATATAAGACAGTGCTAAAGGCTATAAAAAAAAAAAAAAGGACGGCTATTTAAAAAAAATAAAAAATTCATCTAGTGAACCCTTTTTTCTTTGTTTTTGGTCGTAATTCTTTACTTTTTAGACATTTCTCATCGAGAGCTCTGCATCTCTGCAGATTGAGGAGAAAGAATGGAGGTATTGTCACCTCAAGCCCACGTAGAGGGGTTGGGGGTGGACCGGTGGTGATGGGAGGCGAAGGTTAAGAAGAAAGGGCCACTGTAAGGACGTATTGTCTCCTCAAGTTGAACAATGTCCATTATTTCTTTGAAAATACACCTCAATTTTATACGCCATTTTCATATTTTTACATGAATCTACAAATAAAAACCAATCATATTCATTACAAAGAGGGGAAAATCAAGAGAGAGAAATTGAGGTGTGGTATGGTATGGTATGGTCCCATAAAATTAGAATAAAGAGAAGTGATTTCTTTTTGTCCTACTGATGGAGTACTTAGAATCAATTTATGTTCCCAAATGAGCAAAGATCTTGTGTTTGTGTGTGATAAATCAATTTCAACTCTTTTTAAAATTATGGTGAGGCCGACGAGTTATTTTTTACATGTAAGAGTATTAAGGCTCTTGACTTGTTTATATTTCAATTTTCGAAATGTCAATTTGGTGTTTGTGATCTTGGATTAAGTACTATTTTAAATTGCATCTTTAGGGTTTGTTTGGAAACTATGGAAATGAAAGGAAAAGTAATAAATTTCCCTCCCCTTGTTTGGTTTAGAAAGAAAGTGGGAGGAAAATAAGAAACTAAGTTTCGAGCACAGTATATTTTCCTTTATATTTTCATCCCACTTCCTTCTTAACCATTTTTCTTTATTTTCCTTTGTTTTTCTAAGTTCCAAACAGATGCTTAGATTGTTAAAGGAGGGCCTTTTTAACCTTCTTTGTCAAATAACTTAAGGTTTTCTGTTCACTTTCTATACATAAATTAGGATGAAGTATTAGTATTCGAGGATAACTTCGTCATCGGATCCAAAAAAAAAAGGAGAGGATAACTTCATCATATACTTAGGGTGAATGTTTTCAAGAAAGCTGGTATGAAAAGGTATGTGGAAGGAAGAAAAAATTGCTAAAAAAAAAAAAAACAACGAAAAAGAAAGTGCAATGTAGACAAAACTGTTAGAAAAATATGTGCCCCCACTGTGTGATATTTCTAAATCTGCCACTATTCCAAGTTTTGGCCCAAAAATAAGGCCCTCAAACCTGTAGTAGTAAATCATGTCGAGACCAATGATTAATCCAAAAAATTTAACATGAATCAAACAGAAATTTAGAAATAACGAAAAGAAATGCCAAAACATAAACTTAGCCCAAATTATATGTTGGCTGTATTTACTTAAATAAAAAAATGGAATATATTTTGGTAGCTAGTTTAGGAATCTGTATATTTGATTTATGTGTATTTCCCTATTTCAAGATTTTGTTTCCTTTGCTAAAATGTAGCTTGCATTATAAATTGACCTCCAATGGGAGAAGAATAAATCAAGTAGAATTCATTCAACATTATCTATTAGTAAAGAGGGAGTAAAATTGCTCCATCTATTTCCAAAACAAAAATTTATAGTATATTTTTTGAGTAACTTATAAAATTATAAAAACAAAAAAATATGTGTATTTCCTTATTTCAAGATTTTGTTTCCTTTGCTAAAATGTAGCTTGCATTATAAATTGACCTCCAATGGGAGAAGAATAAATCAAGTAGAATTCGTTCAACATTATCTATTAGTAAAGAGGGAGTAAAATTGCTCCATCTATTTTCAAAACAAAAATTTATAGTATATTTTTTGAGTCACTTATAAAATTGTAAAAACAAAAAAAACAAAAAAAAAATTCAATCATTTTTTTGGAGGGCCCTCAATATTTCTGCCCCTGCAAAATGACATGAATATTGAGATGTAGAGGCCGTTAAAGCACTTGAACTTGAAGGCTCTGTTTGGCGCAGATTAATGAGGAAATAACACCACCATACAAGAGAAGGCACTACAAGAAATTAATGTTTCAAAGACAAAATATTAAGCACAGTTGTTCGGGACTCCAAAATTGTGTTAAAGTTGTGTCCCCAAAAGTTTTAACTGTTGTAGGGAGGCATGACGCATGCAAAAGACGGAACAAAAGAATATGCACGTAATTGGATAAAAATAGCTTGAATTTTAGAGCTTATAACATACCGAAAACAGTGTTGATAGGGTTCAAGGCGACTTGATTCTTCGCACCATCGCCGATCAAACGGTGTGTATCAGTGAATGCAACATAAGATGGCGTCGTCCTGCTTCCTTGATCATTTGCGATAATCTCAACACGATCGTGCTGCCAAACCCCCACGCATGAGTAAGTTGTTCCAAGATCGATCCCAATCGCTGGCCCTTCTCCTTTTCCAGCCATTTTTTCCTCAGAAAACTAACAAGAAAAATCACAGAATAACATAAACCGATTCAACAAATACTAGAACAAGACAGGGAGGAAATAGTTGCACTTGACATTTAACTAGCTGGTGTAGTACCATAGAATGAAGGGTGGAATAGGACAACATTTCAAAGGAAGACATTATTTTGAGAATGTTCTGAACGTGGGCTTCTGAGAAAATTGTGTGTTTAATTCCCGCCACTTGATTATGTCATCATACATTGGCATATATGCATGGTATACATCTATTCTTTCTCTTCGCTTTATCTTAAAGTAGTGCACTCCAAAGAAAATCCAGCCGTAAAGTGAACAAATAAAAATCCAGCCAATATTCAATATAGGTGAGTCCAATTAGTACCGACCACGAACAACTCAATTGGGCCAAGAGATGATGATTGATGCTTGAAATTAAGCTTGATGTTGGTCGCATCCCATTTCAGCAATAGAAATTGAGGTGAAAAGCAAATATAGAACAATTGGAAAGCCATCTTGGTGGGTTCTCTGTTATGGACAATCAAAACAGCATAATATAGTTCCTCCCAAATCAATCTGCTAAAATAAGCTTCACATATTCCAAACAATCTAATTCATGCCAAGTGATTTTGATGATGAACAAATGAAGTACTTAACAACATCCAATCCTCACAGAGCATATAATAGTAAACTCCACGGGAGAAGACAAGCATTTTAAGAATAAAGGAGCATCAATCTTTTGGTTGATGCTCCTATAAGGAGCATCAATCTTTTGGTTAATATTTACTCATTTTAAGGCATAAGCCTTCAGGACATCTATTCCACAACAAAAGGAGTTAAAAATTGGCTTTGTTTGATTTACATTTTAGAAAGTTATTTTTGAGAGTTGAGTGGTAATGAGTGGAGAGAGATAGAGAAAAAGATTTATTGAAAACTGTGCCAAGAGTTAAAAATTACTCTCAAAAAGTTAAACCAAGCGGAGTGACACATTTCTTAAAGTACCACTAATCCCTATGCTTCACTGATGAAGAGAGAATGAATACAAAGCGGACAAAACAATTGAAAGAAAGCCTATACTGTTCGCACACAATCCCCATATGCAAGTTTTTTCCCCTCCTTAATTTGGTGACGTTAGAGAAACAAAGGTCAAGTGACAAAAAAAGACAAAAGGAAAACAAATTAGCTAGCATGCTTTTCTCTCCGAAGTGTACAATATTGATGCTTAAAAAAACAAACTCCAACCCAACAAATAAACAATGGCAGGTCGTATTGCTAAAACTGAAATGACTTTAAATTAAAGACCGGTAATGACAAAGGGAGTAATTAAGGATTTTTTTCAAAAACAAAGGGCTAATTCATGTGCTTTATAATACTCAAACTCACTAACAAATAAACCAAGCAATGGTACATCGGAGATACACAAATTGGCCCTCCATGATACATAAACAGTAACTCCATGAAAAACTTGTAAGTGGCTACTAATTTTCACACCATGTTCAACAACAAAGTGTAATTTCCCAGTATTGCAAATATCCGGATGAAGTTTTAGTATATCGGTGGATTATGCAGACCCCTGACCGATAAATTCACTACCATGTAGCCACCGAGCCGTGGTGACCAGAATATAATTGACATTTTATTGACTAATGTGAAGGTATTTTAAGGTAAAAAACTTGAAAAATGAAGAATCAAAACAGAACCTTCATTCCTCAAAAAGCAGGATACATCATACGAAAAACAGGGTTGATAACTTGATAATCTTGAGACCGCCCACTTTTCTGGTAAATTAAGGACTGAAAGAGTTGAGTCCACCCACTTCCATGATAATACCACTAAACTGGACTGTTAACAATTTAAAATAGGATGACAGAAATTCTCCAAATATTTAACAGATGGTTCAAATGTTGCTATAGTTTGATATCGTCTTCCACATGGGGTTCTAGAAGTAAAAAAAAAAACTCTATACTTTAAAGGCCAATTCAAAAAAAAATTATTGAGTTCCTCTTCTTAGGAATATGTGTAAAAGATTGAGTCTCATATTGGATAAATAGAAAAAGAATTGGACGTTAATATAAAATTGGATGGCTCACCACTTATAAGGCTTAGCCTTTTAAGTGGATATGGGAGATTCAGTGTATATTGAGTCCAAGTGATGCGGTATGGACTCCGTGACAGTCCCCGCGGATGAGGCCTAGACGCACACGGTAAAACCTTAGGCAGACCAACTCCCAACACCTCTCTATCGGGGGGCAGAGAGAGAGAGAGAGAGAGAGAGAGAGAGAGAGAGAGAGAGAGACTTCTGATGGTCACCCAATCATTTGGCAACAAATTTATGCTCTAATGCATTGCAGTACAAAAACATAAACCACATTTTAACGTAAACCCTAAGTTTGAAATTAACCCAGCCATAAAAACCCCAAAAGTGAGATGGTAGTATGGTACTTACCTTGGAGAAGAAGAAGCAGTGATAATCAGAGAGAGAGAGAGAGAGAGAGAGAGAGAGAGTAAAGAGTAGGGAAGTTTTAGAACAGAGGATACATTTACTAGGAGAAGGAGGGGCCTGGGGGGCAAGAGAAGTATTATTGCCGAATTTTTCTCCCACGTCCCGGAGTGCATGAAGGATGCCAAATTTTTTTGGACGATGTGGTAATTTGACATGTTGAATTTGACGTATTCAAGATGCTCACTTGTTGAACTATCATGCCAAATTTACTACTATTTTAGGAAGTTTTGGAAAGTAAAGTAATGAAAGATAATAATTGTTATCCCAAATGGCAAACAAACTATAGATATTCGGCAATAATACTTCTCTCAAACAAGTTACTCGGCTAACAAGGCACACTCAAACAAGTTACTGGGCAGTGGACATGGGGCGTCACAACACTGGTACATGCGCATGGGGAACAGAGTATACATAATACTGTATTCTTTCTCTTCCTTTCATCTTAAACTAGTGCATGACCTATGCCTAAAGGCACTCTTACAAAAATTAAGCTTGATGTCGGCCAAATCTGATTTCAGCAACAGGAAGTGGACTTAAAGGCAAAAAAAAATATAGACCAGTTGGAAAATCAACTTGGTGGGTTCTCTATTATGGGCAACCAAAACAGCAAATTAGTATTCCTCCCCAATCAATCTGCTAAAATAAGCCCCACATAGCTCCAAACAATCACACACAAGTGATTTTGATTATGAACAAATGAGATACTTAACATCATCCAATCGTCACAGAGTAAACTCTACAGGGAGAAGAGAGAAGCAGTTTAAGAATAATGGAGCATCAATCATGTCTTCATGTATGAGCCTTCAGGACTTCTTTTTCAATAACGACTGCTAGGAGTTAAAATAATAGCATAGATACAATTCTCAAAATACCACTAAATTCCAATATGCTCCATTGATGATAAGAGAATAAATACAAAGCAGACTGACAATTGAAAGAAAACCTAAATGCACAATCCTTATATGCAAGTTTTTGTCCTCCTTAATTTGGGGAAGTTAGAGAAATAAAAGTCAAGTGACAAAAAGAGGCCAAAGGAAAACAAATGAAATTGTACAATCACGAATTGATGCAAAAAAGTTTCGATCACCAAGGAAAATGCTCACCGAACAAATCAAAGCTAGCTACCACTATCCCCAGCAATTCAATGCACAACATTTTGCTATTAGCTAACATGGTTTTTTTCTCAAACCCGTACCATACGTGATGCTTAAACAAACAAACTCCAACCCAACAAATGAGCAATGGCAGGTTATATTGCCAAAAAGGAAATAAAATTAAAGCCAGCTAATGACAATAAAATGGGTAGCTTTATGACGAATGCTTTGATGCACCAGTAATGTACAATGAGATAAAGACAGTTTGTGGACAAAGAGTTGGTGCCCTGCCCATAAGACTAACCTTACGTTTCATGTTACGCAAGAAAAAACTTAGCTACTTTTGTGAGTTCCTGGGGAAAGAAGGAAAAAAAAAAAGTGAACTTTAGAAATGGATCATAGCACCCATAAAAAAGAGTGGATCATAGCGATAGTTCGTCAAATGCACAATTCTTTTCGTAAGACACTACTACCAGTCTAAGAAAATCGAAGTAAACAAAATATGATCAGTTTTTCCAGTTCTCCAAAAAAAATAATAATAATAAGTAAAAATCTCTATCGGAAAAGGAGTAGACCTCTGAAACTGCCCATTGTGCAGTTGAGCTCTTTCCGGCCACTTGATGGACTTAATTCAATGATCTGTTCCGTCCATAGCGTATATCTCTTTGAAATGCACGAGTAGTCATTTGAAATCATGTTAATTGATTACCAAGTAATATGTAAACATAATTACAAAAAAATCTATTTTTTGTTGGTTCTGCTACAGTGTGTGCATATCATCGTTTTTATTTTTTATTTTTAATCCTTTTGCATTCTAATTGGCCTCCAATTAACATGATTTCAAATCACATGTTTTGACGAGATCTACAATTTAGACGAGTTGCACGCAGTGGAAGCGAATGATGCCGGTGAATTCCAAGATAATTCTACTGCCCTTCTGCCTAATTTTGGAACTCCCAACTAAGTCATGGAATTATTCTCGTAATCAACTTTGACCAAATAAGTGAGTGATTATCCCCGGTACCCCTTTATCCTTTTATCCCTTTTACGTTTTCTTCCGTCCCGTTTTGAAAATTCCGCCGTCAAAATGGCATCAAGTTAAAGACAGCTGATGACAATAAAATGGGTAGCTTTAAAAAAGAGCTTTAGAAATGGAACATAGCACACATAAAAAGAAAGTGGATCATATCAATTGCTCATCAAATGGGACATTAACATTGGACACTACCAGTCTATGATAAGGAAATCGTAGCAAACAAAGACCATACCAAAACTCACATTTAGCAGAAAATATGACTACATTTTCCTGTTCTCCTACAATTTAAGCAAAAATCTAAATTTGAACTCTCCTTACTCTAAAATGCCATAACATTGAAATTGCCAAACATAGCCAGTTGACCAGAAGTCAAATTTTCTTTGTGGGAGATCCAAGCACATGAACCGACATTTCATCTCATTGGTCGATTTGGAGTTAGTTAAAACCCTCACTTTTTTACAAGGTAAATATCTTTGATAGGAACTGTATCCATATCTCAATCTGGTGACCCATATTAAAATTGGCGTTTATTGCAAGTATATTTTTATTGGAATTTAATACTAGTATTTGACAGTTTATTATTTTTTGGGGGTAAGTTAAATTTTTTAAACCCGCCAAACGAAATGGAGTAAAACAAAACCTAAAGGGTAGAAAAATCAGCACTAGACACGCCACAGCAATTAAAAACACAGCAGAAACCTAGGCAACCAAGGAAGTGCAGAGGATACTCCAAACCAAACAAAACACCACCAGCGGCTAAGGAGAAAAAATACAAGGAGCAATGTTCTAGAACACCTTTTTTTGCGTAAGTTCTAGAACACCTTTTATTTGACTGATACTTTTGTCATTGAGGGAGTAGCACGAAGTTATTCTTATGGGAAAATAAATAAATAAATCACTTATCATTAACCATCCAACAACAGAGATTGCAAGAACGAGAAAACAAGTAAGAGATTCGAAATACTGGGTTTATGGAAAAATCCCAACGGAATGTAACTGAGGTTTCGAAAGTACTCTATCTACACAGTGTGAGTTTCTTGACTCTGTTTTGAACCCCAACCCAAAAAAAAAAAAAAACCGCCATGACTCTGGTCTTGAATCCTCAAACCCCAAACCTCCCAAAATCTTAAACCCTAGTTCATTTTTCTAACAAACAAGAGAGAGAGAGCGAGAACAAACCGGTGGAGGTGTTCCGGCGATGAGCAGCACGCCGAGCAAAGGAGAGGGAGAGGGAGAGAGAGAGAGAGAGGTGGACCAGGTGGTGCTTGTTTTAGGGGAGCAGATAGAACGTGCAGGGGAAGGAACCGGGAGGGATGTAGCGATCACAGTATCAACCTTTTTATCAACGGCCCAAAGTTAAGATTCTCATCCATTGGCTGGATCATATTTTGGGATACGATCATACGCTACACCATTACCAATGGGATTGGGCCCCCGTCGCGTCCAGTCTTCCTCTCTCCCAAGCATGTTTTATACGTCAGCATAGATCGACCGGATCTAATTCGGATTCGATCTGAATCTAAATCCGACAACGTCGATTCAATAATCTAAATCCGATAATCCAAATATGGATCGGATCGAATTAAATTTTTCATCAATCCGATCCGATTTTTTTTAAAATTTTTTATTTTGAGAAATAGTATGTTTAAGAAGTTGTATTTTTATTTCTTTTTTTTTTTTTTGGAAAATAATTTTTTTTTTGCTAAAATTTTTGAAGTAAAAAAGTTTTCAAATCAAATCCGAATTATTCGAATTCGGATCACCACTATTGGATTCAAGTTTTATCGGATTCAAATTTGTCGGATCCGGCCCATTAACAGACCTACGTCAACGGGATTAGGGGTTAGTAAAAAAGATTTAAGGGGAAATGCCAGCTAAGGACATATTTTGATAATTAATACTAGTCAATGACATGCTAAAAACATTTGTTAATACTGAAAATGTCATTGACGGATATTAATTATCAAAACACCTCCTAGGCCGTCATTTTCCCAAGATTTAAAGGTTGTTCATAGATCAGGCTCAAACCTTGGCCTCCCACAAGTGCAATTTTGTTCTCCCTCTTTTATTAATTCAAATGGTGTAGATCCTAGCCATTCAATGCGGTTTTTTTTTTTTGTAGAGATGACATCACTTTTGGAAAGAAAATAAGGCCTCTGATCTGGTTTAATTTAGTCCATTAGAGCATCTCCAACTCTTAACTTCAAATTGGGGATGCCAAATTTTTTTGAACTGATGTAACATTTTGGTATCTTCAATTTGTCATTAAAACCTCCTCTCCAACCCTTATATCAAATTCTATTTATTTGACATCAAATTATCCCTCTCCAACCTTTATGTCAAAATACAAATGGTCATTTTTTAAAATTTGGCATGGAGGAGAGTGGCTGTCAAAGTTGGCATGAGAAGGCTTGCCTTCAAATCTACGTGTATTTTGCATCAAAGAAGGCTGTTAAGTTAGATTGAATTTTGGTGTCAATTTTTACCGTTAAATGTTCACACAGGAATTGCCATCTCCCATTGAATATGCTCTTAGTTGGTCTTTTTTTGGGTTCACAATATTGATTAGAATTACTCCCTCCGTCCTATATTTAGAGTCTAGTATTTCATTTTGGGTTGTCCCTTAATAAGTGTCCATTTTGTAAAGTTAGTGGATAAAAATTGGTACATTGTCTATTTTGTCCCTAAAAATTGGCTAGGATTGTGTTTAAGTAGCCTAGAAATGAGTTGTCACATTGTACTTAGGCTCGAGTGTGAAGTTGGCTAAGAGGTGGCTTGTGTAAGTGTACAAAAACACATTCACACACTATTACCCATAGGATAAAAATTTCCCTAGAAATTATTACCCAGAGGTTAAAGAAGAAATAATGAGAAGGAATATTTATTTTTTTGAAAGTGACCTTTCAATGGAGAGAAAAAGTAAGGCTAAGTTTGCTTCTATTTGAAGCAAAAATGATCACATCTAATGGTCTAATGGTTCAATTAGGGTTAGAATGGGTTAACAAGGTTCAAAGATGGTAAAAAAGGTCTATCTAGGTTAGAAAAATGTAAATAGGCGAATTGATAGTTAAATTTCTCTAACTAATCGGTTGAAAACTAATTTTACTTGCCATGAAGGATTTCTAGTCAAGAAATGTAATTTAAGATTTTGTTTTTACTCACTAAAAAAATATACAAGTGCTTCTATAAGCATACTTGTCTTTAGAAAATGACTAAATTGTCTAGTGCGAAAAGATATACAGTAATTTTTATAAGTCGCAAATCTAATTTAGAAATTAAAAAGGAATTTTAAAAGAAATCTAAGTAATTAAAATAAAATTCAAATATTTAACGAAATTTTTTATCTACTAAAAATCAGGATCGTTACAATTGGGCTGAGATTAATGGGCCAAAGCAATACCAATTGGCCCGTTTAGTTTTAGTCCAATCCGGATGTACACTCAAAAAAATCATGGTCTATGGGTTTTACATTATTTGAAGAATAAATGAGGCCCATTTAATCTTTACAAGGCCTTTTACATTTGAAGAATAAATAGTAGAGCTGCTCAAAAAATTTGGTAAACCGTGAAACCGGTCTGGACCTAACCAATCCGTACCTTTTAGATTTTGTCCGTGGATTAATGGTCCGGACACGAATTGAAAAATTAGAAAACCGTGACTCACGGTTCCGTCCACGGATTTTCATTACGAAACCGTAGATTAACCGAACCGGACCGTGAGATATTTATTTTATATAAATAATATATATGTGTATTTATATAATAAATTATTAGTAATGTTAACACTTTTTTCCACCAATTTTAGTATTTAATCTTAATAAGATATAGTGTAGATGTACATAAAATATAGAGCTGTGCACATTGCACAGCAGGCTGCGCACAGCAGCTGTGCACAGAGCCCGTTTGCTCTCGCCTCGGGTCGCACAAAGATGATCGGAGCCGGCTAAATTCTGAAGTGATTTTGGGTGTATTGTTAACGCCCCTAACGATATCGGACGAAGCTCATTTTTTACAGAGACCTTAAACGACATATTTTGAACAAAATGAGCGGCTCCGATCATCTTTGTGCGACCCGAGGCGAGAGCAAACGGGCTCTGTGCACAGCCTGCTGTGCACATAGCTTTTCTATAAAATATAGGGAGTAAATCGTAGTTTTTTCGTAAAAATTACGGATAACCTTAGTTGAGTTTTAGTAGTGAGTTTCTTTTCCGGTTCTTTTATGTTATGTAATGTACTATAATGATACAATCATACTAGTGTTTTAAATTCTTTTGAATTTGATTTCTGAAATAAGCCTTTGGGAATTTATGTGACAAGTATTTTTTGGTGTTGTTAAACTTAATTCTGAATGTAACATTCTTCCCTTTTATTGTAAGATATATGTTTGAGCTTTATTTTTGCTAAAATCCGCGGACAAAACCTTAACCGATGCGCGAGTCACGGATCGGATTGAAACTGGACCGTAGGACTTTTGGTCCGGACACGAATTTCATTTTGTAAAAATCGTGACTCGCGGTTCAGTCCTCGGATTTCTAAAATTCGAACCGAATCAGACTGCGAGCAGCCCTAATAAATAGGCCAAAGCATTCAACTGGGAAAAATGTCAAGGAAGAAAAAGAAGGAAGGTTTGTGGGGTTTATTTGCCACATGGCCATTTGACCAAGGTTTTGAATACCGTTTCGTACCGGCCGATACGTACCGGTTTGGAGAGAAAATGGTACTCCAACCATACAATACCGTCCCGGCGTCAATACCGGCCGTTACCGGTCAGTACCAACGATTCCAGACAATACCGATAGAGATGGTAGTACCGGAAATTTCGGGCGGTATTTTGCCCTTGTCTTTCACTTGTATCACGAGTATGATCCATCTACTCAAACGAGACCAGAGCGAGAGAGGAGGGAATACGAAGACAAAGACAGAGAAGACTACCCTCGTCGCGGAGCTGCTGAGCTTTGGTCGACTGCGCTTTCCATTTTGGTTAGTTCTAATTCATAGATGAGGGCTTCAAATTTTGGGTACGTTTGCTTCTGATTGATCGTTTATGTATAGCAATTGGATTTTGGGTGGTTTTGTTTCAGAGTTTGGGTGCTTGATGGAGGGAGAGAGAGAGAGAGAGACGAAAGGGGGCGGAGAGATCTGTGGGTTGTATAGTGATTTTAGATCTGGAATGCATATTGGGTTTTAATCCAATAAGATCGTCATCTTTCTTGTTTGATCAGAGAACTTCGATCCAATGGATGGGATGCCCCACTTTGATATACACAGTTTTTCCTTTTTTCCAAAGCACATGCGTAGAAATAATGTCCATTAAAAGTTTAAAATAATAAATTAGGGGTAATTAAGTCATTTGACATCTTATCTCATTAACTGAGAAAAGTTTTTTCTTCTTTTCTTTTTCTATTTTTCTATTTTTGTGAGCCCAAAATTATTTACGGGAATAAAATTTTAACTCTCGAGTTTTGATAGTTATGGGAGTTTTCATCCTCTTCTTTCCTTTTTTTTTTTGGATTTACTAGATGAGAGTTATGTAATGACAGTTCTAAAAATATTTATGTTATGATGAATTAGATGTCATGAGAAAAATAAAGAATTTATAACTATATATTGGTAATTGCGCTAAATCCGAAACGGTACCGGTATTGACCGGTACCGTACCGTACCAGTAAAAAAAACCGGTACTCTTGCCGGTATGGTATTGATAACATTGCATTTGACTCAAATGGCTCTGTACTTGTCAAATGCCCACGAAAGAAGGAAGTGGAAAAGCCCACTACCTCTCTCCAACTTCTAATAACCACCCATGATCTAAAGAAGACGTGCTTTATTCAGCCAACTCCCCAAAACTGCCAACAAGGAGAGAAAGGCTCAATCGTAGGACACTTGTCACCACCAGTCGAAGGCAGGAAATACTCGCATGCAAAACCGTGAAGCCCCATGAAGCCTATAAATACAAGAATTCAAGACTAAAAATGGTTCCTATCTCAATCAAACTCAATGCTTAATAGTCTTCCCAGCAAAGCAACTATATTTATTTTTTCTGCATTCAACTCAATTATTTCTTTAAATAATTCGGGTTTTTACTTTCCTTGTATCCGACTTTGTTATTCCGATATAATAAAGTCTGAGAAGTTTACCATTTTTGGCGGAAAGTTTACAGCCTGAGAAGTTTACCATCTTGTCCCTACAGGGATGTTTGGAGGAGATTGGACCCTGCTCGGCCCATGCGCATTCATAACCCTTAGCAATGTTGAATTGAGCTAATTTTTATAGAACCAATAGAAAAGACTTTGAAGAATAATAAGCGGTTTGAATTGTCATTATAGTCGAAAACACTTTGATTTTTTATTAATGAAATTTTAAATTTTTTTGGAGCCAATTTTGGACCCCACAAAAACGATTCAAACCGTTGCAAAAAAATTAATAAATCATTAATCTAGAGTAGCCAAACAGTGTGATTTTAGATTAATGATATTTTGATTTTTGGGGGCCTAATTCAAGTTCCACAAAGATGATTTGAGCCACAATAAATCAATAAATCATTAATCTAGAGTTGTGAAACACTTTGATTTTAGATTTGATGATATTTTTATTTTTTGGAGGGCCCATTTCGGGTCTCACAAAATGATTCAAATAGCTCATTATTCTTAAAATATTTTTCAGAATTCATATAGGCCAACACTTAATTTTAGATTAATAATTTAGTGACTTTTAAATTAGACTCACAAAAATGATTCAAGCCAATCATTATTGTTAAATAGACATTAACAGAAATTGGGATTAGTCTTCACCACAGGTTCTTGAACAGATCCATAATGATTTAATGCCCTTTTTTCTGCTCCTTCCATCAATTTTCTCTTCAGTTTCTCTTCAGCATCCCTCTAGATATTGAATTGGGGATGAGGCGAAGATCTCCTGTTAATCTCTGCCTCTGAAAAAGACTCGAATTGAGGATTGAATCCAAATATAAGACGCAAATGGGCAATTACCCTTCAATGTTGGCGAGGCCAAAGGGGTAAGAACAGGGGTCTCCACTGAAACAAGAAAATCACAGAGGCTTCTAGTTCTAGACCCTTTTTCTTGATCTCCCATCAATGGACACCAAATCTTGCTTTGTTTCTCCACCGACTGTGAAAAACAAACCTAGGTGGACAACACAGGATGTGCAGCCTAGTCAGCTCTGCTTCCACGCCTTCTTCACCAAAGCCTTTGCGTTGCAGCAAATCCTCAGCTGGGCCCAACTCAAACTCTGGTTCAGTGCCACTGTTGGCATCTGGGTTTATCATCGAAATGGGGACTGCTTGAGTTTTGGAACTAGGTTATTTCCAGCAAAACAGATCGGGGATCTGTTTGATATGGTTCGCATAGAACAGAGTTAAATCCCTCTGCTGGTGGTGTTTAATTCTCTTCTTCTTCCACCACAAGAAGTAGTAAACTTCGGCAACAAGGCCTAAGAAGATGCACCATAAGACAAAACTCAGGCTACTTCCAAAACTACGTACATATGTACATATGCATATTTTGTTTTCAAGCTTCTAATATTTTGTTGGAATTTCGAACTTGTCAACCACCGCCTTGTGCAACAAATTAGCTTGTAATCTTGCATACGGCTTCACTCTTTTTTCTCCTGATTTGAGCTAGCTTTACAAGCATGAATGATGTGTGATGAGCACCTAATATTGTACAATCTTAGTACTCAAGTCCTCTAGTTTGTAGCACATTTACGTTTAAGTTATCGTTTTTACTTGATAATGCATGTAAGGTAATTTGTTAAATATTTCAGGTGAAACGTGTGAATAAGACGTGTTTTGACGCCAAGGATAACCCTTGAGGGTAACTGAGTACCCGAGGCCAAGTGGCGTTGTGCCGCCAAGTCCCAAGAACCAAGAAACGAAGCACCAAAGGGTGCTCGGGAGGTTTTGAAGGCAAGGAAGGAAGCGTGATTTGGAATCTGCATTTTCGGCCATTGTTATTGATACCATTCAAAAGGGTATCAATACCTTTTGGTCCCTTTTGGTTCAAAAGCCTTCCAGAGGCAAGGGTTTTGGTCCCTTTTGATCCAGACCCCTTCCAGAGGCAAGGGTATCGATACCATTTTGAGGAGATATCGATACCATTCGTTCACGAAGAATCCTCAATCAACCTTGGTATAAATACCATTTTGCATTGGTATCGATACCATTGGCCTTCGACAGATATTTTCTACTTTATCAACTTTCCACTAATAGAAAGTTTTCTACTTTTGGGGTTGTCTTCAGTATATTTGTAGAGTGGGAAAGTTGTGTGTATAAACAGCTCTGTCTCTCTCTTTAGGGGCTAGCTTTTGCTTTAAGTCTTTCTTCTTCTTTTTTTAAGTCTTTCTTCTTTTCCTAAGAAACTCCATAGCTAGTTTTCAAACTTTTTAGTGTAATCCTTGCAAGAACACCTTAAGATAATTGTTATTTGTTAATTTTTCGTTTATTAAAGTTGTTCGTACGGACTAGATCCTTAGTAATATCAAGTTTATTTTCATTTCCTACGTTTAAATCTCATGCCTCGTTTTTATGCTATGCTTTGTTCTTTAGATATGAATGAGTAATTTTTTGACTAAGTCATGGGTTAATCTTTCCCAATGACTTAGGTTATTGTTTGTTATCAAACCCTCAGCTTAAAAGCATGGTTTTCAGAATGAAGCTAATCTTGCAAATTTTGGTCTAAACTAGGGGTGTTAACTCCTTGCCATGCCGATTAGCCAAGCAGTCTTGGCACGCGACATGCTTAGGACTCTGGCCTCCTACGTGTTCAATTAATTAGTCAAACAAGTTAGTTCGTCTCCGACAAATCATATCATTTGAAAACGTAGTCTTCAAAGCTAAATCTTCCGAGTATTAGCGCGCGGTCGTGACTCTCGCTTGAGTTATATTCGAGAATTGATAACGACCTAAGTCACGGGATGGATGATCCTAGACTTGCCTCTTTTAACTTATTAAACTCATTTCTAGTCTTTTCCAGTAGTTCCACATTCAATGCAAAACCGACAGTTGGCCGACTAAACGCCACATCCTTACACAAAACTACAATCCGAACAAGCTATTACCGATTCTCTATGGTACGATCTCAAACTTACCGAGTTACACTACAAGCGACTAGAAACCCTACGCTTCGGGCTAGACATCCAAGTGTATACATCTTAAAGTCGTAAGCAATGTGCAAGATATTATATACCCAACTTACCCACACACAAAAAAGAAAAAGAAAAAGAAGATATTATATTCCCGGAATAAAAGAATCAGATTACAAACCTATAAGAACTGCATGATGCAGCAATTGACAGACGATTAGATATCCGTTTCTTTTCTAACAGATTAGTTCTACTCGGTACTTCCTAGAATAATATGTGGATTATAATTCGTAGTTAGACAAGAGAGGTACACCTTATGGAGAGTAGTTGTTCACTTATTGCTGGTAGCAATCCCACCAGACCAACACGTTCTCGTTTGAGAAAAGAGTAGTAATCCCAAAATCTTACTAGCGAAAACAAACGAAGATAACTTTCTCACATAACACTTTCTTCTTTTTTTTTTTGGTCAAACGGAAATTCTTCTCACATAACACTTTCACCATCTAGTTGTAGGGTTGGTAGCAATCCCACCAGACCATCCTCATCCATTCCTCTACGGTTCCACCCATACCACCACCAGCACCCTAGTACTTCTTAGCAATTATAGGGTTGCAAATCCCTTCCAACTCCTTCATCTTATACTCAAACTCCTCCGTCTCCGCGAGCTGGTTCCCATCCAACCACTGAATCACCCGATCAAACGCAGCTTCAATAGTCTTCTTGTCAGCCGGAGAAATCTTCGCGCCCTTCTTCTCATCGATAATGGTGTTCCTCATGTTATAAGCGTAATTCTCCAACGTGATCTTTGCCACCACATTCTTCTTGTACTCCTCATCTTCCGATTTGTATTTCTCGGCCTCCTGCACCATTTCGTCAATTTCCTCCTTCGACAACCTACCCTTATTATTTGTGATCGTGATCTTGTTCTTTTGTCCAGTACCGTTGTACTCTGCAGATGTATTCAGAATACCATTCGCATCAATCTCAAAAGAGACGCCAATTGTTTGGACACCCCTAAGAGCGGGAGGAATTCCAGACAATGTGAATTGGCCCAAGAAGTTGTTGTCTCCGGCTCGAGTTCTTTCTCCCTCATAGACTTTAAAGAAAGCAGTGGTTTGGTTATCTCCGATAGTAGTGGCTTTCCCCTCTTTCTTCGTCGGAATGGTTGTGTTTTTGGGAATCATAACAGTCATAAGCCCTTTAGCATTTTCATAACCGAGGGAAAGCGAAGTGACATCCAACAGCAGTACTAAATCCTGAACCTTATCAATCCGCTCACCACTCAAAATTGCAGCCTGAACCGCAGCACCATAAGCCACAGCCTCATCAGGGTTAATGTTCTTGCAAAGCTCCTTCCCATAGAAGAAATCCTGCAACAATTGCCGGACCTTGGGAATCCTAGTGGACCCACCAACAAGAACGATGTCGTCAACATTGCTCTTGTCCATTTTTGCATCCCTCAAACACTCCTCCACTGGCTCCATACACTTCCTAAACAAATCAATATTCAGCTCCTCGAACCTGGGCCGAGTAACAGTCGTGCAAAAATCAATACCCTCATATAATGAATCGAGCTCGATGGTAGTTTCAGGTGTCAACGAAAGAGTCCTCTTAGCCCTTTCACAAGAAGTCCTCAGCCTCCTTAAAGCTCTTGGATTCCCACTAATATCCTTCTTGTGCTCCCTCTTGAATTCCTGAACCAAATGGTTCACCATTCTGTTATCAAAATCTACACCGCCCAAATGATTAACCCCACCCGTAGCTTTAACCTCGAATTTACCCTCTTCTATGACTAATAGAGAGACATCGAATGTTCCCCCCCCTAGATCAAATATGAGCACGTTTATCTTACCGGTGCTACTGGCTTTGTTGCCGAGACCATAAGCTATGGCAGCCGCAGTTGGCTCGTTGATTATCTGCATGACATGGAGACCGGCAATGACTCCGGCATCTTTGGTGGCTTGTCTCTGAGAATCGTTGAAGTAGGCAGGGACAGTGACAACGGCATTTTTTACTGTTGTGCCGAGGTAATTCTCTGCAGTTTCTTTTATTTTTACGAGGACCATTGAGGAGATTTCTTCGGCAGAGAATTGTTTCTCTGTGGACTTGTATGTTACTCCAATCATGGGTTTGTCATCTTGACCGGGTGTGACCATGAACGGCCATAGCTTCATGTCGCTCTGAACAAAAGCGTCGCTGTATCTTCTTCCAATTAGACGCTTAGCATCTAGAAAAACACACCAAAATTTCGACAACCAATGAGAAACTAGATACAGATAAGGGTTAAAGATCTCAAAGACTATTACAATGTACATAGAAAATGGATACTACAAAACACGAATTATATTGTATGTGAATCTAAGGTCGCTAGTTTAGACACAGTTTCAAAAGGAATCACATTCCATACAGGGCACAGGCTACAAACAAGCAGTAGTGATGTAGTAAGGGCCGTTTGAGGCAACTGAAAAGGCAGATAAGTTTGAGCTTTGAACGTCTAAATTTATTTAAAATTAGGGGCTGCTCCTAATTTAATAGGGTGTTATAGTATGTATAAAAGCAGTCTATTATGACTTAACCCGAAAAAGAAGAGGGCTCATTTTTTTCAAATAAACCCAAAATCAAAGACTTTTAGTAGCCCTGCGAGGACTTTCATGCTTCTCTAATTTTCAAAATCAAGCCATCGAGATAACTCTTTAGTAAAACCAAATGAAGCGAAAGTTCAAAGGAAAAAAAAGTTCACATAAGACAACACTAAAGACAAATAACATAACTATTTCAAACTCCTTTTGTCTTTAGCAAACTTATTTTTTCCTTGTTCGTAATTTCTTACATTTTAGACTTCTCTTGTTGAGAGACTCCAGACGAATGATTAATAAAAAAAAGTAAATGTAAATCTACCAAAAATACATAAAAGATGAAAACAATACCAAAACAAAAGTAGGGGCCAAATTATCCATTTACTATAGTGGGAGTAAAATTGCTCCATCTTTCTATTTTTTTTGAGTAAGTAATAAAATTGTAGAAGAATATCAATCAATTTTCCGGAGGGCCCCTCATTCTTGTGCCCATGTAAAACGACATGCATAATTAATATATAGCAAGCATTAAAGCGAGTGAAGGTTCTATTTCCACAGATTAACATTTAAGAGTGAAAAATTTAAGGACAAAGTTATTTTGGACTTCAAAAAAAATGTCAAGCTCTCTTATTCAACCAAAATGTGATGTAGTTTCTAAAGTTTTGTCCCTAGTAGCTCCTGTTTCTATTTTGATTATTCGTGGCATTTAAAGAATACAACTAGAGACGGAATTCTAAACTATTTACAAGTCTCGAATGTAAATCTTACGATATAAAAGTTGTTTATTCTTTGCTAATTTTTCCCTTTCGTTTTAAAATATCCAAGAGTCTGGAAAAGTACTCTGTCTCTCCAACCCAGGCAAAACTCTTTCTCAGATCCCTCAAAAGCCCTAGACGATCAGATCTCTTACTCTCAATTTGATCTTTCGACAACCTCTCTCTTTGATCGGATACAGATAGGTTCCCAAAAGATGAATTTGATCTTCTGCTATGGTAACCTCACATGACAGTTTTGATCTTCCTTTGTTCGCTAAAACAAATCACGAAATGCAGTCCCATCTCTAGAGGACCACTTCTAAAGACGATTTCAAAGTTTTGTTGCTAGAAGCCTCTTTTTTAACTTCCATGGACTAGGCTTTCGACACGATTGCCTTGATGGTGGAATGTGGTCTCCAAATGTTTTTAGCCACCAAAATTTTACATTTCGGGATGAACAGTTTTTTGGGGGGTAAGTTAGGGAAAAACAGTTGTGGTCCCCAGTGGTGTTAACCATTGTAATGAGGCATGAAGCGTGCAATAGAAGCAAGAAAGAATATGCATGTAATCGAATAAAAATAGCTCGAATTTTCAGAGCTTAGAGCATACCAAAAACAGTGTTTGTGGGGTTCATGGCAGCTTGATTCTTTGCGGCCTCGCCGATCAAACGATGTGTATCGGTGAATGCAACATAAGATGGTGTGGTTCTGTTTCCTTGATCATTTGCTATAATCTCAACATGATCGTGCTCCCAAACCCCCACGCATGAGTAGGTTGTTCCGAGATCGATCCCGATTGCCTTCCCTTCTCCTTTTCCAGCCATTTTTTCCTCAGTAAGCTAAGAGAAAAATTCACAGAATCATATGTACTGACTAAACAAGTACTAGAATACAACAGACTGACAGAGAGGAAATACTTGCACTTGAGCTTTACCCAACGGGTATGGTATTATAGAATGAGGGGTGGAATCGGACGACTTTTTCAAGTAAGTTATTACTACGAGAATGTTCTAGTCATGGGCTTCATAGCTATTTGATGAAAATATTTTGGACGATGAGAGATGGTTTCTAAGACCATTGTGTGTGTTCAATTCCTGTCGGTCGATGTCGTTATACATTGCTATATAGGCATGGGGAACATAATAAGTCGTTATACATGTATTCTTTTCCTTCCCTTTATCTTAAAATAGTGCATGATCTGTGCATAAAGGCACTCCAAAGAAAATCAAACCATAAAGTGAACCAATAACAATCCGGATAATTTCAATATAGGTTACTTCAATCGGTACTGACCACGAACAATTGATGGTGCTTAAAATTAAAGTTGATTTAAGGGATTAAAAAAATATAGATCAACTGGAAAATCAACTTAGTGGATTCTCTATTTCCAACCAAAACAGCATAATATTATGCTCCCAAATCAATCTGCTAAAATAAGCCTCACATAATTCCAAACACTCTAATTTACGCCGAGTGATTTTGATTGTGAACTAATGAAATACTTAACAACATCCAATTCTCACAGAGCATATACAAGTTTTTTCCCTCCTTAATTTGGCAAAGTTAGAGAAATAAAAGTCAAGTGATGTAAAGAGGCAAAAGCCTCGGAAGGAAAACAGATTCGATCACCTAGGAAATGCTCCCAAACAAATTAAAGCTATATGCATCACTTCAATTCGATGCACCACATTTTGCTATGAGCTAACTTCTTTTTTCTCAAACCTAAACAATATGTGATGCTTAAACAAACAAACTACAACCCAACATATTAGCAATGGCAGGTCATATTGCTAAAAAAGAAATGACAGGCAATGACAATAAAATTGGTAGCTTTATGAAGAATGCTTTGCTGCACCACGTCGGATTTTTGTTCTTCATGTTATCAACTTATCATTTATCCTAGAACATCCCACACCAATTATGTACTTATATGTATAATGTGATAAAGGACAGAATAAGTGGACAAAGAGTTGGTGCCCATAAAACTAACCTTACGCTTCATCCTATGCAAGGAAACAATGTTGCTGAGCTACTTTTGTGAGTACCCTGCAAAAAAAAAATCACTTTCCCATAGCACCCATATGGATCACAACGATTGTTTGTCAAATGCGTAATTCTTTTTGTAAGACATCTGCCAGTCTAAGGACATTGTAGTAAACAAACGCTATATACCGGAACTCGCTTTTACCACACAAAAAAAATACAAAAAAATTATGAGAAGATTTTCCGGTTCTCCAAAACAATTCAAGCAAAAATCAAAATCTCAAAACATTCCTCTCTATATACTCCATCAAAAAAAAGCTTTGGTTGTTAGCTTTGAGATATGTTTTTGAGATAAGATAAAAAGGTTTTGTAGGTTTGCATATTTTTTTCGTTTGTAGTGAATTTTTAAACATTTTAAAAAAGCTCTTTTATTTTTTAAATAGAGAGGTACACTATACATACATCCAAAAAGTAAAAAAATAGATTAAAGAAAATCTGATAAAAAATCACTAAAGACAAAAAAAAAAAAAAAAAAAAAACTCGAATGACGAAACAGTCAAAAAGTTTGGAGAAAATATTTCTAAGAGGAAAACCAAACAAAGGCTGTCTTTTTCATGAATATACTTTGGCAGGCAATATTGTGCCTCTTCAAAACAATCTACCGAATGACCTCTTCAAGAATATGAATAACAGAGCTATTTCTAAATCACCGAACATATCCAAGTATCCAATGAAGCCTTCAATGACAACTCATATTGCGGAAAAAAAAAAGAGCTAAAAATCCCCACTTCATGTTGCACTTTCGATTTATGACAGTTCATATTGCTAAAATACAACATAAAAAACTGCAAGCAAAACGATTGTTCAATGAGAAGGGATACAAAATGCGGTAAATCAGGGAAAATAAGATAAAAGATGAGCATAAGGTTTTCAAACCATTGGGGAAGTTGCAATAAAATAAAAAATAATTAGTTTATATTTGGAATGCACCCAAAAGTTAGGACCTTTTATTCGGCCTATAAACAGTGTTAATTCGGTTTGAGTTTTGAGGGAGATTTTTAAGAGTAATGAGCGGAGAAGCATAGAACCCTAAAACATAACGAGGTAAGAGGGGGTTAGATTTCCATTACCTGTAGATTTGGGCTGTCTTGGTCGGCTTTGATTGTGAGGAGTCGGTGGGTGTGGCGAGAGTACATATATACACACACAGAGAGAGAGAGAGAGAGAGAGAGAGAGAGAGAGATTTCAAACGGAGGGAGAGATTAAAATCTTGTGGATTGTACATGAATTTGAGCCATTGGATCAAAATCCCCAAAAACTGACCCTGCAACACTCTCAAGAAGCCCTGAATCAGTCCTGGGCCGATCGATGGCTCTCCGGCATGACAATTTTCGGCGGGAAGTTTACAATCTGAGAAGTTTACCATCCTATCCTTGCTCAATTTGCCCAGTCCCAAATTTTCCTTTACTAGTACCATTCTTCGAAAGAAAAGAGAAAAAATTATGAATACTGAAATTTTCCTCTTCTTTCCCTTTGAATTTTCTTCCACTTTCTTTACTTTTCTTTTTTCCCTTCATTTTCCTTAATGATCCGTTTGATTAGCAAGAAAAAAACAATGGAAAGTGGAAAAAGTTTTTTCACCTTGAATTTGTTTGATTAGGATGAAAGCTTTGCAAAAAAAAAAAAAGTCAAAGTTAATTATTGTTGATTCTCAAAAAAGGATATTACAACCCCAAAAATTCACTCGAGACTCAAACCCATATCAAATTGAGTTCCACTCAAGTATTTAGCCAAGTCAAGAGAGAGTCAAA
Source organism: Rhododendron mucronatum var. ripense (assembly GCA_019656295.1). Lineage (NCBI taxonomy): Eukaryota > Viridiplantae > Streptophyta > Magnoliopsida > Ericales > Ericaceae > Rhododendron > Rhododendron mucronatum. The sequence goes on from BPLT01000178.1 coordinate 321,154, forward strand.
TTTTTTAAGACCATATTCTCTCTCTCTTGGAATGCGTTTTTATCTTATTTAACGAAGGAATTAGACTTTGAATAAAACACATAAGTTGTAGGTAACATAATTCTAAGCAATTTCCATATAAACTTTATCTCGATTAGATATCGACAGATTTAGTTATGATATTTTGAAGATGGTTGCGCTATGCAGTTATGGAAGATTCGCCGTTGATTTGTAAAACTCATTTTTACCTAGTTTAACGTGAGAATTAGGATTTTCACGAAAAATAAAAGTTGATCCAAATTTGATAATATTTACTACGCTGAAATTTCAGAATTTTTAAAATCAGAATTCATTTTAGTAATTAAAATTGTCAATTGTCAATTTGTCGTGAAATTTATTGATTGTCATTTATTCTACGTGAACTGAGTGGTTGTACTTATTTTGACTTATGGGCCACAAATCCTGAATTTACAAATGTTGATTTATTGTGATCAATCATGCAAATGATTAAATAGTAATGTGGTTGTCACGAAACCTAGAATTTGAGACATTTCTATCCGGCATGGATCTTACGCCAATGCGCAAATATTCCCAGAGGTCTTGAAGTCGTGCCATAGGCCTAGTAGTTACTTGTTAGGCATGATGGCGTAAGCCTAATAGATTGTTTATTTGTGGATGTGAACTGAGGCCGGATAGTGTGGTGGCTTGAGTTGAGATAACAAAGTTACACCTTATGAAAAGCACTTGTTTACTTACCACTGGTAGCAATCCCACCAGACCAACACATACTCGTTTGAGAAAAGAGTAGTAATCCCAAAATCTTACTAGCAAAAACAAACGAAGATAACTTTCTCACATAACACTTTCACCATCTAGTTGTAGGCAATGACACAGCAAAGAAGCAAAAATAATTTTGGATGAAGCAAAACCAAAAATCCAAAACAGAAAAGTATACGAGGAAATACCCAAAACATACCACATGCATACAGTTTGCACAGGACACAGATGAATGACTGAAATCCTCAAACTGAAGATTGTAGCATCTTAATTAACCTAATCTTAGGTCCAGCACTGTTTCCACCACCAAGACAAGGACCATCCTCATCCACTCCTCCACCCATACGGCCACCACCAGCACCCTAGTACATCTTAGCAATTATAGGGTTGCAAATCCCTTCCAACTCCTTCATCTTATACTCAAACTCCTTCGTCTCCGCCAGCTGGTTCCCATCCAACCACTGAATCACCCGATCAAACGCAGCTTCAATCGTCTTCTTGTCAGCCGGAGGAATCTTCGCGCTCTTCTTCTCATCCATAATGGTGTTCCTCATGTTATAAGCGTAACATTCCAACGCGATCTTTGCCATCACTTTCTTCTTGTGCTCCTCATCTTCCGTTTTGTACTTCTCGGCCTCCTGCACCATTTTCTCAATCTCCTCCTTCGACAACCTACCCTTATTATTTGTGATCGTGATCTTGTTCATTTGTCCGGTACCTTTGTCCATTGCAGATACATTCAGAATACCATTCGCATCAATCTCAAAACAGACACCAATTTTTGCGACACCCCTAGGAGCGGGAGGAATTCCAGACAATGTGAATTGGCCCAAGAAGTTGTTGTCTCCGGCTCTAGTTCTTTCTCCCTCATAGACTTTAAGGAAAGCAGTGGTTTGGTTATCTAAGAAAGTAGTGGCTATCCCCTCCTTCTTCGTCGGAATGGTGGTGTTTTTCGGAACTATAACAGCCATAAGCCCCCTAGCATTTTCCCAACCGAGGGAAAGTGGAGTGACATTCAACACCAATACTAAATCCTGAACCTTCTCATTCCGCTCACCACTCAAAATTGCGGCCTGAACCGCAGCACCATAAGCCACAGCCTCATCAGCGTTAATGTTTTTGCAAAGCTCCTTCCCATGGAAGAAATCCTGCAACAGTTGCCGGACCTTGGGAATCCTGGTGGAACCACCAACAAGAACGATGTCGTGAACATTGCTCTTGTCCATTTTTGCATCCCTCAAACACTCCTCCACTGGCTCCATACACTTCCTGAACAAATCAATATTCAGCTCCTCGAACCTGGGCCGAGTAACAGTCGCGCAAAAATCAATCCCCTCATATAACGCATCGATCTCGATTGTAGTTTCAGTTATCGACGAAAGAGTCCTCTTAGCCCTTTCACAAGAAGTCCTCAACCTCCTTAAAGCTCTTGGATTCCCACTAATATCCTTCTTGTGCTTCCTCTTGAATTCCTCAACCAAATGGATCACCATTCTATTATCAAAGTCCTCACCCCCTAAATGAGTATCCCCACCCGTAGCTTTAACCTCGATTTTACCCTCTTCGATGGTTAATACAGAGACATCGAATGTTCCACCCCCGAGATCAAATATGAGCACGTTTATCTTACCGGTGCTACTGGCTTTGTTGCCGAGACCATAAGCGATGGCAGCCGCAGTTGGCTCGTTGATTATCCGCATGACATGGAGACCGGCGATAACTCCGGCATCTTTGGTGGCTTGTCTCTGAGAATCGTTGAAGTAGGCGGGTACAGTGACAACGGCATTTTTTACGGTGGTGCCGAGGTAATCCTCTGCAATTTCTTTTATTTTTACGAGGACCATTGAGGAGATTTCTTCGGCAGAGAATTGTTTCTCCGTGGACTTGTATGTTACTCCAATCATGGGTTTGTCGTCTGGACCGGGTGTGACCTTGAACGGCCATAGCTTCATGTCGCTCTGAACAAAGGCGTCACTGTATCTTCTTCCAATTAGACGCTTAGCATCTAGAAAAACACATCAAAATTTCAAGCACCCATGAGAAACTAGATAGAGATACGCGTTAAAGATCAAATAGGCTATAACAATGTACATAGAAAATGGATACTACGAAACACAAATTATATCGTATGTGAATCTAACATTCCCTTCGGATGTGGGGTTTTCACGAGAAAAGAAAGGAAATGGAGGGGAAGAGGTTTCTCTCTCTTGTTTGAATGGTTAAAAAGGTGAGAGAGGCTGAGAGATGGGGAGAATCAAGAACCCCTTATGGAGCCACTTTTGTTTCTCACCAAAAGTGGTGAGATTTAGTGAGAAGAGAAAGTAGAAGGTCTATCCAAATGAGATGGTGAAAAAATACACTCCTTTCTTTTCTTTTGTCATCATTTCTCACCCAAGTAGCCAAAGGGGCGGTAAGGCCGCAAGTTTAGACACTGTTTCAAAAGGAATCACATTCCTTACAGGGCACAGGCTACAATCAAGCAGTAGTGATCTAGGAAGGGCTGTTTGAGGCAACTGATAAAGGCAAATAAGGTTTGAGCTTTGAACATCTAAATTTATTTAAAATTAGGAGCTGCTCCTAATTTAATAGGTGTTATAGTATGTATAAAAGCAGTCTATTATGACTTAACCAAAAAAAGAAGAGGGCTAATTTTTTTCAAATAAACCCAAGATCAAAGTCACTTTTAGCAGCCCTGTGAGAACTTTCATGCTTCTCTAATTTTCAAAATTAAGCGATCAAGATAACTCTTTAGTAAAACCAAATGAAGCGAAAGTTTAAAGAAAAAAAGTTCACATAAGATAACACTAATGACAAACAAGATAACTATTTCAAACTCTTTTAGTCTTTAGCGAACTTTTTTTTTTCCCTTGTTCATAATTTCTTACGTTTTAGACTTCTCTCGGCAAGAGACTCGAGACGAATGATTAATAAAAAAAAGTAAATGGAATCTACCAAAAATACATAAAAGATGAAAACAATACCAAAACAAAAGTCGGGCCAAATTATCCATTTAGTTATAGTGGGAGTAAAATTGCTCCATCTTTCTATATTTTCGAGTAAGTGATAAAATTTTAAAAGAATATCGTTCCATTTTTCGGAGGGCCCCTCCGTATTGTCCCACATCGGTAGATTGTGGAAAACTGAAGTGGGATATATACAATTGCGACGAGCTACTGTAACATGAGGTCAACTTTTTAAGCCACATAGTTAGGCTAAAGGTAAGCAGGTCAGTAGGCGCGTGTCATGAACCCTCATTCTTCTGCCCATGTAAAACGACATGCATAATTAAGCCATAGCAAGCATTAAAGCAAGTGAAGGTTCTATTTTCACATATTAACATACAAACAACCACACCATACAGTAGAAGGCACTGCAAGTAATTAACATTTAAGAGCGAAAAACTTAAGGACAGTTATTTTGGACTTCAAAAAAAAAGTCAAGCTCTCTCTTTTTCAACCAAAATGTGATTTAGTTTCTAAAGTTTCCCTAGTAGCGAAACTAGAGACGGAATTCTCAAAAGTTCTCTTTTTTAAGCCCTCATTCTTCTGCCCATATAAAATTGTTCGTGGCATTTAAAAGAATACAACTAGAGACGGAATTCTAAAAAGTTTACACATCTCGAATGCACATCTTACTATTTAAAAGTTGTTTATTTCTTCGTTAATTTTTCCCTTTAGTTTTAAAATATCCAAGAGTCTAGAAAAGCACTCTGTCTCTCCAACCCAGGCAAAAGCCCTGACGATTGTCTCGGAGATCTCTTACTCTCAATTTGATCTTTCGACAACCTCTCTCCTTGATCAGATACAGATAGGTTCCCATAACATGAATTTGATCTTCTGCTAAGGTAATTGATGCATGTTTTCGAAAGCCCTAACTTCACATGACAGTTTTGATCTTCCTTTTTTCACTAAAAAAAATCACGAAATGCAGTTCCGTGATCTAGAGGACCACTTCTGGAGACGATTTCAAAATTTTGTTGCTAAAAGCCTAATTTTAACTTCCATTGAATAGCTTTCTACACGATTGCCTTGACGGTAGAATGTGGTCTCCGAATTTGTTTAGCCAACGAACAGTTTTATTTTGGTAAGTTAGGGACAAACAGTTGTCGTCCCCGAAAATGTTAACCATTGTAATGAGGCATGAAGCGTGCAATAGAAGCAAGAAAGAATATGCATGTAATCGGATAAAAATAGCTCGAAAATCAGAGCTTAGAACATACCGAAAACAGTGTTCGTAGGGTTCGCGGCGACTTGATTTTTCGCGGCATCGCCGATTAGACGATGTGTATCGGTGAATGCAACATAAGATGGCGTCGTTCTGTTTCCTTGATCATTTGCTATAATCTCAACATGATCGTGCTCCCAAACCCCCACGCATGAGTAGGTTGTTCCAAGATCGATCCCAATTGCCTTCCCTTCTCCTTTTCCAGCCATTTTTTCCTCAGTAAGCTAAGAGGAAAATTCACATAATCATATAAACTGATTAAACAAGTATTAGAAAACATCAGACTAACAGAGGAAATAGTTGCACTTGAGCTTCATCCAACGGGTATGGTATTGTAGAATGAGGGGTGGAATAGGATGACTTTTTAAAGAAAGTTATTACCACGAGAATGTTCAAATCATGGGCTTCATAGCTATTTGATGAAAATAATTTGGAGGTGAGAGATGGTTTCTAAGACTATAGAGTGTGTTCAATTCCTGTCAGTCGATGTCGTTGTACGTTGCTATATAGGCATGGGGAACATAATAAGTCATTATGCATGTATTCTTTTCCTTCCCCTAATCTTAAAATAGTGCATGACCTATGCCTAAAGGCACTCCAAAGAAAATCAATCAGTTCAATATAGGTTACTTCAATCAGTACTGACCACGAACAACTCAATTGATGATGCTTGAAATTACGCTTGATGTTGGTCACATCTCGTTTCAGTAACAGGAAGTTGATTTAAGGGATTAAAACAATATAGATCAACTGGAAAATCAACGTAGTGGTTTCTCTATTTACAACCATAACAACATAATGTTATGCTCCCAAATCAATCTGCTAAAATAAGTCTCACATAATTCCAAACACTCTAATTCACGCCGAGTGATTTTGATTATGAACAAATGAAATACTACTTTACAACATCCAATCCTCACAGAGCATATACTACTAAACTCTACAGGGAGAAGAGAGAAGCATTTTAAGAATAATGGAGCATCAATCTTTTGTTTCCATGTATGAGCCTTCAGGACTTCGTTTCCAATAACAACGTCAAGGAGTTAAAATAATAGCATCGATACACAGTTTTGAAAGATGAGTGATGACAATAAAATGAATACAAAGCATACAAAACAATTAGAAGAAAGCCTACGCACACAATTCCCATATGCAAGTTTTTTCCCTCCTTAATTTGGCAAAGTTTAGAGAAATAAAAGTCTAAGTGACGTAAAGAGGCAAAAGCCTCGAAAGGAAAACAGATGAAATGGTACAATCACGAATTGATCCATAAAAGATTCGATCACCTAGGAAATGCTTCCCAAACAAATTAAAGCTACATGCATCACCTGCAATTCGACGCACCACAGTTTGCTATGACCTAACTTCTTTTTTCTCAAACCTAAACAATATGTGATGCTTAAACAAACAAACTCCAACCCAACATATTAGCAATGGCAGTTCATATTGCTAAAAAAAACGACATTAAATTAAAGACAGCCAATGATAATAAAATTGGTAGCTTTATGAAGAATGCTTTGCTGCACCACGTCGGATTTTTTTTTCTTCATGTTATCAACTTATCATTTATCCTAGAACATCCTACACCAATTATGTACTTATATGTATAATGCGATAAAGGACAGAATAAGTGGACAAAGAGTTGGTGCCCATAAAACTAACCTTACGCTTCATCCTAAGCAAGGAAACAATGTTGCTGAGCTACTTTTGTGAGTAACCTGCAAAAAAAAAAAACACTTTACCAAAGCACCCATATGGATCACAACGATTGTTTGTCAAATGCGTAATTCTTTTTGTAAGACATCTACCAGTCTAAGGACATTGTAGTAAACAAAGGCTATATACTGGAACTCGCTTTTACCAAAAGAAAAAAAAGATGTGAGAAGATTTTCCGGTTCCCCAAAACAATTCAAGCAAAAATAAAATTCTCAAAACGTTCCTCTCTATATACTCCATCAAAAAAAATCTTTGGTTGTTAGCTTTGAGATATATTTTTGAGATAAGATAAAAAGGTTTTGTAGGTTTGCATATTTTTTTCGTTTGTAGTGAATTTTTAAACATTTTAAGAAAGCTATTTTATTTTTTAAATAGAGAGGTACACTATACATACATCCAAAAAGTAAAAAAATAGATTAAAGAAAATCGGATAAAAAATCACTAAAGACAAACAAACAAAAAAACATGAATGACGAAACAGTCAAAAAGTTTGGAGAAAATATTTCTAAGAGGAAAACCAAACAAAGGCTATCTTTTTCACAAATATACTTTGGCAGGCAATATTGTGCCTCTTCAAAACAATCTACAGAAGGACCTCTTCAAGAATATGAATAACAGAGCTATTTCTAAAATACCGAACATATCCAAGTATCCAATGAAGCCTTCAATGATAACTCATATTGCGAAAAAAAAAAAGAAAAAAAAAAAGAGCTAAAAATCCCCACTTCATGTTGCACTTTCGATTTATGACAGTTCATATTGCTAAAATACAACATAAAAAACTGCAAGCAGAACGATTGTTCAATGAGAAGGGATACAAAATGCGGAAAATCAGGGAAAATAAGATAAAAGATGAGCATAAGGTTTTCAAACCATTGGGGAAGTTGCAATAAAATTAAAAAATTAGTTTATATTTAGAATGCACCCAAAAGTTAGGACCTTTTATTCGGCCTATAAACAGTGTTAATTCGGTTTGGATTTTGAGGGAGATTTTTGAGAGTAATGGGCGAAGAAGCATAAAACCCTAAAACATAACGAGGTAAGAGCGGGTTAGATTTCCATACCTGTAGATTTGGGCTGTCTTGGTCGACTTTGATTGTGAGGAGTTGATGCGTGAGTCGGTGGGTGTGGCGAGAGTACATATATACAGAGAGAGAGAGAGAGAGAGAGAGAGAGAGAGAGAGAGAGAGCGAGCTTTCAAACGGAGGGAGAGATAAAAATCTTGTGGATTGTACATGAATTTGAGCCATTGGATCAAAATCCCCAAAAACTGACCCTGCAACACTCTCAAGAAGCCCTGAATCAGTCATGGGCCGATCGATGGCTCTCCGGCATGACAATTTTCGGCGGGAAGTTTACAATCTGAGAAGTTTACCATCCTATCCTTGCTCAATTTGCCCAGTCCCAAATTTTCCTTTACTAGTACCATTCTTCGAAAGAAAAGAGAAAAAATTATGAATACTGAAATTTTCCTCTTATTTCCCTTTGAATTTTCTTCCACTTTCTTTTCTCTTCTTTTTTCCCTTCATTTTCCTTAATGATCTGTTTGATTAGCAAGAAAAAAACAATGGAAAGTGAAACCTTGAATTTGTTTGATTAGGATGAAAGCTTTACAAAAAAAAATAAAAAAGCCAAAGTTAATTATTGTTGATTCTCAAAAAAGGATATTACAACCCCAAAAATTCACTCGGGACTCAAACCCATATCAAATTGAGTTCCACTCAAGTATTTAGCCAAGTCAAGAGAGTCAAATTTTTGAAGACCATATTCTCTCTCTCTCTCTTGGAATGCGTTTTTATCTTATTTAACGAAGGAATTAGACTTTGAATAAAACACATAAGTTGTAGGTAACATAATTCTAAGCAATTTCCATATAACTTTGTCTCGATTAGATATCGACAGATTTAGTTATGATTTTTTGAAGATGGTTCCGCTATGCAGTTATGGAAGATTCGCCGTTGATTTGTAAAACTCATTGTTATCTCGTTTAAAGTGAGAATTAGGATTTTCACGAAAAATAAAAGTTGATCCAAATTTGATAATAATTACTACGCTGGAATTTCAGAATTTTTAAAATGAGAATTTATTTTAGTAATTAAAATTGTCATTAAAATTGTCAATTATCAATTTGTCGTGAAATTTACTGATTGTCGTTTATTCTATGTGAACTAAGTGATTGTACTTATTTTGATTCATGGGCCACAAATCCTGAATTTACAAATGTTGATTTATTGTGATCAATCATGCGAATGATTAAATAGACCTAGAATTTGAGACGTTTCTATCCGGCATGGATCTTACGCCACTGCGCAAATATTCCCAGAGGTCTTGGAAGTCGTGTCATAGGCCTAGTAGTCAGGCATGATGGCATAAGCCTAAAAGATTGTTTATTTGTGGATGTGAACCGAGGCCGGATAGTGTGGTGGCTTGAGTTGAGATAACAAAGTTACACCTTATGAAGAGCACTTGTTTACTTACTGCTGGTAGCAATCCCACCAGACCAACACAAATGAAGATAACTTTCTCACATAACACTTTCACCATCTAGTTGTAGGCAATGACACAGCAAAAACGCAAAAATAATTTTGCATGAAGCAAAACCAAAAATCCAAAACAGAAAAGTACACAAGGAAATACCCAAAACATAAAACATGCATACAGTTTGCAGACGACGCAGATGAATGACTGAAATCCTCAAACTGAAGATTGTGGCATCTTAATTAACCTAATCTTAGGTCCAGCACCGCTTCCACCGTCAAAACAAGGACCATCCTCATCCATTCCTCCACCCATACCACCACCAGCACCCTAGTACATCTTAGCAATTATAGGGTTGCAAATCCCTTCCAACTCCTTCATCTTATACTCAAACTCCTTCGTCTCTGCCAGCTGGTTCCCATCCAACCACTGAATCACCCGATATAACGCAGCTTCAATCGTCTTCTTGTCAGCCGGAGGAATTTTCGCGCCCTTCTTCTCATCCATAATGGTGTTTCTCATGTTATAAGCGTAATTCTCCAACACGATCTTTGCCCCCACTTTCTTCTTGTGCTCCTCATCTTCCAATTTGTACTTCTCGGCCTCCTGCACCATTTTCTCAATCTCCTCCTTCGACAACCTACCCTTGTAATTTGTGATCGTGATCTTGTTCTTTTGTCCGGTACCTTTGTCCACTGCAGATACATTCAGAATACCATTCGCATCAATGTCAAAACAGACACCAATTTTTTGGACACCCCTAGGAGCTGGAGGAATACCAGACAACGTGAATTTGCCCAAGATGTTGTTGTCTCCGGCTTGAGTTCTTTCTCCCTCATAGACATTAAACAAAGCAGCGGTTTGGTTATCGTCGATAGTAGTTACCTCCCGCTCTTTCTTTGTCGGAATTGTGGTGTTTTTTGGAATCATAACACTCATAACCCCAGTGTAAGCTTCATAACCGAGGGAAAGCGGAGTAACATCCAAGAGCAGCACTAAATCCCGAACCTTCTCATTCCACTCACCACTCAAAATTGCGGCCTGAACCGCAGCACCATAAGCCACAGCCTCATCAGCGTTAATGTTTTTGCAAAGCTCCTTCCCATAAAAGAAATCCTGCAACAGTTGCCGGACCTTGGGTATCCTAGTGGACCCACCAACAAGAACGATGTCGTCGACATTGCTCTTGTCCATTTTTGCATCCCTCAAACACTCCTCCACTGGCTCCATACACTTCCTGAACAAATCAATATTCAGCTCCTCGAACCTGGGCCGAGTAACAGTCGCGCAAAAATCAATCCCCTCATATAACGCATCGATCTCGATCGTAGTTTCAGGTGTCGACGAAAGAGTCCTCTTAGCCCTTTCACAAGAAGTCCTCAACCTCCTTAAAGCTCTTGGATTCCCACTAATATCCTTCTTGTGCTTCCTCTTGAATTCCTGAACCAAATGGATCACCATTCTATTATCAAAGTCCTCACCCCCTAAATGAGTATCCCCACCCGTAGCTTTAACCTCGATTTTACCCTCTTCGATGGTTAATAGAGAGACGTCGAATGTTCCACCCCCGAGATCAAATATGAGCACGTTTATCTTACCGATGCTACTGGCTTTGTTGCCGAGACCATAAGCTATGGCAGCCGCAGTTGGCTCGTTGATTATCCGCATGACATGGAGACCGGCGATGACTCCAGCATCTTTGGTGGCTTGTCTCTGAGAATCGTTGAAGTAGGTGGGGACAGTGACAACAGCATTTTTTACAGTGATGCCGAGGTAATCCTCTGCGATTTCTTTTATTTTTACAAGGACCATTGAGGAGATTTCTTCGGCAGAGAAATGTTTCTCTGCCGACTTGTATGTTACTCCAATCATGGGTTTGTCGTCTGGACCAGGTGTGACCATGAACGGCCATAGCTTCATGTCGCTCTGAACAAAAGCGTCACTGTATGTTCTTCCAATTAGACGCTTAGCATCTAGAAAAACACACCAAAATTTCAACAACCAGTGAGAAACTCGATACAGATATTAAAGATCTAAAAGGCTATAACAATGTACATAGAAAATGGATACTACGAAACACGAATTATATTATATATGAATCTAAAGGCCGCTAGTTTAGACATTGTTTCAAAAGGAATCACATTCCTTACAGGGCACAGGCTACAATCAAGCAGTAGGGATGTACGAAGGGCCGTTTGAGGCAACTGATAAGGCAAATAAGGTTTGAGCTTTGAACCTCTACATTTATTTAAAATTAGGAGCTGCTCCTAATTTAATACGGAGTTATAGCATGTACAAAAGCAGTCTATTATGAGTTAACCCCGAAAAGAAGAGGGCTCATTTTTTTCCACATAAACCCAAACCGGGTAGTGATAATGCCAAAAATCTTTTTGTTGGTGTCAAAACTCCAGCGCATAAAAGTCTTGTACATTGCACATGGTACAAGCTTTTTATGCATTAGAGTTTGACACCAACAAAAACTGTTTTGAAAATCAAAGTCATTTTTAGTAGCCCTGTGAGGACTTTCATGCTTCTCTAATTTTCAAAATCAAGCCACCAAGATAACTCTTTAGTAAAACCAAATGAAGCCAAAGTTTAAAGAAAAAAAGTTCACATAAGACGACACTAAAGACAAACAAGTTAGCTATTTCAAACTCTTTTCATCTTTAGCGAACTTTTTTTTTTTTCCTTGTTCGAAATTTCTTACATTTTAGACTTCTCTCTTCGAGAGACTCAAAACGAATGATCAATAAAAAAAGTAAATGTGAATCTACCAAAAATACTTAAAAGATGAAAACAATACCAAAACAAAAGTTGGGCCAAATTATATAGTGCGAGTAAAATAGCTCCATCTTTCTATATTTTTTGAGTAAGTGATAAAATTGTAAAAGAATAACAACCAATTTTTCGGAGGGCCCCTCATTCTTCTGCCCATGTAAAACGCAAGCATTAAAGCAAGTGAAGGTTCTATTTCCACAGATTAACAATAGGGCACTGCAAGCAATGCTGCAAGAAATTAGCATTTCAGAGCGAAAAAATTAAGGACAAAGTTATTTTGGACTTCAAAGAATACAACTAGAGACGGAATTCTAGCCGTTCCGCTTTCTTTTTAAACCTTCTTTTTAAAAAAGAAGGTAATTTCAAACTCAAATATAATGAAAATGAAAAAAAAAATTTAATTTTTTTTCACCGTTTAAAAGATCTCAATAAGATCTATCAAACAAAATCTACATTGCTAGGAAAATTATTTACGTAAACACATGACTTTTAAGCTTAAAATTATCTTCCTTTTTTAACAAACTGGAACACCATCTAATGTACATCTTAGGATTTAAAAGTTGTTTATTATCCCTTTAGTTTTAAAATATTCAAGAGTCTGGAAAAGCACTCTATCTCTGCAACCTAGGCAACAATCTTTCTCAGAGACCTCAAAAGCCCTGGATGATTGTCTCGGAGATCTCTTACTCTCAATTTGATCTTTCAACAACCTATCTCCTTGATCGGATATAGATAGGTTCCCATAACATGAATTGATCTTCTGCTAAGGTAATTGATGCATGTTTGCGAAAGCCCTAACCTCACATGACAGTTTCGATCTTCCTTTGTTCGCTAACAACAATCACGAAATGCCGTTCCGTCTCTAGAGGACCACTTCCGGAGACAATTTCAAAATTTTGTTGCTAGAAGCTATTGGAATTTGTCCCACATCAGTTAATTATCTCCTCTAAAAACTAGTATATGAGTCAGGGCGGCCTCTCCACTATTTGCCAATTGGTTTGGAGTTGGATGCTTTAACAGTGTCAGAACTAGGCTTTCGGAGGCTTTTTCCCTTTGTTTGTGCCATAATTGCACTTTATTTCATTGTGATCCGTGTGTTCCGGATCCTTTGTTGACCTCTCCACGTGCAAATCGGGGGTCGCACGTGCAGGGAAGTGTTGGAATTTGTCCCACATCTGTTAGTTATCTCCTTCAAAAACTAGTATATGAGCCTGGGCGACCTCTCCACTCTTTACTAATTGATTTGGAGCTGAATGCTTTAACAGAAGCCTCTTTTTAACTTCCATTGACCGGGCTTTCTACACAATTGCCTTGACGGTGGAATTTGGTCTCCAAATGTTTTTAGCCACCAAAATTTTACATTTTGGGATGAACAATTTTTTTTGTTAAGTTAGGGACAAACAGTTGTGGTCCCCAAATATGTTAACCATTGTGATGAGGCATGGAGCCTGCAATAGAAGCAAGAAAGAATATGCATGTAATCAGAAAAAAATAGCTCAAAAATCAGAGCTTAGAACATACCGAAAACAGTGTTCCTAGGGTTCGCGGCGACTTGATTTTTTGCGGCATCGCCGATCAGACGATGTGTATCGGTGAATGCAACATAAGATGGTGTCGTTCTGTTTCCTTGATCATTTGCTATAATCTCAACATGATCGTGCTCCCAAACCCCCACGCATGAGTAGGTTGTTCCGAGATCGATCCCGATTGCCTTCCCTTCTCCTTTTCCAGCCATTTTTTCCTCAGTAAGCTAAGAGGAAAATTCACAGAATCATATAAACTGATTGAACAAGTGCAAGAATACAACAGACTGACAGAGGAAATAGTTGCACTTGAGCTTTATCCAATGGGTATGGTATTGTAGAATGAGGGGTGGAATAGGATGACTTTTTAAAGTAAGTTATTACCACGAGAATGTTCGAATCATGGGCTTCATAGCTATTTGATGAAAATATTTTGGACGATGAGAGATGGTTTCTAGACTATAGAGTGTGTTCAATTCCTGTCAGTCGATGTCGTTATACGTTGCTATATAGGCATGAGGAACATAAAAATCGTGCATGACCCGTGCCTAAAGACATTCCATTATTATTTGGGAACAGATAAGTTTTGATAGTCACTCTCAATTATTTGGGAGCAGATAAGTTTATGCTCCTCTAATGCATTGCAGTACAGAAACATAAACCACATTTTAACATAACCCCTAAGTTTGAAATGAACCCAACCATAAAAAACCCGTTTACTGAGATTTCGGTGGTAACGGCTGCAGCTATCCGCGGCGGATGGCGATAGGAAGCAACGGTGGTTGCCGATCAAAATAAAAAAGCAACGGTGGTTAAGAGAGAGAAAGAGGTAACCATTAGAAAGTTGCAAGTAAACTTGTAAAGAGCATTAGAGGGAGATATGGAAGCATGGGACTTACCTTGGAGAAGAAGAAGCGGTGGTGATCGGAGAGACAGAGAGAGATACTAAAGAGCGGAGAGAAATGTCTTGTTTGGATTGAAATTTGAAAAGTTTTTTGAAAAATAGTAGAGGTAATGAATAGAGAGAGATAGAGAAAGAAATGTTAAAAGTAGGAGAAATTTAGGAGGAATCTAAGAGGAATTTTTTGAAAAATTCTTTTTAAGTTCGAAAGAGAACAAGGCATAAGACTTTTACTCGTACAGAGGATACATTTATGAGGGAGGGGCTCGTGGACCGAGAGAAGTACCACTACTATGGGTATGGGTGGTTTTGCTTAAGGAGTAAGTAAAAAGGACTCCTTTTTTTTGTATTTATTAATTTGTCTTGAAAGAAATCAAAAAAGTAAACATTTTTTGTATTTATTAATTTGTCTTGAAAGAAATCAAAAAAGTAAACAAATAATTGATCCAAACATAATTTTTTAAAAAGATAAAAATAAAGTCTTTTGTCTATATTTAAAAAATTATGAATTTCAATTTTTTTTTTTTACTTTGTAGAATCTTTTTGTTAAGACCAATCAATAAAGTACTAGAGTTAAAACAAACAAATGCCAAAAAATTAAATAAAGACAAAAAAAATAAAGTTAATTAAGCCATCTCCAATCGTTGAACTAAAATTGTGGACCCCGTTCGTTTTGGGATCTTGAATATCTCTTCAATCATTATTCTTATTTTTTTCTCTTTATCCCTCTAATTTTTACTTTTATTTTTAATTATTATTTATTTCTCTCTACACTTATTACCTTTAAATTCAAATTTAAATTCAAAATCTTGAAACGAACGGGGCCGTGAAGTTTTATATATATGACATAAAAGTACAAAAGTGGATCCCAATTAATTACAAATTGTGTGTGTTTAACTGTTAGTTTGTGTGAAAATGCTGCAGCAATGAAATTAACTTCCGGCACTACACTCCCTTTCACCCCTACGCTTCTCTCTCCAATTCACTTCCGGCGCTACACTCCCTTTCGCCCCTTCTCCCGCCTCTCTCGTTTACTTTTCTGACAAAATTTCTTTCTTCTTTTTTCTCTCTTCGGTCAATTGGTCTCCCTCCTCTTTCTCCTTTCTCTCCCTCTCTCTATTTGCAATTTGACTCTGCTACTTTATTTTCTCTCTTAATCACAATTGTTAATTTAGGCCCCGTTCGACAAAATAAGTCAATTGGTTTATTTTTTTGTCCTTATTTAAATTTTTTTCGTATTTTTAGCCAATTTTTTCTTCTTTATTACAAAAAATTAAATTTCGATCATAATTTTTTACTTTTTAGATTCCTCTCGTCATGACGATACAATAATTTCCAAAAAATTGACAAAAAACTAACAAATACGAAAAAAAATTGAATAAGGACAAAAAAATAAATCAATTGGCTTATTTAGCCGAACAGGACAGTGTCAATTTAAAAGGTATTACTGGATGTAATATATCCAACTGATGGGGAATAGAAGACATCTGCCTAATATAAATAAAAGATATATCCGCCTATTATTATGTGCTCATGCTTCTAATATTTAGGGAGTGGGAGTGTGGGTAGGTGGGTAGATTTTTTCGGGATGGTATGGGTGATTGAATTTTAATGATCTTACTATTCCGCCCTTAGGTTAATCATGTTACGGTAAAGTTGGATGTAAAACTTGGATTTTGATTATGGATAAAGTAGAAATCATTTTTGTGACACGGCTATGGATAAAGAATAAATCATTTTTGTGACACGACTTAAAAAACACGTGACACCCAAAACTCCTCTCCTTTTATATATTACTCCCTCCGTCCCTAATTAATTATTCACTACGGTTTTACGTGCATTTTTAATAGCTTATATTTCTCAACATATATAACTAAAAATATGCAATATGGATCATATTTGATATATCTCAATTTTTTTATAAAATAATTATTACAAAAATATAAAACATAATATACTTCGAGAGATATAAGCCATTGAAAATGCATGCAAAATCATAATGAATAATTAATTAGAGACGAAGGGAGTAGAAAGGAATAGATTATCGTTGACCACCACCTAGCCGAACAATTCAGTTTGTACAGCAGCAGTATTACATCTGGGTTCTCTCTTTTTCCTTCTTGTGTGGACTTGGAAAGCATGAACGACGTGCAACTCAGATCACTATCATCGCTGTTTAGCAAGAAAGAAAAGCATGGACATGGTAGTTTCTAGATAGCCGTCGATGCCTACAGCTACAGGCTATAAGTTGCAACACCTATTTGTTTCACGGATGCCGAATATACAATTGGATTACCAATCCCATATGCATCCAATGGCAAGATGCGTCAATTGACTGGAAGGATTATTATGTATCCATTTCTAACGCTTCCGTTCTACTATAGTTCGTTGTTAGCCAAAAAGAAATACTCAGTTCCGATCAAGTCCGCATTTCTTACGGTTAAGACCGTCCGCATCTTTCATTTTCCAATCGAATTTTGATGATTCAAGCCGCTCAATGTGTTCAGAACGTAATTTTAAAGGTACCCGCAAGAAATCGGTAAAAAAAACACACCAGGAAATATACAGAGAGAACCGTTTTCAAATTTTGATGAAATGGTATAATCACGAATTGATCCATAAAAGATTCGATCACCTAGGAAAAGCTTCCCAAACAAAATTAAAGCTATATGCATCACCCGCAATTCGATGCACCGCATTTTGCTCTGAGCTAACTTTTTCTTTTCTCAAACTTATACAATATGTAAGGGTCATCATTGGACCTGCGGCCCAGCCCGCCAAGTCACTATCTAAGCCCGTTCACGGGCTGGGCCAACCAGACTTTTACTTTTTGCGGGCCGGGCTACCTATCATAAATTGAAATCCAAGTCCGGCCCACGGGCTAGCCCAATTGATGGGCTAGCGGGCTAAAAACCGGACAGGCTTAAATTTCCTTGGGCAAGAGAAAAAAGAAAGGATTTTGTGGAATTTTGGGCTCATGGGTGGGTACCACGGGCCGGGTAAAAATTTATAAGCCCGAGCCCACCCATTACAAACTACAGGCCGGGTAAAAGCCCGATGGGCCGGGCGGGCCGCGGGCTTCGGTCTAAATGATGATGTGATGCTCAAACAAACAAACTCCCTCAATTACCTAGGTGAGTTTGGTAGGTGAAATTACCCTTTCGCCCTCCCTCAAAAAAAAACAAACAAACTCCAACCCAACATATTAGCAATGGCAGGTCATATTGCTAAAAAAGAAATGACAGCCAATGACAATAAAATTGCGGATCAAAAAAAAAAAATTTGACAATAAAATTGGTGGCTTTGTGAAGAATGCTTTGCTGCACCACGTCGGATTTTTTTTTCTTCATGTTATCAACTTATCATTTATCCTAGAACATCCTACACCAATTATGTACTCATATGTATAATGCGATAAAGGACAGAATAAGTGGACAAAGAGTTGGTGCCCATAAAACTAACCTTACGTTTCATCTTATGCAAGGAAACAATGTCGCTGAGCTACTTTTGTGAGTACTGAGTACCCTGCAAAAAAAAATTAAAAATTAAAAATGGACCATAGCACCCATATGGACACAGCGATTGTTCGTCAAATGTACAATTCTTTTTGTAAGACATCTACCAGTCTAAGGAATAATAATAATAATAATTGAGAAGATTTTCCGGTTCTCCAAAACAATTTGAGCAAAAATCAAAATTTGAAAACGTTCCTCTCTATATACTTCATCGAAAAAAGTTTTGGTTGTCAGCTTTGAGATAGTAGTATGTTTTTGAAATAAAAAGATTTATAAGTTTGCATATTTTTTCCTTCTTTAGTGAAATTTTTATACATTTTAACAAATTCTTTTACTTTTTAAATAGAGGCACACTATATACATCCAAAAAGTAAAAAATATGATAAAAACAGACTAAAGACGGAAAAACTGTGCGTGTTTAATCCCTGCCACTTGATGTCATTATACATTGGCATATATGCAAGGGGAACAGAATTAGTCACTATACATCTATTCTTTCTCTTCTCTTTATCTTAAACCAGCGTATGACCTGTGCCTAAAGACACTCCAAAGAAAATCCAGCTATAAAGTGAACCAATAAAAATCCAGCCAATATTCAATATAGGCAGGGACGGACGGACACAGGGGCACGTGGGGGCACGTGCCCCCAGTCATTTTTTATAAAAAAAAAAAAATTTTTTTTTTTTTTTTTTTACAGAAAGCAAACAAAAAGTGAAAAAGCAAACAAAAAGTGGGTACGTTTTTCTCTTGTTCGTTCGAGAAAGAAAAGGAGCGCCGACCGGCCGCCTAATCCAAGACTCACCGTCATCGCTCCCCGTCGTCCGTCGTCTGTCGCCGACCCAACCCACTGAGGTCTCTCTCTCCCCCTCTCTCTCTCTCTAACTCTCACTATCTCTATTCTCTGGACCAGTTTTTGAATATGTTTATATATATTATATATACAAATCATATGTATGCAGTATGCTATGTGTCGGAATCTCGGATGGTTGGATGGTTGGTGATGTCGTGAATATATACTACAAGTCTATAATTGACTGAGATGTGAATTTGTTATACATTATCATACCTATATTATAGTATATAGTACATACGCACATCCTCTGGCTCATTTACATAGGAATTTTTAATTCGGATGTTTATATACGTTGAATTTAGGGCTTTTCCTGATATATGTGCGATTTTAATTAGGATTTTTTTATACTGATTTTAGGGATTTTCAATTAGGACTTTTTGATACTGATTTTAGGGCTTTTCGGATACCTTTGTTGATACGTATGTTTTATTTATCTTTGTAACAGTATATACTATGGAGAAATACTTCAAACGAAAATCACCCATGGAGGTTTCTCATAACGTAAAAGGATCAAATAGCTCTCAACCATCAAAACAAAGTCGAATGGGAATTAACGAGACAGACCTCCCTGCAAACTCTAGTTGTGTGGAAATTAATGTGACATGTCTGCCGTCAATGGTTGAATGATAGCTTGGTGGTCTACATAGAGAGAGATGTTTTTGATGGAATTCCTAATGAAACAATCATGCAACACTTTCAAGATATGAAAACTCGGCGGGAACAACTGTGAGAATGCAAATGGAAAAATGAAACTACTTACGGATGAATATGTTAGTTTTTGTGGTTATATATGTTTAGGAACTTTTGGAAGCATTGTGCTTTTATGTGTAGGAACTTTTGAAAGCATTGTGCTTATGTCTATAAACTTTGGAAGCGTGCAAATATTATAGAACATGTTGCAAAGTCTGGTTTAATATTATTGTGCTTGACGATAAATTTTTGTTTATAGCAGTACGGAACCTTTTCTATGACTCTATGACAAGCGGAATGATATCATTAAATCTATTCCTGACTTCTGGCTAACTGTTATTAGTGATACTTCCTTACCTGTTTTATTCTTGAAACCTAAAGCTTATGCGCTGTTGTGATTTCTTAGATGCTGTTTTGTAGACCCCTGTGGTTTAATGATAATCCTTTATTCCGTGCAGTTCTTGAGCCATCCTGCTCTTTGTGATCTTTGTGATGAATTCAGTGCATCCAGTTTTTTTCCTTTTCTGTGCCGAGTTTTTACGCAAGAGTTTGGCTTCTGCTACTTCAACTAACGAAGCCTAATAAGATGATTCTTGGGAAGTGTTAGCTCTACTCTCTGACTCACTTCGGTTACGGAAATTGAATCTTTAAAATTGGTGCCCCCACTATTGAAATTTTCTGAATCCGTCCCTGAATATAGGTGAGTCCAATTAGTACCGACCACGAACAACTGAATTGGACCAAGCGATGATGCTTGAAGAGAAGAATTTTAAGAATAAACGGAGCATCAATATTTTGGTTGGGGTAATATATTACTTGTTTTGATGTATGAGCCTTCAGGACTTCTATTCCACAACAACTGCGAAGGAGTTAAAACAGTAGTAGCACCGATGCAATTCTAAAAGTACCACTAATCCCTATATGCTTCACTGATGATAAGAAAATGAATACAAAGCAGACAAAACAATTGAAAGAAAGCCTACACACACAATCCCTATATGCAAGTTTTTACTATCCAGTAATTTTCTTAAAAACAAAGGGCTAATTCATGTGATTTCTTATAGTTATACTCAAATTCGCTGTAAAATGAACAAAGCAATGGTCAGTGATACACAAATCGGCCCTCCCTGATATGTAAACAGTTACTCCATAAAAAACTTGTAGGTTGCTTCTAGAGCCTCTCATTCTCAATTTTCTCACCATGTTCAAGATAAATTGTAATTTTCTAAGATTGCAAATACCCAGTTATAGTTTTAGTAAATCGGTGGACTGTGCACACCCCTGACCCATTAATTCTCTAAAACGTGGCCGCCGAGCTGCCACGACCGGAATCTAATTCAACATTTTATTGACCAATGTGAAGGTATTTTAGGGTATAAAACTCAAAATGAAAAGAATCCAATCAAAATAGAACCTTAATTCCACACACACACACACAAAAAAGCAGGGTACATCATATGGAAAACAGGGTTGTACTGGTAAATTAAGGACTGAAAGAGTTGAGTCCGCGGACCGCCCACTTCCATGATAATACCACCAAACCGGACTGTTAACTATTTAAATATCTCCAAAGTATGGGTTCCTTTCTACAGGGGCGGCAGAGAGAGAGAGAGACTTTTGATAGTCGCTCAATTATTTGGGAACAGATAAGTTTGCGCTCCTCTAATGCATTGCAGAACAGAAACATAAACCACATTTTAACATAACCCCTAAGTTTGAAATGAACCCACCCATAAAAGCCCCAAAACTGAGATTTCGGTGGTAATGGCAGCGATCAGCGGCGGATGGCGATAGGAAGCAACGGTGGTTGCCGATCAAAATAAAAAAAGTAAAAAGAGCATTAGAGGGAGATATGGAAGTATGGGACTTACCTTGGAGAAGAAGAAGCGGTGGTGATCGGAGAGACAGACGGAGAGAATATGGGTGTACACCGTCCGGATTGGTCCGATTCTCTAGAAAATCACTAATCAGACCATTTCAAACGGTTCTAGAAAATTGGGAACCAGAAACTAGTTTTGGTTCGGTTCTGGTTCTATTCAATAAGCATCCAAACACTTATTCACAAAATATGAACTTAAAAAATTAAAGAAATAGAAATATAATCTGCTGGAATAGGAAAAAAATGAAGAAAATAAAAGCTTTCCTACAAATGAGATTTCATTTCTAAATAAATTAAGTTTAGCAAGGAAAAGATTAACCTACCAAATTCAAATACATATTTAATTACACACATATGTCTTTCTATATTTATCTTAGTTTTCAACGGTTCGGTTCTAATCACTGCTCATTAATTGAGAACCAGTAACCGAACCAAAATTAACGATTCTTTTTTTTTTTGAACCATAACCTAATCGCAAAACCAGACCAAATAAAACTGTTCGGACCGGATCAAAACCGATTTTACGGTTCGGGTGATTTTATTGGGAGAGAGTGAAGAGTGGAAAATTTTACGAGGGAGGGGCTCGTGGACCGAGAGAAGTACTCCTATAATCCTATGGGTGGTTTTGCTTAGGGAAATGATATTGGCACTTCAAAAATTGATGCAGGCACTCCAAAATCAGTGTATCTCCAAAGCACTTTCCTTTATTTTTTGGAGTGCCTGCATCAATTTTTGGAGTGCCAATATCATTTCCCTCTGCTTAGGCCTCGTTCAGTTGCCAGGAAAGTACAAGAAATGATGGGAAAATCAATTTTCCCATAACTTTCCTAATATTCAGTTGGCAGAAAAATTCTAGGACTTACCAATTTAAGTTTTCCTGCAGGAATTTACTTTCCTGCAAAAGTGATTTTGCAAAAAATACAGGATTTTGCGTCACGGGAAAAGGAAAATAAGTGAACACTCACAAAGTTTTCTCGAAAGTTTCTTTTCATGACAAATGAACAACTAAACCTTAATTTTTCTTGCAAAATTCTTTTGTCAAATGAACACTCACAGGAAAATAATTTTCTTTTTTCTTTTACTTCAACTCACTTCACTTTTTCTGGAAACCAATTTCCCACACAACTTTCTCGACAACAGAACGGAGCCGGTGTAAGTTAAAAGGACTTTTTTTTATCATTCAATTTTTTTTTGTATTTATTAATTTTACGTTAAACTTTTGTAACTTATTAATTATTTGAAAGAAATTGAAAAAGTAAAAAAAAAAAATAATTGATCCAAACATAATGTTTTTTAAAAGATAAAAATAAAGTATTTTTGTCTATATTTAAAAAATTATGAATTTCAATTATAATTTGACTTTTACTTTTCAGAATCTTTTTGTTAAGGCCTCTTTCGGCCAAATAAGCCAACTAGTTTATTTTTTTATCCTTACTCAAATTTTTTTCATATTTGTTAATTTTTTGGAGCTTATTTTATCATCATGACAAGAGTAATCTAAAAAGTAAAAAATTACGATCAAAACCTAATTTTTTTGAATAAAAACAAAAATATGAATGACGAAATAGTTAGAAGATTTTCCAATTCTCCAAAACAATTCAAGCAAAAATCAAAATTTGAAAACGTTCCTCTCTATATACTTCATCAGAAAAAGTTTTGGTTGTCAGCTTTGAGATTGTAGTATGTTTTTGAAATAAAAAGATTTATAAATTTGTATATTTTTTTCGTCTTTAGTGAATTTTTTATAAATTTTAACAAATTCTTTTACTTTTTGAATAGGCCTCACTATATACATTCAAAAAGTAAAAAATCTGATAAAAAATCATTAAAGACGGAAAAACACGGATCACGAAATAGTTACAAATTTTGAAGAAAATATTTCTAAGAGGGAAATCAAACAAAGGCTGGTTTTTTCGTAAATATACTTTAGCAGGCAACATTGTGCCTCTTCAAAACAATCTACGGTGGGACCTCTTTCAAGAATTTGAATAACAGAGCTATTTCTAAATACCAAACATATCCAAGAATCCAATGAATCCTTCAATGACAACTCATATTGCCAAAAAGAAAAGGGAAAAGAAAAAAAAGAAAAAAGAAAAAAAAAGCGCTAAAAATCCCCACTTCATGTTGCCCTTTCGATTTATGACAGTTCATGTTGCTAAAATACAACATAAAAAACTGCAAACAGAACAATTGTTCAAAGAGAAGGGATACAAAATGCGGTAAATCAGGGAAGATAAGATAAAAGATGAGCATTAGGTTTTCATAAAATAAAAAATTAGTATATATTTAGAATACACCAAAAAGTTAGGATCTTTTATTTGGTTTATAACAATGTTAACTTTGTTCGTTTTAGGTTTTGAGGGATATTTTTAAAAGTAATGAATGAAAAAAGATAGATAGAGAAAATTTATTGACGACCATCTCTAGGTACCTAAAAATTTTACCCTCTCTCCTCAATAACTTTCACTCAGTTTGGTTTAACATTTTGAGAGTTACTTTTAACTCTTGGCACAGTTTTCAATAAATTTTTCTCTCTATCTCTTTTTACTCATTACAAAAAATTGTAAATAATGAAATATTCCTCTTATTTCCCTTGAATTTTCTTCCACTTTTTTTTCTTTTTTTTTTTCCTTCATTTATCCTAACGATTTGTTTGATTAGCAAAAATATATAATGAAAAGTGAAAATGAGAGAAAGTGAAGTAAAAGAAAAGAAAATTAGGATGAAAGTTTTGCAATAAAATTAGAATAATTGTTGTTATTCTCACAAAAAGTATAGTACCAAAATCCCACTCAAGACTCAAACTCATATCAAATTGAGTTCTACTCAAGTAGTTAACCAAATAAAGAGATGGTGTTCCGGTTTCTTAAAAAAGAACTTTTTAGAAAAGTAAGGTAATTTCAAACTTAAAAATCATATGTTTACACAAAAAAAAATTCCTACCAATATAGATCTTGTTTGATAGATTTCATTGAGATTTTTTATACGGTGTAAAAAAAATCAAAAAATTATTTTTCATTTTCATTATATTTGAGTTTGAAAATTGAAAAAAAAAGAACTTTTTAAAAAAGAAGGGTTAGTGGAACACCCCCTCGTCAAATTTGTTAAGACCACTCATTCTCTCTCTCTCTCTCTCTCTCAACCCATTTTTACCCTATTTAATGAAGGAATTACACTTCGAATAGAACACATGATTTTGTAGGTAACTGATTTCTAATCAATTTTCACATAAACTTCATCTCGATTAAATATCGACAGCTTTAGTTATGATTTTCTGAAGGTGGGTGTATTGTGCAGTAATGAAAAGAATCGCTTCTATTTTTTAAAACTCGTTTTTACCTCGTTAAAATGAAAATTAGGCTTTTCAATAAACATAAAAGTTGATCCAAATTTGACAATGGATTTTTAGAATCAGTCTACTATTTTTAGTAATCAAAGTTGTGAAATTTACTGCTTGTTGTCTATTTTACGTGAATTATGGACCTCGTAATGTGGTTGTCATGAAACCTGGGGTTTGGAACGTTTTCTAATCGGCATGGGTCTTGAGCTAATGCACAAATATTTCCAAAGGTCTTAAAGCCGTGCCACGGGCCTATGAGTTAGGCATGGTGGACTCCCACCTAATAAATTGTCTATTTGTGGATGGAATGACTTGAGTTGAGATATTGAATCACCGGGTGTGATTATTAAATATATTTTGTGAGTTGTGAATCCTTGTGAATGGTGGATGATTATGTTGAATATATTGGAGTAATATTAAATTGTTAAAGTTATCCTGCACTAATAAAATTTTGCCATCTATGTGATGCATGAGTAATTCATAAATGGGTAGTTTCGAGTGTCGTACCAAGTGCTTCTCACTCATGGTGCTTCTTTTTGTGGCACTAACATTTTACATCAGATATTGAAGATAATGTGGAATACAAGGTGTCATCTGCAAGTACGAAATTACGGAGCAGCAGGATGGAAATGGATCGTTGGAGCCATTGCTCTACCAGCAGACCGTTAATTAGATGGCTCTGTTTTAAATTTGAGTTGGACGTTTTATTTAATTTCAAGATTCCAGACTATTTCACGTATGGAAAAAATTCTGTCGTAATAAGTTAATTAACTTTCTTTATCTTTATTATTGCATAATTGAAAATTTTAAATTGTTGACATTGTTCTCGCAGCCATTTAAACACTTTCTTGAATTCAACTGGCTTTTGGTTCGAGTTTTGTTTTTTTATGGCTAGTTTTGCAAGACCATAGTTCTTTAGTACTGGGCTTTCTATTTAATTTTCTTTTGGTTTTATTTCTCTTATGTTTTCTGGGAGGATCCTTTATTTTCTGTTTCTTGTTAGCTTTTTTTTATTTTTTATTTTTTATCAGCAATTCATTTCATTAAAAGCCTAAGAAAAGGCAATTACATCAAATCCATCCGAATACAATGAAGATGGGACTACAACCAAACCATCCAAAAAATATAGTACAAGAGATACAAGGACAAAGAGACTACTAATGCCTAGATTCTAAGCCGAGTCAAAAACTCACTACTCACCGCCTCTAAGGGTCGGGTCACGAAGAGCTAACAATCTATCCATTCAGTCACGAGGAGGTAGCAATTCATTTTTGTTTCTTGTTAGCTTGTGAAGGGGTATGTACTAGTTCTTCCCTGGACAAAAGGATAATTGATTAGATGAGAATACTAGAATTGTGCCATGATACGTATCAAAGTTACTGTCGGACGTCTCCTCCATTATTTTCACTGGTGATTTATGCGCCCTCTGTTTTTGTATTTGCACATTTTTGTTGCTTTTCTTGTGTTCGTCATTGTTTTTTTTTTTTTCCTTCAAATTGTTGATAATTCATTGTCACAATTTGAAAAAGAAAAGGTGGCAAAAGTTTCAAAATCAAATTAAACCATATACACGATATTTCCGTTCCTCATTCAATGAGTTGCTAATGATGCGTCCGAACAAATCTCTCATGATGTGTCGGAGAAAAATAGCACAGACTTTAAAAAAGAACTGTTAAATTGGGATAGATGAAGGAAAATTCTTAAAAAGAATATGGTAAAAGCATATATTTTGTTTGGTTTTCATCTTTAAAAAACTCATATTTTTTTCTGTACATTTTCTAATAAATTTCTCTATCTCTTTCCTCCTTACGGCAAAAATATTTTTCAAAGATGAAAATCGAACAAAGAGGAATTCCACTTGTAGTTGTGTAATCATTGTCACCATAGTCATCACATATATTAGTATTTACTAGAAGGGAATTAGATGCCATATAATTCGCATATTCGAGCACTTCTTCCTCTCAACCGTTTTAATCATGCCAGACGTCATGGAACCAAACAACACAGCACTGTTTCTTCACCTGTTGACCATGGGTCCAATTCATCTCCACCGTCAGCGTGGGCTCCTCTCTCTCTCTCTCTCTCTCTCTCTCTCTCTCTCTAATGAGTTAAATTGAGTTTCTAAACTAATCATCACCAGAAGGCCACACTGCGAAGAAGTGCGACGGCTTTCTCTCAAGGCTGGGATCGATCCACCAGAATTCGATCCTCGTGCTCAATAAATCCAACTTCTCCAGGTAAGAGTCTCCGCGATCTACTTGTTTTTCAATTCGACCAGTATACTTCTCCGATTTATTCCTACTCAGCATTTCGCTTCCCAAAGAAATGGTTTTGCAATTTGCATTGATCCATTTTCTTAATTATTAATCTTTGTGTGTATATGTTTTTGTTCGTATGATTGTTTATATATTGAAAACTGCTATTCGGACGTAATTCTTTACACGAAACTGCTATTCGGCGTGTTAGGTGCTGATTTTGCAGTGCAGATGAAAGCCTCGAATTCATTCTGTTTTGGTCAATGAATAAGAGTTTTTATTTGAACTATTTAATTTCATCTGGAATTGTTTACGAGGTGAATGTGTAATAGAATTCTAACTGGGAGGATGGCATCCTTGCCTTGATTTGGGGTTTGATGCTTTTGTCTCTTTGGAAATCGTGGAAAGGAAGAGAGAAGAAGGAAAGTAATCAGGAGGCAAAAAGGTAGAAAAAGTTACGAGAAAAATTATAATTTATTCTTCTCTACTTTTCACCTTTCTATTAACAACCAAACTAGAGAGGAAAAAAAAGTTTAATTTTCCCTCACTTCCATTTCTTTCCACAAGTTACAAACACACCTTAGAGTTTGTTGGATATTAGGGAAAAAGAAAGAAAGAGAAGGGAAAATTTAGAAAAATTCTCTACCCATGTTTGGTTTGGAAAGAAGGTGAGGAAAGAATTGAAAAACAAAGTTTTGAGCAGTCATTTTCCCCAAATTTTCCTCACAGTCATGTACGTACGCACTTCATCCCACTATCATTCATGATTTAATAATCTCGTGTCATCTGTTGGCTGCTGGTGTATGCTCTATTTTTCCACGATGTGCTTGTTTCTTGTTGTCCGTTGTCGTGTATTGTTTGTCATTCTCCACATTACAGTGGAGTCATTCTCAACATTCTTACTGACCCTCTTTTTCAGAGGGTCTCTTCCATCGTGACTTAGGTAGCCTGGTAGTGCTTCATATAATTTCCGTTCAAAGTTAGTAATTACCTGTTCATCACATTCTACCCCAGTACTATATCTCCACTTAGTGACGGTTTAAATTATTGGACAATGTGCTATTCATCTCTATTTCTTTTTTGCTTAAATTTAAATAATACTACCTCCGTCCCAAATAAATGTCAGTCCGAAAAACAAGCACTTAAAAATAATACAAATTTTCCAAGAAAAATTCAAACTTTTTTCAACAATTTACTAGATATCCATGAGTTCTTTGAATTTATGAAAAAGTTGGAATTTTTCTTGTAGTATTTTGAAGTCATCGTTTTGCGGACAGGACATGAATTTTGGGACGGAGGTAGTATAAAAGAACCAGTACTTGATCTAGTGTGTGGGGTCACTGGGGTGGTTGTTTGAATTGGGTCTCCTGGTAAATCTGACCGTCCTCTCCTTCTTCCTCACGTCAATCTGCAAGAGAAACAACCAATTAGCTTTGTCGGGCCAGAGTCAGCCGGACGAGAAGTACTATAGAACTATTAGGAGCGGTGTACCTTCTCTAGGGTTTATCCCTTGGCTTATATAGATGGTTTGTACTTGCTCTCCAAGTTAAGAGTCCACGGTACGCGCCTGACATCACACGTAACTGCCTCGGTCAGTGACATCATGGTGACGACCGGCCATCACATGGCCTCCACGTGCTCGAAGCGTATCTCTAGAAATATCTCCTACTAACTCCCAGGTCTTCGTCTGGGTCGGGTGCACCGTCGGCCAGGACCGACCCGCCACCAGACGGATCCTGGACTCTCACCTGGCCGTTCAACCGGCGGGCCATCTGGATGGCCGACTACCATTCTGCCCATCTCACCAGTTAGGGTCTGGTCCGCCCGCCTTGGTAGATACAATCCGGGACGGGTTCAGCCCAAGCCTGTCGCAGGGTTGGGCCCTCTACATAATGTTTTGTATTAATCTGTATGTGTGTGTGTCGAATGTATAGTGACTGCACATATGGATAAAAATGAGTACATAATGTATTTTGGACTATGGCACCTTTGAATGGCAGATGCTAAATTTCTATTTTGTAGGAAGGTCATGATCTGCATCATTGGCTCAAACAAATGCTTATCTTGTCTCAACAGGTTGATATCCAAAAGAGCTTCACCGATTGAGGTCAGGATAGCCAGATTGTCACCCTCCAACGGTCAGCCAATGCACTTATGAGAGATCAGCTGGTCCAGCATAAATATCTATAGTTGTGGACCTTTATTTGCCTTTTTGTTGCACTATATTGCATCATAGTTTGTTCGCCATCTGGGATAACAATTGTTACCTTTTTCAATGGGAGATTCATTTGACCACCCTGGTTCAAGAAAAGGCTCTGAGGTGGCTAATGTCATCAACAATAAAAATACTTCTAAAAGATGTTTGATTGCATCTAGCCTTAAGTCGGGCTTGCAGAATCCTACAAGGAATACAGTTCCCTTCAATCATATCAGAATGAGCGGTACTGCTGGTGATGCAGCATTGTTTTTAATCAAGGTTGCTGCTCTAGAGACACTGCGGAGGTTTTCAAAGGCAAGATGTCCAGCTGTATGGTGTGGTATTCAGGCGCTGCAAGCTCTCTGCTATCCACCATTGAGGTGGATCCAAAGATGGGCTCCTTTCAAGGGTTTGATAAGTAGCATGCAGGTTAGTTTTTGCATGACAGAGATCAGTATATGTTAATTTATATCTGGCAATATCTGCACACACCCTTCATGTTATCTCATGCATCTTCATGTAAGCTTCTCAAGGTGCATTATGTCCAACACATGAACTGATGTAAATAAGTGGTATCACAGTTGTTAGAAGCATGCTGATGCCTTCCGTAGATTGTCATTGTCTTAAGCTTTTGCTTGAATTTGCTTTGTGATGCTACCTTATGACACAACTCATAAGTTTGTCATATATGGTTTGATTTGTATTCTACGCTTGTGTTATCCTTGTTTTCTATCTTCCACAGAAAGTCACATGTCGAAACTATAGTAGGCAAGGCCTCTGTGAAACCCACATAACTCAAGGGCTGTTTTACAGATTTGTGGAAAGGACATAATTCTATTTATTTTTAGGGATCATGTAAAAGTTGCCATCTTATCGGGGCATGGCAAATGGGGCACTTCACTTCTCCAGTCAATGCTGTCTGTTATGGTTGACCTGATTTTTATTATCTCTAGATATTCTCGAGTCAAATTGATTTTAATTTTGGTCATTTTATTCAAAGGATGAGATATGACTTAGGAATGGACTTTGGATTTTGAAGTATATTGGGCAACAGTTCATTCCATGAACTGAATATAAAGATAAATGGTTCAAAGACATACATCTGCATGTGCTTCGTGCTATTTGTTCCGATTTTCTTCTTCAATGATTTGGTCAATGGTTTATGGTTCTTGTGAGCCACATGTCATGCAGTACGATTCTATGATATCAGTATGGTTCAGCTTATGCATTGTACAGAACAATAGTCTTATCTGCTTGTTTATCTGGAAAATTCTGTTGAATTTGGCCATTAATTGATGCGACATACCTATGTGGGCAGACATTATCGAGGCCATTATTAGTTCTTTCGATTGCAACTGCATTCTCTGATCAACCAGGGCGTTGCAACATCACCTCTGACGCTGTTGAGGATTCCCAGGGCGTCAATTATTCTCAAGCATCTTCAGAATCAAATTCGGAGTTACCTTCGGCGCAGTCTACTCTTGATACAAGGTATAAAGAAACAAGGAGAATTTAGAAAGTAATTTCACATCTTATGACTGTCCAGAAAAATTGGTGATGGACAATATATTGGGTTCACAGTAATACTCTGGCATTCTTAATGGAACGCATGAAGCAGAAGAGGGCATGCATCTTATTATGTTATTTTAGAAAAGGCATTTCCAAAGATTTGAACTGTTGACAACATGCATTTCAGATATAATAACTTGACAACAGGCTTCAGTGTCACTATTCATGTCTCTTTATTTCACATCTTGTGTTGTACGAACATTTTTTCTCCATGGAACTTAAATATTTGTTTTTGGCAAGGCCAACTTTTCTCAAGGGTCCATCCAGCCACTTGTGTTCTCATTTTTCTTATTTTGCCTTGACTTTCCGTGTTTTGACTTGTTGCGTTACCGATGTACTTTGCAGTGTTCTTGATGAAGCTCCTCAAAGTCGTCAATCATCTACATATTGGTTGTCTCAACTCTATGAAGAGCTGGACAAGCAGGGTATTAATTTACCAGAAAGGTGATTCAACAGTGCCACATTACTCAGAAAAGAAAGAACTCCTTAGAAAAATAATCTGTGGACAGCAGTAGTGAAAGGAAAGCTAGTAATGTTTTGCTAATTAATTAATCTTGGGAGAAGTACATGTTCAAGGCACCCATTTCCATGTCATTTCCATTGGGAATAATAGAAGAGTATATCGGCCGACTCGGCAGAATGTGGATTTGCTCAGGCAGTGTCTTTGCACTTGGTTGTAGAAGAGTAAGCCTTCAGAAAATCTACTAACGTACTCTAGTACACCATCTCAAGAGATCTAGACCATCACAGCAACCAAACCTGTCACTTATCATCCCAATTACTCCCTCTCTGCGTCTAGCTACTTCCTCAATTTACACTTTTACTTTTAATCAGATGAATTCAGTGGAGCACTGGAGGATTTTGGGCTTATTTTACTGGACAAAACCTTTTGTGGAAGTTAGTTTTGTGACCCTCAGCAACTATAGGAATTCCACGTGACATTATCTATTTGGCATATTTATTGTTGAGTTTCTGGGCTTCTCTTGCTGAACAGGAGCATGACGTCATTGTGTTTTGTGCAGAATTAATGAGGATGAACTTCACAGATTCTATATTGATGTAAATTGTGATCTACCGTGCTTGCTATCATCTGTTAAGAAGACAATCCTCTGGAGAAAGACTTTTTACATTCTTTCAGAACAAGAACTTGAGATGTGGTCAAATATGGTCTTCTGGCATGGAGTTGATGTGAACTGCAGGCCCTGCCTTATTGTAAGGCTCGGTCTAGCTTTCAGCAGCTTGTCGTCTCATGAAAGACCTCACTTTCTTCAAGCTGTTGGTATGTCCTTCTAGTAATCTGTTGGGCTTCGTTCTGAATAGGGAATTATACGCCTCTATTTTACCATCATAAAAATCTCAGCGGTCAGCCTTCTTGCCTTAATCAGCTTGTCTTGGCACTTTATGACTGAGCCTACTACAAAGGAAATTTTGTCACACCCTCTGAGCCTCTTCTTTCTCAACTCAAGATTGTGTTAGTTGAATTTAATTGACTTTCAATGTTCTCTCCAACATTTATGGAAGTAAAAGGGGTGGGAGTGGGACCAATGGATTTTGCATCATGCACACCAATATGTTTAGTGTGAAAATGCATTTTTACTACGGATGTATGGAAAATGTATTCTCTGTTTTTAAAGAATGTCCAAATGTGGCAAAATTGACCAAGAAGACAACTACTTATACTCACTGACAATTTCAATTGAAGTCTTAGGGTGTTATTTACTTTTTCACCCCCAGAAAGTGCTTATGTTTTTCAGGCCTGTTGCACTTTTCTCAATTTAGTGGAAACATGCTCAAGGAGTTAATTGTTGGAATTGCAGTTTCTCAGGTAGAGCATGGGATTCTGCATCTGGTTAACCCTGGAAATCCTCGAATTACTGTATTGGTGGATTGTCAAGGGTTGTCACCTCTGAGATTTCCCATGCAAATGATGAGATCGTGTTTTTCGATTTTTCAAGAGCACTTCCCTGGTCGTCTTGGCTTTGTGTTTGTCATACGGGTTCCTCCAGTTGTTCGAGTTATTGCACACACTGTAATCAAAGTAAGCTACTTCGTTTCATGAGGACTGTGTTATTTTTTCACCTTCTTTGTCCATTTTCTAGATATTATGATTTGAAACCATTCACTTTTCGAAAGCTTGGGTTTCTGTTTACATCCATATAAGGCTTTTGGCTCTTTCCTTCAGGTTTTGAAACCTGGCACTCGAGAAAAGCTTAAAATTGTAGGGGAGATGTACCAGAAGATTCTCACGGAGAACTTTCAGACACTCCCATCATATCTTGGTGGCACATGCACGTGTGTTAGATGCTCAAACCGCCGCATTTGCACTATGAGACTCCGTCAAATAAACGACACCAACAAAACTGAGAGAAAAGCAGATGTCAACGGTTGTGAGGACATGCCATCACCTCGTCAAAGTAATCTGACAAATATGCACATGTATGGCAATTGTGACCAGGCATTGCGAGCTTCTGTGATAGCCGTCCTAGTTTTCTGGGTCCTAATTGCTTTCCTTGCAGGAATATACAATCCTGAAAGCCATCTGGCTCTACCTTTCTAAGGTAAAGAGAACAACCCTTTTTTCACTTCCCTTTGATCAATGATTTTGTTTTTGTTTAATGACAACCAGGGTTTTAAATAGAGGCTGTCATGTATCGTATCGGCCATTACATAACAGGATTTTGGACATCCGATACCGTTATATACTTACATATCGGCCCAATACGGTCTGATATTGGCCGTATCACCGATACCATATGTTTCCTGATACCGCAATTTGAAACCCTGATGAAAACTGATAACAACTACAGGGTGCATGTATATGGTTGTATGAAAATTTTCTTTCTACTCACTTAGATGTCTGTAAACAAATCAAATAATGCTATTTTTTTTTAACTTAATATCTTCTGGTTGAAGCATGAAGGTGGTTTGGCAGCAGGCCACCATACAAGTTCAACAGAAAATACACATCTATTTCAAAAGAGAATTGACGTCAGTGGGAATATTTCCCCCTTGGTCTTGAAAAAAACTTGTAGTTATATAGCCTTCCTAACTATCTCCGTTTGCATTGGATGCCATATGCACTGTCAACAGCCATTGACAATCACATGGCTTACCATAACTTTGTAGCATGCAAAATATGAGCCATTTATTCAACCCTGCCTACTTTCAGCAATTGGCTATTTCTACTGCAATTACCACTACTATTATATGAACCTTTTAGAATTATCAAAAGCTTAGGACTTCTAGTTTAAAATCCAGGAGTATCTCTTGGACCCGACATAATATGTAAGGCGAGAGGATGCAAAACAACAGAGGAAGCTCAGGGAAAGGTAGAAATTGGGGATCGTGACTGTCTTTGGGTTATTAAAGTAGTAAGGCTTGGAAGTATGGTCATATGAGCATATAAAATGGGGATTAGAGACAAGTACTGATTAGACTTTGCACGGCAAGAAATTAGCAATAGTTTCAACCTCTTTGGAAATGAACAAAGGGAACTCCCCTGGAGGGTGAGGTGCAAATTCTTCTTGAATTTTTTTTGACTATTATTAATGCAGCTTCGTGTTAATTTCATTGGTAAAGTATATGCAACTTCTTGTTAACTTCCTTAAACTTTTCCTGTTCATTTCCTTGGTGCAAATTCTTTTTTTATTTTTTTCCTCACGGTTGCTAATCCTTTAATATTTTCCTAAAATTGTAGATAAATTTCTGCCCGGGCCGAAGGCATTGGTTTAATAAGGATCTAAGTAAACGACTAACTAAAACACCAGTATCATGTCTCATGCTAGTTGTTACTTATGTCTCTCCACGCACACTGTCATGTTACACTATTATCTCTGAAGCATGTACAAGAACAAGTATGATTTTGTCGTTGCCATGTAACTGGAATTT
This sequence comes from Rhododendron mucronatum var. ripense, assembly GCA_019656295.1. Taxonomy (NCBI): domain Eukaryota; kingdom Viridiplantae; phylum Streptophyta; class Magnoliopsida; order Ericales; family Ericaceae; genus Rhododendron; species Rhododendron mucronatum. The sequence goes on from BPLT01000178.1 coordinate 355,719, forward strand.
TGAACAATTATGATTTCTGTAAGGTATAAAAGAAGTTACAATCCAAGAAGATGGGACTAGTGATGCCATGTTATATTGGTATACGGTTTAAATGGGTGTTTTTGTTTTCCAGGTTTGTATACCAAGCGTACAGATATATGCAGAACTGAGGACCTTTCCCGCTTCTCATACAACGATTTTATCACTTATACTTTTGGAGCATCTTTTTTGAACTGCATTGGGAAGAAGGTGGATTAAACGCATAAACGTCCGGTCACACCCAATGTACAAGGTTTCTATTTAAATAGATAGTGGTGCAGTATTGTTTTATTGTGTAGCATAGTTTTCCGGGTGTGGTTTTATGTGAAAATTAAGATTCTCTTCTCGACAGTTTTTCCCAATCAAATGTTTTTCTGTTGCATGTAAGAATATGTTGAAGCAGAAGTCGATCAAAGCGGCTGTAAGCAATTCAGATTCATTGGTTTCCTGTAAATAGTAAAAACCCAATGTGGCAAAGATAGAACCACAAATATAAGCCGAACACGTGTAATGGGCTTTGTCTTAATAGGTGTGATTGGGCTTTGTCCCATCTGGCTGTACTTTCCAACATTGGTTGAAATTCCCTCTCTTGATTAAATGTTGCTTTTACCGATTTAAAAAAAGATTGAACCATGAATTCAAAATTTTAATGTGGAATGGGAAAGTTTACTGGTGTAAGCTTTCCATCGTGTTCTGTTGTGCGTCTTATAATCGAGCAATACTGAGGACATCGAGTAACATTTGTTTCCTTTTTTTTTTTAAGAAAGGACCATATGAAGAGTAACCGATGGATTGGACCAAATAAATAGAGTCCGATTTTGTTCACCCTTACCAAATGAGAGTGAACATTATCCTCACTGTTATTGGTTCTTTTTAACTTGTAGAGCGCACTAGATTTAACCATAGTAAGCATTAAAACCTCAAATATATGGAAATGATGCAAGATGCAATTATTTGGAATTATTCCCTGCAACTCAAGGAGTAAAAGAAATTGAGTGGTTGCCCAGTTGGTAAAGTAACACACATATTTCATGAAATTATCAATTGCACTTTCTTTTTTATCATCCGTACTCTATTTTTCGTGTGTTTTTCATTCACGTGAAATTGTCGTTTTACGTGACGGGTTCTTATGTCCCGACTTTTCACCGGCTTGCATTTGCAATAGGTGTCATTGTTTAGGTTGTGGTAGTTTTTGTTCACTCATTTATCTTTTGATGATTTATTTAATGCCCCTTAGGGTTTTGATAAAATGGTAGAGGTGGCAAATGTGCGGGTTGAAACGGATCACGGGTCGAATATGTGCCGGTCAAAATACAGGCCAAGGCAAACACAAACCCGCCCCGCCCCGTTTTCCTCCCCCCTTTTTTTAATAAAACAATATATATATAAATAAAAATATAAAAATTCCTTTCCTTCTTTCCCCTTTCTTCTCCTCTATTCTTCCCCCGGTATGGGTTGAATGTGAGTCCACTTTGTGAATGCTTCAAAAAGGAGCACGGATAACAAATAGCAATAAGCCAAGTCAAAGGCCGAGTTGGCTTGAAAATATCAAAATTCGTAAAAAAATATATACTCCTATATACTAGTAGCAAATAGGGTTAACCTCAAAGAATCCTAATCAATTTTTCTATCAAAATTTTGAACGGATGAGCAATCAATTTAAGTGACTTTTTTCTTGTTTCTATTAATTTTTTGTTGAATTTGTTTGTTTTGCATCAAACTGTTGTGACTTATTAATTCGTTTCATCGGGAGGAATCGGAAAAGTAAAATATAATAATCGAAACTCATAATTTTTTGAATAAAGTCAAAAAAATTATGAATTTCGATCAAATATTTTAAGGGCCTCTCATATTTTTTTTACCTCTTAACTAATAGTTGGACAAAAGGACCTCATCTTTTATTTTTGCTTTAAGACCCTGAAAAGTCAAGACCGGTTCCGCTTCTTCTATATATCTATGTTATGGCTCAATGCATCATAGAAGGTTTTGCTTGATCATTAATCTCAGGACCGAGAGCTAGTTGAAGTGCGCGCAAACTTGCCTAGACACGCAATTATCAAAAAATAATGTGTAGGAAAACGATGTTGGGCATCACGGATGCGCAGACGATATCCATTGAATAATTTTTCCAACGAGGGACATTTCACCATCTTGGAGTTGACTGTGGGGAGGTTTTGCTTGATTTCAGGAGTAAAATGCAGAATGAGTTGTTTAATTCAAACCCATATTGAACCCATCTAAACCCATGTAAATATGGGCTGAACCCATATCAACCCGTTATGTAATATGGGCGGGGCGGGTTGGGTTATAAATGGGCGGATTGGGCAGGTTAGAAAAATATGGGTTAAGATTGCCACCTCTAATAAATGGTATTGCTAGTTTCAAAAAAAAAAAATTTCATTTTATTCTCTCATTAATTTACCTGATCACACATCAAAAGATAATATAGTAAATTCATATGAGGAAACACAAAATAAAAAAGTGTGTGGATGTAAAACTACGAAAATCAACTCCCAAAATAAAACGAGAGACATCTATTGTAATATATAAAGGGAGAGTACCATATAGGTGTCTCCCTTTTTTGAAGCCCTGTCATGAATTTTTCTTTTCCAAAAGTGCCCTCCAAAAAAACACAAATACGAAACTGTGAGAAATTAACTGCTTGGAATAGACTATAAAATTACTTCTACCACAACTGTCTAACCCACTGTTTAAAAAAAAAAAGAACTGCCTACCCACGCTCATCCTCTTTTCTGTTCCACAAACAGGTATGTCTTCCACAATTCCAGTACCAATTTTCATTTGACAGATTCCTTTGCATAGCTATACGGGCTATACCCGATGTTGACAAAACTCCAGTGTGACATTTTCCTCCAGCAAGGTATTCCAATGTCCCCACGTACGACTTTTGAATGAAGAGTTGCATTTTCGTTCTACTAATTTTCTGACTCTCTCTTGCTGATTATCACAATTTAGGAACATTAATATGGAAGATGGACGTGGTTTTTCCCCTTTTCCTTCTTCCTTTGTTTGTTGAGGTCACTTTTTGTAATCCCCTCTCCACCTATTATTGGCTTTCATTTTTGTAGGAGAAAATTAAATTACTTGTATTGCATGTTACTCAGGAGAAAATTAAGTTTAGTTAGTTGCTTTCCAATTAGAGCATTTTGTTCTATCCCTTGATTTTTTCTAAGAAAAAATGAATGGTTGTTGACTATTCATGATCAATTAAAGCAACTAGAGGCGGGAGCACACGTGATACATGTATAAGTCAAATTTTGACAAAATATGTATGCATAATTGCTTTCCGTTTATTGTTTGATCGAATTTTAACAAATTTACTCAAAATTCATCTTGCACATGGCGTGTGTCCCGGCCTCTAGTATATTTGATGGCACACGGCGTGGGTTGGCTATTGCAACCATGTTGCTTATTGGGCCGGTCCAATTTACAGCTATACCCCTATTGGGCGGTTTGGGTTTTGAGAAAAGTTTTTGGGATTAGGAGTTGAAAGAAATGGATAGAAAAATGAAAGTAATAATTGAAATAACAAAACTTATTTAGGACCGTGCACATGGAGAAGAGGTTGTGTCTAGAGACCCAAAGCGAATTCTGATTATCTCCCTTTTGACATTAAATTCTTTCCACTGCCGCTGGAAAGCTCTACTTTTCTACCACTATCTTTCTAGGTCCTGCTGCGTGTTTATTGTTAATTTGAATAATTCATCTTGTAAGCCCCGCGTAGTAATGTATCCACGCAAAAAATAAATTTGATCGGGCATCAATCGTTATATCAAAAATTCAATTTTGTTTTGTAAAATGGACAGTTTATCTTTAAAATTATTGACAGAATCATACCGTCCTGTAATAAATCAAAATTCAAATTTTAATATATCTATCAATATCCGATCAAACTATTTATTTATTTATTTTTGCATGGCAATACCACTCTGCAGGTTCAAAAATATAAACGGTCCAAATTAAAATAATAGATGCTCGGTGGGGCCCACAATGGCTTTGGTGGAAAAATGGCGTTTTACATCGGTGGTGGATAAAATTTAGAGGAATGGTATTAGGTGCGCAAAAAACCCGCGGACCCGACCCGAAGGGTCTCGAGTGGGGTGGAACATGTGGTTCGGACATTGGCAAGTTTACTTTCTGTTAAAAATTAGATTTCGGTTCGGATTGGTGCGTTCCTTACCCGTGGGGTCGAACTTGACCAACCAACCCGAAGGCTAAATCCGACCAACCCGACCCAACCCGAAGTAAAGAATCGGGCTCGCAGAAATTCTTACCACCTGTGCGGTTCAGTTTGCGGGCCTAAATATTCTTATCCGACATGGTCGGGTCGGGGTCAAAACCAACCTGTGCACACCCCTAATTGGTATCCAATCCATGACATCCGAACCATGAAAGTGTCCACGAAAGTAAATGAATGGTCTAGATTCAATGTCCACGAAAGTAAATGAATGGTCTAGATTCAATGTCCACGAAAGTAAATGAATAGTCCAAATTCGTGATCCGGATGTCATCCTCTGTTTTCGATTCTCTAGTTTGTTCACGGACTTATTATTTCCGTTATATTTTCGAAAAGTAGATCCTATCATTTTTTTTAGAAGTTATTCTCCTCTCTTTTAGATCCCAATAAAACTACGGATACCGACCAAAAGGGACCCCGACTGGTTATCGATGGCATGTCGGGCCACTCCGGCCACCGGACAGCTTATCCGAGCCGTCCAAAAATTCTCAAAAAAAAATGAGTGGGTCCGCGCGAAAATCAACTGCATCCGATGTGTGTAGGTGCTCGATCCAAACATTCCATTTTTTCATATATATATGTACGTGGGTCCACTCATTATTTTTTTTATAGAATTTTTAAACACCTCAGATCAGCCGTCCGATGGCTGAAATGTGCCCAGTACGTCGTCGGTAACCAGTTGGGTCCTTTTGGTCGGTATCCTTAGCATCTCACACCACGTCAGCAATCCGAGTCGCAAGTTAACCCGCAAACCAAACCAACCCCTCACACATTACCTCAGAGCCGTCGATTATCTCTTTTCCCACAAAGAAAAATAGACGGCGATCACTACTGCCAGCTCACCCATCCGCGTCAATCTCTATCCAACCAATCAAAACAAATCACATACACCTATAAATTCAAAACCCTCCCCATTCGTTTCCCCATCACAAAAAACTCCCGTCGCCTCTCGTTTCATCTCTCATCAATCCCAAATACTCTCTAAATTCCCCCTCTCTCCTAATTTCAATGGCACCCAAGGCCGAGAAGAAGCCCGCAGAGAAGAAGCCGGCGGAGGAGAAGAAGACCGCCGCAGCCGAGAAGGCCCCGGCGGAGAAGAAGCCCAAGGCCGGGAAGAAGCTGCCCAAGGACGCCTCCGCCGCGGCCGGCGAGAAGAAGAAGAAGAGGTCAAAGAAGAGCGTGGAGACGTACAAGATCTACATCTTCAAGGTGTTGAAGCAGGTCCACCCCGACATAGGGATCTCGAGCAAGGCCATGGGGATCATGAACAGCTTCATCAACGATATCTTCGAGAAGCTGGCTCAGGAGGCGTCCAGGCTGGCCAGGTACAACAAGAAGCCCACAATCACTTCCCGGGAGATACAGACGGCGGTGAGGCTTGTGTTGCCTGGTGAATTGGCCAAGCACGCCGTCTCTGAGGGGACCAAGGCCGTGACCAAGTTCACTAGCTCTTGAATTTGGGGGTGGAAATTAGGGTTAGGGTATCGTCTAAGTAACTGCTGTTCTGTTATGACTTCTTTTTCTGTCTTTCGATTTTGTATGAATTGGACGTTTCTTGTAAGTACGGTTTCTTTGTTTTGGAATGAAAGTATTGTTTTAGTCTAATCTGATATTTTTGCCCTTTTCCATCGTTATGGTGTATGGGTATGAGATGGCTAAAATTTGGTCCATACAGATAAGAAAGTGTTTCGAATTGTGGTGAAAATCTGTTGCTCATCCTGTTCGTATGCTTGTTAATTGGTTGTTACTGGTGCTGGTAAGTGGTAGTTTAATTATGTTTGGGGTTTGTGTGGCTGTAATGGTTGCTATTCAAATTTTCTCATGGATTGGGATTTGCTTGTGACTCTAATGGTTGATATTCCTATGGTATATAAAAGTAGCATTGCTGGGCATATCAGTGAATGTTTATATGTGGATTCTATGATTAGTGTGTTTAGAAGATTGACTTGTAGTATGTGGGAAATCTGCTGCAGGTCGCCGGATATAGACAATTTGATAGTGTTCTACAAAAGATGTTTCCAACATGATATTGCATGGGTTACTCCTGTTACTGTACGCTTTAAGGATTGAGAAAATATGATTGCAAGGTAGGTGGTTTCATTGTATTGTGTGTTGCACATACTCTTACACTTCCGCAGCTGTGAGAAATATAGCCTACCACGACTCAGGGTCAATAAGCATTGGACATACTTTGTCATGGACTTGAAACAAAGAATCTTGTTCTTTGTTCGATGGCAGGTATAACTGCTAACTCTTCTGTTCTTAGTTGTGATTATGGCTTTTGAAAACTGCTGAAAGCTCTGTTGGGTTCATCTATGGTCTGCGAAGATTTGCTATTTAGATTACTGCTGTAAAGACTTCACCAAATCCGGCTATGCCTTCTCATTGCTGGTTCTAACATTGGACACAGAGCTTTGTAACTGTACTTAAAAGTTTCCTTTGATCTACGTCCAATATATTTGCAATAAAAAGGGAAGGAACGTGTATACGGTGTATTATTTGGTTCTTTGCATTCAGCTGATTCCATTTCACCCTGCATTTTTCGTGTTAGTCTCTTATACTTACTAGTTTTCTCTTTTGTAATGCCTATAGCCATTGTGTGCTTGATCTTGGTGCTCTTTTGCGTAACAAGGAAGATAATACGGTCCTATACTGGTTGGGCCGAACAGATAAAAACTTGGTGAATGGTGGTAGGGAGTGATTCCAATACACAGGATGGTGTGCAGTTGCGTTTAATTTCGTGTCCCAACTTTTTGCCTTCTTCAGCTATTCCACTTCAAATCCTCCATTACAGTCCACACATGGATGCATTGTTATCTCAGATGCAACCAAACTGTTATCTCCAAGGAGAAGGAGATATGATCGAGCTGCAGGAAATTCATCCCCGATGCTTTGAAGTGCTGAGGGTTCTCATCTAAACTGCTGAGACATCAACTTGAGATAGTTGTGTGTGGTTTCTTTTCTTGATTAATAAGTTGCTTTTCTGAGCTACAACGAAACATTGCGATGATTGAAAATGAAAAAATGGGACAACACAATGAGGTGTTCTTATTTTACTGGATGTGTGCCATGGGCTTCACGTCAAAATGAACTCACGTGAGTTCCCTCACTTGGAAGATATTGGTATTTTGGTATCTATTTTTCAGCCATTACTACTTATGTGGATTGGAGCGCGGGCATTGCTTTAGCTCTTCCTACTGGTGGGGATACTGATTCCGATTGTTGATTTGCTGCCCTATATTTTCATTAAAACCAAGGAAGGATGTAAAACCCACAAAACTAGTGTCTTCACTTGAGAAACTTTGGTCAGTTGCAGTGTTGCACAACCCCGTCATCTCTAGTTGGAGCTCGTGAAGCACTATATTTCCACGAACGAGCAAAACAAGGCAAGCTTTGAGTTGGTGGTCTTAGAGCATCTCTATTTCACACTTGAGCACATGTTTTGGCTCTGATATTATGTAACTGGGAAAGGCTACAATACACACTCCTTATTTGGGTGTGTATCATATGCACCCCCTAAATGGTTATGAATTATAGAGAAAAAGTTACGAATCGTATTGCTAAAAAGTTACGAATCGTATAAATGTTACGATATACACCAAAATGTTATGAATCATAATGAAAATATTACGAATCATACTGCTGAAAAGTTATGAATTTTAGAACAAAAGTTACGAAACATGCTAAAATGTTACGAATGAACCATAAAATAGGTACATATGATACACCCTTTTAAGGGGTGTGTATTGTAGACTTTCCCTATGTAACTACCAAGAATTTTTGAGGGTTTTTTTTTTTTTTGGCAAAAATGATTCACACCCCCTTTTTACAATTCCCACTCACTCTCTCTCTCTCTCTCTCTCTCGCTCTCTCGTCTTTATCTATATGAATTTACAATGTTACCATTGAAAGTGAAAAAGTGTATTAAAAGAAGTGCAGATAGTAAATTCATAAGAACAAAAACATAAAAGAGAGTGTAGATCGTAAAAAGAGAAGTGCGAAAATCACTTCCTTTTTTTGGCTCCATTTGAATCTTCGAAATCAAACATTAATTTGCGTCAATAGCTAGAACCACAAGAAATGAGGCACTTCATAACTTGTTACAATAGAGTTTCGTTTCTTCTTATTTGTACAATGCAAGAAACGTTGTTATACCCTAACCTGGGAGATTGAGGATAGAGTTGGTGCATGAAAGCGTAATCCTGTAGCGGTACGAGCCAGTAAGTTCCATTTTTTTTTTATCACCAGTTAAGTACCGTTTTTTTTTTAAATTATCAGAAATACAATTTTCATAAACTAGTTAGAAGACCAAAATTCCATAATTAAAAGGTAACAATAAAAAATAAACAAAACAGAAACGAGCCCAAGGGGATATGTAATCTGAATTGAAATCCTCGTTTTAATTTCTGTAGCATAAGATCTATAACATTTTTTTACAGGGAAAGGTGATCAAGATAACGCTCACAACACACATTCACACCGCAGACAAAGAAGACCTTCGTAAAGTTACAAAATAATTTTTACACGAGGTTGAATATGAAAAAATCAAGAATAAACTTTAGGATTTCCTTGGTTTTATCAACTTCTCCCAAACAGAGAAAATCAAGCTAAATATATAGTACAGTACCGCCTGAACGCAAGACATAATAAAGTTCCAACATGAGGAGGGCCAGTACCATGGATATAGCAGCCGAAAAAACAAGCTTATAAGGTGCCGAGGGTAACGCCCAACCTGAATCAAAGCATCACGCCAAACATTGAGAACGAGTCGAAACAATCAACAATCTGATGACCAAACTGAGTAATGGCACCAAATTACTGCCGTGCATAGAGAAACGAATTTCGCATCCATACTTCGTACAGTAACTACTGAGCCCTATTACGCAACTATGAAGTGGACACGACACATGATGCTCTTATTGATCTTGTAGTCTATTTAGTTGCTTTTTTCATTTGTAGTTAATTCGTATCCTGTAAACTATTTCTCCTATTTTTCTTTTCTAGGTAGTTATTGCCTTTCCCTTGAAAAGACAAAAAAGACTGAACAAACAAATAGCAACCATTCCAAACCAGGTGGTTTGGTTTGGGTTTTTAAGCGTGTGGTTCGGTCTCAATTTACGGAACTAGAAACCATATCAAATTGTTTGGTTTGTGGAGTTATATTAATGGTTCTCTTTCCAAACCAATCTGAACCTTAAAAATTTATACAGATATGTACACATATAAACGTATTTATGTGAGTTTTATTAGGGTACACTCTATCAAAATAGACAGTCTTAGATGACTTTGAGTGACGGGATTTTCATACCTTTTGCTGAGTTTAATGAATTAGTTCAAAAACAAGTTTTATTTGATCTTTTTACTCAATTCTTGAGTTTTTAAATGGTATGGAGACGTGATATTTCAACTTAATTCAAAAAACGCTCTCGGTCTACATAAAGCTAGCTACATCCCGGCATGGCGGAAGTATCTCATCCAGGCGAAGCGTCATTCTGGCAAGAATCCGCTGTGGAAACACGACAGAAAGTCTGATCAACGAGGCAAGGTTGGAACTTAGGCTGGAAACTCGACAGAAAGTCTGATCAACAAGGCAAGGTTCGAACATAGGCTGGGTTTGTCAGAAAGTCGAAAAAAATCATAAAAGAAGCAAGGCCCACAGAAGGTTGGGAAGTCGTACGCCCGGTTCACCAGGTTCTACCACAGAAGGACCCAATCATAGTCAAAATCAGAGTTTGATCCTGGCTCAGAAGGAACGCTAGCTATATGCTTAACACATGCAAGTCTAACTCCTAGCTACAGGTAGCTTGTCTCGCCAATCTTAACCTTACGAGCAAGCAACTGTGTGCAGGTTATCGTGAATAGTGAATACTTGATATCAATATCAACAAAAGTATGATCACCTACAAATTGGCACATCTGTAACCGAGGTAAATTCAATAAAGAAGGCTACTCACAGGAAAAAGGAAATCTAATGCTTCCCAAGCTGCATGACGAACAACTCTCGTTGGATACATTGGACCACCAGGAGAAGTGAAGCTATACAAGCAAGCTTTCAATCTTGTACTTGTGGTCATTCTCAGTTCCATACCTGCGGAGATAAGCCATGCTGCTTTGATCAGAATAATCTGGCCTAACCATGTTTATGATAAATAAGAATCTAGACCTATCTTTTTAGATAGACAACGATGAACCATAATATACATCAACGGAATACAACTTACCCTGGAGAACTGTAATCTGTGAAAGGTAATGTAACAGCACTGGCTCTACCTTCAATTTCTGAAGCTGATGAATTTGGCAATTTATGAACATATTAAAAGGCATCTCCGTGAGCAATAATACACTTGAAATCATCAAATGAAAGAATCTCTAAAGAGACTTCCAAACTCTTACCTGATCAGTGAGTTCAATAACAAAATTATCAGCTGGTCCTCCCACAAAAAACGCAGTTGGAAAATCAGGAAAATGCTTCAAGAAGCTTTGAAGCTTGTCAGCTGGAAAATGAAAAAATTGAGCCAAATCAAACAAACAAACAAGCTCAACTGCTTAAGAATCTATATTTGACTCCCACAGCCAAGTTGAAGTAGTGATAATGCATACCTAAGTTGTAAAATAATATGAACCTTGATAGTAGAAGAAACAGATCTCGTTGGGCCTGAAAATAGTGGAGGATTTACGGTTTAAACTTCTGCTACTTAGTACTTACAGTATGTCATGTGCAAAATATAGATCCATGCCTGACCTGAAGAGGAATTTTCTTTAATCGCTCGGGGACCAAAGCCACTCCCTCCAGAAGATACTGAATCAAAGGGAGAGGATCACACAGTGAAGCAAAGCATCTTCATCATATCTTTCAAACAATATAAAGTTCAACATTGATAGAATATCAGTTCCCTAGAAAAGGAATCCTACCCAAAAGAGAGATTGAAAACGCCTTGTGTTTGTTTGGATGTCGATCCTGCAGTTAAGCATGTTATACATTTGCAGAAAAGAAATATGTATCCTCTCAGTTTTATCCCTCTTGTCCCTTTTTGCTTTTTGCAGAAAGTGTATAGTACGATATTATTGTGATAAACAAAAATTAAGGGCTCAAGTAAAGGAAACACTCAATGACAAAGGTGCGTGTGGCACCATTGACCCATGAACACCACATAATTGGTTTCTCATTGTATAGGAGTTGGAACATAGGCAATCCAGTACCTTAATGACAGTTAAGTGATTAAATTAAGAGGAAAATATCGTAATCAAAAAAGCTAATCTCATTCAACCCTAACAAAACCAGACTTCCAAGGATCAACTAGTACGTGCTGATGCTTCTTCAAGAATAGGAGCATTCAACAGCTACAGAAACAAATATCCATGGGATGTTCCACTGCTTTAACAGGTAATAACCGCTCTGACATGCAGAATTTGCCCTATTTTCATGGCATTCCTGGGCATATTTGCAGGATACTCCTAAGAGGGCCACACCCACATTCCCAGCGGATCACAAACAAATTACAAGAAAGACACACCAAGCGAGAGAAACTCTAGTAGCTTTTAAACTTGCACAAAAATATTCACACAAGTATAGCCTTGTATCTGAAGTATCATAATCCATATTGCTGTTTTCAATTTGGAATAACTATACGTATTTTACGTATAACTTAAAAGTCAAAACTAAGGAAAAAGAGAAATAGTGGCTTAGAACATCAATTGACGGCTATAAATTTCTCCTCATCCCTTCAATACTTTCTCTATTAAAACAGAGAAACTACAATGCTGTAAATTGTAATGACTTGATATAATGATAGCAGTGAATTTAAATTTTGAATACACACCAAACCATGACTTCAAGCATCATATATAATCCATTCAATGACCATGACTGACATGCAAATGTAAATAGGCGTACCAGAAGACATTTGTTGCACCTTGAACAAGTGCTGACGAGTAACGGAGGAGGACTTCTGCATTATCAATTTGAACTTCAAACAACTGCAAGATGGATGCAAGTAATGCCAATGAGGAAATGCCAAGTAGAAGAAAAATTAATGCCCTTTGAATATGTTGACACAGAAGTATGTTTAATAGATCACCATTTTGTTGAAGGCATCTTGTAACATGCACACAAGTGCCAAAACTAATGTATGCTGAACTCTGATGAAAGGAACCTCTTTCTTAATCACATATGGTTGGCCTGGTTGTTGGATCCCCCAACCAGGTTCCCCCCACTTTGTGGGTTATCCACGCATTGGGTAATTTCATACATGAAGAAAAGGAATTCCTATTAACTACAGCCAATTGTTTAATTTTGCTAAACACAAAATAAACTGTCTAAGGACAGCATATATACATAAACACTTGCAGAACAATTTATATGTAAGGATAAAAAATGAGAAACTGATACCATATTGAGCTGTGGATGTGGTAGCAAAATTATACCTCCCCAAACCTAATCCAACCCCATACCAAACAGTACACTAGAAACAATTCAGGAAGACTGGTGAGCCCGCACTTACCAAACTGGACAGCGATAAGCAGTTGGGCTTAGATGCTATTAGCCTATTAGGCACATGACAGACATTGCTGCAGCATATGAAACTAGTCAAAGAAGCACTCACTACTACCGAAAGACCACTACCAAACTTCCACAATTGATTTGAAAATGCCATCTACCCTCCAATAGAAGGACAGCCTCAAGGACCCAAACATTCTCCATTACTTCTAGTGAGCAAATTCACCACATTCAAAGGGGAAACGAAGGGAGTTGCACGTGTTTCTGTTATTATTTCTTTGATCCTTATCTTTCTGCCATTATACAACACTTAACCAACCGCTCTTCCTCCTAAAAATCAGACATCCTTTTTCTCTTCCTCTATGCTTAGCAGAAAACCTATTCCTTATGCTATCTAGTTCTGGAGTTACTAGATGCATTTTGTGGATTGTGCCTGCTTCGACCATGGGCAAGAGGGTGTACATCGAGGAGAATTCTATTAGTCTAGAAGACAGCTCCTCCTATTCTTCAGGTTGAGCTTGCGGCGAGAACAAAATAGATGCACTTAGGAGAAGATTTAGTTCATATTACATTGATTAAAAGACACTTCCGTTAATAATTTCCATCCTTGGCTCAAATGAGTTTTCGTAAACTACTTCCCTTTTTATAGATTTTTTGGAGCGGTTTCATAAAAGAGAGGATGTACACTTTCAATTTTTTCTATTTTGTATAAATCTGGCATACAAAGTCACCCCCCTTCGACCATGGTAGAATTCAATTTCCAAAAGGTAAAAGAAGTCAACAGAACATTCCCACTATGAGAATAAAATTAGTTTCCCAGACAAAACCCCGGATTCTATAAACTTAAACACAAAATGTAGAAAGTTTGAAATGAAGACAACAAAGCAACCACAAAATACTAAAGGTTTCCCTTTATGCCACATACCATTTAAGGTTTGACACAAGTACTTTTTTGGTGCTGGACAGGACCAGTTAAACAGCATCACCTACCACTACCACACAATGGTTGATCAGTTGAAATCTCCTATAAGGCTACTACTAGTTGTCCAGAACCAAATGCTTCTTCAGCACTTGTCACCTGAAAGGAACCTTCATACATAACCATAAATACTTGGTCAACTAGTAGTATGTATGATTTGAAATCCACAGATGGTCGGAAACAACTACAGCCAAGACTCTACAAAGCTCCACTGCATGGCAGAGCAGGCAAATATTATAGGGAGGAAAGTTCATAGGGATGAGAAGGTTACGCTTGGGAAAGGATATTGTCTTCCCTCCATCTCTTTTGTTGACCAGGAAGAGGAGGATACTTTGTTAATCATTCTAACTTTACAGTATAGCAAAATCTTGTCATCCAAAGGGTGAAAGTCTAACCAAAAACTCGTCTATGCGCCCGGTGGGGCAGAAAGGTATTTCGTATTTGTAGGGCTTGAACGAGACTCTCCCTTCTCTTTTTCTTTCCCTTCCACTTCCTTCCCTACACGGAACCTTCTCAATCCCCTCCCTTTTCCTGGTCCCCCGCCCTCTCTTCTTGGTGGGAGTAAAAATAGATATTATGCAATCACCTCAACTGATGTCAGGAGACGATGTTCCATTATCATTAGAAATGTCACCACCACATCCAAATCACACAGCAGAAGGAAATTTCTGCTACACCTACAAAAGCAGTGAAGTCGCAACATACCCATTTGTGGAACAGAAGGGAGAAAATATGAGACGCAAATGATTGGCTCCACAGTTGAATTATCAAATCAAGAACTGGATTTCCATTCTCAGGCTCCCTTACAAAATAATCAGCAAGTACATCATAGAAGCACAACGGCCCTTGAGTCTCATCTTCAGAATGGGAAATTATATCCTTCCCAGTGAGAATAATATCTGTTCCAATAAAAAGGCAGATTATGAGTATATGATAAAACCATAACTAGCAATTAAGACAAATATCCATTGAGTCTAAATGACAAGAGTTGAACCCTTTATTACTCTCTGGTCCTGAATGTTAGCCTTTATAGTCCTCTTCTGAAAATTCAAAGCATAAAATGTAGAACTAGCGGAGAAATGGCTTGTGAAAATGCATAAAAGTAGCAATATACGGAAATTTGGGGAATTAATGGCTTTGATCTGAATATAAATGCATTAACTACACGCTCCCTTAAAAAGTTGGAATTCCTAGAAAGAACTGACATTGTGGGGCAGAATAAGATGCCCTAAACAACAAAGATTATAAGCCAAATTTTGAAGTCACTCCAATGCAAAAACAAAAGTCATTAAATACAACTCTTTGAAACACTTCCCTCCCTCCCTCCCACCCACATGTAACCTTCAGCTCACCTTAAATATTAAGACGATGAAGGATACCATTGATCATGGACATCATAACTTCCTCCTCTTACATTCCAATCTATCTGTCAATGCATACATCCACTGAGCAGAACCTATTGAGCTACAATAATTGTCAAACAGCCACAACTTCTCTGGTTTAGATTTTCTGAAATAGCAACCAGAATATTAAGGAATACAAAAGCATTGCCCTCAAGGTATTGTCATCGCTACATGTTTCAAGCATCCGCAAAGGATTACCATTGGTTGGTTTCCTTCCCAAGAACAACCAACACAAGAACAATAAATCAAGCTGGCCAGGCATTGTTCACTATAATGTCTTGATGCAAGATTGGTAGGGCACTATCTGCCTCGCACATTATGCATTGTAAACATCGCACACAATTATCGTGAAATTAGTTCTCAAACTAAGATCATAACACCTGTACCGCTTATACAAATATATATTGTGAATGCTTAGGCTTTGGAGGTTAATTCTTACCCCAAAGGCATCCATGGGCTTTTTTCGGGCAACTATCAAGGACATGCTAAATATACTTTCCCTCAACAGAAAATCAACGCACTCATCCCAAACACTGAATTTCGAAAGGAGGCAGAAATCATATCTGTGGTACCAAGGAGTATTTCAAGACATGGAATAAATTTGCTCCTCTATATCTTTCGGTCCCACATATACCACATAAATCTGTGGAATTCTTTGAAACACCCATCAGTGTCCATTATATTTCCTCAGCCAACTATATTCGAATAATCATTAAGCAAATCATGTCACTAATATTTTGACTATCCAGTTCTTTTCCAGTTGGAACATTCCGTTTGTTGAATTTATTTAATGATGAATAAAGACCAGAACACATTAACTTAAGTCATCCAATGCCATATTCAAATGCAACAGAACTGCATACTCACAATTCACAACTGATTAAAAAAAAACGACTAGACACCAAATTTATAGAAACGAAATCTTAACAGTTACACCCATGGGCACCATTTCTCCTTTTCGAAATCCACATTAAATACATGCCACTTGAGTTCTGTGAGACACACCAATGCCCTTTCCTGAAAAGCACTAGCACTTCATGACACAAATAAATGTTTTATAATTGGAATAAAATTAAAGACTCCAACTTTCAATTTCAACTCAAAGTTACTGATTGCAATTTTCTACACAAATAATTAGAAATTGAGCTGCAAACAAGACGAGTGTTCAGGTTGCTTGGTTAATTTTTTAGCGAACTCGAGCTTGAGCCGATGAAATTTGATGACCCGAGCTCAAGCCGAGTTGCCTAGGTTTTAGTCAAGCTCAAGCTTATTCACAAGTCTTAACGAACCCAAAATATCATTACGTGTTTATGCCCACAACCTCATTTGTACAACGAGCATAAAATTGAGGCTGAGGTTCGGTTTGTTCAATAGATGAATCGAACTCAAAGCTCGGTTCATTTGGGAGTACTGGTTAAATTAAATGAGCACCCACCTCTGGCACGGTCATCAACCTCTAAAGCTACATCCGCGAATAGCTCCTGCAACAAGTTCCGCCTCTGCGTTGGCGACGCGAGTGCCTGAAACAACAACAACAACGCACAAAATCCAGTTCAGCTCTCACCAATCGATCGATTAATCACACAATCGGTTCCAAACAGACGATGAAAAACAGAAAAGACGAGCCTACTCGTTGGAGCTTCTTCTGGATTTCTAGGGTGAGGGCGGAGAGATAAGCGGAGGTCCGAGACGTTGCAGCTGGTGGTGACATTATCGTAACCGAAACCCCCCAAATCTCGCCACAAAACCCTAGATTTCAATCCCGCCAGGTCTCTCTGGTGTGTCGTGTGCAATTGGAAATGCAATGCGCGTTGCGTGTGTATAGCTGTGTCTATTCGGACCGGCGTTGCGGGTTGAATTGAGAAGATGATTGAAATGACTGTTGAAGCGTTTACCGACAAAGGTAGGCTATGGGGTTCACACGTGTACAGTACGCACAACTGTGCTTTGTACTTTATATAGAGTTGGAGGAGATGTGTGGAGAAACGTGGTGAGGAGGAAAGATAGAGTGCCGTGACAGGGATGTAGAGAGGTGACCGGTAGGATCTGAGGCGTCGATCGCTGGTTTGTTAGAGCGCTTGTTGTCTGGTTACGGCGTGGGTCGGTGACGGCCTGTGCGTTTGGTTGGCGGGATCGAGTAAGGCAGCGGTCCAGCAAGGCAGCTACTGTGACGTACTTGTTAGATTATCCACATCACTGTCTACAAATTCGGACCGCAATAAATGTTTAAGGAAAATTCTAAAATCAACCCAATGGGTTGACGATAATAAGAGTGTGGATGTGTATTAAAGGGTGTATAAAGTACACAGGAATACGTGTTTTTCTTGTCTTCTAGTGTGTTTATTGTCAGCCCAGTGGGCTGACAATAGCAAGACCGAATGTTTAAAAGAAAATTTGATTTTCATACCCTTTGTCTGAGTGCACTTTATTTTTTTCGTCTTCATTCATGTAAAATTATAAAAAAAAAATTCTTCATACCTTCACATTAATATAAAACCAAAACCAAAAAAAAAAAAAAAAAAGTGGATTTGGGTAAAAGGGGAATGTGAAAATCAATTCCTATTACAAATAATAATAACATTTTTGCTGTACTTTTTTTTAAACCCTTTTTTTTTTTTTTGTACTTCAAGTTGTCACCATTTATAGAAAGCCACTCCGTTCTGCTAAATAAGCCAATTAGCTTATTTTTTTTATCTTTATTCAATTTTTTTTTGTATTTATTAGTTTTTCGTCAATTTTTTTGGAGATTATTGCATTGTCATGACGAAATGAATCTAAAAAGTAAAAAATTAGGATCGAAATTCAATTTTTTTGAATAAAGACAAAAAAATTGGTTTATTGGCTTATTTTTATCTTTATTCAAAAAAATTAGATTTCGATTGTAATTTTTTACTTTTTAGAATTCTCATCATGACGATGCAATAATCTTCAAAAAATTGACGAAAAACTAAAATAAATTCTATTATAATAAATTCACTTTGTTATAATAAATTCTCTCTTTTTTCCTCTTATTTTTATTTCACATAAGTGGTTGAGAAAGTTTAAAAGGGGAGAAATATTTATAAGCGTTAAGAGTGAATAGTGCCTCCCTTTTTTTTAAGCATATGGTTTTCTCCTCAAAATTGTCAAGAATGTACGTTTTTTTTTTTGTCAATATTGTATGCATCAGCGGTGGTTAGCAGGTTATTAGTTTGTTAATCAACAGAGGATTCAGAAACTGTCTATAGCCTTGAACCTCAAAAGGCTCAAACCCGCCCTTTGTGAGGCTCGAACTTCAATTACATTTTTTTGGTTATGACAAGAATCTGTAAAATTATTTGGATGGTATATGTGTGCAGAAGAATGATCGTGACCAATAGATTCGTATTATTTCCAGTCTCCAGCCAACTACTCTGTGAACTGGAGGTACTCTTGGGGATCGTAGGTTTCACCACTTGTTCCATGTTGATGATCAAAGTCGCTCAAATTGTAATCTCGATGAAAACATTCATGGAAGCAAAAAAATAAAATCATATTTGTGCAATTTTTTAGCATCACGATTCATTTGCCTAATTTCAAAGTCTAGCCATTTGCCTATTTCCTTTTTTATTTTAGTTAAATGGTTGTAATTTTCTCACCGCTCTTTTTTCATCAATGATCCACCTAAAATGCCAAAAAAACGGTTCATTCATATCATTAACGGAGACAAACTTCTCCTCCCTAAAGTGCTTGCTGATCAGGGTTATGACAAAGATTTCTCTATCAGATGATGTGAAAAGTCGGACAACAAGATTGCCAGTAGGATATGGGTAGAATGGTTGGATTTAAGATAGAGGCTGCTGCACCAGTATCAAAAGTGTCCATATCTTTACCGGAGACACCTTTACTGTCGAGTGAGAGCCCAACTAAAATAATTTCCTCCGCTAAGGATCACAACTGAGACCTCATCACTGAAACAGCAAGCAATGTCCAAATGTCTTGCCCTAGGTACTTTTGTTGCACACATGAGCTCCTTCAGATGAGATCGAACCGGAGAGTGATAACACTCCAAATAACACATATGAGCTCCTTCAGATGAGATCGAACCGGAGAGTGATAACACTCCAAATAACACATACAAAAGGATTCAATCGAAAATCAAGAGATAAATCCATAGCTTTACTTGATCTGCTCTTTTTCATGTCTGTCTTCTGTGGGTTCCGAGTAGTTCATGGAGACACACTGGAGCCATGGCTCAGCCTTCTAGTTTGCTTTTCACCGTTCACAATGTTATGTTGAAAAACATTATTAGGGCCAGATAGAGGCTTCTAAAAACATGAGCCCGGATTCGAGAGAATAGCATGATTTGGAATCACCTTTCAAAGGTTATGCAATAAGCTGAATCAGATACACCGATCGATTAGAAACAATATATTCCATGATGAAAATGATTGGACAAGATTCAAACCCATACAACTTCTACATGGCTATCGTTACTGCACTGTACATACTAACCGAAAAGCTTATCCTTAGAGCCAAGAGCCCAAAACACAGAAAGGGAGCATATGAAGCAGGTAAAGACGAAGAAAGCGGATCAGCTCACCAGCCCATCAACGTTCTTCTGACCGTGTCCACAATCTGATTTCTAACAACCATATTTGACAATTCGAATTTGCAATTCTCATCTAAAAGGAATCTGTAGACCTCCCACTCCCGATCTGCAGTTGAATGCCTCCCGATTTCAGCCTATAAGCCAATCCAATAGACCGTTAAATGTATTTCACTAATCAACTCCACAATTAAGGATTGGAAAGATAGTAACAATATGTTAGCACAAGGGTGAAGTGAATAAGATATAAATCCAACATCAGGGGAATATTGATCCTCACCATTACACTATCCGAGATTCCATTACAGACTTAGATGTCGTCATGTCAAATGGCAAGTACATCACTGGCCTATATGAAGTCACACCTACCACTAGAATTAGCTTTCCAAACTCCAAAGTAGGAAGGAGACTTGTATTATAGAATTTCAACTCACATGGCAAGTAAATATGGATGATGTCCCACCCACTACTTTCCTAAATTGCAAAAATAGGAGGAAATCTTGAATTGTAAAACGGAGTACATTTTAAACCGTTAGTTTACTTGCCATGTGAGGTGGAAGCATCTCAAGTCTGTAATGGACCTCTCCATTGCATTGGTGTAACTGAGAGGATCTTAAGCCACATTAGGGTATCCTCCAGAAATGTATCAGGTGATTGGAGCTTTGACCCCCTCTGTTTTTATTGCCTAACATTGTTTCCCAGTTCAATCATCACTAATATCAACAAAATGTACCAGAATAAAACTTCCACCAATGGAATTATACGTATATACCCCTGAGTGACCATGGGCTCATGGGTCATGCCCACTTCCCTATGCAATTAAACATTTTCTTACCGAGAAAATGCAGATCCCAAGAGTTTTCAGTGCAAGCGTGACGTCATAGAAAACACGGGGTCTCCCACTTCCAGATAGCTCCACTGGATTAGCAACCAAGAGCTCAGTATCTGGTCCACGGTTTGCAACAATAACACGCAGTGGGTGAAGCATCTCAACCTTCAAACGAGAACATATTGCAGTTTGCTTCTCGGGATCAACAATCTTTTTACCATCCTTTTGCTGGATAAAAAGATCTAGTTCACGCTTATCTTTTGTAACTGGACAAAACCGACCATAAGCTATCTGATAAAATGAAGAACCAGAACAGATATCACTATCAGCAACGTAAATCTCATCACCAAATAAGAAACAAGCATAGTCATATGCAGCTCTCATTATCGTCAACCAACCAAACTTATGGAATACTCCTGAACTACGCTCCTAAATGATGCTAAAACATATGCAAAGCCACCAAGGAAGATACAAATAAGTACCTGAATATTGTAGTCTTTCAATGTTCGCATAATATCATAGAGGAGGCCCTTGTGATCAATACACTGTATCTGAAGCAACGTGTGAGATGGGCTCAGCGAATTGTCCATAGTTAAATTTGCCTTCTTCAATTTTGTCATATCCGGGCTAAGAGCCTGTGGACCAATCTCCTTATCCAATAGATCGCATCTAAATAATTCTTCAGAAACAACTGGAGAAAGAGAAGAGGAACCCTGATGAAAATCGTACTGAAGTCCAGGCAACTTAAGTTCACAACTGATACATGAGTCGCCTAAAACAGAATGCAACTGTTCACACGTCTCATCTTGTCTCTTTTTCGTGTGGAGCAGCTCCCTGCAATGATATTGTAGCCAATAGTCAAAATTGATATAAGGGTTTCGATTGAGTGATTACCTTGAAAAGAAATCAAATGATGTTTTCATAACATCAAATGCTATTAAGGGTCCCAGGAAAATGGTGGAGAACAAACCAAATGAAGCCAAACGTTTCTGTGACATAAATTAACACATTCACAAAATGCACACCACGAATCCTTGATGGAAAAAACAAAGTGCTTAATAAAAAAAAGGGGAAGTATGCCAGGAGAAATTTTAAGGACCAAGAATTGGGATTTCTGAGGAAATGAAATAGATAGTTATGACTCTTTTGACTAAAGCAAAACACTTGCATACTATTTTAGAAGTAGAAGTAAATTAAAAGGAGATTATAAACCTAATCTCGTGAATATGCCATTGTGGTTATGAGCACTGAGATCAGGTTGAGTTTCCAATACAATTTGTGGATTCTATGGACAAATTCAACGAAAAGAAGTCAGCATGACATTAGATCCCACTGCAGAAAGCTCCGCTTACAGCAGAGTTTGAGCAAGGGCTGCAAGGCAGCGCGTAGGCAGCCTCACCCTCGTTTTGAGAAGAGACTGACATCCATGACATGAATCCCCAAATCAAATACCTATTGAAGAACAAAGAGTATGTGCTGAAAAAAAAAGAAAGGAACAAACAAAACGGAAAGTATCACATGATAGCTGCTAGCAACAACGGGATGTCACCATGCTGCCACATTAAGGAGGCAGTGAAAGTCACCACAAAGGCATTTCACAAATTGAATATAGGCTAGACAAGAACTCATCCACTAAGGACAGGTTAGTACACTGGCCAATTTATTGGTCCAAAACACGCATCTACTAAATACCCTGCCCAGCATGTCATACAATGTGATGCTTTTTCAGAAGATATAGGCAACAATATTTGAAAGTGATAAAGTGAGGCAACTACTTACAAGTTATCAGTTATAAAGAATAGGTCCAGGACCCGGCCATCAGGCGTCGTCGTCACTTTTACCTTCTCAATGGTAAGCTCGAGCTCACACAGAACTTGAGTAACATCTGAAAACAAAATATTTATGTTATGCTATGACTTCTAAAGATAAGAAAATGACATGACATTAAAGGCATTTGTAATTAGTAATTACCATATAACAATCCTTTTCGATCAAGGCAACAAAAAGAAAGCAGGTAAACTGGAGATGGCAGGGAGCGTGGAGATGACTGGTTTAAATAAAATGAGACTGTACAAGATGGACATAGAGATAGAAGGCGGTTTTTCAAATTTGGCCATCTCACAATAGGGATGCTAGATTGGGGAACCACCCATAACACTATGTAGCACCATCTCCCATCAGTTGAAACATCTGTAAGAAGGGAAAAAAGGAAGACATTACATCAGTGAAAACCATAACCTAATAAATCAGATCTTCAATTTCTTAGCCCAAGGGTCCAGTCAGCCACTTTGGGCATAAAATGTCAATGGGTGGATCTGTACCCAATGACCAATGTACCCATCCAAGACAGCCTAAATGGGGGACTATTTAGGCGGACTAAACGAGCCATAGTTGCCTTTTTTTGTGTAAAATCCAGTTATATTTTGTGTATGACCATATAAAAATCCTTGCATTACAGGTCACAGAAAACTCAAATAGCTGAAACTAGAGGCATACATGCAGAGAAAAATTTACGGCCCATATCTTCCTTCTTTTTCTTGGAAATCAATAGAATATTAGTCATTATATATGTAAGATTAGCACAACTGTGCGTTTGAGCCTTCTCCGTAAGCTTGAACCCAAACCTCCCCCTAAAAAGCTTGGAGTACAACCACTTGAGTTAAGATTAAGATCAATGACCCATTTCACGTACGCCCAAATTACTAAGACTCGGAACATTAATGGTACTAAAATTAATTAATTAGTTCAAGTCTAGTTTTTCCTTCCTCGTAGGCGTTTCGTGTTTCAGCTACGAAATTACAGAATACAGACAAACAACACAATTCAGTACTTGGAAGCCAAATTGTGTTCGTGTTCATGCATGGGTCAGAATCTGTTTCTCGAGCATTGAGAATTAAACACGTGAAATCCCTATAGAACAACCAGAAAACAATAACAACCCCTTTGCATTGAGGGTTTGGATAAGAAAAGAAGGTATTAAAGTTTCTAGCCAAATCACTCGTTTGGATTGAGTAATTGGGGCGAAATGGAGAAAAAAGCACAAAAATGATATCTTTCGTTGAATTGAGTAATTGGCGCGAAACGGAGAAAAAAACACAAGAAATGATATCTTTCATTGGCTCCTTCCAAATCTCTCACCAAATATCAGCAAATTTGGTGAGAAAGGATTCCCTTTCTTTCTAATGACACCATTTCTGGGCCGTAACAAAGAGCGAGAGGAAAATTCTATAATTTGATTGGTTTTTTATACCTCCTTTGGTAATATAGAGGCCGTAATCGAGAATGGTTCGGCAAATGTCACAGGAGATGCCAGTCTTGTCGGGGCAATTGATGGTGATGACGTGGGGTTCACCCGGATTCTTCCCTTTCTGGATCAACACGGCGTCGTCGCATAGCATGCCCATGTCTCGAAACGCGCAGGCGGCGGAGATTCCGAGGAAATTCCGGATCGATTCCCCGGCGGGCGGCTGGTGAGCTGCAAACTGGCGGGCTGCTTGTTGGGTGGTGGTGGTTTGGTGTTTTCTACTGGAATCTAGAGAGAGAGATGAGAATTGGATAAAAAGAAAGTTGGTATCCCACTCAGCAATTTTTGTCGGCATTCGTAGTTAAAAAAACAAAAATGATATTCACACAACGATTCAAACACAACAACTTACACAACCTCTCACATACCACATGTATGTGAGAGGTTGTGTAAGTTGTTGTGTTTGAATTATTGTGTGAGTATCATTATCCGTTTTAGAAATAAAAAGAGAAATACTTGGTGCAAAGAAAATAGAGAAATAAATGATTGTACATGAACGGCTCAGATGCACTGTACAATGAATCTGGACAGCTCATGTACATTTTAAAGGTATTTTCTTTGCCAATTTTCTTTATGTCTAGCACTCCTCAAATAAAAAACCACGTGAGCAAGTTGGTGGTGGGGTTCCTAACACGTGGCGTGAGTTTATGGTAAACAATGCAGATAATGGAAAATGACTCATCATCAACAATTTACTACTCCCACCAAATATATCGACGAATTATTCGAATGCCGTTCCGCTAAAAAATATGTATTTATTTTTTAAATTAAAAGTAATGTGTTATTGTGAGGGAATAATATCTCAATAAATAAATAATAATAATCTTAGCAAAACAGAGCTACAGAATTATTTCAACACTACATATTCGACGTTAAAGTATTCCAAAGTACCATGTGACACAATAGTGATTAATCAAATGGCAAATGCTAACGGGTGCATGCATGCGGTGTCTATGTGGGTCCCAAAAGCAAATACACAGCAGCTTTGTCAGGAGTTCCAAAAGCAAAGCAAATGCTGCAAATGACGTGATGTGAAGTACTTTTACAATTGTGACCTCTATTTTGCAAGTAATGGCAAAACTTAACTTTAATTTTGACTTTAGTTTGTCGGATAATAACCAAATTGCCATTCGAATAGTTGGCGGGTCCTTCAAAGAATCCGGCTTCTTTAAGAGTCTGTTCCATAAACCAAAAAAGTTCTCATTTTTTAAAAAGACAGTTTCAAATTTAAAAATTATGAACTTATTAAAATTTAAAAATATGTAATGTAGATCTTGTTTGAAAGCTCTCTCGAGATCTTTTATACAATACAAAAAAAAATAAAAAGTTATATTCTATTTACATTATTTTTTAGTTTAAAAATGTAAAATAAGCTGTTTATTTTTTAAAAAGACTTCTGAAACGAGACCTAAGGCAGTTATCTGCAGAGAAGGTTTCTCAAACTCGCTTTTTAAGAAGGTTTCTCAAACTCACTTGTTCCAGTGAGCAAACATTTTTTTTGTCAAGCAGTACAAAACTCACCCCAACTACTAAACTCATTAGGGGGAGCAAATAATTCAATAAATACAAAGAAAATCACACTCATATGGAGGTGGAAGACTTAAACTCCTAACTTTCTAATAAGGTGTAAGGGTCTTAGTTAATTGATTCGGTCCCAATTGGTTGAGCAAACATACTTAATTAAGATAAAATAATATTTTAACGAACAATTTTAAGTTTTGATTTAAAAAAAATTTAGTTTGACGTCTGAGTGAATTGATAAATAGAAATAAAGAATTGATTTTCACATTCTTTTTTTGTTTTTTAGTATTAAAAATGTATGCATTTTTTGCTGCAAGACAAAAAAAAGAGTGTGAATATAAAAAAAGAGAGTGTAAAAATTAATTCCTTAGAAATACTTCAAAATCAAAAAACGAAATGCTTTTCATGATAAAGAAAAATTTTTACAGACCAATTTTCAGTTATTCCCGAAGTGGGCGTGTGTTGGATTTTTTGCACATGAAGGGTAGTCTTGGCATTTCAGAAAGTTAATAGATTGTGCTCTGACAATGGAGACATCTGTGTTGCTTTAAACATAAAAGTACCTTCTTTTGATAGATGAGCTGACTTGATTTGATAGAAAACAAGTGCTTATCCACTGCATAGTTGCACTCAGTAGCCGGACCGTAAACAAATATATGTTGCTCTAGTTCGAATTAAGTGGATCATGACATCAATTTCAAATGCATCTGCTTTTGAATCCATTTTCAGAACATATATCTAAGACCTTTAAAAATAATTATTTAGTTATTCGATTTAGAGAAGCGCAAAAGGGTAATTTCACATACTAACTCACCTCAACAATTATTTACTAGGA
The DNA here is from genome assembly GCA_019656295.1 of Rhododendron mucronatum var. ripense. Classification (NCBI taxonomy): domain Eukaryota; kingdom Viridiplantae; phylum Streptophyta; class Magnoliopsida; order Ericales; family Ericaceae; genus Rhododendron; species Rhododendron mucronatum. Next base: position 381,930 of record BPLT01000178.1, read on the forward strand.
ATACGTAAAATGGACCCTTTAAACACACTCACAATACCTAAACTCCCGATACGGGAGCCGCATTTTTTGCTTGGGCATATAGTTCGTAATTAAAAGGTGAAAAAGTGCCATAAAGACTTGAGAGGAAAAGAAAAAGAAGAGAAAAGCTTAGGGAATGGAGATAACATATAGTCATATTCTTCCTCCGTCTCAATTTAATTTTCTCTCATTCTATTCTAACCGACTAAAAAATTAATTATATTTTTAAATTCGTAATATATTTCATATCAAATATGAATCTTGTTTGATAAATCTCGATAAGTTCTCTAATATAATGTTTTCAAAATCACCTAAAATATTATAAATTACAAGATATAATCAATTGAAAAGTGACACAAACTCCTAAAAAGTACAATTCTACTGTTATAACTTTTTCAAACATGGACAAAAATAGACTGAAAAATGATTTTGGCACCTCATTTTTTTTTTATAATACTTTCTAGGATTATATTTACTAATTTCTAATAATTATATTAGAATAAAATAAAAAGACATTCATTAAAAAAATCAAAATTATTTCCCAAATAAAAATAATAGTCCTTGATCCACTCTCAGGCTCCTTTCCGGAACCGATTCCGGAACCGAAAATAAGTAATTATTTTTTAAGAAGACAATTTCAAGCCCAAAAATAATATATTTATGCAAATAATTTTCTTAGCAATATGGATCTTATTTGATGATCTTATCGAAATCTTTTATACGGTGCAAAAAAAATAAAAAAAATTATTTTTTATTTATATTATTCTTGAGTTTAAAAATGTGAAATAAATACTTATTTTTTAAGAAAATGTTTTAGAACAGGGCCTGATGTGACAAAAAGAGAAACCACTGCTATTATTGCAATTGGTTGTCTCCTTTCCCTCTTTCGTGGAGGCCTCGGTTTGAGTTCCACGAGGGGAGGGCTTTGGGATCCAGGGCTATAGATAGCCTTTAAACCCCACGTGCAAACTCTAACACCCCATTAATCCCCGCTAATATATACAATATTGCCAAAAAAAAAAAAATTATTTACTTTGTCCCCCTCGCTTTCCCTCCATTTACCCCCTCTTCTCTCGATGGACGTGTGTGATAGGTCTGTAAAAACGGAATTGGAAACTCGTAAGATACCTAATCCTCTTTTCTTAGGGCATCTCCAATCCAATTCTATTTCTCCAAAATAGAAGATGGAAGTAACACATTGAGGGGAGATTTTGTAATTTATTCCCTTTTTTCTTCACTTTTTATACTTTTTGAGAGAATTTTTGAGGGACCCACCGTCCTTTTTAGAGTTTAGTCCTCCAAAAGTAAATTTGGTCCTCTAAAAATAGAGGACCAAAAGCAAATTTGGAGTATGAAATTTCTTCAAAACTCTAAAAAGGACAATGGGTCCCTCAAATATTCTCCCAAAAAGTACAAAAAGTGAAGAAAAATGAAAATAAATTACAAAACCTCCCCTCAATGTGTCACATTCATCCTCTATTTTGGAAGAATAAAGATGGATTGGAGATGCTCTTAATGCTAATCCTCTGCCTGAAGTACGCATTGGGCAAATATAGTCTTTTAATGCTACAGTGGAAATCGAAATGGAAATAAGTGATTTTAATCCAATCCCCTCTTGGCAAAACATACTATCAACAATCTCAGGTTCTTATATACTCTACAAATAAGAACATATAGAGGAAGACTGCGCATCTTCTCATTCATAATCCCACTTCATTAGAGCATTCCAACCCTTACTCAACTGTTTATCCAAATTCCAGCAGAATTGTTTATTAATGGGTAGTTGTATAAGAAGCAACAGCTCTAAAGGCCACAAACAGAGACCAGAATTTTTTTGACTCTAGTATAAACTGATGACAATAAATAACAAGTTTAAGAAACCAAAACGCCCAAATTTCTTTGGCTGCGATTAAATTTTTCGCCTGAGAATCAAAGCATCACATATTACAGAGGCAATTAAATGAAAGAAGCAATGATATCATGTCCCTAGTAAAAGCAAAACTAAGAACTCAACTTGTTTATGTTGTTACTAAAACTTACTATTGAAGATTTCAGGTAAGAACAAGTATATAGTTATCAACCAGTCATGATTTCTGTGTTATACCTCCTACCACTGTTCATCAATATGTCCTTCCAATTTATTCAAGTTACTTATCTTGTTTCCTAATCTCAGCAGTTACCAGAACCAATATAACAACTAAACTCAACATCTAAGCAACAATTAAGGGCAGAACCTCAGCTTCCCATGTCCTACAACTAATTTTACAATACAATTGGGAAAAGATTAATAATATTACGAGAAAAGGGCAACATGTTTCTTCCCTTTCCCATGATCATCTTTGATAGAACGTCTTGTTAGATCATATTACTAGTGTGTAGAAAATTCTAATCACACGGATGAACCATCAAAGTGCAGAACCGCTGGTCTTAAGTTTAACTAGATCAGAAGAAAAAGAAAAAGGACAAAAGTTCATCAATATTTTTAAGATCACTACGAAGCACAAAATATAAGGAGAAACAAATCTGCAAACGAAATGTAAGCTTCATTACTTCTTGTGAACAACGAAAATTACATAACCCTAGAAAGCTGAAAGTACCATAAGAACAATCCTACAGATATATCTGAATTCCTACAGATATATCTGAATTCCTAGAAAACCTAACCGCCGAAGCCATAGAGTGTCCTTCCCTGCCTCTTGAGGGCGTAGACCACGTCCATCGCCGTCACCGTCTTCCTCCTGGCATGCTCGGTGTAGGTCACGGCGTCACGAATGACGTTCTCCAAGAAGATCTTGAGAACACCACGGGTCTCCTCGTAGATCAGCCCAGAGATCCTCTTCACGCCTCCCCTCCTGGCGAGCCTGCGAATGGCGGGCTTGGTGATGCCCTGGATGTTGTCCCTCAGCACCTTCCTGTGCCTCTTCGCTCCTCCCTTTCCCAGCCCTTTACCTCCCTTGCCCCGACCAGACATTTTTCCAAGTGATTGAAAAAGAGAGAGATCTGATGTATTTCTAGGGTTTCGAAAGGAAGACGATGGAATGCTTGATTTCAGATTGATGGCCAATTTGGGGGCAATTTATGGATAAGTAGAATTCGGAAGGGGGTTGATCTCTCTCGTTGGTTTTGGTTTTAATCGGACGGCGTAAAAGGTCGATCCGCGTCGAGGGGTTAGAATCGATGTGAGTCGTTGATTTTCTCTGAATCGACGGTGAAAAGTTTGAAAAGGAGGGATGGTTTTGGCGGTTTTATGAAAGCGAAAAAAAACAAATTCTGCGCTTTTTGATTTCGAAATTTTCAAATCTGTTTCTTTCTTTTGGACACTTCGGAATATAATTTTCAGATCTATTTCGAGATGAAAATAATACGCGCGTAGGCTCCGTTTGTTTTTCGGTAAAATGTTTTATCTATTTTTCGGTGTTTAATTGAGTAAAAAATAAAAAAAATATTTTACATGTAAAACATTTTTTATTAATTGAATGAAAATGACTTTCCTTTAAATTTTCCTTAAGTTATTTTCCAAAATGAAACCCGCTGCATTCTATGCCAATTCTCACTGCTTATTTCTTCGATCGTCAGCCCTGACTCACGTTCACTTCAAATATTCTCACATCTCTCTATCATTTAAGCCCCCGTCTAGATCTCTCTACACAATTTTGTTGATTTCTGAAAATATTTTTAAATGTCAACTAAACACTTGAAAATAAAAGTTTTAAATTTATTTTTTTTGAAAAATATTTTTCATTGTAAAACATTTTACATTGAAACAAAAGAAGCCTTAATGTAAAATAAAAAAATGAATAGGCCAACAATTCAAAAAAAAAAATTGGAAACTAACCCTTCAAACAAAGAAAATTGGATAGCCCAACAATTCAACCAAAAAAAAAATGTTTTCTAACCATTCAAAAGAAGAAAATTTGAATATTAACCATTCCACAAAAAGATAAGCTACCAATGTCCAACCAAACTTAACATTTTTACATTTCATATTTTATAATAAAAAAACATAATATAGCACTTAAAAAAACAATTTTTAAAATTTTTATTATAAATTACTTCCTCTGTTCTAATTTAACATTACTTTTTGAAGTTCATATCAATTTCTAATTGATTATATCTTGTAATTTATAATAATTTATGTAATTGTGAAAATATAATATTAAAAATTAATGGAGATCTATCAAATAGATCAAACAAAATATATATTGGATATAAAATTCATTACCGATTTAAAATTATAAATAATTTTTTTAATCTAGTTTAAATAGAACGAGAGACTATAAAATTGAGACAGAAAGTTAAATTATTAGTAAAACTAAATTATTATTGCTTAATTTTGAAAAATTAATTAATTTTATTAGATTTTGAAATTATATACTTAATCTAATTAATAATTTGAGTTTAATACTGCACAAGAGCAAAAAAGTTATTTGACAGATTTTTACATTATCCACTTTTATCTTCCATCCAAACCAAGTATTCTAAATGAATCCTTTTTTATCTCCTCTCCATAAAAAATCACATCAATATAAGCTCACCTTCCATTATTAATACCCCTACTATTTTATTCTCATAAACAATATCCCAAAACTCATCCTGCATCTAATCGGCCCCTAAGATTGGTGCTTAATTTTCACTTTATGAGTCAAGTCATTTTCTTACAATATATCACCTTTAATTCAAAAATTAAGTACTAATTTTTTTAGCTAAATGGAGCCTAATGCTACTTCATTAGGGCATTCCAACCCTCACTCAATTGTTTATCCAAATTTCAGTCAAATATTTATTCATGTCAAGGTTGTAAAGTTAAAAGAGAGAAAGTAGACATCAAAATTTAAGTCCCCATTAGTTTAGTTAAAATTTTGATTAAAATTCAATTTGGTTATGAGATAAAATACATAATTGTAATAAAAATAATATAATTTTTACAAGAAAAATTCAATTTTTTTTGAACAGTTCACTATTTAGAGCACCAACTCTTAACCAATCTAAGCCTCACCTAATTACCCATCTCCCAAAACTATAATCTCAATAACTAATCCAAACAAGCAAATCCACTTCGGAAAAACCAAGTCCAAACGACACAAAAGTGCTTGTTTAGATCATTCATCATGACATGATTTTGGAAGACGTTTTGAGTTTTAGAGATAGTTAAATCAAACAAAATCAGCAGAAATACTGATTGAGAGCAGATTGTGGGTTACGCATAAAATTCAGATCGCACAAATGAACCATCAATGTGCTGAACCGTTGGTCTCAAGTTTAACTGGATCCAAAACTAAAAAAACGCACCAAGGCCCAGAAATCAAGTTCATCCCCATTCTTACCAACCAAACGGAGATTACGAAGCACAAACTATAAGGAGAAAGAAATCTGCAAACGAAATGTGTGCTCCATTACTTGTAAACAACGAAAATTACAGAACCCGAGAAACCTTTAAAGTACCATTAGAACAATCCTACAGGGAGAGATAGACATATAGAAAGAGAACACTGCAGTAGCTACAGATGGATCGGAATTCCTAAACAACCTAACCGCCAAAACCATAGAGGGTCCTTCCCTGCCTCTTCAGGGCATAGACCACGTCCATGGCCGTCACTGTCTTCCTCCTCGCATGCTCGGTGTAGGTCACGGCGTCACGAATGACGTTCTCCAAGAAGATCTTGAGAACACCACGAGTCTCCTCGTAGATCAGCCCAGAGATCCTCTTCACGCCGCCCCTCCTGGCAAGCCTGCGAATGGCGGGCTTGGTAATGCCCTGGATGTTGTCCCTCAACACCTTCCTGTGCCTCTTCGCTCCTCCCTTCCCCAGCCCCTTGCCTCCCTTGCCGCGACCAGACATTTTTCAAAGTGATTGAGACAGAGAGATCTGATGTATTTCTAGGGTTTCGAAAGGAAGACGATGCAATGCTTGATTTGAGAATGATGGCCAATTTTGGGGCAATTTATAGATAAGTAGACTTCGGAAGGAGGTTGATCTCGCTCATTGGTTTTGGTTTGAATCGGACGGTGCATAGGGTCGATCCGCGTCGCGTGGTTAGATTCGATGTGAGTCGTTGATTGCTCTGAGTCGACGGTGAAAAGTTTGAAAAGGAGGAGGGATGGTTTTGGCGGTTGTGAAAAAACAAATGTGATGCGCACTGCGCCTTTTTTGATTTCGAAATTTTCAGATGTAGTTCCGATATGAAAATAATACGCTCCTTGTTTAACCCTAGGGCTTCAAATTTTGAGGGGAACCTTGACTCTGAACCCAATGAAATTGATATTCTGATTAAAATAAAATAAATTTATTATTGAGATCAGTGGAAGAAACATTGAAAGATCTGTGATTCAAGCCACAACCCAATGCTTTTGGTTGTTTCATTCAAGCATCTAGACATGAAACCTGAAGGTTTTGTTGTGTCGTATGTTCGTGTCACGTCCTAACCTCAAAAACATATACAATCCGATCATCAATAGCTTACTAATCAAATCGAATAACTTTGACGTGCATATTCAAAGTGTATTTCCTATTCATTTGTTGAAAATAAACTTGATTTGCTTATTGAGTTTCTGTCTAATTTGCTTGGGTTTTTCAAATTATATTTTCAACCTCAAAGGATATAACATGAACAGATGGCATAGTAGCCAACTACGCTCAAGGCACAGTAAGACACTCTAGATAAGATAGATAAGCTCTATGATTTACAATTTAAAGTACATCACTTTGCTTAGGTGAAGAAAGAATTGTGGGCACGCGCCCCAAAATCCCAAGATTTTGGTTGTGCAATTTATTGGGAGCGGCCCTTTTGAAAACGCGTGGCGAAACGCTTCGATTCAGAGTCGCCACTTGGGTTTTAGCGGTGAAACACCCAAGGAATCGAGCTCGAGAACGCTTTGCTACGTTTGCTTTGATTTGAAAAAGGCGGAGACTGGTCCGTCGTCACCTTCGATATCTGAGGTTCGGGAGCTAGGTTACGAGAGGGGAAGGGTTTTATGGCACCCCTCTCGCCCAATCCGGAGATCGGTCTCTACTCGGGCATTTTGTAAAACGTTTGCATTTTTCTCTCTTTTGATCATTTTTAAGCCAGTTAGGGCGGGGGAGCAGTTAATGGGGGTTAATACTGTTAACAGCTTGCAGTTATGATGACAAAAATGTTTATGGATGATGATTTGCTTGGATTAAACTAACATGAGAACATAGATTGAGAACAAGCACTGTGAAGGGCTTCAATGAAATGGTGTACGCTGTCTCTCAGATGTGTGAACAGACGACATACTAGCGTGCACTGGCCAGGCCACTACACGCCACCATGGCCTGCGTACGCCATCTCAGTACCGGCGTACACCACCCTTCCTCATTCACAGTCTTTGTTTGCAACCCTCTGGGCTCTGGAATGGACCAGCGCACACCCAGGGCAAACCACGCAATTTATAAGACAGTCATATTTACAGATACAGATGTAAGAAATGGCTAAGAGCCAGACAAATAGACAAGCAACCCCATAAATAGAGTGGGGGGATAACAGGAGGCCAGAATTGAACTATGATGTAAGGGCTAGGCACTGAACCCCAACATACATGCCGTACGCCGCTATTGCATGTTGTCCAGTGTTTGGCTTTACATCATCTAGGCTCTGGAACATGACCAGAAGCACCCCAGAGGCCTTATAAAGCAAGAAAGGTACAGGTATTGAAAGCCATGTTTAAGCAGCTCTAAAATACAGAAAACAATAAACTGGTTATTAGCATGCTAAGGTGATGGCAGACAAAATGTAAGCAAATAAACAGACAGCACATGATCCCCACGCCAGCAATGCACGTACAGCCATAGGTGGCGTACGGATTGATGAAGCTGGCGTGCGCCATGGTTCGTCTCTTACGATTGATTTATTTTACCAGAAAGAGGCCTGGACTAGTATCAGTTACTAGCCAGAACCCTTTCTGGTTCCCCTCAGGGGCTGAAAACAGAAAGCCACGCAAAGGTGGTATACCTTTCGTGCAAGAGATGGAAATGTGGTTTGCTTTGAGGATTGAAGATGGAAGATGTATAGTGACTGATCAGTGGTGTGGGGTGTGAAATGGTTCTCTATCTCTCACTCTTTCAATGGAGAGCAAGAACAAGAGAGGGAAGAGAGGAAAGAGTTGGCTTCTTTAATGTAGTTAACCCCTTGCAAATGAATGCAAGGGGGGATATTTATGGAGGGAATGGCCAAAGAATGGGGGGGCTGGTCAGCTGTGGTTAAGACTTGGTTGAGTTAAGGAGGGGGGAGTCTCATGCATTTAATGCATGAGACTAGGTGATGGCTTGGGTAGGAGAGAGAGAGGACGTCCTCTGCAGAAACAATGATCAGGAGGCTCCCCGTCGTACTGAGATGGTTACAAAGTCTCGAGCACGTGACAGAAAAGCGGTGATTTGACCGACCTTGACCTTGCGTACGCCAACCTTGAACCGCCGTGCGTCAGGTCAAACTGAGTCAACGGTCGATGTCCGACACGTGGCGATTTGTTGGCGCACGCCAAGTAGAACCTGGCGTATGTAAGTTGGGTTTTGCTGGGGTTTATCTGGCTCTGTATTTGAAGGGTTTGAAATGGGTTTGAAAATGGGGGGGAAAGTTCAACGCTCAAAACTCAAAACCTTCCATCGACCCACAATGTTCTCGACTTTTTATCATCATCGGGGCAACAAAGACAATAAAAAAAAACTAATCCGAACAGTCCAGAAATGGGTGTCTACAAGAATAACCAAATCCATTTAAGAATAAGGAAATTCTGATTTTGGGTGATGTTGATGCACGTTGAGAATGGAGTTTAAGAAATAAAAATAATTTTTTATTAGGACAGAAAAATGATTACTTGTATCATTTTTTTGTTTAACCCAATTACACTTCCTCGTGTTTTATAGTGAGTTAAAGCCAGTTTACCAACTACTTTAAAATAGCTTTATAGCTATTTTAGCTCATAAAAAGAGGAAAAACATTATTAGAGCAAGTTTATCAATTGTTAGGTAAAAATGCTACAACAGTGCATTTTTTTCATTTTATCTATCCACATCTCTTTCAATACTACACCAATATTATCTATTTAACCTATTCTCTATTAAAATATTTTCTTTTTGTTTTTCTTTTTCTTTTACTTTTCTTGGGAGAGAGAGAGAGAGAGAACAATTAATAAAATAACATACACATGGTGAATAGTGCTTAACTATATTTACCTAAGCACTGTTCATAGATGGGTTTTACCTAAGCCTTTACCTAATCTAGTGGAATGCTCATTTGGAGATTTTGCTTAGGTAAAAAGCTATTTTACCTCAACTGATAAAGTTGAGGAGCTAAACAAGGGGCCAATTTGCCTCCATCTACAGTTGTAAGCTATTTTTAGCTTACAACTGTTCACAAGCAACCCATTTTTTTATTGTTTCTTCTCTCTCTCACTATATCTCTCTGTCTATTAATATTTTAATAAAAAATAGTTAAAATAGATTGTATTGGTGTAGTGTTAAAAAATATGAGTATGTAAAATGATAAATATGCATTGTTCAAGAGCTTTTTTAGCAAATGACTGGTAAACTTGCTCTTACTTTAGTAGTAATTTTTCAATAGTAGCTCAAAGTCTTTTCATAATCTGCAAGAAATTCGGTATTTGAGGATGACTCTCTAGTTTAGGTGCTAAAATTTTGAGAATGAAGAGACTCTTGTGAGTCTTGTGCATGCCCTTGCATGGTCATGGGTTGATCTCTAAACAAAACAACCCTGAGAAAATTACCCAAAAAAAAAAACAACCGTGAGATCATGCTTTTGGGTTCGTGAGGATATGCCGATATGGGGCATTAACAAAGCAAACACCCTTTCCCAAAGAACTAGCCCAAAAATGAGATGCAAATTATCTGTACCGTGTATTCATGCACCAAAAATGATATTGGTATGGTAACACAATGGTGATGAACCAAAATCCAGAACTTGATTAAATTTTTGCATTTGGTGGACCGTGGACGGTTGGACATATGGCTCCAGTAGTGTAATAAAGGTTGAAGTTTCCTTGCCCTTCTTCATGGTCTTCACTTTTGTGTTATACCCTGATCTTCTCCTATATTGAATGTCATTCCGGTAGGGGGTTTTTTTGCTTGTCAGTCCATTTTTCCAAGCAATCATCATGAAAAACTCCCAAGTTATAATAATAATCCCTTGCAATTCCATACTAATATCAAAACACTCATTCCAACTAAGCTTGTACCCATACTACACAGGGGACAAATAAAAAAAAGTTCACATTGATTTTTTTCCATTTTCATTAATCAAATGGGCAAAATGCTAGTAATTATGTTTTCCAAAATAAATTGGGTAAACCATGCAAGTTGGAACCAAAACATTATTCCCATATTTGCAAGGAAAACATATATCTCCTTTTATGAATTAAAATTTAAAGTGCAAATTAAATTACTTCAACTTAATTCCCAATTGTAAAAACCCCAAACGAATAACTCATTTCAAAATTCCACAACATTTGAACTCTTGGAAACACCATTGCTTATCAAAACAAAACTGGCCTCAAAACCAATATCCAGAATTGAGAAGATCAGAGAACAACTACGAAGCATCCTGTAACCCAGAAACAGAAGACTAATTCAAACATACGAATGTGAAAAACGAAACCAACATACATAGTAAAGTAAAATTCATTTCCATTCCATAACGCATCAGTACTTACACGCCAGCGTCCTAATCCACTCAAGATCCAACAGAAAAAACAAGGCATAACAACAGGAAATACCAAAACGAAACCCTAACCCTAATACCCATCCCCCAAATTCAAGCACTAGTAAACTTCGTCACGGCCTTTGTCCCCTCAGACACGGCGTGCTTGGCCAACTCGCCGGGCAGCACAAGCCTCACTGCCGTCTGTATCTCCCGAGAAGTGATCGTGGGCTTCTTGTTGTACCTGGCCAGCCTGGACGACTCCTGAGCCAGCTTCTCGATCAGCACGGCGTCGTCGCATAGCATGCCCATGTCTCGAAACACGCAGGCGGCGGAGATTCCGAGGAAATTTCGGACCGATTCCCCGGCGGGCGGCTGGTGAGCTGCAAACTGGCGGGCTGCTTGTTGGGTGGTGGTGGTTTGGTGTTTTCTACTGGAATCTAGAGAGAGAGAGATGGGAATTGGGATAAAAAGAAACTTGTTATCCCACTCAGCAATTTTTGTCGGCATTCGTAGTTAAAAAAAAGGATAATGTTACTCACACAACAATTCAAATACAACAACTTACACAACCTCTCACATACATGTGGAGCCCACACATAATAGTGTGTGTGGAGCCCACATGCATGTGAGAGGTTGTGTAAGTTGTTGTGTTTGAATTGTTGCGTGAGTATCATTATCCGTTTTAGAAATAAAAAGAGAAATACTTGGTGCAAAGAAAATAGAAAAAGAAATGATTGTACATGAACGGCTCAGATGCACTGTACAATGAACCTGGACAGTTCATGTACATTTTAAAAGTATTTCTTTGCCAATTTTCCTTATACCTAGCACTCCTCGAATAAAAAACCACGTGAGCAAGTTGGTGGTTGGGTTACTAACACGTGGCGTGAGTTTATGGTAAACAATGCAGATAATGGAAAATGACTCATCATCAACAATTTACTACTCCCACCAAATATATCGACGAATTATTCAGATGCCGTTCCGCTAAAAAAATAAGTATTTATTTTTTAAATTAAAAATAATGTGTTATTGTGAGGGAATAATATCTCAATAAATAAATAATAATAATCTTAGCAGAACAGAGCTACAGAATTGTTTCAATACTACATATTCAACGTTAAAGTATCCCAAAGTTCCATGTGACACAATAGTGATTAAACAAATATATGTTACTCTCGTTCGAATTAAGTGGATCATGGCATCAATTTCAAATGCATCTGCTTTTGAATCTATTTTCAGAACATATATCTAAGTGTTGTGAAACTGATGGATGACAAAAGATTCACAATGATTGAAGCCATCAATTCTTCAGCAAATTAAGTTTGCAAATAAGAAACACAGTTGTAACAGTAGCGTATTAATTATACGTTTGATATTTCATCCTTATAAAGACAGAAGGGAAATTGCAATGAAAAAAAAAATCAGAAGTATCTGATTGATCCTGCTGATCAAATGGGTTTCTGATAGTTCTGGAAGAACTATATTTAACATATTTTGTGTTATCATTATCCTTATTTTATGTTCTGTTCTTTTGCTATTACCTTCGTTTTATATCACGTTATCAGCACGAATCTCTACCCGACTGAGAAGGTAATGGGTTACATTTCACATTCATATTTACCACTGTTTATGTTTGTCTATTACATGCGTACATAGATATTTAAATTACAAGTAAATTATTATTAACAAAGAAAAAATGTTCTACCAGAAGTAGTTCCCTAATGAATATTCAAAGTATTCTTGCTATTAATAAATTCCTGAAGTCAATTGAATTTTGACAACAATAAATACCTGAAGTATTTACTATCGAAAACAAGAGTACTCGAAGTACTTATTTATAAGCACATATAATACTTATACTACGAAATGAATTTCTTAAGGAGAGGATGTGCATTTAATATCTCATTCTTTATCTGCAATAAATTAACATCAACATGTTTTTATATCGCTCTTTGCATATGTTAACTTACGGATGTTGCAGGCTAGAAATCTTTTCATTTGCAAATTAGTGTAAGTCACATTATGCTTTGTGCATTTTGTTATTGCCTGACATTTTCCCTAATTAGTTAAACTTGTACCATTTACTTGATTGTCTTTTATTTCAACATCCATCTAAATTAATATTTCTAATTTTATAGACGATGTCGAACTACACAAAATTGGATTTCGCTGTATTAGACATTTCTGGAAGGAATTATTTGTCATGGATACTTGATGTGGAAAACCACCTCGATGCAATGGAACTTGGCAACACAATTACCAATGATAACGACGCATCCCTGAAGGATCGTGCGAAAGCCATGATCTTCATTCGGCACCATCTCCACGAGGACCTGAAGTCTGAATACCTTACAGTGAAAGACCCACTAAGTTTGTGGAATAATTTGAAGGAAATGTATGGGCACCAGAAGGCTGTAATCCTACCAAATGCTCGTTATCGCTCGTTGAATCTACGACTACAAGATTATAAATCTGTTAGTGAGTATAACTCTAATCTGTTCAAGATAGTTTCAATTTTGAAATTATGTGGAGAACAGATTTCTGAAAAAGATATGTTGGAAAAGACTTTTTCCACCTTTCACGCCAACAATTTGCTCCTATAACAGCAATACAGAGAGCGTGGGTTTGAGAAAAACTCAGATTTAATCTCTTGCCTTCTGGTCGCTGAACAAAATAATGAGCTATTACTGAGAAATCATGAGTCTCGTCCAACTGGTGCTCTACCATTCCCTGAAGCGAATAGAATCTCTTTTCTGAGTAATGGACAAGGTCGTGGTCGTGATCGTAGACGTGGTCGGGGTAGCCACAACCACCAAGTCCGTGGAGGATCTATTTAGAAATCAGGCAAGAATCCGGAGTATCCCCAGAAGTGGAATAAGTGGAATAGGTCGGAAGTGTCCAAAGAAAAAGGCAAGAGGGTGCTGAATAAACCCTCTAAGAATTCTGAGGATTCTTGCTACAGGTGCTGTGGGAAGGGTCATTGGTCGCGTACCTGTCGTACGCCAAAGCATTTGATTGAGCTTTACCAAGCATCGCTCAAGGAAAAAGGAAAAGAAATTGAAACAAACTTTACCGATCAAATTGGTCAGAACCAATCTGTTGACCCTTTTGAACCCATTGACATTCCGTCTTTCAACATTTCTGAATACCTGGCAGGACCTAGTGGAACCAAAGATGATTTCTTTGGTGATGGAGGTGATTATTCTGAATGGTCACAAGAATGATTGTGTGCTTAGCATATCTTGTGTTTCTACTTATATCAAAAATAAAGACATACTACGGTTATGTCTCAATCATCTTATGATGTAATAAAAATGCACTTATTCTATAATAATATTTTTTAAGTGTTTTTGATTATTTATTCATGAAACTTTTGAAATTATGTTTTAAATATAATAGGGGCATGGATACTAATCGGGCACTATCAAACACGAAGATAACTGGTGAAGATATTTATTTAGTAGACAGTGGTACAACACATACTATTCTCCGAGATTACAAATATTTCAAACAATTGACAAAGGTACAAGCGAACGTCAATACAATATCAGGTTCTACGAACCTAATTGAAGGTTAAGGAAGAGCAAATATTGTGTTAACAAATGGAACAAAACTAAGTATTGATAATGCTTTTTACTCTACCAGATCCAGAAGAAATCTGTTAAGTTTCAAAAATATACGTCGTAATGGTTACCATATTGAAACCATCAGCGACAGTAAAGAAGAGTATTTGCGTATCACTTCTTACGTATCTAGCCAGAAGCTAGTACTGGAAAAACTTTCTGCACTCTCTTCTGGGTAATATTATACGACGATTAGAACAATTCAATCGTATGCTGTTATGCACCAGAAGTGTACTAACCCAAAACTTTTCATGCTATGGCATGATCGCCTTAGGCATCCAGGTTCAATAATGATGCGTCGTATTATTGAAAATTCACATGGGTATCCGTTGAAGAACCAGAAGATTCTTTTGCCTCGTAATTATCCCTGTACTACTTGTTCACATGGAAAACTGATAATTAGACCATCCCTCTCAAAAGTCATTGTTGAATCCCCATCCTTTTTACAAAGAATTCAAGGGGATATTTGTGGCCCGATACACCCACCATCTGGACCATTTCGCTATTTCATGATTCTAGTTGATGCCTCAACCAAATGGTCACATACTTGTTTATTGTCTACACGAAATATTGCATTTGCTAAATTACTAGCCCAAATAATTAGATTGCGAACACAATTTTCAGACTACCCAATCAAAACAATTCGTCTTGACAATGCCGGTGAATTCACATCTCAAGCATTTAATGATTACTGCATGTCAATTGGTATTGATGTTGAGCATCCTGTTGCACACACTCATACTCAGAATGGTTTAGCTGAATCTTTTATTAAAAGACTTCAGTTGATTGCTCGACCATTGCTTATGAAAACAAAATTACCAGTTTCTACTTGGGGACATGCTATCTTGCATGCTGCATCTCTAATTCGTGTTAGACCAACTGCATATCACAAATATTCACCTACACAACTTGTACTTGGTCAACAACCGAATATCTCTCACTTAAGGGTTTTTAGTTGTGCTGTGTATGTGCCCATTACACCTCCCCAACGCACTAAAATGGATCCTTAACGTAGACTTGGTATATATGTTGGTTTCAACTCTCCTTCTATCATTAGATACCTTGAACCCTTAACAGGTGATGTTTTTAAGGCACGATTTGAGAATTGCCATTTTGATGAATCAGTATTCCCACCATTAGGGGGAGATAAGATGCAGCCAGAATCTCAACGAGAAATTATCTGGAATGCTTCGACATTATCTCATCTTGATCCTCGTACTAATCAATGTGAACTAGAAGTTCAAAGGATCATTCATTTGCAAAGTATTGCAAATCGGTTACCAGATGCATTCACTAACACAAAAAGGATAACTAAGTCCCATATACCCGCTGCTAACGTTCCTGCACGGATAGAAATTCCTGTAGGACAGACCATTTGTACAACAGCTGATGAATCTAAGACACGCCAAAAGCGTGGGAGACCAGTCGGAGCAAAAGATAAATTACCTCGAAAGAGGAAAATCCAAGGCAAAGAGATTGACGCCCCAGAAGTAGCTAGCACTCTCGAAGAGACCAAGCTAACAAACACAAGTGCTCCCGAAGAAACTAAACCTACAGAACCGGCAAATGAAAGAATGAATCTACCAATATTTTCTTGTAAGTTTGAATCTCCCAAAGAGAAGACTCCTGAAGAGGTGTTTCTTGAAGAGGAACAGGTACCTGCAAATAATGAGATCTCAATAAACTATGTGAATACGAGAGAAATATTGGATAGAAACAAAACCGTTGTCGACAACGTATTTTCGTTTAAAGTTGCTCTTAACATTACCAGAAGTAATGAGAACATTACTGGAAGTAACGAAGAAAGTGAACCACAAACTGTCGAGGAATGTCGACATAGGATTGATTGGCCTATGTGGAAAGGAGCAATTCAAGCAGAACTAAATTCTCTTGCAAAAAGGGAAGTATTTGGACCTGTTGTCCAAACCCCTGCAGGAATACAACCTGTAGGATATAAGTGGGTGTTTGTGCGAAAGCGCAATGAGAAGAATGAAGTTGTGCGATACAAAACACGACTTGTTGCACAAGGTTTCTCGCAGAGACTTGGAATTGATTATGAGGAGACATATTCTCCTGTAATGGATGGTATCACATTCAGATTTTTGATTAGCTTAGTAGTCACAAAATGTCTAGATATGCGTCTGATGGACGTAGTGACAGCATATTTATATGGATCACTAGATGCTAACATATACATGAAGGTTCCCGAAGGATATGTTATACCTGAAGCATGCAATTCAAAACCCCGAAGTGTTTATTCTCTTAAGCTACAAAAATCACTATATGGGTTGAAACAGTCTAGTCGTATGTGGTACAAACGACTTAGTGATTATTTGCTAAAGGAGGGATATGAAAATGATCTAATTTGTCCGTGTATTTTTACTAAGAAATCAAACTCTGGATTTGCGATTATTGCGGTTTATGTCGATGACTTAAATCTCGTAGGAACTCCGGACGAGCTTATAAAAACCGCAAAATATTTAAAAAGAGAGTTTGAAATGAAAGATCTTGGCAAAACGAAATTTTGTCTCGGCCTGCAGATCGAACATTTGCCAAATGGTATCCTAGTACATCAGTCGGCATACACGAAAAAAGTCCTGAAGCAATTTTACATGGATAAAGCGCATCCATTGAGTACTCCCATGGTAGTTCGATCACTTGATGTTAACAAGGATCCTTTTCATCCTCTTGAAGAGGGAGAAGATATTCTTGGTCCCGAAGTACCATATATGAGTGCAATTGGTGCACTTATGTATTTGGCAAATTGTACACAACCAGATATAGCGTTCTCAGTCAATTTGTTGGCTCGATATAGTTCCGCTCCAACTCAGCGGCATTGGAAAGGAATTAAACACATTTTCCGTTACCTCCGAGGAACGGTTGACTTGGGCTTATTTTATTCAAAAGGATCGACGTCACAATTAATTGGATATGCAGATGCTGGTTATTTATCGGATCCACATAAAGCCCGATCACAAACAGGATATGTGTTTACGTGCGGTGGTGCTGTCATTTCATGGCGTTCTGTGAAGCAAACGTTGACTGCTACTTCTTCTAATCACTCTGAAATCATCGCAATTCATGAAAGAAGTCGTGAATGTGTTTGGCTGAGATCAATGATTCAACACATTCGGGAGAAATGCGGATTATCTTCAATCAAGGATTGTCCAACAATTTTGTATGAAAATAATGCTGCATGTATCACACAAATCAAAGATGGTTATATTAAAGGAGACAGAACTAAGCATATATCGCCAAAATTCTTTTACACTCATGTCCTCCAAAAAAACGGTAATATTGATGTTCAGCAAATACGCTCCAGCGACAATCTGGCAGACTTATTCACTAAGGCATTACCAACTACAACGTTCAAGAAGCTCATAGCCAATATCGGAATGTGTCGACTCAAAGATTTATCATACACTGTTGAGGGGGAGTCAACAACTTGAAAATTATATACTGTGTGTACTCTTTTTCCTTCGCCAGAGGTTTTTCCCATTGGGTTTTCATTGGCAAGGTTTTAACGAGGCATACGTTTAATATTTTGTCATCCAAGGGGGAGTGTTGTGAAACTGATGAATGACAAAAGATTCACAATGATTGAAGCCATCAATTCTTCAGCAAATTAAGTTTGCAAATAAGAAACGCAGTTGTAACAGTAGCGTATTAATTATACGTTTGATATTTCATCCTTATAAAGACAGAAGGGAAATTGCAATGAAAAAAAAAATCAGAAGTATCTGATTGATCCTGCTGATCAATTGGGTTTCTGATAGTTCTGGAAGAACTATATTTAACATATGTTGTGTTATCATTATCCTTATTTTATGTTCTGTTCTTTTGCTATTACCTTCATTTTATATCACTAAGACCTTTAAAAATAATTATTTAGTTATTCGCTTTAGAGAAGCGCAAAAGGGTAATTTCACATACCAACTCACCTCAACAATTATTTACTAGGAATACGCAAAATGGACCCTTTAAACACACACACAATACCTAAACTCCCGATATGGGAGCCACATTTTTTGCTTGGGCATATAGTTCGTAATTAAAAGGTGAAAAAGTGCCATAAAGACTTGAGAGGAAAAGAAAAAGAAGAGAAAAGCTTAGGGAATGGAGATAACATATAGTCATATTCTTCCTCCGTCTCAATTTAATTTTCTCTCATTCTATTCTAACCGACTAAAAAATTAATTATATTTTTAAATTCGTAATAAATTTCATATCAAATATGAATTTTGTTTAATAGATCTCGATAAGTTCTCTAATACAATGTTTTCAAAATCACCTAAAATATTATAAATTACAAGATATAATCAATTGAAAAGTGACACAAACTCCTAAAAAGTACAATTCTACTGTTATAACTTTTTCAAACATGGACAAAAATAGACTGAAAAATGATTTTGACACCTCATTTTTTTTTATAATACTTTCTAGGATTATATTTACTAATTTCTAATAATTATATTAGAATAAAATAAAAAGACATTCATTAAAAAAAATCAAAATTATTTCCCAAATAAAAATAATAGTCCTTGATCCACTCTCAGGCTCCTTTCCGGAACCGATTCCGGAACCGAAAATAAGTACTTATTTTTTAAGAAGACAATTTCAAGCCCAAAAATAATATATTTATGCAAATAATTTTCTTAGCAATATGGATCTTATTTGATGATCTTATCGAAATCTTTTATACGGTGCAAAAAAAATAAAAAATTTATTTTTTATTTATATTATTCTTGAGTTTAAAAATGTGAAATAAATACTTATTTTTTAAGAAGATGTTTTGGAACAGGGCCTGATGTGACAAAAAAAGAAACCACTGCTATTATTGCAATCGGTTGTCTCCTTTCCCTCTTCCGTGGAGGCCTCGGTTTGAGTTCCACGAGGGGAGGGCTTTGGGAGTCAGGGCTATAAATAGCCTTTAAACCCCACATGCAAACTCTAACACCCCATTAATCCCCGCTAATATATACAATATTGCCAAAAAAAAATTATTTACTTTGTCCCCCTCGCTTTCCCTCCATTTACCCCCTCTTCTCTTGATGGACGTGTGTGATAGGTCTGTAAAAACGGAATTGGAAACTCGTAAGATACCTAATCCTCTTTTCTTAATGCTAATCCTCTGCCTCAAGTACGCATTGGGCAAATATAGTCTTTTAATGCTACAGTGGAAATCGAAATGGAAGTAAGTGATTTTAATCCAATCCCCTCTTGGCAAAACATACTATCAACAATCTCAGGTTCTTATATACTCTACAAATAAGAACATATAGAGGAAGACTGCGCTTCTTCTCATTCATAATCCCACTTCATTAGAGCATTCCAACCCTTACTCAACTGTTTATCCAAATTCCAGCAGAATTGTTTATTAATGGGTAGTTGTATAAGAAGCAACAGCTCTAAAGGCCACAAAGAGAGACCAGAATTTTTTTGACTCTAGTATAAACTGATGACAATAAATAACAAGTTTAAGAAACCAAAACGCCCAAATTTCTTTGGCTGCGATTAAATTTTTCGCCTGAGAATCAAAGCATCACATATTCACAAAGGCAATTAAATGAAAGAAGCAATGATATCATGTCCCTAGTAAAAGCAAAACTAAGAACTCAACTTGTTTATGTTGTTACTAAAACTTACTATTGAAGTTTTCAGGTAAGAACAAGTATATAGTTATCACTTATCAACCAGTCATGATTCCTGTGTTATACCTCCTACCACTGTTCATCAATATGTCCTTCCAATTTATTCAAGTTACTTATCTTGTTTCCTAATCTCAGCAGTTACCAGAACCAATATAACAACTAAACTCAACATCTAAGCAACAATTAAGGGCAGAACCTCAGCTTCCCATGTCCTACAACTAATTTTACAATACAATTGGGAAAAGATTAATAATATTACGAGAAAAGGGCAACATGTTTCTTCCCTTTCCCATGATCATCTTTGATAGAACGTCTTGTTAGATCATATTACTAGTGTGTAGAAAATTCTAATCACACGGATGAACCATCAAAGTGCAGAACCGCTGGTCTTAAGTTTAACTAGATCAGAAGAAAAAGAAAAAGGACAAAAGTTTATCAATATTTTTAAGATCACTACGAAGCACAAAATATAAGGAGAAACAAATCTGCAAACGAAATGTAAGCTTCATTACTTCTTGTGAACAACGAAAATTACATAACCCTAGAAAGCTGAAAGTACCATAAGAACAATCCTACAGATATATCTGAATTCCTACAGATATATCTGAATTCCTAGAAAACCTAACCGCCGAAGCCATAGAGTGTCCTTCCCTGCCTCTTGAGGGCGTAGACCACGTCCATCGCCGTCACCGTCTTCCTCCTGGCATGCTCGGTGTAGGTCACGGCGTCACGAATGACGTTCTCCAAGAAGATCTTGAGAACACCACGGGTCTCCTCGTAGATCAGCCCAGAGATCCTCTTCACGCCTCCCCTCCTGGCGAGCCTGCGAATGGCGGGCTTGGTGATGCCCTGGATGTTGTCCCTCAGCACCTTCCTGTGCCTCTTCGCTCCTCCCTTTCCCAGCCCTTTACCTCCCTTGCCCCGACCAGACATTTTTCCAAGTGATTGAAAGAGAGAGAGATCTGATGTATTTCTAGGGTTTCGAAAGGAAGACGATGGAATGCTTGATTTCAGATTGATGGCCAATTTGGGGGCAATTTATAGATAAGTAGAATTCGGAAGGGGGTTGATCTCTCTCGTTGGTTTTGGTTTTAATCGGACGGCGTAAAAGGTCGATCCGCGTCGAGGGGTTAGAATCGATGTGAGTCGTTGATTTTCTCTGAATCGACGGTGAAAAGTTTGAAAAGGAGGGATGGTTTTGGCGGTTTTATGAAAGCGAAAAAAAACAAATTCTGCGCTTTTTGATTTCGAAATTTTCAAATCTGTTTCTTTCTTTTGGACACTTCGGAATATAATTTTCAGATCTATTTCGAGATGAAAATAATACGCGCGTAGGCTCCGTTTGTTTTTCGGTAAAATGTTTTATCTATTTTTCGGTGTTTAATTGAGTAAAAAATAAAAAAAATATTTTACATGTAAAACATTTTTCATTAATTGAATGAAAATGACTTTCCTTTAAATTTTCCTTAAGTTATTTTCCAAAATGAAACCCGCTGCATTCTATGCCAATTCTCACTGCTTATTTCTTCGATCGTCAGCCCTGACTCACGTTCACTTCAAATATTCTCACATCTCTCTATCATTTAAGCCCCCGTCTAGATCTCTCTACACAATTTTGTTGATTTCTGAAAATATTTTTAAGTGTCAACTAAACACTTAAAAATAAAAGTTTTAAATTTATTTTTTTTGAAAAATATTTTTCATTGTAAAACATTTTACATTGAAACAAAAGAAGCCTTAATGTAAAATAAAAAAAATGAATAGGCCAACAATTCAAAAAAAAAATTGGAAACTAACCCTTCAAACAAAGAAAATTGGATAGCCCAACAATTCAACCAAAAAAAAAAAATGTTTTCTAACCATTCAAAAGAAGAAAATTTGAATATTAACCATTCCACAAAAAGATAAGCTACCAATGTCCAACCAAACTTAACATTTTTACATTTCATATTTTATAATAAAAAAACATAATATAGCACTTAAAAAAACAATTTTTAAAATTTTTATTATAAATTACTTCCTCTGTCCTAATTTAACATTACTTTTTGAAGTTCATATCAATTTCTAATTGATTATATCTTGTAATTTATAATAATTTATGTAATTGTGAAAATATAATATTAAAAATTAATGGAGATCTATCAAATAGATCAAACAAAATATATATTGAATATAAAATTCATTACCGATTTAAAATTATAAATAATTTTTTTAATCTAATTTAAATAGAACGAGAGACTATAAAATTGAGACAGAAAGTTAAATTATTAGTAAAACTAAATTATTATTGCTTAATTTTGAAAAAGTAATTAATTTTACTAGATTTTGCAATTATATACTTAATCTAATTAATAATTTGAGTTTAATACTGCACAAGAGCAAAAAAGTTATTTGACAGATTTTTACATTATCCACTTTTATCTCCCATCCAAACCAAGTATTCTAAATGAATCCTTTTTTATCTCCTCTCCATAAAAAATCACTTCAATATAGCTCACCTTCCATTATTAATACCCCTACTACTTTATTCTCATAAATAATATCCCAAAACTCATCCTGCATCTAATCGGCCCCTAAGATTGGTGCTTATTTCTCACTTTATGAGTCAAGTCATTTTCTTACAATATATCACCTTTAATTCAAAAAATAAGTATTAATTTTTTTAGCTAAATGGAGCCTAAACCTACTTCATTAGGGCATTCCAACCCTCACTCAATTGTTTATCCAAATTTCAGTCAAATATTTATTAATGTCAAGGTTGTAAAGTTAAAAGAGAGAAAGTAGACATCAAAATTTAAGTCTCCATTAGTTTAGTTAAAATTTTGATTAAAATTCAATTTGGTTATGAGATAAAATACACAATTGTAATAAAATTTACTCCCTCTATCCCATAATATTTATCCAATCTTCAAAACAAAAACGTAAAAATAATATAATTTTTACAAGAAAAATTCAATTTTTTTTCAACAGTTCACTATTTAGAGCACCAACTCTTAACCAATCTAAGCCTCACCTAATTACCAATCTCCCAAAACTATAATCTCAATAACTAATCCAAACAAGCAAATCCACTTCGGAAAAACCAAGTCCAAACGACACAAAAGTGCTTGTTTAGATCATTCATCATGACATGATTTTGGAAGACGTTTTGAGTTTTAGAGATAGTTAAATCAAACGAAATCAGCAGAAATACTGATTGAGAGCAGATTGTGGGTTACGCATAAAATTCAGATCGCACAAATGAACCATCAATGTGCTGAATCGTTGGTCTCAAGTTTAACTGGATCCAAAACTAAAAAAACGCACCAAGGCCCAGAAATCAAGTTCATCCCCATTCTTAGCAACCAAACGGAGATTACGAAGCACAAACTATAAGGAGAAAGAAATCTTCAAACGAAATGTGTGCTCCATTACTTGTAAACAACGAAAATTACAGAACCCGAGAAACCTTTAAAGTACCATTAGAACAATCCTATAGGGAGGGATAGACATATAAAAAGAGAACACTGCAATAGCTACAGATGGATCGGAATTCCTAAACAACCTAACCGCCGAAACCATAGAGGGTCCTTCCCTGCCTCTTCAGGGCATAGACCACGTCCATGGCCGTCACTGTCTTCCTCCTCGCATGCTCGGTGTAGGTCACGGCGTCACGAATGACGTTCTCCAAGAAGATCTTGAGAACACCACGAGTCTCCTCGTAGATCAGCCCACAGATCCTCTTCACGCCGCCCCTCCTGGCGAGCCTGCGAATGGCGGGCTTGGTAATGCCCTGGATGTTGTCCCTCAACACCTTCTTGTGCCTCTTCGCTCCTCCCTTCCCCAGCCCCTTGCCTCCCTTGCCGCGACCAGACATTTTTCAAAGTGATTGAGACAGAGAAATCTGATGTATTTCTAGGGTTTCGAAAGGACGACGATGCAATGCTTGATTTGAGAATGATGGCCAATTTGGGGGCAATTTATAGATAAGTAGACTTCGGAAGGAGGTTGATCTCGCTCGTTGGTTTTGGTTTGAATCGGACGGTGCATAGGGTCGATCCGCGTCGCGTGGTTAGATTCGATGTGAGTCGTTGATTGCTCTGAGTCGACGGTGAAAAGTTTGAAAAGGAGGAGGGATGGTTTTGGCGGTTGTGAAAAAACAAATGTGATGCGCACTGCGCCTTTTTTGATTTCGAAATTTTCAGATGTAGTTTCGATATGAAAATAATACGCGCCTTGTTTAACCCTAGGGCTTCAAATTTTGAGGGGAACCTTGACTCTGAACCCAATGAAATTGATATTCTGATTAAAATAAAATAAATTTGTTATTGAGATCAGTGGAAGAAACATTGAAAGATCTGTGATTCAAGCCACAACCCAATGCTTTTGGTTGTTTCATTCAAGCATCTAGACATGAAACCTGAAGGTTTTGTTGTGTCGTATGTTCGTGTCACGTCCTAACCTCAAAAACATATACAATCCGATCATCAATAGCTTACTAATCAAATCGAATAACTTTGACGTGCATATTCAAAGTGTATTTCCTATTCATTTGTTGAAAATAAACTTGATTTGCTTATTGAGTTTCTGTCTAATTTGCTTGGGTTTTTCAAATTATATTTTCAACCTCACAGGATATAACATGAACAGATGGCATAGTAGCCTACTACGCTCAAGGCACAGTAAGACACTCTAGATAAGATAGATAAGCTCTATGATTTACAATTTAAAGTACATCACTTTAATGGGGTGTTTGGGAGCCTACTTTTTGGCTTTTCATTTTCAGCTTTTTGGCTTTTTGGATTATGGTCAGAATGTATTTTGAGTATGGTAAAGTGTTTGGGAGATTTGTGCAGAATGTATTTTGAAAATGTAATAGTGTTTGGTAGATGATTGTTGAGAATGAAGTATGGGTTGCATTTTTACCATATTGCCCTTTGTCTTCTTATACCAAGTGGACTTGCGTTTTTTTTTTTTTCCAATTTTTTTTTACTTTATTATTGAATAGTTTTTATGGGCTGTCTATTGAAGTCTATTATTATTCTAAATTACTGTTTTATTTTTGCCTTCTTTTTTTTTTGTGTTTTTTCAGATCCGTTGTATGCCTTTGGCCTTTATATTATTGTGTTAAAATAATTATTTTTGATATGTAATTTTTTTCCTTTTTTTTAATTTAAGGAAGACATTTGGTATTTTTATTTGGTATTTTGGATTTCAAATAATAAGACCAATGTTTACAAGTAACACTTTAATTTAACAACAAACACATAACATAAATATAAAACAAAATAAAAAGTACAGTCCGAATCAAAAAAAAATAATTGAATTATGGTTTTTCCTGGTCTCTCTCTTTTCTTCGGCCAGGCGGCAGATTTGGTAGAGCAAAGACAGGCAGATGGTCAGGCGGCAGATTTGGTAGAGCAAAGAGAGGCAGAAAGGTGTGGATAAGGAGGGAGGGGTAGATTTGGTAAAATGGCAGGACTATTAAGGGTATTTTCGTAATATAAACTCAAAATCCGAAAATGAGAATCCCAAAAACTCCTCAAACCCAGATTTTGGTTTTTGGCTCCTAAACCCATAATCCGAAAATCCATTCTCCCAAAATCCATTTTCAAAATCTGTTGCCAAACACCCATAATCCGAAAATGGGAATCCAAAAATCCAATAATCTACTTGCCAAACACCCCCTTTGCTTAGGTGAAGAAAGAATTGTGGGCACGCGCCCCAAAATCCCAAGATTTTGGTTGTGAAATTTATTGGGAGCGGCCCTCTTTGAAAACGCGTGGCGAAACGCTTCGATTCAGAGTCGCCATTTGGGTTTTAGCGGTGAAACACCCAAGGAACCGAGCTCGAGAACGCTTTGCTACGTTTGCTTTGATTTGAAAAAGGCGGAGACTGGTCCGTCGTCACCTTCGATATCTGTGGTTCGGGAGCTAGGTTACGAGAGGGGAAGGGTTTTATGGCACCCCTCTCGCCCAATCCGGAGATCGGTCTCTACTCGGGCATTTTGTAAAACGTTTGCATTTTTCTCTCTTTTGATCATTTTTAAGCCAGTTAGGGCGGGGGAGCAGTTAATGGGGGTTAATACTGTTAACAGCTTGCAGTTATGATGACAAAAATGTTTATGGATGATGATTTGCTTGGATTAAACTAACATGAGAACATAGATTGAGAACAAGCACTGTGAAGGGCTTCAATGAAATGGTGTACGCTGTCTCTCAGATGTGTGAACAGACGACATACTAGCGTGCACTGGCCAGGCCACTGCACGCCACCATGGCCTGCATACGCCATCTCAGTACCGGCGTACACCACCCTTCCTCATTCACAGTCTTTGTTTGCAACCCTCTGGGCTCTGGAATGGACCAGCGCACACCCAGGGCAAACCACGCAATTTATAAGACAGTCATATTTACAGATACAGATGTAAGAAATGGCTAAGAGCCAGACAAATAGACAAGCAACCCCATAAATAGAGTGGGGGGATAACAGGAGGCCAGAATTGAACTATGATGTAAGGGCTAGGCACTGGACCCCAACATACATGCCGTACGCCGCTATTGCATGTTGTCCAGTGTTTGGCTTTACATCATCTAGGCTCTGGAACATGACCAGAAGCACCCCAGAGGCCTTATAAAGCAAGAAAGGTACAGGTATTGAAAGCCATGTTTAAGCAGCTCTAAAATACAGAAAACAATAAACTGGTTATTAGCATGCTAAGGTGATGGCAGACAAAATGTAAGCAAATAAACAGACAGCACATGATCCCCACGCCAGCAATGCACGTACAGCCATAGGTGGCGTACGGATTGATGAAGCTGGCGTGCGCCATGGTTCGTCTCTTACGATTGATTTATTTTACCAGAAAGAGGCCTGGACTAGTATCAGTTACTAGCCAGAACCCTTTCTGGTTCCCCTCAGGGGCATAAAACAGAAAGCCACGCAAAGGTGGTATACCTTTCGTGCAAGAGATGGAAAGGTGGTTTGCTTTGAGAATTGAAGATGGAGGATGTATAGTGACTGATCAGTGGTGTGGGGTGTGAAATGGTTCTCTATCTCTCACTCTTTCAATGGAGAGCAAGAACAAGAGAGGGAAGAGAGGAAAGAGTTGGCTTCTTTAATGTAGTTAACCCCTTGCAAATGAATGCAAGGGGGGTATTTATGGAGGGAATGGCCAGAGAATGGGGGGCCTGGTCAACTGTGGTTAAGGCTTGGTTGAGTGAAGGAGGGGGGAGTCTCATGCATTTAATGCATGAGACTAGGTGATGGCTTGGGTAGGAGAGAGAGAGGACGTCCTCTGCAGAAACAATGATCAGGAGGCTCCCCGTCGTACTGAGATGGTTACAAAGTCTCGAGCTCGTGACAGAAAAGCGGTGATTTTACCGGCCTTGACCTTGCGTACGCCAACCTTGGACCGCTGTGCGCCAGGTCAAATTGAGTCAACGGTCGATGTCCGACACGTGGCGATTTGTTGGCGCACGCCAAGTAGAACCTGGCGTATGTAAGTAGGGTTTTGCTGGGGTTTATCTGGCTCTGGATTTGAAGGGTTTGAAATGGGTTTGAAAATGAGTTTGAA
This sequence comes from Rhododendron mucronatum var. ripense, assembly GCA_019656295.1. Taxonomy (NCBI): domain Eukaryota; kingdom Viridiplantae; phylum Streptophyta; class Magnoliopsida; order Ericales; family Ericaceae; genus Rhododendron; species Rhododendron mucronatum. The sequence continues at coordinate 409,453 of BPLT01000178.1, forward strand.
AATGGGGGGAAAGTTCAACACTCAAAACTCAAAACCTTCCATCGACCCACAATGTTTTCGACATTTTATCATCATCGGGGCAACAAAGACAATGAAAAAAAAACTAATCCGAACAGTCCAGAAATGGGTGTCTACAAGAATAACCAAATCCATTTAAGAATAAGGAAATTCTGATTTTGGGTGATGTTGATGCACGTTGAGAATGGAGTTTAAGAAATAAAAATAATTTTTTATTAGGACAGAAAAATGATTACTTGTATCATTTTTTTGTTTAACCCAACTACACTTGTGTTTTATAGTGAGTTAAAGCAAGTTTACCAGCTACTTTAAAATAGCTATAAAGCTATTTTAGCTCATAAAAAGAGGAAAAACATTATTAGAGCAAGTTTATCAATTGTTAGGTAAAAATGCTACAACAGTGCATTTTTTTCATTTTATCTACCCACATCTCTTTCAATACTACACCAATACTATCTATTTAACCTATTCTCTATTAAAATATTTTCTTTTTCTTTTTCTTTTTCTTTTTCTTTTCTGGGAAGAGAGAGAGAGAACAATTAATAAAATAACATACACATGGTGAATAGTGCTTAGCTATATTTACCTAAGCACTGTTCATAGATGGGTTTTACCTAAGCCTTTACCTAATCTAGTGGAATGCTCATTTGGAGATTTTGCTTACGTAAAAAGCTATTTTACCTCAACTGATAAAGTTGAGGAGTTAAACAAGGGGCCAATTTGCCTCCATCTACAGTTGTAAGCTATTTTTAGCTTACAACTGTTCACAAGCAACCCATTTTTTTATTGTTTCTTCTCTCTCTCACTATATCTCTCTGTCTATTAATATTTTAATAAAAAATAGTTAAAATAGATTGTATTGGTGTAGTGTTAAAAAAATATGAGTATGTAAAATGATAAATATGCATTGTTCAAGAGCTTTTTTAGCAAATGACTGGTAAACTTGCTCTTACTTTAGTAGTAATTTTTCAATAGTAGCTCAAAGTCTTTTCAGAATCTGCAAGAAATTCGGTATTTGAGGTTGACTCTCTAGTTTAGGTGCTAAAATTTTGAGAATGAAGAGACTCTTGTGAGTCTTGTGCATGCCCTTGCATGGTCATGGGTTGATCTCTAAACAAAACAACCGTGAGAAAATTACCCAAAAAAAAAACAACCGTGAGATCATGCTTTTGGGTTCGTGAGGATATGCCGATATGGGGCATTAACAAAGCAAACACCCTTTCCCAAAGAACTAGCCCAAAAATGAGATGCAAATTATCTGTACCGTGTATTCATGCACCAAAAATGATATTGGTATGGTAACACAATGGTGATGAACCAAAATCCAGAACTTGATTAAATTTTTGCATTTGGTGGACCGTGGACGGTTGGACATTGGCTCCAGTAGTGTAATAAAGGTTGAAGTTTCCTTGCCCTTCTTCATGGTCTTCACTTTTGTGTTATACCCTGATCTTCTCCTATATTGAATGTCATTCCGGTAGGGGTTTTTTTTTTTTTGCTTGTCAGTCCATTTTTCCAAGCAATCATCATGAAACACTCCCAAGTTATAATAATAATCCCTTGCAATTCCATACTAATATCAAAACACTCATTCCAACTAAGCTTGTACCCATTCTACACAGGAGACAAATAAAAAAAAGTTCACATTGATTTTTTTCCATTTTCATTAATCCAATGGGCAAAATGCTAGTAATTATGTTTTCCAAAATAAATTGGGTAAACCATGCAAGTTGGAACCAAAACATTATTCCCATATTTGCAAGGAAAACATATATCTCCTTTTATGAATTAAAATTTAAAGTGCAAATTAAATTACTTCAACTTAATTCCCAATTGTAAAAACCCCAAACGAATAACTCATTTCAAAATTCCACAACATTTGAACTCTTGGAAACACCATTGTTTATCAAAACAAAACTGGCCTCAAATCCAATATCCAAAATTGAGAAGATCAGAGAACAACTACGAAGTATCCTGTAACCCAGAATACAGAAACAGAAGACTGATTCAAACATACGAATGTGAAAAATGAAACCAACATACATAGTAAAGTAAAATTCATTTCCATTCCATAACGCATCAGTACTTACACGCCAGCGTCCTAATCCACTCAAGATCCAACAGAAAAAACAAGGCATAACAACAGGAAATACCAAAACGAAACCCTAACCCTAATACCCATCCCCCAAATTCAAGAACTAGTAAACTTCGTCACGGCCTTTGTCCCCTCAGACACGGCGTGCTTGGCCAACTCGCCGGGCAGCACAAGCCTCACCGCCGTCTGTATCTCCCGAGAAGTGATCGTGGGCTTCTTGTTGTACCTGGCCAGCCTGGACGACTCCTGAGCCAGCTTCTCGAATATATCGTTGATGAAGCTGTTCATGATCCCCATGGCCTTGCTCGAGATCCCGATGTCCGGGTGGACCTGCTTCAGCACCTTGAAGATGTAGATCTTGTACGTCTCCACGCTCTTCTTCGACCTCTTCTTCTTCTTCTCGCCGGCAGCGGCGGAGGCGTCCTTGGGCAGCTTCTTCCCGGCCTTGGGCTTCTTCTCCGCCGGGGCCTTCTCGGCTGCGGCGGTCTTCTTCTCCTCCGCCGGCTTCTTCTCTGCGGGCTTCTTCTCAGCCTTGGGTGCCATTGAAATTAGGAGAGAGAGTACTTGGGAATGTTTGGGATTGTGGAAAGAGACAGAGGAAAGCAAGAGAAGTTTGTGGTGTGGGGAATCGAATAGAATGCGGTTTGTATTTATAGGTGTGCTTCTTGTGTTTTGATTGGAGGATTTAAGTTTGCAAGGATAGGTGAGCTGTCTTCCGATATTACCGTTGATTTTCTTTGGTTCGAAGAAGTGGAAATCGACGGCTTGGAAAGGATGCGTGGATGAAGATTGTGGGGCCGGCTTAAAAAGCGGCAAGGTCTCGTATCATTGGTTGGATTTCTGAAACTCTTGGATCGATGACGTGGAATTTTGCGGATTTAAAAGTGCTGGGCTAATTTCGCTTTTGTTTTTTTATTTAACCTTGAATGAAAAACGAAGATCAGGTCACACCGTTTGAACAAAAAAAAAAAACGGATTAGCAAAAATATACTCCAATTTTGTGCTAGAAATCCTAAATATACATGATTATAACAAAATTTAACTTCATGGCACTCTGTCACATTTTATTTTGTTGTGATTTGACTTGAAGATGCAATATGTCCACCACACCACCACATTCATTCAGTACCTCTCCGCCGCCGACCTTCCACCGCCACAACAAAACATATCAACCATTAGTAAAACTAAAAAAATGAACAATTTCAAATAGTATGTCAATTTTTCTTATCTTCGTATCAACCATTTTCCTTAATTCAACTCCAACTAGTTTTATAAAGCCAAGTTCTTTCATCACCACACATTTTGCTAGAGCCCGCCATAAAATGTGTGGAAAAAGCCAACACAAAGGTACAGTGAGCAGGGAGTTTCGACACCCACTTGCCATGCCCTAGGGACACCGAATAATCACTCAAAAAGCCAATGAGGATGAGGTGGTATGGGCAAATTTCTCGTAGAAAAATAGTTCACAAACTTTGTGCACCTTTTGGTTGGTCTCTTCTTTATCGAACTAGTTTTGTTGATGGCTTTATTATAAAATATTTCACTCAAACTGATGTAAAATATGTGGAGGCCCAATTTCTTGATCAATTGGACAAGTCGAAACCTCGGAAGTCCAAACATTGTTTAATTGTCAGTTACTGGATATGGCAACTTTTGAACGAGCTCAGATCGGGCCAAAACTTGGTGGGCTGACTTATTTTCGCTCTACGGTTAATACCAACAGGGGAACTTCTTGGCCGGTTCTGTCTAGGTGAAGAATAGCCTACTAAGTCATGCCCAAAGAGTTTATAGCCCAGTAAGTCTTCTTTCATTATTTTTGTTGACAAAAATACCCCTCGTAAAAAAAAGGTGTTTGGAGAGAGACGATCCAACTGCCACCACCCCACCACCACTGCCACCGCCATCGCCCCCACCATAACAACCACCACCCACACCATCACACCACCACCACCATATCGCTACCGTAACCACCACCACCATAATTAACAGTCTTAATTTTTGTCTCTAAATTAACAATCGACTCATACAACCTCATACACCGCCACCAGTACCACCACCACCATCACCACCATGCCACCACCACCATCGCCACCATAATCACCACTACCACGCCGTCGCCGCCACAATTAACAGTGTTAATTAACAGTTAACCATATAACCTCCTATACCCCCACACCACCACCGCCGTCGCCACCATGACCACCACGCCACCACCGCCATGATTAACAATGTTAAATTCTATCTAAATTTATAATTAACAGTATTAAATTATATCCAAATTTATAATTAACAGTGTTAATTTTTCTCTAAATTAACGGTGTTAATTTTCATATAAATTTACACCACATCTAACAATGTTAATTAGCCGCGACAAGAACGGCGATTGCAGTTCCAAACGGAGGCGGCGGAGGCATCAACGTCCATGGAAGCGGTGGACGGAGATGGCGGCGGAGGCATCGACGTCCGTAGAGGCCGGGGGGGTGTGGAACGGCAAGAGTAGTCGTAGATGGCGATGGAGCTAAGACGGGCGGAGGAGTGGCCGGTGGCGAGGCTGAGACCAGTGGAGGAGTAACCTGTGGTGGCGAGGCTTACTAGAGATCTTACTATAGAGAGAGAGAGAGAAGGGATTGGGGGGGGGGGGGGGGGGGGGGGAGCTGGGCTGCATTCATTTGAAACCCTAAATGATGAGTTGCGCTCATTTGTTGATATTTAAAGCGGTATAAAGAAGTAAAATCACACTCATAGGACTTAGTGAGCATTGCACTTTTTCCCCATAGGACTTGGTAGGCTATGCAATCCAATATTAGGACCGGCCCATAATTAACTCGTACTAAGCCCTAGTTGATGATTGATGGTATTTTTCGGCCTAATTCCTTCGTTTAGGCCTCCAATTGGACCTTTTTGCCGTTTTAGAAAATATTTGTTTTGTTAATAACATTTAGCATATAATTCCGTAAAAGTTGATTCTTTTTTGGAAAGTCATGTGTTTTCTTTCCTTTTTTTGATTTTATTATTTTCCCCATACTTGGGAATTTTCGTTTTTGAGTTATGATTTTGCTAGGGTTACGTTTTTTTTTTCCTATAAAAAGGATTGTAACATAATATTTATGCAGCTTTTGTCAATAATATTCAGATTTTGTCTCTTTCTCTTGTGGACTCGAGTTTTATCATTCGTTTAATTAGTATGTAACTAATCTCTTTGTTAATTCCATTGCATCACAAACAGTTAAAAATAAAGATAATCAAGAAAAAATACCTCTAAATAGATAAACAGTTTGTAAAGCAAAAAGTATAAAACTAATTCTATATGTGTATTTTTGAAATATATACAAGTGTGTATGTTTATATATCTGCATAATTTCATAATTATGCTAATTTATACAAAAATAATTTAATTTCGAGTGGGGGCACGTGCCCTTGCATGCCCCGCGTAAGTTCGTCCCTGACTAAGGGGTGGCGTAGGTCCGTCCCTGACTATGGGGGGTGGAGTACGGAGAGCACTCAAGGAGTGAGCATGGTCTGGATTGATTTGATTTTCTAATAACCCAAAAATCAAACCACTACTTAAGGATTAAGATTTTGGAGAACCAAACCAACCCATAAAATTCATAGAACTAAACCAACCCATATCATTAAATGCAATTTGGTTTCGATTTTTAACCACGATTTGCTTGAAATTGAGATATTATCGCCATTAACTATTTGAAATAATTAAAATTGCATACGATGACTTATATTAAAACTAGCTAGTTTTATTAAAATCGCCAAAACTCACTAATATCAACCAATTAAATAATAGTAGAATATAAGTAATTAATGAATGAATATATACATTAAATAGAGTATTTGATTAGAAAATTAGTTACCAAACGAAAAGAGTGAGAAATCATGGACCATGTTCGGTTGAGGATTTGAATTTTGGACTCTAAACTGTTGTCTTACTCCAAAATTTACTAATTACCCATTTCTCAAATCATTACTTTCATTTTTATATATATCTGTCTTCAATCATTACCCCTATCTCTCTATCCCAATCATTATAAATTCAAGTCCAAAATCTAAATCCAAAATCCCCAAAACGAACAAACCCGACTAGGTGCATTCTTTTGGCATTAACTTAAACTTAAAATAATAATTTTGTTTTTATTTTTTTTTTTGCATTTGTTAGTTTTGTGCCAAACTTTTATCGACTATTGATTTGGCTCGACGAGAGAAATCGGAAAAGTGAAATATCTTTACTTTTACCAAAGTATAAGTAAAGATACTTTGAGAAATAACCATTTTTTAGTGCAATGTTATTTCTCAAAATATTTAGGTAAAAGTGAATTTTTTTGACTTTTCTCATTCGTCTCATTGAGAATCAAATAGTTGACAAAAATTTGGCGCAAAAACTAACAAATGTGAAAAAAATTTAAGTATGGACAAAATTACTATCGTTTTAAGTTTAAGTTAAGACCAAAAGAATGGTAAGTATAAAATGTGTATGTTTACTGTATTGAAATTGAAATAGGTTATCACATATAGCAGTTTTCTTGGAAGCAAAAGAATAAGGTGGTGAAAAATTAATTTTATTTAATATATCTAACCAAATTATTGTATGTCTGTGTTATACAATTTGGATCGATTTAGAACCAACACTATTAACGCAAATTCACATGTCAACCCATTTAACATAGTTTCTAGGGAAAAAAACTGAAATGGTCCCTGTAGTTAAGTGTTTGTGTCAACTTGGTCCCTGTAATTGTAATTGGCTCGATTTACACTCTGTACTTTCCATGTTGTTCCAATTTGGTCCAATTACTAACATCCGTTAGTCCGCCGTTAGTCATTTTAACAGCAAAATCAAATGGCCCCCTTTTTTGGGGTTAAAACAATAATTCTCTCATTTCTCTCTTGCCTTAATATTAGGGGTGTGCACGGGTCTGGTTTGACCCCCGAATCCGACATATCGTGAAACAAATGTTTTAGGCCCGCAAACCGAACTGAAAAGGGATAAGATACGTCCGCAAGCCCAATTCTTTACGTCGGGTCGGGTCGGGTCCGATCAAAAACTGAATTATTCTTTATGAATTGGTCTAGTCGGGTAAGAAACACATCAATCCGAACCCCAAACAGAAATCTGATTTTTAACAGAAAATAAACCCGTACCCATCCAAACCACATGTTCAACCTCGCCTGAGACCTTTCAGGTCGGGTCCGCGGATGAACGGATTTTTTGCACATGCCTACCTAATTTACCTTTAAACCAAAATATAGCTCATTCTTCCATTCTCCATTGATAAGGAAGCACCTGAGAAGAAATTTGGTTATAGTTTTCTACAAAGAGTTACCCTCCAATTCAGCATTTTCATGATCAGCCATGAGGCAACATAACTACTGGTATTATCTACTTGTTCAACTTGTGGACAAATATTGAGATGTCTTATTTTTCTGCATAGTACTGAAAAAAACATATAGAACCATATCCAAAAGTCACAACATGACATAGATCCAAAAATCACAAAATGATAAAAAAAACTATGTTCAAAAGTCAAAATATTACATACACTTAGGGGTTGTTCAGCTAAATATGCCAAGTGACTTATTTTTTTGTCATTATTCAATTTTTTTTTTCCTTATTTGTTAGTTTTTTGTCAAATTTTCGGAGATTATTGCTTCGCCATGACAAGAGGAACCTAAAAAATAAAAAATTACTATCGAAATCCAATTTTTTTTAATAAAGACGAAAAAATTGGCTTATTGGCTTATTTTTGTCTTTATTTAAAAGGACTAACAGCAGTTAGCAATTGGACCAAATTGGAACAAAATGGAAAGTACAGAGTGTAAATCGAGTCAATTACAACTATAAGGACCAAGTTGACACAAACATTTAACTACAGGGACCATTTCGGTATTTTTCCCTAGTTTCTATGGTTTGTTCTCTTTACACTATAGATCTCTCTTACTTTCAACATTTTTCTCTCTATTTCTCTATACTTATTACTCCTACTATTCTTCAAAACGATATATAAGTACTTATTTTTTTAAAAAGTAATTTTAAGCTCAAAAATTATGTGCTTATACAAATAATTTTTCTATCAATATGGATTTTATTTGATAGATCTCATTAAGATCTTTAATACGGTGCAAAAAAAAAGTTGAAAAATTATTTTTCGTTTACATTATTTTTGAGTTAAAAAATATGAAATAAGTACTTATTTTTTAAAAATGTGTTCTGAAACGGAGCCTAAACCAAACATAGCATTAAAATTTTAAAATCAGGGCCATACCACGTCACTGAAAATCCGAATCAAACTTTTCAATTTCAGATCACATCCCAGTGACACTGATCAGCTTCCCTGCTTCAGAGTTCCAATATCTCTCGTCTCTTTCACCATTGCCAAATAGCTTCAAAACTCTCAACTTCAACCCCCACAAAACCACAAAATGAAGCTCTTCCGTCCCCACCGTCCCTTCACATACCCCAATTACCAAATCAAACCCATTTCTACCCCTACTTCCACCACCGCCACCACCCTCTCCGACCACCTCGACAACGACGAAAAATTCGTGTCCCACCTCCTAAACATCGTACGAGGCAAGCAGAGCTGGAGGATCGCGCTCTCCAATCCCTTCGTTTCCAGCAACCTAAGGCCGCGCCACGTGGAGCAAGTCCTGGCCCAAACCCTAGACGACTCCAGGTTAGCCCTACGCTTCTTCAACTTCCTGGGCCTCCACAACAACTTCACCCACTCCACGGCGTCGTTTTGCATCCTCATCCACGCCCTGGTCCGGTCCAACCTCGTCTGGCCCGCGTCCTCAGTCCTGCAAACCCTAATTCTCCGCGGCGGGTCGAATAATCCGGCCCTCGTTTTCGAATCGCTGTTGCGTTCGTACGAGAGGTTCGGTTTCGTTTCGACTTACGGGTTTGATTTGTTGGTTCAGAATTACGTGCATTACAGGAGGGTGTTAGACTCTGTTGTGGTTGTGAGGCTTATGTGTGAGTGTAGAATTCTGCCTGAAGTTAGGACCTTTAGTGCTGTTTTGAACGGTTTGATCCGGATAAAGCAGTTTGGTATGGTTTTAAGTTTGTTTCATGAGATTGTGGGTATGGGTTTGAGGCCAGATGTTTATTCGCGCACGGCCGTGGTTCAGAGTTTGTGTCAGTTGAAGGATTTCATTGGAGCTAAGGAAATGATTTGGTCGATGGAGTCGAATGGGTGTGAGTTGAGCGTTGTGACGTATAATGTGTTGATTCATGGCCTTTGCAAGAGCCAGAGAGCTTGGGAGGCTGTTGAAGTCAAGAATTCGTTGAGTCAGAAAGGATTGAAAGCTGATGTTGTAACGTTTTGCTCGTTAGTTTTGGGCTTTTGCGCCATTAAAGAATTTGAAGTTGCTAAACGACTAATGGATGAAATGGTTGAGTTGGGGTTCCTTCCTACTAAAGAGGCTCTTTCGTGCCTGGTTGATGGATTGAGGAGGAAGGGGTGTGTTGCAGATGCTTTGGACCTGGTTAATAAGGTGGGAAAAGTTGGATTACTGCCTAGTCCATTTGTTTACAATGCATTGATCAATTCTCTGTGCAAAGATGGAACGTTAGAAGAAGTGGAAGTGCTTTATAATAACATGGGAGACAAAGGTTTATTCCCAAGTGATGTTACCTATTCTATTTTGATCAATTCTTTTTGCAAAAGGGGGCAGTTGGATGTCGGTCTTTGTTTCTTGGGTAAAATGACCCAGGTAGGGATAAAACCAACCGTGTATCACTACAATTCTCTGATTAGTGGCCATTGTAAGGTGGGAAAGATGCATGCAGCAAAAGATCTCCTTGCAGGGATGATTGACAAAGGATTGTCTCCAACTGTTGTAACGTATTCCGCGTTAATAAGTGGATATTGCAAGGAAGGTGAAGTGCACAAGGCGTTTAGGCTCTATCACGAGATGACAGGGAAAGGCATTTCTCCCAATATTTACACCTTTACTGCTCTTATTTATGGCCTTTGTCATGCAAATAAGATGGCAGAAGCAAGTAAATTATTCAACGAAATGCAGCAATGGAATGTCATCCCAAATGAAATTACATATAATGTTATGATTGAAGGGCACTGTCGGGAAGGAAACACTGTAAGAGCTTTTGAACTGCTTGATGAGATGGTGAAGAAGGGACTCGTACCAGATACATATACCTATAGGCCCCTAATAAGTGGGCTTTGCTCCACTGGAAGGGTGTCTGAAGCTAAAGAATTCATGGATGATCTGCACACGGAGAATCGTAAGTTAAATGAGATGTGTTTTAGTGCACTACTACATGGTTATTGCAATGAAGGAAGATTGAAGGATGCAGTGAGTGCATGCAGTGAGATGGTGGAAAGAGGAGTTGATGTGGATATTGTATGTTATGCAGTACTTATTAATGGATTTCTGAGACATCATGGTACAAAAAAGTTACTAGGTTTGTTAAAGGAAATGCACGATCAGGGTTTGAGGCCTGATAACGTAATATACACCAGTATGATTGATGCATACGGAAAAGCAGGAAACCTTTGTAAGGCATTTGGAGTTTGGGACATAATGGTTAGTGAAGGATGTATTCCGAATGTTGCAACGTATACAGCATTGATACATGGCTTATGTAAGGCAGGGTCTGTGGACAAAGCTGAGCTTCTTTGTAAGGAAATGCTGGTTAGCAGCTCCATTCCTAATCAAATCACTTATGGTTGTTTTCTTGACCAACTCACCACAGAAGGACACATGGAGAAAGCTGTACAGCTTCACAATGCGATGCTTATAGGGTCTTTAGCAAACACTGTGACGTACAATATACTTATTCGGGGTTTCTGCAAATTGGGCAGAATTGAGGATGCTGTGAAGATCCTACTTGAAATGGGGGATAATGATTTTCTCCCTGATTGTATAAGCTATTCGACAATTATTTATGAGTACTGTAGAAGGGGGAATTTATTGGAAGCCATGAAGCTGTGGGACTGCATGCTGAGCAAGGGTCTAAATCCTGACACAGTAGCATATAATTTTTTGATATATGGTTGCTGTGTCGCTGGAGAACTTGCCAAGGCTTTTGAGTTACGTGCTGAAATGATGAGAAGGGGCCTGAAGCCGAGTATGTCTACATATAATACTCTCATTGAGGGAACCTGCTTGAGAAGTTAAATCCCATTTACTGATGGGTAGTAATGCTTCTGATTTCTCAGATAATTTGTAGAACAAATGTTGTAGAGGAAACCTAGTTTTGGTATTATCGGTTATCACGAAAAGTATGATCGCATGAGTAATGTCAGGAACATTCTCTGATAAGTTACCAGAATATTGACAGTTCAAGGTCAGGTTATGGTTGTACCGTGGGAGCACAAGTTGATATTGGGAAGTATCCATTCTTTTAGAGCATAGTCGGACATTCTTTTTGTACATAATTTAAGTCTTTGAGAACAGTATGTTGCACATCACTGAAGGTTGGTTGACTTTGTTGTGAGAGGAACATTTGAAATTTGTCGAGAAATAGGAGATAACTCCTGACACTCGGTGCCAACTACTGAGAAGGTGTAGTGGCTGCAAGCATAATTTTTTTTTTTTTTTTTTGTTTTGACATTGTTGTAACATGTGAATAACAGTCAATTGTGTGACGGAAGCTGATTCATTAGGTTGGGTAGCATACTTTGTTCTCAATCATGTTGTAAATGCTGTCTAGCTTGTATGTATCTCATTGAAAAGATTTACAAGGTTTTGGAGGTTTAATGAAATTCGGTTCCTCTCTTTATCCTGGACTGTTTTTGTTCTATTACACTTGTCTTCTTCACCCTTAGAGGATACACCCTCAACGATTTTATCGGGCAGTAAGTTGTCTTGCTGTTTTAGCCCTTCCCTCAGGATTTCATTGAAATCTGTAGATACTATGGTTTCTCGTGTTTTATTTTCTTCTTTTGTTGGACAATTCACGTGTGCTCTTGGATTTCTCTCACTTTTTAATGCCTTTTATTGAAATGCTTTTGCAGTATTTACAGATGCACACACTATCATATGGGGACGGTTTGATCGGCTCCAAACGTATGAGCTATATCAATATATGTTCTCTGCACTTAGGAACAATGTAAAGAAATATACATCAAACTTCTTAAATTGCTGATTTGTAGAATCCTCTATCAGGATAGTGCTTGTTAATTGTGAAGGACAAGACCAGGCTGGCGAGCTGTCCTAAATCCTGTATAGTTGTGGTCTTAACTTGGAACTTCAATTAACTGTCTGGTGCAAAGTGACAATGCAGTTGAAAACCCAATTCTCTTTTTGAAATGTTTAGATTTTAGATTTGTGTTGATATCAAGATTCAAGCCCTTTGGTGAAAAGTTCCAGCTTCGAATCAAGGAATGTCTTTACATCCTTTTTTGACAGTTGCAGGAGCCTTCTATTTAGCTATTACAGGTGTTACTACCATACCAACAATTGCGGCAGAAACACTCATGGCTTTGCAGTGGAGCACATGCTGTAAGGAATGTAGAAATACTCATGCTTGTATATTGTAATTTCAACCTTTTATGCTAATTTAAATGCTTCATCACAGGAATACCAACATCTTCTTGGCCTTTGAAGCGACTCCATGTTGGATAACCGATATGAAATTGTGTTGCAACAAGTCAATGCCTGGAAATGTTTTCAACGAACTTGACCAACAAAAAGATGAAGGGGTATAAGAATATGGTCAATGGAGTTGAACTGTTGAAGTATGGCGTCGCAAGGTTAAATTTTGCAGAGTAGCATGCGCCTCCTGTAGCTCCTTAGCTTGTACTATAGTTATACCATGTAATTGGTGTTTCTGTTGTTTTTCTTGTTTGCCCCCACATTGTCTTTTGTTGACCCATTGGTTTTACTTCCTTAAAACTGAAGGCCCTGAGGTTCCTTTGCTCTCAGCAAGAAGGTTGAGAGAAGAGGGGGAATGCTAAGAAATAGTAGGATATAATGAAGTAGAAGAAGGAAAATTCTGCAGGCATCAATTAGCATGGAAGGCTCCTGAAAACTACTTGCCTGCTCCACCCTCATGCAACTCGTAATATTCTTTGTTGGTGTAGGTAATTTCTTCCATTAAAATGTTGCTTATGGAGTTATAGACTTATGGTTAACAATTTGCATCCTTAACTATAGCTATACCAGGAAATGGGAAATTGCATCTCAATTGTAATGATTGCTAAAACTTACGCGTTCAAATGGAGCACAGAGGAAAGATTTGGAATTGAACGTTGTTAATTGAAGTTTTTAGAGGTTTGTAATACCATCGCTTTTGTAATCCCCTTGTGATGGTTCCATCTTCCGTGTTTGCTGCTATTTTTTTTTTTTGCAATCCTGTTGCGATGTTACCATCTTCCTTTTGTTTGTCTTAATTCTTCTCCTTATCCACTTTTTCATCATTTTCGTCTTCTTTCGCTTCATCTTCCCCTGTCAGTCAACAGTTTGGTTACATTTCAATCAATTGAGAAGGTTGTGCAGCCCTAGACTTTTTGCTCACTACATTATTGATAACTTTCACAGGAAACTATGCTGGATAGAGAAGGCGAAAAGGATTCTAAACTGGTCCACTAGACACAAGATTACGACACAATCGACAAGTATTTTAGTTAATATCTAAGATCTTTGTGACTTTACTACTTACAAGATCTTTGAGATTTCTTTAGAATCAAGTTATTCCTGTCTGTAATTTGCCTGTTTGGGTCTATTTGGAAATAGAATGTAATCATTTCTGTCTGTAATCATTTCCCTTAAAATACTCTACAGCTCCAAAGGCTCGGTTGATTCATTTGTAATGCTTGCTGTTGTCTTCATTCTTCATTTCAGTGCTGTTTCATATTTTCCCTTCGTGAATTTGCATGTCTTTCATTCTTCATTTCAGTGCTGCTACCCTGCAATTGTTTCCTTTTAGTTCTCTTAGCCCCATCCGATGCTTGTGTACTTCATTTCCTAAACCTTCTTAGATTTGTTTAGTCTACCGTGAAGCATATATTGCTTGAAGTGGAGATTTGTGAAAAATGGAATTGACATTCACTAGCTTAAACTAATCAACCATGAACAGTCAAAACCAGAAAGGACAAATCAGCTCTAACAAGCTAGCTTGCTTCCTCACCTGATGGTGAACTAATTCATACATACTTTTTTTTTTTCTTTTTTTATATCAGGAAATTCAAACATATTGGAGGAGCAATTTCCTTACTTTGGCTCTGTAATATACAGCCATTTTCAAACATTACCCACATCAAAATAAACAGAAAGGTGATAGCAGATATCTTATTTAAGTTCCACACAAGATGAAGTCATCAAATAAGCTCCAAATCACTGAACTTGTTCTAGATAAGGACAATATTATAATGTCAAGCTCTGAACAACAAACCAATATCATATCTAAAACAGGTTCCACTGTCTCATAAGGGCCATAACTATTAACATTGCTCTTCAATAAAGCAATGAGCGCGATGCACTCCATTGCATGAGCAGCCTGACTCCATAGCCCATTGCACAAGCAGCCCAACTCCATAGCACAAGCAGCACGACCAGAGAATCAATTATTTTTCAGCGCGGCATTTGATGACATCAAGGCCAATCTCAGTTGGATCTGTTGCTTGCAGTTCTATCTGGATGCCATCAAGCTCCCTTTTGAATCTGTCCTTGGAGCTTGCATAAATCATTTTGCTCCTCACCCGTGATGTATCAGGGGACCTTTGGTGAAACAAAAAGGTAAAAATAACATGAACTGCAATGATCAGAGAAACAGGGTTCCAACAAAACTAAGATTTAAATGAATTAACTATATATTACCACGCAATGAAGAAAATCCTGCTCTTTTGGCAATTCTCTTCGGTCACAAAGTCATAATCGTAGACAGCGTATCGACACTCATCAGCAGGAAGGCTTGCAGTAAAATCTTCATAGCTATCAGTTGGCTCGCCAACCTTTTCCACCACAACCTGCTTCTGCTTCTCCTCAATCTTGAATACAATGAAGCGGTAAGTCCTTTTTGCCTTCAGCTCCAAAAACTTCAGCTTGCAATCATCATGCACAGCCATCCCTGATGCTGCATTAGCCTGCATAGAGGATGGGGAGAAACACTTATCCTATGACGAAAAAGGGAGAGCAGAACAGGACACCACAACTACCTCAAAAGATGGCAACAACATTGGATTATCAAAGGCAGCCTTTTGCCCAAAAAGTGATAGTACATGAAAATGAAGCGAAGTTCAATGTCTAGAAAGCATACTCAACCTAAATCTTATTATTATAAGATTTGGGCAGAGCAAATCCTTAATCATGCAGGGATTTCAACTTTTCATCATATGATATCGTCTTAATCCAGTTGCACCTAATCTATTCCCAAGTTGACTTTAACTTTAAACACTTGAATACGTGGTTCTATTTGTTATTATTATCTACACTCAAAAATTACGAGAAAAGCTCGGTCAACCTAAGAAACATTCCCGGGATATAACCTGTAGTGACTTCTTTGGAATACGAAATAACAATCCACTACGGAACCATATAAACAGGAATTCACTTACAAACCAAAGCACGCAACAAATCTCCAAATAAATGAACCATTTTCCCTTTTTGTCTCCTCATACGATTTTGACTTACACGTGCAACAAGCAAACTATAATCTATACAGCCAGGATGCCACAACACAACACAACACAACCATAACCAAACCATACTCTATTCTGAAGAGCATGAACAACAAAACGACAGAAAGAACATTTGAAAATCAGTTGAATCTAAATCAACAAGATGTTCAGATATCAAGAGTCAAAATTGTCGAAATTAGACGTAAAAGGGGAAAAATTATAATCTACGCAAGTCTTTGTTTCTCTGTACAATCGAACGAACCCTAGCCAAGTAAAGTGGGCTTGAAAACAGTTGAAAGGACTCACCATGGTGGAGCGGTACGATCGGAGAAGATCGACGGCGGGAGAACACTTGGAGAGAGAGAAGTTTGGGCCGCCGTCGAGGCGTGCGTCTAGAGAGAGAGAGAGATGAGATTATCGGTGGCGTGGGTTTACAGATAACGGAATGAGGAAGAGTCCTTGCATATTCACACCTTGGGGCATTCGGTGGCTCAAATACCATGGTGGTGGAGTGGTTTATACTACTCCTACATCACAGTGGACAAATAAAGCTGGCCGAACCAATGGAAACGAGACACGTGGTGTCAGTTAAATGTCGATTATACCCCCGGAGAAATGTGAATCATTCGAGGTTCCAAAGAAATGGGGAATTTTTAGAGCGGCCCAAAAACTTAGGCTCGGTCTTCATTTAGTACTATACAATTATTTGTATTTTTTATTCCAATTATGCCCCTTCACGCGCATCAGCGCACAGAACTAGAGAGCATCTAGTATAGAAAAATTATCTAATGCTCCATAAGCACTGGTGCACCATTAAAACATTGTTTAAATTTCAAAAAGTCATATCTTTTGTTGTATATATTCATTTTTAAAAAAAATTATATTTTTGGAACCTACTCGACGATATCTACTAAACAAGATCCATATTGAATATGAAATTATGAAAGATTAAAAAAATACCATTTGCTATGAGAATTGTTTATATGAGAATTGTTTCTATGAGAACTGTCCCTATGAAAACTGTTTCGGACAAAAATACCCTTAGTTACGTGAACTAGCTATGAGAACTGTCAATTCTCATAGTCAGTTCTATGAGAACTGACAGTTTTCATAGTCACTTCTATGAGAATTGGTTATGAGAAGTGACTGTTCTCGTAGAGAACTAGCTTTGTGAACTAATTATAAGAATTGTACTATGTGAACTGACTATGTGAACTGAAAAATACACAGTTCACATAGTCTTACCACACACTAAAATACACAGTTTTCATAAAATATATAGTTCTCATAGAAAATATACGGTTCTAATATATAATTCTTATAGACAATACATACCTCTCATAGAAAATAAGACAATTCTCATAGAAAATATATAGTTTTCATGGACAATACGCAATTCTCATAGAAAAATGAGACAATTCTCATAGAAAATACACAGTTCTTATAGAAAATACACGATTCAAATAGATAGTTATCATGGATAATACACAGCTTTCATAGAAAATAAGACAATTCTCATTGAAAATACACAGTTTTTCATAAAAAATTATACAATTCACATAACCTCGCCACACACAAATACACAGTTCTCATAGAAAATATATAGTTCTCATAGACAATATGCAATTCTCATAGAAAAATAAGACAATTCTCATAGAAAATACACAGTTCTCATAGAAAATACACGATTCTAATAAATAGTTCTCATGAACAATACACAACTCTCAAAGAATATAAGACAATTCTCATAAAAAATATATAGTTTTCATGGACAACACGCAATTCTCATAGAAAAATAAGACAGTTCTCATAGAAAATACACGATTCAAATAGATAGTTTTCATGGATAATACACAGCTCCAATAGAAAATAAGACAATTCTCATTGAAAATACACAGTTCTCATAAAAAATTATACAATTCACATAACCTCACCACACACAAATACACAGTTCTCATAGAAAATATATAGTTCTCATAGACAATATGCAATTTTCATAGAAAAATAAGACAATTCTCATAGAAAATACACAGTTCTCATAGAAAATATACGATTCTAATAAATAGTTCTCATGGACAATACACAACTCTCATAGGAAATAAGACAATTCTCATTGAAAATACACAGTTCTCATAGAAAAATACACAATTCACACAATCTCACTACACACAAAAATACGCAGTTCTCATAGAAAATATATAGTTATCATAGACAGGTCTCATGGATAATACACAATTCTCATAGAAAATACACAGTTCTCATAGAAAATATATAGTTCTCATAGAAAATACACGATTCTAATAGATAGTTCTCATGGATAATATGCAGCTCTCATATAAAATAAGAAAATTCTCATTAAAAATACACAGTTCTCATTGAAAGTACATAGTTCTCATTGAAAGTACATAGTTCTCACAGACAATTCTCATGGACAATACGCAATTCTCATAGAAAACTACACAGTTATCACAGTTCGCATAACCCTTACACACAGTTCGCATAGTCCCAACAATCACTAAAATGCATAATTCACATAAACAACTTACATAGTTATGCCCATTTAAAATAAATTTCACTCTGAATTACAAGCATTCAGAATGAAATTCCAAAATCCACTCATATACTACTTTATCATCACAAAAAACAAAATGAAAAAGAAAAGAAATGTTGAAGTGTGCTTTGTTGCAGTAGATCCAGAACTAGTAATTTTGAATTTTTTACTAACCAAAACCCGACCGATCGCTCGCATAGCACGAGGCTCCACCATCAAAATATGTAAAACAAATATTGTGTTCTTCATTTTTCATTTTGATTGACTAGTTCACAGAACATTCGCTAGAATTGATGGAATCACAAATCATAGTAACACACTTGCCGCCAGCGAAGAACAAGAAGAAAAAGACGAAGAAGATGAAATCGATGGCATCATCTATTCAAAATAAAACTCGGAGAAGGCAGTCTCGACCTCCTTCGCAGCTTTCGCGACGTCGAGTGCCTCTACGGCATGTCTCCGAAGCAACTGTGCAAGGAGATCTCCTAGTTTGACGCCCTCATCGTCAAGAGCGGTACCAAAGGTCTCGCGAGAGGTCATCTTGGCCGCCAACGACCGCTTGAAGGTACAAGATCAAGGGGGCTTGATGTAGATGTTGGAAGTTGTGGACGATGGCGCGGTGGTTGGTGGCCAAGGGAAGAGGGGAGGGACAGGGAAGGCGGGGATTGGGTGGGGTTGCGACGGCGGCGGTGGGCTGAGGGAGCTGATGGAGGAGGAGGTGGGGATGCGTGGGGTGGATAGAGAGAGAGGGGAGCGAGATCCATCGTAAAGAGAGAGAGCAGTCGATTTGTATGCTTTGGGGTATAAAAGTCAGTACGCAATATACCCGAGCCATTCAGGTTCGGTAAAAAGATTTTAGGGTTGGTTTCAAACCGAGGCTAAAAGACAGGGGCGGCTTCTAATTTTCTAACACTTTTGAGGAAAAAGATAATTTGGCTTTGTTTGTTTTCATTTTGTTTTTCAATTATTACTCAATTTTTTCTCTAATCATTATCTTATTTTTTTAATTATTATTTTCTCATCGCTCTCTATCTCTCTCCAATCATTATCTATCTCTTCAATTATTGCCCTATTTTTCTCTCTACCCACCACCAAAATTAAACTAAATTAAAATGCCAACCAAAGAAAGCGAAAGAGTTTGGTGATGGAATTTTCTACAAATTTCTTGTAGGGTTCCTTTTCATAAAGAGAAGTATAACTGCATCTACTTTGTTCGGTTTAAATTTTGAGAGAGATTTTTCAAAGCAATGAGTTATGAGAGATAGTAGATAGAAAAAATTTATCAGGGACCGTGCACAGAAATTTTGAAGACCCAAAAGATTAGATTTTTTTTGACATTATATGTTCTATAATATTTTATTTATTGATTTCTAGTTCGTGGGATTAGTTTTGCTGACGTAAATTGAATAGTAATAAGATACGAGAAAAAAAACGAAGAACACCTAAGCACTAGGTTTGGATTTTACAAATCTTACTTCACTATAATGTACTACTACAAAATTGACCAGTATGGCAAGCTATATACTCCATTTGCTACAAGTTAAAAAAAAGATTAACTTATTAAACTTGTTACTTTTTAATTTAAGAAAAAATAAGAACTTAGTTTTTAAAGGATCAGTTTATTCCAACATTATGAAGCCTTTGAGTTAGGAATAAAATTGCCATTATCAACTCTTGTAACTTGAAAGGTTGTTCACCTTATCTTTCTCTGACCTAACTGAGCAAATACAATCAAAGAAAATTATTGACCAAAAGGGATAGTGCAACAAATTATACCCGAACCTAATTGAAATTTTTTCAAAAAAAATAAAAAAACTCGATTGCAATTTTTTCAAAAATAAAATAAAAATTCTTGATTACAATTGATCAAATGTGATAATACTATAACTCATTTGGCTGAGAGATTTTCTTATCCACGAGCATCACTGATCCATGGCTCACCTGTAAGATCACAAAATCTGATATCGAAGAGCAGTTCCATGGTTTTTGTTTATCACTAGATTCTCGAGCTATTATTGTGATGGCGAAAACTTCTTCCATCACCTACTACAGCCAAAACCTTTTCCAAAAGGACATCTTCAGCTACGCAGCCACCAGCCAAATCCAGGTCCGCCCTTGACGTAAAACGGGAGAGACAGGGGGAAAACAATCGAAAGAAGAGCAGGCTGTGGCTAGCAGACCAACCGACAGAGAAGGGGGAGATAGGCCGCTTTGACGGAGAAGAAGGTTTTCGACTTGCAGCGGTCCTAGAAACAATCATAGGAGCCCTAGAAACAGATATAAGAAACGGACTGTGACAATATATAGTGCTATTTTTTTAATTTAGAGGTTCGGTTCGGGTGCAGTATGGTTTGTGTAACAGCTAAAACCATAACCGAACCGAACCTGTTCAGTTATCCCTTCGCCTCTACCATATCCTGACCAATGGTAATAAACCGATCATTATCCCTTTGCCTCTACCATATCCTGACCAACGGTAAAAAACCGATCACGGATCAGGAAAAAAGGAACAGTTCAGTTTGGGTCCCGACTCGTTCGGTACAACTTGTCATCCCTTGGGAAACCCCATGCTGGCTGTTCATGAGTTGAAATTAACCCATGAAATGTCAAGGAAACAATAGAAACAAAGGGTTAAAACTCCGGTCAAACCCTGTAACAGTTCCACGATATAAAAAGCTCCGACTATAATTTTGCCCAAAATTAAGACGCATAGTCGCATACCCGTCAAAAATACCAACCTTTGTACAAGGAAAATACGGAAAACAGAAGTTATTTACAAGCAATGCCCATAAGGTTCGACTCCGTACAGCAACACAGCAGATTATCACAACATCATACCTCGTTTTTGTTGACTGTGGATATTGTGCCAACCATTAGCAAGAAGCAATACTACAGAATAAAGGTGCACCAGAAATCGTTTCAGGAAACAGCAAAATCTACAAAACCCAGTCGGCATGATATAACTAGTACTAGCTGACAACTTTTCATGAGCTTTTACGCCGGTGTTTCTTGTCAACGATATTGCTTCGTGGAGATTTTCCCTTGTGCTTGTGCCGGTTACTCTTCCTGGACATCTTCGGGCCATTGTAACTTTTCACTGTGTGTGATTGGGATGTAGGGGTTGGGTCGTAAACATCAGGAGCCCAGCGGACACTAAGATTCTCAACATGCAGTCCTCGTTTCTCACGACTACCTCTCATAGAAGAGACAACCTTCAAAGAAATTTGAGAAGGAAAAAAGATGAGGAGAAAAAGAAAATCACTTGTCAACAAATGAGACCAGCAGAAAACAGAAGCAACATGAAGGCCATCAGAAAACGGGAGTCACTTTAGAGTTCAGCAACATTTTAGAATCACAAATAGGCTTGTATCCAGAGGACGCGAAGGGGAGTTTATTATGTGTCCTGTGTTTCTCATTGCATTGATATTCAAACACAAACTGTGGTTAACAAATCAAACCATCAAGAAAAGATAACGGTACATGGGTATCATACTTATCCAAGGGAAATGCTTTACAAAATGAGAAGCATAGTTCTTGATCAACAGGATATCCAGTATAGCTTTCTATGAACGTACATAATATACATATAGACTCCAACAAACTTTTGACACGTCATCCATTCGAGGACTAATCTAAAAGAACGAATCAATAGAAAAACAAGTTATTATCAGAACTGCCATAATGCCAAACCATGATCGAAATAGAGGCAGAGAAAATAAAACAAGGCTGGGGCCTGGGGCACACAGGCAATAAAATAGAAAGGCAGAAAGAGAATAACACCATTTCTACACCACCCTTAGTCTTACTTGCTTAGTCGTGCTAGAAACCACAGATAGGCAATATTTTATTAGTATATAAATCGCCCAAGTCATGCAATCATAACAATATAAATAACTCTTGTCAGCGCCCATGTTTAACCGATTAGGAGAGCGTCGTGCTAGAAACCACAGATAGACAATATTTTATTAGTATATAAATCGCCCAAGTCATGCAATCATAACAATATAAATAACTCTGTCAGCGCCCATGTTTAACCGATTAGGAGAGCCCAGCTGCTTTTATGCTTGTTATATGAAAGTCTGAGATTAGGTGAAAGGAAGTTAGCAGAAAAAATAGATCAGCAGTCCCTTGAGATCATATGCAAAATGGTTATAAACTTATAATATTCACGGATGTAAAACTGGGAAGCCAGATCCAACCAATATGGCAGCGCGCCCATGGGTTTAATTTAGAGAACACACTGCAACTTCTAAAGATGCTCGTGTTTCCATCATCTTTGTCTAATCTCAAGTCTAAACAGAGACTGAAATTAATAAAAGTTTTGTAGAATAATCTATTTTTATATAATGCAGGCGCTTTAGAGGCATGAAGAAATCTAAACAATGATAAGCAGTAAAACTCCCACCACAAAATTAAAGAAAGTACTTGTCCATCAAAAAAAAGTGATGATGAGTCAGAAGCTTACGGGAAGAGAGATAATGCTGGTACTGTTTGGGTTGCCAGGTTCCGAAGAACTTAGTCCATTCGATGCATTATTAGAAATCTTGTCTTCCCCACTCACGGGTAAATGAGATAAATGTTCATTTCTGGAGCACGGCATCCCCACATGCTGTCCCAAATTATTTTGAGGTGTTCCTGTCACAGATTCATCCTGATCATTAATCAAATCCTCAAACTCTTCCTCCTTCCCCAAGGGTGTAGCTGAAGTTGATAGCAAAACTAGAGCGTCTTCAAGAGCAATTCCAAGCTCCGCCACCAAACTACCCACGTTGCCGCTACCTTTCTTACAGTTTCTCCACAAGGGTCCCCAGTCATTAGGGCTAATCAAATCTTCCTTCATCGGGCCAACATACTGAACTGAGACATCCATGATTGGAACCTACAACTTCTAACCCTGCAGAAAGGTGTGCTGATGATCAACCTATGCTGTGATTAATCATACATAGTCTCATAAAACTAATAGTCATACCGGACTAGTAGAGAGGGGATTAGCAATTCCACAATCCTAACCTATGTTTGCAGGATTGTTCATCATCCAACAGATATGTAACTCCAATTTTTGTCATAATAAAACACACACCCACACACAAGATTGTTAATCCAATCTAAGTCTAATCCGGTCAACCAATCCGGTAGTGTTTGATTCAATTTGCAAGTGATAACTAACAAATACGAAACCAATATAAAACGTCTCACGTTGGGATCCGGAGACCCTGTAGTGCGCCGCTGCACTACATAGTGCAATATCCCAACCGTCCATTCAGCAATCAATGGTCCATTCAACAATCAATGGTCTGGATTGAAAAAAGCTTGGAAGAGTCTCTTTTTCCAATCCAGACTATTGGAAAAGCTTGGAAGAGTCTCTTTTTCCAATCCAGACTATTGGAAACATTGTTGGACGGATGTTGCCCTACAGCCCTCTAGTGCACCCATACACTACAAGATCCCTGATTCCCGTAATTTGGGATTAATCATTCCTAAGGAATTGAAAAGGTATAAAAGTATAAAGATGTGGACCAAATTTGAAAAAAGTTTCATACAAGACGCACGGTAGACAAAAAATACCACTGTTTGATATTTTTTCTTCAGTGAACTTTTTTTTTGCTTTTGATCATAATTCTTTTATTTTGTAGACTCCTTTGTCGAGCCCAATGGTTAATCCAAAAAAATACTGTAAAACGTAAGTTCAACAAATATTCAGAAAAGACCACAAAATACCGACACAAAAAATACAAATATATCAGCGTGAACTCACCCTAAATAAGAATAGAAAGTACCTCTCGCAGTGATGGAATGAGCTTAAGGCCCTAACAAACAGCGTCCAGATTCCCCAAACAGAAGCCTAATCGAGTCCAATCCAACCCAATCTAGGCTACGAAATCCTAGCTGGCGCAAAAATAACAGGAAAATCCTCCCACCCTTTCTTCTCCGGATCAATCCCCGATCTGATACACAACCACACTAGCAAAAACGTACGCGTCAGTTAATCGGTGTGCTAAAATAAGAGGCCGAATGTTAACTCAATATACCGCGACCGAACCGCTCGTGGAGATGCTTAAGACGATGCGAGCAAGAACCGCCGAAGAAGGGAGCTGCGAACGGAGTCATCGTCGTCGTCTTGGACCTGTGGAACACCAAACACATTGGGCCGATGACCGTCCGGCCGAGCAATTTCGAAACCCCAATCAAAGCATGTATTTTTCAAATCTGTGGATTTTCAGCACGAGATGATGAGAAGCTCGGAGTTGATGTATCCGGCGGAATTTGTGATGGATATTGGATAATGAGAAGATTGGATTGGAAAGGGGTAAAAATAGTCTTCCTCGATTCTCTGGAGCGAAATTATCACTACATCAGTGCGCGGCTGCGCGCGTTGACCGGGAACAGTCATCGCCGTCTCGGCCGGGCCTGCGAATTTGGGCCAAAGAGTGGCTGTCACTGTGGGGCCTCTCTTTTCTTTGGTTCCGGACCAGGTAGGGCGGGCTATGGTGCCTGGGTAAAAAAGCCCAAGCCCAAGCCCTGAGGGGTTGGCTTTGCAGGGGGAGGATTGGATGGTGATGTGCATGAGCAGTATAGCACCGTGTTGTGAGGCTTCCGAGCCGTCCATTTGGCAATTTAACAGTCCAAATCTTATCTTCATCATTCGAGCATCCGATTATCGAAATGAAACCTGGATCGTTGGATTGCCGAACAGATAGCCTGAATGTGCACAGCACCTCCCCTAGGTTGGGTTCAAGTCTACAGAGTTCACCTACTTATTCACTTTCTCACCCCCTAACTAATGGATTGGAAAATCTTGTAGTGCAAGGCACCCTGTAGGGCGCATACGTGCCATCGATCTTGACAATGAATGGTTGGATATAATCCGAGTTTCTACAAATCCTACCCATCCGTTGTTTGGATGGAAATTTGAGCCGCGCCATTGCCGAGATGGACGGCCGAATTGGCCGCACTACAGCACTCTCGAGTCCTTGACTAATGTGGAGACCCGTATTTAATTTATTTAATTTTAATGTTTATAATTGTGGGAAATGGGAAATGTGATGTGTTTATGTGATTTGGAGCTAAAAGGATTGAATTGAATGTGAAAGGGTGCAAGAGTGATTTGTGTATATATGTGTATATATAGGAGGGTGAGAGAGTAGAGAATTATTTTTCTCCTCCCATCTCTTACGCCTCTCTCTCGACTCTTTCTCTCTCTTGCTCTCGTCCAAAATTTCACCCAAAATTCACACAAAACAACCTTCAATCCTTCATTCCTTCATTTATTGCAGCCCGTATTTCGCTGGTTTAAGTTTGGTAGAGGCGTATCTCATCCAGTTTCAAGCTTTGGAGCTAGGGTTTGGAGGAATCCTTTGGTTTTGTCCTTCAATCTTGAGGTAGGGAGTTCTAACTTTCGATATATGTTTATGACTTTCTGAAATCCTTCTCGGTCAAATGGTATCGATACCATTTTGCTAGGTATTGATACTTGTTGTTTATCGACAACTTTTGTTGTTTTGCTTCGTACTTCACCGTTTTGGTTTTCAATCACTTCTAACCTACTCAAACACTTTCTGAATGACCCTTAACTTGATTACTCGTATGGAATGACTTCATTGAACGTTTCCATAACTTTAATGCCCATTTGGACATGATTTCACAAAAATGATTTATGTACCAAGTTGGGTTTGAACGGTACGAACATGACGGTTAAATGATTTTGGAACATTGTGAATGCAACGAGAACATTCAGGACTCATTGACGGGTGAGTGCCTGGTAAAGGACATCGGGGTCCTTTAATTGACCCGGCAGGAGCTATGCGTATTGGATACTTTAGGACCTCTCAAAGGGGTAAGGTGCCTGATAGAGGACATCAGAGTCCTTTAACTGGCCCGACAGGAGCTACGGCTCAAGACACGTGTACGAGACATGATTGGACACATGGTACTTTTAAAAGATTTACTCATTAATTCACATGGTTGGTTCCGAAAGTGAAATGTTGAATTATCGATTATTGATGTTGTCCATTCTTCAAATCTTAATATCATTGTTAATCATGAGATTATCCCCTGCATTTCATTTACATATATTGTTGGATTAGAGTTTCCTACTGGGTTAGTGCAGCTCAAACCTTAGATTATTTTCAGGTACTAACTTGGGGCAGTAGCTTGTATGTCTGGAGTGCTTAGATTGTGGACATTGTTTTGAAAGCTAACATGGAGGAGTTACTAGCCATCTTTGTAAATTACTTTTGGAAGATGTATTTGTAACTATATATGTAAATCTTTTGATTAAAGGATATTGAAAGTTCTTAACTCTCGTTTGATATTCAGTACCTATGTTGATTTGGGCTTTGGAGCCAAAGATATACTATTGGAAACTATTGGAGGATGAATTGTAATTGTGGAAATGGAAATATCAAACTTTTTTGGGGTATCGTTTGGATTATTGTGAGATTTTATTTATGAAAATCCTTTTATATTTATGTTAAAAATTGAGGGTGTGACAACTAATGTAGTACAAATATTGGCAAAAAAAAAAGATCATAAATTCGAATTCTACACCCAATCACTCAAACACATGCACTGATACACACAAACGGGGTTGTGCATCAGTTTGATGCAGAACTTGACTACTCCTCTCACCTTCACAAGCGGATCGGTAGGTTCCTTCACAACAACGAATATTTTTGCGCCTTCCGTATATTTTTATGCTATTTTGTTGTATTTTTTTAGATTGCTAGAGACTAGGGTCCTTTGAACTTCTCTTTTGTTGTGAATGCAATATATTTCTTCTTTCTAAAAAAAAGTGAGATTGTGAGCGAGTATGTTTGTGTATTTGTGAGCAACCTTGGAAGAGTTGCTTAATTAATACTCCTTCTTGTTATTTAGTGTTTCTTTAATTAGTCTCAATTGACTCGATGAGGTAATCTTTTGGTCATATCGTTTGAAAATGAAACACCAATAAAAACTTTTTTTCTCTTAGTTTATTCAGATATTTCTATCTCCAAATCTTCTCGCTTCAATCTTCTCTATCTTAAAACTCTCGCAACAAAATCTAAAATAAAATTCCATTCTAAAAAAATGAACTATCAAAAAATCATGCTAAAATAATAATTCATCACAAATATGATAATAAAGAAAACTATCATAAATCAGTTTGAATTTAATATACAAAAACTATAATACACTTTATTCATTAAATAATAAAAAATAATATAATAATATAATCTATCACACAGACAAAATATCGCAGCTAGTCAAAACACAAATGCCAAAGTTTTACTAACATTGTAGTAATAAATTTATCACAATAACTGTATGAAATATAAGTGGATATAAAGAAGAAATTTATTACGAAAAAACTAACATCAATGAGTTGATGACAAGATTGAAGCATGGTAATACTTTCAAATAATACCTACCAACCTTTTTGCAAGAGGCATATAAGAGGAGAGACAGGAAGAGAGAGAGAGAGATAGAAGATGGCCACCAAATGAATGGATGTTCTATTGGAAGGCAGAAATTAACGACTATATTTTTCATTAGAATTACCCGAAATTATAGCTCTTCTGTGAGTTGTTGTATCTTGGGAAGGAAAATAACACTCGAGCCTATTGCATAGTTTGTTTCCTCAACTGTATCTTCTTAGAGAGAACGATACATCCATGCCTCATTTTTTTTTTAGTATTGCGCTTGCCTCTTGTAAATAATCTTTTTTGGTCCATTACACCAACAATAGTACTAGGATTATTCTATTAAATTATACTCCTGTGTCTAAAAATATATCACTCAAAATTGACTCAATTAAAATCTCTACTTCCTCACGTCTAATAAGTAAGTCAAGAGTGAACATGTTTTCAAAACCCTTTGTGCATTCAACTAAATCTCGAACAATTCACCACTCAACTTATTCGATCATTTATCAGCCTTAAAAGCTTATTTGGTTATTAAACTGAACTTGTTTGCCTATCTTTGATGACTACTTGTTAGGTTTTATTTCAAAGTCCAATTAGTTACTACTTTTCGTTTGTCAAACTAATAATACTAGTAATTTTATTCACTTACTACTATTTACTTTAATCTCTGTAAATAAATACAGTACTCCTACTACTAGATAATTTTAAAAATAAAAAAAACCCAAGGGAGTTTCGGATGGAGGGAGTTTCCCATGGTACCCACCACGCAGGAGAAAAAGGTGCGTGTTTTGGGGCGGGAAATATTTACGTGAAAAATTTCAAATTAACACTCGCTCCCCATTGGTCCATTTCGCGTCACGCGGATCGACAACGAATCACCCACAGCCGTCGATCTAAGCGGATCGACAGTCCAAATCAATCGTCACACAAACCAGGTGCACCTTTCACAACTCTATATAACCCGGGCGTCATCCTCAACCCTCTTCACCCATTCCCAAAACGCTCTTTCAATCTTCTACACACACACGAAAGCTACGTTTCCCGGCGAGCAAGAGAGAGAAAGACATGGAAGGCGGAGGAAAAGTTAAGAAGGGAGCCGCAGGAAGAAAGGGAGGCGGTCCCAGGGCTAAGTCGGTCACCCGGTCCATCAAGGCCGGTTTGCAGTTCCCCGTCGGCAGGATCGGCCGGTACCTGAAGAAGGGACGTTACGCCAAGCGCGTCGGTAGTGGTGCCGCGGTTTACTTGGCCGCCGTCCTTGAATACCTCGCTGCGGAGGTACTATCAATCTCTCTCTCTCTCTCTCTCTCTCTCTCTCTCTCCTGATGCGTTTAGATCTGTGATACTGAAAGTTCTCTCTCTAAAATGGGTTGTTTGTTTGAAGGTGCTGGAGTTGGCAGGGAACGCGGCACGTGACAACAAGAAGAACAGGATCATCCCGAGGCACGTGCTCCTGGCGATTAGGAACGACGAAGAGCTAGGGAAATTGCTGGCCGGAGTGACCATAGCCCACGGCGGTGTGCTCCCGAACATAAATCCGGTTCTGTTGCCGAAGAAGACCGACAAGGCGACCAAGGAACCCAAATCTCCGTCCAAGGCCACCAAATCCCCCAAGAAAGCTGATTAGTCGTTAGGCTAGACTAGGCTAGGGCTACCAATGAAACCATTCTATATGATTTTCCTTTTTGAATTGTTTTGTTGTTGGGTGGTGAAATTGGTTGAAAAATCGTTGTAATTACCCCTGTTTATCAGGATTTCCTGTTAGGTCAATGGATGAACAACTCGTTAAGTCTACTCCTATTTACTACCGTTTTGTTTCAATTTTAAATTTCTTTCCTTTCTCCCTTTCTTGTTTTCTACAATTCCTAAACAGATCATAAGGTTCAGTACAGTCATGAGGTTTGTTTATTTTGGAAGAAAAAGTCAGTGGGTTAAACGAAATTGGGCCTGGGCGACGAAAGCCCATTTATATATGCGGGCTTCAGACGACTAAAACTGCAAGCCCACACCATCCTTCAACGTTTACTATCCTGCGCCAAACGGAGGCCGAGGGGAGTGCACGTTAGGGCGGAAATGCAGTGGAGTGGTGGTCTTCGTCTTTCCCCTTTGTCTCCATTCGCCAGATGGGTGATATTGCGCCATTCCTGCAGCAAATTGTTCGTCGGAGGTCTGTCTCATACGATCGATTTTTTTTTTTTTTTTTTTCTCTTTTCTGTATTGTTTGGCTGTTGCAGTTCGTGTAGCTTTGATTGAAACAAGTACCGATATATTCTGTACATTGGAGTCATTCGACCTTTTATTTTTGGGTGCTGTTTGAAACCTTGAATTGTGGTATAGGCTGCTGGCCATAGTGAAGTGGAGGTCTGAGAGCAAACTAGAAGTGAAGACAATTAAAGGCCCAATTGATAACCAAAAGAGTGATCATAGTCGACCCTAGAGTTAAACATTAGTCATAAACAAAATGAACTGGTTTGAAGGATAGATTGGCTTTTATGTTTAAGCAGGGGATTGAATAAGCAAGGGTGTGAGATGGAGAGGTGGACAACGTTAATGGGGGATATGGTTCCAAAAAAAAACGTAATGGTGAATATATGGTTTTTAGGTTGTTTCAAGGTAGATAATGTACTTGCGATTGCGGTCATTTTCAAAACTGAAATTGGTGGTGGTGAAATCTAGAGATTTACAGAAGGCATATTTCTGACTTTTTCTCAGCCTGTTTTCGTATTTCCTGAAGGTTGCTTGTTTGTGACGGTCTCAGTTCTTTCTGTGGTTGCATTGTTTGTGTTTTCAACCTTAGGTGTTGAAAGTTCAATTTATAATGTGACACGGTGTTTTCTTTACTCTGACCAACGTTTGCATTGTAGTTCATGAAAATTTTATAAGGTGGCCTTGTTCTTATTTCAAACTTTCTAACTTTTGGTACTGATACTTAAAGCCAAGTTGTGACTTGTGAGTTGTGCATGAAATATGTGATTGGTTGTAGGGCTTTCTTACGATACCAATGAAGGTGTTCTCAAGGATGTGTTTGGAAAGCACGGTGAAATAATCCAAGGTGATATAACACGACCCACAATATCCCTGAGTGAATTCTATTTACCTGAGAAGTTCTTTTAACATTTTCATGCTTTACAGTGAAAGTTATCTGTGATCATGTGAATGGGAAATCAAAGGGATATGGATTTGTGCAGTTCAATTCTGAGACTGCAGCCACCACAGCCTTGATGCAAATGGACGGTCAGGTACATTTTGAGTAACTTGACGATGTTTTTCAACACCGATAATGGTATTATTATCCCTCAGCTCTCTTATTATGCATTCCAGGTACTCGATGGGAGAAGTATACGCATAGAACATGCACACAAGGGGTGACAACAAGGACATATGGAATGAGAGAGGAAATGATGTAATATTGGATTCACTTGCTTGACCAAACCGCCTGACATGTTCCACCTGGCACCTACAATTTTACCTCGTGTTTTCTCTGTTCGTAATTTTTCGGATGTGCTTATGTTTGTGTAAACATAAGATAAGATGAATTTTGTTCCCAACGGTTGTATTTCATTGGGGATTGTATTCCCCTTCAAATTTTCCTCGCAGTGGATGGGAGGGGATGTGTAAAACTCGTGATGTTACTCTTCCATTTACTAGCTGTGGGAGAGTATATGCAATGAATTGGGGGCAAGTAGCCAACAAAACACCTTAGAGAGAGACATTATGATTTTTGATATGGTTGATCTTCTCGACGAGCTCTAAAAATGAACATCTCCAATTATCAAATGGATCCGGGATTTGTCCAACAGGACCATCAGAGGAACTGTGTCCTTGATAAAACGGGGGTCGGATCATGCTGCATAAAACTGAGAAAACTTTTGGCTATTAACTCAGATACAAGCTCTGAACTTGGAAATTCCCAAAGCATGGTAATATGTAATTGAAGTGGTATCCTTCGACCAAAGCAGGCGTCTTCAAGAAATTTTACCTAGACCAGCTGCGCAGGACGTCTTCTTGCCATTTGTGAGGTTGACTGACTTACAGCTCCAATTCAAGTTCAGCCCAACAAATCAATACCCAGTTAGAAATATATTCTTCCACTCAAATCTCATCGAGTCATATCCCTTAGGATATCAAATCCAATTCAGTAACTGAGAGGAAGTCCTTGTAATTGATAGGAATCTAAAGGGTGCTAGAGTAATTTGTTATTTTTTGATGGGTCCAACTAACTGCCTCCTGTCGAAGGTTGTTAAGTTAGAGACAGGTTGTTAAGTTAGAGATAAAGTGAACATATTTAAGTATTTTCAAGATAAAGATACCTTTACATGTCTAATTGTCTATACACTTTTTATTCATGTATAGATGCGGTCATTAGCATTTTGCCTTGTATTTGTAGTATTTTATGCATAAAGCTTTTGTTATTTAGTAGGCAACCTTACTCTGGTTCATTTATAGAGAGGCTGATTTTCGTAACTGGAGAACAGGTAAAAGTAGCTTTGCTTTGTTAATAGGAGTTGGATTATACGATGACTTTTTCATAACTATGTGCCTTACCTCAATGAATCTTGTCTGATCTCATTTTTATTTATAGTTTCTGCAGGTTTGTTTTTGGATTCGGGCCATCATGCAGCTGCATGTTATTGAAGCTTGGTTTGGAAGTAAAGAACAAAAAGTTCATCCATCTAAAAGGAAATATAAACAAGCAAACATACTTTTCCTCTTCTTCCATTTAAGTTATATGGCAAAAAGGCAAATCCCAGATTTGCTTTTCATGATGATAAATTCCTTTCTTTCTTCCAGTCTTACTTTCCTAGACTCCACAACAAGAAATGTTCTTTTTCTTCTTCCACTAGTCCTATCAATTCCCTCTCTCTATATATGCTCTTTTGTCACTGGCAAACAAGACACCGGTATCATTCACGAGAAGTTCAAAATCATTCAACTTTCTAATCCATAAGCAAGATTCTATCAGAATGGCTTCTGCAACTGTGCTTCAGAAATCAGATAATGCAACAGCAGGTGGTTTGTCTGATGCTCTGAGGCAGAGCCGGTACCACATGAAGAGATGCTTTGCTAGGTATGCAGTTCATCATATTTGTTCAAGATTTTCCCAAGTTGTTCACTCATGTAAAGTCCTGGATTATATAGACTGGCTTACAAAATAGGATTTTGTTTTGGCCTATGTTTTGGAAAATAAAGGTTTATGGAAATGGGGAAAAGGTTGATGAAACCTCACCAAATAATGGAAGAAACGGACAAAGCAATTGAGGACAAGGCCGAAAGAGCCAAAGTATTCGAGGGTTTACTTGGTTCAATCATGGGTTCGACTCAGGTCTTTGAAGTTACTCCTGTTTTCTATGCATATACATGTGCATGTGTGTACACGAAATTTACAAAAATACACATGTATCTGCATGTAGACGTCTGTGTAGACTAATTTGATTTCATCTGAGAATTTGCAGGAGGCGGCTGTCACTCCGCCTTATGTTGCTTTGGCAGTAAGGCGGAACCCTGGTTTATGGGAGTTTTTTAAGGTGAACGCAGATGATTTCGAAGTGGATGCTATTACAGCTAAGGACTACTTGAAGATCAAAGAAACGATCTATGATGAGAATTGGTGTGAATGTCAGCTGAGTGAATGATACTTCTTGTGATTTATGAATTGTGGCATAGTAAATGATTTTATATGCAGGGCAAACAACGAAAATGCATTGGAAGTAGATTTTGGAGCATTTGACTACTCTACTCGATGGTTAACCCTTTCTTCTTGCATTGGAAATGGGGTTGATTTCGTAGCTAAGTTCATGGCTTCAAAGACTGGTGGGGATCTTGAGCAAGCAAAGCCTTTGCTTGATTACTTACTAGCGCTTAAGCATCACGGGGAGGTATGCAAAATCCAGATTAAATAATTACAGGAAAAAAATTCAACAAGAGATCAGATGATCCTAAGCAGAATTTAGTTGACACTAACGGATAATTTGTTGTTATTATTATTTTTTCCAATCACTGCAGAATCTTATGGTCAATGAGACTCTCAACACCGTTGAAAAGCTTCAAACAACTTTGATCGTAGCTGGTGTTTACATTTCTGCTCTCCCAAAGGACACACCATACCAGAACTTTGAGAAGAAGTAACCTTATCTTCAAATTTCTTTATCAAAAGGCATAAACTGTGGAGTCTTGTTAGTTGTTACCTGTTAGTTATTATGTTTCATATATTGGACAAACCTATGTCAATGTCAGGTTTAAAGAGTGGGGATTTGAGAAAGGATGGGGAGATAATGCAGAGAGAGTGAAAGAGACAATGGGGATCCTTTCAGAGATACTCCAAGCACCGGACCACAATAAAACGGAGTTGTTCTTTAAGAGGATTCCAAATCTTTTCAAGATTGTAATATTCTCGGTCCATGGCTACTTTGGCCAGTCTGATGTCCTCGGCTT
Source organism: Rhododendron mucronatum var. ripense (assembly GCA_019656295.1). Lineage (NCBI taxonomy): Eukaryota > Viridiplantae > Streptophyta > Magnoliopsida > Ericales > Ericaceae > Rhododendron > Rhododendron mucronatum. Next base: position 443,536 of record BPLT01000178.1, read on the forward strand.
GCCTGATACTGGAGGCCAGGTTGTTTACATTCTAGACCAAGTGAAAGCTTTAGAGGAAGAATTGCTCCTCAGAATTAAGCAGCAAGGGTTGAGTGTGAAGCCTCAGATTCTTGTGGTGAGCTATGCATAAAAAATGTAAAAAGGAAATGACTTATCAATCAATTAGTGTAAGCTTTAAGAGTTTTGTAGTATACTTCTCTTTCGTGATTTTCTTTTATGTCCACAGGTAACTCGACTCATACCAGATGCCCAAGGAACCAAGTGCAACCAGGAAATTGAGCCAGTCCTTAACACGACACACTCCCACATCCTTAGAGTTCCATTTAGGACCGATGGAGGGGTTCTCCGCCAATGGGTTTCCCGGTTTGATATCTATCCTTACTTGGAGAGGTTTTCCCAGGCAAGTAATTTCTCATTTTGAATGCTTGTGTTGCAGTTTTTTCCTTTTCTTTTCATTTAACTATATATGCTGTCGTTTAATTGCTGTCCCATGCTTAGGATGCCACTGCCAAGGTCCTTGAACACTTTGAATGTAAACCAGACCTTATACTTGGGAACTATACAGATGGAAACTTGGTGGCGTCTCTTATGGCTAACAAACTTGGCGTCACACTGGTTAGAACCCTTCTTAAGTTGTTTATAACAATCCATTGAAATAACTTTTGCTCTTCATTTTCTTGAGTCGTTAAGGATCTTAAGTTAGATACCCTTCAAACTTAGGGAACAATTGCTCATGCTTTGGAAAAGACTAAGTATGAAGATTCTGATGTGAAATGGAAGGAGTTGGATCCAAAGTACCACTTCTCATGCCAATTCACAGCTGACATAATTGCCATGAATTCAGCCGATTTCGTCATTACCAGCACATACCAAGAAATTGCAGGAAGGTTAGTTTGTTCTATGGCCTTTCAGTTCTATCAAGAATAGGCATTGAGTTCTAACTAGTCTTCCTTTTCTCTTTCAGCAAGAAAAGGCCTGGACAGTATGAAAGCCACATGGCATTTACAATGCCAGGCCTTTGCAGAGTAGTTTCGGGCATCAATGTCTTTGATCCAAAGTTTAACATTGCTGCTCCTGGGGCTGAACAGGCAGTCTACTTTCCCTTCACAGAGAAAAAGAAACGATTCACTTCATTTCATCCTGCCATTGATGAACTACTCTATAGTAAGGAAGACAACAATGAGCACATGTAAGTCTATCTTCCATAATCTCGATGATGCTATAAAAATTCTGATGAAATTTTTGGGTTGAATCTTTAACGATTTCTTGGAACAGAGGATTTTTGGCAGATAAGAGGAAACCAATCATATTCTCAATGGCAAGGCTTGATACAGTGAAGAATATTAGTGGGTTGACCGAGTGGTATGGGAAGAACAAAAGGCTGAGGAATTTGGTGAATCTTGTGGTTGTCGCGGGATTCTTTGATCCGTCAAAATCAAAAGATAGGGAAGAAATTGCAGAAATCAACAAGATGCATGCTTTGATAGAGAAATACAAACTTCAGGGTCAGATAAGATGGATAGCAGCTCAAACTGACAGGTACCGCAACGGGGAGTTGTACCGTTGCATAGCAGATACCAAGGGGGCTTTTGTGCAGCCTGCCATGTATGAAGCTTTTGGTCTGACGGTTATTGAAGCAATGAACTGTGGGTTAACCACATTTGCCACCAATCAAGGGGGGCCTGCAGAGATTATCGTTGACGGGGTCTCGGGTTTTCACATTGATCCTTACAATGGTGACGAATCTAGTGACAAGATTGCGGATTTCTTTGAGAAGTGTAAGGCTGATGCCAAATATTGGAGTAAGATATCTCAAGAAGGTCTAAAGCGCATAGAGGAATGGTTAAATCTGAACCTAAATGAGATAATTTTTTTGAAGTATCGTCTGATATTTTTGTAGCTTATTTAATTCTGGCTTTATCTGCAGCTACACATGGAAGATCTATGCAAACAAAGTATTGAACATGGGATCTTTGTATGGGTTTTGGAGGCAAATGAATAAAGAACAGAAGAAAGCAAAGCGAACATACCTTCAAATGTTTTACAATCTCCAATTCAGGAATCTGGTGTGTTACCTGGCCAGTTATTTTTCTTGTATATATATTCTCGACTGACAAGTATGCTAAACTATACACAAAATGTTGCAGGCAAAGAACATCGCCATCCCAACTGCTGAACCCAAACAAATAGTACCAGCTCCAACGATTAAACCCCAAGAACCAGAATTACCTAAATCCGCAGAGCCAACACCAGTGGCAACAACTCAAATTCAGCCCACAGCAAGGCATGTTTGCTAACTCTGAATACAAAATGGAAATATTTTGAACTAATTTTAGGCAGCTCAAAAGTTGATTTTGTGCAGGGAAAGCAGTTTAGAGCCGATGCAGATTGCCTTCCCGAGACATGATCAAGGATCTGGCCCCCAATGTTCGTGGTGCTTGTTTTATATCTCTCTCTTTATAATATTCTATGGTGCTATGAAGTATTATGGGCTCATTAGATGACCAGGATCAGATGTTTGATTCCCAAACATACGTGATTCTTCTTCAAATGAAAGTGAATACGAACATTGTATGTGTTACATGTTCTCAATTAAGCAATAAAACTCCCTTGGAGTCACTTCTGGCAACTATTCTATCGTCGTTTCATTCTACAGGAAATTTTCTGAAGTGAAATTAAAAGAACAGATGAAAACGAATTCGGTGCCTGGAATTTTCATCTCCTGTGCAATCAAGAGAGCCCTTTAGTAGTTGTCATCATAGCCCCTTCAGTGCCATACTTCTATTTCATAAACAACTTGGGTTCCATCCCACATCAGTAGCTTAGACCTGCTAACAAATATGAGTACGAGCAAAACAAGAATGGAAAAAGCTTTGAAAATAGAACTACAGCATCAAAACAGGGGTTAAAGTCACACGTAATGTTTTCGTTCATCATTTTTATTATAAAGGACTTGCACGCAAAGTGGGAAATCCTTGTCTTTCACTCGTGCATCGTCTTTTCGAACTTCAATCTGCAGAATTTTTAGTGTTTGCTTAGATAGATTGATGAAGTATATAAACAGAACAAGAGCAAAGTTAGGGGATTCTGGAAAAGGTTGGAAAGCTGGATGGTCTTACAAATTTGATTCCCAAATGATCGCAGCAATTATTACAGTGAACATCTGCTACAACGCAATCTCTAACCCTTCGATTCTGTTCTGGGCCAAGTGTGTGCACATTGATGCTGCATATATGCGATCCGTACAAATCTTTTACAGAAAACAAAAAATCGAATTCGACCCTACCTATAGGAGTAGGGACATCTAGCTTAGTCAAAGCTTCTAATTAATGTCTATCCAAATCGAAACCATTCATCCAAGGATTCTTTCAGAGAGCGAGTTCTTACGCGCTTGAGATGATGAATCCATGCAGCTCATTATCCTGAAAAGGTATCATTTTAAATTAAATCGTGGGGATCCGAAATTAGTCTCTACTTCTTGGAAAGTACGAGGTCTGGCATTGAAGAGTTTTTTTTTTTTCCCTCCTTCCAAACATTCTTCAATCCGGAAAGTTACGTAACTTAGAAATGACAATGAAATAAACACCAGAAATACTCGGCAAGATTAAAAACTAACCAACCACCACAAGAGAAGTTTAAAGTGATGTGATTATGTATTTTCAAAGCTATAGAGCGTACAAAAAAGGCTATTCTGTGTGTATATCCCCTATGTGTGGTTCTATCCAAAGCGGTAATTGAAATCAAGAACTTAATAGGAACAGAGAATAATACCAAGAAATCCCACAACCAGAAAACGATTCAACGGTTCCAAGAAATTTTTTTTTTGAATCAACAATGGCAAATGAAAATTGCAGAGAGAGAGAGAGAGAGAGAGAGAGATTACAGTGAAATAATTCAAGTCTGTGAAGAGGGCAATGTGGGCTTGGCATGTGCTACACAGGTGGAAAATATTCTCGGGAATTTTGTCGAATTCAATAAGAAAGACTCTCCCCATTGTTGTTCCCTACTTAGTTGGAACAATAATACCTAATATTGGAATGTACGGAAAACAGAGCACGAATGGGATGAACAACTCGGGGAGAAAGTGAATGATCAACTCTCACAGTTCTTGGTGGTGAAAATATGGGTGTTCAAGAATGTGTGTGTGTGTGAGAGAGAGAGACAAGAATGTGTGTGTGTGTGTGTGAGAGAGAGAGAGAGAGAGAGAGAGAGAGAGAGAGAGAGAGAGAGATTCTTGATGGTTGAAGAGGAAGAGAATTCTGAACTGGAGTTAATATGCTTATCACACACAGAGAGAGAAGCTTCGTTGGAGTTTAACTGCCATAACTGTCACAACAGGTTTCATTTTTGTGAAGGATTCCCTAATATTTTGAAATTATCAAAAGTGCCCTTGCTATGTGTACACCACCCCGGAAAAACCAAAGCAAACCAGTATTTCTATTATATTGGTGAATAAATGCTTTGCAATTCTTTTGTTTAAGCCCATACGCCAATAAAATGATGCCATACAGTCGTATTGTATAATTGGTTGTTTAATGTGCCGTGTTAGTAGACTTTCTCTTTTCTATTACTGTTCCCGCTCTCTTGCTCTAAGGCTTTGTTTGAGATGTGTAAAAGGGTTAGTTTGTTTTGATAATCTTTTCATCTCTAGTTAAACCTTTTGTTCTGTATACTCTCTTTTTTAACCTTTTGGTCAATTTTTTTGGAAGTTTTTCACTTATATTGACAAAATTAAGGAATTTAAAACAAAAACTACTGGCCAAATTCGAACCAAATTTACACTACAGACAAAGATATACCAAAACAGCTAGAAATTTTGGTGATGTAGTTTTCTCTTTCATTTTAGTACACGAAACTTATGATCAATCTAAACTCTGATTCATAGGTGTACGTTCCTTCAGCCGAAACCCTAGTAGCTTTTGTTAGGTTGGAGAGAGAGAGAGAGAGAGAGAGAGAGAGAGAGCACGTTGCTTTTATCTTTTTAGATGTTTCTGGTAATAAAAGAGGTGAAGAGTGATCGAATTCAATGCTACTAATCATTTGAACTAGACTCCTATCAGGCTCTCACGGTATGATCTCTGTGTTTTTGGACTACAAGAATTAAGATCCTCTAAAGTGATGACATCTATTTTTTTCGCACGGCACAGAGTAAGACTCATCATGATTAATTCTAGTGACAATTCGAGTCCTTAATTTATTAAGTCTCGATATGTTTGTCGTTTATGTAAAGAACTCAAGTTAGATCATACATGTTTTCTTCAACGAAACTTGATTCGACCAAGGCTTCACTGATATATGGTCATTCTAATTATGCCATGAACGGTAAATACATCCGGACTTTATACTCAGGAACAAATTTCTTATTTTTCCCGTAAAAAAAAGGTGCCCGAATAATCTTCCCACGAATCGAACAAAAATCGTGTGCCTTTGTGTGTGTGAATGTTCTCAAGTGAACAATCAAATTTCCTTGCAGTCATTTATTTGGCTGCTATTTTCTAGTTCTTTCATGCAACAAGAGATTTCCTAAACAGAAATTGATCAAAAATGCAGAACAGACGATTAAGAATTCAGTGCATGAAACTTTTCATTTTTTGTGGGATCAAAAGTGCCCTTCAGTTGTCGTCGTTTCCATCAACCTCATTGTCATCTTCATCAACTTCATCTCCATCAACCTCATCGTCATCGTCATCTTCATCAACTTCATCTTCATCAACCTCGTCTTCCTCAACTTCGTCTTCAGATTCAGGAACAGGAACGATTTCGTTTCCATCCCAAAGCAAAACCTTAGACCTGGAAAATTTTCGTGTAGTTCAGCGAAAAGTAAAACAATGAAAATAACTACAGCACAGAAGAACTTTGGTGAGAGTTACATGAAATGGTTGGCCATAGAGTACTTACCCGCGCAGTAAGATATCCTTCTCCTTCACTCTCACAAAGACAGCGTCATTTGGAACTTCAATCTGCAGGATTTAGCGTTTGCTTAGAAAGACCTATTTGTCAACCAAAAACCATATTGGAATTGCGAAAGAAGTCAGAAATTAAGGTACATGGATAGTCTTACGAATTGCGACCCCAAAGAATTGCCACAATTGTTACAGTAAATTTCTGCTGCCACGTAGTTTCCAACCCTTCGATTCGATTCTGCCCCAAGCGAGTGCCAATTGATACTGCATATGTGTAATGCATCGAGAAACTGTTGAAATAAAACTTAGTTTCGACTTAAAATGTTTGACATCGTAGAAAAACGTTTTCGATGGGGTATGGAGGACTGGATACTCTAGGATATATAGGAATAGCGAAAACAACTTACAGAATTTTCGAGGGGAAGATTGTTCTGCCCTTATGATGGAAAAGATTCCATTAAAAAATACTCGGTACTAAACTATTTTAATCGAATCTAAAAATAAATACAAAATATCTTAGGTCGAAACAAATGGAGTCTAAATTTGTCTTTGATTCAAAGTACTATGTTTTTTTCCAATAGCGCAGAAAGGATAATGCTACTCACACAACGATCCAAACACAACAACTTATACAACCTCTCACATACATGTGGGGCCCACACATAGTAGTGTGTGTGGAGCCCACATGCATGTGAGAGGTTGTGTAAGTTGTTGTGTTTGGATTGTTGTGTGAGTATCATTTTTGAGCGCAGAAATAAGGACATCAAGTTGCGCATTTTATAGAAACTACTCCAGAGGTTATCAATATCGGAGAAATGATAATAGGTTCGAAAAAAGGGTCGTCCAAAAAATTAAAACCATGCATATCCAAAGATTTTCTGGGGGAGATGAGTTCCTACGCAGTTCGAAAGAGGCCTCCATTCAGCTCGGTATCCTGCAAATTTTTAAAAAGAATGCAACGGTGAGTATACGAGACTAGTCTCGACATTTTTGGAAGTAAGAATTACGCTTGTTCAAAGAGCAAGTGAGAATAAGAAAGCTGTTTACTGAAATAAAATCATACAAAATTTTCATGCAAATTCGGCAAATCAAGAAAGTTGAGAAAACAAGATAATGTTCAAGAATAATCCTCGTAAGCATATGTCATATGGTAGGAGAGAGAGAGAGAGAGAGAGAGAGAGAGAGAGAGAGTATACATCCACATGGAGAGACGTCCGCTCTCGTTTGAGAGCAATGTGGGTTTGGCATTTACGGCAGACATAAAACTCATTATATGGAGTTTGATCAAATTGGAGGAGAAAGACCCTCCCCATCGTTGTCGCTTTGATCAGTAGAAGAGCTCCGAAGCTACCGAGGATTTCTCTCTTCTTTCTTCTTTGGAAATCAAGCAGTGTCAAGAAAATTGTCGGGGTATGTACTCAGAACGATATCAAACGTGTTGCAATAGGGAAACAGAGGATAAAGGGGATGAACAGAGGGCGAAAGTGAATGATAAAATCAAATTTCTTGAGGGTGGAAATATGGGTGTCCAAGAAGGCAAGAAGGTTTGGGCAAGGGAAGGGGGAGAGAGAGATTCTTGATCGTGGAAGAGAAAGAGAAAGAATCAAGCCCTGAAGTGGGTTTCATATATATGCTCAAACTATTACACAGTGACAGAGAGAGAAGCTCAGATGAAGTTAACTTCCGTAACGGTCATAACTGCTTATCCAGGAAACTATTACTATTACTAGGCCCCGTTTGATAAACGGATGGGAACATGAAGGCCCATGACGTATTTTGATAATTAATACCCTTCAAAGTCAAGCTAAAGAACATTTGTTAATGCTGAAAATGTCTTTGACAGGTATTAATTATCATAACACGTCCTTGGTCGTCATTTCCCCTAAACAGATTAAAGGTTGGGATTAGATTGTTAAGGTGATAGTATTAGTAATACTTTGTTTGGCTTTCAAAATTGGTCCGGATTGGTAGTCCCATAGGATGAACAATCCGGCCCATAAGAGTATTAACAATACTCATTGGGACTTGATATTCGTAGTCTAATCCCAACACTTTCTCATTACCAATTTCTTTTATTAATCCAATCCAATCCCATCGTCTAATCCCATCCGAAACAAATATATTCATTATCAATCCCTTTTTGTTAACAATCCATTCTCATTACCTATCTCAATCTTAATTTCATCTCCATACGAATCTCATTCATCTATCATTGTTGTCAAACGGGGCCTAAGGCTTACTTGTTTCATTATAGGCTTCTCTTTGGTGCCTTAAACGAACACAATGGTTCTGTTTATTTCTCACTAGAGGTGGCAAATGGATAGGTTTGAACGAGTTGAAATGGGTCGCGCCATCATGGATTGAATATGGGCATGTGAATACGAGTCAATAATAGGTTGGTTAAATATGGGTCACCCAAATTCAACCCGACCTATTTTCCTTTCTTTTCTCCCTTCATCAATATAACTCAGAAAATTAATAGCAAAGCACCAAGGCAGCAGCACTATCAAACCGATGACATAATCAACTATTTGATTCTCAAGATATACATAGTTACACAAAGCACGAAGCAAAGTGTACTCCATGAACAAAGAACGAGAGATAATTCACTATAACTAAAGCGTAAGATTACAACGGAGCCGGCTATAGCTGTCACTCCACAAATTGAAGCACCCTTGAATCCCAAACAAAGAGATACCAAGAGCAATTTAGTATTCACAACTCATTAGGAACTTAAAAACCCTAACACTCTTGCATAAACTCTTCCATGACTTACATATAAAAATACGCAAAGAATCTAATATAATAAACACAATCAAAGCCTTGCCAAAGAAGTTTAAACACATTAGGAAACATTCAAAAAGGAAAATTAATTAGGGCACATTCCTAACAGATTATTCATTCGGAAATTAAGTTTAATAGGTCAAACACATTTTTTCTTTAGCTATTTCTTTTAAAATGGAAGGCATGCGAGAATTTGACGACATATTAATCTGATCAGTAGAAAAATCATCGAAGTGAGTCACAAGTACGTAGGCTCATATACCCAAACTAGATGGCTCTTTCACCTTTGAAGCTCAAGCCCACTATAAAATATAGGGAGAATGTAACCCAACAATTATTAGCAGCCTAGGTTAAAGATGACAACTTCTTCTTGTTATTACTTGTGTTAATGTGCTGCCTAAGAGTACCCACAGTGGCATAATCAAAAGTGATAGGTTTTTAAAGTTAACAATGTTGGTACAAAATATGGCTCACAATGCTATAATCAAACTTAACAACCTCCTTAGAAATAATCAAATTTTAGACTTTGAATAATCAAAACTAACAACCTTTTGCCAATAACCAAATTTAATAAATATCACATTCTCAATGAAATACACACATCATTACAAAAAAAAATGTTCTCTCTCTCCCATCTCCCCCCTTCCCCTTTTTCTTTTTCTTTTTCAACAGTGTTTTCAAAAAAAATATTTCACTAGTTTTTCAAAAACAGTTTTCCCCCCAAAAAATTATTTTTTAACTGTTTTAAAAAAAAACATTTTATACAAAACAAATTGTTCTTTTTTCAAAAAATTGTTTTGTACAAGAAAATATATTTTTTCAAAATCTTTTCTTATATAAAAACTATTTTTTCAAAAATCGTAGTTACACACACACAAAAGCTGTTTTTTTTTTTAAGTTTTGAAAAAAGTTCAAAAATTATTTTCTATTTTAAATAGTTTTTATTAGTCTCAAAATTATTTTAGGAAAAACTATTTCCTATGTTCACAGTTTTTAATTTTTTTTGTAATTTAAAAAGGTGATGTGGCAACTTTTAGTTATTTAATTTTGATTATGCTATTGTGGACCTCTACATTGTTAAACTTAACAATTTCTTAAATGGATAATCAAAAGCTGATGTGACAACTTTTAATTATCTATTTTTGATTATAGCATTGTGGATACTCTAAGTGGAGCAACAAATGACTTAAAAAGAAGTAGCAACAAGTGATGACCCTGCGATTGTAATTAGCTAACTCTGTGAAAGAAGCGGAAGCTGGGAGTGTGCTGCACAGCTTTGTGTTGTGCAGCGTGCTGTGCGGCCGCCGGTGCCGCCTTACCGGCATCGGTCCGACGATCGGAGACGTCCATTGCGTAGAGCTCGTCGAGTACTACAAGTGTACCAAAAATCAACCCGATCAAATATCGTTAAGTGCCTCATCGAAACACATATAATTCAAAAAGAATGGATTCAGTGGTTTTGATCCAGTGTTTCGTATCCATTAAGATTCATTTTTTTTCAAGTTATATGTATTCCGATGAGGCACTTAACGATATTTAATCGGATTGATTTTTGGTACACTTGTAGTACTCGACGAGCTCTACGCAGTGGACGTCTCCGATCGTCGGACCGATGCCGGCAAGGCAGCACCGACGGCCGCACAGTACAAAGCTGTGCAGCACACTCCCACCTTCCGAAAGAAGCTGTGGTGAAACCTCTGACCTCAGCCCCAGTAGTGTTAGGGGTGCAGACAACCTTCGATATATTTTAAGGACTTGTGGTGTAATTTCCACATAGGACTCGACCTATTTTACACTGCAGCTTGTATGTAATTAGGTTAACTTGTTTTTTAGAGAAAAAACAGAGAGAGGCGAGAGAAAACGCAGATCTCAGAGAGATTGCGAGAAGACTTGTACTCTTGATTCGATTTCATAGTGGACTGGTGTGGCTCCCGTGGTTTTTCCTCGCGTTGAGGTTTTCCACGTATATCTTGTGTTCTTTCTTTTCTTGTTCGTTACGCACTATTTTTTGTTTGCTTGCGATTTCTGTGATCCTAGTTTCCAAGATCCGTAGGGCGTTGTGAGTTGAACAAGGAGTTCAGTTCCCAACAACTGGTATCAGAGCCGCAGGTTGCGGTAGGATTTTGTTCGACAAATTAGGGTTTAATCTTGTTCGGGCAGCCTAGGGTTTCAGAGGGAGCTATGGGTTCTGAAGAAGGCAGTCAGAAGATAGTAAAGTTTGACGGGTCAGACTTCGCGTACTGGAAGACGCAGATAGAGGACTATCTGTATCAAAAGGATCTTTACCGTCCGTTAGAGGGTAAAGCGAAGGGAAAGAGGGCTGAAGAAAAAGATGCAGATTGGAATGTTCTTGACAGAAAGGCATTAGGAGTTATTCGCCTTTCCCTTTCTAAGGCAGTCACCCACAACATATTGAAGGAGAAAACGACGGAGGATCTTATGGAAGCGCTGTCTAAGATGTACGAGCAACCGTCTGCTGCGAATAAGGTACATCTTATGAAAAAACTTTTCAACCTGTCTATGGCAGAAGGGGTTTCCTTTATGTCACACCTCAGTGAGTTCAATACAATTGTTGATCAACTTACGTCTGTCGATATCAAGTTTGATGATGAGGTTCAAGCGTTGTTGATTCTATCTCAGTTGCCAGAGACCTGGCATGGTACGGTTACTGCAGTAAGTAATTCGGCTGGGAAAGAAAAATTGAAACTGAGTGAGGTTGTTAGTTTAATTTTGACCGAGGAGGTCAGAAGAAATTCGATTGATTGTTCAGGTTCAGGTTCAAGCACTTCGGGTTCAGCCTTAAGTTTTCAGCAGCAGAGAGGCAGAAGCCAGAGTAAGGGTGGTCAGAATCAGAACAGAAACAGATCAAAGTCGAAGGGCAGCAAGGGAAATCAGGGTAAATCTCAGGCTTTCCAAGTTCGGCCCATTAAAGGTGAATGTTGGAATTGTGGTCAGACAGGCCATATGTCATCAACTTGCAAAGCACCGAAGAAGAATAAGGATGAGCAAGAGGCTCATGTTATGCACGATGCACTTATTCTTGCTCTGAACAGCGACACTGATTCGTGGGTTATTGATTCGGGGGCCTCATTCCACGCCACTGCTAACAGGGAGGTTCTGCAGAACTATGTAGCAGGGGATTTTGGGAAATTATACTTGGGTGACGATCAGCCGTGTACTATTGTGGGAAGAGGTGATGTTCAGATTATTATGCGGGGGTTCAAATGGTGTCTGAAAGATGTCAGACACGTTCCGAATTTGAAGAGGAATCTTGTTTCGGTTGGGCAGCTTGCAGCAGCGGGTTATACATCGACATTCACAGGGGACATGTGGAAAGTCTCCAGCGGTACCATGGTGGTGGCTAAAGGGAGTAAAGTTGCTTCACTTTACTTGACTTCACATGGTAGTGACACACTTGCAGTTGCAGACAGCAAGAAAGGTTCAGATTTGTGGCACAATAGGCTGGGACATATGAGTGAGAAGGGAATGAAGGTTTTGCAGGCTAATGGGAAGCTACCAGGGTTAGAGTCAGTGGATATTGACATCTGTGAGGATTGCATCTTCGGCAAACAGAAACGGGTTAGCTTTCAGAAAGGCGGCAGGCCTCCTAGGGCTCAAAAACTAGAACTTGTCCATACAGATGTTTGGGGTCCAGCTACTGTGCGTTCTCTTGGCGGTTCTTACTACTACGTTACTTTTGTCGACGATCACTCGAGGAAGGTATGGGTATTCTTCATGAAGCATAAGTCAGAGGTCTTTGAGGTCTTCAAGAAGTGGAAAGCCATGGTTGAGAATGAAACAGATTTGAAAGTGAAGCGGTTGAGGTCTGATAATGGCGGAGAGTATGAGTTGGGTGTGTTCAAGAAAGCCTGCGCTCTTTACGGGATTCGTTTAGAGAGGACACCCCCAGGGACTCCGCAGCATAATGGCATCGCAGAAAGGATGAACAGGACTTTGACTGAGTGTGCGAGGAGCATGCGGATACACGCAGGTTTGCCTAAGGAGTTTTGGGCAGATGCAGTTAGCACAGCAGCATATTTGATCAATCATGGGCCATCAGTTCCGTTGAACTTTGGGATACCAGAAGAGGTTTGGAGTGGCAAAGAGGTAACTCTTTCACATTTACGGGTTTTTGGTTGCATGTCTTATGTGCATATTAGCGATAAGGAAAGGGATAAGCTTGATCCTAAATCGCAGAAGTGTACGTTCATTGGGTATGGCGGTGATGAATTTGGTTATCGGTTTTTTGATTATAAAAACAGGAAGATAATCAGAAGCAGGGACGTTGTATTTAATGAAAGGGTAATGTACAAAGATAGGGACAGCAAACAGAACAGTGGGAGTGACAGTATAGATGGGGACACTTCAAAGTACTTTGGGTTAGAGGATCTTTCAGATGATAGAGGGGTTGAGCCAAGTTCCAGTAGGACAAATGGGGCAGTTTCAGATGAGGCAGTTCCAGAGACAGAGTCTAGCTCACCGGTCATAGATTTGAGGAGGTCAACCAGGGCACCCAAACCTAATCCCAAGTACCTTTCGTCATTAGATTACTTGCTTTTAACAGACAATGGAGAACCAGAGTGCTATGATGAGGCTTTGCAGGTTAGTGAGTCAGCCAAGTGGGAGCATGCAATGCAGGATGAGATGGATTCTCTTTACTCCAATGAAACTTGGGATTTGGCTACTCTTCCTGCAGGAAAGAAGGCTTTGCACAATAAATGGGTTTTTCGGATTAAGCAAGAAAGCGACGGTAAGAAGAGGTACAAGGCTAGATTGGTAGTGAAGGGCTTTCAACAGAAGCAGGGGATCGATTATACAGAGATATTTTCCCCAGTTGTGAAGCACATCACTATCAGAGTGGTGTTGAATTTAGTTGCTGCTGAAAATCTTTTCCTTGAGCAGTTAGATGTGAAAACTGCATTTCTTCATGGTGACTTAAATGAAGAAATCTACATGAAGCAACCTGTTGGCTTCATTGAGAAAGGAAAAGAAGAGATGGTGTGTAGACTTAAGAAAAGTCTATATGGTTTGAAACAGGCTCCTAGACAGTGGTACAGAAAGTTTGATGGTTTTATGCAGCGCAACGGCTACAAGAGGTGCAATGCAGATCACTGTTGTTACTTCAAGAGGTTTGAATCCAGTTACATTGTTTTATTACTTTATGTCGACGATATGCTTGTAGCAGGATCCTGTGTTAGGGAGATAAACAGTTTGAAGCAACAGTTGGCAACAGAGTTTGCTATGAAGGATCTGGGTGCAGCAAAGCAAATACTTGGGATGAGAATCAACAGGGATAGGGCTCAGAGGATCTTGCGATTGAGTCAGGCTGAGTATATTGAACGTGTTCTGGAGAGGTTCAATATGCAAAGTGCTAAGGCAGTTAGCACACCCTTGGGAAGTCACTTCAAACTTTCTCAGGGTCAATCACCCAAGACAGATGCAGAGAAGGAGTACATGGCCAAGGTTCCTTATGCCTCGGTCATTGGTAGCCTGATGTATGCGATGGTGTGCACGAGACCAGATATTGCCCATGCAATGGGAGTTGTAAGCAGGTTTGCTAGCAATCCAGGGAAACAGCATTGGGAAGCAGTCAAGTGGATCTTGCGTTACTTGAGAGGTACCACTGATTTGCCACTTTGTTTTGGGAGAGCGAAGTTGACAATACAGGGATATGTGGATGCAGACTTTGCCGGTGATCAGGATACGCGGCGAAGCACCACAGGGTATGTTTATACTGTTGGTTCAACAGCGGTGAGCTGGGTTTCACGTCTGCAGAAAATAGTGACATTATCCACGACAGAAGCTGAGTATGTGGCCGTGACTGAGGCTGCAAAAGAGATGATTTGGTTAAAGAGTTTTTTGGAGGAGTTGGGCTTGAAGCAAGAGAACTGCGTTCTTTTTAGTGACAGCCAGAGTGCTATTCACCTTGCCAAAAATCCAGTGTTCCACGCTAGGACAAAGCACATTGATTTGAGATACCATTTCATTCGTTCGCTTTTGGAGGATGGAGATTTGTTACTAGAGAAGATTTTGGGAAACAAAAATCCAGCAGATATGTTAACCAAGCCTGTTATTGTTGAGAAACTGAAGTTGTGTTCAACTTCAGTTGGCCTTCATGTTTGAAAAGATGATGGGGCTGGAGCCACACCAAGAGGGGTCAGATGACTACGTCCGCGTTGATTGAGATTAGTTGGGTTTGCAGTTGTTTGTTTGCTGATGCTTCGGTTATCTTCAAGTGGGAGATTGTTAGGGGTGCAGACAACCTTCGATATATTTTAAGGACTTGTGGTGTAATTTCCACATAGGACTCGACCTATTTTACACTGCAGCTTGTATGTAATTAGGTTAACTTGTTTTTTAGAGAAAAAACAGAGAGAGGCGAGAGAAAACGCAGATCTCAGAGAGATTGCGAGAAGACTTGTACTCTTGATTCGATTTCATAGTGGACTGGTGTGGCTCCCGTGGTTTTTCCTCGCGTTGAGGTTTTCCACGTATATCTTGTGTTCTTTCTTTTCTTGTTCGTTACGCACTATTTTTTGTTTGCTTGCGATTTCTGTGATCCTAGTTTCCAAGATCCGTAGGGCGTTGTGAGTTGAACAAGGAGTTCAATTCCTAACAAGTAGCACATCTTATACCGGATAGAATCCTATTCCGTTTCAATGAACAATTTTTACAGCCGTATTCATAAACCTCCGGTCTTCTTTGAGGGTAATGTGGGTTTGTCATTTACAACATGTAGAACTCATTATAAGGAGTTTGATCAAAAAATTGTACCATAAGAAAGACCCTCCCCATTGCTGTAGTGTCGACCAGTAGCAGAGCTTTGAAACAGCCAAGAAGTTCGCTCCCTTTGTTGGGGCTATGTAATTGGAACGACATCAAACAGGGTCGGTGGGACGTTCGGGAAACAGAGGACAAAGGGTGAAAGTGAGTGATAAACTCAAATTTCTTGATGGTGGAAGAGGAAGAGAGAATCAGCCATGAACAGGGTTTAATATGCTAACACTGTATAACACTGATTCACATACAGAGAGAAGGTTCGTTGAAGTTAACTGCCCTGACCTCATTGCAAACCTTTGCTTGGGGGCATTTGCTAACATTTCCAGTTAGGAAAATCATGTTAAGTTCTAGTAACAGCAACAAATATGCTTTGCTAATACAAAACCGTACTTTACAAGAAAATGCAACACACAAGATAAATATACCAAAATAAACTCAAAACTCTAATTGGCACACAAGATAATACAGTTTATTGAGTTTTCTCTCACTGTTTGTTAAGAGAGTGGGATAATTGTTTTGAAATTATGTACTGTATAAATCACACGAGATATTGGCACCCCTGAGATTAATCTATTTCCATGAAGAGAGGATTTATATTACCATTTGCAGTAATCATCAACAAAATAACAGCAGACAAAATCAAACGAAGATCGAATCTATATCAGACATTCCGTGATCCATCACGAAACTAACAATCGTTTAATTCCACAACCAACCAAACAGAAAACAAAAGCATTATACACTACCACTTTCCTAACAACCAAATACCTAACCCTAACCCTAGATACGCAACACAAAACAAATTAAAACAACCTTCGAACGCCAAATCCACCAATCGAACGGATTCAAGAGCTAGTGAACTTGGTCACGGCCTTGGTCCCCTCAGACACGGCGTGCTTGGCCAATTCACCAGGCAACACAAGCCTCACCGCCGTCTGTATCTCCCGGGAAGTGATCGTGGGCTTCTTGTTGTATCTGGCCAGCCTGGACGCCTCCTGAGCCAGCTTCTCGAATATATCGTTGATGAAGCTGTTCATGATCCCCATGGCCTTGCTCGAGATCCCGATGTCCGGGTGGACCTGCTTCAGCACCTTGAAGATGTAGATCTTGTAGGTCTCCACGCTCTTCTTCGTCCTCTTCTTCTTCTTCTCCCCGGCCGCAGCAGAGGCGTCTTTCGGCAGCTTCTTCCCCGCCTTGGGCTTCTTCTCTGCCGGGGCCTTCTCGGCTGCGGCGGCCTTCTTCTCCTCCGCCGGTTTCTTCTCCGCGGGCTTCTTCTCAGCCTTGGGCGCCATCGAATCTAGAGAGAGATAGAGAGAAAAACTAGGTTTTCGAAAAGAGAATTGGGAGATCTGAATTTGCTTTGATTTGGAACGGTGAGGGGATAAGGGTTGTGGTGGTGCTTTTATATTGAAGGTTGACGGTTTTTCATGGGGCAGCGAGGTTTCACGCGGATCGCTGACTTGTATTCGGTATGCGCCGTTGGATTAAGATGTGAGAGAAAAGGAGTGGGATAACGGTTGAGATGCGATTTGGGATTTGGTGTTCGGCTTAAAACGGAGGGAACATTTGGGAGTTTCGCAATTTGGATTGCCGCCTTTTATTTATTTATGCTTTGTTTCGAATTTAAGGAAAGTGATGGAAATGAGGGAAAGAAAATGAGAGGAAAATTGAAAAAAAATGAGAGAAAAATTTTACTCCCTCCGTCTCATTTTCTATCTTTTTTTGATATTCGCGTAAGTTTTTAATCGCTTATATCTTCCAATATGAATATCAAAAAATATGCAATATGAATCTTGATTGATAGTTCTCGATTTGGTCAATAATCCAAAGTTTTTAAAATTATGAAAAATATTATAGATTGAGAGATATAAGCTTTTAAAGAACGCCACGAATAACAAAAATGAACAACCAAAATGAGACGAAGCGAGTATTATTCACAAACCTTTAATTCTTTATTTTCTCCCCTCTTTCTCTCCAATCCAAACAAATGAAGGAAAAAAATTTTGGTTGTGTTTGGTTGAAAGTTTTGTTTTGTTTAGTTTTGATAGTGGGTGAAGAAAGAAATAGAGTAATGATTGAAGATAGGAGTAATGATTAGAGAAATGAGAAAGTAATCATTGGAAAAATAGGGTAATAATTGAAGAAAGAAATAGAGTAATAATTGAAAATAAAATTAAAACTAAAACAAAATGTGTAACCGAACAAATTTACTTTCCTTTTTTTTCTTTTACTTTCTCTAAGTGAGCTTGAACCATGTGTTTGGTTCACAAGGATTGCCTACTTAAACTATCACTCTTTTTCACTTTACCCCTTCCACTAAATAATCTTACACCTTGTCTCCTTAATCTCCCATTAGTATTGCTTAACCCTTCTATCACTTTTCTGTTCGTACATACTTGAGTGTTAGAATGTGAGAACCCAATGTTGGAATCAAAGTCCCACATCGGTGGATTATGGGAAGTTGATATGGTATATAATAAGGCACGTCAAGCTACTGTATAACTTGAGATTAATCTTTTGAGCCACGTGATTAGGCGAATGGTTAGCAGGTTAGTTGGCGCGGGTAATGACAGGTGATATTAAAGCTTACACCAACCGAAAGTGTAGGGCGGGTCCCGCGAGGAGACGTGCTTAGGTGGGCCTGACAAGTGAGGAGTTTGAGGTGCTTGTCGTGCTTGGATGGGTTCCACATGAGACGAGCTTGAGGTGCTTGTCGTGCTTAAGCAGGGACTTGTCCTATATCACTTGGTGGGTGGATGTGATGGACCATGTGGTGCAACGAGAACGTTGCAACAAAGTGGGGAGACTGTGAGAAACCACCATGGGAATCAAAGTCCCACATTGGTGGATTGTGGGAAGTTGATATGGAATATTAACGGGACATGTCGAGCTACTGTATAACTTGAGATTAATCTTTTAAGCCATGTGATTAAACGAATAATTAGCAGATTAGCTAATACGGGTCGTGACATAGAATTTGACATGATATGCATGTGTGAGTAATTCATGACTAAAATATCTCTTTCTCAATGAGACATTGCTATTTATCAAGTTATATGACTTGTTGTGAATGTATATATAAATATTCCTTACATTGTTTTTTAAGTACATCATCTAATTCAAGGAACTTGCTTCTCTCAATTGTTTAATTGCTTTATGGAGCACACTACGGTTATAATTTTGATCACATGTCGTTTGTAATTATTTTTAATGAGTCCTAAAACAATGTTATACTAGTATCTCAGTGAAAACGAATATTTCCAACATAACTTGTTTATACGTACATGTAATATTTGAATCTAAAGTTCAAATTATGATGAAAGAGTTAAAAAAAAAGAGCAAAGCGATACTAACTGATAGGTTGAGGGGGCAAAGTATGGGATATTTTAGATGAAGGGGGTAAAATGAAAAGTGATAGTTTAAGCAAATAATCTGTAATTAACCCAATACTAAAAGAAAAGATGCTCACGATTTTTGGATTTTTTTTTTATGTTTTACGAGTATCTATTTTGGTCTGTTTGACAGCGTCCGCAGCTAGACACCCGTATATAGGAATCCGGGTGCTTTTGGCTTTGTTCGGTTAATGATTTAGTTTTAATTTTGTTTTCAATCATTATTTTATTCTTTTTTTTCCTAATTATTAGCTTCCTTCTTAAATTATTATTTTCTCATCTCTCTCTAATCATTATCCTTATTTTAATCATTACTCTATTTCTCTCTTCAGCCACTACCAAAACTACACTAAACTCCTAACCAAACACTACCTTTATAACTAGTGTTTGTTTCGTTCTTTGAATCTGAACTGTATGCGTCCGTTCGATGCACGGGATAAAAAAAATCACATTGGTGATTTTTGGTTTCCGTGCATTGAACGGGCACAACGATAATTGACATAAAAAATAATTTTATATTTTTTCGGATCCCGTGCTTGATGCACGTTAACACTGCCCTCATTCTATGCACTAAAATACACATGTGTTTGAAAAATAATTTTAAAGTACCACACGATAGTATTCCAGGTGAATAGAATAATTTTTTCTCCATATTCAACCTTCAAGAGTCTCTCTCCCATGTTCCCCCTCTCTCTCCCCCACTTCCCCATTTAGAGACTTTAGAGATTCACACATTTTTATAATATATTGATGGATAAATAGTTATGATATATCCTGGATAACTTGATACTAATAACTTATTAGTAATAAGCATTACCCACAAAACTTCTCTGAATTACATGAGGGAAAGCAACGGGCTCTCATGCTTTGTTTCTTGTGAGATTTTCGTTAAACTTTTTTTTTTGTGTATTAAAAATGGAATCAAGTCCACACTTAAAACAGTGGGCTTTAATTATCTTACCCAATCCGGCGGGATATCAAATTCATTTTTGCAAATTGTGGGCACCAACACAAGTACACTACCGATACATCTTGTTTGGTTCAATTTTTTGAAAGTTATTTTTAACGAGGTATTGAGAAACGTGTAGAGAGAAAAATGAGATGAGATGAGAGTTGAACCAAATAAAATAACAATCTCCTTGTTGAAAGATTAATAATCACCAAAATGTCCCAATCGTTTAAACCCAATTACACTATTTGTGACGAGTCCATTTGTACCCAAAACATATTTGATAATTTTGGATTGTTAACCTCGTAGTGCTAAATCAACTGGGGCTAGCCAAGTTGGTCAGGATTCTTACATCTCACTAGGAGGTCAGAAATTCAAGTTTTCTTGCCTGCGTGTGGGTGTATTTGTTGGGGTTATTTCTCCCCCTAACGGATTTTGTAGTTGGGTTGGGTTTATAGTGATTGTGGTCCTTGTGATGGACTTATTCATCATTTTCGTTCAGTTGTGGTCCTTGTTGGACTTAAGTGTAAATTTAACTTTTGGGCCTCTTACGTGCTTCTACGAGCCCAAAAAATAAAAAAAAAAGCTATCTAAAAATTTGAAAAAATAATGTATAATAAAGTAGAATTATCGAAGTAGTGATCATTACAAGGGCTCACAAGTTTCAGTAGCCCGTTTACGCCAGTAATTAACTTATGCACCCCAATTTTTTGGTTTTGTCTTTATTCAATTATTTTTGGCATTTGTTAGTTTTACGCTATTTTTTTTTTGTGATATGGGCGAGTAAGGATGAGAGGAATTGGAAAAGTAAAAATTTTTGACTTTTAAACAAGTATTTTGAAAAATATTCAAGAAAAAGTCCAATAACTTACTCACCCATATCACATAAAAGTTTGGCATAAAACTAACAAATGTAAAAAAAAATTGAATAAAGACAAAACCAAAAAATTATTTTGCATAAATTAATCACTATCGTAAACACAATCTCTTTTTCCATTTTTAGGGACAAAAGTAGTATTAATCACTTTTAAATAATCAATCTTTCATGCGATTGGCTTATTTTTTAGGGTATTGGTTTTTACACTTCTTCTTCTTTTCTTCTCTATAGCCGCACTCCCCTTTTTTGTGGTAAATTTTTGTTTTTGGATCCGTTTTGAGATAAATTTACAACGTTGTTCTTCAAATTGTGAAATAGTATACAAATAAACAATTAATTTTATAAATTCAAATGATAAGACGACAAAAAAAAGAGCAGTTAAAAAAAAAAGAAGGGAATGTAAAAATCAATCACTTATTTTTTTATGCCTATTAGTATAATTTTACTCAAGATTTGGGATCCCTAATTTTACACTAAATTTGAGAGCCTGAGACGCAAGCTTTCATCACCTTCCCGCGGGGATGGGCGCGCGCGTGTAGTAGGATGAACTTGAGTGTTCGTCGCTTATCTCGATTTTGACTAACCACTCAAATGAATACTCTTTACTCCTACATTAAAGGAGCTGCCACTACAAAACAAGGTCCTCGGTCAGAGTTAGGGGGTGTTCTTCTAAAAAAGTCAATGGCTTTCCCGTAAAAAATGAGCCAAATAAAGGCACAAAAAAACGAAAATAAGCCAATTATTTTGTCTTTATTCAAAAAAAATTGAATTTCGGTAAAAAAAATTTACTTTTTAGATTCCTCTTGTCATGAGGATGCAATAATCTCCAAAAAATTGACAATAAGCCAAGTGATACGAAAAAAATTTGAATAAGGACAAAAAATAAGCCACTTTGGTTTATTTGTCCGAACATCCCCTTAGAAGTATCTCATTCCCTACTCTTAGATTAGGCCAGAGTAAATAGGTTTCTTGCTTGTACAAAAAAGGAAAAAACAAAAAAAAAAAAACTTAGCTTAATTAATTGTGGTTATTTGAGTGTAAGCCTGTCAATCATCAAGATCAAGAAGTATCATTTGCACCACCGAGGTGGTGGCCCAGCTGGTGAGGGTCACCACTCCCCTTAACGCAGGCGGATGTTCGAGTCCGGACAGGTACTCGAAACCCGTCTGTGGACCAAATGGGGGAATTTTTACTAGCTGTGCACTAAAGTGGTGCCGTGATGACAGCTCGTCCTCCCGTATGGTAGCTATGGCTCGAACCAGATATTCTATTGGCGGGTATAGATTCCCTATGGTCACGCCCAGGGAAAGTTGCTACGCTGGTTGTCCCCTCTTATCCTTTTGATTATCAAAAAAAAAAAAGTAGTATCATTTGCGGATAGCAGACTATTAGGCCCCGTTTGATAACGGGTTTGGGAGTTGGGATTGGAGTAATAATCCCATGGGATTATTAATACTTTGTTTGGTAACCAAAATAGGTTCGGACTATTAGTCCGTTGGGATGCCGAATCCCGGGATTAGGGGGTATTAGCAATACCCCGTGGGACTTGGTATTCGTAGTCCGATCCCAACCCATTCGCATTACTAATCCCTTTTCATTATCAATTTCTTCTATCAATCCAATCCCATCATCTAATCTCATCTCAAACAAACATGATATTAATAATCCCATCATCTAATCCCATCCCAAAACAAACATACTCATTATCAATCCCTTCTCATTAATAATCCCATCTCATTTCCAATTCCAATCCTAATCATATCTCCTTACGAATCCCATCTATTTATCCCCGTTATCAAACGGGGCCTTAATGCATTGTCACATAAGTCATGAATTAGCAGAAACCTTAGAAAAGCACCAATCATTAATGCTCTCTCGTTTGCGTTCACTGATTGGATTATACAGTATTAAAGTGGTAATGCTCCTTCTTCAATGCTAATAATAAGTGATTGTGAAACAGGGGAAGACAAAACAGAGGCATCGATGGGGCATATATAGTCTCTTGACTTCCCAGGTGAATGTTTTTTTTAGTAATTCCAACTTATTGGGTTTTCAAATATTCTGGTTCAAAAATTTTGGGAGAACTTGTGGTTTGTTATATTTCCCTATCCATTTAATTATTGCGGGTGGGTCTCAAGTCATATGATACCCGAATAAAAAGTGATTAATTCTTCATTTTCGTAATCCTAGAAAAACAATTGTTCACATGTTTTTACTAGAGGGTTCAGTTTGGATGGCAACAATCTTGAGGATGAATAAGAATGCGACACTATACTTCTATGATTCCGACGTTTGGAAAGAATATGAATAGGAATGTGATACCACACTTTTAGGATTTCTATGCTTGGGAGAGAAATGAATAAGATTGTGATTTTTGACGACACATCCGACCAGAAATCACATTACCAAATTGAATGAGAATCTGATCCCTCCCTCACCCCATGAGAATCTTAGATTCCAGACTCTATCAATAAAAGAAGGAAATATTGAGTTTGATAAATTTTCAAAAAATTTGATTCATGTATATAAGATTACTAAATTAATCCAAACATTAGAATAAAATTACTTCAAGTATTGTATTCCTAGAAATTTTATTCTAGTAATCATATTTCTATTTCCATTCAATAAAATTCCTAGGAATTTAATTCATAATATTCAAATTCCTATTCCTATTGAAGATTCCGGTCATTCAAATTGTGTCTCAAAACAAAATGGAGGTTTCAACCTCGGGCCTTGTTTATATTGATCCGAAAAGCATCCTCTCGAGACACACTCCCTACAAACCCTAACCCTAACCCTAACCCTAACCCTATCTTTACCCTTCTTCTTCAGCTGGGGGTAATTTAAGTTGAAATTATATATTACATTCCAATATGCCTTTAGACACGGATTTGCGCTAGCATGTGTAAAAACACAGGGGAAAATGACGGCTAAGGACGTATTTTGATAATTAATACCCGCCAAGAACATTTTCAATAGTAAAAAATATTCTTAGCTTGTCCTTAACGGATATTAATTATCAAAACATGTTATGGACCGTCATTTTCCCAAAACAGACATACTCCTCCTATATTGGGAATGATGGGCCTGCGGTTCACGAACGGGCCCAAACTGCACCCAAAATTGATCTTCATTCGGGTTCTGGTGCAAGACCAAAAATGACAGTTCGGGTGGGGGTAATGATAGGGTGCTGACGGTTTCCATTTCAAACAACTTAGACAGCTGTACTTGGATGAGTCATACGCGCACGAATCATTCAAACTTCTAAATTTCAACGAGACATTTTTAAACACTGCCAGTTGTAATCTTCTGGATCGCCCGAATATTCCTACTAACGCAGGTCGATCAGAAACCGGGGACTACTAGATAATTTCCTCTCCCCCAACCGGAGAGAGAACCTCCTCACTTTCTGATCTATCCTCCCTGGAGCAGTAGTAAATGATAGTTTGCGCAGGCCGAACATCGCGCACCCTCAAAAAACAAAAAGTCAAGCCAACACCGCGAAGGTAAAGGAGCTGCGCATCTTAGCCTCCGCCCATCCCATCGATCAACCTCGTTTCTTCTCCTCCCATTCGGTAAACGTTCCCAGACTCTCTCTCTAGATCTCCACCGTCCTCCATGCTCGATCTCTCTCTCTCTCTCTCTCTCTCTCTCTCTCTCGTTTTTCATTGTTGTATCTGATTTTGATGTTGCGTTTATTTTGTTTTCCTTTAATTCTTCCTGTTTTGTGAATAGGTGTAGGTGTTGCATGTGGTAGGGTGTTCGGATCGATTCTCCAATGGCTGCTCCACCTGCAAGGGCTAGAGCTGATTACGATTACCTCGTCAAGCTCCTCCTGATCGGCGATAGCGGTACGTGTTATTTCGAATTTTCTTCTCGTGCGAAATGTGTTTGCTTTTATGAATCTCCGTCGTGAATTTGGGGATATAAGATTAGGTATATGGGTTGGTGGTGTTGTGGTCGCGATTTGTTTGGAGTCTGGTGTAATTGAGGCATTAAAAAGTTGGGTTTTTGGAAGGATCGAGTTGGATTCAGATTCTTTGATCCTAGTTGCTTACCCACTCATAAGTCAATAAACATTTTGATGCATTTGTTGTGTGAATTCTCCATCATGGAAGAAAATATTTCAACTTGTGTAGATGGTGGTATATATTGATGCCATCACTAAAGACAAAATAATATTGCTGTTAATTGGAGATACGGGACAAGAAAAGAATATGCTAGGGAGTTGCGACACATGCACAAGCACTCACATTGTTAGGCCCCAATTCAAATACGTTTTATGTTCTTTACCTATTCAGGATGTCATACATGGGAAAGGCCAGATATTCCAATATAAAGTATCAATTAGCCACACTGTTGTAGAACCGGAATACGACCCCTAGGATTTCCCACCTAGGGGAGAATTACAATCCAAACTAATTCAAGAGAACCAGAAGATTTTTATTCAATCGATAATTTGAAAACTTCCTGCAGGAGTCCTTTAAAGCGGCCCAAGAGATAACAACCAAAATAAAAGATAATCATAGTCTAACATGATAAATCCTACCTTTCCAATATGATAAATGCTATCCTAAATAATAAAGGAGAAATAACATAATGGTAGCTCAAATGGGCCCACAATCATGCATCCATATGGACACTAGGTGGGCCATCCTCCTGCTTGGGCTTCGATACACACTTGAGAACCTAGTGTACGCATGACACACACATACTTGTTTGTTGCTCCAATATTTTGCAATTATGTATGCTAAAAGTTATTATACTGAGTGATGGAACATCAACTCTTTAGTCCTTTCTTTGCTTAACTATTCCAATATGTTACCAAAACGTCGAAGTAATTCATATGCACCCTTTGTTACTGATTCTTTGGCTTCATTGTATAGTGTATATGACATTTTGTTATTCCGTGCATATATTCAGAGTACAATAAATAGAAAATAGACGCACTTTTGTGGAACAAGGTCTCTGCTTGACGTTGCATGAAGGAAAACACTGAGTCTTATGTTCTCACATTTAAAACTTGGATATTGACAGGGAATGTTGAAATTTTCATGCAAGAATTAAGTACTCACAATGCAGGCTTACAATTTGTTTTTCAGAGTTGTGTGTGAGTAGGATAGGAACATATAATTTCCTATGATAGTGGGTCTCTGATAGAAGACGTTGTTTGTGTACAAACAAAGCTGCTTCTTGTATCAACCTGTATAGGACAGTAGGGTACCAAATACTTGGGCTGAGCTTGAGCAAGCAGTTTTTCGTTTGTCATCACATGCTTATTTCCCGTTCTACCTCTCTGCTAAGTCAGCGCTGAAATGTAGTTTATAATGGTACTGCAATCTTTCAATGGCTTCTAGAATCCCACGTTATTGAATTAATTAGCAATTTGCTAGGATTTGCTGGGTGGCAGATCATTAAAGACTTTGTCCTGGTTGAGACGGGGTGCTGTGTAATTTAATTATAAATGGAGGATTGTTTGTTTTGTGCCATAGAGTGGTGAACTTGATTTGAGTAGGTTATGAGATCCAATCCTTCTGTTGTGATTGTTGTTTGCTAGTGTATTTCTCTTCTCTTCTATTGATGTAATGGAAATCCTATGTAGAAGAACATTCTATATTCTAGGCTGGAAGACAGCATTTAGATTTGATGATGGCATAATTTGAAGAGTAGTGCTAGGGGCACATCACCCCCAACCACACCTCAACCACACCCTCTCACATACAGGCGGGTCCCGTTTCAGTGGGACCCGCTTGTATGTGAGAGGGTGTGGTTGAGGTGTGGTTGGGGTGATGTGCCTCTAGCATTTTGGTAATTTGAATGCCTAGACAAGGATAGCGATGGGATATATAACCTGTTAGTGCAAGGGTTCTGCGTCCATCATGTTCTGACTTCTGAGTTCTTGTTGAGCGCACGGTACCAAGTTTGATAGATACCTGTTTACTGCAGCCTCAATTGGAAATGATTATTGTTACATGATTCTCTGAGCTTTTGTAATACCCATAATCCAATGTTTCTTTGATCTGCTTCTCTTGATCGCTCTGCAGGTGTGGGCAAGAGTTGCCTTCTTTTGCGTTTCTCAGATGGTTCCTTTACAACCAGTTTTATCACCACCATTGGGTAGTCAATCTATGACATCTTGAGTTGAATTGTGCAAACATATATATGCTCTGTTTTTGCCTCTGGAAGGTGTCCCTTTAACCTTTCTGAGCTCATTACCCACTTACAGCATTGACTTCAAGATAAGGACCATTGAGCTTGATGGCAAAAGGATTAAGCTTCAAATCTGGGATACCGCTGGTCAGGAACGGTTCCGAACGATCACCACAGGTGAGTTCCTGACTTGGAAGATATTCTCTCTTTTCCCCTTCTTTTTTTTAATATCCTTTTTGGTGCGATGGGTGTGGAAAGGATAAGCCAGTGAAAGACCCAGGAAAACAGAAGATCAGAAAAAGAATGCCTAAGAGCATAAGCACATGGATAAGGTCACACTAGGACGTCGATTTTGGATCCAAATTCGAGATTACCTGGGTCTAGGAGATCCTTTCACTGACTGATTATTTCCATTACATTTTTGGAAAGTATAGAATCATGTAAATAAAATGTAGGAAAAAACTAGTCAAAAGAACTACCGTGTAGCTCTTGGAAAACTCTTCCTACCATTTGTCACACGAGGAAGAAATAGTTTTGGGTTCACTGTCGCTTTCAAAGACCTGTCCACTTTTAGAACAGCTAATATTGGAAAAGATTCAGGGTGGGTTCACTGTTGCTTTCAAAGACCTGTCCACTTTTAGAACAGCTAATATTGGAAAAGATTCAGGGTGTTACTGCTTCAATTACATTGCAGCTAGTGCGTCCCGTTCTTCTAAGATGCTAATCAAATTGTAAGAACAATTTGCTAGTGCATACCATTTCTTTGAAGATGTAATGAAATTTTGAATATGTACATGAGCTCAGTAGGCCCACTGTAAGAACCATACACAGGATCATGTTTATCATTCTTTTAGTTCTCACAATGTCAGATTGTTGGTACTCTTAAGATGTCAGTGGGTTTATGGTGCACATACAAAGTCTGTAAGCTTCTACGTCCTTCATATGGTGCTTTCTTTAGTAGTTAACTAGTTATAGTCTATCTTTGTGATTCTTGCTTTACAAGTGCTTCATATTAGATGCTTTTGCATGTATTTGGTTTTTTCCTTTACTTTTCCTGTCTTCTAATTTTGAATTGTATGCCAGCTTACTATCGCGGAGCCATGGGTATTTTACTGGTGTATGACGTTACAGATGAATCATCTTTCAACAGTAAGTGGAAGATCCCTAAACATTTTTCTCTTCCTGTATTCATTGTTATTTGGAAGGTTCTTCTGGGGCCTTGCTGTTATGTGTCAATATCTTGATGATGATCTATAAACCTTTATGCTTCATCGATTCTCTTTCTTTGGACCCATGTCCACAACATTTTTCGAAATTCAAGTCCTCCATATGTACATTGCTAGTGCCAGCCTTAAAGGGTTAATCGGTCGGAAATCTGCGTTGTTTTGCAAAACTGCTCTCACCAGTATGTCTTGCTTTCTTTACTGATTCTTGAACATCTTGCTTCACACTTTTGGCAGACATTCGAAACTGGATTCGGAACATTGAACAGCATGCGTCGGACAATGTCAACAAGATACTAGTAGGAAACAAGGCTGACATGGACGAGAGCAAAAGGGTAAATTATTCTGTTCGAAGTTCTCTACAGCTTCTCAAACCAGTCCTTTCTGTTCCTCTTAATTTGTTTCAGATTTCAATTTCCAAGTTCAGCTCATTACTTTGAGTAATATCCATTGCACTGTTGGTTAAAATATCTGCAGGCTGTGCCAACATCTAAGGGCCAGGCACTTGCTGATGAATATGGCATTAAATTCTTTGAAACTGTACGTATGAATACGGGATTTCTTTTGAAGATGAAACGACAATAATTTATGTATCTTATGTAATGGAGCTTTCGTTTATTGCAGAGTGCAAAGACAAATCTCAACGTTGAACAAGTGTTCTTCTCAATAGCAAGGGATATAAAACAAAGGCTTGCTGACACTGACTCCAGGGCAGAGGTACTTAGATTACATGTCTCCTATTGTGAATGAGGAAACGGCACTTTTGAGTTTGGGATTGATTACTCTGTTTCAAATGCTGAAAACTATAATTGTGTTCTCCAGCCTCAGACGATCAGAATCAATCAACCAGACACGGGAGCTGGGGCTGGTCAAGTTGCGCAAAAATCGGCTTGCTGTGGTTCTTAAAGGAGCAATATGGGAATCATGGCACGATTTGGAGGCTACTCTTTGGAGAAGAGACAGAAGACACCAATTTGTGATGACCACCATGATGGGTGGTTGTAATTTTTCTAAATGTCAATTCTTTCTAAACTTGGTTGCTGTGTGTGAAAGATATGACCTTATTACTGCAGAAAATTTTCCTTTTCTTTTGTTTATGTTAAGGTTGCAGATGCTTTCTTTTATTTTTCCCAACTACTTTTAACTCTTTTGCTTGGAATGTGACCATACATGTTTACATTATTTGTTGCTGGTCACTCTGTAGAAAGCAAGTAGAAGCAGTGTTACTTAGTGAAACAGATCTGCCTCATATCTCCTCTTTCCAAGATTATGGTGAAGAAATCATTTTGATTTAACTTCGCTTAAAACGTGATCATACGTTAAAGATATGAAATGCAATGCAATCTGCATCATGTCCTCTCCCTGTTTGGTGAGGTTGTTTTACTGAAAGCAACAAAGAACATAAATTTTATGGAGGCATATGCGGCTGATACAAGAAGCACCGAGAATCAATCATAATTCACACAAAGTCTACTAATGCCAATTGATGAAGCAAAAACACTACAAGGGATGGACCAGTTGCCATAAATAGACAAACTAAAGTTTAGTACCCTTGTGCTGGAGCAGTGAAGTGGCAATTTGGAATTCCAAGGGAAGGATTCATGCAAATTTTGACCTCCAATGCAAACTCCAGAATGACTAGGACAAGCCAGTATCCAGCTTTCTTGAGCTAGAAGAAATAAAAGCTAAATTTCCAGTTAACCTTGTCTCACGTTGACAACTTGAAGGATGCTCGAGGTGGTACCTTGATCGGCCTTCCTTGCCGCAAAGTTACCCAAACCAACAGATTTCGCGAAACCAAACAGCATTTCATACATAGTACAATATTCAGAGTATCATTTAACAAAACCACTATAGATTACAGAGATGAACATATCTCACATGTCGACAACCTTAAAAAAACTACTATAGATTACACACTTCCTTTCCATAAATTCGTTGAAGCTCACGAGTTGCTGCTTGAAATGATTCTGAGGCAGAAAGAAATTGGAAGATAATGAGTAGGGTAAAAGTAAAAGTACCAGCACACACTGGTGACAAAGCACACCATCAACTGATAAGATGAACGAAACCAAAAGATAGAGAAGATCACTCTTACCTTTCCAAATGCGGAAGGACTTTTGATTGATGGGTGAACCAGTTACAGTTTGAACTGCATCAAACAACTGACTCTCCGGCGTGCTCTTCAAGTCTTGCACTATTTGATAGATAGTCTTCCCACTTTCGAAGTATATGTGGTTGTTTGGGTGCTTTGTTTTGCAACCAGCATGGCGCTCAAACTCATAAGCGTTTAGCACCTACAACCCATTTAGTCAAAAAATTACACCCCAAAAATTTGACCCAAAATAAACACCACATTCAGTTAGTTTACCTTTGAGTAATTGCATGAGTGACATCCACAAAGATAGCCGGAACCTTTTATAACTCCGCGGTGCTCCTTATTACATGAAAAGAGATACATCACTAAAAAGTAAATTTACGAAACATAAACATAAAAGAAAAGAAAATTACCTCCCGTGACAGGGAAACATACTTCACAGGCACGCCATCGAGTATACCAGTTGAAATCAAGCTTCTGACATTTGAAGGAAAACTATTTGGAGCCTGCTTCTTAGTTGCTTTTGACTCTGACTTATTCTTGGACGAAGACTCAGGTCTGGATTTAGCAACCTGAGAGACATTTGTAAGTGCGGTTGCATTGGATTCATCCAACTCCTTTTTTTCTGGTGTTTCAGATGTTTGAACTGAAGATTGATCATACATAAACTGATAGCTGTTCAAGGGTCGAACCAATGGTTCAAAAAGAGGTTCATCATTAAAGCCACCAAAAGATATTGTATTGGTCTCTCCCTTACTATAAGGTTGAGCAATTGATATGCTATTGTCATTGCCCTTTTCAGAGGCAGAGGGTAAGGATCTGATGTCCGCAGCACCCTTGTTGTAGGTATGGCCCATTAACATACCATTTTCATCGTCATTACCATACCCTTGCCCCATTGATATGAAATTGGTTTCATTGCCATCAGTATAGGCCTGTCCAATGGAGGGATTATTATAGTTTTCCTTTGGTCCACGCAAACCATTGCCCGAGTCCTTAACCTGATTGACTTTGACTTTTCTAATACCACCATAGCTAACATATATTTCTGGATCCTCGATATTATGAGTTATAGACAAACCCATGGATGAATCTTTTCCAAATTGCTCATCAACACTTTTTCTCCCCATATTCGAGCCATCCATTCCAACAGAAGCAATATTTTGTTCTGTAAAATTGAAAGGCCGGTTCGTCTCAGCTCCAAATAACCGGTCCATGAATTGGCTTGGGACTGATTGAAAACTAGCAGCATTCTCCCAAGGAGAAGGATTTGCATTTAAAATTCCTGCAGTCAATTTGCTATTTGGAGTTTGTACAGCTTGCTTCTTGTTGGGGAATAGATCTGGTTCTGTAGCATCATCAAACCACTGGTGAGAACGCTTTGATTCAATTCTTGCTGTGTTATCGTATGCTGCATCAGCGTCGGATAAGTGTCCGCCACCTTTTGCCATCCAAAATCCCTTGTTCTGGAAAGACTGCCAGAAGATAATCAATAGAATAACATAAAATCGGATGATTTTGGAACGTGGCTATACACTAACCAAAAGATATTGGAGCCTGTAAAGTTGATACAACCCAGTAGCTATGACCAACTTTATCATAAAAGTTCACGAATGTAATAAAAACAGTTCATGGTACGTGTTCAACCACAAAATGAAGATGCATAAGAGCAATATAGATAGCTGGGTGACCACCCTATTTATGTTGCAAATAGTAGTTACTAAAAATTTGTGAGTACGCGAACTTAGATCTTGAGTGGAAATTGGTAAACATTTAAAGACTTCCTATAACAGTGATTAGACTGCATCAAATCATAGAATTGGACACGACGACTTGATCAACTCCATCGTAGCACCACTATGGATACATTATCCAAATATCTTGTAATTCAATGGTTTTCTTCAGAATCTTTCAGAATTTTTTGCAAAGGAATGATGCAACGTACTCACAGTTAAAAAAAGCTGGAGGGTCAAGTGTAAAAACTAACAAATCAAACCAACTCTGCAACATGGCAACCTTTCTGTGAAATAATTTCAACAAGCAGGTCAGCACCCAAGTCATTCATCCCAGCAGACCAGCAGGCCCAGCACACCATTGTGGTAGGGATGGATGCTTGACCCACTTGTCCAAAAGCGCACCCACACAACATGGGAACAGTACCGCTGGGAGACGTCAATGGCATACAAGGCAGGTGTAACCTGATGTAAGTTAAGAGGAACTGGTTTTCCCACCCCACCCCAATCATGAATGTCATGCGGAGGAGCACTACCTTTTGAGACTGAAGAACCATGTAGGACAGTAGGAGACTCAGAGGTTAACAAAGCACATAGAAACAACAGAAAAGGTCTGCTGAAATGATTTTCGCAGAACAAGTTGCATTATATAGGATCATAAAACTGTATCGTTTTTTGAAATTTAACACAAAAATGAAAAAAGATAGACCTTTTGAATATAGGCGGTCGAATAAAATGCCTACAGCTCTCCGCAGAGAAGAAACCCCACAAGCCCAAATCTTTCCCCACTTTACATGAGATTGAGAGCATGGTGGTTCTTGAAGGATAATATAATCTTTAGTCACACTAGTATCAGCACACGCCCTACTCGTTCTGATTCCTATACTGAAGAGTGGTCAAGTATTTAGATGCCTTTCATTATGATCATGGTGTGGGTGTGCTATAATTTTCCACTAGAAAGACAACACAAGCTCAATATTGCTATAATTTCAGTGGTATTCTGAGAGCAACAACTTTGTGCATACATTGGCCGGAAATCCCCAGAACCATTCAATCTCACTACTAATCAACTAGATTAAAAACTTTGGGGCGTGCAGATAGAGTCGCTTCAAATTCAAAAAAGCTAAGACTACTGTCCATCAAATTCCATTCAAGCTCTCACCAGTAACCTATATTTATTTGTATTTTGTACACGTGCACATGCACAATAATGCACACATGCATTATATTTGCATGTCCGGTATGCGTGTACTGTAACATCATGTATACATGCGGGCATTGAAATAAAAAGCCCAATACCTCACATCAATCCATGTGGAATTCAGATGCGTAAAGGGAACAGAAAACAGAAAAAATGCAATTACTTTTCAAATTAATTTTAGTTGGTAACCAACCTTACTAATTAACCTATAACTTCTTTAACCGAGCACCTCTTAATTTTCATCTCTATTTTTTCCCAACCTAACAGAACAAAGCAAGGAGTTCAATTCTTTTCCTATCAATTTTTTAGCCCTCTTCTCCTTCCCTTTTCATTCAGGACCCTTTTGTTTACATGAAAGAATAAACCCCATACCATTTTGCAGTTTCCAGTCCAATGACTACGGATTCAAACGCCCATTGCCTGCAAAACAAAACCCACGCTTCAAACTCAGCTAATTACTAAAATATCAGCACTTTAAGCAGATTTCACCCACATTCACCACAAAAAAGCAATTAAAGTTGATTGTAAGTGCACTAAAGATGAAAATAAAACCCTAACAATTAAATACCCAAACCCTAAAATTGAAGGTTGAGAGATGAGCAGTACCTCTGACGAACGATTATTACGGAGACGCGTTGGTACACCGACGGCGAACGGCCGGCGATTGAGGAGAGAGAAAGTTAAAAGAGGGGCGATGGAGATTGGTATGGTGTCTGAGGAGCACTCGATTTTTGCTCGCGAAATGGGATAATGAAAGGTAAATGCACCTGCATGGTCACATGTCACGGTTGCGTCTGTTTGGGCCGTACACGTGTCCCGCATCGAAATAGATCGGGTACGTCAGCATTGCCGAGCCGGCTTTATTTTGGGTCCATCGGCGCTATCAGTGTTTCTGAACCGGCTGAGGTGGTGGAGAGGGTATCAAATGGGTGGTGATTAGATGGAACCAAATTCTCAACAAGAAATCTACTATTGGAGTATTATTTCTTCCGCGTACCTCAATTAGTTCATAGTGACAAACTCCAGCGTTTACTAGCGAGGCCGATTAAAGTTGAGACAAAATCTCGTATCAACACATTCCACAAAAATTAGTATATATAGTAGTATCTAAAAAATTTCGAACAGAGACTTAAGAGAGTCAAATACTTAATTCTATGCCTTATTTACACGCGGACCTCTTGCGTTCTCATAAGCGAGCATGTTATGTAATAAGTAGAATATGTTAAGAAAAATGTATTCGAGATATACAAGCCAAACTCGATTACATTTTCAAGCAGGGACGGAACCAGAATTTTGCAAATTCGGGGGCGAATTATGAACAATAAGATTTTGAATTTTAAGGTTTGAAAATCGAATGTTTATTTGGTTGAGGTTTTGAGGGTAGTAAGTAGCTAGAGAGAGATAAAAAGAGGAATACGATTAATAATGGAAGGAAAAACTTATGAGAGATCGTGGTGCAGAGAGAGAAATTGAGTTTTGAGACCCGAATAGAGAATTTAAATGTCCAAGTAACACCGAACATAAAATACAATATTGAGGTGTTCTTGACAAACAAAAAAATAACTAAAACAACGCAGGGGCCATGGGCCCCATACTCTCCAAGCTAGCTCCGTCTTTGTTTTCAAGCCTAATCAGGCCTTCTTCCATTAAGTGAGATAAATACATATTTTTCGAATTAAAGATGTATAGTGAGAGAATGACCTGTTTCGTAAAGCAAAAAACAAGTACTTAAAAAATAAGAACCTTAGCAAAACAGGGCAATTCGGATTTTGTCTTGAATTTTTACACACAAAATTTCCGGGGACCCTTATTTTTTTTTTAATTTTTTCTGACTTGAAATTTTAGAACACAACTTCAAGTACAACTACGTCAAGAGCTGCTCAATTCATGTGGGCCTACGTATATTGGACAGCTCCACATACAGATGTATCCGCAATTTTGTACTAAAGTCGTGCTCGTACAATATCAAAAACTAAATTCTGAACTCTCTTTTTTTTCCTTGTTTTTATCCCGGATTGCGGGTACTGGTAATCCTAGTCCAAAACAAATAAACAGAAACAGTCCTAGTATATAATTACAAACAAAACTCGCAAGTACGTCCCACCGTTGCTAAATTTGGGTGATCAATTAATCCTCATCCAGGACAGGAGGCTGTACACTTCTTCTAATCCTATCCAACTTCTGCTTCATCAGTACTTCACACATCACATTACAACCCTACTATAAACACGCGCGCGCACACACACTCTTTCTACTCTCAACTCGAAAGTGATCGATCCAACTCCGCAAATAAGCATGGCTTTCAACCAAAACAACTCCTACGATGCCCTGCCCGTGGAACCAACCAACGCGCCGTCGTTTGAGTCTCTCCACCAACGACGACTAGAGCAATGGCATCGGCAGCAGCAGCAGTTGATGCAGCATTCCGTCGTACTGGACCCAACCAACGCGGTGGCAGACGAGTACTGCAATTACAACCCGTATGAATATTTGGGTAACGATATGGCGCCGTTGTATCATCCGGACTTGTACGGCATTCAGGAAAGCTTCCAGTCGTACATGGAGCAGCAGCAGCAGTTGTTGAAGCGGGAGCAGTTGATGGAGCAGTTGCTGGAGCGGATGGCTTCGATGTCCAAGGTTGATCGCAAGTGCCCCTTTCTAACGCCGTGGAGTCCTGACTTTGTGGCCCCGCGGGATTCGAAGCCTTCCGGAGAGCCTGGTTCCGACGAGTACACGAAGTTTCAGCCTGGCTCGTTCTGTTCGCACGAGGTGGATGATTTCACCCACTTTATTTAGCGCGCTCCTTTGGCCTAGTTTTTTTACGACTTTTTGTCATGTTTAAAAAAAAAAAAAAATTATTTTATCTTAATTTTTATTGAACTCGCATCAAAATTTTACATCATGCTGTTCGTCTCCTCTCATCGAAACAAACGATACGGTGTAAAAATTTGACCCAAATCGAGTAAGCATTAATTAAGAGAAAACAATCACCAAGACCGTGCCAGCCATGAAATTAGGCCAAAGGGGACTAGCTAGTTTTTGTCTACTATCTTACGATTTAGTTCATCGAGTCAAATAACTAATTCAAAAATCTTACTAAAGACAACTCGTCTTTCTCAAAAAATTTCAACTCCAATTTGTATTTTTATATACTTATTTGGTTCCTCTACTAGAGACGATGATTATTTCGGAAATTTTGATAGAAAACAACAATAATGTTTACCTGACACTAAAATTAAAAAATGTCTTTCAGAATTTAAGATTATCATTTTAGTTCAAACCAACCCGAATATATATATATATATTTTTGAGTTCTCCATATTTGGTTCCTCAAATTTTTTTTTTTTTTTTGGGTAAGTATCTGAAGTTCTCACGAAGTGCAATAACATTAATTCCAATACAGGCCTTGGCAATAAAACAAAAATCAACTGCATATATATTAGATTATTAGGAATCGAACAATATTTTTTTGGGTAAATGGAATGGAACAATATTAGCTAGATTGCTCTAACTTCCACCCAATCATTTTTTTTTTCTTTTCATACAGGTTCATGATCAAGTGAAGCAAGAGCAACAAGGGCCTGCAGATGATCAGTCCTCACATGAGACTGATGATCAAGTGAAGCAAGAGCAACAAGGGCCTGCAGATGATCAGTCCTCATATGAGACTGATCATGATTTCTTACATCAGAATGATCAGGCTGATGATGCCGCCTCTCCTTCTGCTGATCGAAACCCGACCGAAGATAGTATATTTTACTTAGATGATCTGTATTCAACACAGAGCTAGCTAGGCAGTACTTGTTAGACTCCTTCCAGAAATATGACTCTTCAGGGAGGGAGAAAAATTCTCACCTCTATTAGGGCAAAACTTTCAACCATTTTATTTTTCACAAGAATTTTCTTTGTACAGTTGTGTGAAGGAGGGGGTTATGGCATCAATATTCTCCCTCCTTTTTTAGGGAAAATCTTTTTGATGAAGTTTCTAGTCAGAAAGCTAATTTTTCTGATAAAATTTTCACAAGAAATTACTTTGTTCAATTTTATGAACAATTTCCAATCTCATATGAGAAAGAGTGGTTATAGCTATTTGTGTCTGTTGTGCCCCCGGAATAGCGCGTGCCCGCCATAAACAGGACAAGATGATCCGAACCAATCTAGAAGTAGGGTTCATTAGGGGTGTACACGGTCCGGATTGGTCCGGTTCTCTAGAAAATCAGTAACCAGACCATTTCAAATGGTTCTAGAAAATTGGTAACCAAAACCTAACCAATATATGCATGGAACCTAACCAGAACCAAACCGGAAGACCGGTCGGTTTTGGTTCGGTTCCGATTTTATCCAATAAGCATCCAAACACTTATTTACAAAATATGAACTCATAAAATTAAAGAAATGAGAAGATAATCGGCTAAAATAAGAAATGAAGGAAGAAAATAAAAGCTTTCCTAACAAATAAGATTTCATTTCTAAATAAATTAAGTTTAGCAAGAAAAGGATTAACCTACCAAATTCAAATACATATTTAATTACACATATGTGTATTTCTATATTTATCTTAGTTTTAAACGGTCCGATTTGGTTCTAACCACGGTTTATTAATTTAGAACCAGTAACCGAACCAAAATTAACGGTTCTTATTTTTTTTGAACCATAACCTGACCGTAGAATCGCAGAACCGGACCAAATAGGACGGTTCGGTCCAGATCGGACCGATTTTACGGTTCGAACGGTTTTCCTGAACACCCCTACATCAATAAATCTATCTCTGTTAGGAGTACTACAAATTATGTTAATTGAACATTGGTTAACCTCCAAAATCCAATTGCCTGAATTTATTTTTTCTTCCAATAAGAGGAAGAACATATTGATACAGACCTCGTGGCACTTTTTTTTTTTTTTCAATCGATACGAGAGATCATTTACATTATCATGTATGAAATACAAAGAACAAATCCAAGACACTACCTCAATTATGAGAGTTCACGAGATAATCAAGCTCACAACTCAATCAATACAAGATTGGGAAATCCTGTAGTGCAAGCCCCTGCAAGACATCTTGTAAGGCGCATACGTGCCATCGATATTGACAACGAATGATTGAGATATGATTTTTAATTATGACCAGTTTACCGGTCATAATTGATTTTTGATCTAAACCGTTGATTGATGAGATCAACGGCTGTGTACCGCCTACACATACACTACACGGGGGTGCACTATAACACCCTCGGATCCATCAATACAAGTAATAAACCCATCATAGGAAAGAAACAAAGAAAGAAAGGAAAAGTCTATCCAAGGGAAGAAGACCCACATGTACGCAGGTGGAGAGATTTGAACTCCTAACCTCTTAGTGAGATGTAATTAGAATCCTGGCCAACTGAGCTAGCCCCACTTGGTTAACCTAGCAGCACTTACATAACTGAGTTCATTACAATTTGTACAAAGCTAAACTAATTATCTTGAAAATTATCAAGTAACCGATATTTTTCACCACAACCCATGCATCACGCTTGACGAACATTTTGCCAAAAATCACATAGAATTAACTGTATCATATGAGACAAAGTGTTAGCCAAAGATTACAAGTATCCGAGCAATTGGATGGACTCCAATTAAGTAAGAACACGCCAATGAACTCCCAAAATTATAGATCTAACAAACCATCATGAATTGCCGCCAAAAATATCATGTAGGGTTAAAGCACTAGTGGCACGGATATTGTTGTGAAACAACATCGATCGTGTGAAATATTCATTCAAAGACGAAACAAACTATTCTTGCAAAAACGAGAGAAAACTTTGATAGATCAAACGACAAGTCATTGATCTTAAGAAACTGAAGAAAAACAAAGCAATTATTGAAGTTTACAAAAAACGGTTTAGAATTAATACCGTGGCCTTCCCCTCCCACCGTTGTAAAGGATAGTGAAACCCCGGGGGAGACGAATGAGGAAGAAAAATATTTGTGAATTGTCAGGATATTCAAAGTCCAATTTTCGTCTCTCAAATCATGTTTCCACTAAGGAAAAACGAAAAAAACTTCGGCGTTTCTTACAAGTTGTTCATGCTAATCAACAAGTTTCAGTATTTGATCATTTTGTTCACACTAATAAGAAAAGTTGTTAGCAACAACTTCTTTCTCAATAAATTTTTCACTCACATACCCATCAACAATGTAACTGGAAATAATTTGATATTTCTCATTAATTTATTCATTACTGAAAACACCTAATAACTTTTTAATAACAACAAAAAATTCTCCAATTTTTTCCTTAGTGGAAACCCCCACTCACTCATTTAAACTTTGAAACCGTATATTGATTTCCTTTTCATTTTAGTATCAATTCCAGGCTTCCACGTTTTTTCTATTTAGAACCCCAAAACTGAAAGAGAGGGAAAAAACAAAGCATATGATATCAGTTTTCTTTTTATATATATCGGTGAAAATCAATTTTGTTAGTCATAGTTTAGTGATATTTCAACCTCTATCAAACTTGATTTCTGTTTGGCCACATTGCATTGTTATAATGTGTGTTCTCTCCTTCAATTGAGCGAATTATGGAATTCATCTTTATCGATGACAACATTAATTACTCTTGCAGAAAATTAAACAAACGAAATAACACCACTGGAAATTACCCAAAACATGGTACTCAAAGATGATCATCAAAGTATCATCGCAAAAAATTACCGCCATTACTATTTATCCAAAAGTATAATTCGAGAAACAAAAAAATCCATGAACAAAGCTACTATATATTAAGATGAATTTCAAGACGGCCTGTACAGAGAAGCAGGTATGACAGAAAATTAATCATGTCTATCTATCTATCCATCTGGTATTTTCTGTATCCTAACATATAAATATATCCCCGAAAAGGGAAAACTAACCAAAAGAATGAAGCGATTTACTGAATCTAAAGGGCTCAATCAAAAGTAGTACCAGTAGTACTCTACAAAAATTGCCCCCCCCCAAGTTATAAAGAACACTAGTCAAGTAATCAACCACATCGGCGCCAGCGTCAGACTCAAATCCAGTAACATATCTCTCTTCTCGTTGCTACCAACCGACTTCTCCAAGCCGGGCCGGCCCTCTGCCTTCCCGTCGGCACTGGCGGGACGGTGCCTCCTCATGTGCCCCCCGAGCGCCTGCCCGATCGGGAACTCCATCCCGCAGATGGAGCACTCGTGCGTCTTCGGCTTCTCCGGAGTCTGAACGTGCAAGAAATCTCCGTCAGCCGTTGTTAATCTCGGCCTCTTGTGGCTGGCCCGGTGGCCGCCGAGGGCCTGGAACGACGGGAACTCCCGGTTGCACGTCTTGCAGGAGAACACCCGGCCGGGGGCGGCCCCGATCCGGGAGAGGAGCATGAGGCTGTTAGCCATGGCCAGTGCCTCGACGTCCCCGTCCCGTTCTCTGCTCCTCTTCAATACAGCCATTGTCTTATAAGGTGAGGAATTACTTTTAATAAAAAAAGATGAATGCGTTGATTTTTGCTTTTGTGATGAACTTGAATCACTTGGTTGAGTACTGGGGGCGTGTTGGAGAGAGATATATATATAGAGAGAGAGAGAGGGGGAGAGAGAGATTTGGTTGGGTCTCTGTTTTCTTGGGCGCTAAGAAAAGCGAGAGTGCTTGCTATGGAGATATATAACAGTCCCGTGGTATTTATAGGAGTAATTAATAAGTGGGTGCAGTGTGGAATTGTATGAGCCTGCCGTCAGGCTCAGGGCACACGATATGAGATTACGAGAATAGCGTCACCGCGTATGTTTCTCTGTTTGCAGCTTCCTTGACAGTTCTAGAACCCTTTCTGGAAGAAAAGACTATTACTTGTACTTTTATCGTCCCGATTTAATAATTTTTTTTTTGAAATTCGTGTTATTTTTCAATCGATTATATTTTATAATTTATAATATTTTATGTAATTTTAAGAATATTATCTTATAGAATTAGTTGAAATCTATAAAATAAGATCCACATTGAATATAAAATTTATTACTAGTTTAAAAATATAACTCATTTTTTATACAGTTAGAATTGAATTAGGGACTATTATATTCGGACGGATGGAATATTAATAACCGGATGGAATGCGTGCAGCCAGGTTTGATTGGTTGTTGGATTGGGTGCCCACGGAACAAGAACCAAATGGAAATCGGATTAGATTAGTATTTTGAGTCGGTGTAAAATTAGGTGTACTGTGTTTGGTTTCCTTTTTATATTGTGGACCCACAAGATCATAAGAACCAGTCCAAATCAGGTATTTGAGTCGGTTTAAGGGGCATCTTTAGTTCGGCTGCTCTTCTTGTACCCCGTTTCAGAACATCTTTTTAAAATATAAGTACTTATTTTATAATTTTAAATTAAAAAAAATGAGCGGATAACAAAATTTAAAAATAATATAAATAAAAAGTAATTTTTTGATTTTTTTGTACCGTCCAAAAAATTTCAAAAAAATCTATCAAATAAGATGCATATTCCTAGGATTGGATTTGTATTCCGTACAAAAACCCTTTCTTCTCCGCCTAAACATTGACTTGTATATGTTGGAAGAGAAAAGTAATGGTAGTAATGGTGGACGAGAAAGATAAGAACAAACAAGTGAGTTTTGAGTAAGGCGCACTTTTTCTAATTTGCAATTGTGACTATCCTATTTGTTATTAGTACATAGTCCTTCAAGGGCCGCAAACGAGCCGAGCCGAGCCGAGTCGAGTTTTGTCGTGCTCAGCTTTGTTTATTAAGCTTTTA
Organism: Rhododendron mucronatum var. ripense; assembly: GCA_019656295.1. Taxonomy (NCBI): domain Eukaryota; kingdom Viridiplantae; phylum Streptophyta; class Magnoliopsida; order Ericales; family Ericaceae; genus Rhododendron; species Rhododendron mucronatum. Next base: position 485,380 of record BPLT01000178.1, read on the forward strand.
ACGAATCCAAGTTTGAGCTCAGCGAAAACTTAACAAGTCAAGCTCGAGATGAGTGGGCCTTAGCTTGACTCGTACTCGAGCTTGTTCACAAGCCGTAATGGGTCAACGAAAAACGTATATATAAATATATCATCGCATAGGCCTAATACAACCAAAAATATTTTGATTGTAAGGGTATACTCCCTCCGTCCCATAATATTTGTCCGATCCGCAAAACGGAGACGTAAAAATAATACTATTTTTGTAAGAAAAGTTGGGAAAAAATTCAACAACTTACTAGATCTTGACGAGTTCTTTTAACTTGTGAAAAAAATTTGAATTTTTTCTTGAAAGAAATGCACTATTTTATAGTCTCCGTTTCGCGGACCGGACAAATATTATGGGACGGAGGGAGTATATTTTTCATTTTTCTATACTCTAGAAGAAATTAATCTCAATTTTAGAATAATAATAATAATAACATGTAATATGTGTTTGTAAGGATTCTGCATCAAGGTATCAAAATGCTAATACTAATTGTAATAATTAATAAAAAAAAGTCTACTTAATTCTTGGCTTGCGAGCCAATTCGAGCCGAGCCTCTACTCGGTTTGATAACGAAACAAATCTAGAATTTGATCTTGAGCTTGTTTATTTATGTCTCGAGTCAAGTTCGAACGCGTTTTTATCAAATCGAATCTCGAGGGACACTCACGAATGGTTCTGTTCGTTTGCGGTCCTAAGTCGTTGTAATTGAGTGTGAAAGGGAGTTAAAAAAAAAAAAATAGAAAGCATGAGAACGAGTAAGAATTTGATAGGCCAAAACACGCAAGAGCTTGCGTGGAGAGTAAGTCGTCGCATATTACTAGTACGGAAATATAAGTACTACTAGTAAAGACGGAATAAAAGTATTTCATTCACATGAAGTCGTACGAGAATAGTAGTAGTAGAATTTGACTTTGTTATACCGTAACGGAAGTTATAAGTTAACTTTCTGGTTAATCTACGCGGTAGTAGTTGAGTGCTACCTTCCGACTTTCACACGCTCGATCACTAATTAATTTGAACTTGGTCCGAAAGTTGGGGCCGGTTCACTGCACAATTACTTCACTTGTTCTCCGTACCATCTATAGGAGCAAGGGAAGCGTCTACCTTTTATTTGGGGACACCGTAATTTTGGTATAACCGGACCATTACAAGTATAACTAAAATTAGTGATATATATACCTACGGGAAAAATTACAATGTCCCCAAATGGAGGGTAGACACTATAGCATTTTTGGCTGGTGTCTACTAGCCAAAAGAGGACACTGTAGCTAGGGGTGAGCAAAAAATCCGTCAAACTGTGAATTCAGTCCAAACCAATCCAAATCGAAAGGTTTGATCGGGTTTTTAGTAGTATGGTTTGGTCATGGTTGAAAAAAATTAGAAACCGCGTTTTATGGTTTGGTTTATGGATTCGCGTTCACTGTTATGGTTCCAAACCGATCCGAACCGTATATACATATATATACATGTAATTTAATTATGATTCACCAAATAAATATGGGAGCCTTAGTCAACTATTTTTCCAATTATTGATCCTATTAAATTTATCGCAATATTTAGTTTTCCTTATCTGCCAAGATAATTTAGATTAAACTTCTATATATCACAACACATTCCTAATTTCCTATAATTACTAATTTATCATACACAAAAAACATATGGGATCACCAGACCAGTCAACTTACGCTACCCAATTCCTAAATTTCTCTAAATTCTATTCCTATAATTCCTTCACTACCAAGACTTGAGGCAATTGTAGTATTCCACTCTTAATTAGTTGGTTGATATTAGTGTCTTTTGATAACTTGAATGAAATTGATTTTAATATAAGTTTTCTTTTACTCCCTCCATCCCAAATTCTTAGTCCTATACGGTTTTACGTACCATTTTCAATTGCTTATATCTCTTAATGTATATTGTTTTTCATGTTTTTTAAAACATTGTTTTATAGCAATAATTGAAATCTATCAAATAAGATCCATATTGAATATTTTAAACAATATATATTGAGAGATATAAGCCATTGAAAATTACACGTAAAACCGTAGAGGGCCAAGAATTTGGGACGGAGGGAGTAATTGATCTTTGTAACTTTAAGTACTTTACCACCGAGGTGGTAGCCCAGGTGGCAAAGGGCACTACCTCTCCCCAACGCAGGCCCAGGTTCGAGGCCCCGGAGGCACTTTGTGCAAATTTCCGGTGGTGCCAAAAATGGCTTAATTTCGAACCCGCTCTGTGGACCAGGGAGGGGGCTTCTTTGCCAACTGTGCACTGAGGTGGTGCCGTGGTGACGGCCCGTTCTCTCGGACGGTAGCTATGACTCGAACCGGACATTCCACTGGCGGGTTTGGAGCCCCTATGGTCACGCCCAAGGGCGGTTGCTACGCCGGTCGTCCCCTCCAACCCTTTTGTTTATCAAAAAAAAAAAAAAAAACTTTAAGTACTTTAAATTTTTTTTTTTGAAAATGATAGCTTAATTCAAAACAAACCGTGGTTTAAAATCGAAACCGAACCGTACTTTAATGGTTTGGATTGGTTTGGTTCTATACTTTTTGTGGGTTGGTTTGGTTCTCTAAATTTATAATCCGTAAGCATTGGTTTGATTCTTGGTTTATTATAAAACCGAACCAATCCGGACCATGCTCACCCGGTCCATAGCACATTGGTTATGCCTCCCAAAGTTTTTTTGATATGCCAATTTTAAAAAATATTTTGTCTTCGAGTGGTTGTGTTATGCTTTCGAGTGATTTGTTATGCCATTTTTGAAAATGTATTTTGATTTTGTTAAACCAAAATTTACGGTGTCTCCTAAATGACGTTAGACACCATAGCACTATTCCTACTTTCCTTGCTACTTCTTAGCTCAGCATCCAAGGTATATAGGCCAATATTGGATTCGTTGGTCTTAGTTTAAGGAGGGGGACTTCTTCATTCAATCCGACATCGGTGGAAAAGAAAAGGAAGAAGCCATAAAGATAGATGCACAATCGTCCGAACATGGCATCAAACACAACTTTTCATATACACGTGGGTCTCACTCATATTTAACACGCGGGAAACGAATCGAAAAAGTAAAAAATATGATTTTTACCCAAATATTTTTGAAAAAAAATATCCAAGATAAAGTCCATAAGTCAAAAAAACTTGAATAAGAACAAAATAAGAAAAAGGCCAAAAATCTTAGCGGTATTTGTCAAGTGCTATTTTTCGTCCCCCGAACTTCTAATTAATTTCGCGGGTTTGGTCCAATGTTCAAAATGTGCATCAAAGTTACCGAGACGCCATTTGTTATTGCCATCAACACCATGGGATTTATAGTCATTTTACCTACAAATTTATTGGTTGCAAAAATTAACAGCGTTTGGTTCGAGGACGACGACTTTGATAATATTCTAGCGGTACCAACCAAGATTGTACTGATGGTGCACAGATCAATATGTGGGGCCCACTTACAGGTCTCAAATAAAGGATTCCAAGCCTTTCATTTATTTAAAAATATTTTTTTCGAAGGTCCTTAAAAAAAAAAAAATCATCTCAATTGAATTACTATAACTGGTCGGCCCAATATTTTGGTTCTATATAGGAGTACAACTGTGAGGAGTCTATTAAAGAAAGCGCGCAGAACTTGCACTCTCTCAGAGTGTGGGTATGCATGCATCGTAGGCTCGTAGCAATTTCTTGTTTGCCGCGTAGATTTAACATTATCCTTTTGGGAAGCTTTCTGATAAACAAGCAGAAGTTGATGGAGGACCTACGACCTGGCAGCACTACTAGTCTTTGCCAATCCAGATTCATATAACAAAGTACGTTCTAGGAATGTTCGGCCTAAGTCACACAAAGACGCGTATATGAATGCGAATGTAACGCGAAACTACGAGCATGCTTCGTAATTGCATTTTCCAAAATTAGTCAAAACAATCAAAATTCGTGAAAATGGAAATTGCAAGCGAGAACTAGAATATAGATTGAGAGTTGAAACGAAAAAAATCTTACAAATTATGTGTCATGAAATTCAACTCTATTTCACCGGCCAGTTATTCATAACTTATTAAACAAAGGGCAAATTTCACTCAGACCCCCTGAGGTATCTGATAATGATAAAAAGTATCCCTCAGTTTTCAAAAATGACAGAAACCTCCCTTACTTTACAGTTTGGGTTTCATTCCGTTAGTTTCCGTTAGTTCCGTTAGTTAAATGGACGGAAAACGTACGGAAATGTACGGAAAATGAAATCTTCAATTTTATTTAGTTCTACACCTATCTTAGGGCTCTCATTAAAAGTCCTAGAATTAAAAATTAATTATGATCATTTAGGATAAAATAGTTAAAAAAATAAAATCTTCGCACCGATTCAAACGGATTAAAATTTGGAGCATTTAAAAATTTTGCTTTTCACTTAATTTTAGAGCTTTCAATGAAGAGTAAATACTTAAGTGCTCCAATTTTCAATCTATTTGAATCGGCGCAAAGATCTTATTTTTTTTAATTTTATCTTAAAGTGCAATAATTAATTTTTGGTTTTAAGATTTTCAATGAGAGCCCTAAGATAGCCGTAAAACTAAATGAAGAGGAGATACTTAAGTGCTCAAATTTTCAATCCGTTTGAATTGGTGCGAAAATTGTATTTTTCTGATTATTTTATCCTAAAGGGTCATAATTAATTTTTCTCTTTAGGATTTTCAATGAGAGCTTTAAGAAAACCATAGAACCAAATGAAGAGCAGATACTTAAGTGCTCCAATTTTTAATCCGTTTGAATCGCTGCGAAGATTTTATTTTTTTAATTATTTTATCCTAAATGATCATAATTAATTTTTAACTCTAGGACTTTTAATGAGAGCCCTAAGATAGGTGTAGAACTAAATAAAATTGAAAATTTCATTTTCCGTACATTTCCGTACATTTTTCGTACATTTTCCGTCCATTTAACTAACGGAAACTAACGGAATGAAACCCAAACTGTAAAGTAAGGGAGGTTTCTGTCATTTTTAAAAACTGAGGGGTACTTTCTGTCATTGTCAGATACCTCAGGGGGTCTGAGTGAAATTTGCCCTTAAACAAAAGCAAATGATCTAGTTACTTTTTTTTTCTTTTTGAACGGCCGGCAAAGAAGATTCCATTAATGATCAAGACGGGACAAATACAATAGGAGAAAAAATCCATTGAGAGAGCCTCGATTGAGTACAATGACTCTTCTACTAGTGCTGCTCGCAAATACAAAACCCACGTCTAAGCCACTCGAGATTTTTTTGCAAGGAAAACAAACAACAAATAAGACAATTGGTAACAAAATGCCAACAACAAAAACACCAGTAGTTATCGGATGTTTTCAAGTTTCCAAAGATATATGCTCTTTCCCTGAATCCCTATACCACCACCCCATTCGGCGGTGACCGAAAAGTCACCTTCGTCTTCCGACGACCTCAATGGAACTCCACCCCCACATACTTCGTCGCTACCCCTAGCCCTGTTCAATTCGGTTCCCAAATTGCGTCGCCCATATACCTAATCAGCCTATAACCGCCTCCCCGGCACAGATCACCGATCAAAAATCCTCTTCTAAAGTATGTTACCAGGGAATGCTACTACCGTAGCGAATTACGTTTTGGTACAAATGTTCCAAAACGTGGTACACTACCGTTCCAAAATGATAACTTTAGCGATCCAAAGCGATCATCTTAGTTTTCCTAAAAATGTCAGCTTATTATGGTCAAAATAGAGAGAAAATGAAATTTCGGTGAAAGAAATTGTAAAAGGTTCAATCGTAATGCTCCTAGAAATGTGTTTCGTATGAATAATTTCACAAACAATATTTAGTTTCACTAGATGCTTATCGCTTGGAAGAGTAAGTTTTAGTGTTGTTATCTATAGAAGCCTGTAGGAAAGGTCAATAGGCGCGACCGTTGACCGTTTGACTATCCAATGAGCAGCTGACACATGTACTCGTCCTCGCGGGGTTGACGATTTGACCAACAAACCCTAGCCCGCCACGTGGCGCCTCAGTCGCGCGACACGTGGCCTTGCGCGTGGGAGCCTCGCGCTACCCATAGCTTTGCAGCGCCCATGTAAGGGTCGCGAGCTCAAATTCCTCCCTTAAGGAGAGAGTTATATTTATTCCGGTGGACGCTTGGCGCGATTAATGCGGTTTAACCAAGGCACCAGGGAAATTGCCCAGACTCTTATGTCTGCTCCGGCCTTTAGGCAGGACCCGAGGGGCCCCTTGAGGCTTGGCAAGCGGTATTGGCGCGACCGAGTAGGTCACGACCTTGCCCTACGGGAAGGAAGGGGATCTAGTGGCTTGGTGGCTGTAAAAGAAGAAGAGGATCTCCGCGAATAAGAGGATACGCATACCGTCATACTCGCGGTCATCGCGAGGGTAGCGACACCTCGGCGGTCAGGGGGTACAGAAGGGACACGTGTCATTTTATCAGCGCGCCACTTGGCGTCCGAGCATTAGCTCGTGTGGGCTATAAATATGAACGTTTCTTCATTGAACCTCAGCAGAGCACAGAAGCGATTGAGCTCTGTGAACAGTTCCTAGAGAGAGAAAGTTGGTGAGCACTGATTTCAAAGGAGGTCTTATCCTCTTTCAGGGGCTCTATTGTCTTTCCTCCTAGGGATCTCCTGGGTTTGGGTCTCCACTGCCTACCCTCTCTGTTCACCCCTGCTCTTCTTCTTCACCCTTCTAGATCACTCCTTTCATCCCTTTCCATGGCTATTACAACCTCTCCGGCACATCTATTCTCTTAGGGATATTTGTCCACTCAGAAATCGGACCATTCCTACATTGGCGACTCTGCTGGGGAGGTTGCTTAGTTTATGGTTAGCTTAAGAAGTGGTCTAGAAACTCCAGCTGTTCAACAACCCCCAAATCGCACAGTAGCGACCATGGCAGAAAATCTGCTCAATACGGGGCCGATCTTGGGAGAGGGCGACGGATCCTCTACCCAGGGGGGAGACGCCACCATGGAAGTCCTTCAAGCTGTCCGAGATGGCCAAAATCAGATGATCGCTGCTATGACTGCTCTCACGGAGGTCATCACCGCAGCTCTCCCGAGAGCCCCGGTGATACCACCAGCAGTCCCACCAGTAGCACCCCAGCAGCCCGCTGCAGGGGAAGTCCCAGATCCAGCAGCAGTCGCAGCAGCAGCTGTAAATCCAGCAAACCCGGTTCAAAACCCCCAAAACCCCCAAATCGGTGGACCAGCCCCTGTTACGGGTACCGGTTCAGTCCACCAGCAGCCTCTCCAGGCCGAGAACAATGGCCAGTCTCAAAATCAGTTCCTCACTGCAGCTGATGTTCAAGCCCTCCTCCTCAAAGAAAAAACCAAAGCCACTCTTCCCTCCCTACCCAACCCCGATATCCAACCCCCATATCCCATGGCCATTCTCTCTCTACCTTATCCAGAAGGATATACCCCACCCAAGTTCATTAAGTTCGACGGAAAAGAGGGCAGCGCCCAAGAGCACGTGGTTCGGTTCATCGAAACACTTGGGGCCCATTCCGGTGACTATAACCTTCGCCTCCGCGAGTTCTCCAAGTCCCTTACCTCGCGAGCGTACACTTGGTATGTGAATCTTAAGCCTTATTCGATCGAAACTTGGGAAGAAATGGTAAACAAGTTTTACACTAAGTTCTTCCAAGTCCGCGAGAAGGTCACTACCTTGTCCCTCGTGAAGGAAACTCAGCGAAATGGTGAAGATATCATTGACTACATCAAGCGTTTTCAGGACAAAGCTGTGGACTGCCACGAGCCAGTGGGCGAGTCACACTTGGTCGAAATATGCATTGACGGAATCCTACGCGACTATCGCGTGTTTCTGGTGAACATCAAGATCCCAACCTTCTCAGCTCTCCTTGAGGCAGCTTACAACCTCCGCCATACTGTGAAGCCACCTCTGAAGGATAACTGGAAGTCCAACCGCTCTCTCACAGTCGCTACTGCCTCTTCTGCGCCACAGTCGCACAAGAGGCAGGGGGGTAGTAGCGACGGCGGTGGTCACAAGAAGCGAAGGGATAGAGAACCAGCTGAAGTTCCAGAATACCCCTGCAGTATGGAAGAAGTGAAGGCGTTGGTGGAGCAGTGGGTCACCGACGGTGTACTCAGGCTGCCTGAAGTTGAACGTGAGCCATCGCGGCAGGATCGCGAGAGTCCGAGGTACTGCGTGTACCACAGGCACATGAAGCACCCAACAAGCGATTGTTGGACCTTAAGGAGGATTTTTAAGAGAAAGCAAGAAGCCAATCAGCTCAGGGTTGGAACCAGCCGCCCTAACGACGTGCGCGACCATCCTTACCCTGAGCACGAGCGAGCTGTCCATATGGCTGCCTGTTACAACTTCTTCGCTGAAGAAGACGAGTACACGGACGAGGAGGTCTGCATGACTTCCTACTATGATCACCTGGATGAAATTGCTTCTCATGAGCAGCCAAGGGTCATCCCTGACCCTGACGCTGCAGTCAAAGCGTTGCAGGAAAGTACTAAGTTCAAGGCGTTCTACGACGCGCTAGGCTTCACAGTCGCGGCCAGAATGGAAATCACCAAGTCCATCGTGAGCATCGCGGAAGCGCACCAGCAGGCATGCATGGCTGCGGATGGCTCAGTACCTCGAACCATCCGAGAAGGGGCCAACTCTATCACCTTCTCTGATGCTGACCGTCGCGTCACATTCTCCCACAACAGGCCACTCTACGTGACAGCCCACATCAAGGGGGTTGAGTTGAAAAGAGCCTTCCTAGACGGGGGGGCGTCCATCAACATCATGCCACTCACTACCTTCAAGAAGCTTGGAATACCAGAAAACCGAATCATAAAATCCTCTGTCGCGATCACAGGATTTGGAGGAGACAAGAAAGGGTCCTTGGGCTACGTGGTGGTGGATCTCGCGGTAGGCGCCATTCGCGCCGCGACGAAGTTCCATATCATCGACGCGCAGACAAACTACCATATCATCCTTGGAAGGAGCTGGATGCATAAGTATGCTGTAGTCCCATCAAGTTACCATCAGTGTATGAAGGGGATTTGGGCAGGAAAGAGGGTCACGGTAGCCGCGTCGGAAAAACCTTTCGACACGGATGAGGCCCACCTGCCCGATGCAGTCTACTTCTCCGAGATGGAGGAAGAAGTGGAGGTGGTGTCAGCCAAGCCCATAGGTATCAAGGTCCCAAGGTGGGAGAATATCATGAGGAGAGAAGAGGGGGTCGCGAGCAAGCGACCCGCCGCGAGGGTGACGCCAACGGTTCCAAGAAAAGTTACTAAGATCCAGGAGGGTGGCAAGACGGTGTACTGCTTATGACGGTGCGCGGGGGTAACGGTCCCTCGCGGGGTCGCGAGCCCCCACACTGTCATAGCAGCGGAAGTCGAGCCAGACTTGGTGGATAAGCCAGAGCCAGCGCCGGAATGCATGCAAGATGGTCCTAGGCCGCAGCAAGAGGCCTTGGAGGAGATAAACTTGAGAGAAGGCGAAGGATCCCCGCGGCCTGTATTTATAAGCAAGGCGCTGGGGAAGGAAACTCGAGAAAAGCTGATCAAGCTGTTGCGGAAGTACGCGGATGTCTTCGCGTGGCACTATGAGGAGATGCCCGGGCTCGATGAAGGCCTGGTTTTGCACCACTTGGATGTATTCCCCAACTCCAAGGCCGTGAGGCAGGGGCAACGGAAGTACAACCCGGAGTTGGAAGAGAAGATAAAGGAAGAAGTCGAGAAGTTAAGGAAGGCTGGTTTTATACGGCCGATTCAGTACCCCTCATGGCTGGCCAACATTGTACCAGTAAAGAAGAAGAATGGGCAGATTAGGGTTTGCGTGGACTTTCGCGACCTTAACAAGGCATGCCCTAAGGATGAGTTCCCGCTGCCGCACGTGGACACATTGGTCGACGCTACCTCAGGTCACCAAATGTTTTCATTCATGGACGGTTTTAGCGGATACAATCAGATAAAGATGGCTCCCGAAGATGCTGAGAAGACGGCCTTCCGCACCCCTCTCGGAAATTTCTACTATGTGGTGATGCCTTTCGGTCTGAAAAATGCAGGCGCCACTTACCAGCGCGTCATGACTGCAATTTTTCATGACTTAATGCACCACATAGTAGAAGACTATGTGGATGATTTGGTGGTCAAGTCAAAGGAAAGTGCTGATCATTTGAAGCACCTAGAAGAAGTATTCGAGAGATGCAGAAAGTTTAACATGAAGATGAACCCACTGAAATGCGCTTTTGGTGTGACAGCAGGAAAGTTTTTGGGGTTCTTGGTGCACAGGCACGGGATCGACGCGGATGAGACGAAGATAAGGTCCATCGCGGAGATGCCCGCGCCACACTCGCAACGGTCCCTCAAGCGCTTTCTCGGAAAGGTCTCTTACTTGCGACGGTTCATTCCAGCGCTAGCGGAGATAACCGCGCCATTCAGTGACTTGTTGAAGGGAAAAGCAGAGTTTAAGTGGGGCAGCGAACATCAGAAAGCCTTCGACAGCGTCAAGGCTGCCTTAGCCTCGCCTCAAACCATGATCGCACCACAGCCAGGGAAGCCTCTCATCCTATACCTGACGTCGACGCCAAAGTCCATTGGGGCACTTCTTGCTCAAGAGATAGAAGGGGTGGAACGACCGGTGTACTACATCAGCCGGAAGGTTCAAGGAGCAGAGGAGAGGTACACCCCAGTGGAGCGACATTGCTTGGCCCTCGTGTTCACTGCTCAGAAGTTGAGGCATTATTTCCTGTCATTCCCCGTACAGCTCGTCACTAAGAGCGACCCTGTGCGATACTTACTATCGCAACCAGCCTTATCCGGGAGGATCGCGAGATGGCTCCTAGCGTTAGCAGAATTTGAGATCACATGCGTCACTCCACGGGCTATCAAGTGTCAGGCCCTAGCAGATCTCCTTGCACAATTTCCAAGCGGGCAGTGCGAACCATTGGAAGAGGCATTGCCGGGAGATGGTTTCGAAGCTCTCGCGGCCAGTCCAAGCGAGGCGTCCTGGACGCTAAGCTTCGACGGGGCAGCAGGAGGAGCGCATGGCGGCGCAGGAATTGTCCTTCAAAGTGATGAAGGAGAAAGGGAATACTTGTCCTACAAACTCGGCTTCGCATGCTCCAACAACGAAGCGGAGTATGAGGCTCTAATCCTTGGTCTCCTAGCAGCAAATTTCAGAGGAATTTCACGGCTGAAAATCGTGGGGGATTCAAAACTTATCATCCTTCAGACATCCGGGGAGTTCGCGCTTAAGGAACCCACCCTCGCGCCCTACAGGGCGACAGTTCAGAAGTTAATGGGAAGATTCGAGGCAGTGGACATAATCCACAGGCCGAGGTCGGACAACAGATTCCCGGATGCCCTCGCGACGCTGGTGGCAAAGACAGAATTCGACGAAGAAAAAGTGACGATCGAGATCATTAGAAGGTCGGAGCCATCAATCATAGATGAGCTCGGGGCACGCCGCGAGGAAGACTGGCGCGACCCCATTCTAAAGCAGTTGGTTTCTGGAAAAGGGAACCTGCCCATCGCGGAGGTGGCCCAGTTTACTGTCCTACGCGGTGAGCTTTACTATCGCGGACCTCAAGGGTGGCTAGCAAGATGTGTGGGTCTCGGTGAAGCGAAGACCAAGTTGCGTCAGATCCATGACAAAACTTGTGGCGAAAACGAGATCTCTCTATACCGCAGGGTTCAAAGGCAGGGCTATTATTGGCCCAGCATGAAAGAAGATGCCGCAAAAATCCTCCGTGCTTGCCAAAACTGCATGTTATACGCAGTAGAGGCAGAGTGCTGCCTCATGGAAGAGTTAGACTGGAGGCAGGAGTACATCGACTTCCTTCGTGAAGGAGGGTTGCCCTTAGATCCGAAAGAGGCCCGGAGGGTTCAGCGCTGCTCTCAGCGCTACTTCTTGGAAGGGGGGCAACTTTACCATCGCGCCCTAGACGGAATTCCCTTGCGTTGCCTGTCTCGCGAGAAAGCTGAAGAAGTGTTGCAGAAGGTCCACGAGGTGGAACATCAGGGTTGGAGGAAACTGTACGAGCACTTGATCCATCTTGGGTATTTCTGGCCTACGATGGAAGCAGATTCTAAGCGACATGTACGCAGGTGCGCGGCTTGTCAGAAATTTGGGAACTTAGTCCACGCACCATCCGTGGAGCTACACTCCATCCGCGCCCCTTATCCCTTCCATACTTGGGCAATGGATCTGATTGGGCCCATACATCCGTCGTCCAGGAAGAACCAGTGGATCTTAGTCGCTACGGAGATAAGCACAAAGTGGGTAGAGGCAGTAAGCTTGAGCAGAGCTACTGGCGCGGCAGTCGCAAACTTCATCAAAGAGAACATCGTTTGCCGCTTTGGCATACCCAAAGTCATCCTTTCAGATAATGGCACCCCTTTTATCAACAAGAACGTGAAGGAGCTTCTGAAATCCTACTCAGTGAGTCACCTCACGTCGACTCCATACTATCCCCAAGGCAACGGTCAAGCCGAGGCAACCAACAAAACCCTCATCCGCATCATTAGCAAGTTGCTGGACGAAAAAGGAGGGACATGGGCTGACCACTTGGCGGTGGCACTGTGGGCGTACAGGACCTCTCATCGCAAGGCTACGCGTGCTAGCCCGTTCAGTCTGGTTTATGGGGCAGAAACTGTTCTCCCCGCGGAGCTAAGCGTGCCCTCCGCGAGACTAGCCCTCGCGGCAGAGGTGACACAAGAAGAAAGAAGGGCAGACCTCGAGGCCTTAGAGGAAAGAAGGAACACTGCCGCGAGGAATCAAGAAAAGTACTGGGAGTCAGTAGCCAAGTATTACAACAAAGGAGTGGTGCCGCGAGCATTCCAAGTCGGAGACTTAGTTTGGAAGTCTACGACTGCAGTCATGAGGGACCTGGAGCAGCCAAAGTTCACTCCACGGTGGGAAGGTCCGTATGAAGTAATCAAGGCCAGCAGCAGCGGTCACTACGAGTTAGCGCGGGTCAGTGATGGTTTTAAAACTGGTCCCATTAATGCTAAGTTTATTAAAATGTATTACCCATGATGTAAGGGTACTCTGTATGTTTACAATTTCAAAGAAGGCTTCATGCCATGCTGTCTTTAGTTCATTTATGAACAGTTTTCATGCAAAGGTGGCAAGCAATATGTAAGGGGCAATTAGCGGAAAGTAAAGCAGGCAGTAGTAATATCACTTAACTATGTTCTTAAAACATAGGCATATTACGCTTAAAAACTACTGCGAGTATCCGACATTGTCATTACATCATCAAAAACCACCACAAGGATTACTACAAAAGTTCTCCGAAGTCATTGCATTACAATACTAAAAAAAAAAAAAATGAAAGAAGTTGTCAGCCAAAGATGTTCTTCAGAAACGGATCAGTGTCGCAGAGAGGCACATCAATAAGTCTGTCACCAAGACGGGCCTCCTCAGCCATGCGCTCATAAACTAGCCGGCGCTCTTCCACTACCGCCTCAGCCGCGGCCACCGCATCTCGTGCTTTAGCAAGAGCTGCCTGAGCCTCTCCCAAGGCCGCCTTCGCTCCCTCACAGTGCCTCCACAGTCTATCATTTTCGCGCATGATCTTCGCAGCATCAAGCTCCTTATATACCCACCATATGTCAAGCCCCAGCTTGTCAAAGTTTTGGACGGTCTGCCCTATCTCCTCGATCTGGCTGAGGTCCAAATCGCACACCCGTATGTCCTTGATGCTCAACAAAAAATGGTGAAGGCACTGGAGCTGCATCCGGCCCATGGTCAGACTGTAGAGGCCGCGGATCTTGAAGAACGTGTGGGGGAAGCGGTCTCGGATGAAGGAAAGGAAAGAGGTCTCATCGCGAGTGAGGCGGAATTGCCCGAAGAAGGCCTCGTTCGAAAGTACCTCTTCCTCCTCAGTCACAGGCGGCTCTGCCACGCGCACATCGGAGTCATCTTCGACAACCTCTTGCCTATGACTGGTGCTGGCCTCAGCATGTTGTTGCAGTACAACTCCCCCGGCAAGCGAAGAACTCCCCTCAGCAAAATTACCAGCAGCGAACCCCACCTCTGGGGTCCCAAGAGATATCAGAGTATCATCCTGCAGGTCCGCAAAGACCTCCGCGGGAGTCAGATTCGTAAGCGCCACTACCGCGTCATGTGCTTGAAAGTGTGCGGCAAGGTCATAAGCGGGAGGGGCGTTGACACGCCTGTGGAAGAGATCGAAGGCAGACTTCATCGCATCTGGTCGGACTAGCGGTGGAGGGACGGCCTCCGGCGCCAATTGATTGATGTCGGGAACTGAAAGGAACCCCTCCGTTGGGACTCTCCGACGAGGTATCAAACCCGTACCCTCATCATCCTCTTCATCCTCCTCAATTGCAGGGTGCGCTGTGTCGGCGACCAAGTCCTCACCAACACCTCCACCACCATTGCGACCTTCGTCGCCATCACCATCATTACCACCTTCAGTCTCTTCGTTCTCATCCTCAGCACCGCCTCTTTCCTCATCATCACCTAGATCTTCATCACTATTATCATCACCACCGCGGTTCTCATCGCCATTTTCACCATCACCGCTGCCATCAGCGTCGCTGCTCTCAACTCTCTCACTATTGCGACCATCGCCACCCTCGGAGTCGCTATCAGTCTCGGCAGATTTCTCCTCAGCCAGATCAACAACCACCTGCTTACCTGTGGCGACAGACGTGCCGCCTGGACTAGACTGTGTGGCACGAGGCAGTTTAAAGAATTGGCTAAGTGGAGCAGTATCATCCATACTACTGTCAGAATCACCCTCGTGGGCCTCCTCATCCTCCCTCTTTCTCTTAAGTTTACTCGAGGGGGTATGTTCTTTCCCCTCGCGCCTGGGTGAGGAGCCTACGAAGCAAGGACGGACAGATGAGAAAACGGCAATGGGAGAGCCAATGAAAAGTAGGGGAAGAGCAAATCTCACCGACAGACGCGACGCTCGCAGGGATCTCTTCAGGGCTAAGGGCCCTTGCTGCTCGGATAGGGGCACCCTAGAGAAAAGAATGAATTTAAGAACGGCAACAGGCGCGAATAGCAAAGTATCACGAAAAAGGAGACGAAAAGGTGTCATTCCTGAGGCATACCTTCCGTAGTCGCTTCAGCTGAGGGCCTTGTTCCTGCAGGGATGTTTGTTCTTTCGCCTTCGCGCGGGTCAGCCTCGACGGAATCACAGTCGAAATGGGTTCCGCGATGGTGATGCCTCCGCTAGCCGCAGGGGTAGCGGTTGGCGGAGCCCAGTAACTCTTCTTACCCCTCCATCCAGGCTGCCTTGCCTTTGGAGACCGTAAAGACACGTCGCGATGGTAGACTTCTGAAAAGGGCGGAATCTCGGGGACGCCGCGGACATAGTTTATGAAAGAGTCAAGGTTGCGGCGCCAAGCCAAGCGGTTGGTAGCTGTAAAGGATGTCTCTCTATCGTTCCGCGGAAGCACCACAACAGTAAAACCCTCTGTCAGTTCACCCACAAAAGCCCTAGTGAAGCGGCGGAGACTTTCAACATAGCTCTTCAACGGTGGTGCCTGACCCGGTGCGCCCTGGTCATAGCCGAACTGCCGCGCTACCCTATCAGGACGGTACAGCACGGAGCGTGCCCCTTCCGCACATAATGCAGGAAGAGAGCACGGGCAAGCAACGGCGAAGGCAGCAAGAGCAGAAGCAGAGACACTAACACCTTCAGTCTGGAAATCTACAACGCGGTCATCCTCTGAAAAGAAACTAGTGGGAAGCGCACCTTCGACAGGCTCAGCGTAGGGTCGCGGGAGAAATGCGTCGACATCATCAATCCGCTTCCCCCAGGGCTTCGTTGAACTCACCCCACTCCATCTCATGATCCGCGGTCGTGGCTCGTCACCCCCGCTAATGTCCGCGGGTGAGGGCGCGAGACTCGGGAAATGCTCAAAGCAGAAAGCCATCAGAAACTGGGTATGCACCACCGAGACCATGTCATAACGCCCCATAGACCTCTCAGTATCAGCATGAACTTGATCCAAGCGGTGGAACAAGGAGCCCAGGAAGAGAGGCCCAAGCGGAACGAAGTCCCCCCTCGCGAGACTCACCGCGAGGGGGAAAACAGTGTAGTTTGGCCCTTCATATGGAAACTCGGGAATCACAAAGAAGGACAGCCAATAAACAAGGAAACCAGCCAGATGGAGATCGGAATCGTACATTTTTCCATAGAACTCAGATGCCTGTCCCGCAGGAGGCGCAGTCCCGGGAGGAGGCAAGTCTTTGAAGAAGTACCGTAGCCAGCAGCCCCAAGATGTCTTGCCCGACTTCGGAGGGGCCCGTACATGTCCCTCTCGATCAAAGCGGGACCCGTACTTCCCCGCCTCTGTATACGCCTTCCTCAACCGCTCCACCAGTCTCGCATCCGCCGGAGAAAGATTCGAGGGGTCGAGAGCCACCGACCCCCTCGTGCTCAGCCTCATCAGCACTGCTGTATCTTGCAAAGTGGGGCCACCATCTCCCCATGGGAACACAAAGGTATGGGTGTCTTTGCTCCAACGAGAAATCATGAGGTCAAGGTTCGTATTGTTCTTACGGATGCTCAACTCCGTGGACAAGCGGACAGGCTCGAGGGCACGAGAGGCCCTAAGTGCATGCACGAAATCCGGGTTACTCAGAACCGACTCCACCCAATCGCCCCAATGGGCCGGCGCCTGAGACACGGCTTCATAGTTGACAAAACAGCAGGGGATATCCCCTCTCTCCACGCGAAATCTCAGAACAGAAGAGGGAATGATCAGATCAGCCTCCTCGTGAGTTACCTCAGGAGTCAGGAGGAGTGGATCCTCCGAGATGTCTGTCTCCGGAACAAAGGCCTCCGCCCTCCGCCAGAATGAGTCGCTTGGACCACCGAGGTATGGCGCCCGACGCCACTCGTCCGCCGGAAGTGCCCGGATGGAAGTTTGCAAGATAGCCTTGCTCCCTTGCTCCATGTCATCTCTCACCATTTCAGTCCAAGAAGTGGGTTTTGTAAGAAAGAATGGAGAGAGAAAGTTGCAGTCGGGAGAGAGAAAGGGGAAAGCTTGAAGCTTCAATGGAAGAGAGAGAAGAGAAAGAGTGGGTCTTTGGAAAGTGACTGGTTTTGTGGCTAACCGTGGTTACTTATACTCAGATGGGTCCCCCGAATCTCGAGAAAGTGACGCCATAAAGTCAAGAGGCGTGGTGATTGCAGAGATCCGAACAGTCCCGACCGTTGCACGCGCGCATGACAGCGCGTGAGTCACACGCGCGTGGGGGGCAATTGTAGGAAAGGTCAATAGGCGCGACCGTTGACCGTTTGACTATCCAATGAGCAGCTGACACATGTACTCGTCCTCGCGGGGTTGACGATTTGACCAACAAACCCTAGCCCGCCACGTGGCGCCTCAGTCGCGCGACACGTGGCCTTGCGCGTGGGAGCCTCGCGCTACCCATAGCTTTGCAGCGCCCATGTAAGGGTCGCGAGCTCAAATTCCTCCCTTAAGGAGAGAGTTATATTTATTCCGGTGGACGCTTGGCGCGATTAATGCGGTTTAACCAAGGCACCAGGGAAATTGCCCAGACTCTTATGTCTGCTCCGGCCTTTAGGCAGGACCCGAGGGGCCCCTTGAGGCTTGGCAAGCGGTATTGGCGCGACCGAGTAGGTCACGACCTTGCCCTACGGGAAGGAAGGGGATCTAGTGGCTTGGTGGCTGTAAAAGAAGAAGAGGATCTCCGCGAATAAGAGGATACGCATACCGTCATACTCGCGGTCATCGCGAGGGTAGCGACACCTCGGCGGTCAGGGGGTACAGAAGGGACACGTGTCATTTTATCAGCGCGCCACTTGGCGTCCGAGCATTAGCTCGTGTGGGCTATAAATATGAACGTTTCTTCATTGAACCTCAGCAGAGCACAGAAGCGATTGAGCTCTGTGAACAGTTCCTAGAGAGAGAAAGTTGGTGAGCACTGATTTCAAAGGAGGTCTTATCCTCTTTCAGGGGCTCTATTGTCTTTCCTCCTAGGGATCTCCTGGGTTTGGGTCTCCACTGCCTACCCTCTCTGTTCACCCCTGCTCTTCTTCTTCACCCTTCTAGATCACTCCTTTCATCCCTTTCCATGGCTATTACAACCTCTCCGGCACATCTATTCTCTTAGGGATATTTGTCCACTCAGAAATCGGACCATTCCTACAAAGCCTATCTCTAGCGTACCAAAATTTAAGCATGTGACGTACTGCGTTCTCGTTTTTGTTCCTCGTATCGAAATGATCCGCGTTCCATGTAACATAGGGACTCACCTAAACCCACCACCCTCAGCCCAAATCAGTCAAACCCACTGCTCCTCAAAACCCCTCAATCAGACCACTCAACTGCTAGCCAAACCTTTTGATCGTAATGCCAGCCCGCCACTGCTATATGCCCTCATATGCCTCCAATCGCCACTCTCGTACCGCCGCATCAACCCTCCAACGCCTCAAATCACAGCTGGAACGCCACCTCAAAGACCGCTACGACCATTAGCCTAAACTATAGGGTCAAGAGAAAGAGAGAGAAATGATCTAGTTACGAAATAAAAGTTATTAACAATGTATGAGCCCAAATTTTTTTAATAAAGACAAAAATAAGCTAAATGAAAATTTGACGCAAAAATTAACAAAGGCTAAACCAGGCTGGAATGAGTTCTATACTTTAAATTTTCACCAATTGTATGATAACAAATAAGATGGTGCATGAAATTTCCAAATGATCGAGATTACTCATGTTATATGCAATGGGATCGCAAACCAAACACACACGCAACCAAATACAACTCAGTAACAAAGACATATATAATATAAGAAAGGGAAATGATTTTGTCACTCTTTTTTTTGTTAACACCACTCCCCTGCAAGTGTATTTTTGGTGCAAAAATACACTTGCATATGAGTGACATTAACAAAAAAGAGAGTGGCAAAATCAGAAGCCATAAAAAATAAAGAAATCTAAGTAGTTTTCCAAAACCGAATACATCCACCGTTATTACAAAAATGAAAAATATTACTTGATGTGGTTATCTTTTACCGGAACAAGATCACACCGAAAATTTGGTGGAGTTTGAGGCATAGACTAATTATGAGATGATCTGGATCGTCTACGGAAGAACTCCAGTGTAATAGATCACAAATTTGCACGCCATCCACAGGTTATAACAAGCTGTCATGGTCAACCAATTCTAGTTGTGAACCCTTATAAATTTACACTACTTTTCAAGGGTAAGAACTAAAGCTCTCTCAAAAGAGAAGATCAAACTATTAAATTAGGGTGGATAAAAAAAAAACCTCTTAAATTAGGGTTAGATTTTGGGTTTTTTTGGGCTAGATCTAGCTTGCTCTGTTGGGTTAGGCTTTTTGTGCTTTTTTGTTTGATCTGGGCATTTTTGACCCTCCGGTTTTTTGGATTTTATCTCTTAGGTGTGTTTGGACTTGTTCTAATTGGATACTTTTTCAACTTTTGGTTGGAATCTTTTTCTCATCTCCCTATTAATTTTGCGGATTTAAAAAAAAAAACTCTTAAAAACAAGTACCCTAATAGGAAAGACAAAAAATTCTTTTGTTGGTTAGTCTATCCACGTTTTTCACCTTACACCTTGCATGGAATATAAGGTGTAAACTTGGTATTGAATAAGAAATCAATGACCACGTGCATGATTTTTTATGAGCCAATATCTCTTACAAGTAACTCCACAAAATCTTAAATGGTCTTGCTATCGTTAGCTGATAGGCACACAAGAAGGCAAAGAAAATATGTATTTCTGTTTATTTTTTTACACCATTTAATATACATTCACACACCTACTATTGTCAGCTAATTGGGTTGATTTTAGAATTTTACAAGCTTAAATAATGTCCAAAATAAAATTGTAACCCAATTCTCAGGAGTCACTCCGCAAAATAATGTCAGCTAATTGGGTATCCGCAAACTAAAATTGTAACCCAATTCTCAGGAGTCACCCCAACTGTCGGTTGGTTGTGTTTGTAAATTTGGGCCCAACTAAGCTTTGGCTTAGGTTGATATTCCTTGATGTACCCCTATCGAGTTTTATAAAAATGTTCCGTTTGCCGAGAAAAAAAATAATGTCCAAAATATTTCTTAGTAATCACAAATTAAGCAAACGTGATTTAAACCTCAGAGCTAAACAGCTGAGCATGAACACTAAAATCATCACTGTTTCAAAACCAAAGAATCTCAAAACGGTAAAAAAAAATGTTTCACTATTAATGTGGAATACAAACTGATCAACATAAAATAAATTTGAAGCCTCCTACTTTTTCTTTTAAAAAATGATGATTATTCAATATTGTAACTCTATTTTTTCTTGATAAAAATACTCTTAACATTCGCGGGGGCAGCTGATTGATCACTATTTGTGGAGGATTACTATCACACTAAAATTCACAAATACTGTACTAATACAATTTCTCTCTCAATCTCTGTTGAGTCCACCACAATCAATTACAGAAGTTTACAAGTATCTTAATAAATACAATTTCTCTCTTAATTAATACTATATACAATATGAGAGAGGAGGAGCGTCCATCAACGGATGATTCGTTCCGATGCTCTGCTGCTATCTCTCAAATTGCTGGTGCTACCGGGAAAAAAACTTCTACAAAGCTTGGCCAACATCGGTCCAATTGGATTTGAGCCAATGTCCTCAAATTTCAACTTTAACTCCAAACAGTGCTTGAACTCCTTCGTCAACATGTCGGCTGGATTGTCTGCAGTAGCAATGTCCCCTTCTCCCGAATAAAGTGATAACGGCTATTTGTATGCTTCGTCCGGGAGCGATGCACTTGATTTTTCGCTAAATGAATTGAATGATATTCTGACTATAATAGTAGACAGGTGACATTTTCCTCTGAACCCAAGTCAACCCAAAAAAACCAACTAACCGGACCTCCAGCCATCGTCAAATACATACCCTTTCAAGCAATCAACCACATCGGGGCCAGTGTCAAATTCAAATCCAAGAACATATTTCCCTTTTTGCTACCAACCGACTTCTCCACCACGGGCAGGCCCATCGCCTGCCCGTCGTCGCTGGTGGCTACGAGACGGTGCCTCCTCATGTGCCCCCCGAGCGCCTGCCCGAGCGCGAACTCCAGCCCGCAGATAGAGCACTCGTGCGCCTTCGGCTTCTCCGGCGTCGACTGAGAGTGGAGGAAGTCCCCGTCCGCCGCCGTCAACCTCGGCTTCTTGTGGCTGGCCCGGTGGCCGCCGAGGGCCTGGAACGACGGGAACTCCCGGTTGCACGTCTTGCAGGCGAAGACGCGGCCGGGGGCGGCGCCGACTCGTGAGAGGAGCATGAGGCTGTTGGCCATGGCCAGTGCCTCCACGTCCCCGTCTTGTTCTCTGCTTCTTTTCAGTACAGTCATGGTTTTATGAGGTGAGGAACTATTCAATCAAAGGTTGAATTGAATGCGTAGTTTTTTTCTTTGAGAAGAAATGGAATCACTTGTTGGGTACTGGGGGCGTGTGGGGGAGATATATATAGAGGTTGTAGTGAGGGATTTGGATGGGACTCTGTTTTCTTGGGCACTAAGATAAGCGTGAATTCTTGCTCTGGAAGATAATAGATGGAGATGGAGATGGAGATGTATATATTTATAGAGAGAGAGAGAGACAGAGATGTGGTGGGGTGAGGGGTGTAATATGTACTAGGTGCAGTGGAAATTTAGCCGTCAGGGCTCACGACAACAAGCGTATGGGGTGAGCGCCGCGTGCAGAGTCGTGTGGGGTGAGCTCAGAATTTTAGTAAGAGATGTATGTTTTGTGTGTAACTTTCTTTGACAGTTCTAGAACTTTCCTGGATGCAGTATTAGTCAAGCAGATGGGATGCGGTCAATATTGAGTGGGGAGTGGACGCCCACGGAATAAGAACCAATCAAAAATCAGACTCTTGAGTCGGTGTGGGTGTATTTTCGTGGGAGACCCGCAAGATATTAAACAATCGATATTTGAGTCGGTTTAGGTGTAAATGTTCGTTGGAGATCCGCAAGATATTTAATAACTAATCAGTGTCAGATTTTTTTTATAGGCAAAAATTTTATTAAAAATGAGGAGATAGAGAAAGGGAAATTCAACAAAAAAATTGGATAATACTATAACACAAGGCCGAAACTCAACCCTTAAGGTCTAACATGAGAGTTCAAAAATAATATAATATAGAACACCTGGTGCCCAGATATACAAAAAAGCCCAAAAAAACCGGCCCGAGAAACCCTGTCCCACGAAACCCTAACCCGCAACCTAACCACCACCGCACAAAACACTGAAAGCAACACCACCCAGACCAACACCACCACTCAATTGTCTTGCCGTTAAGCAGATCCGATCACTCCCAAACGTAGATGACCGGTGTCAGACATTTGAGTTGGTTTAGGTGTAAATGTTCGTTGGAGACCCGCAAGATACTTAACCAATCGGTGTCAGATTTTTGAGTCAGTTTAGGTGTAAATGTTCGTTGGAGACCTGCAAGATATTTAACCAATCGGTGTCATATTTTTGAGTCGGTTTTGGTGTATCTTGTTCCGGCTTGAGCAACTCTACACTTTGCCTCGCCCAATGGCATCTCTGGTTTCTTCCTTTTCTTGTCGGAGGACAGAGTTCGAGCCCTATGAAAGATGTTATAGTTTGAGGCTATGGAGAGCTTTCAGACCCCCGTTGGCCTAGTTTTTACTGTTTGCTAACTTCTCCTAACCTCCGCTGATGTATACCACTTGGCCAAAAAGAACAGACTTTGCACTTCTTATGTGGGGAAACGGACACCCGGCCCTTCACTATACGCTACAGTTGGCGATCTGTATCGTTCATCTCTACAATTAAGGTCTAAGATATGTTAAACATATCTTGTAGGGTATGATGCTTTTAGCCAATCTGAACCATGCGAAACATTTTTGGATTGTAAAGTCATGTAGGATATTTTAATTTGGTAAAATCTGGGCTATTGCAAAACATTTTTAGACTGTTTGAATTGTGCACTATAGGGGTGTAGTGCACTCATAACCGTTTCGATTATATATGCTGGAAAAAAAATATCTTTTATGTTTTATTAAAAAAGGACAATTTTTCATAATTAATGAAAACTAAAATTTATTAGATGGAGAGAGTGTTGAAATTAGCTAGTTACATCACATAGAATTCTAGTACAAAAACCCAAGTCTTCTCCGTGTCTAAAAATTAATCTGTATTTTGGAGGATAAAAATAATAGAAAACGAGAACGAGGGAAAAAATGAGTGAATTTGAAATGTTCTTTACTTTTTCCTAAATTGTATTTGGGGTGGGTAAGAGAAATTTAAAAATGGAAGAGAAACGAATAGAGAACAGTTAAGTGAAACGTACGTAGTTTTCTAGTCTCTCCTTTATTTGAGGTATCTGAGTTAGTGAGTGTGAAAGACGAAAGTCACACGCAGATACCTCATGGACGAGCCGCGTAGATTATTCACAAATTAAGCTAATAATTTACAATTTAGTGAATGGTCAAACTATAATAATATATATTCTTATATTTGTACGCGCACGTCATTTTATTATACTTTTATTTATTATTATTCGCACCGATGTGTACTTCCTTATGGGGTACTTGTATGCAACGACTTAATTGTCCACGTAATCGCTGAGGTGCGTTGGCCAATTAAATTACTAATCGTATGTGATGACTTAAGATCAGAGAGCACGAGTCTCGTGCTCCCTGGTCTTTTTTAACTTCCTTTCACACTCAATTACCAGGACTGAAAAAAAAGGGGATCACTCACACACCTTGAATTGTTTATTGATGGCTCTTGGCTTTTTGAATGAAAACCGAATGAAAAAAGCATCTTTTACAATACTAGCGATTCGTTTGGTTGTTCAAGAATTTTGTGCAAGAAAATAATGAAGATACATTTTTCCTCGTGTGTTCTTTGGATAAAAACGTTTGGCAGTTAGGACTTACTAATACTTAGGCCCCGTTCCAGAACATGAAATAAGTACGTATTTTTTAAGAAGGCAATTTCAAGTTAAAAAATAATAGGTTTATTAAAATCTAAAAATATGCAATATGGATCTTATTTAAAAGATCTCATTGAGATCTTTAATACGGTGTAAAAAAATTAAAAAAATATTTTTCATTTACGTTATTTTTTAGTTTAAAAATGTGAAATAAGTACTTATTTTTTAAGAAGGTGTTCTGGAACGGGCTCTTAACACTTTCACAACCATTGGTGACCACGTGATGTGTCATAATTAATACTCACTCCGTCCCTTTTTAAGTGTCCTGCTTCGTAATTTCAACTTATTAAAAAAACATCATCATTATACCTTTCACATCAATTTTTCCCTCTATTTTCCCTACTTACCCATCATCATTACACTTTTACTCACTAACTTTTCAAAATGGAATACACTTTTAGGAACAAAATAGACAATACACCAACTTTTACCCACTAACTTTACAAAATAGACACTTATTAATGGACAACCCAAAATGGAATACCGGACTATAAAAAATGGACGGAGGGAGTACATTAGTAGAATGTGCTTCATGTGTTGACGACTAATTATTACTAGTTTTTTTTTTTCTTCTAATTTTGTCACCTTTAAATTTAAATCCTGACTCAACCCATGATGGGACTAAGATTGATCGTAGTCCAATCTCATAAAATGATATTTCACACTCAAACATATATAGTTCAGTTTGTCAGGACTCTTGCACCTTACTAGGAGGTCAGGAGTTTGAATCTCCCCACTTGCGTGCGGGTGTTCTTCCCTTAATGAGTTTTTCATTTCTTTCTTTAATTTTACCCTATAATGAGCTTTTTTTTTGAACGGCGAAAAAGGATATTATATTAATAGAGAAATCAAGATCCAAGAATTGACAAGGAATCAATCCAAACAACACCCAACTCCACCCCCCAAAAGGATCCAACGAAACCAAAACAACAGGAAAACACCTCACACACACAAAACCCAAGACACTCCCACCTCCCACAAAGAACACGACACCCCACCCACCCAAAAACGAAGACACTTCGCAACCCCAATTACAGCATTCAAGACTCAAAAAGCGACCTGCAGTGAAATTGAAAGCTAGGCCTGCCCTGCCACTTTACCCTAGAATGAGCTTATTTTTTGTATTGATTGAGTTGTTGAGTTTGGTTGTCTCGTGGACTCTCACAATTGATGTAATATCCCGGGTTTGTGCTTTGTAGTACTCCATATATGATGTAAATAATCTCTTCTATCGATTTTTAAAAAAGAAGAAGGAAGACTTGAGAAGATAATTATTCCGATAACATCAACAATTCTACATTCAATCTCGCGCTCTATCTCTATCTCTATCTCCATCTCTGACAAATGTATCGATCTGTGCGTAGAAGTTACACTGGGAGAGTAGTGGTGTTGGTCATGCAATACATATCGTACTACTAGTTTATTGCTTGCCACGTAGATCTAACGTGGGGGTAACGTAAGGCTTTATTACAAAGCAGAAAAATTGACGGAGGACAGACCCGATGCAGCAGCATATACACCCACCCGGGGCAGTGCCACTACTAGTCTTAGTCTTAGTCTTAGTCTTAAGTCTAAACGTACCCACATCCATCCATCCATCCATATATATATATATATATTCCGCATAAGTCACATGATAAAGCTAGCTAGCGTAAGTAGTAAGGCCTCCAGAATTCTTATCATATATTCCGTGTACGTAACCAAAATTGAATAGCTTTGGTTTGAGTTGATCTTCTTGGAAATCAGCATCCATCCATCTGCTATATATAGCTGTAGTAGATAGGATAGAATCTTAATTCCAACACTTGCATGTATGGTCAATAATCACAGAACTACTCCTGGCCTGCAGTATAAAATTAGTTAATTGGGTCAAACAAATGACCAGCCGTACCAAAAATCGTACCATTTATATATACCGACCATATGTTTGATCATTTTTATGCCCAAAAGCCTGTTCTAGTTCTTCAATAGACACAATAGTCATGGCGTTAGTTAATCTCATCATTTCTATGTTCATACTTCGTACCTTCCCAATAGTCATATCTCTGAACTTCGTAAAAAGCCCGTAAGAATTGCAAATGTATTACTAAAATCAGGCTTATTAATTTGGTTAAATGACAAAACTAACCTATTAGTCACTCTTTTATTTTATTCTACCCCATAGCTTTAACTACTTGTTCTTGTTGGTATCCTTATTTTGTTTTAAAAGCTAGATTTTGTAATTAATTAATTAAACTCAAGTGTGTGCATGTTTCACCGACTAATATAAGTATTAAGGTTTATCTAATACTTATTTTTAAAATTAAATGTGGTGTATCCTGAGAGAATGACCTATTTTGTAAATCGAGAAATAAATACTTTAAAAAAATAAGAATCTAAACTGAACAGGGCCTAAGATCAATTTTAGTACAAAGTTGTTTCATAAATCGAAAAATATTAAAGTTATTTTAAAAAAAAAAATGGAGGGGGGTAGGCTATACAGTTTGATGATAGATTTTCTTTTTTCAAATGTAATAGTTGGGTTTTTTTTTAAAAAAATTGTAGGCAGGATGACGGCCCCTATTAGCTCTCCTCTGGCTCCATTCTTGGTTAGCAAGTTAGTTTACTGAGAGTTTAGAGACTGTCCATAATCCTGAACCTCAACCGCCTCTCATGGGGCTTGAACCAAGGCCTCCACCGAAAGAGAATGGGTGCATGCTGCCAACTGAGCTAAGAGCTCATTGGCTTGGTAGATTCGAACATAATCTCTATGGTATTATGAAAGAAACGTTGTCGTACCGATTAGAAAGGTTCTCACTCTTTTTTTCTTTTGGAAGGTTATCACTCTTGTTTTGCAGAAATCATGCACAAGAGTATTTTGTTAGAAGAAATCAATTTCACATTCAGATGAAATGTTCCCTCCATCCCCGTTTGTTTATCTACCTTTTTATTTGTCCATTTTAAGTTCGACTCTTAAAAGTTTTATTATGCCCTTTCTCTTTGGAACAATAAAAAGGTGATTGATTTTCACTCTCTTTCCTTATAAATGCACTTTCTTTTTTGCCCTCTTGCGGTGCGAATTTTCAATGATGTCCTTCAAAAGATGTGGAAGAGTCTCCAGATGAAACGTTATTTTCATAAATTAACATGTAAATTAATAAGCAAAAAAAGAAAGAGAGAGTATAATTATGAACATGGGGTGTGCAAAAATCACTATCCAAAACAAAGTTAGAGTACAATACTAAGCATTGAAAAATAATGCCCTTTTTATCCAAATGCTAAAACGAAGAAGGATATTTTTTATAACTCAAACCTAAAAATAAAATCTTTCGTCGTTTTAGCACTGGTCATACAAAAATAAAAATGCTAGAACCACACACTTGCACACACAAGAGTGTTGTTTGTGCACTCGTACGTGCAAATGTGTTATTGTAGCACTCTTGAGATAAATAAAAAAAAGGTGCCTTGGAAAAAAAAAGAAATTGATTTTTACACTCTTCTTTTTTTCAAGTACACTCTATTTTTTATCTTTATTCATGTAGAATTAAAAAACTACCCTATATACATTTTTCCCGTTTACACATGAAAATGATAATTATATAATTTCACATCACTACAAAATAAAAAAAGAGTGTATTTATATTTAGATAAAATGAGGGTGTGAAAATCAATTCTCAAGAGAAATTCTACGCCCACAAACACAATACTTTACACACTAGTCGTGTAGTATGTATAGGTCCCAACGTAAACAAAAGTGTGTGTGTGTGTTTTTTTTTTTGGTATGTCGGAAATTCAACAGAAGTGTGTTTGTGATCGTAGAAGAATTGTTGTGAAAATGTTTCTTCTTTTTTAAAACTTTTTGTTTAATCGGCGTTTTTGAGAACAGAAACAGAAGTCGCACTTGACACAGTTTAGAGTGACAGATCATCATTCCATGGAGGAGGAGGAGGACAATGTGGCGCTCTCTCGCTCAATGCTGGTCCCTTTCCAAAACCCCACCCTCGCTCACCACGGCGGCGTCGTTCCGACCGTCCGCCGCCAACTGGCGGTGGTGGTCCCCACAACCTCCGCAATCACCGCCGCCTCCTCCTTCTCGAGGTTCGAACTCCCTCGCGGATGGTACGTGGAGAGCGTACCCCGCGCCGACGGCATCCGTTCCGACAGGGTCCCCTCTCTATTCCCTTGACTTTATTGTGCTTCGAAAAAGAATAAGTTGTGCTTGAATGCTGATTGTATGTAAATAGATTTTTATACACACACAAATGCGCGCCGCGATTGCGTATATATTGATTGATCTGTTGTTGCTTTTTTTTTTTTCGATTTTACTTCGAATCCTGGGTTTTGGTTGCGTTGTCATGTTTTAGAGACGTGAATTTTTTTTGTTGCGACGTGCGAGAATGAATTGAGATTCATAATATGCATGAAATGTTTAGTGTGCGTAATATAGTTGTACATCAAGTGTGTGATTGTTATTTTTGGGAATTCTGCTCTGAATTGACTGTTTTTTCTGCCCCATACCAAATTTCGGTAAAACAATAACAATTAGGTTTGACGAGACTTTTATTTTTATTTTTATAACTCAGTTGTATGGGTTAGCTTACGCGCACCTCGACTAATATTGGGGCCCAATCTCACCGCCCACTTGCGGGATCAGCTCCGAAGGAGTTGATATTAAGCTATACATTTCGGCAGCTAATTCAACCATTGTACAAAATATGCACCAAGAGATTAAAAAAAAAAGGCTAAAAAAGAGTTAGGGGGAACTGCTTTCCACGGACACTACATTTGCTATAATTTTCTGGTGTTTGGTTGGACATAAAATTTACATGCTCTTTAATGGCAAAAATTTTACCTCCTGAAAGCTGAAAATGAACTTGTAATTTCCTTTGTCCTGATAAACACTTGATTACCCGATGCACAAATAGCCTGAGAATATGCATATACAGAGTGAACCATGACTTTTGTGGGTCCCACTTTGTTTGTCCATGTTTTATTCTCGGATGTCCAAAATGCATGTGTAACAAGTCCTTAAAAGTATGTTAGTTTTCCAAAATTATCTGTACGGAGGGGCTAAGATAAATTTCAGTTCTATTAAGACACAATGAAAACCACTCTGCTCTGCCGATAACCATGAATCTTTTTTTGATGCCGAACCGAGATACTAATTTTAGCTGTTGGGGTGGAGGATTTGAAATTACTGCTGGTAATTACGATGACTTTTTGAGCTCTGTTTTGAGAGACATAAAAGGCTATTGGAGTAACGACGAGTCGATGACAATAGCAATAACCATACCTTGTAAATGCGTTGTCATTGTCACTAAAGCCTTTTGGCTTTGACCTTACTGCATGTCTGTATGCTATCTGAAATTGTGGTCACAATGTTCTTGATTATTAAGTTTTCTAAATAATTTAACCTCTAAGTATCAAGTATAACAAGTGTGTTCAGTTAGATATAAAAATGATGGAAACTTCCTGCATTTCGTCTTGAAGGTTAAATGCTGATCCAAGTATCGAGACAAGTCTCAGGGACAATTTTATTTTTGTTGAAATTCCTCCATGCAGTTGGAAGCCGGTGGGATGGTGGAGTCTGTTACTTTGGGAATCTGGCATAAAATATGTATAGATTCTTAAGTGCTTTCTGATGCAAGTTTATGTTACATAGCACAGACCACAGATGTTATAGTGGTCTGGAAGATAATAGAAATTAATTTGAGATGATCCACCGCCAATAAATTTTTTTTCATAAGATTAGTACCAATTTGAAAGTTTATTCCGGCCTGGTAGCATGTTTTGTAAGTTATCAGGAAATTCTTTTGTTGAATTGTATGTTGCTTGTCTGAAAACATAGAGTTGCTATCCCCTTGTGCAGTATTACCATGAGCCTGAGACTGGAAAGAAGTTCCGTTCCACTAAAGAAGTTGAGAGATACCTAACAGGAGTGGAATATACACCACGGTCACGGTCACAGTTACGGTCAGACAGGCCATTCACACTGGGTAATATGGTATGTCTGAGAGTTGCTTATTTTCCAGCTGACATTTCAAGATGTTTTTTTTTCTTTCATTGGCCTTGACATGCTTCTTTCTTACCTTTTACAGAGTTCACGTTCCAGGAAAATGATTGTTTCAGGAGGAATGGTAAATTTGGTCACTTTCTTTTTTCCCAAAAGACTGGTTACAGATGGAATCTCTCACGCACCTACAAGCTAGAGAAGATTAATAGAGCGTTTCCATTAGTACATCTGTTGTTCAGCAACCTATAGAAGTTGGTTCTTATACAAGTTTATTCCTTTGGTTCAAAATTTGAACATATTAGACACCTCTATTGCGGTTTTGAATATCATACTAACTTTTACTCTTTGAAATTTCCCATATAACTAGTTTATATGCATGCAACCCCGCTAATTTTCAGACGGTATCTGCCACCTTAGGTGTTGCATAATTCATACAATCGGAACTGTGACCTTACTTTTAGGTAGTTTTTGTGGGGGGTTTTTTTCTCAATTTGTTTTGACATTGGGACCCAATTCGGGCACTTTTTTTTTCCCCGCTCAGCCCGGACCTTGGCACGTGCTAGCACACATTTTGAGACAACAAAATTTCTCCAGGTAAGATGCTGGCCCCTTAGGAGGGGAGTTTGGATTTTGGAGTCCATGCCATCCACCTGGGACGGCTGTCCTTCCAAGTATCCTACTTCCTGGTGTTCATTTCTGAATCCTCTATTTTATTATTCAGATTTTTTGAATTTTGGACACGTTCCTTGTCTTTTTCATGATGAACAATTTCAAATGTTAACTGTCCAGAGAATCCAAAACAAATAGCAAGAATATATAGAAACATGAAATATTTAGTTGGAGTAGGTGTCTATAAGATCAATGTTTTGGTGACATATACTAGAACCGGTACAAGGAGGGCTGATCCGTATCATTGACGCTGATCGGCTGATGCCACTGCAGTTGTTGCCGCTGGATAAGAGGGGATCTAGCCGACGACAATTAGTTGTGGCCCCCACCGTCGCTGCAGCTATGACACCGTTCAATCTCCCTGATGGTTGGGTTGTGGAGGAGGTACCCCGCAAGTGCCATGGTTGGTTTGACAAGGTGCAATTATCCTTTCTTTGAATAGTTTTGCTTTTAAAAATAGGAAAATTTTTACAAGTATTGTTTTTTCCTCCATTACTCGGAATTTCTTTGCTTAAAGCTTGTAGAATTTTGGGAAACTTATTCTGGAATGCAGAGACAACATTGATTACGTGTTCTACTCTTTTTCTTGTTAATCTATAACTGAAGTATTGTGTTTGCTAGGATAAGCAGCAATGGGATGACTTTATCAAGTAAAAGTAACCCCTAGGGAACAACCTAACAGCTTAGTTCTCTTTCCCATAATAGACGAGACTTGAGTTTGAGTTTCCATATATTACGTAAGTAACCATTAAGTTTTTTTGTCAAGTAAAATGCCTTAGGATGTATCGATAGAGATAGATGACAATTTTTCAGCAAAGTTATGTTCATTTGTGTGCATGTGCAATATAATTACTTGTTCATTTCTTCACTTGTTTCCTTTGAATGGCTTTTTGGAAAGTCTATTTCATTCAAGAAGGAGAGAAGGTTGTGATGTTCGAATGTTTTAATATCACAATACTGGTAGTTAGAAGAATACCTTGATCCTTTTAAATCGCAGTATGTTATTGAATTATAGTGCTTGTAGACGAGCATACTTAAGAAACTGAAGTTCTTTCTTGAATCCAATATCACCTTGAAGAATATTGTAAACCCTATTCCATCGGATGAGACTTCACGAATGCTGATAATTTCTTCTTGTGCTGTTCCACTGATATAAGAAGTGTGACAGACTGAATCTTGGTTAAGGAATATATAAATGGCTTCTCTAGATATTTTTGATTAGACAGATATGGTAAATAAGTGAAACATTGTCCGGCTTCATGAGTCTGCTTCAATTTACCCTTTTCCTTTCGTGCTTGCTACTATGTTTACATTTGACACTGGTATGGACTTCTCTGTAATTTTTGCATTTTCTTGTGCAGTACTACTATGAACCTGGGACTGGACGGAAGTTCAGATCCCTGCTTTCTGTTCAGCGATATCTGGCAGAAGTGGGAGAGGATGCACCCCTTTCCCAGTTGTTTAAATCGGCCAACCGTGTTAAGGTTAGTTAATAGTTAACTTGGATTTTAGTTGGAGGCCCGCATCTTGCATCTAGTTAATACAAAGTCAGCCAAAGTAGAATTCACTGTGCTCCAGTTCTTGTTGACCGTATGCACTGTCTGTTTTTGTCCCAGAAATTTGGATTGCAGAAGAAATTTTCTTCAGGGAAGTTGAAGAGTTCAACATCTGATATCCCCAAGCCACCGGAAAAAATCAACTGGGTTCTTGCTGATCCTAGAGGGAATACGTGGAACCCTTTCATTGGAGAATCAATGATTCCAGAACCTATAAAACAACGATGGGCCAATAGATTTGCGGTATCCATCATTGACACAAATTCTGCTGCACATTTGTTGAAAGACAAAGGTACTTATGCTTGGTTTACCCAAAACACAAAGGTGATGTTAAATGTTCTCCCTATTTCTGGTACACTGTGTTCTATATGATTCGTTGATTTATTCATCCTCTACTTGTTGTTCTGAGTACAGTTGGAGTCAGAATATACATCTAACATGATCCATAGTATCTTAGGGGATTCTATATTGGGGAAATTGATTCAGTTATCCTCAACAGTTTTCGCATCGTTAGTTTGGAGTGCATCTATTTAGCGCTTCATAACTTCTGGACTAGAAGTATTCAATAGCTTGTTTTCAATTATTCTTTGGATGTTTTGTGATCGCATGCAGACATCTTTCTTACGTTTTGGATTGTATCTTACTTATCTTGTGCCTGAAATTTCCATGCAAGGGCCAAAGATATTACTGAACCGCATGGGAATCTCTGTTTATTTATTAATTATTTTCTTTATTTGCAGTTCATGATGATTAGCAGCTGATGAACTCTGGGGGGAGATGTAAGATAAAGTTTTGGCAATTTTGTGGTGGGTAGGCACCAGGTTGATGTGAATGGGACTATACACCCCACTTTGTACAGTTTTGGCGATGTTGATTATCCTAGCTGCTGTATAAATTCCCTTGTTTTTATCTTTGATTGCCTCAGTAATGCTTAGTTCTTGTGATACTATTACCTTGCTGAGTTTCAGTGATCTTTGAAACAAGTTTGACTCATGACTCATGGTTTCTTGAACTACTTATTAACCATGTCTTCAGCTGTTATACATATGGAACTGAAACTCATGCTAATCGACTCCATTTTAGCCAAACGACGCCCCCCCCCCCCCCCCCCCCCCCCCAGCTTTGGTATTGTCTCATTTGGACATAGTCGCGCATTAATACAGCGAGGGGAATTCACCATCACCTGCAGATGTATGGTAGGCCTAAGATTTAGCACTAGCATGCTCAGCTTGTTGGTGTCCAACAAAGACTTTGATATCACAAAAGCACGTCAAGAAAAGGAACAAAGAATGGCGATTTCACAATCTAAATATTACAAATCCAAAACCTGAATGTAGCTTACGTCCCCTGTAATGCATATGCTTCACAAGCATGAATAAAGTCTCAAAATGTTCAGTACACCAAAGAAAAAGATTATAGTCCAAACCTCTGCAGCAACTATGAAAACCACCTATATAAATTCTGTAGATTCAATTTCCTGTTCTATTCGAAAATCTCTGCCTCTCAACCTGGTTTTCTCAGCCATTCTTTATAGACTCATATGTTGCACCTAGCCATGGACCATCTTATCCGACTTCGCTTAACCAAATCCGACTGGCTAATTTACCTTAATCGTCTTTTCGTGCTTGCACATTTTAAGTCCAGTCTCAACCTCTTTTAACAATTGTTCAATGTCACTGCTCAAAATCAGAGTCTTCCGGACAAGTATAGAGATAGATTATCTCTCAAAACCAAAGCAGTCTTGTCAGCAAATTTACAAACCTCTTGTTTGTAGCTGGCGTCGTGGTGGTGAGGCAAAACTAACTCATCATAAACATCATCTTCCATGTCAATCACAATGTTATGCAGAATGCAACACACAAGAATAATCCTTGGCAACCTATTCTTGTCTGGTCTCCACATCACTCCTTGAATTATCCTCCACATCTCCTTCAACCTTGTCAACGCCCTATGTGCCACCACACGCGTGGCGAAATGCCGCTTATTGAACTCAACGTTTGATTCCGAATTCTCTTTCCCTTTAAAAGGGGTTATAAGCCAAGGCAATATCGGAAAACCCGAATCACCAACTATATATTCCCTTAGTTCTGTTCCTTCTGAGAGCTTCATCTTTTTCCCATTTAACCTCTCCCCTTTCTCGCAAAGCTTGAAGAAAGTTGACCTCTGAAGCACATCGAAATCATCCATTTTTCCCGGCCATCCAGTAACTATATCACGAAACCTCATATCTGGGTCCACAATTGCTTGCAAAATCATACTATGGTTCTTCTCACGATCGAGCCACACATTACTGTCCATTTCGGTTGATGACAATAGCATAGTAATGTGGGTGGTGTCGATCGCGCCACAACAATTAGGAAGGCCTCTGATTTTCTCAAACTTCGATTTTATTTTCGTCATTTCTTGCTCAGTGGAAGGCCACTGAAGGTGGTGAATCCCTCTTTCTTCCATGGCCTCCACGAAACGCCACGTCAGTTGAGAGACGGTTGAGTGATTAGTGCCGAATGAATCCGCCACTGCTATTAGTGATTCACCAGAGCTCAGCCTCCTTAAAGCTATGGCCACTTGATCATTTAAGCACATTGGTTTTCCATTGCTAAAGGTGAAGTTCGATGTCTTGGCCATCATACTGTCTTTGACAAGGGAACATATATAGTTGAACGTTTTTCTGGAGATCTTGAACATGGACTCGAACTTTTCCAAGCCCTTTGATGGAGATGAAATACCTGCAGATAGGAGGAGAAAGAGGACATCAATGTTTTGCAAGGGATTAATTGGTACAGAATAAAAGAGAACTTCCTTCTTTTATTTCCATCCTTTTTCACCTTTTGTTGACTTTCTTTTTCAACAACCAACTGTAATATCCATCAAGCCCAAGTGATTTCTTTCTACATCACACTATATAAACTTGGGAAGTGAAAAGTAAGCTCCAAGGTAGACATACGTATATGAACAAGTGTTGCAAAGCTGACTGTGAATGAAGGGGTGAACACGCAGATTGACCATACAAATTGCAGATCACAGTCACATGATACAGATATCAAGCTATATTGACACATATTTGGTCTTCCTTCCATCAGTCATTAGTTTATACTCCAGGAAGCACTCGTCGCTTTTATCACATACCACACTTAACCAATTTCCCTCATAATGCTGAACAAGCAAAAGAAGCAACCATCTTAATCACTTCTGAAAAAAGGAAAATCTGAAACATCTGGGGTGAAACCCTCTCTATTTTCACAGCAAGTCTCTCTCCCATCCATCAGTATTGGTTCTTCCACAAAATTCATAAGAGGCATATGCAATACACAAGGTTCAAATAAGGCAAAAAGGTACAGACTTGCATTTTTCATGACATGGAAAAACCAGGAACTTGCAATTTAGAACTTTAAAAGGGACATGATGCTCATTACTGTAAACTGAGTTGAGCTAAACTAACTCCAGAGTTGCTAGACAATTGCATCGTTTACACAGATGACTGATAGGCATGGTACAATACTTCTTGTAAACTGTTCTCAAAAAGAAGCTTGATGATGTTTTAAAAATGCAAGCAACAAAAGAAATATGCGTCAATCCCACCTAGATGTGCCAACCGACACATGCTAGTTGCCCAGGGCTTGGAGAATCTTACCTGTGATGCATAATAACATTTGACCCTCTAAAAGTCGGCTCTAATTTCTCAGTTCTGCAGTTGCAATTTATCAGTCACCTATCAGAATCTAGGTATTATTAGTAGCTTACATGCCTCCTGTCCTTGCAAGTTATTGTGACTCCCACATAAGGTTAGCAACTCGTGATAGTTCTGCCAAATTGCATACTCACGTAGTCAACTCATAAAACGAAGGTACAATTACTAGCCAACATGCCTTCTATCCTTGTAATGACAGGTCATCAAAGTTAACAATCCCCTGATATAACTCAAGAATACAACAACAATAACAGAATCCATGTAGTCCCCAATCATTGGGGGTATGGGTGGGGGAGAATTGGAGATAGACCTAACCTAACCTTTGGCAATATACACAAAGTGGCTGCTCTCAAAATACCATTGGAACAGTGGCCCCCCTATACTTGTTTTGGTGCGGAACCATACCCCCAAATCAAAGCCGAATGGCATCAGAAAAGGGCAGGCCTAGAGACCCAATTCAATTTATGTGCACATCACCATGTGTCTTTCATTGATAGTCCAGAGCATCGGTATGCTTCCTTCATTGATAACTCAAGCATATGAACCAATTAATAAGTGGAGTTGTGAATTTCTGAATTTGCATGGGTCCATACACGATAAGTTCTCATTTTTAGCTACAAATAGATTTTTCACAAGTTCCATCAAAAGCATCACAGGAAAAGAAACTAAGCGGGATACATTTCTTTTCATTGTAGAGAACAGAAAACTGAGAAGGTATAACAAATGTCTCTATCTTTTGACATACTTCACAGAATCCCTATAACCAGGTACACCAAAGTCACATCAAGACTGTAACATAGTAGTTCAACTGAAGCTCCCATCCAAAAAGAAGCATCAGGGCCCAATTTGCAGTGGATAGCATCAATCAAAAAGGACTAGTCTCAACTCAAAAGGAACAGTGCCATACCAAAAGCGAAGGAAACACCTAGTTGGGACTTCACATCAAATGGAACAGATATGAGTGTGATCCTCAGCATGGAAATTCAGGGACGTCACACAAGCAGCCAATGCCCAAGTAATATACCTTAAAGCCCTGTTTAATTGGCTGGACTATTGGTCTGGGGATATGTAACACAATACAATGAGTGATCCCGTTAGACGAATAATAAGGGGATTACCAACACCTACACGCGAATGAAGTGCATATCCCATGTTTTATGGCACCGGTTGGCTGAAGAATATGCTATCCCACCCCAGTTGCATTCAAACGCTGAAATTGATGTCCCATGAGACAAGTTATATAATCTGATGTCTAATCTGACCAATCAATAGGTCCTAAGAGGTGTCGAGAAAAGTAGGCCAATTTCATCATATATTTCTTGGGGCAGGCCAATTTTGCATATGCTTGAACTGCAGAACTTAATATGAACATTTTGGGAAACAGCTGTCAATTCCCAGCTGGATTCCAGTGAATATGATGAATTTCTACGAAAAAATGACAAAAATGTGCAAGGAACCATTTCGAAAAACTGGTTTTCTACTTGCCAGTTCAACCTTCATTATCAAAGAGTCACTTGGAAGGCAAGTTCCAAGAGAGTACAATCTTGAGTGGAAGAACTTCCTTCAGGACTCCAAAGTATTGTAGGATTGACAGATCTGTAAGAAGGAAGTTCATTATAGATTTACTTTATTTTATGACTTCGTTAATGAGCAGCTAATTCACGCCTCTACATTTTCTTTATAATAGGGGTGAAAGTCTCACAATAAAGTGACAATCAACTCCAGCCATAACAAAGACACATTGACTTAATTAACTCCGGAGATATTGCAAGACCTCAAACATGCCTTGATTTCATTTTCCTTTGTACCAATAAAATTACCTTGATTTCCAAGCAACTATAATAGCAGAGAGTTTAAACTGGCACAGTCAGCCAATTAACTGGGAGGGCATGCCCCTTTTTAAAGAAAATAGAACACTATCTGCAAGCTTTTAAGCAACAGCCAACAGGGCTCAAAGGACCATCAAATAAACAAGTTATAAGTGGAGTAGAGAGTGGAATTAGGGAAATTTTGTTAATATGCTATTGCTGTACTCTTCCAGCTTTTTACTAAGCCTTATACTAGCAACAAAGTTCAATCAATCTACATGTCAAGAATGCTGCTCAGCGTCATATTGCAACTTAAGGAATTTGGCATTTGACAGCCACTGTTTTGAATAATTTCTTAAAGGACTCAATTCATTCCATTTCCTAACAGCATAAAGGGAAACTGCCCTAAGTCTCAGCTTAGGTTGAGATGGATTGGGGACCTGGGGTTGATATTAGGTTTGCATCTTGCCAAAGAAGAAGAAGAAACAGGAAAGGCACATCAAATAAGCAGGCTGTAGTGTACAACCCTCAATGATTAATGTAGCTGACGTGAATTGATTGGGGCTTAAGGCTCTGTTTGATTTGGTTATGAACTCTCCTCACACAACAGTAGTACGAGAGGAAGGAGTTTGAACCCAAGAGAGAAGCTTATTTGTTCAATGGCAAGTGATTAGTCATGGAAAGACATAAATTGATCTCATAAATCTAAGCTGCCATGTTAATTTCGTCATCAATTCAACAATATCACTTTGAAGATATCCAATTGTACTTCTCTAACGAGCAACAATAAGGATTGCTATTCACGAGCTCGCTTCCTTATGTAGCTGCCAATGACCTAGACACCTTTATTATCTTAAATCTATTAAAACAGAACCTAAATAATATGATCTCACATCTTTTCTTGCCCTCATAATAGAACTTCACAAAACTAGAATGTTGGTAAAAACTTCACTCGAAGTGGCCGAAAATGGCAGATTAGGGATCCTTCTAGCTGTACCCGAGTTCATTTGCAATGCAATAACATGTAAATCCAATGAAAAGGGAAACAGAAAGAGAATGAAACTACCCCAAAATGAATTCAACTCAATCAATGGAAATTTCATCGAATAGAGACAACCCCAACACATCTATCATTCCATTAGTTATGTTCAACAGCAATCCATATCAAGATTCAATAAACAGTTGAACACAAATAATTTGAATTTTTCAAAACACAAAGCAATAAAAGCCAGGTATATATAATGCAACTATGAAAAGAAGATATACCAGCAATTCTCTTAGACAAGGCATCCCACCAATCCAAAGAACCCTCCTCGGAAGACCCAGAAGCAGAAACGTTTGGTTCAACCTTCCTCCTCTTTTTGTAACCCTTTACTGGACCCATCAGGGCAATTGAATCAACAAAACCCAGAAACCCCACTAACTGTCAAAATTCGTTAGAATTTACAGAGAAACCAATACCCATTAGCTTAAAAAGCACGAGATTGAATAATATGGACGGATAGAGATCATGTAAGAGTTGTCAACGGGGGGAAAAAATGCAAAAGGTTTATTGGAAAAGGGATGACTAGTTTGTGTTTGTGAGTGATATGTGTTATTTGTGCGTGCTTTTTGTGAAGTTTGGAGCATGCAAAGTAAGGGACTCGAAATAAGAGAGAAATTGTGGAGGAGTGACGAGAAATATACGCAAACTATTTTGGGTAGGTTTTTATTAAAAGAAAGAAAAGACAAATGGCCAATGTGGAAAGAAAAGTAGTAGTAGTAGAAGTAAAAGAGTCGTTTGCAGCGTCTCTCTCTCTCTCTCTCTCTCTCTCTCTCTCTCTACATGTTTATGGATTTAGGCAAGAGAAAGGGTAGCTTGATATGCTTGCTTTTGTATGATGAATGAATATAGGAGGAGTATATAAATACACATATTTACTTTTATAAATCGATGTCCGAACTCATTTACGTGCACCTCGACAAGAGACTACATTCCTTTGTCATACAAATTCTAAACATTTTTCTCTGACCGGACAGCACTTTGTCCAATTTACTCGAATGTATCAATAATTATCCGGTTGATGATATTAAGTGAATAACAACCTCAACAAGGAGTGATAAAGGAAATTAATAAATGGTTGACGCCGTTGACCTCGTGCATGTAGAACTGGAGATCTCTTGATGAAAATTTGCTAGTGTGCTAATTTTTGGTATTACGACACAAAAATACCAATGAAATACTACTCAAAAATCAAAATCACAGAGGAAATGAAAATTCTTGTTTACATTCGGTCTAACAAGTAACAAGTAAATGATGAATTATTAAAGAGAAAATTTCTCAAAAATCCCTTCGACTTTGACAAAATATTCATTTTGGTCTTTCACCTTTTAATTTCGACATAAAAATACTTTGACTTTCCAATTTTTTTCAATGACATCCTTTAGGGATATATACATATATACACGAAAAATAGGGTGTTTGAATTAAGCACCCTACACACATCGGATGCCGTTGATTCCCGCGTTAGCCCCCTCATTTTCTTTTATAGAATTTTTAGACTGCTTGGATCGGCCGTCGGTCCCTACAGCAAGACTAAAAAAAAAAGGATTCCTTCTAAAGGATGATATTGAAAAAAATTGAAAAATTGAAGTATTTTTATGCCGAAATTAAAATGTGAAGGATCAAAATGAATTTTTTTGTCAAAGTCGAAGGGATATAAAAGAAATTTTCTCTTTAATAAATCTTCATTTACTTGTTAGACCGAATGTAAACTAAAATTTTCATTTCCTCTGTGATTTTGATTTTTGAGTAGTATTTCATTGGTATTTTTGTGTTGTAATACCATAAATTAGCACTGTAGCAAATTTTCATCAAGAGATCACCCGTGCTAGGAAGAATTACTCTTGACTGCAAATAATTGCTCTAGGCCGCAAATAATTGCACTTGGCCATAGAGAATTACAATTGGCCGCAAAGAATTGAGAGACCATAAAGTAATTAATGTGGCAAAGTGCAATTAAATGCGGCCAAAAGCAATTCAATGCTGCTAAAAGCAATTCGATGCGGCCAAGTGCAATTCGTAGCGGCCAAGTGCAATTTAATGTGGCCAAGTGCAATTCGTAGCGGCCAAGAGTAATTCTGTGCGGCCAAGAGGAATTTCTTCGCAGCCAAGAGCAATTCGACGCGGTCAAGTGCAATTCAATGCGGCCAAGTACAATTTGACGTGGCCAAAAGTAATTCATGGCCAAGAGTAATTCTTTGCGGCCAAGAGTAATTCATCGCGGTCAGGAGTAGTTCTTGTGGCTAGGAGTAATTCTTTACGGCCAATAGTAATTTTTTGTGAACTTCTAATCTCAACTGTTGACTTCAATAGTTGAGATGGAGTGTTTTTTTTTGTGTCTCCAGAATGCTCTCCTGTATATATATTCTTCAAATTAGAACAGAATTTGGAAAGTTTTGGTCTTCTTCTCTTTTTTTTTTTTTGAAAAATTATAGAGACATTAATGTACAGTTGTTAAGAGTAAATAAACCCACACAACTATTGTGTAATATGTGAAAAAATGTGAATACTTTACTGAAAGGAGAAGAATGAGTCTAAACCATTGGATTAAAGTAATCATTCATTGCAACAAATTATCTTTTGTTAAGTATGGATGAACTCTATATCCTTGCGTTATGTACTATAGAAAATTAAGTGACATAAGAAAATTAATTCCAATGCGGAAACACAGGCACATGTATGTTTTCGTTGGCTTTCAACTTTCAATCCGATGAAGGCAAAGATGAAACTATAATTTAGAATCAAGATGCAACAAAATCAATACATTTGTTGCCACCAATATATTGCAATGAATCACATATTCAAATATATAATTAATCAAAATTTTCCCCTCAATCACTCAATCAACTAAACATTAACAATTTGAACACATTTCAAAAAAATGACAACCCCCAACAAACACACACACACACACACACACACACATATATATATATATAGAGAGAGAGAGAGAGAGAGAGAGAGAGAGAGAGCGCTCGCACTCGCTAAACGTACGTGTAAGAGAGAAAGCAGTTTTGATTTCAAAATTGAAATCCGTTTTGGAATTAACGTGTGAGGGAGAGAGAGACAGCCCTAGACTGTTGACTGATATATAACTTTTAGGAAAGTAAGGAAAATTCAAAAATAAAGAATCGGAATAAGATTTGGAAATATTAATTTTTGTTTTTCTTTCATCATTCTTCCAAATATTCATTCTAGTCTTACTATCCGTAAATCTTAGCTATAGAAAAAATACGAACAAATTCGATGATCCAAAATATAGAGAATTCAAAAACCGTTGGTCCATATTATATAGATAGTTATATATTATGACAAACGTAGCACAAAGTATAGATATTACTGAAATTTAGCATGCCATTTTGTTTCAACCTCTCTTATCATGGGACCCACAAATGGCAATTCAAACTGATATTTTGTGAAAAAACAGAAGAAATAGCATATGCACCATTGGAGCAACATTGCTCTATCATAACAATTTTGACACCATTCATATCTATATTATATACTAGCATTAGCTATGCAAATAGCAAGTCCACCGTTGGAAATGCTCTAATATGGCTAATCAAACAGACCTTCGTGTAGTATTTTGAATCGATAATACTTTCCTAACCAACGTGATAACTTGTTCAAATGCCACCATGCAAAGCTGTAATTTCTTGCATCTCTGTTTTCACGTCTATAGACTGTTGGCAAAAGTAAATCACGGAGAAATTTTTTACTGGTTTTGAAGGAACTAAAACTCACTTCACTCATATTCAAGGATTTCTAGAAGTTCTGCTACAACTTTCTGGCATTAAGAGACTTATTTCACTATTATTTTTCCCGTTTAATTAGCACATAATAAGACAATGAACTCATGCCTTAAGGTCATGAATTAATCATCTTTTCTTTTCTTTTGTGTTCTGCAATTCCACATCTCTTTTGCTGTTCCTATAAAACAAGTTATTTGGTCCCACTTTTCGCCAGCCATTTAGTAGTTTGGAACATCCCAATGGATGCATTCAACCAGTTAAGATGAGGGTAGAGGTTTTCTTGGGCCCAGGCACTTTCGATGTGTGGATTTTAGGCCCCAGTGGAACTTTTCAGATTCCTAATAAGTTGTGTCGAGAATGCTTTACCACCAAAAAGGCCGAGGTACATTAAGGACACGTTCGAGTCCGATTGGCCGGAATGTTTGTCAGGGCATGCATGTGTTATTTTCATATGATGCACCCGACTAATAGTGAAGGAATTAGTAGTCGATAGAACAAAAATAGTGAGGAATTAGTAATACCGCACTCTTAAAGCATTATCTATTGGTCTCCGTTTTCGGGGGGAGAAGATGTACAATATTTTGTGGTATTAGTTGTCCAACAAACAATCAATCTTCACTAATTGCATGTTGCATTCAAATACTGTAGATGACTTTTCACTGGAGTTTTAGTAAACCGCCAGTTAATCCCGTGGTCAGTTTTGCCCATCAAACAAACAAACAAACCCTAAGAGGTTTTAGACAAGCCAATCAAACTCTCTACGGGGCCATCTTGATCTCCACTTAAGGGCTCACCATGCGTAAAATATAACACATGGGCTGAGTTTATGTATGAGAGAGTACAAGTAGGAGTCTGTAGGGAATTGGGCTTAACTGTTCAAATGGGCTTTCACTTGCAGAAGTATAGATGATGCTGATGTGATTATTGTGGGCTTTGAATTAAGTTGGATCACCACTTATTAATACAACTGGGTGAAGCTGGGCAAATCCAAAAACAGCTACACTAACATTCAAGAACCTCTAACCGAAGGCCATTGATTCGTATTATGTGTTCATGGCCAGTTCCTGACCATATCGATCAATGCTTCAGAAATTTGATATCTCATTACGAGTAAGACTACTGCTATCTTTTTTCACAGGTCTTTTGGTGAATCTTACTATTATTTGATTGTGGATCCTCCGGTTGTCTTTTTTCACAGGTCTTGGTGAATCTTAATTATCATTATTTGATTATGGGTCCTCCGTCAC
Source organism: Rhododendron mucronatum var. ripense (assembly GCA_019656295.1). Classification (NCBI taxonomy): domain Eukaryota; kingdom Viridiplantae; phylum Streptophyta; class Magnoliopsida; order Ericales; family Ericaceae; genus Rhododendron; species Rhododendron mucronatum. Next base: position 529,127 of record BPLT01000178.1, read on the forward strand.
CATGAAAGAAGAAAATATATACTCCAACTGGCTGTGTTAGTTACTCCTACATTTTTTTTTTTTTTGCCTAATGGGTTCAAATATCAAATTGATGACCAAATAGTTAATCAGGGTACGTACTCTAGGAAGATAGTTACTAGTTAATTGTCTCAGCTGGTATCTCTAGCTAGGCCGGACGAAAGGATTGCATGTTTCAAAAAATTTGTCTGAGACGAAGTTCTGAAAAGGAACACACACCCTTTATAGAGAAGAAGAAGAAGAAAAAAAAAATGAAAAGAGATGGCCGGGGCATGCTACACTTCGAAGTAGCAATTAATATAGTATATAGTATCAGCCGGCCATGCAGTTGGGGGATGGGGACCAATGATCTCTGAACAATCATACTCCGTAGCTAGGAGTGCTAGTTAAATAATAGCTACTATACAATACAATTAAGTCCTCTTGTCTGGTCATGATCATGGATTGTGGAGGCCATCACCCCTCCAATCTCCGTAGATATAGTAGTAGTAGTAGTAGTAGTAGTAGTAGTATGTGATTGCACAGAAATCGAAAATGATCAATCAGCCACCTCATGTGATGTTATATAGGACGAGTATGATTATATGTGATCTGAGATATGACCATTCTTTAATTTTGCAGCTTTGCTAGGGCATAGGGGTACCGAATTTGAAAAGAAATCGAAAGGATTGGTTTGAAAAAAAAGGAAGAGAGTTTTGGAAAATCACTCTTTTGTTTTATGGTTTTGTCGGTGGAAGAGAGAGGATTTCAATTCGAAGGTGGCACTCAAAATCAATGTGCTCCCTCCCTCCCTCCCTCCCACTGTCTCACAAACATAGTCTATTACAAAACGACGTGCAATTTTTTTAGATAAAAATCAAAGTTAGTTTTCTAATTTGGTGTGAATAAGTATAAGAAATTATGCAGGAAGTGCTTTATTATTTTTATCCAAAAAATTGAAACTTTTATTAGATTCAAAGAAAAAAAATCAGAGATAATATGTATGTTTCAAACAAATTTAGCAAATTTCATAATTATTCGCAACCAAAATAATTAATCTTTCAGTAATTCAAGATTTTTATAATCATCATAGATCGGAGAAGAGATATAATAATAATAATAATAATAATAATAATAATAATAATAAAGAAGAATAGGGTGGAGAGTGATTTTTCAGTACCGAGCAGGTATATCCTACGTGGTACTCGCTCGACGCATTTGAGCCGTCCAATACATTTTTGGACGGATCGGATTGAAACCATCTCTCTCCTCTCACCCCAACATTTTCTCTCTCACTTTCTCTCTCTAAATTTAAACCGTTCAAATACTTAATAGACGGCTCGGATGCGAGAGCGGGCACCACGTAGTATGATGAGCGTAAAATATTGACATATTGAAGCCCCAATAGCATATGTTTTCTAGTTCTTTATTGTGCTTACTTAGATGTTATTATTATTATTTTAGTCACTTACGTCAAATTGTTAGTTTGCAGGAAAAAGATTATAACAACGTATATTTCGGCCATTGGATTCAAGAACAAGAAGCAAAGCCTGTAATCAAATTAATTCAAGAGGTGGGACCCCACTTATTATATTACTTATGCCGAAAGTTGAAGAAGTGTTATAGCCCACAGATTGCCTAGTTGACAAGAACGAATGGATTAGGAAGATTAGGATTTTCAATAAAGATTCACGGCAATTTTGGGAGCCATCTATAAAATGAAAAGAATAGGGTTCGTTCTGAGGAGGATTGGCGACTTGAAGGACCACAGATTGCAAGTTCGACTTGGAGAGTCTCGGCTGGGAACACAAGAACAAGAGCAGAAGAAATCTTTGCGAGCTTTATTATTTTCATGGATTCTAGCCGAATAATTGATACAATGTTTTTATCCCTGAGCAACTAAACTTGTGAACTAGGGTTGAGGATGAAACCCTGTAAGTTTTATTGATTAATGTTATGTGTATGATTTTTCCTACATGCGCGCTTTCATAGTTTATTGTTCTGATCTCATTAATTAATTTGGTAGAGACTCGGATATGGATTCAATCGGAATGGATTTTTTCCATGATTTGATATCACCTGATTAATCGAATTGCTTGGTTTATCAAAGTTTATATTTAAGTATGAGATATCTACTGTGATTTGTTTTGCGGATACAGTTGATGATTTTGGCTTAAACTTGCGAAGCAAAGGAGGAACATATTGTCGATATAAATAAAAAGGGCTTAACGACATATTATCCATGATGATTAAGATTAGCTTCTAAATTATTGTGCAGAAATAAAAGGAAAAATCATTGCATAAAATTAGTTGATAAATATTTGTGGGTGTGGATTCCGCTACCTTAGTTCCTTTTCTCAACCGTAATCTCCACTACCTTGTCGTGTTAGTTTAATTGTTTTCTTTTGTCATTATTTACTTAATCTTTAGTTTAAAAATCAATCACACTTTTGTCAACTAGGTTAGGGTATAATCGATTTAAGTTTATTTAGTTTTCCTATTAAAAAATCACAAGTTCCTATGGGTTCAACCTCACTTTTGTATTACTATACTTCGGTACAATTCATGTGCTTGCAAGTACAGTAAAATTTCACATCATAGTACTCACTTGGCACTGAAAAATTTTCCGTGGAATAAGGTTGGCCTGATATGAATTTAATGCTGAGACCACAATGGTGAACATGTGGTATTTGGAGGCGAAAACTTGATAGAGTATGCGTGTGGGCAGATCAATACCTATACGGCTATACCTATAGGCTATAAGAGGTTACTCACAAGTAAAAAAAAAAACCCTAAATTTTAGTGAGGCCTGTCTAGTTGTCTTCTCTACTGTGTTACAAAAAGTCAGTTATTGGATACTTTCTATCTCATAATTTGTTCGTATTGTGCTACTCCGAGAATGCTGAATAAATACTTGTGACATGAGGGTTGTGAATCTTTCAACCTCGTATACCTTGACACAGTGGCGGTGCTAGGATTTTCAATAAGTGAAACCGATTCTTTGAACTATGTATATTGTGCAGTTCACTTTCCTAGTTGTTAATTGAAAGTAACAATTAGGATTAACAAGTTAATCAAGTAGATATATATTAATAACAAAATGTAGCTTCAATTTACAATTCACCTCGATGATTTTTCATACTTAAACGATGAATGATAGCCTCGTTTGTAATGGTTTCAAAAACATCATTCTCTATATACACAATCAAACTATTATGCATCAATTGATCACACATACAATTTCAAAGTTTACTCTTTACGATCTTTATAGCAAAAAATACTCTCTACCGTGGCAGTAGCAACCAGTAAAATAAAGGCTAAAGTAAGGTTGAGGAATGTCATATCTCTTCAGGTCTCAACCATCTTCTGCCCAAGGTCACTAATTCCTTTCAAATTGGGAAACTCCTCACTAGGACGCACATCTATGATGGAATTTTGTCGATGGAGATTCTATTTCGATTCATTTTTTCTGTAAGTACAAAACTCTTATATGCTCCGGGGCAAAAGTAAATTTCAAAATGGGATCAAATTAGTAAAAATAGGATAAAAATTATACCTATCTCTATCTAAATTTGGCAGCCAGTGATGTCTCTGTATCTCTCCGCCAATGCCTAGACAACAATTTAAAGTAGCCATTCTTAAGAAAAGTAAGTGCAAAAACTTTGTGCAAAAGTAACTTTTCACTTCGTGAATCTTTTCCTCCTTTGCAAAATCCAAGAGCGAGAGACAAAATTTTGAGACCTCCCCGAGTTAGGAGGTCAAACCATTTTATTCGATGGAGTGACAAAAGAAAAGGCTCGAGGTCTAAGCCAAACATATCACAAAAGTCAATAGGAACTAATAAACAACCCACAAAGAGATTAAGCACAAGCTCCAAACTGAAATGAGACAAATTATCCACAAGCTACATCAAAAAGGAGCTAAAGTATATCAAATTCCTACAATCTTCCACTTTTGCCATCAGTTTACGCGATTCGCCGTGCCCTGACAGGCAAGTCAACTGCCCCACATATTATCTCCTGCCCTACTCCATGTCTCTCTCTCTCTCTCTCTCTCTCTCTCAATATGTATCAAATCATTGCAACTTTTACTCCAAAACCTACCTTTTTTCTGCGTATTAAAACCAGACGTCCTAAGAATAGGATTTGGACTGCACCACCTGTTTCTTGCCAGTTGCAGGTGTTCTAGGACAGCGAATAATTTTCCCTATTTACTTACAACTTAATAGTACTAGTATTAGTGGAGTACTACTATATAGCAGACCTCATTAACACTGCCTTGTTTGATCTCAGTTGGTTGGGGTCTTGGGCTTTCTTGGTATGCACCTGGCTCTCATTCCTTCTGTCCCTTTATCTGTTAGCTCCAAATGTGATGTCCTGTGGTGGATCAAACCCATTAAACAAGATTAAGCATTTAGTAAAATAAAATTAATACTTATGCATTGGGAGCTGTAGATAGTCAACTCTATCTTTTGCGGAATCTTGGGAAAAGATAATCCAGAAATCAGGAATCACCAATATGGCACTCCCAAACTACACTGCCCCATGCCCAAAACAATTGTTGTTTACATGAGGAAAACTACTGAGGATATACTAAAAGGTTGCTCAACTACTTGATAGAGCTCGTTCTTTTTTTCTTTTTTTTTTTAACTCGGATGTGCAGGCCAATTTAAGTGCATCTTAATTAACCTTGAGGGCCAATTCCACCGCCCACTTGCAGGGTGCCCAATTAAAACTAGAGTAAAGCTCCGTATGAATTGACTCAAAAAGAGTTTGATAACATAGAGGTTTAAAATCTAGACCTTGAGAGAAAGCAAATTCTTAAATTCCAAACCTTGACTAGAAGGCCTACCCTTTGATTTGAGTTATTTGACTAATCTCCTGGTCCCATACTCCAAGAATTCACTAAGAATCCAGTATTCTTTTGTCACTCTACGGTTTGAAAACTCACCCAAGAAAATGATATTTTTTGGTCCAATGACTCCAATGCCACTAGTGCTATATGTTAGGAGCTGCATTGAATTCCCAGCTGCAGAATTAGAAATGTGGACTTTCCACCTGGTCCAAAAGCCAAAGTTTTCTAGGAACGCACCAATTCAACGCAATCGTAATTATTAAAATAACTCAGGGCAGCAAAAAAGATGGTGACCTTGTACCATATCTTTGTGGGTTGGGTGGTAACAGTGATGTGAAGAGGGAAAGTTTGGGCATCAAAGCTAAGCTAACCCATAGGCAGTCGCTGTTCTTTTCTTGTTTGCCCTCGAATCCAAATGAGGACGACGGGTAACCAAAGAATCCGATATTCGGGAATCTGAGTTTGGAAAAAGGAGCCACAAGGACAATCTGACATGCCGTGTAGATAAAGGAGGCTCTGTGTCTGTGAAATGGCAAAACAAGTGAATATATTCCCCTCAAATACTCCTAAGTTTGGACGAGGAAGTATGAAATTTGTGTACTAAAAGGAAGAAATTGTTTTCAGGTCTCAACACCAGAAGAAACAGTGCTCTACCCTACCCTGTTAATATCACTGTGCGCACAGCTTAGCTATAGCTATATATGAAAAGAATCTGATACGAGTACTTTGCACCAGACTAGAATATACTCAAAAAATACTCGAAACAATGGTGTTTTCGGTTCTGCACACCAACAGAGACAGAGCTCTGCCCAGATAAAGAACTGATACTAGTATATTACCAAAAAGTTGCTCATAACAATGAAGGAATGACATTATTTGTTACTTTGCACTACTATATGATCAAAAAACACTCATACTACTAACAATGAAGGAATGACGTCGCTATTTGTTACTTGCAGAGTTGAGGTAGAACAATGATGATAGGTTTTGCTTCCGTTGAATTCTGGGTAAATTTCCCGTATGCGTTGATATTATCAACGCAGTTTGTATATGTGGCATTGTCGAAGTAAACAATGAGGATTATGCGAAATAAAGAAGGAAGACAGATTTATCTAATTCACAGCTGATCGAAGTATGCAATTAACAACAGTGTTCTAAAAGTCGGCTGCCTAGGCCAACTACTCCCTGTCTAAGCACTAGGTGGTGGTCCAACACCTAGATTGGGCAGCCGACTAGTGGATGCCTAGTCACCGCCTAGGTGCTTAGGCGGCCGACTAGTCGGTACCTAGGTGCTACACGATTCTTTTCCGCCTGACTAGCGCCTAACAACTTTTAAAACATTAATTAACAACTACAACACATGAAGTCATCAATCTTGTAGCATAGGCATATTTCATATTAGGAATGGATAATACTCCTACTAGACTAGAGAATGAGAAGCAAGCAAACAAAATGAATCCATGTGAATCTGAAAGTTTAGTCAGATACTTGAAACCATAAATCAATCAGACAGTAAAATAACAGAAAAAACAAAAGAACCAGAACCTCACTCCCTACTCACCTGTCTGCATTGTAAGAAGACGACCTCTTGAGGCTTGGAAATTCCTCCTTCGTTGTCTCTACCAAGCTCCCACTGAAGTACTCCTTATCCTCCATCTTACTTTTACCATTATTGTTCCCCCTCCCAATCACTTCTTGAAACCTAGGGTTTTCCACATTGCCCTCCTCTGCTCCCTTCCCCACCTGATCCCTCCCCCCACCTCCACGCGGCACCCTCCCCTTGTAGTGCGAGATCAACGAGAATCGAGGGTCCTTTGCCGACGTCGCCCCACAGTCCCTGAACGAGATCGACCCGCACGAGATCAGCTGCATCAGGACCGACGATGCCCTGTGCCGTCCGCTTGGATGATGGTTTTCGGTCGTCTGATCGGCGCCGATCTCTCCAGGCGGACACAGTACCAGTCGGCCGTCGGCCTTCATTAGGGTTTCTAGGGTTTCGGGGCTCGAATCCGACGGCGGCGGAGAGATCTCCTCTCTGCTCAACTCGGTGCTCTCTTCTTCTTTCTTGTGTTGTCTCTCCTCATCTTCTTCTATGATAGGTCTGCGACGGCGTCGTTTGTCATCGGTCTGAGTGGACGCGTCGGCGGCGGCAGAGGACTCGCCGGGGGACTCGGCCTTGTAGACCTGGTACTCGTGGAGATCTATGGCGCTCCAGGACTGGTTCCGACGCCGCGTCACCGCGGCCGGAAAATCAGAATCGTCGCCGGAGGGTCGGGTCTCCGGCGGCGGTCTCCTGAAACTGGAAGAGAAGGACTCGTCGGATTTGGAGATGAGAGAGGCGCCGTCGAGAAGCTCCGATCCTTTGAGAACGTACTCTTTGCCACTGGCCGGGTAGATGAAATCGCTCTCGGACAAATCGTGCCACACAAATCCGTTCCTGTAGCCCCTGTAATCAAATGCCAAATTCAGAAAACGTAATACAGTATCTACTAACACGTATATTGCGTAACTTGCGTTGTGTTTAAGTGTTAAGCTAAGTCACATAATGCGCGTGTACGCACAGGAGTGCATTAGCAATAACAAGCGCGAATGCGTTTTTTTCAAAAACATCACAAGTTACTAAAATTTGCGAGGGCGAAGATCGAAAGAGCGAGCATAGAGTGAGGTACTGAAGGAATCTGGATTACTATGTAATTAAGCGTTACGTAGGACAGAGTACAGAAGTGAAATGTACCGTTTGGAAGACCAGGAATACATGGAAGCCATGCCTTTTCCACGGAGGAAGTTCAATCGGTTAATGACATCTGCGTAACAGAGAAATCAAGACAATTAAAATCTGTATAAACAAACAGAAATCAGAATAAGAGGGAGCGGGTTTTTCGTTTCGTGTTATTGTTAGGTATTTACCTCTGAGGTAGAGACCTTCGGGGGAGGAGAGAGGGACTTCCATGAAGTGGGGTTGCTCGAGCTGGCCGTTACGGCAGAGGTAATAGACGACGGGGACTTTCCTCTCTGCTGCCTTAAGCTTGCTACTGGATGGTTCGACCCAGACTTTGGTCCGTTCGGGACTGGTTTCCCTCTCTTTCCATTTCTGGGGCAGTAGGGCCTCCGTCGTTCTTCCTCTGGAACTCACCGCCATTGAAAGATAGGAATAGGACCCCAAAAACCGATGGAGTAGTAGTTAAATGGTAAAAAACTTCTACTAGTACTAGTACTATGTAGGAGTACAACAGAGGAAAGCTCGATATATATAGTGTGTTTTCAGAGGGATGGAGGAGGAGTCAGGAATGATACCGAGGTGGAGTTAAAATCTTCAACCCTTTTTCTTCTTCTCTTGGTTTTTGAAATTTGTTGGGTTAATAAGGGTTGGTAGAGACTAGAGTCTAGAGCGAGAGAGAGAGAGAGAGAGAGAGAGAGGGGTGTCACGTTTTTTATGGAGTAGTACTAAAAGATGGGTGTAAACTAGGAAGAGGCAAGGGGTCAAGGGCGTGGAGTGTGAAATGGGTGTAAACTAGGAAGAGGCAAGGGGTCAAGGGCGTGGAGTGTGAAATGGAAGGAGGGAAGGTGTGGACGGAGACGGGGGGAGTGAGGGAGGGAGCAGAAATTCAAAATTGGGTGCGGCAGACAACAGCTACCCAACAAAATTAAAAGAATTATTCGCTGACACTCCTTTGTTTATACTGCTGTAGTTTTGTTTTTTCAACTTTAATTATGAACTTAGGCTCCGTTCCAGAACACATTCTTAAAAAATAAGTACTTATTTCACATTTTCAAACTCAAAAATAATGTAAATGAAAAATATTTTTTTAATTTTTTTTGCACCGTATTAAAGATCTCAATGAGATCTATCAAACAAGATCCATAGTGACAGGAAAATTATTTGCGTAAGCACATGATTTTTAAGCTTGAAATTGCATTCTTAAAAAATAAGTTCTTATTTGGGGTTCTGGAACACACCCTTAATTAGATTAGTAAAAGTTGTACTAGGTACTTCTCTAGAGTGTTGAAGTTTCATAGAGTATTTTAGGAGTACTACTACTCTAGTAAAGATGTAAGTCAACAATGTACTAATAAGAAGAGGAAGGTAGTTACCTGATTTTTAGTCCTGCTACTGGTATCGACCAATAGCATAGGAAAAATTGAGTGGGCCTACGTGGGAATCAACAACATTTGATGTGCGTAGGTGCTCAATCCAAACATCTTATTTTTTCGTATATACATGTAAAAAAAAAGTTGAGTGGGCATACGTGGGAATCAACGGTATCCGATGTGCGTAGGCCCACTCAATTTTTTTAAAAAAAATTTGGACGGCTCGAATCGGCCGTTCGATAGCCGGAAACGGCCCGACCGTCGGTGCATTTTTTCTATGGTACCCGTCGGTACCAATATCATTTCTGCTGATTTTCTATGGCTCATGTGCAAGAATGATAAAAAAAGAAGAGTCCTCTCTCTCTCCCCTTTTACCTTTTCTTCTGAACCACACCGGCGGCTAGGGCTTTGCTTGGGGCCTCCTCCGGCACCTCCTTCCTCTCTGATCTCGCTATCTCTCCCTCTCTCTTTTTCCTCTTCCAGTCCCATTTCCCTACCATCCGCAGATTTTCTCTCATCTTTGCTGTCTTTGGCATCGTCTCTCCTTCCTCTAGCTTTTGCATCCTTTCTGCTTCGTCAATTGTCTGTCGGTTACCACTCTTGGGTGTAACCGATTGGCTTACGACAAGGTCAGCTTAGTGGTAGTTTGAGGTGTTGTTCACATGCTCTCCCACGGATTACTTCTCCTCAGTGTAATCGATCATGCTTAACGGCTTGGTGGAGTTTTTTGGGAGCTGGTGTGGGCTTTACCGCTCTGGACAGTGCAAATCTGGTGGTGGCTAGTGGTGGGGTTTGTTTGTTTGTTTGCTTGGTGCGGTGGTTTGTGGGTGGCATCGGTGGCCAAATAAAACCGATAATGATTACACTTCCCACTTAGTTCCTAATTTAAAAAAAAAAATTTACACTTAGTTCGAGATCAAGTAGCTGTTATCGCATGGGTAAAGTAAATTTTATCCCAGAAAAATTCAATGGAGGCCTATTCTGAATATTTTCTCCAGGATAAGATAATTTTCCCTAATAATTTCTCATATTTGAAAGGTATAATCTAATTTGTCCCCCCCACATGGTTTCTGTTAATAGTACACTATAATTAAGGAGTTGTTATGAAACCCTATGCAAAGCTTTACCATTTGACATTCAGTATGAAATGTTTGACATTAAGCAGAAAGTATGTTGACTTCTCATACTTCTAAAACCCAATTAAAGAATAAATAAATTTTGAACTGATTGGATAACCATACAAAATGCTTATTTTTAGAGAGAGACTTCTGTGAGAATTAATATAGGGGGACATTATTGGCACATTCATAAGTGGGTCCAGATGTGTAGTTTAAAAGTGATTTCAAAGCACATCATTGTCCTTAAGAAATAATGGTAGGAGTAAATGGTCCCTAGATTTGGCTAAATACTATTTAGTAGGCGCTAAAGTTCCTCTCCATGTTCTCGTACTTTTACGTTACGAGTTCATTATGAGCCCATATCAATGACCAGAACCAGTGAAATTTTTATCACACGAGTATATTCATTCGCTATTAGTTCATTCATTTTATGAACCTATTTTGAAAGCATACAAGTTTCTAATTTTTACTCCTACATTTTTTAAATTATACTCCAGTTTTGTAATGAGCCTATTGTACGCTGTCAATCGTGGTTGTGGGATAAACCGATAAATTGCAAAAATTGATTATGATTATTTCTTCGGTAGAAAAATGACGACTATAATTAAGGAGTTCATTTGTCAGGATTTCAAGGAGCTTGTCCAATAGAATAAAGTTAGGGATTTAATTTTGGCTTCTCCACCACGAAATATAAATTGGGCCCAAGCGTGGCGATGAAAATTTGACAATATATAGGCTCCAATCATATTTATTTCTAATGTGACAGAAAATGGCCAACATGCATTAGTCCCTGTTACCAATCGTTCTCGTTCAACCAACCTTAGCCCTAGGTCCTTCTTTTGGGTGATTTTCATTCTTAAATACTATTATGAAAATATCAATGTTATTCAAGCAACAAAAAGTCTAGGAAAAACTATCGGACCCACACATAGTTGGAGTTGTTCGAGGTATGTAGTGCATTGTACTTTAGGCGCAATTATGTCCGAAGTTGTGTTTCTAGCATTAATTTCTCTTCAAAAAATAGTTGCCATCGGATCAAATTTTGAGATTTGATTTCCAATTTAATTTTTTTTAAAAGTTACCCAAGAAAAATGATTTTCACTCTTCTTTTTACGATTCAAAATTTTTTTTTTTGGTCTTTATCCGCATAAATTTACCATGTTGTCATTTTTTAAATAATTTCTAAACACGTCATTTTTCAACATACTTATTGCAGACATTTAAGGACAACATGGTAAATTCATATGAATAAAAATAGAGAATAAAATATAAATCACAAATACAAGAGTGTGAAAATCTCTCCCAACAAAACATATTCTTTCCGTCTCATTTTCAATGTCTACTATTCATTTCTTTTTTTTTTTGTCTATTGCCTGTATCTTTTAATCGATAATGTTTTTCATGATTTCAACAATTTTATATTATAAAATAAATTAAAATCTATCAAATAAAATTTATATTGTATATTTTTTAAGGTTCACATCGAAAGATACATGCAACAAACAAACAAAAATGGCGAAATGAATAATAGACAATGAAGTACTCCTAACTTTTTTTGTTCGGTCTTGCTAGGGCTGACAATAAACACACTAGAAAATAAGGAAAACACGTATTCCTGTGTACTTTATACACCCTTTAATACATATCCACACTCTTATTATCGTCAACCCATTGGGTTGATTTTAGAATTTTCCTTTTTTGTTTTATTTGTAAAATGAGTCAAATGGGTTGACCATAATATTTCTTGATTGACCAGTGCAAGCGATGATTACGCTAACAGACTTCCCGTCTCAAGGAGTTTAAAGCCCATTCGAGAAAGGAAATGCGGGCCGCGGGACACGCGGCCAGAATCGACAGGAGGAGGAGGAGCTGGAGCACCAGTCCTGTTGAAAGGTCAGCAATCCAATCATCAATGAAACAAGCAGCAGCAAAAGACGGGATTTGATCATGTCTGGGAGATCCAGATGGACGGCTCAGATCCGAAGTAAAGACAAGAGAGTACACCAAAGGGGATCTCAAGGTGGGGGCGGGGGGAGGCCATCCATATCTTTCTCATGTGATTGTCACGGTTAAAATCGGACGGTCGTCGTTTTGTGGTGTGTCATTGGTCTCCTTGGATTGGATTGGACTGTTGCCTCCTCCTCCGAAAGTTGGAAAAGCAGCGATGGATCTCTGCTCAAAGCATTTCTAACTGGTGATTCCCATGTTTCAATTGTTTTCTCAGTGTTAAAAGCATTGGGAAAAATTTCACTCAACCCCACCATAGTACCGACCACGTTCATACTGACGAAAACGCGGGCTCAATTTGAATCTCACACGAATGATATGAGCCGTTTGATAATTAAAAAAAAAAAAAACCAAGTGGATCATGTGAGAATTAGCTCATAAGATTGGATGGAATACCTACACATCTGATTGAACCGATTCTCACAGGACCCACTAATTTTTTTTATAATTGAACAGTTCCGATCATTTATAGGGGATCCGGAATGGGCCCCGTGTTTCCATCAATATGAATGTGATTGATTCCATTACAACTTATAAATTTCACTGACCTCCCTTAAGGTTTATGACAAAAGCCAGATCTCAATTTCTGAAATGTCACTAACCTCCCTTGAATTTGGTGAGCATCAATATAGTATTAACAAATGTTCTTAGCTTGTCTTTGTTGAATATTAATTATCAAAACACGTCTTGTTCCGTCATTTTCCCTAAAGTACGAAAAAATGACGGCTAAGGACACGTTTTAATAATTAATACCCACTAAGGACATTTTCAGTATTAACAAATGTTCTTAGCTTATCCTTGTTGGGTATTAATTATCAAAACTCGTCTCGTGCCGTCATTTTTCCTAAATACTTTAGAAAAAATAACGACCAATGACATGTTTTAATAATTAATACCCACCAATGATATTTTCAGTATTAACGAATGTTCTTAGCTTGTTCTTGTTGGGTATTAATTATCAAAATACGTCTTGTGCCATCATTTTCCCTTAAAGTACCGGACCTGGGGAAGCTGCTGTGCAGCTTCGTGCTGCATAGCATGCTGCGCACCCCCCTGGTGGACCTTGCCGGCATCGGTCCGGCGATCGAAGACGTTCAACGCGTAGAGCTCGTCGAGTTTTACGTGTGCACAAAAAATCAGCTCAATCAAATATCGATAAGTGTCTCATCCGAACACATATAACTTGAAAAAAATGGATTTAGTGATTTTGATCCAGTGTTTTGTATCAATTTGGATTTCATTTTCTTCAAGTTATATGTGTTCGAATGAGGTACTTAACAATATTTGATCAAGCTGATTTTTGGCGCAAATGTAAAACTCGACGAGCTCTACGCGTTGAACGTCTCCGATTGCCGGAACGATGCCGGCAAGGCCCGCTGGTGGGTGCGCAGCACGCTGTGCAGCACAAAACTGCACATCAGCTTCCCCCAGTACATCGGTGTGATGCGTAGTTTTCGCTTCATTAGAACAGCTCCAATCCAACACCCTCCAAATCTCTATTTGAGATGATCAAATTAATCTATTTTATTTGAAAAGTAGATTTAGAGTATTGTACTATTTATCTTAACTCTAACCCAACACTCTATTTCTCAACTCGAACACATATTTGGAGGAGATCCTCTAGTTTTTCCTTCATCTTCTATATTTAGAGGATCAAAGTTCATCCTTCCAAATGGAGGGGAGTTTTAGAGGATAGGTTGGGGAATGTTTTTCCTCCAAAATGAAGAAATGGAGTAAGGGTTGGAAATGCTCTTAGCATGTGTTGTACAGTAAAATACTAGTCCAAGATATATCGGCAAAATAGTCCAAAGTTCACACTCACTCCCAAAACGCTCCTGAGCCCCATGCATGGCACGTGGACATGCACATGCGTATGCGTATGCTTTGCAATTTGCCACAGCCCTCGTCTGTAGAGCACCTCGGCCCACACCTTCCACATCTCTCCATCGCAGAAAATTATTTCGTGCTACTACTTCAATGTTTTAGGGTGAGATAATCACTCCTCACCTCAATCGCCTGGGCAAATAGGAGGTACAAAACAATGCTTCTACGTATACAATTGGGATATGATTTTCCATTTCGTAAGCACACAATATTCAACTACAACACTTCACATGGAAGTGGGATCCACATGTGAGTCCAACACGTGGGTCACACACCTATGCGAGAGTATTTGCTGTTGAATGTTGGGTAAATATCTTTACCGGTGATTTTCGGGTTTGATCAATATCGAAGATCAATAATGCTAGGGCAACAACACTACACCACAACACTGACCAGATTCGCCTACGTAATACTGCATGATTGGTAATGAGAGAATAACCACTTTAAAACTACTACTTTGTCAATATTGTATACATCATTGGGGGTTAGCGAGAGAGTTAGTTAGTTCACAAACAAGTGTGGTTGGTGTTGTGGTGAAATGTTGTGTCCCTATCATTATTGATCGAAGATATAATAATGATAAATAATTTTGTTGAATTAAAGACAAGGAGAAAATATATATTATGTCTTCTACGGTACCCTATAACTCAGGCTTTGAAGAAAATTAGGGCCGATTAATAAACCTCCAAGAGGTTGGGATTGGCAAGGGATTATTAATACTATGTTTCCAAAATGGATTGGGATTATTAGTCCTTAGGGCTCGTTTGGATGCGGGATGGTATTATGTAAGAAGGGGGGATTGGATAGTAGGGGGTATTATGTAAGAAGAGTGGACCCACATTGATGTAACGGAGAAATTAAATAATACTTGGTTTGGATGAGGGATAAAATGGGGGGATAATGTTGTTTTGTAGTTGAAATAGAAGAGAGATGAGGTATTATCTGGAGGTATTAGAGCATCCATAGTGTTATAATCAAAACTAAAATGTTGCTAAAATTAACAACATTTGTTCAAAAAAGAGCTTACGGTGGAATAATCAGATTTAGCAACCTCTCAGTAACTCATCAAATTTTGGCCCTTGGATAATCAAAACTAAAAACTTTTTGCCAATAATCAAATTTAGTTGTCTCCATATTTTCTCAACCAAGTACACCATCATTACACAAAAACATTCTCTCTTTTCCATTTTCAACATATTTCTAAGAAAAAATACTTTTTAAAAAAAAGTTATTATTTTTTTGCAAAAACTGTTTTTTTTTTTTTGCGAAAACTTTATATTATTATTATTATTATTTTTGCAAAAACAATTTTCTTATTAAAACTTTTTTTCAAAACTGTTTTTTTTTTTTTAACTTTTTCCCGAAAATTGTTTTTTTTTTTAAATCAAAGTTTTCAAAAGACTATTTTCTCTTTTTCTAATAACTTATTTTTGTTAGTTTGAAACCTATTCTCAAAAAATTGTTTTCTATGTTCACAATTTTTAGATTTTTATAAATTGAAAATGTGATGCGGCAAATTTTGGTTATTCAAATTTGATTGTACCATTGTGGATTTCTATATTGCTAACTTTAACAACCCTTAATGTATAACCAAAAGATGATGTGACAACTTTTGATTATTGACTTTTGGTTATTTCACTGTGGATGCTCTTAGGGGGGATTCCACAATGTTGGCTCAAACCCTAGCCATATGTAAGCCTCCCTCAGGGGTATTAGGGGGTTATGAGCTTATGTAGGAGGGCGTCTTAAGATATCCCCTCTGTTATGAACTTCCCAAACGACGCCATATAAACGAGCCCACGGATTAGGAGGAGGGATATCACAATCCCCCTTCACAGTGTAGCATCCAAACAGGCCGTTTGGACTAGCAAGGCGGATATTAGGGGGTATTGAGAAGGACCTCTCCCACTTGGTATCAATAATCCAATCCTATCATTGCCAATGCACAAATACGAAAATAGCATTCACCAATCTTGTCCCACGGGATGGGCAAAAAACGGAAATATATACTATCAATCAAATCCTATCCCATGTGAAACAAACATGAAATTAATAATCTCATCATCTAATCTCAAACAAACATACTCATCACCAATTCTATCTCCTTACCATTTCCTTCTCATTCCCAATCCCAATCCTAATCCTAATCTCATCTTTTTATAAATCCCAACCATCTATCATAGATCCGAGGAATATTCAAAATCAAATGCAAAAGCTTCAACCAAACGTGACATACTTGGTCCTCTATATTTCATAATCTAACAAATAATTTAATCAAGTTAATTCAGAACATGATAGTAGGTACAGTATTAGCTTCCTTAACTAGTCTGGCGTTCGTTTGTTTGTTTTTTTTTTTTCCGGTCAAATGGAAATTAACTAGTCTGGCGTTTGTTGAACTAGACAATCTCTCCTTTGTAAGAACAGTTTTCTCTCGCCACGTCTTGTGTTTACACTAAAACTCTTAACCCTAATTACAATGCTACGGAGTATTGCGTTATAAATAGATAAGGTCCAATGGCCGAAATTGCCCCTGTTGAAAGTAAAATTACCATTTTTATGTTGGACTGCATCCCCAACAGCCTCCTTGTTAGGAAGTATTAACTCTATCGTGGAGAGGATAGTATGAGTTGGTCCTTTCAATGCTCATCTCTTTATTGTATTCATCCTATTTTAATCGCCAAGGCCTCCTTAGTCTAAGAGGTTTAACCCTAATTACAATGCTACCGGATTTATGAAGTTCATATTCAGATTGGATTCGAGCAATTTCGGATTCGGATCCAATCTGGTCTATTGACAGGCCTACCTGAAGGTTTACCAGTTCGAGCTAACCATATGGGACGATTGAGTGCGATCCACAATGGACATTTTTTTAGGTCTAGACTAGAGAAGGTTCTTGCATTGTGTATAGATATATGTACGTACATAAATCAAACATAATACATCAAGTGATGACTCTTTCCAATCCCCAAGCAATGTAAGATTGTATTTCTTAACATCCCCTCAGATGCAGCGAAATTTGAAGTCCGTCACGTGTAACATATTTTTCAGTTTATCATAATGCAGCTTTTTGTTGGATCTATCATCACGGGGTGCGGGTTGTCAAATTTTAAAACATAAGATGGAATGAATCTTGCTCCGTTACCATGTAGAAACTTCATATCTAACCAACCAAAAACTTAAGCTATTAGGTGGAGGCTGCAACACAATACCTTCAGCTTTCCCCACCTTTTACCCAACACAATAGTGGTGTGCTCCCAAGTCCCAACAGTTAGCATGGACTACTCAGCATGGCCATGATTCTATTGGGCTTCCAAATTCATCCCTGGGGCTTTCAGGTGATGTTTCTAAATTGGGCTTTTTTGTGAGGAAGGCAGAATTGGGTTACTAAGTTTTTTTTCTTGGGAGCAACGGAAATGTGGGTTTTTAGTTAGTAAATTAGTCCAAAGGGGATTCAAAAGTTGTACATAACCTTGAACCCCAACCAACTGCCTCTCACAGAGCTCGAACCCAAGCCTCCACTAAGGATGGCGCTAGGTGATGCCAACTGAATTAAGAGCACTAAATGGTATTTTAGTTGAGATATGTAAGTAAAATGACTTACTCAAAAATCCATAAAAACATGAGTTTTAGTCTATTTAGCTGGTGAGAGAAACTGACCCCAATAATGGGTGCACCTATGTGGGGATGACAGAGCAATTCTGTCCAGTGACTCGTAATTTTCTAAAAAATGCCCTTCCATCCACAAGTTTTATCTTCTTTTGCAAATTTTCCCACTGGAATTTTCCAACACATACTTCTCCATCCGTTTAATTCTGTTCCTTTGTCACTTTTTGTTTAGACATCAAGCCTTTAGTTTATAAAAGGGTTCTCAAAAAACCAAGTAGTAATTTATGCTGGTTCTTTTATCTTCTAAATTGAAAGTTCATTAGATCGAATTCTAGGAAATCTACACTTGTGGATTCCACTTAAATGATCTCAAATTTCTAAAATCAAGTCGTCGTTAGAAGTCCTTCTTGCCAAAGTACCGACTGGTCTAAATGACCAACAAAATAAACCCTATTTTGAAGTTCACCCTGAAACCCTTAAAAACAATTGATCGAATCTCATGTCGGTCTTAGAAAATGCTCAAAACCCTCCTACTGGTAAAGTAAGGGAGCAAATTTTCCAAGTGGCCATGCATACATCATAGACAACCAAGAAGTGCTTACTTATTTTTTTGTATCTACAAAGACTTGGGACATTTTTTCCAATAGTAGAAAGCAACGTGCATGTATGTACATGTGGCCTTCCTCTCCCTCTAACGTCTCCATCAAATTGCCTAAGCAGACAGTGATATACATTAGCACTAGATGGTGCACTATTTTTTGTCCCAAGCATATTTTTGAATTTCAGGATTTCATGGTGAACATCAAGTTAGGAAGGAAGTTACTCCTATCAAACTTCACGGAGAATTCGCCACAATATTTTAGCTGCTGTGAATGCAAGAATATTGTCAAGATGTTTCTCTGTGAAATCGATCAGTTTGTCACTACGAGTCTACGATAGATTTTCGGACAATATTGGAAGTGTTCTCGTTTAACTAGAAGACAAGAAATGGAGTTAGAAAGTCTTTCTCTACGTTCAATTCAACTGATTCGCATAGGCGAACGTGGTTTTGTAAGTAGTTGCGCCTCTAACCTAACAATAAGCTGGAAAGGAATTGTGCATATTGTTTGCCTATTTCAATCATATCCAAATGAAAATTGATTTTAGCACTCAAAAAATTGATGGAGGAACTCCAAAACGACGTCGATTTGTGTATCAATACAGTCCAGTTTTGGAGCCCCTCAATCAATTTTTGGAGTACCAAAATCACAATCTTTGCTAATGCCTTATGCCAACATCAAAATCTATACTTTATGAACGATCAACTTTAATTTAGGCTGGCAAGGTCTATCAGCTAAGGAAAACCCATTTGCACCACTCCTTTACTACTTCACATTTAAATACCCCTACTTGCGATTATCTTGATCTGGCCGGTGGCTAATGTGACGTTACCTCTATTCTCAGTGCACTCCTCTATCACGTACTATTATTGCAGATAAGTTCCTCATTGTGAAGCTTACACAGCAAACAAGAAAAATTAAAACAAAATGGGCAATCATTTTGTGGACTTCTCTATCCGTGTGAGAGCTCGCGCCTCTGGTTCAAGTGGTAAACTATCAGCGACAAGTTCCCTTTCAGTATTCGCCGCGGGTCTAGAGTCTCAATAATAATGCCCAAGAGAGGGCCCCATTTTGTGATCGACGCGGCTCAGAGGTCTTTTCTGAAGGAGGGTGTTGATCCCTGATCTGAGGTTGAATTCGTTCCAGGATCCGGCACAGGTCTGAAGGAGGGTGTTGATCCCTGATCTGAGGTTCAATTCGTTCCAGGATCCGGCACAGGTCTAGAGTCCTAATGAAAATGCCAAAGAGAGGAATAACTACGCCAAGGGGCAAACCTACCTTGGGGGCGGGTGGGCCCCGAAGTCACCACTTTTCTATTATATACCTCTAGAAATTTTGCAAAATCTATACAATAGTTTACTGTGCAACCCAAAAATAGAGTAAAATTTATACAATACTTAACTATTTTCTTACCGCATCGAATTTAACGGTTACGAAATGAAGTAAAAATTCCTTGCAGTAGTGATATCAATATTACTATTGATGACATGATACCACAAATCTCTCGAGATTCTCTAACTTTCTAAACGTTCAATACAAACTCGAAGCACATAAACCATCATTTTATAATTGTCCAACCAAAAAAACTCTCCCTACCACAGCCTCTCAAGTTCAGAATCCTAGCTCCACCCTGACTACGTCGGTCGTTGCGCCCTCCACCAAACAAAAAAATAGACCTTTTCTGTTGTCAATGATATCATTAAGTGCCTTCTAGATAACAAAAGGGAAAAAACAAGAAATAAGAAGAGTATCTTCTAGATGTCAAAATTCACAACAAATCTTAACCATTAGTAATACCTATTGCTCACATTCACCAATCAATAAATCCAGCCAATTGACTCTTTAGGACCTTACCTTAACCCTGTTTTGTTTTTCATTAAAAAGAATGTAGCTACATACACCGACCGTGCAAAGTGATGGTGGCCCACATGGAGTCCAAAGTTTCCTAATCAATCAAAACTTTGATCGCAACGGCCACTATTCGTTTGACCAATCTCACTTGCCTCCACTAAAACATAAGAGGAAAGTGTGTTGCATAGAGCATGAGTATGGCAATACTTTCAATGTGCTACACCCTATATTAAGTTTGATCAAGGGTTAGGTTACCTGTTGGATGAGACACTTTCTTATCAGGATACAAGCCCCGGTTTGAGTTTAAATATTATGCTCCCTCTATGGGGCCACCTCACTTAACGAATTAACGTATAAACATGGAAAGGACAGTCGGAGGGGATGTAAAAAAACTATTAGCCAACTAAGACTCCTGGTTCCCGTGTTCCTGTCCTACGATTGTAAAAACAAAAAAGAATAATCATAGGTATAAATCTCATCAAGATGTGATTCTCATGTCCATCAGATGATAAGAAGCTATAACCTCCATTTGCCATTGATTAACAATCATAAGCAAGATTAACCAATCATAAGTATATATGATTAATCAAATGAAGTAACAAATTATCCTCCACCACCAACCCAAAAGATATGGTGTCTCTATCTCCTTCATTTGAGGGCAGATTAAAACCCCTTTCTTTCCCACCACAACCTTTTTGGTGCCACAGTGCCATTGTTAACATCAAAAGGAGAGGATCGGTCCTCATATGCCAATCCTTTCCACTAAAGGCAAAGTGACAACGTACATATAGAAATATAAAATCTTATCACATTGTATCACCCATATAGCTTATCACAATTGCAGACAATTTCACAACCTGGTGCCATGTGGAGTACCATTTAACCCATGGACCCGTGAGTGATGGGAGCCGTTCATAATGGACTCCTGTGTAGAAATAGTACCTCTAGGAAAATAGATGTTGAAATGGAGAAAAAAAAGAGCAACTTCCAACTTTAATTTTTCAAAAAATGGGGTGTTCTTGTTTTCTTGCTTCTCAAACGGTAGAAGAAAATAAACGTTCTCAAGGAAACTAAGCAAATAATGGTACGATGCACACAGAGAAAAGGGGCCTTGTATTGGAAACTTCATCTTTTGTTATCTTAAATTTCTCATCAATGAAAACGGGTGCCACTATTTAGCTCTCCTGTTGACTTGTCACTGAAAAGCTTAGAAGCCACAATTCCAACTTATATAATACATACACTCCTAAACAACTATAGAGAAATACGACTTTGTCGTGTGCACATATCTCCACTTTCTTCCATTTCCAGGAAACTTCGTGCGACTATTCCAGATCATGCCACTACACCCTCTCCGTGTCTCTGTGTGCGTGTATGTAATAGACGTATATATGTGTATAAACAAAAGATGATAAAATTTAAGTGGAGTGGCCATAAATTGGTGGCATCCACGTCACATAAGTAAGAGGCTAAGAGCCCTTAAAGAAAGGAGCCACCATCCATTACCAAATTCGTTTACCTTGACAAAATGCTTTGTTATTGTTGGATATAGAACTAACATGCACCACCACCACAAATGCATAATTTTTGTTAGCAAAAGCTGTGGTAAGACGATGTCACATCCCACTTCTAAATATCTTGTTATCATATTGTCTCTACTACTGTTGTTGAATAAGTTTTAGATAACCATATCTCTAGGCTGTCTACTCAGGGAAAAAGACACTACATGTATAAGCTTCAAGTATGTAACTAGTAATTACTACTAAACTGTGAAAAATATTAGGAGGTTCACAAGATAAGACCCAAAATCAAGCTTTTTTTCTACCCCCTTTCTTACTAAGATCTAGTTCTGATCAGGTCCATAAGAAAATATTGTATCTATTTGCTAGATGAAGATAAACAACAAAAAGCTTTGGAAACAAAATAACTGATAAATCCTGGTTTGAAGTGCTTTGCAGATCCTTCCATTGTAAATTTTTACTAGCTCAATTTGTTGTTTCTTTCCTTTTGGGTCTACACTTAATACACTCTTCCTCCATTTTACTACGATGCTTGTGTGTGTGTGAGCGCACACGCACTCGCGCTTGTCGTAAGGCTTTGGCATCACTAACGAACCTTGAAATGCAAAAATGACTAAAATGGGAAAATAACGAGGCTGGATATGACACTGGGCAATGTGGGTATGTATGTACCTACTACTCGTGTTACTAAATGTTTACTAATAATCATTGCAATGATCTTTATTCACATTTTACTTTTCAACCAGCGGGAAAGACAATTGATGCAAACAGCATACTGTTGTTAGAGTCATTCCAACAATATATGGAAACAGATTGCAACCACTCAATAAATCTGCTTCATTGCCGATTGAAAAAGAAAACACCAAATAAATCTTATCTGCAAATTGCGAAAGCCAAAACACAGTATTTGGGTAATTTTACCTGAATTAGCATCTGAGAATTCTGTCGTAGTTATAAAAACGCTCACTCTACCTACGAGTTGCGATAATCTGTATCCTGCAAGACATGGAATATTCCATAACCACCATAAATGGACTACGGTCCTAGGGCTTAAAAATAATTTTGATCATAAACTAGTAAATTTGAAGTAAAATTCTTCTGAGCCATGAACAAAACATTTTATTTGGAATTTTTTAAGAATGTGGTCAAGCTCAAAATCAAGAATGAAAGGGAAAAGAAACCAGTCCAAAGACAGCCTAAATTAGGAAGAACAAAACAGGAAAAAGACGAAGCAGGATCCATTATGGTGGCTGCTAATTTTAAGATCCACCAACCTAAGATCCTTTTATTGTTTCTAACAAAGCAGCAAGAAAAACAAAGATACAATTTTGGGTCTCTACACGGTTTTTTGACAAATAAAGTATGTAAAACTTAATCTCATTCAACCAAATTTTATTTCTCAGAAAAGACCATTCACAAAGTACCCTGGTATTTCTTCCTTTTCAATTGCTTTTGTTCCTTTCTCCTTTTCTATTCCTTTCTGTTTAGCTTCTCTATAACGTTATTGCTTTTGATTAAGTGAAGGACCACCACCATCATTTCCCCAAATTGGAGAAGAAGATCTAGAGACTTCCATTAACTTTTATTCACAATAAGCCAAGCAAGCTATAAGCCAATCATTCTTTTATTTTGTCCCCTTTAAAGGTTTTACTTTTGGATTCCACTTTACTTGCATCAAAATCAATTTTGTTAATGCATTTCTACTGGCAACTTGTCTAAATGATCTGCCGCTTTCGATCAATCATATTTATAAACAAAACTGACAGCTTGATTAATTTACTAAAATCAGTTTCCGGCAATTAGTATTCCGGTTGGCTATCTAAGTTTTGCCTTCTTTCTTTTTTTCCTCCCCTTTTTGATAAGCAGCTATCCCTGTTCTGCCTTTACTGAGAAATTCCAAGTAATTTCACTCTGTGAGAGCATAGACTATGCACACATAGGATTGGAGCACAAGAATCACTTAGTAGACTTGAAAAGAATTCGCACTGCTACATGCAGGACAAAAAATGAAAGTTACATCAACATATCAAATGCTTATCTAGATAACATGGGGATCGATAATGGCTTATGTCATATGACTCATATGCATAAGTGCCTATCACCCAATGACATGCACGCACCAGATGGACGATCAAGATTTAAAACCATAATTAAAAATCAATGCAAGCTAGCACATAGCTTCACTTCTACAGAAAATGGCCCCTATAAATACTGGCAGTCTGTGCCTTACTTTTCATCTACCAGTAAGCAAGTGGAGTACTCTTCTCCAAAGGAAAAGAAAAAGAAGAACCAACAAAAAGGAAAGCAAGAGAGAGAAAGATGGGAAAAATGGCGCAAGAGGAAATCAGAAAGGGTCCGTGGACAGAACATGAAGATGTTCAGCTGGTTTTTTACGTGAACTTGTTTGGAGATCGCAGATGGGACTTCGTAGCAAAGGTTTCAGGTTTGAAGGTGGCGGGAGACAAATAAAAATGGTACGATTATTTGGGCATGATATAGTTTTCATATGGAGCTATGTTTGACATATAATCTGTGGTAGGTTTGAAAAGAACAGGAAAGAGTTGCCGGTTGCGTTGGGTCAATTACCTCCATCCTGGTCTCAAACGAGGCAAGATGACTCCTCAAGAAGAGCGCCTTGTGCTGGAACTTCACTCCAAATGGGGAAATAGGTTTGCAATTTTCATAGTGTTTATACACACACACACACATCAGTTTTGCTACAATTTGAATTTTTGTAATTAAAATTAATTTGGGTCACCTACAAACTAAATGCAACGTTAGTTTAAAAATATTATAGATATATTAACATTAGGCTATGTTCTAATTTACATTAGCCGTAGTTGGAAACACTGTAAAAATTTTAACCCAAAAAAAAAGATTGCAACCATATAAATTTTTCTGTAAAACACCATAAAATTTTTAAGAAAAAAGAAAATATTTTAAAATATTACACACGAGCGGCTAGCCCTAGTTTTAACTTTTGTTGCATAAAAGAAGAAGATTGCTTTTCGCAAAATCCTTTTACATGAAAAACTATTATATTGGAAAACATTCTACTTTGAAACCAATGGAGAACTAATTTCATACTTGCAAATATGACTTTAATCATATGCAGATGGTCAAGAATTGCTCGCAAGTTACCTGGGAGGACTGACAATGAGATCAAGAACTATTGGAGGACTCACATGAGGAAGAAGGCACAAGAGAGGAAACAAACCATGTCTCCACCTTCCTCTGGCTCTAACTGTTCTTCGTCAGCTTCAAGCAATGCTCCGGCAGACTCTATGCCAAATACGGAGAGTTTTTCACCTTCAAACAATCCTGCAGTGGATTCCATGCCTGTCAAGGAGACCGAGGAACGAAGCTTTTATGATACAGGTGGAGATATTGAGATGTGGGCTCCAATGGGGAAAAAGGATAAAGAAGTGGAAGAGAGTGACAAGGTTTACTCCATGGATGATATATGGAAAGATATAGATTTGGAAAATGACACAATCAAATCAATTCAAGCAATGGCTTCACCAATCTGGAACTACTGTCCTGACTTGCTGTGGATGATGGAAGAAGCAGACAGTAAGATGTTCCCCACCATGACTGATCAATTTTTTGCGAGCTCAACTTTAACCGGCTAATCCCTATTCTTATTTATTCAAATCTGTTCATAAGTGTGAGATATAGTACTAGTCTAAGGAAGCTCTAATCCAAATACTCCATATCCGGCTTTCAGTACGTTGTAGTTATCTAGTGTTTGTGTAACCATCTCATGCATTCAATATGTGTCTATGTTGTGTCATGCATGTGCTTTTGCTTCTCGAGGAAGTGGTATGTTAAGTAATGCATGCAATGTACTATACATGTCTGTGTTCCTTTTTCTATATGAAAATGTACAATTGGATTATTATTTATCTGTCTATATATGCAAACCAAACAGAATTCCCAAAAGCAATTCCAATGAATAACTAGTTAGTCAGTCAAAAAAAAAAAAAGTTAGTCAGTCAGTTTCTTGCTCAAAAGCTTAGTGGTAAAACTACGAAAATCCACTCTAAAAATTAGCTCTAAGGTAAGTTACTTTCTAGGTATCAGCCTGATGCTAGTGCCACAAGATTTTCTTTAGTCAACTATCTATGGAGATAATGTATCCGAATACGTTGTTCAAGTAGCAAATATAATTCGAATTCTTGTCTGGAATTTTCATAGCTGCATAGATATTCTTCAAAAAATCATCCTTCAACAAAGTGATATATAATCTCTTAACAAGAGCAGAACAACTTATCTTTGAAGTTCTTTCAGTTTTACGTATGATTTGAAGCTTCCCAAGGAAATCATATCCAATCACCATGTGGCTTTGGTCGTGATCATAGTAAAACCTCATAAGTCTTTTGGACACAAATATTGCAGCCTAAATTAGTCATTTCCACATGGTACATTGCACTTGGCAGTCAAAGAATACCTGTGGGGTCAATAAGGCACACCACACACATATGAATAAATTTGGGAAATAGTAACGATTTGAAACATAATAAAGAAGTGAGATCTCCCAGTGAAACAGAAAATTAAAAATTGAAAGCAATTCATCAGAGTGATCAAGCAGTGAGCTATGTGAAGCAGTCTTTGCTCGGGGTGGTCCTAATTAGATTTTATTTATCACCAAAACATAATATATTCATTGGGTGCTTAGTACCAACCCAGATCCATTACATGATTAATTAATTGACCAGAATTTTAATTCACAGTGTACTGACTTGTTTTCATTAGTTCATATTGACATATTAACAACTAAAGCAAAAGGAAAGTAGAGAGAGATTATCTTTTTCAACTTATATTCTTTCTGTCACCGGTTTTAAGGCAAACATCATTGGCTGATTTGAGCCGCTTAGTGTCGGCATAAAACAGTGATAGGAGAGGAAAAAGAAACAGCAAAAGACCACCAAACAATGCTAAGAATGTGACACTTCTCAAGTTTGTTTGTTTTTTTTTAAATGTTCCCTCCCCAATAGCTTTGTACACTCTCTTTCTTGACTGAGTTAAAATCCGTAGTTAAAAAAGGAAATAGAACTTTTGTTTCAAAACTTCTGAGATTAAACTAGGTGCTATCAGTGTCATGACTTCTGAGCCTTCCATTTTGTATATTGTATCGGGGCCGTTTATACGGTATCCTTGGTGTTAACTGTTAACCTTTGCAGAACGAGAACATAAAATAGAAAAACAGAGGCCAAACAAGAAATGCACCATAGAAACATAAAAGGCCCACATAGTCGAGCGCAAATATTATCATGGTTGAGGAGGATCCCTCTTTGAAATGTGCAATATTTTGCACTCACACTTGTAGTATTAAAAAATAACGTGTACTAATTTTTGGTTTATAAGATAATTGGTGGGTGTTGTACATATTGTACTTGTAAGTTTGTAACTGGGACATGTTCAAGTGGGCAAAAACAGACCGCTTTGCATTTCATAGCACAAGTTGAAAAATTACCATTGATGTCCGGTTAGCAGTCTTAATCAGAGCACTTACTTGGATTGTAACTGTTTAACCAACATAATCCAAAGCTTCATCCACTCTATGTATACGTAACTGTCCACAAGTCTGTCTTTTGAATACCTGAATACCCATTCTATCTAGGCGTCGATCTACTTCATTACTTTTTCACAGTAAGGAAACAACGGAATTAATAACTTTGAACCATTTTTCTCTCTATCCAGTGACACCATTGTAGTTCTAACTTCCACATATGAGAGGTGGTTACAAATTGAAGGAGGGTGGAACTTGTGGAAGTTAGAAAGCACTAATCGTTTAGAAAATTCAAATACTGAAAGCATAAAAATCGAAATGCCAATCATTCTCCATTATGTAAATAGATCCTTAAGCACAAGGCAACTAGTTCTTTTCCAATCAACCTTCATCTTGTTTTATCTCTCCAAAACTTCTTCTGGTCATTGCAAATTGATTTTAGCATCTTGATTGATGCTCTAACATATACTTTTGACATAATCTTGATTGCCTTCTAGTTAAAAGAAGAGAGTTTCATCTCTAATCTTCATCAAGAATGGCCAATGAGCAAAAGGACCCTTTAGTGGGACAAATGGAAAAAACGAGTAGACTGATCAATCCATTAAAGATAGAGAGGGAAATGTACATCAATGGATGATGATCGCACAAAAGTGCGATGATGCAGCGTGAAGTTTTGAAGAGGTTTACAGAAGGTGGTGAAATGAATAAAATAGCACTCAATCAGCAACCACTTGTGGAAGGGATGTAGAAATCAGACCAATTTTTGGTTGCAAAAAAAGGGTAAAAGAGGGCAACTGCTGTGTAGAACTAAACTAATTAGTTACACCGGTGGCAGCTGATACAGTCTCCCATCAATCCATTAAACATTAATTGCAAGGGAAATGTGTATCAAAGTCTCAGGATTGCAGAAAAGCTAGACGATGCAGCTTGAAGTTTTGATGAGGTATACAGAAGGTGGTGAAATGAATAAAACAGCAGTCAATCAGCAACTACTGCAGAAGGGATGCAGATATTAGACAAAATTTTTGGTTACATAAAAGGGCAAATTATAGTTAACCCCCTCTAACTAAGTCTCGCGTACACTTACCCCCCTCTAACTTTTTTTTTTTGGCACTTAACCCCCTCAAACTAACTGAAATTCAAACGGTCATAACTTTTTCGTCCAAAATCGAAAATATGCAAATTATATATCAATTTCGAGGTCTTGAAGTCAGCTTTCTAATGACACCAAAATCACATCACGATTCAAAGCACACAGAAAGTTATGATCAAAAGAGTAAGGGCTGGTAGACAGAAAGACCGTTTTGATCATAACTTTCTGTGTGCTTTGAATCGTGATGTGATTTTGGTGTCATTAGAAAACTGACTTCAAGACCTCGAAATTGACATATAATTTGCATATTTTCGATTTTGGACGAAGAAGTTATGACCGTTTGAATTTCAGTTAGTTTGAGGGGGTTAAGTGCCAAAAAAAAAAGTTAGAGGGAGGTAAGTGTAACCGAGGCTTAGTTAGAGGGGGGTAACTATAATTTGCCCTACGTAAAAAGGGTAAGAGAGGGCAACCAGCAAGTGGAACTAAACTATTTAGTTACCCAAGTTAGTGTAGCTAAATTGCCTAGAACCTGATGGCAGCTGATACATTCTCTCCATATTCTATAGAATACAAGTAATCAACATTTCCTGCAACTTGTATGCAAAGTCTTCAAAGAAAAATGTAATTTATGCACAATAATGCATCGGCTGACCAAGATGGCTACGACATAAGTAGAATGGTGGTATTCTTAATGCACAATTAAGTATAATTTTTTCATAGAAAGCAAAAGGTGAAAACGATAGGAGCTCACAAACGCTAGTTTAATTTAACGAGCAATTATTATGAGCACCAATGTTACCGGAAGAAATTAAACAACTCGCAAAGTAGCAAGACAATGTTATGAAAGCAAGAAAGATTTCAGAACTCTAACAGTAACCTATCTCTTCATCGATACTGAGGTCATCGGGTTTCTGTCTTCTGTGGGCTGGCCTGGGGCTACGATAAGATTGGCAATGATGTGTCAATGAGTTGACAATGACTTGGCGGTGGCCAAAGCACTAGAAGGGTTTAAAGCCTTTAACTAGGAGTATTTCAGAATACAAATTCTGGATCGAAACGAAAGCAGTTATTAGGTGGGGAGCTCTCCTAATCGCCCATTCCACACCCAACAAATTCAGAAATTCTACAACAGTGCATTTGGTAATTGGTATTTTTTTTTAATCCTCCTGAAAACCATGATGTCGCGATTGGAATAGCCACCTTTTTGTAAGCACCAACGTTGTTAGTTGTGTGAGTGGTTTTCGTTGTATGCATTCCTAATTTAGTACTAGTATTTTCACTACTGTGTTCAGTTCAGTAAACAAGCAGAGAGATCACCTGCGATGAGAAAATTCTGTTTTCAGCAGTTTCGGTCTTCTGTCTCTTTGGCTATCACGGGCAATGTTGCCGGACCCTCACTCGCGACTCCCATCCTCTCAAAGGTCGATCGGAAGCCTCATTGAGAGTTCGGTTTTAAGTCGCCATGTCGGGATTCGAAACCCTAACCGTAAAGGGATCGGAAAGGAGGAGGGAGAACAGATACGAAGATAGTAATAAGTAGGCGCGCAATCTGTTTGGGCTTTTGAAATCTCCCATATGGTTCTTCTTCCCAGCCGGTGAGGGGATTATGTCCCATCAGATTCTTGTGCACATATTCCAACTAAAGTACTATTTTCCTTGGGTCCTATTGCACGCGCGAGTCGGCGCGACACATGCTTCCTCTCTCTCCTCTCTGTCCGGGTTTTCCCATGTGCCTTTCTCTCTCCTCCCCATCGACCCACTCTCTCTTCTGTTGATAGTACAAAAGCGGTAAACATGCAGTACTACGGAGTACTACAAAGAAACTACTCCCTCCGTCTTGGTTTGTTTGTCCCCTATTTGACTTTTTGAGAGCGTTTGACCTCTCAAAGAATTGGCTATAACTTTCAATTTGTAATATTTTTAATATGCAATATGGATCTTGTTTGATAGATATCAATTAGTTTTATTATACAAAATCTTCAAAATCATAAAAAATATTATAGAATGTAAGATGTAAGTATATTTTTGAAAGACACGTATTTCGACAATTCGACAAACAAATTGGGACGGAGGAAATAGAAAAGTGGTACCATGTGATGTGACCATTCATTGTTTCCATCTCAAACCCTCTCTACGGTGGCATTCTACATTTAGAAAAAGAAAATTTAAAAATATATATATAATTTCAAGATCAAAACTCATATCTTGACGTAAATAATTTTTTTACTAATATGAATCTTATTTGATAAATCTCATTAAAAAATTTTAAACCGTGCAAAAAAATTAAAAAATTATTTTTCATTTCGTTATATTTAAATTTGAAATTACAAGATTTTGAGAGAAAGCAGACGGAACCTACATCACACACACACACCCTCTCTCCTTTTTATTTCAAAACATACAATTTTAAAAAATGCTTGTAAATTTTTTTAATATATCCATTTTTTTGAAAAATTTATATATTTAAAATCTATTCGTAGAGATCTACCTAATGAGACCACTATTAAATATAAAAGTATGTGAAAATAATCACTACTAATTAGTAACAATAAAAAATTAGGATTTAGGGTTAGGATTTGAGAAATGAAAATACTTCCAATTAATAGTTAAAATTTAAGATTTATAGATTGAAAACACTGCTAATTAATAAATAAAATTTAATATTAATGCTAATTAATGTTTAAAATTAGGGTTCAGGATTTTTAGGATTTAAGGTTTTAAGGTTTTGAAAATTGAAAATAGTGCTAATTAACAGTAAAAAATTAGGGTAAACACTACTAATTAACAGTCAAAAATAAGATTTCAAGCTTAAGATTATAGCTTTAGAGATTGAAAACATTGCTAATTAATAGTTCACATAATGGATTTAAGACCAATTTTTTTTATATATAATTTAACTTAAAAAATTAAATTTTAGTTTTAAAAAAAATTATTTTCGATGTTAATCTCACTTTATAGATCCTTATGAGTAAATTTTGAATATTCAAATTTTTTTTAAAAAAATTAATATGTAGAATAAAAGTTATGCACGTAAGATTTATTAGAACAAAAAGAGGAAAAGAAGAGAGAGAGTGGGTGGGCAGAGAAGAAAGAGACCTAAATAACAGGGTAAACTACTAATCGCCCCCCCCGGGTGTCAGGCGCCCCCCCTGACACCGCCCTCCTTCCCCTTTTTACCCTCCCCTCTCTCTCTCTCTCTCTCTCTCTCTCCCCCTCCCAGCACTCTCTCTCTCTCTTATTTGATTTGTTTGTTATAAAATTTGAAATGTTAATAAGTTTTTTTTCACATATTTATTTTTAATAAATTTTATATTTTTGAAATCTACTCAATGAAACCTATCAAACGAACATAATATTGATGGTGAAATAATGTAAAATGAAAAAATTATATTTTTTACGTAGTTTAAACAGTCTAAAAATGTTGAAAAATGTGTTTCAAATTTCAATATGCTTTTACATAGTTTAATTATGACCATTTAAGATAAAATGAGTAGAAAACTAAAATCTTTTCACCGGTTCAAAAGGATTGAAATTTGGAATACTTAATTTTTTTTAACCTTTTTAGACAGTTTATATATTAAAAAATATAGTTAAAAAATTAAGTGTTCCAAATATCAATCCGCTTGAACTGGTGGAAAGATTTTAGTTTCCTGATCATTTTATTCTAAATGGCATTAATTAAATTTTGACTCTAGGACTCTCGTTGATAAGCCCTAAGAGATATTTGATTCTACGAAGCCAAAAATTCATTATGGTCATTTAAGATAAAATGAAAAAAAAAAAACAAGATCTTTCCACCGATTGAATCGGATTGAAAATCGGAACAGTAAAATAATTTTAAATAAATAAAAAAGAAAAAAGATACAGAGTATAAACATTATTAATTAAATAACAAAAAATAGGTTGTCGGTATTTTTGGAATGAAAAGGTTAAAAAATTAAGGTTGAAAGTTGGAAAAAAATTAATTGCACCATTGGTTGAAAGTTGAAACAGTTGGTCCGTTGAAGATGCAGGTAGCGTTCAAAGCTTGGTTCAACTCCACATAAGAGCCGACCCTTCTTGACTAATTTACTGGAGTAAATGAAGTCCTTTTGAACTCACATCATGTTTTTCAAATCAACAGAACCTGGGTTGCATGGAGTTAATGAAGAGAAATTATTCGTTGCCCCAAAGGCAACTCGTCATGTTTGCCAGCTGGTGCACTGTACACTACATTCTCTCTAAAATTAAGTGTTCCAAATTTCAATCCGTTTGAATGGGTGAGAAGATTTTATTTTTTTGATCATTTAATTCTAAAGGGTCATAATTAAATTTTGACTATAAGGCTCTCGTTGATTAGCCCTAAGAAAGTCGTACAACCAAATATCTTAGGACTAACCAACGAGAGTCCTAAAGTTAAAATTTAATTATGATCGCTTAGAATTAAATGATTAGAAAAATAAAATCTTCTCACCCATTTAAATGGATTGAAATTTGGAACACTTAATTTTTTCAACGCGCAGTTTATATATTAAAAAATATAGTTAAAAAATTAAGTGCTTCAAATTTCAATCCGTTTGAACCGATAGAAAGATTTTAATTTTCTGATCATTTTATCCTGAATGGTCATAATTAAATTTTGACTCTAGAACTCTCGTTGATTAGCCCTAAGAAAGTCGTACAACCAAATATCTTAGGACTAATCAACGAGAGTGTTAGAGTCAAAATTTAATTATAACCCTTTAGAATTAAATGATCAAAAAAATAAAGTACCCTTCAGTTTGCATTATTGACTGTTCAGAGAAATATAAAGTAAATTTAAGTTGATTCAATATACATAATTTACTTCAACATATATATTTCCACTGGTTCAAGCTGATTAAAATTTGGAATACTTAATTTTTTTACTATAATTTGAAATTCTGTCTAAAAGATTAAAAAAAATTAAGCGTTGATTCAAAGTTGCCCGTTGGTTAAGAAAAAAGTAGTTATCTCTGAGGGCTATTCAACGAGATCTCTAGAGTCAAAATTTAATTATCGCCATTTAGGATAAAATGATCAGAAAATTAAAATCTTTCCACCGGTTTAAACGGATTTAAATTTAAAACACCTAATTTTTTAACTTATTTAGACAGTTTAAACTACCACAAAAATATAATTTTTCCGTTTTACATTATTTCATAATCAATATTAAGCTCATTTGATAGGTTTCATTGAGTACATTTCAAAAATATAAAATTTATTTCAAAAAATTACGTGAAACAAAAGTTATTAACATTTAAAAATTTATAACAAAAAAAAATAAAGAGAGAAACTGAGGTGTGAGAGAGAAAATGGGGAGGTAGAATAAGGGGGTAAATAGGGAAATTTGGTGGGTCCGCGTCAGACACCCCCCTGACACGGGGGGTGTGATTAACACCTCTCATAACAGGGCGCATTTATTGTGTGTGGAGAGAGAGAGAGAGAGAGAGAGAGAGAGATAGATGGAGAGAGAGAGAGAGTCCCCCAAATAAGGGGCGGTGTGATGTTCTAGCAAAAGAAAGGAGAAGAACTACAAGAGAGAGAAAAGAGATGCAAAGAGAGAGGTAGGAATTGAATGCGCGCGTGAAGGACCTAGTGGGGCATTGCACTTATAGGAAAAGGATTTGTTGGACTATAAAATTGGAAAGCAAGATCAGCCCAGCATTTTCTTTTTTTTTTTTTTGTCTTCCTAAATAAGCAAAGTGACTATTGCCTAGGTGATAGGTTTACTATAAAGATTTCACAAGCTGATAAGTTCAGCCCAACATTTTGTAAACTCACAAGTCCACCGGTGTAACCTAAATCTCATGGTACTCTATGAAAATATTTAAAATTCTAAACTCTATGAAAATGTCTAAATCATTACTCTAAAATCTTATAATACGAAAATGTGCCCTAAAACCTTATGAAAATGCCTAAACCCTAGTGGTTCCCTACGCTAAGGTACCATACTCTATAATAAAAAGATGCACCCTAAAAACCTTTGAAAGTGTCTAAACCCTATGGTACCTTATCCTAGTAAGTGGACTGGGCCTATTATGGACTTGACACTTTACAAAACTAATAGGTGTACTTGTGAGGTTATGAAATTTACATAATGAACCTAAGACTAATTTTTTAATTGTTGCCTGTTGACTTATTTTTGTCTTTATTCAAAAAAATTTAGATTTCAATCACAATTTTTTACTTTTTAACCAAAATATAATTCAAATGAATTAAAAAAAACCCCCTAATTGCTGAATCAACTGATGGTATTCTCGTATGTGTCTGGATGTGTAAGTGTTTGGGTGTTTGATTCTTTAAACAACTATTCTACCACCATTGCTTACGTCACAACCTCGCCTTCAAATATAAGGTTGAAAACCCCAAGCGTAGGGCTAGATTGTCGATAGTATAATAACCAAAAAGTCCGGGATCGTACCCACAGAGAATCGAAAATAGCTTAATCGGAATGTAGGTTTTATATGGTGAATTTTGGCATTTAAGATAGCCAACTTGGTTTTGCTTTAAACGGCGGAATTAGTAAGGAAAAAGACTAGAAATGAGTTTTATAAACTAAAAAAGGCAAGTTTAGGGATCGTCTTTCCCTTGACTTAGGCCGTTATTTGTTATCAATTATAACTCAAGTAAGAGCCACGACCACGTGCTCACGCTAGAAAGATTTAGCTTTAAAGACTACGTTTATCAAAAGATATGATTAAACGGAGCTAAACTAACCTATTTGTGCTAATGAATCTAACACGTACGAGGCCACGAGTCTTCAGTATGTCGCTTGCTAAGACTGCTTGACTAAACGACATATCAAGGAGTAAACACCCATCACTTAGACCAAAATGGCTAGGTTAATTTAAATTCCGAAAACCATGATTTTAGGTCTAAAAGTTTGAGAATCAAATAACCACTTAAGTCATTGGGAAAGATTAGCCCAAGACTTAGCCAAATAACTACTCACACATAGCTAAGAGACGAGAAAACATGCTACAAATGATAAACATGTTTAACCGACGAAAATGGAAATAAATTTGATATTAGTAAGGATCTCAACCGTAATTACAACATTAATAAATGAGAAAATAACATGCGACAATTACCTTAAGAAATTCTTGAAAGAAATGACTAGAAAGCTTGAAAAACAAAGCTATGGAAAATTAACTAGAAAGGAAGACTTAAAGCATAAATATCTACATAATGTGATAAAGTGGAGAGAAGGGTATTTATATATGTCCACTTCTCTCTGCACGAATATCTAGAAACATACTAAAAGTAGAAAGTATTCCATAAGTGAAAAGTCCAAAAAGTAGCAAAAATCTGCAGAAAAAGATCATCATATCGATACGATCAAAATGCCTGTATCGATACAGAACTCTTACAGCACTTCTTCCAATCTCTTTGTTTCCTTATGGTATCGATATGGTAAAAATGACTGTATCGATACCACTCTGTTATGGCAAATTTTGGCTGAACTTTGTAGGTTCGCTTCGGATACTCCCGAACTCGGATTTAGGTGTTCCTTAGACCGTTGGAAAGCTCGTTGAGTCTACTTTCTAACCCAAGTAATTTGGATCCAAGATCATTTGTACATTAAAAGATATGGCGATTCTACCATCAGTTGGTTGAGAATGAACAGCTTTGGTAAAATTCTCACATCTTCTTCCATTCCCTTGACCCTTGAGTGACCCGAGCAATCTCTAAACCATCTCTTCATGACCTTTTGGGCACCACAATGGGGTGGCATGTGGCCTTGAGCACTTGATTGCACTCGGAGCATTCTTTGGCGTTCAAACGCGCCTTATTCACACAGTTTACCTGAAAATACTAAAAACACACCTTACATGTAAAATCACTATAAAAGCTAAATAAACGCAAGTTAAAACAATATAAAACAGGACTAGTCGCATCAAATATCTACAATGTTGGGTGTTCATCAACCACAACTAAACACACAAACAAATACATAGTTCCAACACTCATAATAGGGGTGGAGCCCGTACACACTACACACCAAATACATGTGGGACCCACTCCTAGAAGTTTTGGACTTTGTTACAATTTCAAAGATTAATAACAAAAAATTGCTATTCAAAAAAAAAAGTTATGTTCTTTAAAATTGCAAGTTTTGTAAGTAAAAAGTCCCAAAAATTCTAAGTCTACACTCACACAAATACTTACATACCCACACTCACAACACAGAGTGTATATGTGTATGTGTCTGTGTGCACCGGTAGCAGAGTTAAAAAAGTTCAGTGTCTATAACTACTTAAGAGCATCTTCAATCCAATATTTCATTTTTGTCTTCATCCCTCCATTTGAGAGTATCAAAATAATGTACTTTATTACAAAGATAATTTTGGAGGAAATCTAGTTCCAACCCAATACTTTATTGGAGTTTTTACATATCCATTCCTATTAGTCATACAATGTAAGATTTCATCCCACCCACTTTTTGTGCTTATATTTTCATCCTTTCAATGTATGAATTACCCTTATTACCCTTTTACTATGATTATATATCTATACAGATATATACACATTTATTATTTCCTAAATTAAGGGGATTGGGATGAATATCAATCTCTGCAATTAAATGAGATATCATAGGAGGATTTCAAGGTTTCCAAATTTCAAATTTTCAAATTATTTCCAATGGTAGGAATATAGACAAACATATTTCATGGTAAATAAAGTAAATAATTTACCAGATTGAAAATATGAATCGATTTAATAACATTTGTCAAAAATATGAATCGAACAAATAGTTTCATGGTAAACGGTCCAAATAATTTACCATGAAATGGTGGGAACATATACAAACATATTTTATAGTAAATGAAGTACGTAATTTACCATGAAATAGATAAAACTAAATAAAACCAAAAATGGAAAATTTAGATTGAAAATATGAATTGATTTCATAACATTTGTCAAAAATATGAATTGAACAAATGGTTTCATGGTAAACGGTCAAAATAATTTACCATGAAATGATAAGAACATATACAAACATATTTCATGGTAAATGAAGTAAATAATTTATCATGAAATAAATAAAACTAAATAAAACCAAAATCAGAAAACCCAAATTGAAAAACCTAAATTAGAGAACACAGATCGTGACCTTCTGGCATCACCTCTAATCGTTGCTGCCACAGCAACCACAACCGCGTCATTCTTCTTCCACGGACTTCGCAACAATGGAATCCGGACTAGTGTGGATTTTGCTGTTTGGTGTGGATTTTCACTGGATTGGTGTGAGTTTTCAATCCTCATTTTTTCGCTGCCGAAAACTCAAATCGGTACTTGCGCCCATCGCTGATTTCCCCCCTTTTCGCTGAAGACGGAAGAGCCGAAAAGGATCTGGAAGATGGACAACGGTGATGATTGCAGACAGAGCTTGTGAATGGTGGTTCTTTCTATAGTCTGGGTCAAATGATGGGATTTGAATTTTTTTATAGCTAGTAATCGACAATGGAAAGGGGATAACGGTGGATTTGTTTCTTGTGAATATCCCTAAATTGATGGAAAGGACTTCTAAATTTTTGTTTTAGTCTCAAAATTCTTTGTCTCTATGGAATAGAAAAAATAATTAATATAATATATAGAAGAGCAATATTGGATTTATTTTTAAGTGAGGATAAAAGCAAAAGTGTTCAAAATAACCAGGATGAAAACATAAGTTGGGTATGAGTAGGATGGATATTTAAGTATCCTTTCTCTCCAAAATTCTAATTCTAATTTTTCTAATTTTATAAAAAAAAACATTCTCAATAGATCTTATTTTAAAGATATTGTAAATATCTTTTGATTGGTACCAATTTTATAAAAAATAGTAGGATATGTATAACACTAATTTGATAAACAAAAATGGGATTTGGAGAGGGTGAATAGTGAAATGGAGGAGATCCTCTAGTTTTTTCTCCATCTATTTGGAGTACCAAATTTGATCCTCTCAAATGGAGGATGGGTTGAAATTGTATCAAGCACTTATAATTATCCAATTAAGTTGAATTTATCGAGAAAACTTGAAAAAAGTTCAAAATTTTATTTTAAAATTAATAAATGGCTCGAACATATCTCAGTCATAAATAAAAAAAGGGCGCGGCTATTCGTAGCCCTTTATTTTCTCCCATAACCTACCATATTTCGGTAAGTGGTTGTTGAAAATCATAAATAACATTTCGGTAAATAGCTATTGAAAATAAAATTATATTTCGGTAACTATATGTCGAAAATATGTTTAACTTTCGGTAAACAACTGCCAAACATGCATTTTCGGTAAATAGTTGTTGAAAAATATATCATATTTCAGTAACTGGATACTGAAAATGTATCTCAATTTCGATAACTAACTGTCGAGTATAATTGAAAATTTTTAACGGGCTATGAGAGAAAATAAAGGGCTGCAAATAGCCCGTTAAAAATTTTCGATAAATAGTTGTTGAAAAATATATCATATTTCAGTAACTGGATCCTGAAAATGTATCTCAATTTTTATGTACTTTTACCTTTTTCCTCGTTTATCAAAGCCCAAATTACAAAAAGGTAAAAGTACATAAATACCCCCTCAACTATCGCTTTTTTCACGAAGACCCCCTCACATTTAAAAGTTTCCATATAGACCCCCTCAACTTATCTCCTTTACCCAAGTGACACCCTTCCGTCTCTAAACCGTTTGTGTTGAATCCCCTCATCCATAAATCGGACAAAAAATACCCTTATTGCATTACATACATACACTCTAACCCTTCTCTTTCTTTTCTCTACAAGCAGCCTCCAATCAAAATCCAAAATCAGAAAACAGATCTAAAACTTTAGTTCATATATATATATAGGGGCCAGTTCCACCCACACAATTTAAAAAAAAAAAAACACTTCATCTCAACCATTAAAATCAATAGTTGAATTAAAGCTTAAAAGGACTGTATTCTACTCCCTCTTCTCAATCATAGTCTCTCTATACCCTAACCGACTAACCACTGGCTCCGGTGACCTTTTTTCTCTCTCCTCCAATATACACACACACTCTCTAAAGAAAAGTTAAAAAATAGAGATGGGAAAAGTAACGCAGCAGCTGCCGTCGACTACCACCACCATTCTCCTCGACTTTTCTTCTCCCACATCTCTCTCATTTCCCTCGTCTTCTTCCCTTTTCATTTCTTATTAGCAAAAGAACCACCGCAACACTTGCTGCCATCGCTCCACGGTTTTCGCACTATTTTTTATGGTTATATACAGAAGGTTCTCTTTAAAATAATTGATGTAAGGAAAAAAAATTATATAAAACAAAAAAAAAACAATTACGACGATTGATAGAATACGGGTATAATATAAATGTTAGGGGATCTTTATGGAACAAAGTGATAGTTGAGGGGGAGTTTATGTACTTTTGCCTTATTAAAAAGGGGTATCTTAGTCATTTCCTTCATTTCGTTAACGGAGTTAGCATTTTTTTCGTTTTCAATAGTTGAAGGGGTCTGTATGAGCGCTTTTAAATGTGAGGGGGTCTCCATGAAAAAAAGTGATAGTTGAGGGGTATTTATGTACTTTTGCGTTAAAAAATGACTGGATATGTAGGGGCTGTTTGATAAAACTGAAAACTGAAATTGAAAGCTGAATGCTGAAATTTTTAAGCTGAAAAGCTGTTTGATAAATATATTAAGTACTGAATTTAAAAAATGATGAATTAATTTTGTTCCAATTCTCTCTTAATTTACTAACGGTCACAATATACTTTTGGTAATAGTGGTAGAGTGGTGGAGGTGGTAGGAGTGGTGGTGTAGTGCTGGTAGTGGTGGTGGTGGTGTAGTGATGGTAGTGGTGGTGGTGGAGCGGCGGTGGTGGTGACGATTGTGGTGGTGGTGGTGGAGCGGTGGTGGTGGTGGTGGTAGTGGAGGAAGTGGAGCGGTGGTGGTGGAGCTAGTGGTGGTGATGTGGTGGAGGAGGAATGGTGGAGTGGTGGTGGTAGTGGAGTTGGTGGTGGTGGTGGTGGTGGTGGAATGGTGGTGAAGCTAATGGTGGTGATGTTGTGGTGGTGGAGGAGTAAGGGTCATCATCGGGCCGGGCCGGGCCGGCCCAGCCCTCCAAGTAGCAGCCCAAGCCCGCCCACGGGCCGGGCCGCCCTGGCTTTTTCTTTTTGGCGGGCCGGGTGGGCCGGGCCTCCTACCATAATTGAAACCCAAGCCCGGCCCATGGGCTACCCCAATTGGCGGGCCGGCGGGCCAAAAGCCGGGCGGGCTTAAATTTCCTTGGGCAAAACTAAACCAAGGGAAAAAATAAAGGATTTTTTGGGATTTTGGGCTAATGGGCGGGCCCGTTGGCGGGCTTTTGGACGGGTATGCCGGGCGGGCTCACGGGCCGGGCCTACGGGCGGGCCGAGTAAAAATTCATAGGTCCGATGCCGCCCATCACAAACTACGGACCGGGCTAGCTCGCCCGTTTTACGGGCTCGGGCCGGGTAAAAGCCGGGCGGGCGGGGCGGGCTTTGGACGGATCGCGGGCCACCGGGCCAAATGATGACCCTTATGGAGGAGTGGTGGTAAGGGAGGTGGTGGTGGTGGAGTGGTGGAGGTGGTGGTAGTGGAGTGGTGGAGGTGGTGGTGGTGGAGGAGGAGTGGTGGTAGTGGAGGTAGAGTGGTGGAGGTGGTGGTGTTGGAGTGGTGGCGATGTGGGTGGGAGTGGGAGTGGTTGTGGGGGTGGTATGATGGTTGGATGTAAGTATACAAAAATTCAGCAAGAATTGAGCTACTTAATTTTTTTCAACTGTTTAACCTATATTTTATGTGGTACTTAATTTGTTAAGCAATGTAAAATGTGATTATCAAGCCTACTGAACCACTTATTACTTAATTGATTCAATATTAAGTGCTGAATTTAGGTTATCAAACAAGGTTGTACAGACCCGATAGATATACTTCGACTGTTTGAGTGGAGAACCACACACAGTACCCGCAAAGGCGCAAATGTCTCAACTATCGAACCTCTATCTCTTCGCCTACAATTGTATTCAGGCCCTTGGATGGTACTATCATCTCCTCCAATCTCTCTCCTCATCTCTCTCTCTCTCTCTCTCTCTCTCTCATCCCTACTTCATCCATTTGCAGGGCAATTTCCATATTAAGAATCTTGAGCAACTTCGTGTCCACCAAATCGTTCAGTGGCGCTTACGCCTCCGCCGGAGAATTAATCTGTACGTAATTCCTTTTATACCCAGCATTACATCGACGTCGACAATACGTTGAATGTATTAATTGTTTGAATTGGGCTGTAGGTTTGTTACAAACTGTTGCATTCTTGGAAGTTGTCCATGGAGCAATAGGTACGCATTTACTCAAAAGTTAAGTATTTCTTCATTTCTTGTCGTTCTATTTGAGAAAGATACCCATTTTGGTCTAAGTTTAGTTACCCTTTGAATTTTGAGGTATTGTCCCTAGTGGAGTGTTGCTTCCTCTAATGCAATGGGGAGGGCGGGTTCATTTTCTGTTGGCAATTGTTCGACGCATCGATGAGGTAAGTAGTTCAACCTTTTCATACCTCATATTAAGATTTAGGTCACATTGTCATTTTTTTGGCTACATACCACATTACATGAAATTGATCTTTTAAGGAGGGGCCCTGTTTGATAAACTTATTAGATCTTGGGATTGGACTATCAATCCCAAGGGACTACCAATTCTTTGTTTGGTAACCCAAAATGGGTTAGGAATATTAGTCCCTTGGGACTAGTAAGGTGGGTTCAGGGGGTATTATGAATACCCGGGGG
This sequence comes from Rhododendron mucronatum var. ripense, assembly GCA_019656295.1. Lineage (NCBI taxonomy): Eukaryota > Viridiplantae > Streptophyta > Magnoliopsida > Ericales > Ericaceae > Rhododendron > Rhododendron mucronatum. Next base: position 571,013 of record BPLT01000178.1, read on the forward strand.
AGTTGGTATTATCAATCCCAACCCAACCCCCAACACAATTCCTTCTATCAATCCAATCCCATCATCTAATCCCATCACAAACAAGCATGATATTAATAATCTCATCATCCAATCCCAAATCAAACATACTCATTATTTATCCCTTCTCATTACCAATCCCTTCTCATTATCAATCTCAATCCTAATCCCATCTCCTTATAAATCCCACCCATCTATCACTGTTATCAAACGGGGCCTTAGGGGTATTTGTTAACATGCTTAAAGTAGTTGTATATTCTCATGAAAGTTCATGTTGTGAAGAATGTAAAGATTTTTAAGCTTTTTAAGTCAATGGCCTTAAAGCACACTTTGAGAAGACCCTTACAATTTGATCGGCTTGCTGTCGTCCAACAGTGACCATGATTAGGTTCATCACTCATGGTGTAAGTAAGAATGAATGAAGGGGCAAAAATGTAGAACTTGTCTGTTTATTGGAGTTTCTTGTTCATTGACAAGTTCAAACTGGAAGGAATATGCTTAGCGTGTATTTCTTACTAATAAATCAATGACACTACTTGTATTTCATAGTGTAGGTACAGGAGCTACCATCAGTCTTCGTGACTTTACTCGCTTGGGGACTAATTGAGGTGGGCTAGATTTCGTACTGATTTCCTTCACAAGCCTATATCATGTGCATATTGAACATCAGTTACCAATAAGATGGGAGTTTAATTTTACGTTTTGAATAATTCAATACTTGAATGGGTTTAAAATGCTTATAGTGGAGAACATCTGAAGAACTTCTGTTCGAGTTTTGGGTGGCATGAACCAAAGTCTTGGCGACTTGTGATTTTTCAGATGCTATGCTGCAAAATTTCTTTCTAAACTGCAAATTCATAGGAAGATGAGTTGTTTGGAATGGGTAAGTTGAATTAAAGCTTCAGCTACTTGCTGCCTATGTGTACTAAAGAAGCAGGAAAAGTGACAAGGGGGTGAGTGACAAGGGTATACTTTCTACAATGTTGAATTCTTGATGTCCTTGGAGGGAATATATGAACAAATAGCGACTGGAAAATTTTGAAGTACACAAAGTTGCTTTAATTTTGATGAAGGACCTGTTTTTGGATTACGATTACAAAGAAGATGGTATTTCTTTGAATTATCTAACGCTCCTAAGACTTTGGAAGATATAATGCCTTGAAGAGTTCTCTTATCTCATTGGAGGGTGTAAGGTGCATTTTTCGCTGAGGATCCCTCTGTCCATATGCCCTCTGATTCTGTGCCAAGTTTTCACGTAATATCATGCTGAACTTACAGTATATGATTGAAGTTCCAATGGCTTTTCTCAATCAAGTCAGATTATATGGGTTAATTATCTTCATCCCTGTATAATCATCCAAAGGAGTGCAGTGTACATGATAGTTGATATGAAGCATTATTGAATGATTTGTTTAATCATCTTGTTTTCACTTTAAATGTCTTAGGGCCTGTATATGTTTCGAAGTTCAGTTATGCCCTCAGCTTAGTGTAATTTTTTGCTTCTTCTATCCAATATGTGTTTGCATCTTCATTTTTTGTTATTGCTTCAGTACATTTAATACATATATGTTGCATATCATACCTTTCTTTTTGTTTATGTTTGTGGTAAATTTGCTGTTCTTTGCTTTACGAAAATTACTTTTAATGAGATTTATCTGAACATGACCCCGATACAGGTCATCAGGTATCCACATTATGCCTTGAATTGCGTGGGTAGTTCTCTATCCTTAGTCACCTACCTCAGGTCCGTTACTGTTTATGCATCAACCACACAACACATACATCGGTCAACACACGCATGCATGTCCACTAACAAAGCATGCCCTTCACATTTTCAATCAAGCAGGATCTGATATTTTTTTTGTCGCATTTACCTTGTGTCACTAGGTACACTGCTTTTATTTTGTTGTATCCAATGGGCCTTGCTGGCGAAAGTGAGTCCATAGATTCCCATTTATCTGGCTTTTCAAATTGTTTTAATAAAAATTATGACCTCTCCTCTCCTCTATTTTGGAAGTCAGTCTTTTATGCAATTTGTACAGTTTCTGTTCTTGAAGTACTAATTGCTTATTTTGATGCAGTGTGGCTCATGTACCAAGCACTTCCCTTGATAAAGACAAAAAACCTGAATGCATATTTCTTTGTTGGACTCCCAATCACCTACTATAATTTTGTCAAGGTATGTATCCTTTGCTTTTATCCGACCTCAATGATTGGGACTTACTCAGTTCGGTTTGAGTTATGTATCACATGCTTTTATTCTTATGTGGAGATTTTAGTAATTGTGAAGCAAGGTCAAATTCTCCAAAACTGTGTTCCTGTTGTGGGAGAGAGCAGGGAGCTGTATTTTCATATGGGTATCTGAAATTCGTTCCACTTCTTATGTTTATCGAGGTTTCCTTGAGTTTAAAAGTGCATCGTGTTTTTTTTACCTTGGTTTCTACTTTTGGCATGTTTCAACTTGGGTTTTAGTCTTATGTTTATCGAGGTTTCCTTAAGTTTAAAAGTGCATCTTGTTTTTTTTTTTACCTTGGTTTCGACTTTTGGCGTTTTTCAACTTGGGTTTTAGTCTCTGGAGTACTGCCTATATGTGTTTCTTACCGTTGTTTTCTGTGTTGATCACTTAAACATTCAAGCTTCTTGAAATTGTTAAATCAGGTTTTGCTTGCATGCTACCCGTTTATGTGGCTGAAGCTTTACCTGCACTTATTTAAGCAACGGAAGGCCAAACTGGGTAAACAGCACAAGAAAAAGAGAAACTGAAGGAGTAAGTTCTGCCAGTCTCTAATCAAATCTGCGGTAAGTCTGAGCATAGCCATTGTCCTGCTTGCGTAAAGATCTTGCTTATTTTTTCAAATCTACGCCTTGAACATATATCTACCACTCCATCGGTGTTCTTGGGTGGGTACTAGCAGTTCATAATCCCTGGCTGGTTGTAAGATTTTAGAGTTAGCGAATACTAGGAAGGGAAGTATTGGATGATGAAGACTGCAGATGATAGTTGATTCAGCTAGTGACTCTGCCTCACAGCAGCTACATGTAGGCAATGGCTTTGTTTATGTTAGACAATGTTTTTGTTTATCTTATGTACCTAATGCGCTGATGGTCCCATTTTAGACTTTGAATTAATTTTTTTAGATGTCCCTTGTTCAATCATCCAGTCTTTCGCTATATTGGCTCGTGAACCTCGCTGATGCTGCGTAATTATCTTAATCTCGTAGGCATAGCTTGAGTTACACAAATTTGACTAGGTTCCTTGCTTACACTGTTAACAACTATGTTACATAGACTTGGGTACGAGTATGGCTATTTTTTTTTTGCTAGAAGTATGGTGGAAAAAATTACTTCTGTTAACAACTGACCCCATCAAAACATTGTAATGACACCACTATGGTGTGCATTATACTAGATTACTTTCCCATTTTTTTTATAATACACGCTCTACTTTTTTTTAATTCTATTGGTCGGGTTCGAGAAACGTAGATCTCTCTCTCTCTCTCATCGGTTATCGCTCTTTGCCTCTCTTATCTCTCTCGCTTCATTAGTTGAGATGCGCAAAAGCTGAACTGAACCCTCTTGAGTTATCAAAAGATACGTCTATATATATACTATATATGTATATGTATGTATACATAAGCTTTTGATTGAGCCTATGTTCTTAACTTCCTAGAGTGGTCAACGAGTATGGCTGTATGTCAATGTCACATCTTTCTAAACTTAACTTTCAGTATCCTAAAAAATTGTGACCAAAACGTCTGTCTCTGGAGCACCACTTTGCTATATGTTAAACAATGTTCTTATGTGCTCCTACCGTATGGGAAAATTACGTCCTCGTGTACTTGAAGTCCAATGGGATAAAGTAAATTTGGAAGGCTTGAAAATTTTCTTTCCAATGTAGTGTGTGTCTTTATTTTTCACCAACATTGTGAGAAATGAAGGACCCAAGTACCTAAATTGAGCTCAGAGTATTGAATCCATATCACATACTCTTGTCAAATCCATTGGACTCAGTTAGGAAGAAGAATAACAAAGTCTAACTAGTTAGCACCCAACTGGACACAGATGAACACGTCGGTCAACAATTGATTCCCAGAGAAAACAAGACAGTTCACACTTCACATGATGTTGAGTTCACAACAAACGACAGCCAAAGCGGGGGTGCTCCAACTCCTGGAAAATGAAACCAAACTGACACTAATCGCGCATACGTGCACTTTCACCACTTTTGAGAGAAGAGGGACCCACAGAGGGGAAAGAGAGATAGACAAACAAGAATTCTCAGTAATCAGTGACGGGGAGCACCTCATGAACGCTTGGGAGTATGAAGAAGACTTCATACACCAAGCCGGCGATGCCAGATCCCAGGAACGGGCCGAGCCAATAGACCCAATGGTTGTTCCATGTCCAGCTGACCACGGCTGGGCCAAAAGACACCGCTGGGTTCATGGATGCACCATCGAAGGCACCTCCACCTAAGATATTGGTGCCTACCATGAAACCAATTGCGATGCGTGCAACAATGCCCACGTTACCCATTTTGGGGTCTAAGGCTGTGGCGTACACGGTGTAGACCAGATCGACCAAAGGTCATCACTATCTCGAAAACTAGTGCGCTTCACACTGTAACTCCAGATGATAGGAAAAATGTTGATATTTCCTGCAGTAGGACAGAATATAAAATTATTTGCATAATTGTATGAACTAGTGTATGATTTCCTAATTCTTTCATGGGTTATTTTTGTTACAAGGCATTCGACTTACTTGACCCCACTTGTTAAAATTTGTTACAATGTGGCTCCGCCATTGAGTTTGAGGTTTATTTATTTAAAATATCGACCGAGTTTCAAAAAGTTTTGAATATGCCAAATATGAATCGAGCCCAAATAATTTTGTAGGTTTTAGATCCGTCATTTGACTTTGTCAGAGTATTCTTACCTGTCCACCAGTTGCATACTTGGAAGCAAGCAAGCAAGCAGCGATTGATCCGAGGCATTGGGCAATCCAATACAAAATGCTTCTCAACAAGGTTATGTGACCACCAATGAAGGCACCAAATGTGACAGCAGGGTTCACATGACCTCCAGAAATGTTAGCACCAACTGAAACTGCAACAAACAGAGCAAAGGCATGAGCTAGGGCCGCCGCAACCAATCCGGCTGGTGTGGTTGACCCATCGTCTGTTAGCTTGCCTACAAAAGAACACCAATAACAATTACCAAATTGTTCACACCTTAGGAACCGAATTACTCAAACAAAAGGTGGGAAAAACAACCTCTCTTTGCATAGTGTGTTATTTATTTATTTATTTATCATAAGTAACAATGAGCTGGTTACAAGAGATGTGTGGGCTCCAATTGTAATTACACGTACAATGAAGATAACAGTAAAAATATCATACATATGTATTTCTGTAGTGAACCCTAAGAAAAGTTAAACGAGTCTTATTAAAAGCCATGCCAGCGCCTTGGCCAGCAAAGACAAAAATGAGCATCGAGAAGAACTCAGCTAAAGCGGCCTTGAGAGAATCTAGGTGACTTGCTTTAGATACGGTTCCGAGGGTGATTTTCAAAATCGGCATTTTGAAAAAAAAAATTGAAAGTTCTTTAATATGGAATTCAGAACTTAGAAAAATAAAGAGCTTGAGAACCCTATTTCTTGCTAGCTCTCTTTCAGTGGCGGCTTCAGGAATTTTTAATAGGGTGTTCAAAAATTACCTTAATTCTACTAGCTAATCTATTAACCGACAATATATGTACAAAATCTCATATAGTTGTATAAATAGTGTGGTCAAAAAACAATACCTTTATTCTAAAAAAATTAACTACAAGGCAAAATGAGAACTTAAAAATACATATTATTTTCAAGGAAAAAATTAAAATTTTGAAAGTTGTCGTATTACGTGATAGATAGTGTCAACATTTATTGAGAGAATAAAATTTTACAGTTGTCTTGGATGAATTCTCATATTTTGTGTCCAACATGTAAGCGACGTATCAATCTACTAAAACCCTTATGAAATAAATTGTAGTGAGTATGTTGGGGTACTCGAAAATTTTGTTTAGGTTAACGGGGTTTGCAATGTATTTGAATTTTTTTAAAGTTTTGTCCGTAATTCTATAAGCTAACTAGACCAAAAAAAAAAAAAAAGCAGTTATTATTATGAATTCAAAATCAACACATTTAGACCATTGACAATAAAGATGGAGAGAGAACGCAGAGTATAATATTTACACCAATAGATTCTTCTTTTTCTCTTTCTTTTTTCAACTTTTTTATTATGATTATGAGCTTTATTTGAGGTAATGTATTAGATATTCAAACATAAATTACTTAGATTGATGGGCTGTAAGTGGGTTGTGATTGAGTGTTCAATTGATTTAGGATTGGGTGTTCAATTCTTTTTGGCTTACTTGTTCAAGACTATTAGAATTTAGATATTCATTGATATTTGAGTTGAATGTTCAAAGAAAGACTTGCCCATCTTCTTACTTATTTTTGCTTCTTCCCAATTCAAGCTTATATAGAGTGTGGTGTTATGAGCAACTGATAGGCAACGGAACCGGAATAGCCGGTTATTATCCGGTGGGAACTTCTTTTCAGGGGAAAATATAGGAAATTTATTTATTTATTTATTTTGATCATCAAATATATCCGGAAAAAAAAAAACAGATCATCAAATATATAAAGGAAATTTAGGGCACGAGTTTTATTGGGTGCCAATTGTCACGATCCTTTGGGCGGGACTCTGATTTCATCTCATGGAGCCACGTGTACTTTAAAATCATGTGGACCGTCGAATTGGATGACAGTCTGGCACCGGCCAAAATGCTGTGCAAGAGTGGGACCAAGCAAATGACAATAAAAAAAAATGTGGGACCAATCATGATTCTTGCATTTTTTTTTTTTTGGATTGATTAATCTGGAAGGGAGAGCTGGCGTGCAGAAGCGCACAATTTCATCATCAAAAAAATATTTTGGACGGTTTTGAATTTTAAAAGAATTAGGCCCTATTTTGGAACGCGAAATAAGTACTTATTTTTTAAGAAGGCAATTTTAAGTTCAAAAATGATATGTTTATTGAAATCTAAAAATATGCAATATGGATCTTGTTTGAAATAAGTTACAAAAAAAATTAAAAATTTATTTTTCATTTACATTATTTTTGAGTTTGAAAATGTAAAATAAGTAATTTTTTGAAGAAGGTGTTCTGGAACGGGCTCTTAATCCCGCAGAAGATTTTAAAGTCTAGATCACTGATTTCCAAGACGGAGGTTGAGATGAGACACAACTGAAGGCTACTGCGTTTGCTTATAGCAGCCCCCGCTTTGACTAACCTAGGGCTGTATGAAAAATTCGGTGTGAACTGTAAAAAGAGTGTCGAACCAAACCGTACATTATGGTCTTGATTCGTGAGTTAATGGTTCAGACACGGAATTAAAAATTAGAAAATCGTAAGATATGATTTGATTAACTGAACTGGACCGTTAGATACTTTTTTTTTTTAATCTTTATAATAAAACGGGATGCTTTTTGAATACCATATAAATATGACCCTCTATTTCAAATCCTACGATTAAGATACGACTAAAACTTTTTATAAATCACAGTCATCCATTTCATTATACGATCAATTCGATGGCTATGTTGATTTTTTAAATAAAAACCTGAATATTTGAAATCTTCTTCTTCTTCATCAAATCGCTTTTTTTTTTTTATTTTTAAATTGGCCATATTTTTTAATATAAAATACTTTTTTTTTATAAGTTTTGTGTAATAGAATCAATTGGAATATATCAAAACAAAATTTATATTGCGTATTTTTCACGATATATGAAATTTTAGATGACACTACTGTCAGAATTTAAGGGTTAAGATGCGACTATATTTTTTTATGAAAAATCATGGCCGTCTATTTTCTCTTTCAATAAATCTAATGGCTAGGATGGCCCTCCCTCCATCTCTCTTTATATTTCCATGGTCTTAATTTCGATTATTTCAGATTAGCTTTCCTACGAATTATACATAAAACAATTTAGTTTGGATTGAAAAAAATTTATTGGTAACTCAAAACAAAACCCCCAAAAGATTTTTGTCTCCGAAAGTTAGTCTTTTCCAATGATGTGCCGGGACACATACCGTGACTCGCAGATTGGTTCGGAACTGAATTGTAAGACTTTTGATCTGAACACATATTACAGTTTCTTAGAAGCCTGTGCGCAGCCATAGATTAACCAAACCATGGGGTATTGTTTATAGGGTGTGAGGGAGACCATCATGGTTAGTTGCGCCGGTACCACCCATATATATCACTCACACTCCACGTAAGGAAGAGATTAATGATCTCTTGTTCAGAGATAGCTGCACAAGGTGATGTTATGATGTTTCCTAACACAAAGAAGGAAGATAAAAGAAGTATATAGAAGATAAAAAATAAAAATAAAAATAAAAAATATGAATTGCGTAAGCAGGTCATTTGTGAGGCTACCTCGGATTAATCTCCTCTCAATACATCTATCATCCGTACCTACCAAAGCGCTTTTTTGGCCCTACATTGATGGGAATACAGAGGAACTTAACCCATTTATGGCCTCCATTTGGCCCAACTTTTGTATTGTTTTAAATCAAGCATTCATCTCGACGACATGATTCTAAAAATAAAATTTATGAATATAGATAAAAAAAAAGACAAAAATAATCTTTCCGAACATTTAAGACAAAAATAAATAAAAACACTACGTATGAATTATTTTTGACTTTTCTAGCTAAACTCAAGTTTCGTTTGTGCTTTTTTATTCTTAATTCCTCCCCTTGACATGAATCCGAAAAGTTATATGATTTGAGTAAAATTTAGAAGAAAAGTTCAGCTAGCTACCACAAAAATTGAGTCACTAACTAAAAAAGTATGGATAAAAAAAAACAAACTAAAACAGTAAGTTAAAACAGTCAAAACTTCACCACCTAATGTGATTGGTTCCTTACTCTCTCTCTCTCTCTCTCTCTCTCTCTCTTAAGGTAGATGTTTTGAATTTGAGTCCACGTGGAGGAGGTGCTAGACTCCGTTGTAACTACTAACAACTAACCTTGACATCCTACTGTATGGCAAAAAAAAAAAAAAATTTCAGTTCTTATCCTAAAAAAACGTGACCAAACGTTGGATACCTCCGGAACACCACTTTGCAATATGTTAAACAATGTGTGCTTGAAAATTTAGAAGGCTTGAAATTTTTGTTTCCTATCTAATGTGTGCTTTTTCTTCGTGAGAAATGGAGGAGTACCCATGTACCTAAATTGAGCACCCCGTTCCGCACGCTAAGGGTTCTTAAAAAATAGTACTCCCTCCGTCCCAATTTACTTGTCACAGTTCTATTCCAACCGGAAAAAAGAATTAGTTATATCTTTAAATTGGTAATGAATTTTATATCCAATATGGATCTTGTTTGATAGATCTCGATTTGTTCTATAATACAATGTTTTCAAAATCACCTAAAATATTATAAATTACAAGATATAATCAATTGAAAAGTGACACGAACTCCAAAAAGTGACAAGTAAATTGGGACGGAGGGAGTAAGTACTTATTTGTAATTTTCAAATTTAAAAAATATTGTATTTACGAAAATAATTTTTTACTTTTTTTTTAACACAGTTCAAAAGATCTTATCGAAATCTATCAAATAAGATTCATAATGTACAAAAAAATTATTTCAATAAGTTTATTATTTTTAAATATTAAAATTACAAATAAATACTTATTTTTTAAAAACCATAAGCGGAACACATTACCCCTGTCAAATCCATCGTGCACAGTTAGGAAAAATAACCGGAGTCTAACTAGTTGGCACGCGAAGAACTTTCCAACTGGACACAGATGAACAATTTCGGTCAACAATTGATTCCCAAAGAGACAAGACAAAGTTCACATGATGATGAATTCACAACAAACAACAGCCCCAAAAGCAGGCCTGCATACCAACTCCTGGAAAATGAAACCAAACAACAGCAACACTAAGCACACATACATCTTCACCACTTTTCGAGAGAAGAGAGGACCCCTTGGAGGAGGAAAGCTAGAGACAGAGACAGAGACAGACAAACAATAATTCTCAGTAGTCTGTGGTGGGGAGCTCCGCATGAGTGATTGGGGATATGAAGATGACTTCATAGACCACGGCGGCGATGGCAGAACCCACGAACGGGCCGAGCCAGTAGACCCAGTGGCTGTCCCACGTCCAGCTAACCACGGCTGGGCCGAAAGACACTGCTGGGTTCATGGATGCACCGTCGAAGGCACCTCCAGCTAAGATATTGGCGCCCACTATGAAACCAATTGCGATGGGTGCAACAATGACTATGTTACCCTTTTTGGGGTCCACGGCCGTGGCGTACACGGTGTAGACCAGACCAAAGGTCATCACTATCTCGAAAACCAATGCGTTCCACACCGTAACACCAGAAGATAGGGAAAATGCTGATGTTTCCTGCAATAGGCCAGAAGATGAAATTATTAGTGTGGTAGTATAAATTAATTTGTGCATGATTTTCTAACTCTGTCATGTGTTATTTTTGTTACAAGTCATTGGAATTACTAGACCCAAGTTACCCAACTTTTAACAATTTGCTACAATATATGTGGCTCTGCCCTTGAGTTTGAGGTTGCATTATTTAAAATATCAACCGATATCTCAAAATATTATTAAGATGACGAATATTAGCCGAAACCGCCAGTTGACTTTGTTAGAGTGCTCTTACCTGTCCACCAGTTGCGAACTTGAGAAGCAAGCAAGCAACGACTGATCCGAGGCATTGGGCTATCCAATACAAAATGCTTCTCAACAAGGTTATGTGACCACCCAAGAAGGCACCAAATGTGACAGCAGGGTTCACATGACCTCCAGAAATGTTGGCACCAACCGAAACCGCCACGAAGAGAGCAAAGGCATGAGCTAGGGCTGCCGCAACCAGTCCGGCTGGCGTGGTCGACCCATCGTCTGTTAGCTTGTCTGCAAAAGAATACCAATGACGACAATTACCAAATTGTTCACACTTTACGGCAAAAATTACTGGAACAAACTGTGGGAAAAATCAAGCTAGTTTTATTTATTTATTATGGTCAGTGAACTGGTTACAAGATAACTGTAATTATACACACTATGTAGATGTCAATGTCTTAATTAAAGTTGTCGTATACATGTATTTATGTAGTGTACGCTAAGAAAAATGTCAGTGAGTCTTACTGAAAGCCATGCCAGCGCCTTCACCAGCAAAGACGAAAATGAGCATGGAGATGAACTCAGCCAAAGCGGCCTTTAGAGCATCTGGGCTACTTGCTTCGGATGTAGTTCCGACGGCAATTCTCGAAATCGGCATTTTTCAGAACTTAATTTTTTTTTTAATATGGAATTCAAAACTTGGAAAAAATGAAGAGTTTTTTTTTTTTTGAAAACCCTACTTCTTGCTCACTCTCTTCTTACTTACTTTTGCATCTTCTCAGTTTAAGCATTGGTGACTTATATAGTGTGTAGTTATGAGCAATTGACAAAGGCCATGGAACCGGAATAGCCGGTTATGAATCCGGTGAGAGCTCCTTTTCACGGGAAAATAGGAAAATTTTAGGCACGAGTTTATAATTTATTGGGCGCCACTTGTCAGGATCCGTTTGGCGGGCCTCCATTTTCATCCTGTGTAGACACGTGTACTTAAAGTTATGTGGACCGTCGAATTTGACACCGCCCAAAAAGTGGGACCAGTCAATGATTGTTGCAGTATTGTTTTTGTTTTTGATTTATGAACCGACCATGGGGGTTGTTTATATGGTGTGATGGAGACCATCATGGTTGGTTGTGCCGGCATCACTCTTATCTCTCTCTCTCTTCCACGTAAGAAACAGATTAATGATCTTTTTGTTTATAGATATAGATATAGATTAGCATGCAAAAGGTGATGTTATGGTGTTTCTTAAGTAACTACAAAGAAGGAAGATAAAGTAATATATATATATATATGTAGTATATAAAGATGATAAATTGATTGTGTAAGCAGCTGTATTTTTGAAGTTACGGCGGGTTAATCTTGCTTCGTACCTCTCAAAATTCGTTTTGTGGTCCCACATCGATGGTTAGAGAGGAACATAACCCAATTGCGACTTCCTTTTGGTATTTTGTTGTATTTGTTTTTAAATATTATTAATTTTGTGTTAGGTTCCTTAATAAATCGATCAAGCTAGTATTCTTATTAATGAAAGACATGAGTCTCAGAAATAAAATTTAAAATCATAGCTGAAAAATTTACTGAAGATCTACAAAATAGTACTTTTTTTAACATCAAAGCAAAAATAACTCTAAGTTGACATATAGTTTGAATTATTTTTGCCTTTTCTAAACTACCGTTTTGTTTAAATTCCCCCTACCCCCCTAAAAACCATCCCATCCCTTCATATGAGTGAAGCTTTCCCGGAAGAAATATTTGCATTTTCATGCATTGACATGAATCCTAAAAGTTAAATATTTCAAGCAAAAAATAAAAAAATGTTTAGCTACGACAAAAAAGAGTCACTAATTAGTAAAATAATTAAAACACATATATATAGTCGATCATCACGACGGTAGATGATGAAATAATTAGGTTTTTCTAGCCATGTGTGAAAGGTTGTGTAGCAAAAAGATTCCTCGAGTCCATCGACAAGTACAACTACAATTTCCTGTCACAAAAAAACCATTTTTTTTGACCCGAAATTATAGTCTAATGAAGTTGCGTGGTGGGTAAGTCTTGATCTAGTTTGCTGATACAAGAATGATTCTATGGTATGAAGCTTTGGATTTATCTCCATATTATTCCGAATTAGCAACTGCCCCTAGAGTGTTTTGGACGGTCCGAATGTTTAATGAAACTCCGGAAAATTTTCATTTAAAACGGGATTGTCTAAAGCCGAAAAAGACGGCGAGATCGTGCAGCTCCGTAAATAAGAAATTCCCGGAGCCTTTGTGAATGAACCAACCTCTTACGAATAATGGTTTGACAAGTAACAGAATTATTTGATTACACAGCAGGTAGAAGTCATGTGATTTTCTCACTTTATTATAAGTTCTGTTTCTGTCTAACCTTTGTCTTCTTCCAGTTGTCGCAATTCATTTATTTAATCAACAGAAGAAGAATGTATTGATCGAAATTGTAACAATACAAGGAGGATGGCAAACCAAGAACCAAAAATCCCACAAAAAAGCTAGTATGTGAAACAGGAGCTTAGTAGATCATTTAGAAACAAAAAAAATTAAATCGATCGGATATGATTAATCTCTTTGTGAGACAAGATTTTTATTCGAAAATAAATAGTCAGTACAATTTTAATTTATCGTAATCATGTGAGTGTCAATGTTCAACTAATTTTAATTTCGGTACAGTACTTATAATTTCAAACGAATTCTACAAACATAACATATATTTCAAATCTCAGTGATAGAATTTGCTTAAGTCCATCAAAGTGCAGTAGTGCACTACACCCAATAGTGTATTAGCTCATTACGGGACCCTTCTCAACATTTTCAAGATTGCAGAGGTTATGTTACTTGCCAAATGGACTGTGATTTACGACATACTACTACTAATTAATAGCATCTGATCTAACCCCAACGGGGTTGATCAAGTGGGAATATATGCGGGAAGAGGCTCACTTTTCCAATTTCGTAAGTTTGATTCTCACCGCGGATCAAAAAAAAAAAAAAGTTTGATTCTCACCGACAACGAAATTTGTTTAGAGCCACTGAATGTTTGTCTAATCATTAAGTTGAAGTACTTGAGATTCGTTGGAGGCATATAAGTTGGCCGATCGAGACACCCAATTATTCATAAAATGAATAAATTAAAAGCATCTCAAAAAGCCAATAGCAACTTTAATAGCAACGTTTAGTGGGTATTACTTCTTACTAGTATTTCTTAATTTTTCTCAAAATTATCAAGGAGAAAAAAAAAGGTGCAAATGAGACAAAATAAGGTGCTAAGTTGAAACAGTTATTGGATAGCTCAAATTTTGCAGTTCTAAATGCATATTTATCTTGTTAATTAATTTTGCCACTCTACTTTTTAATAATCACACTCCGATCGATATTTGTATCTTAATTAGTATTCAAAACATATATTGCAAGAACGCTGAAAGATAAACATTGAAGTGTGGTTAACAATCTTCATATCTGTTGACAAAAGGAACAGCTTGAACTATCAACGATGCTACCACTATACGCAAACACTTATGCATACTCGCTCATAGTCCATATTGTAAATTGGTGTGTGTAAGCTAGTATTGTATGATTATATACTTATTGCTTGAAATATAAAACCCCCCTGAGTTGATACAGTTGAATAGAATATCTAAGTTGGCAATGCGCTCATATAGTGGACCGAGTGTTCTCTATTTTTAATTTTAAATGGTAAATCCCATGTATGATCTTAACAAACCGACCACATAACCCCAAGTTGGCCTAATGGTGAAGGCCTATTTACGGGTTTGCTCTCTCTTTAGATTGCAGGTTCAAAATTTTCTAGACACTATTAACGACAACTACTTTGGAGTCAGTTCATACAAAGTTTTGCTCTGCTTTTAATTGAGTCTACTTACAAGTGGGTGGTGAGAGTGGTCTCTTCAGATTAATCTAGATGTGAGTAAACTGACCCGAACACCTGAGTTAAAAAAAAAAAAAGACCGACCGTATGTACACCTCAACATATTTCGAAGACTAATGAAATGATTGTTTCTCATTGATATCATAACAGAAACTTAAAATAATCCAAAGCACAAATCAATAATGTTTTTGTCCAAGAGCATATATAATTGATCAAGTCCAAGGACCTTCAACGAATATCTCTGTCCTCCATGTCTAATTAATTCATCGATCTTATCTGATAATTTAATTTAATTTGGGCGGCTGAATGGGCTGGTTCCCTTTTTAATTTTCCATAGCTTTTCATTCTGTTTGGCTCGTCGGATTTTGTTAAAAGGAATATGGATACATTTTGGTATTTGGAGAGTGATCGAATCATGATCATTGATCAATACAGACAAATAAATATGGTAAGAAAATGGAGACCAACAAACATTCCAAGGCGTGGATCTGTAACATCTGTTAAAGGCTAGCGCTTTAGATTAAGAAAAACCTACCTTATCAAACCAAGGATATAGAAAAATCAAAAAGTAGAATTTTACTGTAATATAAATATGTAAAAACATGTGATACGAACCAAAAGTACCTTACTCTACCATTAGTTAAATGGAGTTAGCTAGCTAGGGTCATCTTTAGCAAGTTAATTAGGGCCATATCATTGAGAATGTGAAAGAATTGTTTGTTTGCTTCCCCCCATGTCGTTTTCTCATGAGTCATGAGTGAAAACTGTTTAAGAGTTTGTGAAGTGTGATATGCAGTAAAATAAATGCCAATGCATCTAGACCCACAAACGCTACCTATTTTCATTGAATCATTCATCCATCTGTATGGGCAAAGTCTACTTATACCTCATGTGGTTTGGATCATGTGCGATACACTTTAGGATCAATTTGAATTGCAATTTCGTGAACAAAACCCTCTCTCCTATTGATTAAGAAGAGATAATGGTACCACTCTTAACCCAACCCAAATTAATTTTACCCGCTATTCTATCTCTCCAATTCTAGACAAACCAAACTTATGAAGCACTCTACCCCATATATAGGCTGAAAAGGAGCAATAAAAAAAGAGGTGCATGTGGGTCTCATGCACACTATGACATAGAACAGAGAGAGGATCCACCACCATGCCTCAAGAGAGGAGTACTCTATCATTTGTAAAAAGTCTATGTAACGATTCGGATCTCCAAACACCACGATATAAAAAGAACACAATTTAAGTACTTTTATTCTATGAACTATATAATTTACAATTATCTCTAAAGTAAATAAACAACAACTCACTCTTGCAACAACTCAGATAAGTTAGCACCACCGGCCGGCACCTGACCCGCTAACCAACCTACAAGCTGGAGTCCAAAGGACTCTAGGAGTGTGTGAAATATAATAACATGTACAATATCAACACTAAATCAACTGCACAACATTAGCCACCACGCATTAACACCAACCATGAATATAACACATTCCACATAAATGGAACCACATATCCGGACCTCCTCAGTATATGACGGGTGACGTACTACCTCACTAGTCCCACCATAGCCCATTGGCCAACTTGTCTTTTGGCATAACTTATTAGCCTAGTCACACCGTCACATACCAAACAGTTCCACGACATACAGTCACCGCACATAACACAACTAACAAGAACCCAATATTAATATTATACGAGAAATATGTATCTCACACTCACTGTCACTCGGATCCCATAACAACATTGGATTTCCAAATCCACTCCTCCTCACGGCTTCCTCTCAAACTTCCGTACTGTTCTCTCTTTATCATTTAAGTACGTAAACAACATCTTCTTTATACAAAGTGTATAGATATAGTAGCTAAGTAGACTCATCAAAGAATTATATAAAATGACAACACTTGTTCCTTTCGAACATTAACACATGTACCTTTACTAAATGTTTTTGTCTTGATAACTACTTCCCAACTAGCATCTCACATGCACACACCTTTACTTATATGCCACCTATTAATTACATGCATGTATTTGTAAAAAGTCTATGTAACGATTCGGATCTTCAAACACCACGATATAAAAAGAACACAATTTAAGTACTTTTATTCTATGAACTATATAATTTACAATTATCTCTAAAGTAAATAAACAACAACTCACTCTCGCAGCAACTCAGATAAGTTAGCACCACCGGTCGGCACCTGACCTGCTAACCAACCTACAAGTTGGAGTCCAAAGGACTCTAGGAGTGTGTGAAATATAATAACATGTACAATATCAACACTAAATCAACTACACAACATTAGCCACCACGCATTAACACCAACCACGAATATAACACATTCCACATAAATGGAACCACATATCCGGACCTCCTCAGTATATGACGGGTGACGTACCACCTCACTAGTCTCACCATAGCCCATTGGCCAACTTGTCTTTTGGCATAGCTTATTAGCCTAGTCACACCGTTACATACCAAACAGTTTCACGACATACAGTCACCGCACATAACACAACTAACAAGAACCCAATATTAATATTATACGAGAAATATGTATCTCACACTCACTGTCACTCGGATCCCATAACAACATTGGATTTCCAAATCCACTCCTCCTCATGGTTTCCTCTCAAACTTCCGTACTGTTCTCTCTTTATCATTTAAGTATGTAAACAACATCTTCTTTATACAAAGTGTATAGATATAGTAGCTAAGTAGACTCATCAAAGAGTTATATAAAATGACAACACTTGTGCCTTTGGAACATTAACACATGTACCTTTACTAAATGTTTTTGTCTTGATAACTACTTCCCAACTAGCATCTCACATGCGCACACCTTTACTTATATGCCACCTATTAATTACATGCATGTAAAAATCAATACTTTTAATATACTGGATATTACAGTCTACCCCAGTA
The DNA here is from genome assembly GCA_019656295.1 of Rhododendron mucronatum var. ripense. Lineage (NCBI taxonomy): Eukaryota > Viridiplantae > Streptophyta > Magnoliopsida > Ericales > Ericaceae > Rhododendron > Rhododendron mucronatum. The sequence goes on from BPLT01000178.1 coordinate 588,581, forward strand.
CACAAGCCACATTATAAAAGCTCGTCTAGGGAAACCCTGCATAAACCAAACAATAGGAGCCCACGGCACTTTAGGAAGAGGAGCCCCAAGAGCTTCCCAATCGGTTTTAACAGAAAAACTAACCACTTTTAGGGGCAGGAATCCAGATCACAGAATGACAGGAACAATTGCGTTTAAATATTGGGCTCTACCAAAGAAGTGGCGTATTAGGCTAACATCGATCTGGTCGTACTCATTTTCACACACTTTAATTTCATGTTATCATGTGGAAAGATTCCTTAGACCTCAGTGGAAAAGCTAGTGAAGACCGGCCCTCCTGGGCTTTGTCAGTCATTTGAAACAGATACGTACTAATGGGCTGCTGAGAAGTTGAATGGGTACACGTTGTGGGTAAATTTGTACTGGATCCCAATTCTTGTGTGATCTTTGATTTTTAATCCCAACGTTTTGGTTGATCCATAAAGATCGCCATTGGTGCTAGCGCAGCAGTATTTTTGGGCCTGTTAGACCTATCAGGCCTAAAGTTCACAGTGAAGCTACTCTATACAACCCATTAATGAGTAAAAGCCTTATAAAATATGATCTTGGATCTGGTCTTGAATGAACGAAACAAGAAAAACCACAATAGGCCTAGTTCTTCGAAGGTTCGTATTTTTTAAGTACTTATTTTATGTTTTATGCAGATTATTCTCTTACAAAAATATTACTTTTATTTCAAAAAATAAATATTTATTTTAGTTAGTAGAACACATCTTAGGGGTATGACAACTTTATTTATGCTCTTTTTGTGATTACCAAATATGAAATCAGTTGAATCAGTTCACTGTGATGGATGCCACTAAAAAGGATAAATAGGCGTGTACATCCAAAGGGGTATATAATAGTACGAAAAGGATATTCGTACAGATGAAAAATCTGTATCAGACAGAACAAATCCATTTTGGGCCTGTTTCGGGTTCGAAAAAATGATCGAAACTGCTCATTTTGTTTAGAATATATATTTTAAAGTCATTGCAAAAATTCAGCTAAATCCGACATCGATAAGGGTATTTACATAACATACAACTTTGTTCTAGAATACAGGCCCAATTCTGAGGCAAATTAGGATGTTTCGTAAACACCTTTGTTAGTGTTGGATTTAGCTGAATTTTTGCAGAGACTTTAAAATATATATTCTAAACAAAATGAACGGTTTTGATCATTTTTCAAGACTCAAAATGGATCTGTTGTTGCTGGTACAGATTTTTCATCCGTACCATTAGCAGGGCTCATAATAGTACTATGAAAGTGGATTGAAAACCTAAGTTAGTCGCGCGCACAGAGGCAGTTTGGTCATTAAAAAAAAGAAGTGGAAGATAGCTTCAACAAAGAGAGATCGAGACTGGGCAGGCGTTCATGCTTATTACTCCATTGATGGCATTCACTAGTTTGGTGCCGTTTCACTTTCTTTTTAAAATTTTCTTTTAAAAAAAAGAGATAATTTTAAGCTCAAATATAATGAATATAAAAAAATAATTTTTAAATTTTTTTTGCACCGTTTAAAAGATCTTCATGAGATCTATCAAACAAGATCCATATTGGTAGGAAAATTATTTGCGTAAACACATGATTTTTAAACTTGAAATTACACTTTGTTTGGTTCAAAGTTTCGAAAGTTATTTTTGAGATAATGAGTAGTAATGAGTGGAAATAGATAGAGAGAAAAAGGTATTGAAAAACGTGTAGAGAGAAAAATGAGATGAGATGAATGCTAAACCAAACAAGGTGCTTATTTTTCTAAAAGTTCCTTTTTTCAGAAACCGAAACACTCACTAACTACGCGAACGAACCTAGCTAGATTCGTCCTTTATGCAGGGAATAGATATTACTACATCATCTATGACGTACACAATATTTGAGTAGACCCATAAGCATTCATATCATTAGTCCGGTCAAAATTGTCTTAATTAGGCTCACAAAGTCACTTTGTGATCCCTCTCACCTCTGGTGTCACTAAGAGCATCTCCACTCTTTACTTAGATTTTTATCCAAATTTGAGTGAAAATTTGGGTAAAAACTTAATTTGGTATTGTGTATTCCAATGGATAAACTCAAAGCCAAACACAAATATGCACAAATTTGAGTAAAAACTTTATTAATGGCAACATTGTAAATTTAAATGTGTGAAATTTGCCTTTAAAATTTGAGTCTTAACCAAATTTAAGTTTTACTCAAATTTAGTATAGCTTTGGGGAAGGAGTGGAGGAGGGTTTTGGATGATTTTTACTTAAATTTGAGTTTTAAGTCAAGATTTGAGCAAGAAATGGAGATGCTCTAGCAAAACAGATTGCTTGCAATTGGAACATGGGTTCATTTTCCACATTCAAAAGCATGAGCAGGCAATTTGTTGGCCATATATATATATATATATATATCACATTTCCAATGATTCTTTCATTTTCCTTTGTTGGTCAAAGCATTGAACCCCCACATTCCCTGCATCAAAGGTAATGGTGCGGTAGCTTACCAAACCTACACCATTAAATAGGAGAGACATGAAAAAGAAAAGGTTAGTTGTTACAAAAGCAAGTCCGCAACAAAATAGAGAGAGAGAGCACTTGGCCCCCTAGGTAGAGTAATTATTTAGAGCTCTTACTTCCAACCATTTACTTAGCTACAAATTTTGCGGTAAAGGCATTTATTTTTGTGGAGTGATTAGTTAGGAGACAACGAGTGACCCACATTGTGTGGTTGTGAAGTTTTATTTTTAGAGAGTATTACATGGCAATGCCGCATAATACTTTGGGCCGGGTACCCAATAATTAATTGAACCCTTAGGTCTCTCTCCTTTAGGAAAGTTATCGAGTGTTCCTGGCATGTTTATGTAGTGTTTTAACGTCCTTAATCTATACAATTACTGAATTACGTGTACGATAAAATTAAGAGCTCTACATGACTATGTGATACTCCAATAGTTAAAAGAGAGTTGAGACACTACGTGCTAGGCCGGAACCATATTGTAGCAAGCGGGATCTAGTGACTCCACTCACTTCCAAAATTTCTCCAGTACTGCTATAGAAATATTATCCCCAGAAACTGATTAAAATTGCAGTATTGGTTTATCTTTTTTTCCTACATTGCTTTATTGTACTTAGAAAGTGAGTTGAATTCGGGCTCTAAAGTGTACAACAAAAGCACAATTAATGATGTTGTTGAATGGGATACGACACTGGGTTTTGATGACTAGACTAAATTGTTGTTTTATTGGTCTCCCTCACGACACTTTTTCATGCGGGCCCGTTGGGCTGACTTTTTTTTTTTTTTTTTTAAATTTTGCTCGGAGGCCTAATCCTATTGGATTTGGAAAAATGACGGCCAATAACATGTTTTGATAATTAATATCTGTCAAAAATATTTTTAGCATTAACATATGTTCTCAACATATTCTTAACGATTATTAATTATCAAAATACGTTATGGGCCGTCATTTTCCCATTGGATTTTCGTTTGCTTTTAAATGTACATTTCAATCAACACTATTATACTTCTCAATGTTCATATTTATCAGAACAAAATAAACATTACTTGGAAAAATATCCCTAAAACAAGAAATGCATTAGAAAAGTTTTTAAAATGCTGCCAATCAAAAAATTAGGAAAGTATAAAATAGCTAAAAAGGTTGCCAACCAAAGCTGCATTGAATAGATCTAACTCATACAGTCGCACTATTAGTTAGTAAGTAGTCACATATTTGTGTGAGTTCAACTTATGACCACAGTCTGTACAAAGTTAGTCTTTGAAAGGTATTATATATCATGGTATACGTGCATTCAAGAGGAGTGATTAATTTTCATGATTTGATTAAATAGGGGGGGAGATTGTTTTCACACTGAAGTCATAGTTTGACCACACCTAAGGCTAATATTTCTTGTCCCTTTCTACGTACCCATACACCTACTCGAACACCAACCTCCGCCGGCCCATATATACCAGCCATACTTGTTGGTAGCTGAGATGCTTACAGTTATGTTGCTTTCTAGTGGCAGAAACGGCATTTTCCTTCAAACCAAACACCAACAATGAGGTGCAAATGGTCAAGGCTGCATTGAAAGTGGAAGCACCTTTTGAACATATGGTGGAGATTGGCTTAGAAGTGCATGATTCGAATTAGAGAATCCTATGATCAGAGAGAGGTGAATCTCATGTAATCAATGAATCATGCTGTAGGCATGCTTATAACACAGGCAAAGTGACCGAAAATTTTGACTCTCTGATTTGTGACGACAAGCAAAAGGCTGGTGAGGTCCTGCGCATGCACTACTCAGATGCAAAAAACTCTATTGTTCCACCCGGTCTTACAAATATTTATGTGTGACCAATCCAGCAAGACTGTCTAGTTATACCTTCCTCATTCTGCTTAAGCTTTGGGAATGAAAGAGGCATAGGAAAAATGATTTTTGCTCGATCTCTGGCCTCCATTTGATGGAGAAACTTCTTTTTCATTTTTAGTACATAAAATTACATAAACAAGTGTTTTATATAACTTTTTTTTTGGATTCAAAAAGAAATAGAAAGAGTGCATATACCAAAAAGGAGAGAGTAAAAACCATTTCCCAATAAAAAATTAAGTCAAATTTTCACCTTGTATTTCGAAGAGGTTGACTCTTGAGATCTAAACTCGTGTTGCAATGATAAACCAAACAACATCTGTCATGCTCGTCGTCGACAATAACTACTACTACTTTCTCTTTTTGAAGGGTTACAAATTACTACAACCATCATTACTCACTAAAAATAGGTAATGCAATCAATTTTTCTCACCCGTTTGAATTATCAAAAATTCTATAACCACACACAAAATTAGTTTTATGTTCCCCGGGGTGTGAAATTGCCGTTTGTAGACAGCGCGCTTTCCTTATTAGAGCGGAAAATCCACCAGAAATGGCCAAAATTAAATTCCTCACTCTCTGTCTCTCTCTCTCTCTCTTTTTGGGCTCAAGAAATGAATTTCCCTTGGTTGAATCCGAATGCACGTGCAGCTAGCCAAAATGCTAAAAACCGCAAGTTCGTAAGCTCGTACACGCGTTGCGCCCCGAAGCGCCTTCACATGGGACGCGTACCTAATAGCCATGTGCCGCCGCGCAACAGCACAAGCTCATACTAGTATATAGCCATTAGCCAATCTACACTAGATTACAAAAGCTCTTAATTAAGCTAATTAATTAAGCCCCCCCACTAAGATGATAGGGACATGTTCAATTCCATTTAAAAATGTGATCCGAATTATAATAATTGGAAGGTCCAACTACAGTTAATCTGCTGCGTACTATTTAATAAGTGGTTTGAGGAGCTTAGTTAGATTCGCTAACCGTGTGGTGACACATACCACCGTCTCATTATGCTAAAGAATTATCGCTAAATGCTTTGATGAATCTCTTTTGTTTTAGTACATCGACCGTGTACATTATATATATATATATATATATATATATATATATATATAACAAACAATCATTAAAAAAATTAAGCTTTTATCTTTAGGGGTATTGATTAATGAGTTGTCAAAAAAGAAATGGGTTCTTTGTGTTTGTAACGTCCTGGATTTTTGCCATATTTTTTTTTATAAGAGACTATTTTTAATCAAATAGTCTATAGTAATCGATTAACTATTTAAAAGTGTAATTAGATTAAACCAGAATCTAGAATAATTTTTCGTAACCAAAATTACTTTAGTAAAATTTTAATTCAACTTTGTAACAACCCGTAATTTTATCATATAATTTAAAAAGTATTATTCATAATAATAAAATTAATTCCTTAATAGATATATACCAATAAAATTATTTTAATCTTAATTATCTTACTTTTATTTATTTTTATTGCATGCATGCAAATTCTACCATCTCTCCCTCTCCTACTCAGTCTCTAACTCCTCTCGGAGCACGAAATCGTCCATACCTCGTCCATTTCAAAACCCAAAGAATTAGAGTCCTTATTGAACTCAAATTTATCAACCTCTTTAAAATTTTCCAATATATACCCCATTAATCCGACCCTAGGGCATACCACAATATTTCCCATGCCTCACCGGTCCAGAAAAGAGAGAAAATTAGGAGAGAACGAAGCTCCAATTCATGGAGTTCTAGAGAGAGAAAGAAAGAGAGAGAAAAGTGGGTTTTGTAGTTACGCTCAACCGAAACCCAATTCCCACGTTTCAATCATCTCCTACAACTCCAAGCATCCATAAACACTATCCAATTCGGCCCCAAGGTCCCCCGATCGAAAAACCCGAAGTTGTCTTCTCCAAATTCCAAGTTTCGAATTAAAATCAATTCGATCCTATTCAAGGTAGTATAATCTCTCCCAACCATCTCTCTAAGTATATTTAATGTTTTTATGCTTAACCCTATGCCCTAAAAGGAACCATCCATCAAAACGATGAAGAAAAGTGAGAAAAACAAAAGCTGTGTTGAACCTTGCGGCCGCAAGGTTTGGGCCGCAAGAACCAGAGACAAGGTTGCGGTGGAGGCTCCAGACGCAAGGTTGATTGGTCCAACCTTGCGGTTTGGACTGTTTTGGATCGAAAACGTTTTGCGACCTTCTAAACTTGATTTTCGACCCCCGAACTATTTTTCCTAGACTTTTCACACCTCAGAGATCATAACTTGTTAAGGTCATATTTTTTTATTTAATTATCTATTTATTAAATTATTTATTAGTTATCGTTAAAAGTTTACAAACGAAAATTTGTTACGACCTTTCAACCAACGTTTTAACACTCAAACTAATTTTTTTTAGACTCCTTGCATCTCAAATATGGTAACTTGTTAAATTAAATATTTATTTTATTTTATTCACTATTTATTATTATTTTTAAAGTAATTCCAATCAAAATTTCTTTACGACCTTATAAACCTTATTATTAATCCCAAGTAATTTTATTTAGACTCCTTATATTCCAAAGATGAAACTATGTTAATCACAACATATTTTAAATTCGTAAATTATTTATTATCTATTTACTTTACTTTTGGCCACTTTAATTAACATCTCCATTTAAAATTAATCTCGCGATCCTCCGAACTCAACTTTTGATACTCAAACATGTTGCGTAGGACCTTTAGGACTCTTATCAAAGTCATAATAATAATTCTAATATTTTTACCTAATTAATGTATTTAATTAGTTTTTAATCTATCTAATCTCTTAGGAATTAAATTAATGAGAGCTTAGAAATATTCTATTAAAATTTCTATAAAAGTTCTACTTCATTATTGACAACATGGCCATATAGGAATAAGGGCAATGGGCCATTTATTAAAAGTTGTGTGATTGCATTGCTCGTTATTGTTTTAATTATTATCTGGTTTAATTGTATATTGCATCGATATGTGATTCATTGCATTGCTTATTATTTGTTTTAATTAGTATTTGATTTGATTGTATACTACACCGACATTTGATTTGAATGTTAGTTTGGACCCTAGAGACATGGGGTGGTATGCGAACAGATTTCATCTAGACAATACTAAATTAATGGGAAAATGGTAAAGTGTTGAAGTCGTGAGATTGTGGATTTTGATTTGGCCATGGATAAGGGTGACCTGCGGGGCCCAGTGATGATATTTTGTTGACCCTAACGTATGGTACGCCATGGGAAGTTCTAAATGGTAATCGTGCCTTGCAAGGCCAGCAAGGGGGATTGTCTCATGACACGGTCATAGTTAGTGGTGTAGGAATTGTGGTGACCCTAATGTATGGTACGCCATGGGAAGTTCCAAAGGGTAATCGTGCCTTGCAAGGCCAGTAATGGGGATTGTCCCATGACACGATCATAATTAGTGGCTTAGGAATGGTGGCGACCCTAATGTATGGTATGCCATGGAAAGTTCCAAAGGGTAATCGTGCCCCCTGTTATGGTACTACATGAATTCATACGAGGTACATAACTTAGGTGAATTCATTTAGAACCCCGTGTGCAGGATAAGCAAGGGGGAGATTTTCCATGACACGATCATAGTTAGTGGTATGGGAGGAAAGGATCTCGTGGATGAGATTCTAGATCTCACATAGGGTTAATGGATAGTAATAAATTGGTTCATGTATGAAATCTCGGCTTGGCTCTTCGATTCAATATTGTCTTGTACCTGCTAACTGTAAAATAAGAGGGGTGGTTGGGTTGGATCATTCTACTGGGTGATTTATCACTCACGGATACGTTTGTATCCTGGCAAATCGTTTGCTTCGGCGATTAATTTGCCAGAGAGCGCAGGATTCAATGGAGGGGATTCCATGAAGGTGCAGTTCGACGCGGAAAGAATATCAGGAATGGAGATCAAGTATGCTCGGGATTCGTGCCAAACCTAGAGTCAACTCTGAAGTTAATGTATTTGAATCAGTAAATTTTCTTGAGATTGTTATAGCTAAACATTTATTTTGGAAAATCATATTTATTTAGCAAAATTTTCCTAAAGAATTATTTTATTTTGCTTCCGAAAAGTCGGGGCGTTACAGTGTTTGGACTGCAGAGGATACTGGTCTATGCAATCTTAGCCGTTCTTTCCGCGAAGAGTTTTTTAAAAATATAAACCGTTGATTACTGATCGAGATGAACGTGCTGCTCTACAATTCAATGACAGAGATGCCGGGTCCTTGTAAAAAAACCCAGCATGCTAATTCAGAGGCTATGGGTGTGAGTCGGAGGACATCCACTCATACATGTAATGCCACATGTCTATGACTATCACTAGATAATGCCTTGACATACTTTCAATCTTTTGTGCAAAAAAATTGTCAAAACGTTTTTGGGGGAATAAGTTCACTTCTTAAATATAAGCATTATTTATTTTTGCAATTAAAAAAAAAAAGGGATCATAGGAAAAAATTAATTGCATGCCCCACTTTTTTTTAGTGAAAATAAAGCATACTAAAAGACAGTTTGTGAATTGAAAGTGGAGTGTGAAACTCATTTTTTAAAAAAGAGAAACGATTGTGTATACATTATTTATTTAAAAAAATAGTGTCCATATGTACTCTTTCATTTTTGCTACTACATTAGAATATTGTTCTATGGTATTGGCAAGTGAAATTGAAAGTAAACAGGAGCAAAAGTGACACTAAGCATAGAGTGGATGGGTGCAGAGTGTGTAGGTTATTACCCTTTTAATTAATTTATTTTATTTTATTGTGTTTCTGTCCATTTCTGAATGTGTAAGCTCAAAATTTGACATGATTAGGTCGACAGGTAAAGTCGTTACTCGCTGGGAGCATTAAGGAGGTAAACAGGCAAAACTGGTCTGTGCTTTTAGGAACCGTTCCCTTGGGTGGGTGGGCTAAAAAGGAACTCCCTACCTACGCTCATGGTTAATAAGTACTATTTCCCTAAATCGGGCCCTAGCCAATAGAATATACATGTCACTTTATGCACATTTCGATTCACTAACTCCTTCTCAGTCATGCTAAGTAGATCATCCACGCTAAAACAAAAAAATGTTGACGAGAGAAACTTTCGCAGACTAGCCCAAAGGACTATGCTCTCAATGGGAGTCAAATTGAAGACATTTTTTTACTTCCAAGATAGTACTAGTACTTATCTTCATTCTCCATGTTTGTGTATGGTTCCAAGAACACAAAAACAATGGTCAAGGAAATGTGATTAAATTAATTAAAATTTACAAATATCAGTAATTATAATTTGATGAACACATGGTAAATTTGCAACTACTGTCTACGTGTAAGTTGATGCGTGCGCCAAGCTATCGATTGTCGATCATCAAGAAGAAATATTAACATTATTTCAAAAATATATCGAGAGAAAGTAAAATTTATCATGGACTAAAATCATTTAGGGTGTGACTCAAATCGCACTAATTATGAATCTAGCTACACCATAGACCTCTCCTTTTGGGTGTTTTTTTAGGTAATCTTTCGTAATACAGAGTGTATGTAATTGGGGGGATAATCAAGTTAAGGTACAATGAATGAGGTCATGTGTAGTCCCGCACAACATTTTTAATCCAAGTTACATAAAATAAGGAAGGAGCAACTTAATTATATTTGCAAATATTTGTTGGAGGCTAGCTCCTAGATACAATGTATCCAATAAACAACCATTTATTTACAATCTAGCAGCTTTGTATTAAAAAAAAAAAGAGAGAGAGATTTTTAAATTCATAATTTTTTGTCGGCTTCGTAAAGTTTAATTAATTAGCATCATGCATAAACAAATCAAACTAATGGAAAAGCAATCAGGAAAACACAACTCAATAGCCCCTAGATCTGTGGTCACACCGTCAGAGTGAGTTCTTCAAGCTTAATCATTAATGGACTTATGTATAATCACATTATTAGTAATAGTAATGCACGTCATTATTGATCAAGGAATAGGATCTCTCCAGTCCCTTAGTTGGTTCTGTTAAGCCCGTCTGTCCCGGCTCACCTCCGTACTCGAAACCGTCCACTTTTTAGAGCTCATCGAAAGTAACAAGTAAAAAGAGGGCAATTACTCAAAAAATATATCCATTGGATATCACTGGATATGTTTCACATCGTATCTAGCTAGGTTGAGAGTAATGGATTTCAATCCAGTATTGTACTCTTTTTTAAGAAGCTGAATGAATGTTTTTCGAAATCATATCCACCCATATCCAATCAACATCATTTTTAGAGAAACTAATGTTTCTAACGAGATGAAAAAAAAAATAGTTCAAAGGTTAATAAAATTCTTTTTTGTCGTTCCAAAAAAAAAAAACCAATTCCGATCATCAAAATAGGCTTGAAATAAACCCACAAAGAACTAAAGAGAATCTAAACAACGAACAACTTAGCTAGTGTACATGGTATGGCTGATGGATTTTTTCTTTCTTGGCAAAAGAAATTTATTAATCTTTGAAAAAGTTATATAAAGATTAAACTGATCAAAGGAAGAAACAACAAACGCCATCCGAGAGCCACAAAAGGAAGGCAAGATGCAAAACAAGACAAAAAGAAACATCGGAAAGAAACGCCCAAACCAGTCAGCCAAACACCTCCAAACCTCAAAATCCAACAAAGTACCAGACTACCAGTATCTGGCTGATGGATCTTCAGAAATGTAAGAGCTACGATGATATCGTAACCCCAAACATATTAATTATATCGTTGTTTAAGATCGAAAATGTAAGAAGAGTTGAAACCGCTTGTGGGGAATAAATAAAGAAATATTCCGACTTTTTTCGTACAAAACTAATACCTAGCTGGCTAGCTCATCCATGTTCATTGTCTTTAATTCCCAGATTGGTTTTGCGCGCAGTACAATAATTATATCCAAGCAAATTAAGTACAGTATATAAATTAGGGTTTGGTAGGGTTTGGCATTCTGCTTCAACCTCATAATTACTTTGCGTTCATACTAGCTAATTAAGGTTGGGAGGATCTGGTTTTGCAGTTTAATTACACCTAAGCAAATTATAGGAGTATTTGTAAATTAAGGTCCGACATTCATTTCTCTGTCTTTTTGAAGTGTAGTCATAAATCTGCGTTTATATTGCAGCATGAAAAATTTAACACATGCAGTATTTAGGCTCCATTCCGCTCAGGGAAATAAGTACTTATTTTTGCGTTTACAGGAATGAAAAAACCGTTCTCTACTAATACTCGTTCTGATGCTTAGCCAATGTAGGTGAATGGCCATTCTATTCAATTTCTAAAGTCTACCAGCCAATCAAACACTATCGTTCTTGCCATGCATGAATTATCTGATGAAAAAAATACGTCAACAAGAAATACTAGGTTACAATAATATGTTTTATTGGTACTCATCAACGTGGGCCTAGTAAAATCCTAAGAGCTGAAGCCATGTGCAAGTCGTTGCAGTTGAATATAATATGGTAGTAGCTAGTAATGTGAAAAATAAACCGCCGAGCAAAAAAAAAATGTGAAAAATAAACCAAAAACATGGAATGAGATTGGACTTGGTAAGTCAACTACTATACACAGAGAGAGTATGGTTTATTTCAGTTTTCTTGGGCAGTTCAAAAGCCTATATATCTACTACTACAACGTCCCCTAGCTCAAAAAAATTTTGGTTACTTCTTTATTAAGAATTGGTTATTTACTAATCCCAAGGTAATAATTGTATTTCAAGAGATTTTTGCAAGGAATTTATTTCGATAATGGAGCGGATAAAAATGCTCAAGTAGGCAGAAACTCTCTCTCTCTCTCTCTCACCCAAAAAAAACCGTGCCCTATGAAATTCAACAGATTTAAAACTACAATAATGCGACTTAAAAATGGTCAGATTCCAGCGCAAAACTTCACTTGCACTGCGGATTAAATTGGAATTCACATAATTGTTGGCAGAACGAAAACAATAATCTCAAACTTGCGATGATTGCAAAGACTACAATTGTTCTTATTTCATGATTTACGTCACTTTGCTTTAAACTTATACGCGTAAAAAAACAATCCATTTTAAGATGCTTAATATGATCAGAGTGCGTTTGTTGATCCCCATCTGAACTTTGAACCAAGAACTTCTTATGTCACGATTTCTCATATAATTCCTCATGTAATGTCGTTTTTATTTTTTCAAGTGTCCTTTACCACCTCAAGCAATTACGTTCTCGAGTAAGGATATAGATCCTAGTAAATTCCTGTACAGCTGAACTTGAAAGGACATGTAATTTTCAAATCAAAAGATGAATACTTTCGTGTGCAATTTTTCAAAAATTTCCCCACCAATTTAAAGAATTAATTGAGATCTTTAATTTAGTTAAAAAATTAAACAGTTTTGCATGAAAGTATTATACTCCGTATTTTTTAATTCGAAATGTATTTCAACCCAAAAAAAATCGGGAAATAACATTTCAGGGAAGTTTTGTCCTTTTTTAACAAATGAAAACTATATTCACCTTCAAGGCTTCAACAGAGAGAAAAGGGAAACGACCGTTTCATTTCTCACGTAGTAAAAGGAATATAAAAGGAATTACTAGTATATAAAAAAGGAAATTCCATCCGGACTCATTTCTCACCTTTACGGATTCGGAGATGCTGTAGTGCGGTGTGTGTAGTTCGGCATTACAGCAGTTCAAAAGTGTTTTCAACTATTCAAATTAAAATTAAACTGTTACCTAGAAGAGTTTAACTCTTCTCTAAAAAAATTTATTTTTAATATAAACCGTTAATTGATTAGATGACGACTTTTACCACCTTTACGGCTTTACCTATTGATTTGCAAAAATGCTACCAGGGAGGGAGGGAGGGTTTTTTTCGCAACAGACCGGCGCCCTGAAAGAGAGGAAGGCATTGCCCCCTGGCTCCCACAAACAGTGTGGAGAGAGAGGGGGCTTTTTTTTTTTTTTTTTCTAATAGGAAGGTTTGAGGATTCCTTATTAATTTCTCTGAGGTAGAGAGAGAGGGAGATGAGAGGGAGAGGGTTTTCCTTTCCTTTTTCTATCTTACAAGGATAAGGAAAGACTGGAGGATTCCTTATTAATAATTTTTTCTGAGGTTGATTGGGTATTTTGGAAGTTTGTGAGAAAACCAACACTCCCTCTCTGTCCTATTGTGAGGCCTCTGTTCTATAAATTGGTCACACCCCACCACTTTCCAAACTCCCCTAAATGCTCTGCCTTTCCTCCCTTAATTGTTCTCATAAACATTGATTGATTGAGAGAGAGAGAGAGAGAGATGGAGGACATGGCTTGTTTATGGAGTCATCAAGAGGTGGGTCACTCTTCATTTCTTGATTTGTCAGGTTTTTCAGTTTACCCCTTCTGGGTATATCCTGTTGTTGCTACTCAAATGCTTTTCTCTTTAAACCTTCCTTTCATTTGCAGTGACTTCCCCCCTTTCTGGGTCATTTTTTATTTATGTTCTTTTGGTGGAATTTCAGTCCTATCGAACTTTTGAAGTGATTTCTATTGGATAATTGAATTTCGGAGTTTTCATTGTTTAGTTTCGAGTTCATTAAGTTTCTGATTTTCAAAAGGACATTCCCATTTTTTGACACTGGTTCAGATGACAATCAAAATAATCACTTGAAAAAAACCCATTGTGGGTGAATTTGGAAGCCATTTTCTGTTTGTGTGTTTGGTGAAGAGGTGCATTTCCTGTTTTTCTTCACGGGAGAGAAACATGTCTCCTCTGTGACCTTTTTTTAGGGTTGGAAACTTATGGGTATTGATGGGAACATGTGATGTCTTGTGAAGTAATCATTCAAAAGTACCCAATTGTGTTGCCCAACTGATTCTTGGAGTCTTGGTTCCAGAAAGTAGGATTGTTTGACTTCACTGGTTTTTCTTGGTAGGCCCTTGCCTCCCAACTTGAATTTGGAAACAATTAGGGGGTTAATCTTAGGCTCTGTTTGGAACTTAAAGGAAAGGTAAGGGAAGGAAAAGAAAGGAAAACTAAAAATTTTTCCCTCCTATTGTCTGGTTGGGTGAGAAAGATAGAAGAAAATAAATTCTCTTCCTTTTTCCTCTCATTTTCCTCCCATTTTATTTTATTTTCCTTTCTTTTCTTTTTAGTGTAGTTTTCTTTCCAGTTACTCTGCCGGAAAAACAGAAACCTGATTGGCTAACTATTTCTAAAACATGTTTTCCTGACATGTTTAGGACAAAAACCTGTTTTTGAAAACACATCAGAAAATGTTTTCAAACTCTGGATCGTAAAAAACCATTAAATTTGTTAACAATGCAATTTTCGAAAGGTGTTTTGCAAAACTGATTCTGAATATATCTAATTGTCATGAAGCTTTTTGGTACATGTCTTGGGAAATTTGGGTAAGTCATGTTGTTCTCTGGTGCTCTATAAAAGCATTAGTTTTAAACATCTGCGTCATATATGATTTTGTATTCAGAATATATGTATTGATTTTGGTTCAAATCTTGCAGACGCCTGAGGAATTGAAGCAAAGACTTGTGTACACAACTCTCGAACTCGAATTGGTGAGAATGGAATCAGACGAGGAGATGAAAAACAACAAAGAGTGCATGAAACAACTTATGCAGCTGCTAAAAACTTCCTGCCAAGAAAGAGATGAAGCAAGAGACCAACTTAACAAACTACTACTAAACAATCTCATGCCTTGTACCCCCAATACCTTGCCCGAATTCCTCCCTCCTCCGCCGCAACTCCTCCCCGAAAGCCCTCTCATTCAACCCGCCAAGGGCAACTCAAGCATAACTGAATCAAACAGTCTCTCTGCGGACACATTCAATTACCAATCACCCGTCAATTCGTTTTTCGATCCTGTCTCATCTCCAGATTCCTCGAGTAATTTTGTATTTACGAACCAACCTGTTTTTGACCAAGGTTGTTTGGTTATTGATGAGATCGTGAAGGGAAGAACTCTGCCTCAGAAAGGGAAACTGTTACAGGCTGTGTTGGAGGCTGGGCCGCTGCTTCAGACTCTTGTTGTTTCTGGGCCGCTTCCCCGGTGGAGGAATCCTCCCCCTCTTCAGACCTTTCACATTCCACCTGTTTCCATCAAAGGGTGTGAGGCTCAAATTGTCAATGTACCGAAACAACTGAATTCATCGTCTTTTGTTGACGTTTCTTGTGGCTCTTCTCAAGTTTCTATGTTGGATTTTTCCAGTGGAGGGTTTCGATCGCGTGTGGACAGTGGGCAGTTGATCTCTGCTGGAGCTAATGCTAGTAGCTATGTTCCGTTAGGCAAGCGACAGAGATACCAATGAGGACATGGACACTTAGTAGTTTTGCTTCTTTTTTCCTGTAAATTGGTGGGGGATGGTGTATATGGGATACTCTTTTGGGTTTTGAATGACAAAGGTATTTTTACTTTGTTATGAAGTGTCCGGTTTCTTGTCGTGGTTATATTCAACAAATCAGTCTTGCTGAGGGATTCTCTGAATACAACACACTACGACCGTTCATATTTCAGGAGGTGCTCAACTCGAATGTTGCTTGAATTTCCAAAATGAGATGAATTTACTTCCACTTACACAAGTTTTCATCAACTATTAGCTACATTGTTGCAGTATCTCAACTGTGAAACCGCTAATGGGAAACTAAGCGTAATTTTTTCTCTGTTAATCGCTCATTGTCTTGAAGAAAATGAGATGTCATTTTGATGCCCACTGTGACTGCTGCTGCTCTTTCTGACTAGTACCTATAGTCAGTGCTGTGTATTTGGAAGATTTTCTTATGACTAGTTTCTGACAAAGAGTAAATTACACTAAGCCCCCCTTAACTAACCCGCATTTTCACTTAACCCCCTTAGACTACAAACCTCGACATTGTGCACCCTCTAACTATTCAGAGTTGACACTTAACACCCTTTTGTTAGATCTCCGTGGGAAAAATGCACCGATGGCTGTCTCCGGCCACCGGACGGCGATCCGAGCCGTCCAAAATTTAAAAAAAAAAAAACCGAGTGGGCTAGCGCAGGAATCAATGGCATCCGACGTGCGTAGGTGCTCGATCCAAACACCCCAAGAATTTAAATGGGGTGTTTGGATCGAGCACTTACGCACCTCGGATGCCGTTGATTCTCACGCTAGCCCACTCGGTATTTTTTTATAAAATATTTAGACCGCTCGGATCGGCCGTTCGGTGGCTGGAGACGGCCGTTAGTGCATTTTTCCTACGGAGACCTAACAAAAGGGTGTTAAGTGTCAACTCTGGATAGTTAGAGGGTGCACAATGTCGGGTTTTGTAGTCTGAGGGAGTTAAGTGAAAATGCAGGTTAGTTGAGGGGGGCTTAGTATAATTTACTCAATTTGTTATGACAGCTTAATTGTGAACATGATTTTTGCTTCAATAGCTTCATACCGAAATCAACAGCATAGTTTGTGCACCAGAAGGGTGTTTTAGTGATGGGGGGAATATTCATATGTAGTGGAAACTAAACAAATCAAACTGGAGTATTATTTCTTTCTCCTTGACTCTACGTACTAGTAAATACAGGCGCATTGGTGACATGAATGCTTAATCGAAACAGTCGGCCTTGATTTCTGTTCTCTGTTTGTCAATCCAGTTCAGTGACAAATTAGTTTTGAAAAGAAGACAGATGATTACTGTAGCAGCGCCTTATCTAACAATTTACGCTTGTGAATTTCTTGCTAAATGGTGAGATTATAAGAAAGGAGGAGGAGGATATTTATTTAGAAGTTAAACAAAGAGCTTTACATATGCCATTTGGTGCTTATCAGGAAAACTGAAGCATCAAATTCAGCGACATTTTCCTAATTAATACTCTACTTGGTTAAAACACATGAACCACTCCCACGAAGAACATCACAAGTATACAAGGCATACGATACTTAGAACTAGATTCGGTCAGAGAACAGATTGAGACTGTGCAATCCAATTCTTGCAGAAAGGCAAGAAACAGAGCTTGTGGCATTCTTTTGGGATTATACGTGGAAGGCTAGATATGATTCTTCTAAAAAAGGGGTGATCCATGCGATGAAAAAGGATTTATTGTCGATGTCAATCATTCACCATTCAAAATCTTGAGCAGCGAACGAGTAACGAGACGAATGCGTCACAACCCTTTGAGAAAGGCCGTGAAAGTTGGTTCGAGATTGCTTTACTTGTGAAGGACTTAATAACTCAGTAAACAACATAATAATTAAACAAGAAACATAAGTCACTTGTATTGCCGTGAACTATGAATCACCGACACCTCTAGAGGTCGAGGAATCACCATGTCCGGACACAGGGACACGTGTTTGACATGCTACGTGCGCGTGTCTAATTATTTAATTTAATTTTTGGAGGAGAACACGAATAGGGACATGGGATGACATGGGTGAGACATGGCTAGGGATAGGGGGTGCATTTGGAATTTTTGTATTTTTTCAGAGTAAATATCTTATTACTTAAAAGTTTTGGGTTAAAACATAATTAAACCTGTAAAAGAACATATCTCTAGCGAACTAAACCGTCTCTCTCTTTCCGTTCTTTCTCCCTCAAGTGATAATAGATTGAGTATATTTTTCTTGAAAATAAAGTTGTACAATATAGGCTCATTTCATATATCAACTGTTTAATGCTTTACAATACGAGGATGCTATGATGTGGGGAAGACATCTTTTTAATTGGATTTAAATATGAGGCAGACCCAGTCATTGATGATCTTAGGACGGTAATTTGTAGATTTATTTTTTACTTTCGTAATTAATTTAATACTACCTACATTACTAAAAGACGTGCAATTTTTGAACCAAAAAATAAAGCACTTGTGTGCATCGTTTTTTAAATTTCTTGACACCGAATTGAATATTGCAATTAGTTCTTTAATTTGTTGTCAAAAAATTTAAAAAACGATGCACGGAAGAGCCTTATTTTTTAATCTGAAAATTACACGTCTTTTCGTAGTGGACTATCAATTAGGAATGGAGGGAGTACATGACGTTTATATAAAAAATTGGAAAACATACATGTATATTAGTATATAAATAATTAAGTAGTTAATTAAATATACACGTGTTGTGTCTTCCGCCGTATCCGAATTTCTATTGTTTTTAGAATTTTTGTGTCTTCATGACCGTGTTCGTATTCATGTCTGTCTATCATAGGTTGTTAATAAAGTGACAAAGGTATATGAAAGGACAAGGAAATAACAAGAACTCTCTATGTCATGACCCAAATCCATCAGATTTGAATATCGTGACCGGCCAGTGAGTCCGTCTCACCAAAGGCCTCTATTGCTCCTTTATCTTCTCTTTTTTTTTTTTTTAAATAATACCAATAGAAATAATCTTAACATTTGCGGAAGCGATCTATAAAATAAAGGTCAATAGATTTTCATTTTAATAATGGGAACATGAGCTACACTTTTCCTTTTCCTCCCATTACATAACCGTGACATAAGCTTAATGGTATAGATACTCGGCCCGACCTTCCACTATTTCAGGTTACCTGAAAAGAAAAGATTCCAACAACATAAGCCACTACTTGTGTGAGATTATGAATTATCGGAGTTACATGAGCTACCATGGAATTCCTTTTAGCAAAGAAAGCAGGAATCATAACTTCAGTTTTTTCATGGCTTGAACTGTAACCAAAATCTTAACTTTAGCTTTTTATGGCTTAAGCTGTAACCAATACCATAACTTCAGCTTTTTATGGCTTGAGCTGTAACCAAAACAATTCTGTGTATATAACATAACATAATAATATGATACCATCCAACGATTACCACCGGTAATGAGGGAGCGACCCCCAATGCGCATACGTTGAATTGATCAATTCAATTGGACACCCGGCTGTGCCCCCTTTCTTTCCGCCCTTATAACACCATTCCGACTAGTATCTTTACCGTCCCCTAGATTCCAGGGACATCGTTCGGATGTATCGATAGTACTTTTTCATAAACTGTTCAAAACATCTTAACTCCATGGTATATTTGCTACAAAATAATTCAAATGTTAAATAAACATACTTTTGTAAATCAAAACTATAATTTTACAAAAATTCATGTAACAGGGGTAAATCATAATTCACCTTTCATTCCGTCCTACTTGGCTTGTGATCAACTATTTTGAAGGGCTCGTACCTATTTCTTTTCCTCTTCTTTCCTCCTCTTCTCTCTCTCTCTCTCTCTCTCTCTCTCTCTCTCTCTTCTAGTTGAGTACGTGAGTGTGGTGTGTGCTTTGTGAAGTAGATGGGAGGGCTATTTATAGTGTTGGATCACAAACTCTAGAATATTCTACCATATCTAACTAAATCTTATCTAAATCTAGAGTAATCTATACAAAATTTAATAAAAATCTAGCAAAATCTTATCATATCTAGCATAATCTTATCATATCTTATCCAAATCTATATATAATCCAATAAAATCCAACATAATCTTATAATATCTTATAATATCTAATAAAATCTTATCCAATCTTATCCAAATCATATCTAATTAAATCCAATCATATCTTATACAATCTAATCATATCTTATAGAATCTAATCATATCTTATATAATCTAATAATATCCAAGTATATCCCACAAAATCTAGAGATATTCTAATAGGATTTGATCCGATTCGCCCTGTAATGAGATGTCGCCTCTTTCTGGATTAATTGTTTCAGTTTGCGGGGACAATGTTAACAGGGTTAGGGCAATGACGTTTTAAAAATTGACACACATGCAGAAAATACTCAAATTGTTTTATACCTTAAGTCACAAACAATTTACTTTCTAGATCCTAACAGTAAGCGGCCCGCTAAAAGTTAGCTCCTTATGGCTATTATTATTTCCTTCTAATTCTTTCTAGTATCTTATTTGTTTATAAAAGTCGGGGTGTTACACTCTAGGGGTGTACATGGTCTGCATTGGTCTGGTTCTCTAAAAACTTAGTGATCGAACCATTTCAAATAGTTCTAGAAAATTGAGAATCAGAACCTAACCAATATATGCATGGAACCTAACCAGAACCAAACTGCAAGACCGGTCCGATTTTGCTTCGGTTCCGGTTCTATGCAATAAAAATTCAAACATGCACTTATTCACAAAATATGAACTCATAAAATTAAAGAAATAGGAAGATAATCTGCTGGAATAGGAAATGAAAAAAGAGAATAAAAGTTTTTCTAACAAATGAGATTTCATTTCTAAATAAATTAAGTTTAGCATGGAAAAGATTAACCTACCAAATTCAAATACATATTTAATTACACACACATATGAATTTCTATACTTATCTTAGTTTTAAACGGTCTGATTCGATTCTAATCACGTTCTTTAATTGATAACCAGTAGCTGAATTAAAATTAACAGTTCTTATTTATTTGGAATCATAAATTGACTGCAGAAATGTAGAATCAGACTAAATAGGACGGTTCAGTCTGGATAGGACTGATTTTACGATTCAGACGGTTTTTTTGAACACCTCTAAGAACTCTCTCTCTAATATAGGAACTGGGAGTGTTTAGAGAAAGAAAATAAATAAGGGGGGTGATTTTGCCACTCTTTTTTTTATTAATGCCACTCTCTTTTTTATTTGAATTAAATAATTTATTTTATAAGAAAAAAAGTGTGTTATTAACAAAAATGATAGTGATAAAATCAATTCTGAAGACAAAATGCTGAAAAGGTAAATGCTGAGAATTCCCGTGTCCACTTGATTTTGACTTTTTACGAACCATGAACTCGGGTCCACTTGTCAATCATTAACTCTTTTCAAAAGTTTGACTACTCGAAATCTGCACCAGATAGTTCCACAATTCAGTATCAAAATCTAGAATTTCGAATCAGTCAAATTAATCCACACCAAACACTCAATATTCTTCTCACAACAAAGAATTTACTATTATTACACCAGTACTTTTTACGGGGATGTAAAGTACTAGGGCAAATTTCACTTACCTCCCCTGAGGTTTCTAACAATTACAGATACCTCCCATCACATTTCTGAAAATTGCACTGACCTCCCCTGTCAGAGTTGTCGGGTAACTTTTGCTAACAGAAGTTGCACTTTTACTTTTTTACCCATTCACAAATTTTCTTACTACAATGTTATCTATTTGAATAAATAAATAACTTAAAAAACAAAAAACTAACCACCTTAATTAACATTTGACCAGTCACCTCTTCTCTATATGGAGTCTCAAAAAATAAAATTTTGAACACTTTTTATTTTCATTTATTCTTATTTAGTTTTTTACCAAATTCCTTAATCATTCTATATATGGAAAAGTATAAAATTGAATCAAAGGTAATAAAAGTTCCCTAACAAGTACTGTAACAACTAAATAAATCCAAAAAAATGTAAACATAGTTAAAAAGAAAACTTTTTTAGTAGTTTCTTTTGTCTTTATAGCAAAAATTAATTTGAGATGCCAAATGTTCTTTTTATTTTTTCCTTGGCTCAAAAAAGTAACATACAATCTTTTAAGGTGGGTTTTAAAAGAGTTATGTTTGGTTATTTTCAAAGACTTATTTATAATTATACAAGTTGAGAATACCAGCAAGTTTTTTTTCCCCTAACGCAAAGAAATAAAATTTCATTCATGCCAAACTAAACTTAATTTCACATAAATGCCAAAAATTTATACATGAGTTTATACATGTGTAGCCTGAAACCAAAAAAATAAATAAGTAGTTGATTATTATTCCAAAACCACCACCGTATCTTAGAACCACCCATTCACTTATTACAAATCTATGGACCTTAAAATTTTAAAAATTTAACTTTTTTTTTTGGCTTTTTTCTCATAGTTAGTGAACCTTTTTAAACTTTAATTCAATTATTTTTAATTTTTTAGTTTGTCTCAATGAGTAGAATAAAAAAATTAAAATACCATGTGCTTCGTCCAAAACCTAACCGTTGAAACGGGTCGTTTTACCCCGAGCGTAGGGCTAGACCGTTGTCAGCACAAATACCGGAAAGTCCGGGATCGTACCCACAGAGATAATTCCTTATAGCTTGCTAGGATTTTTAGGTGTACAGGTTTGCGGCGTTAAGACGGCCAACTTTTGGTTTTCCTTTGAAAGGCGGAAAATGCTCTTATGAAAATGACTAGAAAATGAGTTTTTACTAGATTAAGACAAGCGGCAAGGCGTTGGAATGACTAGCGCCCGGGATTTAAGCTATCCAAACTTTCTCAAGGAAACTCGGTTGAATCGCACGGCTTAGGCTATCAACCGGAAGATTTAGCGGTGAAAATAGTTAGACTTGAAGTGTGACATGGAAAATGAGTGAGTTCTTTCATTCTTTTGGCAAACACAAACCGAGACATCGCTCACGGAACCATGTGAGCGAGCACATGATCACCGGAGATTAACATCGACAAGTTTTGTTACATAAAGGCCGAACAATACTCATTTTCCTTATCAAACTTTAAGTCGAGAGTTGAGAAAGACAAGATAAACGTAAATCTCGGAGCATTAATCACCCCGAAGCCAAGCCTAATCAACTACTCACGCATATTTGGACGACTAGAAGAAGTGCTAAATTTAACCAACATTTTTAACCGAAGGAAACGGAAATAAACTTGAGATTAATAAAGATCCAAACCACACGATCAACTTTAATAAACGAGAAAATGAAGAACACAAAGAACTTACTTGAGTTAAATGGAAGTTACACTTGCAAAGGCTTAAGAGCTTTAATGGGGAAAAACCTAAGTACGTAATGGGCTAGATACAAAAGAGGGAGAGAGGTGGTCCTATATATACACAAGTGACTTTCTCTCTCCTCAAAAGCCAGGAAAAACCCCATAAAGTAGCCTATTAAAAGAAAGTTTCCATAAGTGGAAAGTCTGAAAAAGCAAAGAAAATATCTTCCCGGACAGAATGTTATCGATAACATTGAAATTGTTATCGATAACAATGCTAAAATGGCCACCCAATACAAAACGTTATCGATAACCTTGACCAAATGTTATCGCTCTCCTTGCCTCTGGACAAATTCTGGCCAAAGATAGCGCAAGGGTATCGATTACTTCACCAAAGTTATCGATAACAAAAAGGGTTTCTGGTAGCTGGGCAAACGGAAGGAGAATGTTATCGATAACATTTCTTGAGTAGTCGATAACTTCTTCTGCAGAAATCATGAACCAGCCTTCTGGACTGCCTTGAATTCCTCGTCACCTCTTAGACTTCAAGTAGCACCTCGTCTCATGGCTCTAAACTTGACGGGGGACTCTCTCCATGAGCCCTCGAGTGCCACTTCGACTTCGATGATCATCGTTGAGCGTTTGGTTCGCCTGGCGTGCTTTGGCTCATTCTAGCCAACTCGACCACCAAGGGACTCAAGGTGCTTTCATTCTTTTACTTCAAAGAACGTCCATTGTTAAAGTGCGTGCCGGCGGACCTTGAGGTCTTGGAAAGGTTCCGATGTAACCATTGGCGTACAAAACCGCCTTATTAGCACGAATGACCTGAAACACTCGACAGAACACCTTACGTGCAAACAGTTGAAATTAATGAACAAAAAGACATAGAACCGTCAATTTAGGAGGATTTAAGCACCCAAGCATTTGCAATCTTAGGTGCTTATCACCATGGACCATATTTTTCAAACTTTAAAAACCCCCCGAAATAATCAATATAAATTGGTTTATCTTGTTTATTTAATTTAATTTGTTTTAGATTATAATAATTTTCAAATTGGTCCATATTTTTCTACTTCTCAGATTCCTCTTATGTAGAGAAACCAAAAAAAGTAATAGTTTTCCTCCCAAAACTTAAAAAAGTTTAGAAAAGACAACATAAAAGACGTCACTTTTGGGTAGCCCAAAATGTTGAACATGTATTCTCTATTGTTGGTGTGTACATATATCGTCAACATGTGGTGTTTCGCTATATGTTTATTGCACTTTTCAAAATGTAAAAGACTAAAGACAAGAGATGAGGGCAAAATGGGAAATAAATCTCCACTTTTGGCTGACCTCACCAATTTCCGTCATCTTTAGTAACAGCTGACTAACGATTGGGGGTCTGTGCAGCCGACTACTAAACCAGAGGGGAGGTAAGTGCAATTTCTAAAACTTGAGGGGAGGTGTCTGTAATTGTTAAAAACCTCAAGGGAGGTAAGTGAAATTTGCCCAAAGTATTACTACCTCTGTCCACATTTTTTAGTTTTTTTTTTGGAATTCCAACTATATAATAAAACACGATCATTACATGTGTAATTTCCACATTCTTCTAGGGACGGAATCAGAATTTTACTATGGCAGTGGCAAAATGTATACGGAGTACTAAAAAAATAAAAAGATGCATTACAATATTAATAGTTATCGGCTCCACAAAAAATTAAAATAACATACTCCCTCTGTTCCAATTTGGGACTAGGGGGAGCTGCTATCCCTGCAGCGTACTGTTCCGGCTGAGGGGGCCTTGCTTCAGTCTTGCTTCGATGATCAAAAACGTTCACTTCGTAGAGTTTGTCGAGTTGAATAAGTATGCAAAACATCAGTTTGATCGGATATCATTAAGTACCAGATCGGAACACATATAACTTGCCAATAATTGATTCTAGTAGATTTGATCCAGTGTTTCGGATACATTCTTTTCAAGGCAAAAAGGTTTTGATTAGACACTTAATGATATCCGATCGAATTAATTTTTTACATATTTGTTTAACTTGACGATCATTGGAGCGAAACCGGAGCACGACCCCCTTAGCCATGACAACAGGTTGCAGGGACAGCAGCTCCCTCAACTCCCAATTTGTGAGTACTTTTGTTGGGAATTCAATTATTTTAGAAAGGCTAATTATTGCATTGACAAAAAATTTAGTTTCCAAATTTGCCCCTAATTATTGCATTGATAGCTTTTTGAAAGGTTAATTATTACATTGAAATCATTATTTAATGAGTATTTAAGTTTGGAGAAGAAATGGCAAAATGGGAAAACTTGAGCTTTTTTGGTGTTGACTTTTGAAAGTGGATATTCATTTTGGAACGTCTATACAAGGAAAGGTGGACCCTTAAATTGGAACGGAGAGAGTAATAAAAACTATAGTAAATTATGTTTGTCATTTGCACATTGAGTGTGAAAAAAAACTAATTTTAATTTTGGATATCGATAATGCCTATATGGCGATCAAAAAAAAAAATGCCTATATGGATTTCCCAAAATGATAACCGCACTTCCTTTTGAGAGTAACATTATAAATTTGGGAAGTGACATTATAATTAAATTTCTTTAATTTTTTAGGTTAAATTATTTTAGGGTTAGAATGTCGAGTTTTTTTTTCGTAATTACTCATCATCATTTATATTATTTCATTTTGACCCATTAAATTTAGTTTTGGAATACTTTTTTGAGGCTCCTTTCTTGAAAAAAATAAAAAATTTATTACTAGTTTATAATAAAAAAAGAAAAAAAAACATAACAGTGACGAGACTATATAAGTTAAGAATAAAAATATTTCACATATAATAATTATATTTTCTAAAATTCTTATTGTGAAGACCGTCGCCATTAAACCTCATTATTCCTTCCTCTTTAATACTACGTACTAATACTCCAGTAATCATTACGTTAAACTGTTTGTTAACAATACCCTTCGTTTCGGTTAATTCCTTCGATCCGTTTGAGGAAGTTGAAGGAAGTTTTCTTTTTGGCGGGTCCCATAAACTACTCCTAGGAGAAAGCGCGTGTATCTCCGCTCAATAAATTCCGCTGACCAGAACAACGGCCACGGATTGTTCAGCGCGAATCCCCACCGAAAAAAGTTCAAAATCCTGATTTCTAGCGGGATGCAGATCGATCGAGGTGGAGAGAGGAGGGTTTTTGAGTCTTCTGACATCTGACGTCTCAAGTGACGAATTTAGAGAAGCAAAACAAACAACTCCACAAGGAAGGAAGACCACCAGATTCCGGGCTGGATAACTTCAACCTCACCGGCGTATGTAGATATACAAAACACCCTCCCTCACCGATCACTTCCTTCACTTTGCATCTCTCTCTCTGGTCATCGTTCTCCTTCTTCAACCGGCATCTTTTCGGTGAGCTGGGACTGTACCATGGAGGCGGAACCACTTTCGCCACCGTACTCGGAAGAGAACAGGTTCTGGAAAGGGGCTTTCGCCGTGGTCGGAATCATGTCCACTCTCGTCATCTACGGCGTCTTACAGGTACAACCTCCGTTTATCATCTCACTCCCCCCTCCCCATTGCTTTGGAATCAAGAAAAAATTTGAAGCAATAACTTCTTGTTTTTGTGTGCTGACCTTAGCTAATCACTTTCAATTGCTTTTAGGTTGGAACTCTCAAAAAAGAAATCTAACATGGTATCGGAATTGGGTCTTAGGTGCCTCATCCGTCTCCGCCCAAGTCAATTTCCTCACCTTGTCAATTCATACCTCCACACTCTACCGGGCTGCAAGCGAGCTCCCTTGAGCCATCCAATTTATGCAATCTAGAGGCTACTCCACCTACAAACAATGGGTCTTATGGTGGAATCGCCCAAGAAATCGAACACCTTTTTTGTGTCATGACTTTGTCTCTATGAATCATAAAAAAAATGGAGAGAGAAATAAACATTCCCTGCCCCCTCTTTTTTCCCGAATAGGTTGTGTTTGGGTATGCCAATGGATATGCATTTTTACAGTTTTTTTCCCAATGTTTTCCTTTTTTACCTCTATGTCTAGAAGATAAAAAGTAATTTCCATCGGATCTCCTCTAATTAATGAAATATTCCTCTGATTAATGAAACACTGAAATCCTATAAAAGTGCCTAAATCCTAGGGTACCTTGTGAAAGTGCTTAAACCATAGGGTATCTTATGAAAGTGCCTAAACAGCTAAAACCCTAAAATAGAAAAGTGTACCCCGAAACCCCTATGAAAGTGTCTAAACCTAAACCCTAGGGCTCTAGAAAAACGTTTAAACCTAAATCCTAGGATACCCTAAACCCTAGAGTATCCTAAACCCTAAAATCCTAAAACCTTAGGGTGACATTTCCACTAATGATAAATGTATTTTTGTAAAAGTAGACTTAGAGGTAAAAATCTCTTTCCTGTATGTAGGTTCTGCATATTTATTACAGTTTGGTATATTGGTATGGTATTCTTTAGAGCATTTCCAACCGTCTCCCTCCATTGTCTACTTTGGAGAATTTATTTTATTCAAAAAGTAAGTGTACAAAATTTTTTTTGATCAGCAAAAGGAATTCCATATATCATTAAGAACCAGGAGAAGGTGACAGAGAAGATGTAACGCTCCCGAGTCCAACCTGATGGCCCTCTTGAAGATAAAATAGAAATAAGTGTAGAGAATTTCAGTATCCACATAAACTTAAATACACATTCTCCATTTTCATTTCTACGATTTTCCTTGAATTTGTTTTCCAATCCTATAAGTTTCAAACTTTAGTTAGACATGGTCAATATTGGTTCTCATTGGAAATATATTACGAAGATGTTGCCAATGTTGAATATTCTGTAAACATTAGATTTATGTGATAAAAGTTATACAGTACTAGATATGTTATAAAGACAAATCGAGAAGTGCAAAGGATATGGTTGATATTTATATTTAAAGTCAAAAGGCAATAAAGATAAAGTGGGAATTTTGAAATCTCCATTTTTGGAGAATCAAGTCTCCAAAAGTCTCATCGGTCTCCAAATTTGGAGAAGCAAATCCAAGTTTCTGCTTTGAAGAATCAAAATGGAACAAAGTTGGAGTGCATCCAGTCTCCATTTTAGAGAAATGGAGATGGGCTGGAGATGGCTCTTAGTATGCACATGGTTGAGAAAGTTCATTTCCTGCAGGAAAAGATCATGACAGTTCCGTATGGCAAAAAGAGAGAGTATTTCAAGTACTCATTATTTCTTGTCTTCTGCAATCGTCTTACAACATCAGCTGTATCCGCAGGCGCTCTACTGGTAACTATCAATTCGTTGTTAATTGACCAATTCTTGTAGCCACCACAATCTGTGTAATTTGGTTTAATGGAGATCTGACCTGTTTTGCTGGAAAAAAAAAAAAATCACTTTAATTGGTTGTAATCTATATTAAAGCATCTTGTTTATCAAAACCTTATTGGTCATCCAGGCAAGTAAGAAAGCATTGGACCCTGTTGCTCCTGTATATAAGTATTGTCTCGTTTCGGTATCAAACATAGTAACAACAACGTGCCAGTATGAGGTAAACTGCATTATGTTTCCGTGTCTTTTGTTGGTTGTGGCTGAAAAGGGCATAAAATTTGTGTTCTGTTCTTGTTAGGAGTTTTCTTATTTATTATCCAGTTAAAGATCGAAAAATAATGTGTGGTCTATGCATTAATCATTTTGGCTATGAATGTTTTCTCCAGGCGCTTAAATACGTAAGCTTTCCTGTTCAAACACTTGCAAAATGTGCCAAAATGATACCTGTCATGGTACGTTGATACCTATCACTTTATTGAATCCTTTCTAGATTTTGCATTCATGAATCACGATCGTTGCCTTTTTTAGTCTGCTGTAATATAATGGTTAGATCTTTCCTCAAAGGAATAGGTGAATCATAACTCCCCAAATTGTATAGAACGATAGTGAGCATGATCATTTCCCTTGCCCCATTCCAAAGTTCATCCGTTCTTTTTGTTCTTTTCTTCCCAAAAGCTATTTCTCTAACCATTAATAAACCTTGTCGAATTTTGGAAATTATGATTCTTGAAAACAGCATAAGGATTCTATTTTCTTGATCCTAAACCCTGTTTCCCTGGCCCAGCTGCATCATGTTCTTAGATTCATCCTTGTATAGCCTAATAGCCCCTTTCCTTCACTTCCCCATTTCCTGCAGGAGATGTTTCTCCTAGTGGCTGTACAATTCCACTATGCCTCTTTGGAGTAAAGAGTAGTTAGGGTGGTTTAAGTTAAATGAACTCAACAAACCATGACCCAATTTCTTGGTCCTGGCTTCCTGAATCCTCTTATCCTCTTCTTCAATCAGGTCTGTGATTTGTTTTAACTGTGCTATTATTTTTGTGCATCATGTGTGGTGTTGTCCTTCATAAACAGATCAATCGCATTGTTGTCGTTTATAAATTTGTGATCCTAAACTTTTAATTACACTCATGTTACCTGTAATAAAAACTCTAAGAGCTGAAGTTTGTATGCTTTCTTTTTATGTTACTGGCAGATTTGGAGCACAGTGATTATGCAGAAGGTGTACAAGGCCAACGACTATTTCCTGGCTTTTCTAGTGATGATCGGTTGTGCATTATTCATTCTATACCCGGTAAATGCTTCTGTTTCAAAGATCTCAATCTGTAGGTTTTAGTTTTTGTAGGCTTGTTTCTGATGTGAATTTTTGTAAGTGAAACATACAAATGTGTGGATAATAGAAAGCTGCAATATATTGGAGAAAGAGAAATAATGGTGCCTACTGATGACACTCATTAAGAAATTCTTATATATCTTGTTTATGAATCTTAGATTAGAGAAATGGGTCCACGTTGATGCTGCTTTCAGGCGTTGTTTATATACCTAACCTGTATTGGTTTGTGTAGAATCTTTTGCATGAGGTGAATAGTTTCCGTTTTGCATTCCTTTGTAGGCAACAGGGGATAACAGCCCATATAATAGAGGGAGGGAAAGCACAGTTTGGGGTGTTTCCTTGATGATTGGTTATCTTGGGTATTGTTTTCGAAACTAATTCCTGACATTGTTTCAGTTTACAAACTTTGTACATGTTTCATTGCCTCTTGCCATCATTTGTTGTTTCTAATTCTTGGTTTTGGCCCAACAGGTTTTTAAATACTTGAAATATGTTATGTAAATTGGCGCGGTTGAGTGAGTCCCTATACTACGGGCTCAAGATTTGAGTTGATTATCTTTGCAGTGGAATGTTTCTTTTGTTAGCGACGTCCCATGTCTATGTTCAGGTTTTTAGAGGGGTTTTGTAAGTGAATTCAATGGGTTCATTTGAACCCACTGGAGACCATGCAGAGCTGGCCCTGCCAGAAAGTATAGTGTTTTCTCTACTGTCCCCATTTTCTACTTGCTTGCTATGAGTGCTGTAACTTTTATACTTCATTTTGACAATTTTTTTCCCCACACATTCAACAAATAGACTGATGGGCATGTGAGCTAGTAGTGATAATTCTTTTTCTTTCGATTAGCTTTGTCAATGTTTGCTTCCAATTGATGTAAATATATTTTGTAAGAGCATATGCTTATGCAAATTTTACATGCATTTCAGGTTTGATGGTTTTACAAGCACGTTCCAGGACAAACTATTTAGAGGCTATGAGATGGAGATACACAATCAGATATTCTACACGACATTGTGTTCTTGTATACTCAGCTTGACTGGTCGGTTCGCTTGTCTTATATCTTGATATGTTTGTCTCATTAGGGATATCTTAACTGAGGGTCTGTTTAACTACACGTTACTCACTGGTATTTAGGCGCATACGGAACCACTTAATTCAATTGGCTTTGTTGAGCCACAATAACACCTTCATGTTGGTAGATACCATCAGTAGCCTTAAACAAGTAAGAAATATTCTCTGCATTCCATATCCTCAAGTATAAAGTCCTCTAAATATGAAGTACATTTGTAAATCATGCAGCCAACGTCTCAACTTTCAAAGAGTTCAGGTCTAACTTCAGTCACATAGGACGTGGAGTTAAATTTACAGAACTCTCACGGGGTCATATCAATCCTGCAAGCCTATAAAATATTCGTACCTTGCTTTAACTTGTCAATTTGGACAAATTCCTCATGAATGGAATTCAATCAATCCATGCAGAGGTAACTGTACTATAGGTAGTAGTCCAGCTTCAGGAATTCTAGCCAATGTGGGACTTGTTCTTTCCTGAGATTCTACCTGCGATGGACTCCCAGACTCAATGGCATTCTGCAATGTGTTATCCTGCCATAGAAGCATATAACAAACACCGAATATGTAATGCCTCTATCCCATTGCAATTTATCTTCTTATGATGTCCTTGGAGGCAAGTCTCATAGACGCCATTGAATCCTTTTATTCGGGAAGAAGTTGATATTCATCACTAAGGTTGCAAGTTACAGGATGAAGCCCTGGTTTGTTGTTCCTAAGATGATCTAACGTCAAAAGTCCAGAAAAAAATAATCTGTGTTTTTAACCATTAGATCAGTAAATTTAGCACATACGTTCATACAAATGCATATCAGGTTGTAGCCTGTGCCAGCGGAACCTCTTTGCTGAGTGGGTAGTTAATATGTAGTTCTTGCTAGAGTTCCGCTCTTCATTTCCTAGATCTGAGTATCTGCCATATTTTGCCTAATTTCTTGGATTCCGTTCTCTAGGCAAATGATTAATTCTTATTTGCATTTTTGTTATTTCAGGTCTAATACTACAAGGAGATCTCCTTATGGCGATAGATTTTGTTGGACGTCATAGTGATTGTTTCTTTGATGTTGCATTACTATCCACTGTAAGCTATTTTTTCCTTTCTTTTTGCTTCGCTTGTTTCATACTCCTTATTTGTAACACTTCTCATAGTTCTTAATCACTAATGGTTATTGTCATTGAAAATATTGCTATTATGTTCGTACGCCCAAAGATGAAGCATAATTCTATCCCTAGCACGCACAAACAATCCTCTGGCCTTACTTTTTCTTCTTGTTTATTAATTAGCAAACTCTAGGTCCTTACCATTCTTTTCTGCAGGTAGCAACTGCTAGTCAATTCTTCATTTCCTACACAATTCGGACATTCGGTGCACTCACATTTGCCACCGTAATGACCACACGGCAGGTGAAAGGATAAGTTCTCAGAACTACATATATATGTGCATGCCCGCAGCTGTATCTTTATTTTCTATGCGCTTCTGATTTATGTCTAACATGGAAATTTCTTGTTTTGGTGAAGTTAGTGAGCATTCTGCTATCATGCATGTGGTTCGTCCATCCCCTCAGCTGGGAACAAGGCATAGGCGCTGTAAGCCTTTCAGCCTTAGTCATCTCTTATCTATAACTAGATTCAGCCGTAGCCCTGTTTTACTGAGGGTTATTTCATCGACCAGGCTATTGTTTTTGGTTCCCTTTATGCGAAAAGCTTCTTGAAAAACACACGTCAGAAACCTTCACAACCGAAGCAATCGGAAGATGGGGAATCTATTCCCCTGAAGGGGAACCCTTGAGATGGGGAAATTGTGCTGGCTTGTTGGTACTTTTGACTCGTAAGCCACAAGCAGCTCTATCTGCCACAGGGAGGTAGCACAAGAGAAGCTGAGACAGGTATGATGGAAACAGTTTTGCCAGACTCTAAACCGAATAGCCATTTTTCTTTTTTTGGAGTTAAAAGCATATATAGTGACTCCCTCCCCTACCATTTTTCCTGAGGGATGTCAATCTACAAAAGATTTACGTTGCTTGTTTTCGTTCTGTTTCGTTTTGATTTAGAATCAAGTTATTTTATTCCACAGAATTGAAGAACTGTATAACCACAAAACTGGAGTAAATTGTTTCGCAAGCTTGACAAAAGAGATTAAGGACTGATTGTTCACGGCATTGTCTGATTGATTAGTTCTCTCATTCTTTCTTTTTTTCTTTTTTCTGGGTGAATGACTGAGATGCATATAGTGTACTCAAGCATGGATGTGCCTCTAAACACTAAAAAAATAACAGTAGCTGCTCGGATTCGGCCAAATTTTTTTCAAAGAACCTAATGAAACCTGGAAAACTTGGTTGAAGATTAACTTGTTATGTCAGTTGTTGTGCTCGTTAAAAGTATGCAAGAAAAGAAATGTGCCTCCTAAAATTCTTCTGCGTAAAATTCTTCCACTTCGTTGTGATGCATGGAAGGGATTCCGCAAATGTACCATCTAATAAGGATTGAGGTGAAAGAATAGAGTGTGATTCAGATATAAATGTGTTTAGATACATTCGCTTGATGCGTGTGGGCCTCACATCATGCTCGTCGATCCACACACAGCGGTTAGATGGCTACAAACATGTTTTTGTTTGAAAGTACATTCAAAATAATATTAGAAGAACACAAAATCGAATACAACCTACACCTACAAATCAATTTTGAGATAACTAAAATAGTAGGAGTATCCATTATAAACTAAAATAGTCGGAGTATCCATTATAAATTTTGCTACGTAATCTATCATATCATGATTATTTATAATGATCAACTCCTTCTATGGTTGGTCCTATCATTCAATCAGGCTGTTGTTCGCTAATGTATCAATATCATAGCCATTGTTTCAACGCTACAAAAAGAGAGAAAGATACTTCTTTGTCCCAATTTATTTGTCTTTTTTTGGAGTTTACGCTACTTTTCAATTGATTATCTTTTATAATCTATAATCTTTTTTGTAATTTTGAGAATATTGTTTAAAAAAAATTCATTGAAATCTATCAAATAAGATCCATATTACATAAAAAAAATACTAGCTACAAATTTTTTATTCAATTAGGATACAACAACGTGAGACTAAAAAATGGGCACGGGGGAGTAGCTAACAAGGGCATGTTTATCAGCCACATGTTTATACTTTCCATTATGAGGTTTCTTGTATTTTCTGTTTTCGGGGATGCAGTCTGTCAAAACTCATTTTGAAAAATGAATTGAAGAATACAGAATTCAAAATCATCTCCAGCAGGAGTATAATGGATGCATTTAATGGGCTGAAAGTCTAGGCTCGCCGCACATATCTACCGCACGCGTGTGGAGTCCACTCCGAAGCCCATAAAAATACAAAAAAAATACTCATAAATTTAGAATAATTTTTTATGGAGTCCTGTGAAAAATCAACACCAACTGCTATCGGTGAATATTTTTTCTAAATTCGTAAGGTGAAACTCACTAGTTGCTCCGCTCCAACAGATTAGAAGGCCGCCACCAGTAATGTTGGCCGCAAAAGGCAAAGTGGTCTCCCGGTAGAGGGATGGATCTATATATAGAGTATGGCCTCAACAGCTAGGATAACGTTGAAGTAACCGATCAATTAAATCGAGCTAGGCAGGTAGCAAGCAGCTACATTGATTGCATCCATTATTAAGGCCTAAGCGAGAGATGTTTCTGACCGTTGATTAACCAGACAAGAATTTTCACAACAATGAAAATTATCCTAGCTGTTGAGTTGGGTGGGTCCACGGCCTTTTACGGATGAAGAACCAAAGTGTTATTATTCTGGACTAAAGTGTTATTATTCGGGGTAATTTATGGATCTCAATTCTGGGTACTAGCATTTCCCATCTTCAAGTGCCAAGAAAGATATAGGCCAATATAATGCTATCTGGGACCGGGGCTTTGGAGCATGCACAGCCGGCAATCCAACTATATAAGGGCCCGTTTGAATGCGGGATTAGGTTTGGAGGTATTATGTAAGAAGAGAGAATTAGATAGTAGAAGGTATTGGTTAATAAAAAAATGACCTACGTTGATGTGATGTTTATGGAGGAAATATTAAATAGTACTTGGTTTGGATGGAAGATTAATTTGGGATATCTGAAAGGGGAATTGATGTAAAAAGTTGTTAAATGACTTTTTTGCCCTTATGCAGTGTTTTTTTTATTATAAAATTTGTTAGTTTCAATATAATTAGAATAAATGTGTAGCAAAAAAAAAAATTAAGTGTTCCAAATTTCAATCCGTTTGAATGGGTGAAAAGATTTTATTTTTCTGATCATTTAATTCTAAAAGGTCATAATTAAATTTTGACTATGAGCTCTTGTTGATAGCCCTAAAAAGGTCATAGAACCAAATATTTTTTAGGGCTAACTAACGAGAGCTCTGGAACCAAAAATTAATTATGACCCTCTAAGATAAAATGATAAGAGAAATAGGATCTTCGTACCGGTTCAAACGGATTGGAAATTGAAGCACTTAATTTTTTAATCATATTTTTTAATATATAAACTGCAGGTTGAAAAATTAAGTGTTCTAAACTTCAATCCGTTTGAACAGGTGGAAAGATTTTAATTTTTAATCATTTTATCCTAAATGGTTATAATTAAATTTTGACTCTAGGGCTCTCGTTAGTTAGTCCTAAGAGATATTTGGTTCTACGACTCTCTTAGGGTTAATCAACGAGAGCCCTATAGTCAAAATTTTATTATGACCCTTTAGAATTAAATCATCAGAAAAATATAATCTTTCCATCCATTCAAACGGATTGAAATTTGGAACACTTAATTTTTTTTGCTTTTGCTCAAGAAATGGGTACCTGGGGTTGGGGGAAGGGGGATTAGGAGGGGTACAATCGCCCGAAATGGAGGGGGTTTAGGGGAGATTCCACAATAACAAGTCAAGCTCTACCCATGGCTAACACCCCCTTGGGGGGTTTTAGGAGGTGTAGTGGAAGAGGGCCGAAAGAGAATACCCCCTCCAATTAACTTGCCAAACGGGGTCTTGGAGTGGGGCTCAGGTACTAAGAGGGGGTATATCACAACACCCCATCCAAACAAGCACAAACTGTTCTGGTAGTAACTTTTTTCACATTTGTTAATTTTGCGTAAAATTTTTATGACTTGTTGATTCGACTTCAAAAGTAATTTTTATTTTTATTTTTATTTTTATGCAAATATTTTAAAAAATAGCCACTTTTAGTTTGGCGAAAAATTAACGGGGAAAAAAAATTGAATAAGAAAAAAATACACTTTTAGAAGAAGTGCAAAAAAGTTGGCCGAATAGGAAATTACTTCAGCCATTTAATGCACAATGCACAAGAAGCCAACATTTCCCCCCCTTTTTTTTTCATGCATTAAGGCTCCGTTTGTTTGGGCGTAAAATGATTTTCAGTAAATATTTTACCTATTTTTTGGTTGGTTGTATAAAAAATGTGAAAAATATTTTACAAGTAAAGCATTTTTTATTAATTGGATGAAAATGACTTATTCTTAAATCTTCTGTAAGTTATTTTCCGAAATGAACCTGTAGCTTTTTATTGCGATTTTCACTGCTCAGTTTTTCCAATAGTTAATCCTGATCCACGTTCAATTCCAATATTCTCAAATCTTTCTACCATTTAAGCCCCCTCCCCATCCCAAAACCCAACAAATACAAATCTTTCCTTCCCTCCTCACGTGATTACGAGGACTGGTCTTATTAATTTTAATTATAAATACTACAAGAGCTCTGCTATTCGCAGGAAAAAGTTGCAGGGATCTACGCAAGGAAAAATGCGTTTGGGCTCATTCTAGATTTTACAAAAATCTAGAAAAATATCCACAAATTTTTTAATATTATTTTATGGGGCCCTGTAAAAAATCAGCTCCAACGGATATCGGTAAATATTACTTTTGGATTCATATGGGCGAACTGAACAGTTTCGTCCCTACGAATCCAAAAGTAATACTTACCGATATCCGTTGGAGCTGATTTTTTATAGGGCCTCATAAAATAATATTCAAAAATTTATGAATATTTTTCTAGATTTTTGTGGGACCTAGAATGAACCCAAGCGTATTTTTCCTTGCGTAGTTCCCTGCAAATCGTCCTTGCTATTAGAATTTCCGATACTGATACTGCAATAAACTCATTAAGCCCTTCCTCCATTCCATTCTACAGTAACTATCTCGAAAGCCATGACTCTCGGTGTCATCCAACTTGCCACCTTCTTTCTCTCCACCTTCCTGATCATAGCCCTCCACCACCACTTCAAAAAAACCAAACCACCACTCCATCACCACCACCCACCAACCCCTTTCTCCCTCCCCATCGTTGGCCACCTCCACCTCCTCTCCCCCCTCATCCACCGCTCTTTCCACCGCCTCTCCTCCCTCCACGGCCCCTTCATCCGCCTCCGCATCGGCTCCGTCCCCTGCGTCGTTGTCTCCACTCCCGAATACGCAAGAGAATTCCTCAAAACAAACGAGCTCAACTTCTCCACCCGCCATGACTCCACCGCCATCAACCGCCTCACTTACAACTCCTCCTTCGCCTTCGCCCCGCACGGCCCTTACTGGAAGTTCATCAAGAAACTAGCCAGCCACAAGCTCTTGGCCAATCGCAATCTAAATCAATTTCTCCCCATTCGAAACAGAGAGTTGCTCTGTTTCCTTCAAACCCTAACGAAAAAGGCCAAGGCTTGTGAAGCTGTGAACGTAACCGAAGAGCTATTAAAGCTTACAAACAATGTTATCTCACAAATAATGTTGGGCATTAGGTCCTCGGGTACCAAAGGCGAGGCCGACGAAGCCCGGACTCTGGTTCGGGAGGTGTCGAGGATTTTCGGGGAGTTCAATTTGTCGGATTTTATCTGGTTTTTGAAGAGGTGGGATTTGCAGGGGATTGGGAAACGGTGCGAGCATATATACGCAAGGTACGATGCTTTGCTGGAGAAGATTATTACGGACAGGGAAGAAATGAGGAAGGAGATTAATGGAGATGGCAAGAGTAGTGCGAAAGATTTTCTTGACATACTGGTTGATGCTTTAGAAAATGAAGATTCGGAGATCAAGTTGACTAGAGATCACGTTAAGGCCTTGATTCTGGTTAGTACTCTTGCTATATATCGTAGACATTACTTAGGTGGAGTTCCAGATCAACAATAAAAAGCAATTTTAGAAAAAGAAAGTTTTTCAAGTTTAAAAATCATGTGTTTACGAAAATATTTTTTTTACTAATATGAATCTTGTTTGATAGATCTCATCGAGATCTTTTAAACGGTGCAAAAAAAATTAAAAAATTATTTTTCATTTTCATTATATTTGAGTTTGAAAAACCTTCTTTTTGTAAAAATTCTTTTTACTGCGCGGAACACCCCCTTAATATTCCGAGAGCACCGACCCTCCAGAACCAGACCCCACATAAATTTGTTTTGTTGGTCTGAAGTAGTTCGGAGCACTACGATAATTCTATTCTATTATGCAGTACTTTCTCGAGCAGTTGACTATAGAGTTGTACTACTATTCCTAATTTGAGTATTGATACTTTCTCAAAAGAAAATCTACACTTTCCGACTGGGGAATCTCGATCGGAATCCCGACGTCTGGCCGGGTACACTTCAGCCACCGGACGGCCGATCCAAGTCGTTCAAAAATTTTATAAAAAAAAAACCGAATCGGCCGAAGCGAGAATAAACGGCATCCGACGTGTGTAAGTGGCCAATCCAAACACTCAATTTTTGGTCGATCCAAACACAAAAATGAATTTATTGGATTGGTCATTTACACATGTCGGATGCCATTTATTCCCGCTTAGACCCACTCGGTTTTCTTTAAAAAAAATTTTGAACGAATCGGATCAGCAGTCCGGCGGCCAGAATGTGCCTGGCGAGGCTTCGAGATTCCTTTGTCGGGAAGTGTAGACTTTCTGCTTTCTCAATTCTACTCCCTCCGTTCCAAAATGAGAGTCCGTTATTCCATTTTGGGATGTTCCAAAATGATTGTCCCATTCCAAAAATAGAAGTGGAAATTTGATAAAATTCCAAAAGTGTCCCCATTATTTGAATACAAATTGTGGAAAATAGGTACTAAAATATAGGAGGGGTAATGATGGAAAGTAGGTGTAATGATTAGATGTCCCCTAAAAAAGTTGGAATTCCAAAGAGGGACTCTCATTTTGGAACGGAGGAAATATTACGCAGTACTTTCTCGAGCAGTTGACTATAGAATAGTACTGGTGAGTAATGATAAATTGCAGAAAGTCTGCCCACACAGCAGATCTGTGAACAGATTGTGTACAGATTTTGTTGTGGGGCCCACTAAGGGTCCCACACAAATCATCCGAGCCGTTCATTAAATGTAAAACATTTTTTTAAGGGTCTCTGTAAAAAATAAGTTCAATCCGATACCTATAGGTATTCGATCCAACCATATAACTTTTCATTATCCAGAAATCTAAATAAAAAGTTAGATGGTTGGATGAAGCACCTATAAGTATTGGATTGAGCTTATTTTTTACAGGGGCCCTTGAAAAAATGTTTTACATTTAATAAACGGCTTGGATGATTTGTGTGAGACCCGTGGTGGGCCCCACAAAAAAATCTGTGCACAATCTGTGCACATTTTTCTGTGTGTATAGAACTGTTCGATAAATTGACCATTGAATTGTATACAAGAGCAGTTGACGATAGAATTCTACTCTCTCCGTCCCTTTTTAAGTGTTCTGTTTCGTAACTCCAACTTATTAAAAAGATATCATCATTATACCTTTCACATCAAATTTTTCCTCCACTTTCCCCACTTACCCATCATCATTACACTTTTACTCACTTACTTTTCAAAATGGAATCTACTTTTAGGGATCAAATTGACAATTCACCTACTTTTATCCACTAATTTTACAAAATGGACACTTATTAAGAGACAGTCCAAAATGGAATACCGAATTATAAATAAGGGACGGAGGGAGTACTGCTATTCCTAACTGGAGTATTGATAAAGGTGCTAACAACCGCACGATGGCACCCCTTAAAGCGTTAAATCAAGGAAATTGAATTTTACACCTTTTCTTTTTTTGACATCTACACTTTTTTTTAAAAAAATTTTTTAGCAAAAAAATTACATACATTTTCAACACTAAAATTTAAAAAAAGAAGATAAATATCACAAAAAAGGAAAGTAGAATTCAATTTCCTA
This sequence comes from Rhododendron mucronatum var. ripense, assembly GCA_019656295.1. Lineage (NCBI taxonomy): Eukaryota > Viridiplantae > Streptophyta > Magnoliopsida > Ericales > Ericaceae > Rhododendron > Rhododendron mucronatum. The sequence continues at coordinate 628,462 of BPLT01000178.1, forward strand.
AATCAACTGTCAATCAAGCCTGTTTTTTTTTTTTTTATCCGAAATCAAGCCTGTTTTTGAATTGAATATCCGACCGAATGTCAGAAGGTAAAGAAGATATATTACAAAACTGCCAATAACCCCTCCAACTTTTTTAACATTACATAAGTCTACTCTTTTTTTGATAGGCATAAGTCTACTCTTATCGCACAACTTTATCGCATTGTTACGTGGAGCCTACTTCGGGACTCACAAGAATACAAAAAAAATATCCATAAATTTTACAACAAATCAATTTTTTTCCTCTTTTCACACCACCCATTTGAGAAGGATGATGCTATGGTATCCCCGGTTATTTTGGGGACACCGTAATTTTTGGCATTACTTCACCATTATGAGCATGACTAAAATCCATTACAAACATAACAAAACTCAAACAAAGTATAACCAAAGAATATCCAAAAAAACCAACCAAGGCATAACGAAATCCATCCAAGGCCTTGTTATGGTTGTAATAAGTTTTGGTTATACTTATAATAATTTTGTTATGCCAAAAATTATGGTGTCCCTAAAATGACCGAAGACACTGAAGTCATTCCCATTAGAGAAATATCAGTATTTTGGAAAATATCCACCTTCACCACCCATTTTCCCCTCTTCTTGCAACCACCAGCGCCACCTATAGTCCATGCAGTATTGCCCCCCTTACGACCCGTTTGGATGAAGGATTTGTTTTAGGTGAATATAAAATGAGGGTGGATTTGAAGGTGGATATGTAATGAGGGGTGATATTTTAAGAATGGTGGCCTCACTTCTTAAAAATGATGGATTTGTAATGAGGTGTTTGGATGATTTTTTGAGAATGAGGATATAGAAGGTGGATATGATGGGATTAGATGTTGAATGATTAAATTGCCCCCTTAGATTTTTAAATTATCAAAATTCGTTTACTTAATTATAATCAAAGTAAATACATATTTATCATTAATTATGGGATAAAATAAATTCATTTTATTTTACAAATGTTTAAACCATATTATTTATTAGAAAAAATATTATTTCCCGAATTTTTTTTAAAAGTGAAAAGTGATTTTTTTTATTATAAAAAAACTTATAATTCCCATACCCAGTTATGGGTATGGCTAAAAATACAATGGGCTCACATAAACCTCATGGGCCCATCATATATATCCGAGTTATACACAATCCCCGTTTTTATCGTTTCCTCCAAAAAAAAAAAAAAAAAAAAACAATTCCAGAGGTACAACTCCTCTTTCGACGCTGACGTGAACGACACAATCCCATTCCTCTGCGAGGTACGTCTCTCTCTCTTTCCCTGTTTTTTTCTTCTTCTTCGTCGTCGTAAAACACTGTGTGGGGGTGAGGGTGGATTTGGAAGGGTAAAAGAGTCCCAAATCTCCCGGATTTGCTAATGACAGGGGTGAGGCTCCGCTTGGCAAATCCACCCAAAACACTGTTGGAGGTGGATTTGTAGTCCCAACAGCGGAAATTTTAATCGCAAAGAAGATTTGCAGGGAACCACAGAAGGAAAAATGCGTTTGGGCCCATTCTGGATCCCACAAAAATCTAAAAAAAATATCCATAAATTTTTGAATATTATTTTATGGGGCCTAGTAAAAAATCAGTTTCAACGGATATTGATAAGTATTATTTTTGGATTCGTATGGGCGAAACTGCTCAGTTCACCCATATGAATCCAAAAGTAATATTTACCGATGTCTATTGGAGCTGATTTTTTACAGGGCACCATAAAATAATATTCAAAAATTTATGGATATTTTTCTAGATTTTTATGGGACCCGGAATGGTCCCAAACGCATTTTTGCTTGCGTGATTCCTTGCAAATTTTCCTTGCGAATAGCAGGGCTCGTCCCAACAGCGTTTTAATCCACCCTCCCAAAAATGCAACCAAAGACCGGATATGGGTAGAACCAGGAGATGAAATCCGGGCGGCTCCAAATCCAGCATCCAAACAGGGCGTTATAGTAGGAGGGCGTAGCGAAATAGAAAATGACAGGTTTATTATTACCAAAAAAAAGGGTTGAAATAGTTGTTGCCTGTTGGTGTAAAAAGAAAAATTAATACAAATTTATCCTTCAAAGTTAGAGAATAGAAAACGGGGTATGGACCGTGCACACCAAGCACATGCAACACCCACCCCGACCGTTTCCCTAAGTCAGAGAGGTGTAAAGGCGTGCTAGTCGTTATATATATGTCGGTCTTGGGTAGGATGGGCGGAGAGAGGTGTAGGTAGAGGTCGGGATTGAGGAGAAGGAAAAAATTAGGAAAAAATAAAATTGACGAGCTCTTTGATTTTCTAAGTCATGAGGGAAAAAGATTGGCGGACCTACAGGATTTTCCATTTCCGTGAGGAGAAGGTGGGGATGAGGGCAAGTTTGAGAAAGGAGTACTATTAATGGATGTAAGAGAAAGGGTAAGTTTTACTGACCTCCTTTGATGTTTCTTACAAATGCAAAAACGTCCACTGAGATTTCTGAAATGTCACTGTCTTCTCTTACTTTACGTGACAATGTCATCGTTTTCCCCTTCTGTTAGGTGAGCATTTTAAACGAAGCTCTAAAATACAAAAATAGAGAATGGATGTGACATATTAAGAGAAGATTTTGTAATTTATTCATTATTTTTTCACTTTATGAGAGAATATTGGAGGAACTCATACTAGTTTTTAGAGATTTGGTCTCTAAATTTACTTTTGGGTCTCCAAAAATAGAGACCCTACTCCCATTTTGAAGACCAAATCTCTAAAAAGTACCATAGGTCCCTCCAAGATTCTCTCATAAAGTGCAAAAAGTGAAAATAAATTATAAAATCTTTCCTTAATATATTACATCCATTCTCTATTTTTGTGTTTTAGATATTGGTTTGAGATGCTCTTAAGTTATCCAACTGGAAACTGTGATGTCACCACTGTTTCCAACTTTTATGCCCACAATCTATACCATTGCATAAATACAAATTTGCTTTCAACAGAAACTTCATTGATCCCCCTTCTGGGTTTGCCTTCTAAAATGCTTACAGAAGAAGAAGACCATTCAATCATCCTAATTCCCAATTTCAACAAAGTTACAAAAAAGTGAACATAAATTTTCTCAGAAATTAAACCAAGTGTGTGAAAAGTAACTAAGACTATAATGCCAAAATTGTTTTTGTGGGTGCTAAAATAGTTTTGGCATTATCACTACGTACCTAAAAATAAAAATTCTTAATTTTATAGGTTACAATGTTAAAGAAGGCGGTGAGGAGTAGGAGGTACTAGAAGGTGAGTCTTAGGACGTACGTATATCCATTTCAAAACCAATTGGCAATGAGTAGGGAGGTTCCAGATATTATTAAGTGATCACCCATTCCACTCCCAAGCAATGTGGGATTTATTTCCTTAACATTCCCCCTCACGTGCAGCCGCATTTGAGGTCTGTCACGTGTGGCCACTTTTGGGTCCTATCATTGTGTGGGGTGGAACAGACCCCGCTCTGATACCATGTAAAAACTTTATATCCATCTCAAAACTAATTGGCAATGAGTGGAGAGGTCCCAGATGTTATTAAGTGATCACCCATTGCACTCCCAAGCAATGTGTGATTTATTTCCTTAACAAGTTAGTGTAAGTTTGAAATCTTGGATGGGTAGACAGCGAACATCAATCCTAATAATTCAGGTGTTGAAATCTTCTTAAAGTTGGTGTGGGGGTTGTTGTAAGATACTTCGTGTGGTTTTAGAAGCAACCAAAAAATAGCTTTCTGACCAAAAGCAAGACGGTAGATTAATCCTAATAATTCAGGTGGCAGCAGCCAGCAGGCCAGGATGAGCAATAAACTAAACTTGATACTTCGTAAATTTTTTGGGGCCATGTGGCAAGATAGAAATTTTTTGTAAATCTTTTTGGCTTGGGGTAAATGACATGCGTACTTTTAATCGGATCGAAAAAAAAAATAGCATAGGCGTGCGTAAAATGTCCGAACAATCTTGACCATTAAAAAAAAAAGCACGACGGTGGCCGGATTATTTACCTAACATAGTACCATTTCTTCCAAACTTGTTACCCGGCCCCTAGCTACTCTTTGACTTCTTGCATTTTGGTTAATTAACAACATTGTCAGGTTCATTCTCCTTGGTAAGGAGTTAGTTTCAGGACCATATGTACTTACGTTTTAAACTCTTTGCCTAGCTTATATTATGTCCATGGTCATTTTTGTGACCCTTTTTTGTTTCGTTATTTGAAAATGAAATTTCTTTCGATCATCTCTTCCAGGATTTCTTCACGGCAGCCACGGATACATCAGCCATCGCACTCGAATGGGCATTGTCAGAGCTCATCAACAATCCAAAAGTTCTAAAGAAAGCGCAAGAAGAGATGGATAACGTCGTGGGGAAACATCGGTTAGTAGCCGAATCGGACGTTCTGAATCTTCCTTACATCCAATCTATCGTAAAGGAAACTTTTCGGCTTCACCCTCCAATCCCCTTGCTCACAAGAAGCTCGGTACAAGACTGCGTAATCGATGGATACAACATCCCTGCTCACACCATGCTATTTGTGAACATTTGGTCTATTGGAAGAAACCCCAAGTACTGGGAAAACCCGTTGAACTTCTGGCCCGAGCGGTTCTTGCGTGCCGGAAAGGATGATCCAGCTGGGGGATTAATAGATGTCAAGGGGCAGCACTTCCAGTTACTGCCTTTCGGCACTGGGCGAAGAGGTTGCCCTGGGATGTCCCTGGCCATGCAACAACTGCCTACGGTGCTCGCGGCAATGATGCAGTGTTTCGAGTGGAAAGTGGCGGCAGATCCGAAGGGAGAGAATATCAATGGTACTGATGGAGTTGTTGACATGACTGAACGGCCGGGGTTGACGGTGCCGAGGGCCCATGATCTTGTGTGCATGCCAGTAGCACGTCTGGATCTACTTGACAGCCTTCTTGATCCGTAGTTTGCCCTACACACAAGTTGGCCATATGTAGATCCAAAGGCATATAATTAAGCTTTTCTATTATGAACTCTGCTATGTTCTTGGAATATACCGTACATAGGAGAATATTTTGGGTGCCAATAAGGTACCACCCATGTGGTACCCTTCGGTGATCCAGACAGTCCAAACGTGTTTTGGACGGTTCGGATTTTAGCGAGAGAAAAATAAGACAGAGAGTGGTGGGGTGAAGGGAGAGAGAATTTTGGACCATTAAGATCGCCGATAGGTAACGCCATTTGATAACCACTTGGCACCCAAAAACTTATGGTACAAAGAGGCATTTTGGCCCATGGCTGGCATATATCTTAGGAATTTGATTTTCGGGCTCCAATTTTTACTGATAACGCTCCACTTTTAAGGTGAAGTTACTAGTAACTTTATGAACAAAGTGGAGCACCATCAATAAAAAGTTGAGCGCGAAAATCAAAATTTTATATGTTAATATATTTGTTTGTAAGAATAATATAAATAAAAGATTTTAGAGTTTTTCATTGTGATGTTTGGATGCCGTAAGCTATAGAGGGAAAATCATGTGAAACAGAGACATAAGTAATTAATCTTTTCTCTTTTATCATCCTTTCAGAACAAATCTCACGGTTTTTTGTGAGAAACGGAATTAGCATATTAAACAGGTAGCAGTCTTTCTTTATTTCTTACCCTTTTTGCACTCCAAGCAGTTTCCTCCTTGTCCCCTTACTTCATCTTTTGTAAGTTGAGGAAATAAAGAAAGAGGATGGAAAATAACAGAACAGAAAATAAAATAATAATAATAATAATTATTATTATTATTTACTTTTCTCACACTTTCAATATTCTTAACTATTTTCTCGTCTTCTCCCTTCTTTTCGACAAGTTCCAAACAAAACGGTCATTTCTGTTCAATCCACTGCGCTAAACGGGGGAAGATTGATTTTAAGATGAAATCTTGTGGGCTGGGCTTCGTAGTTGTAGAAATCAATTCCTTCGTTTTCCTACAAACTTCACGGGGAAAGGTTTTGTCCTTAAATTTTCTGCACATAAAAGTTGGTCAGTAATTCTAAGAATTAAGAACATTCATGCATGTAGCCTTGCAAAGGGTTCCATCCACCTCACGACCCTACGAAAACAAAAAACAGAAAAATATATACTTGTCCACCTTCTACGTACGAAATTGGATCTGTTAAGATGGGTTAATTATCTAATTGTAGGTGTTTTAGTTGATATGAACTCCGCTGGGCCAAGGTGTGGACTCAGTTTAAGCCCAAATTTGGACATTACGACTGAGTCACAGTAGCACATCATGGGTCGAGCTAGCTAAGGTTCGGACCTCTGGGTTTTGAGGCATATTGCTCTGTGACAAAACACATTTTTAAATACTACTTCGTTCCTTATTATTAATTTCCAGTCCACAATTCCTACGTTTTCAAGTTCTAACGAATACACCCAGAAGTGGGAAAACAAATATACGTACCTAAGTACCTACTCCATCTCATCAAATATACGTACCTAAGTACCTACTCCATCTCATCAACTCCATCATAATTTGTCAATGTTGATGAGTTTGGAAACTTGATTTGCTCAGTATATATAACCAACCAAATCAACAAACCCATCACCAGAAAAACATCCTCGTTCATACACAAGTAGTCCCCTCAATTTTCTCCGCAACCTCATGGCCAACCATCAACTTCCGTCCGGGACCATTATCGCCTTCCTCCTCCTAGCCGTTGCGATCACATCCGCGTCCTCAGCGCGAATCCTCGACGAGGGGGTACCGGCTGTCGTCCCCGCCACTGCACCCGTGGCACCCGATTTGCCAGAAACCCCTGTTTCCACCGCAACTCCCGCGGCCGGGGTTACGGCCACCACCTCCCCGGGTGATCACCCCCTGACCTTCTTCATGCACGACGTGCTGGGCGGCACGAACCCCACTGCCAGAGCCATGACGGGAATCGTGACCAACCCGGCCGTCAACGGTCAGGTACCCTTCGCCAAGCCGAACGGCGCGGTCCTCCCCGTCAACAACGGCCTCCCGGTCAACAACGGGAACAGCGGGGTCATGAACAACAACAACCTCCCCTTCCTCACCGGCCTGGGAGGAGGCACTTCCGGCGTGATGCAAAACAACAACGGGAACAACAACTTCAACAACGGGGGGTTCGGTTTCCCGGCCTTGAACGGGATCAACCTCCCCTCGGGGACCGCCCTCCAGAAGCTCATGTTCGGGACCCTGACGGCTTTCGACGACGAACTGACCGAGGGGCACGAGGGGGGTTCTGGTCTGGTCGGGAAGGCTCAGGGGTTTTATGTGGCGAGTTCCGAGGATGGGAGCAGCCAGACTATGGCGTTCACCGCGATGTTTGAGAGTGGGGGTTATGCGGATAGCATCAGCCTTTTCGGGGTTCATAGGACGGTTGTTTCGGAATCGGTGCTGGCGGTGATGGGGGGAACCGGGAAGTATGTGAATGCCAAGGGGTTCGCAACAGTGAAGACGTTTCCGGGTCTAAACGGGCAGTTTAACTTTAATTCCGATGGAGGAGCTGAGACTGTGGTGCAGATCAGTGTGTTTTTGACTTACTAGCTGGTGTGTGTTTGTGTTTGGATGTGATGGTGGTGGTTTGTTCTTGTGTTGTTGAAATTTGTTTGTGACATGTTTGAATGCTGAAAATCCTTTGTTTTTGTTGAAATACGTTGCAGCTTGACTGTATAAGCTTCGATATAGTTTAATTAATAACCAGTAACTGGACCAAAATTAACGGAAACTATAAATTAACCAATGCAACGCAAAACCAAATCAAATACGACTGTTCGATTTGAATTGGACCGGTTTCACTGTCTGGGCAGTTTTTTCTTGAACGCCCCTATGTAGTTACATGCTATGAGAAGCTAAATTGAATAAAAATATGTAGTAGTTGATTTGTTTTCTCGAAAAATTTATCTTCGTTTCCTTTTTTTTCTTTGGTAAAGCCCTTCCTAACTCTTAATGCAAACATGAAAAACACACCAGTTACACTTCAAACCCACGGGAAAAAAGACAGAAAAAAATTAAGCAGTTTTTGAAATTTGGAGGGATGAATAAACCTGAAAATAGAACAAACGTAATCTGCATCTAGAAGTTTCTGATCGTTGCATGGCATAAGTCAAGATACATAAATACACATATTTGTGAATTTTATAATCAGCCTTATATACAAATCAAAGAAGAAACTATTTTGGATCAACTGGCCATTGAAGTATCAATTTGCGGCTCAAATTTCTCATTGATCTTGGAAAAACCAAGATATGCGACCATGTGCTGTTATGGAGAATTTTCAACTGGTTATGCCAACCGAATAGGGGCGTTTAGCTCAACGGTTAAGTGGCTTTACTTAAAGTGCAGTAAAGTTATGGGTTCAACTTCTATATGAAAGACTGCCTTGTTTGTCTTGGGAATTCAAAATTTGCGGGCACAATCTATAATAAATTTTCAAAAGATTTGGCGATAGGTCCACTATGGAAATTTCATAAGCCCACAAGTTCAGCCCAATATTTTGTAAGCCCACAAGTTCACACGCATAACCTAAATCCTATGATACTCTATAAAAGTGTCTAAAATCCTAAACCCTATAAAAGTGCATAAACCACAAAAATCTTATAATAGGAAAGTGCACCCTAAAATCCTGAGAATGTGCCTAAATCCTAAGGTACCTTATCATATAATAGGAAAGTGCAATATAAAACCCTAAGAAAAGAAAAATGTCTAAACCCTAGGGTATCCTACCCTACCTTAGAGACTGGACTGGGCCTACTATGAACTTTTTAAAATGGACTTAACATCTTACAAAATTAATAAATGTACTTGTGGGCTTATGAAATTCACATAATGGACCTAAAACAATTTTTTTTTATTATAAATTTTCTCTATCTATCTCTTTCCACTTGTTATTCTCAAAATCCATATCAAATAGGAATGTTGAGATCGTTGTTGATTGGTTAGGGATTGAGGTAAGACAGTTTTTTCAACGTTAACAAAAACTAAAAAAAAATAGACTAGGGTCCTGGCAATCGTTGGGTCATTTTTCAGTCAACAAGGGCCTTTGGAGATCAATTCCGACTTGGTATTTCATCGGCCCAAGCCCATAATTACTGTTTGACCAGTCCATGGTCCACAGTCCTCTTAGGCCATCTCCAATCCAACTCTATTTCTCCAAAATAGAAGATGGAAGTGACACATTGAGAGGAGATTTTGTAATTTATTCCCTTTTTTCTTCACTTTTTATACTTTTTGAGAGAATTTTTGAGGGACCCACCGTCCTTTTTAGAGTTTAGTCCTCCAAAAGTAAATTTGGTCCTCTAAAAATAGAGGACCAAAAGCAAATTTGGAGTATGAAATTTCTTCAAAACTCTAAAAAGGACAATGAGTCCCTCAAATATTCTCCCAAAAAGTACAAAAAGTGAAGAAAAATGAAAATAAATTACAAAATCTCCCCTCAATGTGTCACATTCATCCTCTATTTTGGAGGAATAAAGATGGATTGGAGATGCTCTTAGGAACTTACGCCTTAGAGTGTCCACAATGCTATAATCAAAAATGAATAATCAAAAGTTGCCACATCAGCTTTTGGTTATTCATTTAAGAGATTGTTAAGCTTAACAACATTGACGTCCACAGTGGTTACTTCTGGGTCCATAATCAAAATAAGAAGTCAAAGGCAATTTCACTTTCGCTTATTCCCTCTCTGCTCCCGCCTTTGGTTTCCCTCCAATTTTATGATTTTTTTTTTCGGGTAAAATTCTACTGATTCCCTCGCAATATTGGGGGGAAAAAAATCTTTGGCTTCCTTCCCTCCATTTATGAATTCTGTTGGGGGGAAATCTATCAATTTCCTCCCTTTATTTTTGGGGAAATCAGAGCTTTCCCTGCCATTGATTATCTTCTAACTCAATGGAATTCAGCACCTCTCCTTCCCAAATGATGGAATCACAGTCACAATTTCAGAGCCAAATGGAAGAAAATCAAAAGAAAATAAGGAAAACAAATTACTTGCAAGATGAAGATGAAGCGTTAATGAAAGCTTGGTTGCATTTTCTGAAGATGCTGTAGTTGGAAGGGATCAAAAGTCTACAAAGTTATGGCTGCGTGTTTTACAATATTTTCATCAAATTCTAGGTAGAACCACAGAGAGAAATTCTCAATGGTTGCAAAATCGGTGGCAGATTATTTCACATGATGTCTCAAAGTTTTGTGATCATTACAACAAGATCGGACGATTGAATCGCAATGGGTGCAATGATCAAATGATAGTAAGTAAAAATTGGTTACGAAGAAATCTGATTGTCTCAGTGGTAATTTAGGGCTTCATCGGTTCCATCATCTGTTATTTGATTTACTTTTGGTTTTCCTTATTTTACAAATTGAAACTGAACGTGGTACAATTTGGAGATCTGAACTGAACCCATCTCTTAAGTGACCATTATTTTCCTACCTTTTCACAAACTGAAATCTCTTAAGTGACCTATTGTTCTCCATTTTGGTGATGTTTTCATGGTTTTCTTGGTAAATCCAAGAACTTGGGTACCACCAAGGAATCGTTCACCAATGTTTCATGGTTTCATTTCTGTTGAAAAAATTACTATGTTCTTGACTTCTAACTGACGATAGAACGCATAGATAGTAATTTAAGTCATAATGTTTTCGCTAAACAATTTGCCTGTTTTGTAGATTGATGAGCCTAAACAACAATTTGGACAGATTGAGGGGCCATTAAAGTTCAAGTATGAGCATTGTTGGCAAATTTTAAAGGATAGTTCGAAGTGGAACAATCATGTTCTTGCTCAAAACACAACCAAGGTATCCAAAAAATCATCAAATCCACAAAGTCAAGCCATTGGTTTGGATGACATGGGCAGTCCACCATTATCTACTCCATCACCACTAGGTTCAACTCCCCTTGGCGAGGCTGTTTCTCTAGATGATGCACACAACCAACTCCGACCAGAAGGACGACAAAAAACCAAAGCAAAGAGAAATAATGAAGGGAAGGATGATGAGCCAACATTGTACTTGAAAAGCATCAATGAAACAGTTAAAGATGCTGCAGTGATCGAGAAGGAGAAGTTGCAGGCCAAGAAGAGCTTTGAGAAGGAGAAGCAGGAGGCTAAGAAGAGAAGAATTGAACAAAAAACAATGCATGAAGAAAGAAAAGTGATAAGTCAATCTCTAGTGGGACTCACGCCAGAACAAGTAACTTATTGGAAGCTTCAACAATCAATAATTATTGAGCGCTATAAGGCAAATGGACTCATGCAAGACCCCGAGAGCTATGGGAACGTTCTCGATTTTGACTTTTAATTGGGGCTTGGTTCAAATAAGTTATCTTGCTTTTGTCTATTTCATACTCTAGGATATTGGTCTCAAGAAAGCCTTAAACATTATAAGTTTGTTTTGGTTCAGTCGTTATGCAGTGAGACATTTTAATTCTATTTTGGTTGAATGCCTTGCTAGTTCCTGCATTTTGCTTTTGTTGTTGCTTCAATAGAAGGAAAACCATGGAAACAATTGTTGTGTGTTGCTAGTGAATGACGGGTGGTTATGTTGATTGCAAACATATTTAATGAATGCACTTGATTTGGAACGGGGATACAGCCGTACAGGTGAAGTTATTCTTTTCTAGTTACAGTATGGGTTTTCTGGTGTGATTTTGATTTGGTACGTAGTCTCTTGTTCTTTGTGTGACTTTGTCTTTGCTTTTTGATTGTGACACTATTGGAGTGAAAGTCTTGCTTTGGGAGGTTCATTTTAGAACATGTTTTGTTTGCTACTTTACCAATGCAGGGAATAAAGTTAAAATCATATTCTAGAAAAGCAAGTTATGCTTTACCCCCCCCAAAAAAAATGGAGGCTCAAATCCAATTCGTAGCAACAATCACAAATGTTCAAAGCTGACAAAAGGACTTAAAAATGGCCTCCAATATAAAGGGGTCCCATTCATATGTAACCAAACTTCTTTGAAATCACAACAAAAAAAAGGAGCACAAAACCATTTCAGGACACCAATCACAGATCTCCATCTCCACGGCGGTTCCACAGATGCTCTATGAGGTCCAATTTCAATTGACTATGTGTGACCTCATTTGTCATAGCTTTAATGCGGTAATACGATTGCTTCGAATTAGATCAGCATTTCTATTGTAAACTACAGATTCACATGTTTCATCTTCGGGGGGTGCCCAGTCCTCAGGATCTTCTTCATTCTCCACTATCATATTGTGGAGTATAATGCAAGTCTTCATAACAAGGCCACATTCTTCTCGATCCCAAAGGCGCACTGACCCCTTTACAATTGCAAATCGTGCTTGCAAAACCCCAAATGTCCGCTCTATATCCTTTCTCACCGCCTCTTGAACTTAGGCAAAATGCTTATGTTTTGCAATGACAGGCTGACTGATTGTCTGGATTAGGGTTGCCCATTTAGGATATATTCCATCAGAGAGGCAGTAACCCATTGTGTATGGGTGCCCATTCACAACAAAATTGCATGCTGGAGCTTCACCGAACACAATACGATCGAAGAGATGAGAATTATCTAAAACATTGCGGTCATTGTTTGTTCCTGCCATCCTAAAGAAGCAATGCCAAATCCAAAGGTTGTGTGTTGCAACAGCCTCCAAGATGAGTGTGGGGGCTCTAATTTTCCCATTTACGTGACTGCCGTGCCACCCAGTTGGGCAATTTCTCCACTTTCCGTGCATGCAATCCAAACTTCCAAGCATACCTGGAAAGCCTCTCGCAGCATTTTCTACAAGAATGTTTTGAATGTCCTCTTTGGTTGGAGTTCTCAAGTATTTACCAGCGAAAATCTCAATGACAGCAATGCAGAAATCTTTCATGCTTTTGAGTGCAGTGCTCTCTCCAACTTTGAGGTACTCGTCACATTGATTGGCTACCATTCCATATGCCAATATCCTGATCGCGGCTGTGACCTTCTGCAGAGAAGACAATCCCATTTTTTTAATTGCATCTGGGCGTTGCTCGAAGTTCACCGGATCGTGCTCTAGAACAGCATCATGGATCCTCATAAAGAGTGATTTTTTTATCCGAAATCGTCGACGAAATTTTTCATCAGAATATGTGCACCCCTCGTCAAAGTAATCCCTTTTCAAAATTTTTTCAGCCCCAATTCTATCACGATGTACGTATCGTCGCAATTGTGCATAACCACCCCTATGAGCCCTCTTCTTTTTTGTGTTGCCTCTCGTATACATTTGCTGCAATAGCAGCACCTCTATATATGGCTTTAATTCCACCATCTTCTGAGGAAGAGGAGGATGAGGATGATGATGACGAAGATGAATCAAAGTGGTTGTAGGAAGACATTGGAACCTACGATTTATCTTGCATTACAAGAGTACCTGCAAATTATAATTATTCTAGTCAATCACAAACAAGCATTGCAAGTGTTTTTGCAACTCCAAAAGATGGAATCAACTTGAAACTCTTACTATGAAGCCATGGATAAATGCGAAGCTTTTTACTTCATATACTTAACTATTTCCTTTATTAACGGAAAACCAATCGCTATATAATTATAGTTAGTGAAGCCATGGATAGAATGAAAGTGTTTATGTTGTTTGTTGCTAGACACTGAATGGCTCTGCCTCTCTTTACCGCCAGGTTTGGATGATGCATTTCAATACCATTCCAACTACAGCTATCACCATCCCTACTACCGTGCGTAGATTCACATCATCCTTTCCGAAGAATATTAATTCTAGTACCAAAACAAGGATCGTTTTCATGTGGCCAAGCATTTGGAAGAACATAGCTGAGTCGGGAATGACTAATTCAAGCATTTTTCTGGTTTACACATTTTATCAAACATACGGTGTTCTTCCTAGTGTTCTCTATCTAAAGGAACGCTAATTTTTTTTCCTAGTATTCCTCAAACCTATCCTACCAAAGTATCACAAATCCACCACTCTCTTAATCTTCCAAGAAAAATAAGATGAGTTCTTGAATTTGGGAAAAAGTACAACGTTCTTCATATACTCAACCACATGGAGGAACGTAAAAGGAATAAAACAGAATGCAAAAGGAATAAAACAGAACGCAAAAGGAATAAAACAGAAGCGGGAAAGAAAAGTGAATTACTTTAATCTGGCGATGATGGGTTGAATTGTTGTTGATTGAGAGGTATGAATTTCATGGTTGGAGGAAAAGAAACAGAGGGAAAGAAGTTTTTTCCTATTTGTGCTAACGGCACATTGAGGAGAAGAAGATTAAAAAAAGTCAGCGTGAGATATCATACTATAAATTGATGTCGTGTGAGATCCACACATTTTGGTTATTGAAAAAATGTTTCTAGTTTTGATTATTCAAACCTCAAAATTTGATTATTTTTAATCTAGTTGCTAAATTTGATTATAGCATTGCAAGCCTTTTTTTGCACAACATTGTTAACTTTAACAACTTTAAACTTTTGATTATAGCATTGTGGACACTCTTACAGGGTCCCACGGAGGCATTGACAAAACTGCCCTCTGACGATGAAGTTAGAAGTTAGGAAAATATCCTTCGGATCCATCTGATAAACCTGGAATGATACGGAGAAGTTAGCACAATGAGAGATGGGGAAAAAATAAAAAAAAATAAAAAAACAAGCAAATGCATGAGTCTTCGTTTCTTGGGGTAAAATTGCCGAGGCAAATAAGGTTTATGAGGTATATCAGTGACTGTAACTAAGATATTGCAGCACTAAAATAACCTTTCATGATATGAACACAATCAATGAGCAAAATCAAATAAAGGCAAATCCAATATTGAAAGTACTATGACACAGAAATGAATCGAGAATCGTGTCGAAGCCTAATCCACCCAATAATGCCAGTGCCACCCCCACCGCTAAGTTCCTCCCTTCAACGGTTCAACCTATCGCTAGCCTACATGGAGGTGGGTCCCACTTTTCAAAAAATTTGCCTTGTTCTCTTACATTTTTAAAAAGAATTTTTCAAAAACTTTCCCCTAGATTCCTCTTAGATTCTCTTTACTTTTAACATTTCTTTCTCCATCTCTCTCCACTTATTACCTTTATTATTTTTCAAAATAAATTTCAAAACACAAACCAAACAAAGCAAAGCAGAATCGAAAAAGAGCTCACCTTTTGTCCTGGGTTGGAAGAGAGAGAGAGGGAGGAGGGTTTTCCAGCCGCAAGCAAGGCAAGAATGAAGCCGACGACGAGAAGCGCGAGCTCGTCTTCAAAGAAGACTGCCAGGAGTACGCTCAGGTCCTCCGCGCATGCTCGGAAAAGGTCGGTGCTAGGCCACGTGCATCGACGGCACGAAGCGTCTATGCCACACAGAGCTAGCCCCGGGGTAAGCCCCACAAGCCTCTGGGTTTGGACAACCCCACTCCCCGGGGCACCCCAAAAAAAAAAAAAAAAAAACCCGGCCGGTATGTAATAAAATTTTAATTTGGCACTATAATTTCATGTAGTTTCATTGTCCCAGTGGAAAGGATGCATCTTTCCATAGAATATGTAACTCGGTTAGAGTCTCAATGTCGGCAGAGTCCCCCCCCCCCATGTCTTTTTCTCCCAAGTCCCAATGGAGTTCCCCCTCCCCTTCTTTTTTTGGTCAACGAGCTATAGAACATCTCTTTTGTTTTTTTGTTTTTATTTTTTTCTTACTCCTCATATAGTCTTACCTTTACTTCTTTTCCTTTTATTTTTTCATGTAACCTCTACTATTAAAAGTTAAAGGGTTTAATTATTTGGTAAATAAACTTTGTTGTAATATATCTTCTTTTGTTCTGATCAAATTATTTTACTTTTATATGTCTTTTGATTACAATAATTGATATAGACGTTAAAATGTCTATATTGGTAAATATTACTCGCTTAATTTTAACCCTATGTAGTACAGTTTTTTTTTTTTTTTTGCTAAAAATGATTTGTAAATACAGTTGCTTCTACGAAAAGCAGTTTTTATTAGTTGAAGACTTGAAGTCACATAAAAAATTACCTTCGGACTACTATGTTGCACAAGAGATTAAGTGAATTGGCTATAATCTTAATTGAAAATGAGTACATCATTAATCTAAAGTACAATAACTTAATTGAAGATTTTACTTCAAGAAATGCAAGAAGAAATTGTTTTCTTTAAATTAGATTGTGATAATCATTAAACAATATAACCAACGTTATATTTTTTATTTTTTTATGTAATTCAAACTAAAATCACAATGTAACGTTGATTTTTTTTTTACTTATACATTTTTTTTTAAATTTTTTTTAAGACTTAATAGTATGTGGGCAATCAAGCTTGGAATCGGGCTTTGGCAACCCAAACATCTGGGTCAGCCATGATGCCACATTAGGGGGAAGATGGAGAAGAAGGTTTGGATCGACGCCGGCAACATCATCATCCTCGTCGGCACGGCTGAGGGATTACCAGGACAACAAGGCTGACGTCATACTCAATTACATGTAAGGATGGCAAAGTGAACCGAATCAATGGGTACCCGAACCGTAACCGAAATTTTTCCCCGAACTATAACCGAAAAATTCTCCGTGGGTATGGGTATGGTTGAGGCCTTGGATAACCAAACGGGTATCGGTTCTGGTATAGTTTAGCAGATCTCTGAACCGAACCGAACCGAAATATATATGTATAGGAGTCTAGTGGTCAAAGTGCATATGTCCAGAAATTTAGGGACCAAATTGTTACATGTGTTAAGGTTTAAAGGCCTGGAGTGTGATAACTCTTTATTTATAATTAGGGTTACAATTAACAGCTACACATTCATACCTTAAACAGTCAAACCCACCCCTTCCTCTCTTCTGTGTTGTAGACAGCACTTCGCGGCCTCACCGCCGCTCATTGTTGTCGTCCTCTCTGTCTCTCTCTCTTTGTTACTCCCTCTTTCTTCTCTCATCGATCAACCCCCCCCCCCCCCCCCCCCCCCCCCAAGAGCTTGAAATTGGCCAAAATTTTTAAATTCGCCCACAACAGTTGTCATTTGGTTTGGGTACCCAAATGGTTCGGGGATTACCTGAACTCCGAATGGTTCGGTTACGGTTTCTTCTTGCTCTCTCCGATTGGATATTGGGGCGGATATGGGTAGGGGTTCGATTTTGGGAATCGGGTATGGAATTCTTAATATCCTCCCCGAACGTCCCGATTGCCATCCCTAAGTACATGCCCGACGAGGACAGGCTCTTGAATCGTATAGTGAGTTGTCGGAGACAAAAACGAGGTTGAACGAGGGCATTGTTGTTGGGCTTGATGAGGAGGATGTTGCCGAAGCATACTCGTTCTTTCCCTTTTCTGCTTTTTTTAAAAAATACGCGAGACTCACCGCCACGTAGGCGTGCCGTGGGCGAAGGGGTGGAACTTAGGGGTGGGGGTAGTGTTTACCAATTTTTTCCTCGATCGAAATCGACAGAGATTTGGGGAAACAATGTCAACAACAAAAATAAGGGCGAATGCAACTATGTCTCCACAAGACGGATCCGTGGTTTCACTCCGTATTTCAGGACTTCACCGAAAAAGAAATGACGGTCGAGTCAAATGTGAGATTAAGAACAAAATTGAAGACAAATGGAAGAGACTGCCATTAATCTTCAACGATTGATCTATCGCCGTGAGCGACACATCGAAGATCCAAAGTCAAGCTTAGAATATGAAATCCTATTTCTATTCCTAATTATAACCTGAATGGGTTAATAGTGCCAAAAATTAAGACAAATAAAGATGACTTTAATTTGTTGGAGAGGAAGTACAATGAAGTCTTAAAAGACTATTTATAGAAAATAACAAATGTATGAAATAACTTCCTAACTTCTCCACTAGTCTTCATTCAATTCTTTGCTTCCACTTGTCAAAATAACTTCCCACTTCCCTCAAATGTATAGGAGCATGACAAGTGTCCTTTTTAACTAACACATGTGTAGGAGCAAGCCAAGTGTTCTGCATGCAAATAACAATAATAAAAGAAATACTAATGCTAGTTCTAATCTTAATACGAATAATTAATAATAATAAAATAGAAAGAATTCTCATAATTGTCACATTTCGATCGATCATCGACAGAAGGTGAAATATGATGTAAACAGGTAGCAATATTTACCACAAATGCATGGAGTAGACATGAGCATCATTAACATTTGGGGGTAGCATTTAGGTCTTAGACCCTTTCTAACCATCTTTATCGTTTTCAACCTTTTTGATATAGGCTGTTTGATTGCAATGGTATATACTTCTGCCCTCCCTGAATAATTGCTAAAATCTGTTTGGATTTAACCCATGTGGTGTCAAAGTCAAGACCCCAAAGGATCATCCCCCATCCAAATACTAGTACTTCACAAACAAAAACATTGGTATCTCGAACGACACCATCGCCATTCATGTTTTCTTTTTTTGATCCGCAAAAAGAGTGGAAGGATGCAACCAGTGTAGCAACTTTCTTTGAACGTGACCATATGGGCTCCTTGTCCGCTGATAATACGCCCGGTTTGAACCATAGCTACCATCCGGGAGGACGGGCCATCACCATAGCACCACCTAGTGTACAATTGGTATCAGCTCCCCCCCCCCCCCCCCCCAAGCAATGGTCCAAAGACTCATCCAAAGATGTGAGACCAAGCCACCTGTCGGGACTCGAACCCACATCTCCGTTGAAAAGGATAGTGAACCCTGCCAACTGAGCTACCACCTCACTAGTCATTGCCATTCATGTTGCGGCCCCCATCTCAACAAATCCCTCCCCAAAGTAAATTTAAAGCATATATATAAATTATAAAACCCCTTGATGGATGGACTGAATTCAACCTTTTGTATTTCTGGTTTTTTCTTTTCCAGCCGTCCAAGATTTTTAGTCAAAAGAGAGAAAATAAAGCTTCGCCACAAAAGAAAGGGGAACACTAAAAAAGTTCGATTTTAAAATCAAATGGTTAGGTTAGGGTTTGGATATGGATTTGGAATTTTGCTTGCTTTCTCAACATTCTAAACTCCCTTTCGGACAGTTGGTTGTGTGGGAAAACTCCTAAAAGCAAAAACAGAGGAGGAAACCCAAGGACAGGAATTACCCTACCAAAAAGTCTAGATTCCTTCCTATCATTATTTCCAACCTTGGGAGAGAGCACACCAAACTCAGAGAGAAAATAGTGTAATGAATTTTACTTCATCACAATTTCCAACCTCCGAAACTTCGATACTCAAATTGCGGATCCAAAAATAAAATATTCGATACTCAAATTACAGTCTTAATTCTCTAACTGAAATAAGGCCATTCTTGGAAGAGTTAGAGCTTCTACGGATAAAAACTCGATACAAGGGGTAGGAAAGAACGAAAATGCCGCAGCTTGCAAGAGTAAGACTCCGAATCCGAGAATCACACTGTTACAGAAGTTTTCCCTTTTTCAAAGACTCTGAAAAGCTTTTACTTTGTTCACCATTTTGAAAATCAAATTACACTAACGAATTCAAACGAAGGCCACCCCAGTCTCTAAGTACCCTACTAATTACTTAACTCAAAAATAAAAGTTTGTTCAAAAAGGTGCACCCCAAACTTGACTGGTCCTATGCTTCTGTGGCATTCTCACACAATGGAAAGAATAACCACACAATATTCCAAGATTCTCCAAATTCATACCCTCCAAAACAGATAGAACAGGCTGAACAGCCACCCACCACTACCACTTCCATTTCATGGCCATATCCCAAAAGAAAGGGGAAAAAAAGTGCTGTTATGTCTCTTTCCAGACCCATAACCTTCCATGTCCTCGAGTACCCGCTACTGTCCCCATTTCGCAGATGATTGATCATTGGGGTTGCCTCATGCTCGGAGCTCATGATGCCTGTTTGGCCTGATCAGTGTTGGTTTTAAAAGGTTTTGATGAAAAAGTCTTTCTTGTTTTTAGTTTCAAATATATTCTTTAGCCTAGATTAGAATTCAGATTCTTAAGTTCCTCTTTTTTGGGGTGTAGGGTAAGAAGCATGGATTAAACAAGGATAGCCTCATCATCTTTGAAATGTTTGCAAGTAGTTGGATGTCTGATTTAAGTACATCTGATGATTAAAAAAGAGATTTTAAGTACATCTGGCTGATTTTAAAAGTCTTTGATGGGTCATTAATAAGGCAAGTTAAGTTCAATTTCATTGGATTCAATCATTTGGGTAACCTTGAAATTCAACCAATTGGCTAAAACTGAAATTTGTACCAAGTGAAACAACACATCAAAAGATTTTTTTTTGGGCAAATCACAATGCTTTTGGATACAAATGTGGATGTATGAAATGTATAGAGACAAAACTTGCCAGCCTAGGCAGGTTTTCAAATTAAAAGAAGGGAAAGGTGAAAGCCAAAAAAGACACACCATGGGTTTTTTTCCCCCAAGAAATTACCGCAAAAGAACCAAACAACACCGATCTTTTAGTACTTTACATTCTTTCCAACCACCTGAAGATGTAGTAGTTCTGATCCCCTCATCAAGTAATATGTTTACATCGCGAAATGCACACGATAGCGATTAAGTACCTAATTACTCACACACGCAAACTCTAATCGTACAGGTTAAGTCCTAAAAGGGTTTGAGTTTATGATCAGTAATCGAGGCCAACTGTTGGCGATGACAATGAAGAAGAAGAAGGCGAAGAAGTTGGAGATGGCCAAAACTGCGCGTTCTTCACCCTTGAAATGCTTGTGAGTACACCCAATGGCGTCACGTCTCCAATGACTGTCACTTTCTTTGTTGCCAAATCTATGTGAAACGATGTCACCCCTGCCCAAAAAAACAGAGCTATTGCTTAAATTATGCTGGTGTTACCTAACAAGAAACCACCCATTGAACCAATTAAGGAAATTGCAAGAAGTAAGTTTACTTGTTTTTCTTATGGCATATTTTAGAAGAAGTTAGATTACCCTAGTCCCAAATCAACTCATTAACAAGAGTATCAAGAAATCAACATCTTCTCTCTAGCCAACTAAACAACCGTTGGGACGGAACCAGGATTTTACCCTAGCAGTGGCGAAATGTATTCTAAAAAAATCTAGTAGTGGCGAAATTATATAAGTTGGGCATAATTTTTTTTTTTACATATAATAATTGCATTTGCTAAAATTCTTGTCGTGGCGGTCACCGCCACTAAACCCCCCTGATCCCATCCTTGCGTTGGGCCAACTGGCGTGGTTCGTTTTCTTGTTTATTTGGCTAATTGTTTAAAGCAAGTGTAACTCTGGTTAGTCCCATGTACCCGTAGCCTTTACCCTTGGTGTTCTACTTACCTTCCATTCTAGAGATGTGTTTTCTGACTTTTCCTTCACAGCCCTTGCAATGTATTGCTACCTTCAGTTCCACAACCTGCATAACCAAGAATCACAAATAATGAAACAACCTCTGTGTGTGTTTTTGAAAAATATTCCTGTTGGAACTGTAGCTAAATAAAGAAGTTGACGAAGCACAAGAAACAGAAAGACAAAAACAGAATAAGAAAAGAAAAAAATAAACACCTTATCACGAGGGCAAGAGCGATTTGATGAAGATTTTAAAGACGGAGAATCGGCAGAAATTAGATCCTCTGCTCCCATTTTCTGGCCGGGAACCAATGTTTTGACATGATCCGAATCTCGCCCTCGTGATGAAGATTTTAGTGTACTAGGGTGCCCCAGTGTTATTTTTTGGCTAGGAACCAACGTTTTAACATGATCCGAATCTCGCCTTCCTAGTGAAGATTTTGGTGAACTGAGGTGCCCTGCTCTCGTTTTATGGCTAGGAGCCAATGCTTTGAAATGATCCGAATCTCGCGCTCGTGGTGAATATAATGATGATGGAGAATCATTAGGACCATGGTGCCCTGCTCTCATTATATGGCTAGGAGCCAGTGCTTTGAAACAATCCGAATCTCGTGCTCGTGGTGAATATAATGATGATGGAGAATCATTAGGACCGTGGCGCCCTGTTCTCATTGTCTGGCTTGGAACCAACGCCTTGAAACGATCCGAATCCAATAACATGTCGGAAAATGGTGTGTCACTAAGGAGGTACCTAGAGGAGCCAGGAGGACTTATCAGGTCACTTTTGTCAACTGAGCTTTTCCTCTGGAAATCACTCTGCTTCTTGGAAGTGCTCTTTCTGTTTTTCTGATAGTAAGGTTTGGGATCAATGGGTGGTTGAGACTGACATGGAATGGGAGGGAGGGCTTTTGGGTGGCGGCCGATAGGCCGCGTTACATGACGGATCATGGACCGTTGATCCGTACTTGAACATATGGCTGTGGAAGCTGGAGATGCACAAAATAGGTCTATTTTCATGTTTTGTGGAATCAAGGGAATACCTCAAAGGGAGAGCAAATTGGTGGCCTGAGTAATATGCAGGGATAAAAAACTTTTAACTCAGGAGGTGAAGAGGGGAGTATGAGGAAGATCTCCAAAATGAAGGCAATTAATCTGCTTATAAAGCAAGTGGATTGGAGAGAGAGAGAGAGAGAGAGAGAGAGAGAGAGAGAGAGAGAGAGAGAGAGAGAGATTCTAAGGGGAGGAAAAAAGCAGCAGTTAGGTCCCAATGATGTGCATAATTTTACTATAAAATTTTGGAGGATACTCTCTCTGAGTCATTTGGATCATGAAAGCTGTGGTTACCTTTTTCTTGCTTTCGGAGGAATGTTAGGATATATGATATGAAAAACGTAAATGAAATTGTTCAAGAACGAAGGAAAATGAATGGTTCAGGTTTAGTTTTGTGTACTGTTTTTCATGCCATCTTTTGGGGGAGGTTAAACCAGTTGTGCTCATTTCTGTTATTTGTCTGTGTTAGTAAATGATTACTACCACTAAATAGAGGCATATATGGGGAGCGAATTTCAAAGCTAAGTACTCTTATTATTGCCACATCATTGCTATTTTGAGTAGACTGGTGAAATGGCATATAAAGACATTCTTGTCTAGCTTGGCATATGTAATTCCCGAGAAACGACATGGGTTTATCCCGTGTACAAATCTATTTTGAACCCAGTTTGTATCTCACAAAATTAATTGGATCTACTATTTTGTCTAAAATATTTTGTTTAAGGTTCTTGTGAAGAATCAGCTTAATCGTATAGATAAGGGTATTCTCGAAACATCCAACTTTATACCAAAATTAGAGAACGATTTCGATAATCTTTATGAGATCCGAAATGGATTTGTATGCGTGCGTACATGCATGGAATATATACCCACAACAGAGAGGCTAAGGGAGTTACATTTTTGGTGTACTTAAAGAATCATCCTCAGAATTCACTCTCCATAGATTTTTGTCTGGCTCAATTTTGACACTTATGTTTTCATCCTCACTCTTTTTTAATTCCAGAAGTGCCCTTAAAATATATATATATATATATATATATATATATATATATAATATTGAAATTTGAGACTGAAAAATAACATCTCCCATCCCTGTGAAAGAACCAGCGACCATTCAATTCCTAAAATTTTCCCAATTTTTTAGGATTGCCTTGTCTGGTGCAACTATTCCCATAGAGGATGAAACCTCTTTCCATTATCATCAAATTCAAAACAAATCTGTCTCCACAGAACGTCTCCCATCCCTCCGACGACCATCCTCGTCGCAAATTCGTCCCCCATTGATCACCGTCGCACATCCCCGTCGACGTCCTCTACATCTCCGTGCTCATCGCTCACATCCCTATCATTGTACGCCACATCCACATTGGCGGAGTAGCAGTGTTGGCAGTAACAGTAGCGGGAGGAAGACGGAGAAGCCGACTGAAAAGCCGCCATCGATTCACTCTTTTTGGTTGTTTTGCCAATTCCATGAATTCATGATTTCATGTTCCAATGTCATGTTTTTTATCAATCATGATTTGAAATACTCCATGTGTTTGAATTATGTGATGGTTACGCAATACAACAGAAATTGGATCTTTTTGGTTGTTTGCCGATTCCATGAATTCTTGATTTGATGTTCTAAAATATGTCATGTTTACCGATTTTATGTTCGAAATATGTCTTGTTTCTGATCAATCAAGGTTCGAAATATTCCATGTCTCTGAATTTCGTCATATTCTAAATAGGTTATGTTTTTATTGTTTTGAATTATGTAATAGTTACGTAACATTCCATATTTCGTCGATTAGTTCGTAAAATGTCATTTTTCTGATTAGTTCGGAATATTCCATTGTTACGTAATATTCCATGTTTCTCTGGATATTTTCCATGAATTATTTGCAAAAAATAATTCATGAAAAACATGGTCGATTCCAAAAAATAAATTGGTGGGATTTTGTTATTATGAATTTTTTAAATTAAGAAATTCTCATTTGTAATTATCTCTCGTAATTATTGTGATTGAATCTCTCTAAATTAGAAAATAATTGAATCTACTAAATTAGGAAATGGTTGAATCCCACTAATTTAGGAAGGCAATATACACACTTATAGATATATCTTGTTGAAAATGGGTAAGATAGGTAATTCACCATCTGAAAGGATAAAAAATAGCTGTTCAAAATGATCGGAATGAATACTTACATGAGATGAGATTTGAGAATGAATATTTAAAAACTCCTACATTATTTTTCAAGGGGAAATGGTAACCTCGGAGCTTCATTTACTTGTCTTGTGATGATCTAATATGAAGTTAGTAATGCTGTGATGGTCAAGGTAATTTTAAATTCGCTTCACCTTTGCATGCTCAAGTACATGTTTAGAGATATTTTAGACACGTACGTGTTCACAGGAGAATGGACGATATTCATCATGTTTCACTGTATTTTCACTCCTAATTTCGTAGAACAAATGATTGGCATTTTGAGTTGAAATGAATGAAAAACCCGATCACAATACCAGTTACGTGCAGAGTCATGGTCAAAATGATCATATTTTCCTCATTTCTCAATTGTCGGTAGACATATTGATTGATCAAACAGGAAAAAAAGGAACCCGATCATGACCTCTTTTTCTTTTTTTTTTTCAATAGCAATTAGGCCCTTTCGTGATGTGTTTTTCTGCTAATTGGTTTTTGCATGCATAAATTACTATCACTACTTGAGAATTATGGGCTAATTATTGCTTTTCTCTGGCAACAAGATGCGGACTCTCGGGATAGGCTGATGGTAATTTTTGTCGTAATCAGACATTATCACTTAATTAAAAGTATAATGAACAGCAAATCCAATGACAAAACATCTGCAACAAGCCAACAACTCCACGACGAAGCATTAATAATTTCACATGAATACATAGTCAAGCTTTATATGAATTACAGGTATCGTCTACTAATCTTTTTCAATATCATACTATTAATAAAGTAAATACTCCGTACTAAATAGAGATGTTAAAAAACCCACATGAGACAGAGTAACAGTCAAATGTACAGAGCTCCCTGCAGGAGGGCAGTGGATGCTCGAGATTAATCAGACGAGCACAAGTTAATTCGGACACTTAAATTATAAATTATAAAAGAAACAGACAATTTATAGTCTGGAAAAGAAAAATAAACTATAGTACTATTATAAAGGTAATCAGACAAAATGTGTATGATTTTAGGTGGGCCCACATGTGTAAAACCTAGCTAACAATGCGCATAAAGGCAGGCGATATATTACCTCATTACTTGTACTTTACCCTAAATTATTGAAAGATGCACACAAACGAAGATTGGAGAAAAATAAAAGTAAAAATGGCAAGTAGGAAACCTAATGAATTTACCTGATAATTTGATGAACAGGATCTTGTAAAATCCAAGCTTATATTCTGAAACAAACTTGGATGTTTCGTAAACGCCTTTATAGATAATCGGAGAAGTTAAATTTTTACAGGAATACTACATAAACCATATTTTGAACAAAATAAACGACTCAGATCATTTTTATCGGACCCGAGACAGGCCCAAAATATATATGTACGTTGTGCATGTGCATGTGCATGAACGTACATACTCATATTCTTTTCGAAGTAGCTAGAGACACATTATTGCTTTTTAATTTTCATATGTACTACGAACAGGTGAAAGAGCATTGTAATGATTAAACTCTGCTAATGGCTGTGGTGTATTGCTTTATTATTTTTAGATCTAGCTCAGCTTCCCCTTGTGACCTAATTTCAAGTGGATTTTAAAAGTTGATAATCATAATTACACTTCTTGATCACTCCTTGATACTCCATTGATTAGCATTAAATCGATGTACCTAGTGACTAATGTTGGCTTCTACTTTCTATTAAAGCATCCAACTAACTGGGTTATTTTAACAGACCCGGGGTGGTGTAGTGCAACCCCTGCACTACATGTGTAGTGCGACTGATTCGGCCGCCCATCTCGGCAATGGGCAATTCGGATTTTCATCCGAACTATGGACGGATAGTAACGGTTATCATTTAGCCCGAAGGCCTGCGGCCCGCCCGAAGTTCTCCCGGCTCATCGGGCTTTTGCTCTACCCAGCTCGTAGTTTGTAATGGGAGGGCTTGGGCCTATGAATTTATCACTTGGCCCGCCCATGGCACCCGCCCACGGGCTGGGTGCCATGGGCCTGAAATCCCACAAAATCCTTTCTTTTTTCCATTGCCCAAGGAAATTTAAGCCCGCCTGATTTTTGGCCCACCAAACCGTTAATTGGGCTAGTCCGTGGGCTTCAATTTATGGTAGGTATCCTGGCTCGCAAAAAAGAAAAAGCTCGGTCGGCCCCAGCCCGTGGGCGGGCTTGGGTAGTGACTTGATGGGCTAGGCCTACTCGATGATGACCCTTAACGGCTAGTATTTGTAGGAGTTCGGATTAAATCCAAGCCATCTGTGACAAGATAGACGGTCGGATCGGCCGCAATACATAGTGCAGTGCTGCGGGTGCACTACAGCCCCTCTGATTCCTTCTCTAATTGTTTTTTTTATTATTATCTAAAGCACATTTCATTAAAATGCCAAACGGCACTTACAACAATTCCATCCGAATACAATGAAAAGGAGAATTACAACCAACCCATCACAGAAAAATAGTACACAATAAAAGCAGAGACAAAGAGATGAAACTAATGTTTAGATCCTAAGCCGAGCCAAAAGCTCACTTCACACCGCCTCTAAGGGTTGGGTCACGTGGAGCTAACAATCTATCAATCTAGCCGCCTCGGGATGGTGCAGAAACCAAATTACAAACAACAAACACATAACCGAATGGAAATAGACATAAACGCAAGCAGAAATGGGTAAACAGCATCTTGGACATTTCCAATATAAGCATGCCGGCCTACTCTGGCCGAGGGAAGGCGTGCCAATGCTTAGGGCACACGTGGATCCTCGGACCAAAGCGATGGAGAGAAAACTCCGGCAAACTCTCGCTGCCACGACAGGCTCCGGGCGCAGTGACCGAAATAGAAATCCGTTGTGGCCTCTGACTGCTGTTTGATTTGCATTGGACATGTTCTTCTAAAATAAACTTGGGCCCAAACGCTGCCATGATTATCCGCAAGTTTAGTGCTTTAATTTGGTTAATTTAGTTTCTTGCGGGTGGGCCTAGAATCAACTGCGGTCGATTTTAATATTAATTTTTGTAATCAGATTTTTAAGATGAACTAGAAGCGAATACGAACGGGTGCTGGATGTTGCTTTTATGATCGTCGTAGAGATAACAATTTCTTCTCTCTTTTTACCAAACGGACCCTCCAAACCAGGGGCAGGTGTATCTAAGTCACATAATTCGCATTGCACGAACATGAAAGCACATTTGAAACAAATTTCAAGCTATTAAAATCCATGAAATTGAGAATTGCACGAGCACATGACATTTTTCAGGATTATGTGACAAAATATTGCACCATATGTTCGAGGGGTATAACTTTTGCATATCGACACGGCACAGAGGGATTGTACCATGGCACTGAACAGATTATGCATATTGCCAAGTTAGAGTTTACCTTTTGCGTAGAATTTGGTATTATTATTAAAATTGTACAATTTTTGTCACTACTGAATTAAAATATTCTGAAACAGTCTCTTCCGTCCAAATTCACTATTGAAAAGGTGATAAATAATGGAGTAGTACGTTTTTACAAGGACGTATTCTCAATGCACAATTGCACGCTATAACAAAAAGTTCGATTCAATTATGAAAGTCAAGTGAGGATATTTTGCCAAATATCCACTTTTTTTTTTTTTTTTTTGTGTGTGTGTGTGTGTGGTTAAAATCGCATATAGTACTTTTAATGCTGCGTGGGTCTGGTTGAAATTAAACATTTGTTTTATTATCACGCGTTTAAAGCAGTGGGGCTTTCGTTTCATTGGAAGGATTAACAGGCCCTTTGAGTACTGATCTTTTTGGATTTCCTTTTTCTTCTTTGTCTTTAATTCTATACTACTATTTAATTAGTATTTGAACTCAATGGTTTCTTAGCTTCTAAATGTCTCATGTCTATCTTTTTTCGCAGTTTTCTGCAAAAAAAGACTAGTCACTTGCACTTGCCCAAGTTGAGTTCGAAATTAATTTCGAATGTTGTTACAAATGGGATTCTTGGTATACTCTCACTACTACAATAATAGATAAATACCACACTAAGGAGGTTCATAAAGATCACAGTTTTTAGTGAAAGCGTGATAAAAAATTATAGACTAACTTTTTAATCTCAGTATAAATCAAAAGCTGAGATAAAAAGTGGTGCTGAGCCACGAAAAAGAGCAAGATAATAGATCTCACTCTTGCGACGAGATAAAATGAAAAAGACCTCACTCTTATAGTGTGATAGAAGATATTAAGACCTCGCTTGTGCAGTGAGATAAAAAAAAAAAAAGACCACACTCTTATGGTGTGATAAAAAAGAAAAAGAACGAGATAAAAGATCTCATTCTTTTGGCGTGATAAAAGACTGTGATAAAAATTGGGAAGTTCTAAATTTTTGTGTGGGCTCTGCTTCTCGCATTTAGGCGCGAATTGAAAAGTTCAGTGCTTAAAACGACGTCATTCCACTTAGCCCAAAACAAGCCCTAATTACAGTCGATCTCCACTCATTCTCCTGGCCTCTCCAGTACTACACGTTTCATCTCCATCCCCATCCTCACCCGCCGCCGCCTCTTAGCCCCCATCCTCACCCGCCACCGCCTCTTAGCCCCCATCCTTACACGCAGCCACCGCCTTATCTCTCTCCACCTCCACTTTGAAGGAAGAAAAGGCGTGCTCCTCGCGCGAGTTTGTTATCAGAGAGCCAGAGAGCGAGCTTCAAATGGAGTAGTCGATCAATCGAAATGGAAACTTCCTAAACCCAACAGGTATTGTCTTCTCTCTCTCTCTAAAGATTTTCTCTGTTGTTTGCAAATCAACGGGTATTTGAAACCTACCTAGTTATATGTTTTTGTTTTTTTTGATTTAAAGGTTGGTTACTGTTTATTTTGATTGCTCGTAAAAACACAAAGGGCCCCAACCTTGAAGTTCGTCTCAGGCCCCCAAAATGGCAGGGATGACCTTGCTAGTAATGAATTGTATGGGTCAATTCTGAATTCCTTCAACCCAAGTTTCTATGGATGTGTCGGAGGGGTGGGAGAAGGCTGGACCATTGATGGTGGTGGCTGGTGGGTTTGTGTAGTTTCGAATGGGTATAAATTTGTCGAAGGGCATTTTTGGGTTCCAATAAGTTTAGTTGGCCGTGAGGAGAATTTGGGATTAGAGAGATTTTTGGGGGTTGATATAGAATCGCCTTTTTTTAATTGTCGTGCCATATGTATCTTGATCCTGAGTTTATGGGTATGACCTATCAAGATGGTTGTCGTTTCAGCTCAGGAATGAGATCTATATGCATTCATAGTCTGTTTTTAAACAAGCCTGCCAAACTGTTTAAATGACATTGTTCTTGCCTTAACATTAATGGTTCATATAGCCTTCATTCCAACCTAGGGTAGTTACCTTGAAATTTCAAGAGGAAACCCTCACTTGTTAGAGTGTGAATTTGATTGACACACCTTCCTCGAGAACCTAGGGGAGATATTTACGAATTGGAGAACTTTGAGACTGAACTGGAAAAGGGAGACTATTTTCTAGTTCTGCCTCTCAACACGATTACGAGTTACAACCACAATGGCATCTTTGAGAAATAGGAGAACTTTGTGACTTCTGACTGGACTGGTAAAATGACACCATTTTCTAGCTCCTTGTATGTTTGCCAGACCATGATGCAGTTTAAGTGTTTGCAAGCATTTTGGTTTAGGTTTTTAGTTATTGCTCTTGAAATTTTTTGCTCCGCTTGAAGTTTTGGCTTCCCCAGTCTTTCCAGTGTTACCACACAAGAAAAGAAGATCTCTTTAGGATCTATTGACTTGGTTTTGGGGTTCTTATTTGTGCTTCTATTGTCAGTAACTCCTGTAAAAGGAGCAATGCTGGACATGGTGTAGCCTCAGTCTTGGGATTAGTTCTTGTTAGTATTGTTGTTGTCATTGATATGTTGCTCTCATGCTCTGTACTGATGTAGAATTGTTTCTGCCTAATAAAAACATATAACATGTAGGCACTTCATACACGCTCTGTGATGTGCTCATAGACCTTTTTCTATTGCATCTTGATTTTATGTCAATTGCGTTCTTTCTTTTGTTCTATGATAGTAAAAAAAGTCTCTGTCTTTTGCCTCCCATGGTACACATGAAAACCAAAAATTACAATTGGAAAGAAAAGGAAGGTATTGTTATGAATTCTTTGTTTTTTTAACTTGGTAGTCTAGTATCCTTGTGCATGAATTCAGCTGTAGGCTCTCTTGATGCCTTGTTTTTCTCTTCTTCTGGGAGTGATTTTACGAACACTTGCAATGGCAAGAAAGGAGGAACAAGGGCATTTGGAGAGTGCAGCATAATAGAGAGTTGTAGGATGCATAGGGAAAGGAGGAATGACAACTCTCGAAAGAATGGGGTTGGCTTAGCTAGCCAGTCAAGAAATCATTAAACTGTGACAGGAAATTACGTTTGTAAATTGCAGCTATGTTTTCTGGGAGTGCCACTAGCACTCAGAGGTTTATGCTTGCTGGTCCTTTATTTTGTACCCGTCGGTGTTAGACTGTTAGCTTGATCATGGTGGGATCGACTCTCTAGATAGTGGTATAATACTTGTGAGTGAGTTCCTACGATGGTTCCAAAGTAATGAGCAAAATCGCGATCAATGCCTTAACACTACAAGAAATATGGGATCTGCCAACGCTTTTTTTACAAGCGGCTCGAAAAAGCGTTGCAATAGAAGTTCTATACCAGCGCTTTTTCTAGCCGCTGCTAGAATAAGGCTTTTCCAACGGCTCAAGCAAAAGCGCTGGAATAGATCGACCATTTCCCAGCGGCCCAATAAAAGCGCAACCCCCTTTGTCTTGTGCTTCAAATCGGAAGGCTTAAACCTTAGCTAGAAGCAGTATTCATGTGAAGTCTAAATTTTTTGGCCTAACTCTTTTGCTCTTCAATTTTGAATTTTTTGGCTTAACTCTTTCGCTCTTCAATACTAATCTGTTTTACTATATGTTTTTCAAATATTGATTGCAGTTGTCTTTTATGGATCCTAGTCATCCTACAATAGTACTAAATTTGCTCCCAGTCACCACTTAGAACAAGATGTGCAAGAAACTTGGAAGCTTTTTTTCCAATCAGGTTAGTTGGGGTGCAGAAAAAGTAATAGGCTTGTTTTTATTTATGTTTCTGTTCTGCTGCCTGTTATCCAGTTCTACTACTGCAGTGTGTATGTAGCTTCTCTTTTCAGTTATTACTGCAGATTCTTATGTCTCTGTACTTTTGGCTGACTGTTATGTTGTTGTGGCTGACTGTTTTGGCGAATTGTTATGTTGTTGTCTGATATGGCTGTCCTTTGGGGCTTGTTTCCTCGTCTGATGCTATTATGGTTCTGTTTTCTGCTATGGCCATTTTCCCAAGCCAACATGATGCATACTATATCTGCTGCTGTCAATTCTGTTATGTACTTTATGTGAAGCTAAGTCTAGTCCCCTTGATGTTGGGCTGTAATTCTGTCCAACAGTGGCTTGCTTTAGTATCTTTGTTTCAGTTGTCAATTTGGGTGGTATCCTTTTTTTTTCTTTTCTAGTAGCTCTCCATTTTTTTTGGACCTATCCTTGGGGGGTTGTCCCAAAGGATATTTATGCTTTTCCAGGGGGCTGTCCCTAGTTTTATCTTGCCATGGCTGTCCCTAATTTATGCTTTTCTAGGGGGCTAGTCTATAGTGTGGCCTGCTACTGCCTTCTTGCCATGGCTGCTTGCTGCTAGTGATGCTTTGCTGCTTTTTTTTGATCGGCATGCTTTGCTGCTTGCTGCTGTAATGGCAGCTGGTAGATGCTGATCTGTTTGTTGCTGATCGGAGTTCTACATCTGTATTGTTGCTGAAGCTGCTTCTACTGTTGCCTGCTGCCGTAATGGCAGCAGTTAGCTGCTGATATGTACTGTTTTTTTCCTTTGCTTACTGAATTGTTTAGTTGCTGCTGTCCATCATGCTTCCAAGTTCATCTATTAGGTGGTTCCTTGCAACAGTTCTGGTTTTGCTAGTTTCTGTTCTGGTATGGTTTCATTAATCAACAGTTGCTGCCATGATGCTTCATATATATAAGTTGTTTGTCGATAAAAAACAAAAAACCTATACAAGTTATACAACTGAATATTGAACTTTCTTATTATTGATTAGATGAATCAGGTGTGCGTAACAAACGAGGAATCACACATTTGTCAGATGTTTGGAATCTCCCACCTACACAACGAATTATTGTAAAATTCAATCTAGCTTTTGTTCCTGTTGGAAACGAAGGTGGCGTGTTTACTAGGTTCATAGGAACTGTTGCAAGGAAACCCCACCTATGCCCAATTAATTGCAATTGGCATGAAGTGCCACTACACTACAAAGAAGCTTGCTGGAATATCATTCTGGTATTAAATTCCTAGTATAGGTGTAGTACTTGAGCTCGTTTATTTTTTGAAATTGTCTTTGAATGCTTTTTTGTTACTTCACTGCAGTCGAAGTTTGCAATTCCTGAAAATAATTCAGCAAGAGAGGCAATCAAGAAAAAAACTTTGAAGTTATTAGGGACAAGATTGCGAGATTGGCGATGCACCTTAAAAGGTAAATACTTTGACGAGGCTAAGACAGCTGCACAAATTGTTGCGACAGCACCTCCAATAGTTAATCATGAGCACTTTGCAGATCTTGTTCGTTATTGGTTCTCAGAGGAGGGAAAGGTATGAAGTATATAATTTCCTAGTGGCTTGACAAGAATTAAAGGACTTAAAACTTTGAATGTGATTATAATTGTTCTTTATTGTATGTGTGCATGTGAAAATGAAGAACCTTAGTTCGAAGAACAAGAGAGGCGAAGACAAGAGTGCAAGTGTGCATACAGCAGGATCAAAATCTTATGCATGACATGCTCATGAACTGGTACTTAAAGTTGGTTTCTTGTTTCATATTTTCAACTTGCTATGTTTTTTGAGTTACACAATTAGTTGATGTATGGACTGATAACAAAACAGGAGGTAGACTCTGGGTTTGCACCTAGCCGAGCAAAACAGGTTATTACATTTTCTTAACTTGATGAAATCTATAATGTGTATTATACCACTTTAGTTCAATAAAAGTACTAGACCAGTTAAGTTAGTCTATGTATGTATTTGTTTAGATTCTTATGCAAATTTTCCATTGCATATCTAAGGTTCGAGACGGTTGTAATGGCCCTTTGATCAGGCTTCTCCACACGCACATCAAAGATCATCGCACGCAAGTCATGACATCGAATGTTCTAATGGAGGTACATTCTTACATTGTACATGAACTAAATTTACTTAGTTGGAAATGTGTGTTACAATCTACAAATTTCTTATGTCATTTTGATATAACTTAGTTGGAAATAACTTTTTGGGTCTTACTGTCATTTAGTGTTTTGTATGAAAAGAATGGCAGTCAAGTCTCTGAAAATTTTGAGCAGTTTGCATCTATGTAGGTTGTAGCACAGACACTGCCTAGCGGGCCACCCCTTCCCCATTCCAATCAGCATATCAACCCATGAATTTGTATCCGGATCATAAACCTCCCCTCCAACATCAATAAAAAACGGCCATTAATACAAACTCTGCGCCACATGTAATTTCCCCTGGTAGGATGTCATCCCAGTTGCAATCGGCTTAAGCAAATCAGCCAGAAAGCAGTTGGAAGCAACTGAGAAAATAGTATGCTTGGGATTTGGGACCAGAGGCCAGTACAAGGATCAAACACTTCAGCAGTATGAAGAGGTGTCAGACCTCCACGACACCTAGTGACCCCTCCAACGACATAAAGCTTGTTGTTTAAGACACCTGTCTTACAGTACGCCCTACCAATGGACATAGGACTCACTTCAATCCACCTGTTAAGAATTGGGTGATAACACCAGACGCAACTCATGGCTGTTGCCTTAGAAAATCCCCCTAGCACATATATGCAGCCGTTAATGACACTAGCAGCACAATAGTAAAAAGGCATTCGGTCCAAAGCGTCCTTCCTCCCAAGCCATCCCTTTATGACATCTACAATCCTGATACCAGATAGGCTCCTTTTGGGCATTGGTGGAAGCCTTTGCCATTTTCCAGACAAGGGGTCCAAAGCATTCCACATAAGCTTATCATCTTCAACCTTGGTCAAAATACAGAGCCACTCTTCTGTTGTACAAAGCTCTTTTCTGACTTCATAGAGTTCAGTGCTAAAAATGGCAGATTTCCAGCTCTGCGAGAACAATTTTGTACTCAAGTACCAACTTCTAGGAACTCTGGCAAGAATCTGGATTGATATCTCATCCGGAAGGCTGGGAAATAGTCGTTGATTAGCCTCGTAAAAGCTTGAAGATGTCCTTTGCCTTTTCCTGGTCTCACCACTTGGAACCTCGTAGAACCCACTAGTTCTGCCCCTACGACTACAACTCAATACAGCTCCCATCAGAAACTTTCTTGCCCCTTCAAATCCAGATTAAAAGAACAGGCCTCTTAGCTTTGAAAGTCGATTTTTCTTGCCTAGGAATGCGTTTGTGCCTCACAATACGTATCATTGAAAATGATATTACCTCTGGAAAAGCTGAGCTTGCAATAGTGAGGAAAGGAGTGTTAGCATGGAAGATCCTGGTATCAATCGCCTTGTAACTGAAAGGGAAATATCAAAATAATAAAAATTGCAATTATACCACGAAATAGAGATATTACTTTTTGCTTGGAGTTCTTGATCTTATATATGCTTGAGTTTGGTTCTAATTAACGATATGTTTTCTACTGGATTAATTTAGGCATGCTCTGAGAATGACGAAGTGCTTGAAATTGGCTTCAGAGAATAACGAAGTGCTTGAAATTGGCTTCAGAGAATGACGAAGTGCTATTCGTTGTAGCTTCGGACATAACTCCATGATTGCGGTTCAAGTTTTCTTTGTCTTTTTTGTTGAAGCTTTTGTTCTGCATTTTTTATGCATTTTCAAAAATTTGATTGATCTTATATTGAATGTAGGCTTTCTGGCACCATGTTTCTATCTAATGATATGTTTTGGGCAAGATGCAGTATCATTTATGCATATTTCGTATGGCAATGTCTTTTGTTTTGGAGAAGATAGCTACGGGTTGAATACATATTTTACGTGTATTTATTATTGGTTACAGATTCGGGTATTTTCTAAATGCAAAAAAAAAAAAAATAGTATCTTTCAATCACGGTTCTAGACTGTGATGATAAGAACATTTAATCACGCTTTTAGATGAAAACCGTGATCTAAAAACCACAAAAGACCACGCCTTACTATTTTCCATCTCATTTTTTAGACATGAAAGATCACAGTTTTTTGTGGTGATAGTTATCTACATTCAATCACGGTTTTTTAAGAAAAGCGTGATAAAAAGCCTAGGATGGAACACGCTGGTAACTTTCCATCTCGGTTTTGCCTAGAAACAATCACACCTTTTGGGTGTGATTGTTTCTATCTTTCAATCACGGCTTATAGCAGTGATAAAAAAGAGTGATTTACAATCACACTCAAATCTATCACGGTAGCGCGAGTGTGATGGAAAACTAACAATCACTGCAAATAGCTGTGATTGTTATGCTTTATTGTAGTAGTGTCTTAAAATCAATGATTTTTCTTCTTTTTTCCTTTTTAGAGGTTGTGGGCTCACGGCTATTGGGGTGGTTAGATTTTTTTCTCGAGGATTCGAACCTAAAATTAATTAGCAGTAGGTGGAATAACTTTTAGAATATATTAAGTAGAGTTTTGAGTGGCTTAGATGAGCGACGTGGGATGAAGTCAAACACTTCTCCTCACATGCATCCGGACTGCACATGAGGGGAGTGTTAGACTTCATTTTACATAGTTCATCTCTAAACCATAAAAGCTTGGTTTAGTATATTTTAGAGGTTAAAGAGGATTGAACAGCTGACTGTCTTGGAAGCTGTGGACTTTTTTTATAGTGAAGTAGGAAATGTGCTGGCCAGTGGAAAAAAATGTATTGAATTTTTAGTTTATTGAAAACAACTTAACCTTTGACAAACAAACAAAAAAAAAATTTAGTATAAACAACTTAACTAAAAACAACAAAT
Source organism: Rhododendron mucronatum var. ripense (assembly GCA_019656295.1). Taxonomy (NCBI): domain Eukaryota; kingdom Viridiplantae; phylum Streptophyta; class Magnoliopsida; order Ericales; family Ericaceae; genus Rhododendron; species Rhododendron mucronatum. The sequence continues at coordinate 664,943 of BPLT01000178.1, forward strand.
TGTAGTAAAAAAAAGTTTAGTGAAAACAAGGCCTCAGTCGTAGTCCCATATAAGACTTTATAGTGGCGACGAGAGCACGAAAGGGTTTGGACAGGTTTCACCGTTTGAGGGGAGCATCGGTAATTGTGCCCATCTGGATAAGTTAGAGCATCTCCAATCCATCCTTATTCCTCCAAAATAGAGGATGGAAGTGACACATTGAGGGGAGATTTTGTAATTTATTTTTTTTCTTCACTTTTTGTATTTTTTGGAAGAATATTTGAGGGACCAATCGTCCTTTTTAGAGTTATGGAGAAATTTCATACTCCAAATTTGCTTTTGGTCCTCCATTTTTAGAGGACCAAATTTACTTTTGGAGGACCAAACTCTAAAAAGGACGGTGGATCCCTCAAAGATTCTCTCAAAAAGTACAAAAAGTGAAGAAAAAAGGGAATAAATTACAAAATCTCCCCTCAATGTATCACTTCCATCTTCTATTTTGGAGAAATAGAGTTGGATTGTAGATGCCCTTAATGACGGGATGGGATGAGTATCTCGCTGAGTGAATCTTAGTTCATCTATAGGAGAAATAGTTTGGGTGCGAAGGGAGTGAGAGAGTGCAATTTTGTTCACCCTTCTTAAGAAATGGTGAATATTACCTTCTTCCTTATTGATTGAAATAATGTGAACCCCACCACAAAGTACTGTTATGCTTACCATGCAATACACTTTTTAGTATTTAGAACATCACTTTATAGTGTGGCCAATATCATTTTAATCAATAAAAAAGAGGGTAATATTTACCTTATTAAGTGGAGGTAAACAAAACTCAACTCGGAGGAATCAATATCAGGCTGTATCAGCTAATCCTCAAATTCCTTTTCCCCTCCCTTCTCCGCCCGCCAAACGGGCCACTTAAAAGTTTTTGGATTTTTATTGCGGGGCTTGTTTCCGTGCAATTCTTCTCTTCTTTCATTTTCTTTTTGTTGTTTTTCGTGACAAGATGGCACGGCACCATGATAAAGAGGAACTTTTTTCTCTCAATGGATCAGCGCTCTTTACTTTCCCAAAGGTAAATACCATGTGCCTCCTACCATCATTATGTATGATAGAGATGTCAAAACTACCACTACACATGTTCAGCACATCGTTGATCCTAGTAGTATCTGTTAATCTTATGATGTTCAAGGAAAAGCCAAAGAGTGTTTAGGCTTTGGTCTTTTTAGGAGGGCTTCGTCTCTTTTAAATGTTCTCGATTGGTTTTTTGTCAATCGTAAGTTTGAGTTTCGTATTGGACGGAAGATTATTCTTAAAACATGATATTGTTTTCTTGTTCCTATAAATCTTGTAACAATTTTAAGATTAATGAAATTTTCTTTTGCCTTTCAAAAAAAGGAAAAGCCAAAGGAGACTTCTCCTAACTATTTTTTTGTCTTTATAAAATGTATTTAAAGGCTAGGAAATCAAGTAGCTCACTATCTTGGTTATTTTGACTGTAGTTCCTCGTGACTCGCACACCAATAATTAGGCCAAAAAGGGGCACAAAAATGAAACTGCAAACATATGACCAAAACCGTAAAGATTTTTTATTTCTGTATTTAAATTCCACATCCTTAGAAGTTGGTGGTGCATATTTTTCAACTGCGGATAGTTCCACTGCATTTTTTATTTTGAATTGACAGTCTTGACTCCATTTGAACTACCAAAACAATCTGTATTTCCTTCCAAATTACTCGCAAGGATGCATACGTATTCCATGCCCCATTGGTACGTAGCTATTGACTATGATACACAACTTTCTTGGCTATCATACACAATGGATGATTCATGTCAAACATAAGAGGTAGATAGGCTAATTATTTACCACTTGGCTTATCAAGTACATTACCATCCGCAATAAAATACGTCATCATACTTATATCATTTTCGATGCATTAACTTTTCGAGAAAAATAGCCCTTATTATTCTCTATTCTATATTCTGCGAAACATAATCTCACAATACCCAAAGGGATCCACACGTAAGATGCTTCATGATCCATGGTAGTACTAGTAAATTTCTTTAATTTGTCAAGTATTTATTTCAGCACACTCACAGGCCATAAAAATGGGCCACGGTAAATGGGCCACGATGGGCCAAACAGACCTACTGTAAAACGATCAATTGAGCCCATTATTCGGTCCGCACGTGCAGTTACCCGTGTCGGATTCGTCTCGTGCTCGATTTGAGAATTAGGGTTTCTGAGTAGTATTTAGCAAAATAAAACCGCCGAGGACGGCTAGGGTTTCATTTCCTCTCATCAGGCTATCATAGACATACAGATAGACACGACGCCATGGGTAAGGGGAACAAAGAAGAGTCGTAATTCTAGTATTCAATTTCCTTTATTACTGTATATGTTCGTGTGTTTTATGTATGTATATATGCGTAATGAAGCTTTTGTTCCTTTTCGATTATTGTGTTTTGGCATGGAGTAGCAAGGATCAAGGTTCACGAGTTGAGGCAGAAGTCCAAGGCAGATCTGTTGGCGCAGTTGAAGGATCTGAAAGCAGAGCTTGCTCTTCTTCGCGTCGCCAAGGTCACTGGCGGTGCCCCCAACAAGCTCTCCAAGATGTTCTCTCTCTCTCTCTCTCTCTCTCTCTCTCTCTCTCTCTCTCTCTCGCTCGCTCTAGGTTGTTGACTTGTATAATATATGTAAAGGTTTGTTCATTCGAATTGGCATTGGGTTGATTGGATGCAGTAAGGTGGTGAGGCTGTCGATAGCACAGGTGTTGACGGTGATCTCACAGAAGCAGAAGGCAGCGCTGAGGGAGGTTTACAAGAACAAGAAGTACCTGCCCCTTGATCTGCGTCCCAAGAAGACCAGAGCCATTAGGAGACGCCTCACCAAGCACCAGGTACCATAACCTCGTTTTAGCTGTTTTATGTTTCTGTGCATTTGAGAATTTCTCATGTTTTTGTGGGTCATGCAAATTATTATTACTTTCAACTCCCATCCTGTACTCTTTGCTGTTACGGAATTTGTGATGGCAATGTCAACTGGGAAGTGGTTAAATATCCATTTGTGTGATTAGGGAGATAGCAAAGGCTGGTGACATGAAGCTTGCTCATTTTCTAGGCGGAACTATAAATGCTGATATAATTAGGTTTCCTTAAATATATGACAAGTGAGGAGCAGGGGCTTTGAACGCAATTTAAAGGCTTCGGAGTAATCGTGAACTTCGGGTCCTGCTAAGTCATTGTCTACGTACTGAACTGATTGTGGTTGTGGTAGTTTTGCTGACTGGGATAAAGCTAGCAATCTACTATGTACCTGCGGGGCTTCAAGGGGAGGTTGAAGTGTGTTGAAAAATTGGGATTCTGTGTGTGATATCTAGGAGGGACTTGAGGAGTGGAGAATCGGATCAATAAACTTACGATTCTACTTCGTTTCATCCTTTGCATTATTATTATTATCATTTTGTACTAGTATTTGGTGGGCAAAAGTGGGATAATTGATAACCTAATTTTTCTGGCAAAAATCCAAATTCAATTCTCCTTCCAAACTTGATTCAAATCATAAATTTTGTTAGCTGGTTTGCAATGAGCAGCTAAAACCACAACTCTCCCTCCAAACATTCTGCTTTAAACAATACTTCTATTATTTGGGAGAGGCTTTCACTTTCTTCAAGTTTTGAAATGAAGGTCCTCATTAGAGGAAACGTTTGGAGAGGGAGCTTTTACACACAGACACAAGTATAATAAGAAGTAAAGAGTAAGAGAAAAACTTGATTGAAGTGCTATTGGGATCAAGATTGGGATGGAATTGTGATTCTAGACATTTTTTGGATGTAATCATTAAAAGATTCTATAAGGCATAAGATTTTTACTCCTCAGAATTGTTTGAATGAAATAGAGGCATGGTTAAGATCCTGCTTATTTCCAGTTATTTGCAGCTTATTTAGGGTATAATTTGAATTGACACGCTGAAGCTGCAGGACCTAGAGAAGTTTGTGGGTAATCCGGATATCATTGTGTTTGTGTTGGACAATTGCTCTCATTGACAAACCTTGGACTCTTTCCAGTTACTTGCAGCTTATTTAGGGTATAATTTGAATTGATATGCTGAAGCTGCAGGACCTAGAGAAGTTTGTGGGTAATCCGGATATCGTTGTGTGTTTGTGTTGGACAATTGCTCTCATTGACGAACCTTGGACATCAGCCACCGCCTCAAATGTGCCAATTATTTATTTATTTTTGTAGTTGGACGGCGTGTTGATTTGAATCTCAGAATTCTGGCAACATTGTTTCAAATCAAAGCATTTATTTGAACCTATTAATCATTATTGGGCTTTCTAATTCATAAGATAAGGATGTTATAGCCAAAAGGCCTATGGCCCAATAGCATAGAGGGTGCACTTAGGGGCTAGGAGAAAGGAGGTCAGGAGTTCAACTCTTCTTCCAAGGTGCTAATCTAACTATTCTAACAATACTAACTGTCGCCGATGAGAAAAAAAGAAGACAAGGATGTTATAGGTGGGTCTCAGAAACTCTCATCACTAGACTTGGGATTATTGGTTTATTGCATGCAACAGCTCTTCTAATTCCCAACATAAGAGTGGTTAATAGGTGACTCATTTTTGCTGTGTTTCATACATAGGTGTCATTGAAGACAGAAAGGGAGAAAAAGAAGGAGATGTACTACCCAATGAGGAAGTATGCCATCAAGGTTTAGCATTCAACTTGCTTTTGACGGCCGTTGTTTCTCTCTACTTTTTGATGTATTTCCTATTGAGTAACTATGCCATCTAGGTTTAGGATCCAAATTTCCTTTGAAGGCTTTTGTTTCTATTCTCTATATCCTGAGTACAATTCAATCAGTTTCCTATTATTTGTTTCTGCCCTCTTTGGCCGAACATATGATGAATGAGAACTTAAATGTGAGTTTTTTTAATTATACTATATTTTTCACGCAGTATTGTGGCTTGCTCAATTTGTCTTTCTTTGAGTGTCTACCAATGGTGAATTGTATTCTTTTTTGTGCTTGGGTACAAAAAGACTATTAACTGTACTCAGGCGACTCAGGTACCACCAGGGTCTTTGCCTAAAAAGTGATTATCGAAGCTTCGATTTAGTGGCTGTTCATAAATAAAAATAAAAAAAACCCTTATTAGTGAAGCCATAATTGAAATGCTAAACCTTTGGTCAAATTTCCCTACCCTTGTACTCCAATTGCAACTTCTCTGGAAATGCTGTGTCTATATGACCAAGATAGCAATATTTGTCTTCCTAAGCAATTATCCTTGACACGACCCGGTAGGATATATGCAGTATGCAAATTGCGCACACGAAATCGGGCAGATATGTTCTGGAGTACTTCTCGTGATCTGCAATATGTTTAGAATCAGGAATGTTTTCCACATGAAGCCACTGGGGTTTGTTTTATCGAGTATATGGACATCTAGACACATATCAACACCCAAGGTTACAACTTACATGTATCGATTCTACCCAATTCACAGTTTGCCTTGTAATTAACCTTTGGTATCCATTAACTTTTCTTTGATATCCATCAGTACCCTTCATTGAACCAGTATTTGGCTGGTCGTACAGAAATTTGGACTCAAACATCTGGGCAATGGGGAGTGCTCGAGGAAGATATAGGCCTTGAGGGTTTGCACCTAGTTGAAGAATAACTTCTCCTCTTCCTTCGTGGTTCTCTGATCACTGCTTTCCAGTTAAGTGGTCACTAGGCTTAGATTGGAACCCGAACATCGCACTCCACTCCCCTTGGTAAATTTTTTGACATAGTCTTGTGGGTAAAAAATTCAGTAAAAGAAAACATGTGGACAGATGGGTAAGATTTTATTTTGCTCATCTTTTGGCTATATCTGGAGCTGGTTGCTACAAAACAAGCACGGTACCCTAACCAGAAGCAAGTAACAAAACTTACTTGGCTCAACAATCGTGAGATCGGACTCGCAACCTTTTGATATCAAAGTTGAATTATGCTTTGACAGGGAAAAAGGGAAAAGAGGGGCACGTGCCCCCACTCGAAACTAAAATAATTTTGTTATATTTTCGTATATTTTGCATAATTATGAAATTAAGTGAGCTACTAAACATAAACAAGTGCATATATCTTTAACATATACGTATAAAACTAGTTTTATGTTTTAATTTTGTCATATGGTGCATTTATACTTGTTAATTTTCGAACTATTTGTCATTCTTTCTTAATTGTGTACTTATTTTTAACCGTCTACGATCAATATTTTAAAATAATATCATTAATAAAACTGTATCGATCATTCTAAAACTTATCGATGTTCATGTAAAACAAACTCTCAAATTTTTTCTGAGATTTTGTGCTTATTTTTACATAATTTAAGTGAAAGTATGTGTTATATATTTTTATAGTTTGTATTGCATGCCTTAACTATGTAACGATCTTATTGTGGTTAACTAGAAAAATAAATTCAATTCGCCACTATGATTAACAAGGTGTCCCTACTAAATGACATTTCTGGATCCGTCCCTGTAGGCTGATATGGGTTCCTGATACAAGAAAACGACCACATCCCACATCCCGTGTTGAATGTCCACGAGATAGATATTGTGCAAGTCACTCCTTATTCTAACCGATCGACTAGTATCCAGTTGTGTCAAAATTCGGGTAATTAATGATTGGGAATTTGCAATATGAACACATCCACCACGCGGCTAATTACAGATATTCTGGGGTTTTCACATTCTAGTAAGGGGGGGGATTTCCTTTTCCGGGTGTATAGTATTAGCTAGGACCTATTTGTGAACCATTGGAAAACAAGGTTCTCTTAACAGTGCCTAGGGTCCACAAGTAAGAATTTTCTCGGAGAGTCATGTTTCTTCTGTCTACACCACAGAAAGTCATGTTTCTGTGTACACCTCTGGATCATGTTTGTTTGTCAAACTGGATTTTTTATCTAAATGTGTAGGACCATCTGGATCCCACACAAACCCCGCTTGCTCCTGGGGTGTTAACTTTTAATTGGTTCCAACATATATAGTACTACAACTTTGTTTGCCCTCCGTTCATACCTCTTGAATGATTACCTTCTCTTGGAAAAACTATTGGGTGGTTTTGTGATACCACCTCCTGATGTCCTAATACTCTTATCCACCCCATTCTTCTTTACGGTCCATACAGAAATGCGTTGTGGATGAGAGCGTTGGGGCAACGTTACGTGGTGCCCCAAGACCAACCAATACTAAGCCTTGCAGAAATGTATGGTGCATAAGAGTGTTGAAGAACTATGTGGTGGTGGCCCAAGACCACCCAATAATTACTCCTTCTCTAGTTCTCCTCGTTTTCATTTTTTGTTTTTTGGTCCCTGGCCCTTCGACAGAAGTTCAGTTTTCTGAGACAAACAAATTCTTCCTTGGTTGTACGTGGGACCCATATTTAGCTCCTGAATCTTTCTTTTTTTTATAAGCACATATTTAGCTTCTGAACCTACCAAAAAGCTCCTATTTAAGAGCCTCTGATTTCCAAACTAACTTTTATGGTGTGCTGATGGGCCTAAATTTGTTTGGTTGATTTTTATCTTGCGACTTCTAAGCAACAGACAACCAAGCAGCATTGCATAGTGGTCGATCTGGCCGCTCATCTCGACAATCGACGCCTCGGATTTTAACCGAGCAATGGACAGTGCAAATTTGTATACGCTTAGATTCGATCTAAGTCATCTGTGTCGAGATAAACGATCGACTAGATCAGCCGCTCGGCAGGGAGCTGCTCGGCAGTATCCCCAAATCCGCCTCAGATAGGTTTTGTAGTTACTACGTGAGAAGATGATCTTCCCAATTCTGAAGCCAACACATTGGAATAATATTGCTATGTATTGACACTGTTGTTGAGGAACCAAAAGCAGTGTCGAGATTCTGTTCAAAAATCAAGACCTCCTCTGCACAAGTATACATCCCCATTACTGGTAAACGCGGAATGTAGTAGCAGAGATTCTTAGCTGCGCACCCCTTAAAATTCTCTAGGGATAGATACGTTGGTGGAAGCCAGCTTAATTCTCTATTCTATTAATAGAAAGTTCAGGTATGAATATATCCACAAGGATTTCATTAGATGGCTATTTAATACTTACTCCACTATGATGGAAAATGGATTTGTTTCATCAAGTACAGTTAGGGTGTAGTAGTGTGATTGGTCAGATCAATAATAAGGAGATACTACTGAGCGCAATTTGTTTATTTTTTTCAAAAAAAAAAATAGTATATACTCCCTCCGTTTTAATCTGTGAGTCCCATTCTGGAATTTTAACTATTTAAGGGAGTGCAATTATTACTTGCACAGATTTTTAATTTTTCAGTTTTGCCCCTCATTTTTTGAATAGCTTTAGTACAATTTAAATGGAAAATGGTTGTTTCCACGCAAGGAGAAAACAAAGGCTTTTTAGGTGCAAAGTCCAAAACAATGATGCTACTTGCACATACATTTTTGCACATATCTTGCACATACATTTTTATGGGGCCCGCCTCGGGTCCCACCAATATGATCCGAACCGCTCATTATTTTTAAAATGATTTTTTAAGAGTTCCTGTAAAAAATCAACTCGATAGGATATCGGTAAGGGTTTTTTTAGAAATCATAGGGTGAAATAGTTTGATTCGCACTGCGATTTCTGAAAAAGCCCTTACCGATATCCTACCGAGTTGATTTTTTAATGGAACTCTTAAAACATTATGTTAAAAATAATGAGCGGTTCGGATCATATAGGTGGGACCCGAGGTGGGCCCCATAAAAATGTGTGTGCAAGATATGTGCAAAAATGTATGTGTCCTTGGCATTTTTGAGTCCAAAAGTCAGTGCAAGAATTTAAAACTGAATACAACTCTCTCTCTTTCTCTCTCACATACACACACACACAAAATTTTGTCCTTTTTAAGAAGGGTAAAAAGGAAAAGTTGACCCCCTTTTGTGTTGACTTGTCAAAGTGGACCTTCATTTTGTAACACCCAAAAATGGAAATGTGGACTATCAATTAAAAACGGAGGAAGTATATAATTTCTGAGAAGTGTAACAAAGAAGAAGTAAGAAGGGCAAAGTCCAATTTCACCCTTTGTGATTATCGTCATGTGATGATATCCCCCCATGGTTCAAAACCGACCACATAACCTACCTGTGGTTTTAAAAATGTGTGGATAGACTTTTTGCTGTTATGTTTTCCATCCATATTAATGGAGGTGTATCTCATACGCCTCTAGAATGTAATTTAAGTCGTTCATAATGTATTAAATAAAGAATAAAGTGTCCCTGGAAAAAATCATCTCGATCTGACATCAATAACCCAGTGATCTAATTTTTAGAAAATTCAAATTTGAAATTTTAATTTCATAACAAAATCGATTCGACTATGAGTTTTTCATTTTTTGATTGACTTGAATTTTGGCATAAATGTAGTACTCGTCAAAATTTATAATATCAACGGTTTGGATTCAATTTTTGGTATAGGGGATGATGTAGTTAGATTTAAAAAAGAATAATAATTAAGGGACATAATGAGGGTATATCAGTTTTTTAATATTGTGTCCGTTAATATAGATGAAAAATATGAGAGTCCGCATATTTTCAAAACTATAGATTATGTGATCAATTTTGAATCGTGAGGGAGATATCCGCACATGATAATAACCACAGGAGATCAAAGTAGACTTTGCCCTTTTAAATACACGAGTTGCGGTTTCCATATTTGCACTCAGAATGTGCATTGAGAGAGAGAGAGAGAGAGAGAGAGAGAGAGAGAGAATGACAAAATATGATTTGCCAAACAAAAAGGAAACGCGCAAAGGTGTAACAGTAACGAACCAGTTAGGTCATATGAAGCCGCTGAATTTTCACACAGTGATCTTTATATTTCATTAATACTACTACATCACAATGCCCTCCACGCCACGGCACTCCCTCAGTCTCCCCACATAATCTTTCAAAATGGTTTTCGCCTCCGCAATTAATTCTTAGTCAACGCTTACGCACTCAATCTTTGCACTCATAGATTTTACTTCTTCGGGACATTTTGAAAAGACGCCCTCATACTCCCATTTCCGCTCCCGCGCCGGCACATGCCGGCACATTATGCTTAAATCGTGACCACAATTAATTGGGAAAACGTTTACTAATAAATCATTGTCCTATCACATGCTGAGTTGGGTGAAAACGTTTACTAATAAATCATTGTCCTATCACATGCTGAGTTGGGTCAGTCTTAGGGACCCATTCATTCAGTGTGACCACAATCAGTTAGTGCATATCGCTAGGAGAAATAAAGGGCATTCCCACTGTTGTTTCCCCCATTTCAGTGGAATGGGATTCCCACTATTAATTTCTACTGCTAAATTTCAGTGTCGATGGATATATACAAATCATAGCATAGAGTACTCCATTTTCATTTTGGCAAATACTAATCGATGCCCTTAATTGGGGCAGTGTTTTGGTTATAGTTAATGACAGAGAGTTTTATAATTCCCAATGTCAGTCAATAAATTTACCTATCAATTACCTTCAACTATAATAAGTATTTCTTATGGGCAAGTTTAATCCCGATTCGCAAACTAGACTGCAAGTTTCTTTTATGCGTCTGTTTTTTTTTTTTGTCTAAAAATGAAAATTAGAAAATTGAGAAGGGGAACAATAGTCTGACTTTGAACAATAGAAATGAGAACAATTTTTTTGACTAAAAATGAAAAATAGAAAAATTGAGAAGGATTTTTTGTTTTAACTTTGACCATCATGAGTAGAAAACCACAACCCAACAAAACGGCAGTCACGATCGCACAGAGAGGTCTGCAACTGTGTATGGTTAATAGTTCCGTGGCCCTTTAGCCAAAGGGAAAGGGAGTTTTTACATCTTTTTCCGCAGTTGTCAAAACTATCTGGTGATAGGAAATCGGTAAAAACACGTCTCCAGCCAGGTTCAGATTCTTTCACCGCTCTTCGAATCCATCCTCTCCTCCGTTCATTTTCTCTACCCTCAAATAGTCCACCGTAGGTGTCTCTCCAGAGTGAGAGGTATAGAGCTCGATCACCGTACGAGATTCTCATAGTTTATCCTTGTTCATCACTCAAAAGGAATTGGAAAGGTCATTATTGAGTAATTCGTATCATACAAATTTGGTGAGGTTTTTTGCTTACAAGTTTCCATGAAAGTGCATATTACAGAGTATAATGTCATAGTCTGAGGTCATTCTCACCATGCAGTCGCAAAATTAAATCAAAAGTCAATTCCTAATCTATCTACGAATGAAACTTTCTTATTTACTGAGGTGTTGATAATATGACCAATCACAGCCGTCCAAAAGTGTTCTGAACGGTTCGGATTTTAATAAAACTTTTTTAGAAAAAACTTTAACTCTTCCCCGAAAAAGTTTCATTAATATCCCGACCGTCTAAAACACTTTCACTTTTGAACGAACACGATTGAGTGCTGTAAACATTTATTTATAGTAAACAAGATTTTCTTAGGGAAATGATATTGGCACTCCAAAAAATAAAGGAAAGTGGCTTTGGAGTTACATTGATTTTGAAGTGTCTGCATCAATTTTTGGAGTGCTAATATCATATTCCTTTTCTTATCTACCAATATAGAACTATTCCTTGTTGTAATTAATTGTACTCGGCAGAAACCAAGGACCGTCCGATCCTTGACCGCTCCTTTAATCTGACTGATTGACTTCACCTACCTTCAAACTTGAATAGTTCTAAGAGGAAGTATTTTTTAGAAATTCTCTCAATCTTATAGAACATATTTTAGCAATATAAAATTGAATTCTATCATTCTTTCTCCGGGTGAGTCTTTCCCTGGTGTTTTATTTCATCAAATTATTGACGTAGAAAATAAGATTACATATTTACACAAAATAGGATATTGGACGTCCTTAGATGAAGTTTTGTGTTACTATAATAGTATTAATTTCTCGAATCCACGACATCTCACAACTAACCACAGATAACATTGATCAAAACCAAAAGACCAAGGAATCAATCAGTCAGTCCGTCAGCTTTACCAAAATGTGAGCCGCACTTGTTTAATGTTGTAGACTTTTTTCCCAAAGTAAAATTCGTTCAAATCTGTATGACCAATTAATCATATAGCTTGTTGGAGCAGATAAACAATCACTGAACAAGACCTCATGGTTGTATTGAAAGAGTCTACTTTTTTTAAATTTACTTAATTTGATCCTAATCAAAACAACAAAAAAGTGGGCGGTGGGATTGGTCTCCAGGGATTAGTTGAAAAAAAAAAAAAAAACAGTTTCGTACCATGACTAGGGCGGGCTTGGTTGGCACAGTTGGCGTTGTTAGTAATTAATTACGAAGGCTAATGAATTGTTACACATGGGTCAAGTTATGCACTCCATATGATTGCAGAGCAAGGAACATAATTGGTTTGGGGTTCGCCAAACTGATGCTTAAGATTAACCATGATTTGTGCCAGGCAGGATCCACTGCCGAAAACTCTTGTGATTCTATGTAAAAGGTTTTCCGGCCATTGAATTTAAAACATAAAAAAAATCACACAATTCATGGCCGGAAAATTCTTTGACACAAAGGTACAGGGATTTCAGCCGAAAATGAAATTGAGAATATAAACAAAACAAGCAAAAATCAAGAACACAAGATTTACGTGGTTCTCCAAACTAGCTACGTTCGCAGGAGAAGAGCAAGAGGATCCACTATAAACGGGGAGATAACACGCAAAGCCGGTTATACCCGAAACTCTCGTTGAAACATCTAATTACAAATATCTAGAGACAAATTTCTGACGGAACTCGATAAGGATACTAAACCAAAATCCTAATATCTAATCTTCAACCTGAGAGAACCCCTAGGGGCCTCTCCAAATGGATTCAAACAAGAAGTCCATAACATAATGAAGAGAATAAGGCTAGATTTAGGGAAAATGATAGCCCATAACGTGTTTTGATAATAAATACCCGCTAAAGACAAGCTAAGAACATTTGTTGATGCTGAAAATGTCCTTGGCAGGTACTCCCTCGGTCCCCCTTTTAAAGTCCCGTATTCCATTTTGGGCTGTCCCTTAACAAGTGTCCATTTTGTAAAGTTTGTGAGTAAAAGTTGATACATTTTCCATTTTGCCCTGAAAGTAGATTCTATTTTGAAAAATTAGTGAGTAAAAATGGAATGATGATGTCTCCATGGAGGGTAAGTACGAAAAGTGGAGGTAAAAGTTGATTTGAAAGATGTAAAAATGATATTTTCTTAATAAGTTGAAGTTACGAAACTGGACATTTAAAAAGTGACGGAGGAAGTATTAATTATTAAAATACATCATTGGCCGTCATTTTTTCCTATATTTATAGCCACTTAGTCCTTTCTGAAACGAATACTTACCCAAACAAAATTTCTTACACTAAAAATCTAAACTAACAAAGGAAACAAATTTTTTAGGAAGTCAAATATCTTTTCGACCATCCCAAATTGAAGGGCATATCTCTAACAAGATCATACCCCGATTTGCACACACTTTTTGACCCATACATACACGCTTTTTGACCCATACATACATGCATACGTAGTTGTTTGACTATTCACTTATACCAAATCTCATGCGTGTCTTCAAGTCAAACAATTAAAGAATGGAAAATGACGGTTCAGGATGTATTTTGATAATTAATACCTGTTAAGGACATGTTGAAAATATCTGTTAATGCTAAAAATATTCTTGGCGGGTATTAATTATTAAAACACGTCCTTAGTCCTCATTTTCCCAATTAAGAAAGGAGAGCCATGCAAAAAACGAGAATAATACGAGTATTGAACGAACGCATAATTTGAAATAAAATTTTGAAGTTCATAATCGAGCAATTTTTCAGTGGCTACAAGAAGCTTTTTTTCTAATGATTTTTTCTAGTCATAAGAATTAAATCTAAAACCTATAGAAAATCTGATCCGTACTTGATAGCTGTCCGAGTTCTCCACCCGACATTTCAGTGGGTTTTTTTTTCTTCATCTTCAACTTTCAAAACCAAAAAAAAGTAATTAGAGGGCAATGAAAATGTCGTATGGCTATAAATTTTAGGGTAGGTTTGGATAAACTAGATTAGTACGACTTTTTTTTTAGTTTATTAATTCAAAAAAAAAATCGTTATTTGTTAATTTCACGTCAAACTTTTGTTTTTGTCTCAAAGAGAGGAATCGTAAAATTATAAAATTTTTTTTATCGAAACTCATAAATTTTTTTAAGAAGACAAAAAATGAGTCAATATGAGTGCATCATTTACGAATAATACTCCCTCCGTCCAGATTTAATTGTCCCTAGTTCTATTCTAACCGGCTAAAAAACGGGTTATATCTTAGAATCCGTAATGAATTTCATATCGAATATGGATCTTGTTTAATAGATCTCGATTAGCTTTATAATACAATATATTCGAAATCACGTAAAACATTATAAATTAGAAGATATAATCGATTAAAAAATAGCACGAACTCCCAAAAAAAACTAGTATTAAATTCGGACGAAGGGAGTATCCCGTACTATCTTTATCACTCTTCATAAATAATATTCTCAAAACTCGTTGCGTGCCACTCAAAACTAATGCAAGGTAACATTCCTTACGTCCTTCTAATATGAAAAGCTAGGAAAACGCGTACCCCTGGGTCAACCATTTCGCCCAGACACACTCTGTCTCTGTCCTCTATATATACCCCCAACCTCTTATCTCACTCCCCGTAACCAACTTTCCTCCACCCTCTCTTTTTCTCTCTCTCTAGAGATATCCTTCCACAGAGACCTCTCAACGTACACTCAACAAACTCTTAAATTAAAACCAAACAGGGCTTGTTCATGCCAAGCGAAGGTATGAGTACTGTCTTCATGTCTCCATCTAGGGCTTCATCACCATCATCATCGCCTCTCCGAAATTCCTCACCTCCGGCGCCTCGCCAAACTTTCTCGTCCTCTATGATGGCGGAAAACCTGGATATCGCGGAGTCGCTTATCACGAAATGGAGCGTCGAGGAACGCTCCAGCAATTTCTGCAAAATCACCTCTCTTTTCACCGACCGGAGGGATGTGAAGGACTACCTCCGGTCGGTGAAGGATTTACAGGCCGCGATGCACTTCTTCGTCTCGGACGGTTCGAGTTCGAGCTCCCACCAGCTCGTGAGGGCTCAGAACTTGATGCAAAAAGCCATGAAGCGGCTGGAGAGAGAGTTTTACCAGATCCTGTCGTCGAACCGGAGTAACTTGGATCCTGAGTCGGTTTCGAGCCGGTCCTCCCGGGCCTCGGCTAGTATTTCAGATTTCGAATACGACTGCTCCGAAGAAGACAACATTCACGTCGCCGGCGGCGATTCGGTTCACGAAGTCACCAGTGACTCAGCTTTGGAAGTCGCAATGGCTGATCTGAAAGCCATCGCGGATTCCATGATTTCGTCCGGGTACAGCAAGGAGTGCGTGAAGATTTACAAACTCGTTCGGAAATCAATATTGGACGAGAGCTTGTACAATCTCGGAGTAGAGAAGCTGAGCTTATCACATATTCAGAAACTTGACTGGGACGCAGTCGATGTGAAAATTAAATCGTGGTTGAACGCCGTCAAAGTCGCGGTGAAAACGCTCTTCCTCAGAGAGAGAATCCTCTGCGACGTCGTCTTCTCCGCGTCTCCTAAAATCTCCGATTCCTGTTTCGCGGAAATCACCAGAGAGAACGCCGTGACTCTGTTCGGGTTCCCCGAACACGTGGCCAAGTACAAGAAACTCACCCCGGAGAAACTGTTCCGTGTACTCGACCTCTACGATTCCATTTCAGAGCTCTGGCCGGAGACGGAGTCGATCTTCTCATCCGACTTGGTCTCCGCCGTCAGATCTCAGGCCGTCAACTCCCTCGTCAGGCTCGGCGAGTCCGTCCGCGCCATGCTATCGGAATTCGAGGCCGCAATCCAGAAGGACGGCTCTAAAACTCCGGTTCAAGGCGGCGGGGTCCATCCGTTAACGCGATACGTCATGAACTACGTCGTTTTCCTCTCCGATTACAGTGGCTCTCTCTCTGACGTATTAGCCGATTCGGCACTAAACACGCAGTCTCCGTTGCCAGAGTCTTACTTCTCGAGCCCGACCCCCTACGACTGCTGCACGTCAGCATTATCGGTTCGGCTGGCGTGGCTGATCCTAGTCCTCCTCTGCAAACTCGACGGGAAAGCCGAGGAGTACAAGGACGTGGCTCTAGCGTATCTGTTCCTCGCCAACAACTTAAACTACGTCGTCTCGAAGGTCCGCTTGTCGGGCCTGAAGCTCCTGTTAGGAGACGAATGGATAGAGAGTCACGAGGCGAAGGTGAAACAGTACGCGGCGAATTACGAGAGAATGGGGTGGAGCAAGGTGATGTCATCACTGCCGGAGGCGGATCCGGCGGCTGAGATCCCGATTCAGGAGGCGCGAGAGTGCTTCAGGAGTTTCAATTCGGGTTTCGAAGAGGCGTACAGGAAACAGACGTCTTGGGTCGTGCCCGACCCGAAACTGCGAGACGAGATCAAGGTCTCCCTCGCGAAGAAGCTGGTGCCGGCGTACACGTCGTTTTACGAGGAGTACCGGTGGTTGTTCGGGCGGGAAGCGGGAGTCGAACCGGTGGTCAGATATGCCCCTGACGATCTCGGGAATTACTTGTCGGACCTGTTTTACGGGACGGAGGCTGCCGGTAGCGTGTCGTCGTCGGTCTGTTCTTCGCCGTCGCCGTCGCAGTCGCATGGGCGGAAAGTTCGTTGAGATGTTTGCGTCAAGTGCCGAGGCCTTTCCTGGCAGTTACTTGGCCATGCACGTGATTGTATAGGGTTGATGATTCATCAGAATTGACAAGATGCAGAGGGGAATAAATTCTTTACACCATGTAAACATTTACTATTTCTTTCAAATTAAGTTACATCGCGCCACGTTGTAAAACAGTGGTTTCAATCAATAGAACCCGGCAACGTGACACAATATAATTGATTTGGAGGAAATAAATGTTTATACCAATGATGTAAAGAATTTAATCTTAGAGATGTTTGGATTTTTCCATTTTAGGTGATATGAATATGACAACTTATCGTATATGATGCAGTGTGTCTCCTTTTACAAAATTATTTGCGAGAAAAAGTTACAAACTTGCTTATGTTAAAGATTCTCTTTTTGAAATACAAATACAAATTAATAGGTATGAATTAGATGTACTTCCTCTTTGAACATACATTTAGAAAACTCAATTTTTATTTATTCAATAACAACCACCTCCTACCGTAAGGCTTACAATGATACTTGTAAGGCAAAAAAATCCTAGACCAACTAGGAAACTAATAAACTTGTTAATCAAGCCTAAATTAAAGAAATTACCAAAAATTAGCAAATTTTGAAATTTGAAAATAAACTATAGAATCAAATACTAGGTGAAATAAAAAAAATGTAAAAACAAACGGCAACCAAAATGAAGTTTCTTACTAAAAGTTATAAGCAAATCAATAATTTCCTAAAACGACAAATTAGACAAATCAACCGTCCGACCGATCGATCGGATTATCAATCGGCAGTCAATCGGAATCTTCTGATTTCTTTGATTGGAACGTGAGACCAGACATATCGATTGGAGTATCAATCGGGAGTTTATGCCAAAAAAAGAAAATTTTCTATAAAAATATTAATTTCAAATATAATGAACCAAATTTTTTATATTACTAAAATAATTAATTTATCTGCGGTCATCAATATATTATCATACGGAGCTTTAGGATTTCATAAAAATTAAGAGTCTTACCTGGTTGGAGGTAATTAGGTAAACTTGTTTTGAAAAAGACTGTTGATTTTGCCACTCTTATCTGCTAATTTCACTTCATTACAAGTGTATTTTTTATGAAAAAAACACTTAAAAGAAAATAACGTTAATAAAAAATAGAGTGATAAAATTATTTCCTTGTGAGAAAACAACAACGATGCTAATGAAAAGATCCTGAGGTTGATTAGGCACGAACCACGTGGCTTGGGATGATAAATCTTCAAAAAAAAAACAAAAAAAGCGCACTGCCAAATACCCTGTATGAAGGTGCATGGTAATAGTGGAGAAGTTTTTGAGTGCGGGGTGGGTACAGGCCACGTGGTGCCGAGCACCATCTCGGCCGTTCAAACATGTTTTGAACGTTTTAGATTTGTTTGGATAATTATTAGTGTAAAGTTACTAAAATACTCCCTCAAGTCCAAATAGATCTGGACCGTCCAAAACACGTTTGAGTGGTGCCGAGATCCGTGCTCGGGACCACGTGGCCCGTGTCCACACTCCACCCGACACTGAAAAATTTCTCGTAGTAGTGGTATATACGTCCCATGCAAACGAACAAGGAGTCTCTTATCACCCACGGTTCAATCATTGAATTAAGCTGGGAATTTTTGTGATTTCAATGATATTATTAAGTCCCAATTTTTTCCACCACTAAAACATGGGAAAGTGAAAAGAGCTTAAGCAACATGAGGGCTAAGAGATGTGACAAGAGCTCAAGCTCCCAATTGTTGAAGTGGGGAAAAAATTTAGTGCCATGCTGTCTATTGCGTTTTTGGATGGCTCAAATTTGGAGAGAAAAAGTGTTGAGGTGAGAGGAGAGAGAGAGAGTTTCAATCCGAGCCATCTAAAAGTGTATAGGATGGCCCAGATATGCCGAACGAGTACTACGTGGGATATACTCAACCGGCACAAAAAAAAAATCTCTTTGAAGTGACCATTGTGTTAGATTATACACATCAAAAAAAATTTAACCAGAGTAAGGGGGCCGGTGCAATAGAGGGAATGGTAAGAGAATCGATAAGAAGAAAATAAAGTTCAAAAACTAGAGATTTTAATTCATTTCATTAAGAAACCCGCTTGTTTTGTGGAGTATTTTTTTCGTCGTTTCGCTAATATTTCTTTTTATTGGAAAAGTAAATTTTTTTTGACTATTACATTTTTCTTTTTGGTATTTTTTGAAACCTTTTTGAATTTGATTGTACTAATTTTCCTTCTTTTTAACGTTTCAATTCTTAGTCGAGATGTAGGGAAAAAATATTTAAAACTTTAACCAGAAGTTGAAAAAACAGCACTATCTGTGATTGCAAAAAGTCAAAAAAAAAAAAAAAAAAAACTTAATTTTCTAAACATCCTTGATAAATTTCTATATTCCAGTTTTGGCCCCCTTAGTACATCCAAACACATATCCGTGATCCACAGTTGCACTTTTGCGACTAAGCTCAAGCACAATTTGTTGATGAACCAACTCGAGTTTTGTTCTGGTGACGCAGTAGAATTTACAAAAAGATTAGTTGGAGCAAGTTTCTCAGTTATTAGGTAAAAAAAAAATGGTGAATAATACACATTTTTCATTTTATTTACCCACATTTCTTTTAATACTACACAAATACTTTTTATTTCATCTATCCCTGAATATAATATTATTACTCCCTCCGTCATTTTTTTATAGTCCGGTATTCCATTTTGGGCTGTCTCTTAATAAGTGTCCATTTTGTAAAGTTAATGGGTAAAAGTTGGTGCATTGTCTATTTTGTCCCTAAAAGTAGATTCCATTTTGAAAAGTTAGTGAGTAAAAGTGTAATGATGATGGGTAAGTAGGGAAAATGGAGGAAAAAGTTGATATAAAATGTATAATGATGATATCTTTTTAATAAGTTGGAATTACGAAGTAGGACACTTAAAAATAGACGGATGGAGTAGTTCATTATGTGGTGAATTAGATGAAATAAGAGTAACCAATTAGAGAAGAGAGAGAAAGTGCAAAAGGACCGCAAAAAGAATAAAATAATCAAAACCTAGTGAAATGTTCTTCAGTATTTATGCCTAAGCAGTACTGTAGTTAAATTCATTTTACCTGGGCATATAAATAAGCTGTTGCGGGGGTGTTTTTGTGTGTTTGACACTCTAAAATGCCTAAAAATGCACTTTGCCTACTCTGATATATATACTTGCTCTTAGCTTATTAATCCAAATAAGATAGGTACTTGTAGACACGAGCAGTTCCTGAATTCACAAGAAGAAAGACAAAAGTCCGAAATATTATTGATGAAATAGTCAATCAAAACATTAGGTTACAATACAACCCTCTTTTATATGGTGTAACTCCGAAATCCTAATAATTAAAGCCGAAAAATAAAAAGTCTCATAATTTGGAGAAACTACTAAAATTGAAAACGGGAAAGAAAAACAGGACTTTTCTAAAAAGAACCAACTAATAAGGAATTACGGTGTAAGGGTTATTAACAAATTAAAAGTTTCCTAAAACGGCAAAAATATCAAATTGAAGGGCTAAACGAATTAATCGGGTAGAAATCCACCATGCTTCACGACCTTAGAAGGTCGCGTGTATTGACCAAAACACAAAAATAAGTCAGCCCACCAAGTTTGGACTATTCCGAGCTCGTCTAAATTTTGCCAAATCAGGTAATTTGAAATTAAATATTATTTGGGCTTCCGAGGCTTCATCCAGTCCAATTGGCCATGGAATTGGGCCCCCACGTGTTCTACATCATTCAGCTTAACTGAATTCTCCACAACTGGCCAGTGAAATTAAGCCTTCCGAATTAATCAAGTTGCGTCTAAGCTAATCGAACACCCGAGTTATTAAAAAACTGACGTTCCCATTTGGACAACATGGATCTCTTTTGAGGCCCTAAATTACCAGGGGTCCAGCTACATTGTTCTTGGGCCCGCTTTCGGTTGCACTTTGATGATTGTGGCTGTGCCTAAAGGCGTGGCCCACACCGTGCGACTTTTACGTTGGGGAGTTTTTGGAAGCATTTTGAAGCGAGAAAATATTCAAAAATGTTTGGATTTTGGCCCAGCCATGTAATCCCAGAAGGACAATGAACAAACAAATTGGTCTTTTGGCCCAACTATGTAAAAGGAGAAAGCTAAGGTCCAAGGTTCACAGGATGACGATGAACAGACAAATTGGTCTGATTTTGGGGATAAAATTAATCAAACTTTTACTAGAAAATTTCTTAGAATTTTTTGAAACACTTCCTCAAATTTTGTCTGATATTTTTTTTTTAATTCTTCATGCCTTTAAGGAACTTTTACAAAGAATGACACAGATTCAGACACAGATGTGTTCAGAATCGTAAGATAATGTGGATCCGTCCCACACGTACGGTATTACCGTTATTGAGACATTTGTGTTTGCACCTACGTGTTTAAGATAGTGACTAAGAAGGGCCAAACTCAACGAGATAACAAGAAGCATTATCGGGTTGCATTTTTTTCTTCTTTTTTTAACAGTATGGATCCTCTCTAGTTCTATAAATGGACATGACGGTCCATTTTTTGGCCCTTTTTGAGTCCGCGTTAGTGATCCAATCCAAACCGTTCATTTTTAAAACATGTTGAGAACATATGTCACGCCAATAATCAACTTGATCATATACAAAATGAAGAATGACAAACGAAAAATAAAATAATACTACCACACATGTTTTGTGTTGTTTTCATTTTTTTCCCCTTCCGAGGAATATTTAAATATCCATCATCTTTATTCATGTCATGTAAGAATTCATCCCGCACTTTTTTCATATTTATATTTTCATCTTTTTAGTATGTGAATTATCTTTCTTACCTTTTCTAATAGGGAAATGATATTGACACTCCAAAAATTGATGCAGACACTCCAAAAAGCAAAGGAAATTGGTTTTGGAGTTATACTGGTTTTGGAGTGCCTGCATCAATTTTTGGAGTGTCAATATCATTTTCCTTTTAATATGTTATACATATATTATGTTATATCGCTTTCCTAATTTAGTGGGATTGGATTGGACTGTTTTCCCAATTTAGTGGGATTGGATTGAATATTTTCCTCATTCAATGAGATTTGGTAAATTTCAATATGATTGATTACTTCTTTCTTTTATCAGGGAATGTATTTGAGGAATCAATATAACCCAGATAATTTTAATTATTGAAATGCTTATCAAATGCCTAATTGGGAAAATAGGATTTTATTTGGTGGTTATTTGAATTGAGGATTGAGGTGAGAGAATAGAAACTTAAGGGGGTGTGTGCGTGATTTAAAAATATTTGAGTATATATAGGAGTGAGTGTATGTGTGTAGGAGATAATTATATCTCTCATTCTCTCTCTCTCACGCCGTCCTCTCTCTCTCTCTAGCCGTGTATCTCTCTCTCTTCCCCTCTCACTCAAAACTCTTTCAAGACCTCAAGAATCTCAGAGATTAACCTCCCTCCAACCTTCCATTCGCGTTCTCAAGCTCGGAGTTACTTGGGTTGAGCTTGAATCGAAGCTTTGAGGTTCGAAGTGGTTAGGGCTTGCTCAAATCTTGTAGATCTTGGTTATCATCGCGAGGTAGGGACTTCTTTACCTCTTTTATATGTTTATATGTTAATTGGATGCAAGAATCGAGCTTGGTTTGTCTCCCTTTGTTCATCTCGATCGCTGTCGAAATCTGCAGAAAATCGCCCAAATCGCGTAGGGATCGATCCCTAAACTTGGGGGATCGATCCCTGGTGATGGGGGGATCGATCCCTCCCCTCTCTGGAAGTTCTGCCCGTCTTTTGAGTTTCAGCCCAACTTCAAATGGCCATAACTTCTTCGTCCGATGTTCGTTTCATGAAAATCTTATATCGATTCGAAGGTCTTGAAGTCAGCTTTCCATTGCCACCAAAATCACCTAAAAACTCAAAGTACACAAAAAGTTATGACTGTTAGAGTGGGGGTGTGTCAACCTTCCAACCTCCTTTGGCTACTCCAATGATTATTGTTTGTCCATTACGACTTCCTATGATTAGTGGATGATATTCTTGATCCATTAGCCTTCCGTTAGTGAGGAACACATAAAGAATTGCTTAGTTGAAATTTCGTTTAAATACTTTCTATCGGTTGGTGGTTCTTGTGAACGTCTATGCAATTTGTGATGGAATAATACTTGTGAACGTTTGTGACGTATTTGTGATATTGTTAGCATGTCGTGGCATATTTATTGAATGTATGAAGTTATAAGAAAGTTTGTAACTTGTAGGTTGATTGAGGAAAAAGTTGTTTGGGTCGGTGGTTGATTCAGGAAGTCTCGTAACGCATGGGGTGGTAATACGATGACTTATATGGTCTCGTAACGCAAGGGGTGGTAATACGATGACTTATATGGTCTCGTAACGCAAGGGGTGGTAATACAATGACTTATATGGTCTCGTAACGCATGGGGTGGCAATATGGTGACCTTAGATGTTGGTGTTCACCGTAACGCTAGGGGTGGTAATACGATGACTCTCGTGGTATTATACGACAACGCAAGGGGTGGAAATGTCGATGGTGGAGATTCGGGATAATGAGTCGTGTCAAGGTTGTTATTTGCATGAGTGTTGTGAACCCTATGGCATAATGTGATTTTAGCATATCTTAGAATGATCGCCTTGAATGTTTGACACCTTATTGAGTTGATTGTATTTCGTCGTTTGAGCTATACCTTTCTGTTTTCTGTCATTGCACTTATCATCATGTTTTCATATAAAGTTGGTAAAGATTTTCCTACTGGGCTAGTGTAGCTCAACCTAATCTCTCTTTTCAGGTTCAAACACTGGACAATAGTTTGCACGCATTCATGTGCTTGGATGTGGAAGACTCTTAGAAGCTAATTTCATTGAGTTACTTAATCGGCTTTGTAATGACTTCTTTTTGATCAAAATGAGTTGTAATCAATTATCAATTTCTTTGGATTAAATCGTTTTGTAACTTAGTAATTGGTTGTACGTGTATTTAGACTTGTTTGGGGCCGGAGTGCCAATGTTGTATATTTCTAAACTTGGGGACTTGTTTGTAAAGTTAAACAGGTGGGAACTCTTTTGGGTATTATTTATTTTATGCGAGGATCTTTTATTGAAATGAATTACTTATTGATATTGAAAATCGAGGGCGTGACAAATTGGTATCAGAGCATCTAGGTTTGAATACTTTGAGACCGTGGGGAGACATTTAGTCTCATGGGTTCAAAATATCACTGCTTTTTGCATGGATCATGTGTGCTTGGGTGATCGACGTTTATTATACTAAGTGACATTGCATTTACATTTGAACAGAACGACGTGTTGTTGTCAACTTGTGTTAGGAGTTGGAGGCTTGACGTTGTACGTGCTTTGGCTGCCGTTGATTACTCTCTTTCTTTAACTCTTGTGATGGCTTGAAATTACTTCTTCTGTGAATATGTGTGTTTGTAGAAAGTTACATCTTAACGTTGTTGATGTGATGTGATTAGAATTTGTGGTGGTTACATTTTAGTGAGTATTCTGTGTGTTTATTTATGTTTTATGCTATTTACACTTGGTGCTGATTTGTGTTATTTTGAGTGATAGAGTTTAAATCTGTAGTGTGAATATGTTTATGTTAAGAGATGTTTTGATTCTGTAGTGTGAATATGTTTATGTTAAGAGATGTTTTGATTACTAAAGGTGGATGTTTATAATCTATGTGGAACTCATTTTTCTAAGATTTTGAGAATCTAATTCCGGATATTCAACCTGAAGTACGACTGGCCATCGTGACTTCATGATTGAACATCTAGAAGAGATGCTCTTTAAACTGGATAAACAATGAAAAGATTTAAGTTTTTCTATAAAATTGAATTCAGATAGATTATGCGATGTCGTAGTCAAAATAAAATTGTACTGGCTTGTCGATTTCACGCTTTCGTGTATAGAAATACTTGAGATGTAAATTCAAGTTGCAAAAGAAAAAAAGAGTAACATTATAACGAGTACGCATGCTTAATGATCTCGGGTTGTCTAATAAGTTCATTGAGAATGTGTCGCTATGCTTTAAAGATGTGTGTTACCGTGTCATAGTGAGAAACTGCTTGGTTTACAAACAAATTGGGGAAACGAATTGTCGATAGTGACTTTTAGAAGTTTGACTCAATATCATGATATAGTGTAAAGTGTTACATCTCAGAGTTAAAGGAATTCAACTGTTTTTTTTTTAAGATCAGCTACTTTGAATATTTTGCTTAAATAGGTGTTTGATTCTGAAGGGAGTGTCAATATTGAAGGGGCCTAGTTCTTGCTAGGAGTTAAAACTAGAACTAGTTGATAGATTGGTGGATTATGGAAAAACAAGAGATGCTTCTAAGATCACCTTGTCTATTTATCTTTACGAAATCGAGAAAATAGTAGGATGAATTACTTTCATGATAACGAAGAGCCTCTGAACATCCCTAGTCTTGAACTTTGAAAGGAGATGACTCGGTCTCTAGTGTATGACGTATTAAGTGTTTGACTGACGCATGTCTTTTGTAAGAAATGTACATTTGTGCCCGATTGCCTAACACTTACATGCTTACGTGCTTTGTGCTATGTGGAGTATACGCTTATGTGATCTTACTTGCTTGAAGGTGAATCAACACCCCTAGGCGCTATGTGCTGTTAAATCTAGCCCTAGAAATGAAGAGAGAGAAATTTCAATTGTCTAGCTTGTTGTTTTGAGTGACTACACCTAGAGAGTGGCTAGGTGCACCTTAGGTCATACTTGTTAACCCTTTTTATATAGGCGATTAGGCTGTAGTGTTGTTGTTAGTTGAATGATTTGTGTAGTTTTGGGACATCCAAGTGCATCTAATCTTCTTAAGTTATTTAACTAAGCATGGTCATGTTATAGTGTCAGATAACTCGTTCATTTAGGTGAAAGCAATGTGTAATTTCTATTAGAACTTTACAATGTAGTCAGAGGAATGTGAAATGGTCCTACGTCACCTTTATATGATTTGTGTCCAAAAAAAAATGAGATGTTTTTCCTTATGTCCTATAGAGAGACAAGATGGTTTAGTTGGTGGAGGGTTGTTATCTATTGTGGGAGTTTGCAGTTTAAAGAAGCATAAGGGAGGTTGCTATTGCAATAGGAGATAGAGTTCGCCAATGGGTTGAGTTATAATGACTATTAGAGTGGGTAACCTAGGCTAAGAGTGAAGGAATTTGGGTTTTATGATTGCGTACGAGGGTATTCTGTGACGTAGACTTGAGGCTGACAACCGTGGAGGACGTGAACACTTACTATGAGACCACTTGATGATGGATTGACGTTATATGATGAGAGATCAGGATTGAAATGGAAAACAGAAAAAAAAGAAGAAGGGATTGGATAGATGATTTATATATATATAATGACAACTTAACGATTAAAAGGTTGAGGTGGGAGCGTCCGTGATGTCGTGATTGTTGATCTAGTTATATTAGATTGCTTATTGTCTGATAGGCGCGCGAAATACATGGATTTTAGCGCCTAAGTAGGGAAATTAGCGCGTTAGACGTGCAATTAATTCTCATTTTCCATATAATGCGTGCACGTGGTTGGATTTTGTGTTTGTGCTTAATGTGCAGGAAATTGAGTCTTGTTGGCGCTAATGAGAGGTATCCGGAAAGGCCGTGATGAAGCTTGAGAGCGAGAAAGGCTGTGGAGACTAAGTGTTGGACACAAATTTGTGAGAAGGTGACCAGAGCTCTCTCTAGCGCTACACCATTTTTGGTGTAGCGCTACCTAAGGCCTTAATGGTCAAACGCGGCTAGGGGCGAGTCAACTCAGTCAAACACGCCCGAAGGAGCTCGCGAGCGCTACATAGGAAATGCTGTCGCGCTACCGAGGGCGTTAAGGCCAGGAACGGCGCCGTTTTGTTCATCCGGTGCCCGATTCCGATTTATTTTAGGATTTTTAATTGTAATTAATTGGGGATAGTATAAATACCCCGTTTTAACTTAGAATTAGGGTACGTACGTTTTACTTAGGTTTGTAGCAGCTTTTCATAGAACGTATTATTTTTTTTTTTTTTTTTGCATCGCTCTTAACTTTTTGGCTGCAGTTCTTCTAGTTCTAGTATGAGATTCAAGTTTTCTTCAGTTCTGTTTCGGATTTCCAGCATCGGATTGGTGTTGTTGCTTCGTTATTCAATAGTTTCTTTAGTTGAATTGCGGTATCTGTTCTTCTTGCTATTTCGATTATTTAACTATGTTTAGATTTAGGTTTTCTCTTATTTTTGTTATTGCGTTCGTTATAATCATGTGTGAGTAGTCGCCTAGGGTGCGGCTGCGGGACGGAAGCGTCACGTGGCTAGTCCAATCATTGTTTTACCTCGTGGCTGAATAAATTCAATTTTGAGCAGTTTTAGGAAACGGAATCTTTCTAACGAACAAACCCAGGCATTGCCAGATTTCGAATGCGCACGGAAATTGGTGACAGGTGGTGCGCATTCGTTAGGGAATATTTTCCAATTCTAAAATCAGTAAATCGAATCATTGTGGCCCGAGTAAACCTTGGTTAGGCTAGTTGCAGACGCTTGGTTCCCACGGCTGCACTCTCCTTTTTAATTCATTAGAGGTAAATTCCTTCAGTAATTAGTTAATCAAACCAGTCAAACAAGGGGTGGCTACCTAAGAGCCAATTAAAATAGAATTCAACACTTTTGAGTAAGCACCGTCCGTCCGTCTCTGTGGTTCGACTCCGGTACTTCCGGAATTATTGTGCTACACTGGTCGAGAGTCCTACGCTTGGGACGCGTTTTTAGTTTAATTTTTATTAACACCCGGTCGGTCAAGCATTGTCGCTGCACAAAATTGAGGTTTAGATGTTTATTAGATACACAGGTTATGATAAATGGACTATGATTATCAACCTATTGTGATATGATGTGCATTTTGGGTTAGAACTTGTGTTGTGTAAATAAAATGCATTGTCGATATATTGAGGCGTGTTAGAGTGATTGGATGTAGAGATTATTTGGTTGACGATGACAATGAGTTGATTTGCTATGTGAAAGATTTGATTTTTATGTCCTTCTTATCGAAATTGTGAAGATGAGTTGATTTGTACTTAATTGATCATTGAAGTTGGTTTGATGAGTGTGTTTTATTACAAATTGAGATTAGACAAATACGTGGTATTGGAGTTATTCTAATGAATAAGATTGAGTAGTAGTGGCAAAGGAAATTGGAAGGTGAGTATTTTGCTGCAACGCAGTGGGTGGAAATGCAGAGTGCTATGAGTATGAGTCCATGAGCTAAATTTTGTGAAATGTCGTTGTTCATGCCTTAGTTGCGTGTTATTACTCTTAAACTTGAAATCTGTGTTTATGTTGGATCAAAAGAAAAGGAGACATGACAAATGCTTGGAAATTGAAAATTTTTATATGAAAGTGGTTTGGTAACCGCTAATGGGAATTAGAATTAAACAAGGTAATCATATAAGAATGGTGAACTTGAGTTGATAGAGTGGATTGCAAAAAAAAAAAAAAAGTGTGTGACTGTGCTTGTTGTCTTTCTCTTTCTTTATAGCCTTCCCGATTATTATGGTTTGTTATTCTGATATCGGCTTGGTAAGTTGTTTGGTAGGAAGACTTGTTGACACTTGAGGTGCAATTGTCATCGTGAAAAGTTTATGAGAGATGACTGCACGTTAAAAAAAAAAAAAAGGGGGGGGGGGGAAGAAGCTTAGCGTAATTAGATTTTGGTAGGTGATAACTTGAGCCCGAAGGGTAAGTTGTGGGTGTGTGAAAATGGGTGAAACCATGGCATATTGCCGTTAACATGAAAATGTAGGAATGAGGGGACACAAGGGAGGATACGATAGGTGTTAACCAGAGATTTACGAATTTAAACAGGGTAGTCATGTGAGTTCTTTGATGTTGTATTACAGTTTGATTCGGAGTGTCCGTGTTATCTATGTAGTTGGAATCTAGCATATGTTTTCTCTTTGATAGCATTAACGATATATAAGGATCTAGGTTTGAGGAGGGTAGAGTAAATTTTTTTTTTTTTTCTCCTCGCTACTCTTTTGTATGACACGATCAGAGAACTAGATAAGAGAGGCTTCTGCGGTATATCAATCCCTAGTTTAGAGTGGTTACTGGCTTTTGGCAAGAAACATAGTGAACGTGAGAGCTCACCTAGATTGTTTCAATATTGTATTGCAAGGCACGTGTACGAAGAGGAATAAAAGGCATGATTTACTAAGTAACTAGGCCCTTGGAACCAAAGGAAGTGTTAATAGCCTTGAAGTGTAAAGAGTTTAATTTTGACGAGTTGGTGTTCATAATGGAACCAAGGATTTTAAATCAGCATGTAGTTTGATCGTTGGATCTTGGGTCACTTACGAAACTAAATTTAATTTAGATCCGTTCGGTGATTATGAACCTTGTTTGTAAGTTAGATCACCCTATTCTAAGAGTTTTAGTTTCTTTCTTTCGACGAACCATGCATACTTAGCTATAATCTTGTGGGAATACCTTTGAATCCGAATGCCACAAGGTGGAAAGGTTTAAATCGGAGTTTTGAATTCGAGATGGTTCATGCAACTTCGGAGGGTTTAACTCATGTGATAAGAAAAGAGACAATTTTCCATTATATGAAGCATATACTAAATCAAGTGGTACCAGATGATTAGATTATTTTTGAGTATTCACTCAAAATGCCAATAGGCAAATGAGAACTTCCTTGATTTTAGTACGGTAGAGATTATTTGAGTACTCTAGTCTAGTACGTGAAAATTCTGATTTATTGATTGATGTTGATTGGGAAAGATAAGGATCAGAGTTTTTATGAACATTTTGATGCGTCATTCACGGTAGGTTGAGTACTTATTCGAATAAGATACACGGAATAGGAATGCGAATGAAAGAATTTGGAGAGCGTGGGGAGAAAAGTTGTTAGATCTCGATGTGATTGTCGTATGATTATATGAGAATTAGAACTATTGTATAAATGTTCGAACTTGGGGTATCTGTGAACATCGTAATTTGATAAGGAGGATTAGAGGTTGACCCATATCTTGAGGAGAAACCGACATGTATCCTAGATTCGCGCGAGCAAGTTTTGAGGGATAAGACAATCCTATTGGTATGAGTTCTTTGCAGAAATCGAGGTAAGGAAGAATCGACTTGGGAAAAGGGAAAACGAAGTAAGAGAGAAGTATCCGCAATTGTTCCCGAATTAACCAATGTGAGTCCTGAGATTTTAACCTTATGATTGTTAACTTGTTGTTTGTTAATATGTGTTGTGACATGAGTGTGATTACTTGATGCATGATCTTATTGAGCTTGAGTGGTAAATTTCGGGACGAAATTTCTTTAAGAATGATAGACTGTAGAGACCCAGATAATTTTAATTATTGAAATGCTTATCAAATGCCTAATTGGGAAAATAGGATTTTATTTGGTGGTTATTTGAATTGAGGATTGAGGTGAGAGAATAGAAACTTAAGGGGGTGTGTGCGTGATTTAAAAATATTTGAGTATATATAGGAGTGAGTGTATGTGTGTAGGAGATAATTATATCTCCCATTCTCTCTCTCTCACGCCGTCCTCTTTCTCTCTATAGCCGTGTATCTCTCTCTCTTCCCCTCTCACTCAAAACTCTTTCAAGACCTCAAGAATCTCAGAGATTAACCTCCCTCCAACCTTCCATTCGCGTTCTCAAGCTCGGAGTTACTTGGGTTGAGCTTGAATCGAAGCTTTGAGGTTCGAAGTGGTTAGGGCTTGCTCAAATCTTGTAGATCTTGGTTATCGTCGCGAGGTAGGGACTTCTTTACCTCTTTTATATGTTTATATGTTAATTGGATGCAAGAATCGAGCTTGGTTTGTCTCCCTTTGTTCATCTCGATCGCTGTCGAAATCTGCAGAAAATCGCCCAAATCGCGTAGGGATCGATCCCTAAACTTGGGGGATCGATCCCCCTTTGTTTTCTGGTCCAGTAAGCCCAGGGATCGATCCCTGGTGATGGGGGGATCGATCCCTCCCCTCTCTGGAAGTTCTGCCCGTCTTTTGAGTTTCAGCCCAACTTCAAATGGCCATAACTTCTTCGTCCGATGTTCGTTTCATGAAAATCTTATATCGATTCGAAGGTCTTGAAGTCAGCTTTCCATTGCCACCAAAATCACCTAAAAACTCAAAGTACACAAAAAGTTATGACTGTTAGAGTGGGGGTGTGTCAACCTTCCAACCTCCTTTGGCTACTCCAATGATTATTGTTTGTCCATTACGACTTCCTATGATTAGTGGATGATATTCTTGATCCATTAGCCTTCCGTTAGTGAGGAACACATAAAGAATTGCTTAGTTGAAATTTCGTTTAAATACTTTCTATCGGTTGGTGGTTCTTGTGAACGTCTATGCAATTTGTGATGGAATAATACTTGTGAACGATTGTGACGTATTTGTGATATTGTTAGCATGTCGTGGCATATTTATTGAATGTATGAAGTTATAAGAAAGTTTTTAACTTGTAGGTTGATTGAGGAAAAAGTTGTTTGGGTCGGTGGTTGATTCAGGAAGTCTCGTAACGCATGGGGTGGTAATACGATGACTTATATGGTCTCGTAACGCAAGGGGTGGTAATACGATGACTTATATGGTCTCGTAACGCAAGGGGTGGTAATACAATGACTTATATGGTCTCGTAACGCATGGGGTGGCAATACGGTGACCTTAGATGTTGGTGTTCACCGTAACGCTAGGGGTGGTAATACGGTGACTCTCGTGGTATTATACGACAACGCAAGGGGTGGAAATGTCGATGGTGGAGATTCGGGATAGTGAGTCGTGTCAAGGTTGTTATTTGCATGAGTGTTGTGAACCCTATGGCATAATGTGATTTTAGCATATCTTAGAATGATCGCCTTGAATGTTTGACACCTTATTGAGTTGATTGTATTTCGTCGTTTGAGCTATACCTTTCTGTTTTCTGTCATTGCACTTATCATCATGTTTTCATATAAAGTTGGTAAAGATTTTCCTACTGGGCTAGTGTAGCTCAACCTAATCTCTCTTTTCAGGTTCAAACACTGGACAATAGTTTGCACGCATTCATGTGCTTGGATGTGGAAGACTCTTAGAAGCTAATTTCATTGAGTTACTTAATCGGCTTTGTAATGACTTCTTTTTTATCAAAATGAGTTGTAATCAATTATCAATTTCTTTGGATTAAATCGTTTTGTAATTTAGTAATTGGTTGTACGTGTATTTAGACTTGTTTGGGGCCGGAGTGCCAATGTTGTATATTTCTAAACTTGGGGACTTGTTTGTAAAGTTAAACAGGTGGGAACTCTTTTGGGTATTATTTATTTTATGCGAGGATCTTTTATTGAAATGAATTACTTATTGATATTGAAAATCGAGGGCGTGACAAATATTTTTAGGAATATAACATGATAAATTGACCACATCTTTGCATTTTTTCTTCATTCTTCAAGTTGGCCAACCAGACAACAAAAAGTCATATTTTTCATTGATCTTATTATACGAAACATGGCTCAATTACCATAAAAAATATATAATATCACATACTCAAACTGTTACCTGGTTAAATGTAGGGCTGTTAGCTGGGACTGAAAAATCGATCAAAACCGAAAAAACTGGACCGGAGCAAAATTTTCAAACCGGTCGAATAATTTCGATCCGGTTATGGTTCATAAAATTTTATAAACCAAAAAAGTAATTTCGATCCAATTTATGTGTTTTAAAGACCGGTTGAAACCAAACCAATTATATATATATATATATGTGTGTGTGTGTGTGTGTGTGTGTGTGTGTGTGTGTATAAAAACTAGGGGAGGAGAATCGAATCCTGAAAGGCTGGAAGGATCTCCCATCTCTTTACCACTAGGCTACCCACCCTTTTGGTGTATATTGGTCTAATAAATATATTTATTATATAAAATTAATCATATATATATATATATATAAACTCTTTTTATGGGCTTAACTATGTTTTGATGATTTTTTTTTTATGTATTAAGCTCAAAATTGATCCTTTTTTTTGGGCCCAAAAAAAAGGGTTGAATTATTGATTTTTGGTTGATATTTTGTGGGTTGAATTGTGGATTTTGTTAATGTGTTGGGCCCAAAATATGGCCCATGAATAAAAACTAGATAAACTGGACCAAAGCCTGTTGAGTCAGTCAAAATCGGACCGTATTATCTCAACCAGTTCCGATTTATAAAAATCTCAAACCGGATATCCGGTTTCGACCTAAAAATACGCCAAAAATCAGTCAAAATCGGACTGGTATCATCCCTAGTTAAATGGTTAAATTACCATGACATTACATGGTTAAATGACCATGACGATTACAACGTGGACACGATAAATATCCCATGATTCGAACAAATATTTCATGGTAAATGGTTCAAACAATTTATCATGAAGTAGAAATAATAGAGAGGCATATTTCAAGGTAAATGATACAAATAATTTACCATGAAAACTAAAACCCAAAAAAAATCAACGATGTGTTGACAGAGCCGGTCGGGGATGCATGGTGAATTCATCGGGCGGCGCTAGTGATGGTCTCAATCAAGAGAGAGATAAATCAGATTTCATGATGACTTGATTATGCCGGTCAGCGACAATGAGGTTGATAAGCAATGGTGGGCCGGATGATTGGGCAGCCGCAATTGCAAAGAACGCCATTTTGGGATTTTGATTTCAGCGGCAGTGGAAATTGGGACATTATGGGATTTCAATGGGGGTTGGATGAGGCGAACGGCGGTGAGCGGAGGACGACAGACAACGAGTGGATTGCTGCCCACCGGAGGACGTTGGAGGACTAGTGAATGGCATCTGTTTATGGAGGACGATTGGAGAGAGAGAGAGAGAGAGAGAGAGAGAGAGAGAGAGAGAGAGAGAGAGAGAGAGAGAGAGAGATGCTTAGTTATATATAATCCCACCAGAATTTTTGGGATCCAAAATTTTAGGGATTGAACGGAAATCGTGGGACGGGATGAGAAAGATTATGTTTTGGTCTCATTTTCCGGTGAGATATATATATATATATATATTTATATGGGCACTTTTGGTATTAAAAAACAGGGATGAAAACATAACTGTTCAAAAAATGGAGAATGAATACTTAAGTTTGATGAGATTTAAGGATGGATTTTTAAGTCTCCCTTTTTACTACTCCATATTTAGAAAAAAAAATTATTACCAAACATGATTTTTGCTTTTGTTTCTAAAAAAATAACCATGATCTTACTTTTAGTTTCTCAAAAGTAAAAAACTGAAAATGTTAATTCATTCTTAATTTCGCCAACTACCTAGTAATGTGACATTTTTTTGGGATAACAATTGCATGAGACATTGAAGGCCAATAAATCATTAATTCATTCTTAATTTCGTCAACTACCTAGTAATGTGAAGTATTGATACGACACAAACTAAAAGTTGGTTAAGACTGAACTACTGATACGACACAAAACTAAAAGTAGGTTAAGACTGAACTACTAATACGACACAAAACTAAAAGTAGGTTTCAAATTTATGAGTTACAACATAGCGATAGGTGGACTTCGGATTGGTGCTGTGCAATAGGGTGCACAGTATCCTATAGAGCCGGAAAATCTCGGTTGTTCGTTTCAGTTTTGAATGGTCCGAATTTAAATAAAACTTTTTTGGAAAAGAGTTTATGGGAAAGACTTAAAGTTTCATGAAACCCAGACCGTTAAATACTCTTGATCGAATGGCTGCAATTCATTTACGTAAACAGCTGTTCACAGAACTCTCCGTTAAAAAGATTTTCTCAACAAGATAATGCGCTTGCTATTAGTGTTGGTTAAAAAAGTATAAAGAAATAATAAAAAGACAAAAACTATCATTATTTGAAGGAGTACTTGCTTATACTCCCTCTCTCCCCCACGGGTCTCTTACCTCTCCCTCTAACTCCTCTCTCCTCACAGTTACAAAGTCGGAAAATGGAGACTAAAATTAAGTATCCACAATGCTATAATCAAAAAATAGATAATCAAAAATTGTCACATCAGTTTTTGATTATCCATTTAAGAGATTATTAAGGTTAACATGTCCACAATGGCATAATCAAAATTGGATAATCAAAACTTGCTACATCACATTTTCAAAATTTTAAAAAAAAAAAAAACTAAAAACTGTGAACATAGGAAATAGTTTTTTCGTAAAAATAATTTTGAGACTAATAAAAACTATATATTAGAAATAGAAAATTGTTTTTGAATTTTTTTTAAAACAATTTTAAGAAAAACGGTTTTTGTGTAACTACAGTTTTTGAAAAAAAATATTATTTTTATATAAGAAAAGGTTTTGAAAAAAAAAAAGAACAGTTTTTTTTTTGTATAAAAATATTTTTTAAAAACAGGTTTTGGGAGAAAACAGTTTTTTTTGGGGGGGGGGGGGGGGAAGGAAACGAGAGAGAGTTTTTTTTTTGTAATGATGGGTATATTTGATTGAGAATATGAGGTTAAGTTATTGACAAAAAGTTGTTTGTTTTGGTTATCCAAAATCTAAAATTTGATTATTTCAAAGGTGGTTGCTAAGTTTGATTATAATATTGTGAGCCATATTTTGCACCAACATTATTAATTTTAATAATCTAGTATTACTTTTGACTATGCCATTATAAATACTCGCTAATTCCTTTTGAGGACTTTTTAAGGAGATATGCAATAAATGCATTCTGACTTGAAAAGATACACCGATTTTCAACAATGCCATTATATTTCAAGTTTCAGATGAAACCATTATTATTGGTAAAGAGACTATTTTGAAAGATTAAATACATTTTGTTTTGGCTTTTCAAAGAAGACTAAACAATTTGAAACATCTCGAAATAATATAAGAGACGAGCAATTCGGAACGGAGGGAGTAGAGCATTTCTGAAAGTGACTGATGGTGGAAAAAAACGATGTTGTTCGGTTTTATGACCCAATCACAAAAATGTTTGACAGTAAGAAAAGCCATAAAAGGCCGGATGAAGATGCTCTAACTCTTTGGTGATGGTTAGCCACTTTCGTTACGAAGACCAGATGGTCTGGCCAAAACAGAAAAAACCCACGATGAAGACATAGCTAATTCCATCTCAAAAATAGCAAAAACGCAATTTAATGCTTCGAAATTCAATGGGCCGGGAAGCAAATTCACCTACTCTGACGGTGCGATTACTCTCTCATCCGCGTCATATACTCTACAAATATCCGATCCAACTCGAAAGCTTAACCTAACAAAAGACTACTACTTTTTAACGGTCCTCCTTATGTGCATTCGCTTTTAAATCTACCACGCGTAGTCATTTTTTCAAAACTGATCAC
The DNA here is from genome assembly GCA_019656295.1 of Rhododendron mucronatum var. ripense. Lineage (NCBI taxonomy): Eukaryota > Viridiplantae > Streptophyta > Magnoliopsida > Ericales > Ericaceae > Rhododendron > Rhododendron mucronatum. Next base: position 701,013 of record BPLT01000178.1, read on the forward strand.
CGTGCATCATGTTTCTCAACTTCTCGGATCTTCACGATCGTGCGGACTTTTTTTCTTTTTTTTCTTTTGGTGGGGTTAAAGACGGAATAGAGTAGGCGGGTGTTACCATCAGTGGGACACAACACAACAGAAGCACATGGGAGAAACACTGACCAGGCAAAGCATGATCGAATTTAGCTGAATCGCCATTGATCTTGTTCATCCACTTTTGGCATTTCAGTTTGGTCTCACATTCAATTGAGGCGTGCTTCTTGTTATTCTTTCACCATCTACATTATGGGCTCATAAATAAGAAAGTATATATAATATAATAAAGCTCTCAGTTGGAACAGATAATGGTGCATGGAGTTTATAATTAATTAGTTAAAATGAGGCTAATGTTTTTTCTTTACTTTATGGCCCTGCTTGGATGGAGTAAAAAAGGGAGGGGAAAAATAAGAGGGGTATATGGAGAGGCCTTTTCTCTCGTTTGGCATCCCATTAAGTTCCTCTGATAATTTCTTACCCCCTCATCGTTTTCACATGTTCCAGGCTTTCTCCAATCTTAGATTTGGGCTCCTCTTGAGGTCTCAAAAAATAATCTGATTGTGGCGAGGTGTTTTGTGGACAAAGATACCTCTCGTTATCTCCTTTCCCCATCTACCATTCAACCAACTTCTACTCTCCATTCTGCCCAAAATCATATTTTCCATTAAAACCTATCCTAAGACTCCTTATTTAGTTTCAGGCCTCTCTTAAGGTGCTCATTGAAAGGCCTTAGAGCCAAAAATTCATTATGACCATTTAAGATAAAATGATCAGAAAAATAAGATATTCGCACCGGTTTAACATAATTGAAAATTGGAGCACTTAATTTTTTAACTATATTTTTTAATATATAAACGGTGTAAAAAAAAGTGTTCCAATTTTCAATTCGTTTGAACCGGAGCGAAAATCTTATTTTTCTGATTATTTTATCTTAAATGGTCATAATGAATTTTTGGCTCTAAAGTCATTCAATGAGCACCCTAAGAAAGCCATGAGCACCCTAAGAAAGCCCTGAAACTAAATAAAGAGTTTTCGAATGCTCATTGAAAGGCCTTAAAGCCAAAAATTCATTACGACCATCTAAGATAAAATGATCAAAAAAATAAGATATTCGCACTGATTCAACCGAATTGAAAATTAGAACACTTAATTTTTTAACTATATTTTTTAATATATAAACGGTGTAAAGAAATAAGTGTACCAATTTTCAATCCATTTGAACCGATGCGAATATCTTATTTTTTGATCATTTTATCCTAGATGGTCGTAATGAATTTTTGGCTTTAAGACCTTTCAACGAGCACCCGAAGACTCTTTATTTAGTTTCAAGGCTCTCTTAGGGTACTTATTGAAAGGCCTTAGAGCCAAAAATCCATTATGACCATTTAAGATAAAATGATCAAAAAAATAAGATTTTTGCATCGGTTCAAACGGATTGAAAATTGGAACCCTTATTTTTTTAGACTGTTTATATATTAAAAAATATAGTTAAAAATTAAATGTTCTAATTTTCAATCTGTTTGAACCGTTGCGAAAATTTTATTTTTCTGATCATTTTATCTTAAATGGTCAAAATGGATTTTTGGCTCTAAAGTCTTTCAATGAGCACCCTAATAGAGCCTTGAATTAGAGAGATGAAATTGAGAAAACAGTAAAACTAGAGGAACAACTACGAAAATATTTTATAGATTAAATGAATTTATTTTATAAAAAAATTGATAAATACGAACCATTAATTAAAAAAAATTTAATATAATTTTTTGTAGAATAGACATTTTTTTATTTTTTATTTTTTTATACTTCCAATTGTCCAAAATTGATTAAATATATTGATTTTTGAATTTATATAGATATTTTAATACATAATCAAATTTAACACTGCACATGGACAAAATAGTCATTTGATAGCTTTTTCCATCATCCACCCTTTCTTATCCCCCCATTCTATAAACCATCCAAATAAAGTCAAATTTTATCCCCCTATTTAATACCTCATCCGAACTACATACTATTTTATCCCTCCTTTATAAGCATCAAATCGATGTGGGTCAACCCATCAAAATTAATACCCTCTACTATCTTATCCCTCGATTTTTTACCTACATCCAAGCAGGCCCTATCTGTTTCCAGCTCAAAATGTTTTTTCTTTTTTGGTAATAAAGAGTGGTTCCCATGGACTAATTTCTCCAGCCCTCCACCAACGTTTGCTAACCTAAAGGGTTTTTTTCGCAGTGCAGGGGAGTCAAACCTGAAACCTCGAGGTGGTAAACCCCTCTGTCCTGGCTAAGCAACCAACTGCACTACTCCTTGGACACTTCTTGAATGCTCATTGAGAGATAATTATTCATTCAATCGTCAATTATACATTTGAAATTTTTTTCCCTCAGCAAAAGAATTTTATTATTCTTTGGAGAGGATAAACGAAGATTAGTCGGACCAGGGGCAAAATGGCAAAAATGCCACCCAAGATCCTAGAAACCAAGAAGGCAATACGTCAACCAATTAAGCATGCCAAAGAAAAAGTAAAAAACACCCAAATACCTCCAAACTATAGAATCCAACCAAAAGAATCACCTCATCTGGAGATAAAACCAGATAGACCAGATCAAAACACAACATAGCCAGCAATAACGAAATCTAGCCAAAACTCTACCCAAAAGATAAAGACTAAAAGAACCCTCAACACCCTCTCAAGACCTCAGACCAAACCAATAGATGAGCAAACAGACGGGGAGAGAAAAATCAAAACTCCAAAGTAAGAGCATCTCTAATGGACTCTACAAAGCACTCAATAGTGTGAATAGTTAAAATTTTAGCTAGTAAACGCGCAAAAACAAGCTACAATGGACTAGATAAGTTAGGTCATTAGCCTATCACTCAATAACTCACCCTCTGGAATAAATAAATAAATAAAACAGTTTTTCATTTTTTTGGATAAAGTGGTTGAGTTTTTCTACCGTTACTATTTCTTTATTTATTTCTTTTTTGGTTTTATAGAACAACACTAAGTAGTCCATTGAGAGCACCATCCACTAAATAAACTAATGACCACTTATCACGTTATAAGTGGGTCCTATTTTTACCAAAAAACTTTCATCTAGCCATTCAAATTTAGTTACCCCACTCGAGATGCTCTAACAAAGGCACTATCCTCTAAATCGCAAATTCACCATCCTCCAACTTTACAAATTCTGCAGCCTAGCTCCCTATCAGCAATCTCACCCTCCGATCCTCCATGTCAACAATTTTATATATTTGTATTTGTATACTTAGACCCATTCCGCTATGCTTTTATTTCTTAAGTACTGATTTTTCGTTTCACGAGATAGATCATTTTCTTATAATACATCACCTTTAATTCAAAAAATAAGTTCAAATAAGTACTTTTACTCCATTTCTTTTCATATTGGCTGAATGTTGGATATATTGTTGTACCATTGTTATCTTTTGGTGGACTAAAATCAAAATTAAACGAAAAAGCATATATTGAGACAGAAGAGAGAAACTTATTCACTGTTCCGCGCAATCTCAGATAATCTATTAACATTAATGGATTATTTTTAATCCGGATCGCCCAAAATACTTTTAAACAGTCGAGATTGAGCATCGTAAAACTTATTTACGATTCCTCCGTAAATAAGTTTCTCTCAAGATAAACAGTTTCTTAATATCGAACGGTTGTATGTACACTTTATGCATTTGTTTCACTTTAATTTCCTAAGTCACAAGGGTTTTCCGCAACACCGTAATTTAATTAACAGCAGCAATAAACTCATTTGTAGGAAGTGGTTGAGGGCTTTAAAACCATTGAAGAAAAAAAAGAGAAGAAAATTAATTAAAAAATGGAATGTGGATAGACATAGTTGACCAAAATCTTACTCCAAGTCAAGGCTGAACTTAACCACAGTGAGAAGGTTTCGATGAACATGACTACAATCAAATGATATGGCTTCAATATATTGTGTTACTTATCTTATCTTGTGGATTTAAGTTACATTATTTTGAGGTGATTTCACGAATATTTTGGTTAAGCTTTTGTTTTGTTGATGCTTTGATTGATCAATGGTTTGCACCTGGTCCGGTTCATTATTTTCCGTTGTTCTTATATTTGATTTTTTTCGCACAGGTTTTTCCTTTTCTCTTTTCATAGAGTATTTAATTTCACATCACGCCAATCTCATGTTTTTCTTATTTTCATTTTGGTTACAAGGAGTTTCTCCATCTTTGTTCATAAAAAGAAAAACAGATACAGAGTCTATAGTGCATCATTAGGGGTGATTTTGGATTATTGTTCGTCTTTATTAAAAAAAAAATTGCATTTGCTAGTTTCGTGTCAAACTTTTATGAATTATTGATTTTTCACGACGAGAGTTATCAAAAAAGCAAAAGATTATGATCAAATTTTAAAATTTTAAGACAAGAATAAGTCAAAAAATCCGACTTCATTAAAAAGAAATATGAGTTTCGATCTTAATTTTTTTTTCTTTTTCTATTTCTCACATCAAAATCAAAACTAATCAATAATCTACAAAAATCTCGCGCAAAAAGAACAAATACATTTTTTTTTAAATAAAGAAAAGATAGTCACTTTGACTTATTGGTTCTAAACCACCTAGATTTCCTTTCATTTTAGGTTTGTGTCAGTAGGGGTTGTCCATGTAGATATGGTTGAAGATTTGAGGCATACGTCATGTCTAAATTATAAAAAAGAAATTGTGCATTATTTGGTTGGCTGATAGTCCAATTTGGCTACGAATTAAATACGAGTCAGTCAAGTGGGATTTTCAAATAAAAAAAGTCAAGTGGGATTGCTGACAATGTCAAGCGTTTGAGTCAATGGGTACCTACCCACACTAAGCGGAACATAATATGTCAATAATTTTAAATAAATTTGGATATTAATTTATATTTTATAGATATTAGTACATTTTCACACATATTAATATATTTTTTCGGATATCAATTCATATTTTACATATTATACTACACTTTTTGAGCGGAAATTAGAATAATCTATTAAAAAACGGACAAAATTTTGGTTGTGAGTTGACTCAAGTCTACATCTTTGCATAATGAAGGCTATGAAGCTGTTGACATCCTGCAGTGCCAACATAACATTAATAAGGCCTGTGGAGTGTGGACTGGTGCAACTCCAGAAGTCTCCAATGACCAAACTGGCATTTTCATGTGACAAAAAAAAAAAAAAAGACAAAAAGAAAAAACAAGCTGGCATTTCGATAATTCGATCCCTTCAATATTTACTAAAGGGTCCCCTCTTAGTTTAGTGCAATTTATCCGCTCTTTTTAATTTAGCGAAAACAATTTGTTTGTTTCCTTCATATTATTTGTCTTACAACTATACGCTTTCAACCAACTTGTTTCCACTAAATTTGTTCATTTAATTTAGTGAAAGTGACATAACTCCTCATTTTAGTATAGTGGAAACACCACATTGGGCCTTGGGTGAGATAGCTCAGTTTCTGGATACCAATATCATGGAGACCATTAACTCTATTCCCCTCCCTATCTACACCCAATGGCCTGACCATCCCAGTTGGGTGGGTTCTGGAAATGGAAAATTCTCTATATCGGCTACTTATGAACTCATTAACAAAAGTGAATCGGATCTGAAGGTGTTAGCCCAAAGGTTTTTATGAATACCTTATTGATTTTGATGATAACAAATATATTTTAGTGAAGAAGAAATATAATTAATATTGTGACATTTGGTACTCATTTGAGTTAATGTTTATTTTGTAGGATTTGGTTGAAATACACATGGACACATTGCTACACCAAATCACTATCTAAATAGTCAAGATAAATTGAAAGGAGGAAGATTAAGGACAAATCTTCTCCTAACTTTATTGGCTAGAGAATGCTTCAAATGAAAGGAATTATTGATTGCACGATTTGTGAGATTTAACTCCAACGGGTAATGGAAATTCCCATATTACATGGCTTGCAAATTAGTGGCAAAGAAAAGGAAATCAAAGAATTGATTGGCTACTAGAATAGATACTAACGGCTAGTACTGGATGGAGAATTGGTATATTGATTTCGAAGTTGAAGGAAACAATTCAGAGCAAGATTTATTGGCAACACAAATTGCTCCAACGGCTAGTGGAGCTGCCTTCAATTATCTCGTCACTCCAAGCAAAAATAGAATAAAAAAGAAAAGAAGAAGTGAGACAGAAAAGCAAGAAGAACAAAATCTGCATTTACCAATCTTTATCTGTCAACTCCGTGCTTACATCTTGAATATTAGTTTGAGTGTTGTTCTTGAGCCAAAAATTGTAAAAGGGATTGTACACCCTTATTCATACTCTTGTGAGAGTTAATCATTTTGTGAGTGGTTTTGGAGAGAAAATCACTTGGAGTTAGGTGTTACTAGCACCGGAGTCAAAACTAGTTGGGTTAGGTGTGACTAGCACCGGAGTCAAAATTAGTCAGAGCGAGTGGGGATAGATTGCTCGTTGTAAAGGTTGTCTAGCACCCGCAAAGCTAGAAGATTGTAACTATTGGAGATAGTGCAGCAAATCCCAAGTTGGACACTTGGGGAGTGGACTAGGCCCTGAAGTTGCGGACCGAAAACTATTATAAATCCTTGCGTTCAATTCTCTCTTCCCTACTCTCTTTACTTTTCATTTTGCATATCAATATTGCATGAGTAGAATACTATATCATTGAAATTGTAGTTGAATAGATTGCAATTAGTTTTTTTTTTAATTCCGCATTATATTTGAGATACCCAATTCACCCCCCTCTTAGGTTGCTATTTGGACCAACAGAAGGGTTGGAAATGGTTCTGGAAGCTCAAAATACCTGAAAAACTTAAGATCTTTACTTGGCTTATTCTTCATAACAGCCTTCCAACCAATCACCTACGGGTTAGAAGAGGGATTTGAAACCTCTGAATTATGTCCTAGATGTATTACTTGCTCTGAAAACATTTCCCACTTGTTCAGGGAATGTGTCAAAGCAAAAGAGCTTTGGAGCAACATTTCCTCGAGCCACTTAATGAGAGCGAACTTGGAGACTCCTATTCACGAATGGATATCTCTTAACTTAAGATGCAACGCGATTCTTGTGAATGGTTATGATATTCTGTGGCACATTGTGTTTATTACTTCTCTATGGCAAATCTGGAAGGATCGAAATGAGAAGACTTTTGACAACATTGAGATACCAAGCTATATTAGTGCCAGGAATATCATGGCTTATTCTCGAGAAATTGTGGAAGCATTCAAGTGCCCCCTCATTATGGGCTCTCAGCAGGCATGTTTAATACCTTGGGTGAATCCAACTGCAAGTAATGTCAAACTCAACACGGACGGCTGCTGGTACGAAATGAATGGGAGAGGAGGCTTTGGAGGATTGTTCAAAGACCACAAGGGCGACTGGATCATGGTATTCTACGGAATGAGAAACTTTTCCTCATGCCTGGAAGCAGAGATTTGGAGCATCTACAAAGGGCTAAAAGATCATTCTGGAAAGGAACTCAAGAACGTGGCAATCGAATCTGATTCACTCACGGCTGTCAATTTGATTAAGGAAGGGAACCCAAGCAATCACCCGCAAAGTGTGCTCATCAACGAAGCCCACTTCATCATGGCCAAGACCAACACTTTGATCGAGCACACTTACTGATCAGCAAATCAATGTGTTGACCATCTCGCAAGAATGGGAGTAGAATAGCCAGACAAGCTCGTTTTTGTTATGGACATGCGCATCTCAATGAGAGAATTTTTTCTTAGAGATAGCTTGAACATCAGGCAAGTGTTAGATTCACAATAGGTACCTTGTTTAGGCTATGGACCTAATGACTTTGTGTGTATCCCTAGTGTGGTACTCTCTTTCGTAGTCTAATTTGATATTCCGCTTGACCCAAAAAAAAATGGGTAACCGATTGAGATCCAGTAGGCTCGTGGAGAGCCAAGAATCCACTAAATTTATTTATTTGGTTTAGTGAAAAGAACTTATCTAAATGTAGTGAAAACACTACCTAAATGGGTCACCAATTGAGATCTAGCTAGGGGTCGTTTCGGCTTTTTTTTTTTGGGTGAACAATTTGTGCTAAAGTGCAGATTATTCACACTAATCAACAAATTTTGACATTTTAACATCTTGTTCACACTAATCAACAATTTATTCACACTATTCCACTCAAAATCAACAACCAAATTACATCTTGACAACTAACAACTTATAATTAATTAACTTATTCGCACTAACTTATTTATTAGTGGAATGTAGGCTAGTGGGGACCTTCTTGGCTCCAACGCTAAGGCACAAGGCCAAGATATGGTCTACACCCTCTTTCCTACATCTTGGCTCCAACTCTAATGGCATGTTTGGATGGGGTATTATAAAGGGGTGTTGTGTTATCCTCCCTTTTAACACTTGGGACCCACCCTTATACCCTATTTGGGATCCCAAAAGGGAGAGGGTATTGGACCCGGGGGCTCTGCTGCCTGGATGGGCACAGTAGCCCCAACCCAGGCTCAGAACGGTGCCGTTTGATTTAAAAAAAAAATTCAAACCACCAATTTGCAATCCTATGGAACAGAAATGTGATTATGAGAGCTCTAGAGACAAAATTTGATTATGTCTCTTTAGAATAATATGATCAAAATAATAAGATCTTCACACCCGTTCAAACGGATTAAAAATTAGAGTACTTAACTTTTTAACTATATTTTTTGACATATAAATGATCTCAAAAAATTAAGTGCGAAAATTTCCACTCCGTTTGAATCGGTGCAAAAATCTTGTTAATTTTCGCACTTAATAACAAGATCTTTGTAACGATTCAAACTGAGAGGAAATTTTCGCACTTAATTTTTTAGACCATTTTTATATTTAAAAAATATAGTTAAAAAATTAAGTGCTCCAATTTTTAATCCGTTTGAACGGGTGTGAAGATCTTATTATTTTGATCATATTATTCTAAAGAGACATAATCAAATTTTGTCTCTAGGGCTCTCATAATCAAGTTTCTGCTCCATAGGATTGCAAATTGGTGGTTTGAATTTTTTTAAAAAAAATCAAACGGTGCCATTCTGGAGCTTGGGCAGGGGCTACTGCGCCCATCTGGGCAGCAGAGCCCCCGGGTCCGGGGGTATTGTCTTTACCAAGTATTTCACTGCACCAGCTAACACCGGCTGAAGGGGTGTTAGCGACGGGCTACCCTCGACCAATTGTTGTGGAATCCCTCAAATTCCCCTCTTTTTCGGACAAATCTACCCCTCCTAATCTCCTTTTCTCACCCCAATGTACCCATTTCCTCCACTGCTACTGCTCGTCGCCGCCGTGACTTGCCTCTGCCACTGTCCAAAAACCTGAGGGAGTAGGAACCCTACAAATCGCAGAAAAGAGGGGAGAGAATTGGTGGAGAAGAGAGTGAGGAGAGAACCCGCGCGCGAGAAAGAGAGAAATAGGTGGTCGGAGATGATGAGAGAGAGGGGTTCTCCAATGAGTATTGGAGAGAGAGAGAGATGAAAACGAAGACGACAAGAACGATGCACTGTTGTTATATGGAGGAACAATTATCTGATGTGGGGAGATGCATGGGGAGCACATGATGTGCTTTGGAATGAACGACTAGGAATTAAAAATGCATAGTTAAGTAATTTATTTAGTAATTATATATAAAATTGGAAAAAATAATCTGAAACTGAACTGAACATAAAAAATACTATATTTTTATTTTAAAAAATATTAGTAATTAAAGATATACAAATTATATACAACCAAAACAGAACATTTTAATACTTTTGACAAGTCATATTTTTAAAAAAATAAGCATGGATAAAAAAACCATAATAAAAAACGATTCTTATCAATTTATAACTGACTTTTTTATTTTGTAATATTATTAAATTAGTTTATTTGTTAGTCAAATTAAATATTACGGCTTAAAGTGTGAAATATTAATTATATTTTTAATTATATATATAACGTAATATATAATTAAGTTTCGGACTACACAAGGGCAAAAGGGTCATTTGACAGCTTTTTACATCATCTACCCTTCCTTATACCCCATATTAGTCCTCTATCCAAACAAAGTATTAGTTAATCCCCCTACTATTTAATACTCCCCCCATAAACATGACATCAATATGAAATATTCCTTATTAAACAATACCCTCTACTATCTAATCCTCCCTTATTATATAACACTTTCAAATCTAATCCCGCATCAAACGAGCCCTAAAGGCACAAGGCCAAGATATGGTCTACACCCTCTTTCCTGCCAAAAGGTGCTGCATGGCACGTTATGGGCCCAACCGTTATTGACTTGAAGTGGGAAGTAAGCCGACCTCAAGTATTCTGCCGTACTTGCCGATTTAAAGCATATGTATATACGGTGCACTTCTATTCAGAAAATTAAAAAACTTGTTATAATGTTAAAAAATTGACTAGAGACAAAAAAAAAAAAAAAAAAAGCGCAAACCTACACTAAAGCATTTTTATCATAAAATTGAAAATCAAACAAAGGCGAAATTTTGTATTCTTTTCTGCACAAGGCCAGCTCTTCCATTAGTCCGGTGACAATGAGGTATGTGCTTCTTGTTATTCTTTCACCGTCTACGTTATGGGCCCATGAATAAGAAACTATGAGCTTTCAATTGAAACAGATAATGGTGCATGGAGTTTATAATTAGTTAATGAGGCCTTTTTTTTTTTTTTCTTTACTTTATCGGTTTCCAGCTCAAGATGTTGAGCACGTCTATTAAAATACAATAATATGCACATGTAGATGTGACACTAACCGAAGGCTCATTGTGAGATAATTAGTCATTCATTCAATCGCCATGAATTATACACCTGCATCTTTTTTTTCCTTGGCAAAAAAAATTTATTAATTTTTGAGGAGGATAAACAAAAATGGTGAAAGTACATAAAGACCCTTTTAACTATCGTTTTTCTCTATGGAGACCCCCTACCATTTAAAATCACTCATACAGACCCCCTCAACTATAATCGTTAACCAATCAGTAACCTTCTGTCAAAAAGACCGTTAAGATGAAAGGATCAGCGTAGGCAATTTTTATAGCTAAGGGGGTCAATGTGGGGACTTTTAAGGGGTAAGATATCATTTTTCCTCATTTCGTTAGCATAGTTAGCCAATTTTTTACTTCATATAGTTGAGGAGGTCTGTATGAGCGGTTTTAAATGTTAGCGGGTCTCATTGAAAAAAGTGATAGCTGAGGGGGAGATGTACTTTCACCAACAAAGATTAGTTGGACCAAGGGTACAATGGCAAAAATGCCACCCAAGACCCTAGAAACTTGGAAGGCAAGACGCCAGAGAAAAAGTAAAAACACCTAAATCGAACACCCGAAGACCTTCAAACTACAAAATCCAACACAGCCAGATCGAAACACAACACATGCAGCCGGCCAGCACCAACAACGAAACAAATCTATCCAAATTTTAAACCCTTCATAAAAAAAACAGACTAAAAGAACCCTCAACACTCTCTCTAGACCTCAGACCAAACCATATCAAACGGGGAAAGATCGAAAAATCAAAACTCCAGAGTAACAAATTCACCATCCTCCAACTCTGCAAATTGTGCAGCCTCCCTCTCAGCAATTTCACCCTCCGATCCTCCATGTCAACAATATATTATGTATTTGGCATTTGTATACTTATTTAATTCTTTACATATTGGTTGTATGTTGGATATATTGTCGTACCATTGTTGCGTTAGACTTTCTCTAAATTTTTTCAACAAGTCTAGGGACACATCAATCGACTACTATCCAACCACATCTCTCTCACATTCGTATGGATTCCATTCCATAATTAAATGTGTAGAGTCTACACGTATGTGATAAGGGCGTGGTTCGTTGATGTATACGTAGCATTAATGTTGGTTTGTTTTGGTGGACTAAAATCACAAGGAAACGAAAAGGCATCGAGACAGAATACTGTAATAAATAAGTGGATTTGTTGGAGGTTAATGAGCACTGGTTTGACAATGCAGGGTGCAGCAGTACTACTGGTCCCAGCATCCCCCTGTATATATGTACTGTGCGTACTTTGTGATGCCCTATCTCTATACTTGACCTAGTTTCAACCACTTTCTACAGCCTTGGCTGCAGCGTTTTTAGATCAATTAGCCTCACAATAATGACTAAAATATAGCCCGTAAATATTCTTCAAAAAAAATTTCAAGCAATTATCAAACCCATTTCGTGCAGGAGACGAACTTTCTCTTACTTTTTCAAGATGGATTAAAGCTAGCTGGTCGCACTTTGTTTACTTCTAATTCATTCATATGTTTCCTAATATCGATTGTACGTACACTTTACGCATTTGTTTCACGTTCCTAAGTGACAAGGGTTTTTCGCAACACCGGAATTTAATTGAACAGCAATAAACTCATTTGTAGGAAGTAGTTGAGGGCTTTACACCATTGAAGAGAAAAAGATAAGAAATTTTAATCAAAAAAGTGTGTTGTGGCTAGAATACAGAATTGACCAAATATTTTATATTAAGTAGTATCCAAGTCAAGGCTGAACTCAACCACGGTGAAGGTTCCGATAAACATGACTAGCTACAATCAAACGATATCGCTTCTTTTATAAGATCGTATTTTAAGTAACTTTCATTTTCTCCCATTTGATGAGACACTTCAATTAGATACGAGTTACCGTTCCATGATCTAAATAGAAACATTTGTCATTTATCTTATTGTGTCGATTTATGTTACATTATTTTGAGGTGATTTTACAAATACTTTGGTTAAGCTTTTCTTTTGTTGATGCTTTGATTTATCTATGGTTTGTGTCTGGTCCGGTACATTATTTTCCGTTGTTCTTATATTTGGCTTTTTTCGCATAGGTTTTTCCTTTTTCTCATATCACACCAATTTCATTTTTTTCCTTATTCTCATTTTGGTTAAAAGAAGTTTTTCCTTCTTTACAGACATAAAAAGAAAAATAGATACAATGTCTACAGTTCATCATTAGGGGTGATTTTGGTCCAATAAGTCAAAGTGAATTATTGTTTTTTTTTAATCCGCAAAAGTAATATTAGAAAAAATAGAGAAGGGCATTGGAAAATACACCAAAATGGACATAACCCATAACACCTTATGGACCTAAAAGCCCAGACAAAAACAAATAAAGTCCATAAAAAGTTAAAAACCCCTAAAGGCCTAAAAACCCAAATATTACAAATTAGCCCAGCCCAAGAAACCTAAAACACAACCCTAAAAATTTGAGAAGACTTCTGTCACCACCTCCCACAGCCGCCGCCCCACCAGACAGCCACGACCAGCACCGATTAGCCACCATCGCGAAACCACCATGCTACCACTAGCCACTCCAACGGTGAGACCCCACTGTGCACAAACCATCAATCTATCACCAGCCCAACCCAAACCGTTAGGCAAATACTGAGTTGGCCAACAGCAACCTCAGTGGGAGCCCCGCCGGCCATAACACCCCACCACCAGAACAACCTCACCATTAGGCCAAAACAGAAAACCCAACAGAAATCTGTCCGGAGTATAAGCGGAAAAGAGAGCACGACCGAGGAGGAGGGTAACAAGGAGAAGCGGGGATAGATGAAAACCCAAATTGTAGAGGTAAGGGGTCGGATAAAAAGAGGAGAGAAGGAGAAATGAGATCCAGAGAACAAAGTGACTTATTGTTCGTCTTTATTCAAAAAAAATTGCATTTGTTAGTTTCGCATCAAATTTTTGTGAATTAAATCCGACTTTATTACAAAAAAAATTAAAAGTTTTGACCTTAATTTTTTACTTTTTTTGATTTCTATCATCGAAACGAATTAATAGTCCACAAAATTTCGTACAAAACTAACAAAAACGATTTTTTTAAAAATAAATAAAGACAAGATAGTCACTTTTGACTTATTGGTCCAAAACCACCCTAAATTTCCTTTCATTATAGGTTTGTGTCAGTAGGGGTTGTCCATGTAGATAGTTGAAGATTTTGAGGCATATGTCATGTCTAAATTATTTAAAAGAAATTGTGCATTATTTGATTGGCTGATTCAGTCCAATTTGGCTACGAATTAAATACGACTATACGAGTCAGACAAGTGGGATTGTTGTCTTAAGTAAAAAAAAAAAAGGTCAAGTGTGATTGCTGACAATATTGTCAAGCGCGTGAGTCGATGGGTTCCAATTAGATAAGAACAAATTTTTGTGGTGAGTTAGTGAGTTGACTCAAGTCTACATCTCTGCATAATGAAGCTGTTGACATCCTGCAGTGACACAGTGCCAACATAACATTAATAAGGCCTGTGGGCTGGTGCAACAAAGTCTCCAATGGACCAAGCTGACATTTTCATGTGAAAAGAAAAAAACAAGCTGGCATTTAGATAACAGCAAAGCTATGGGAATATATGAAAAGTACATATCATGAACATATAAGTTTTGTAGGGTTTATCTTGGGCCCTCCAAAGATAATTTAAACTGCCCATTATTGTTAAAATATTTTTTATGGGGCCCTGTAAAAAATCAGCTTAACCCGATATTGGAAAGAATCTTTTCTGAATTTATGGAGGTGAAACTATTTAATTTCTTAGTTTCATCCCTACAAATTCAAAAAAAAAAATCCTTATTGATATCGGATTAAGCTGATTTTTTACAGGACTCCACAAAAAATATTTTAAAATAATGGGCGGTTCAAATTATCTTTGTAGGACCCAAGGTGAACCCCACAAAATTCATATGTGCATGGTATGTACATTTCATATGTATACGTACATAGCAACATTCTTTCGATAATTCGATCCCTTCAATATTAGTTTAGTGCAACTTGTCATTTTTTTGGACAAAAGTGAGAGGTGCTGCATCGATAAAACCCAATGGCACTTACACAACAAAATTCATTACAGATAACTTGGACAAAGCCAAACTAATCATCTAACTGATACAAAACGAGAAAGAACGAGGCGATTGATGTCTTTCATCTCCAACCCAGGCATGGCCGGCATAGCCTGACGCACATTTTACTGAACGAAAAAATCATATATCCTATAGCAGTCTTAAAAAGACATACATTGCTAGCGAAGAAAAAAAGACAACAAGAACCCAAACGATCAGATGAATTTCGACCAGAAATAAGCACAATAATGAATTTCTAGCAAACCACCAATAGATGCATATTAATCTTCTCGAGCCTGAACAGTAAACAAATTGCCCAAAGGTAAACTTTATTACTCTCACAAGGAGAGACAAAACTCTCATAAGGAAAGACAAAACTCCCTCAGATCTTGCTCTAAATTCAGCCGCCCAAAAACAGCCAAACGGATCGCAACCCTCACTGCCTCCACGACTGCTGCCACAAGGGCTCCGGCAACGGATTACATGGGGACAAACGACAACGGTAACGACGGAGCCCGCCAAACAAAGAGGGTCAGGTCTGGGGGAAAAGAAAACGAAAAAGAAAAAAAACTATAGAGAAAAGGTGAAAGAAAGAGGAGAGCGGATGGAAGAGGAGGAGCCCAGGGGAGGAGGGAGAGGAGTGTCTCCTCCCCTCCCCTAGGCAGAAAAGCAAGGCGGCTGTGGCTTCTCAAAATCACCTTAGAGCTCTCAAAATCCAAAGAGGAGGCGGCTAGCTGTAGTGCAACTTGTCGAGTACTCCTTTTCATTTAGAAAAAAAAAACTAGTCTGTTTCTTTCATGTTATATTTGTCTACAACTATACGCTTTTAACCAACTTGTTTTCATCAAATTCGCTTGTTTAGTTTAGTGAAAATAACTTATCTACTCATTTTAATATAGTGAAAACACCACCTAAATGGGTAACCGATTGAGATCCTGTAGGCTCGTGGTTGGAGAGCCAAGAATATACTAAACTTATTCATTTAGCTTAGTGAAAATAACTTATCTACTTATTTTAGTGTAGTGGAAATAATTGGCATCTAGGGGCCGTTTCCACTAATTTTTGTGGTGAATAATTTGTGCCAAAATTATTTCAAATTAATTTTCTCGAACCGAAATTTCAACTAACAGTCTTCAAAAATCACTGAAACGAGAGCTCTGATACCAACTGATGCAACGCACTAGCACAGCTTCCTTTTACGAAACTATTTGCAATCAGAGATCACAAACTTGCTTATGTTAAAGATTCTCTATTTGAAACAAACACGAATAGGTATGAACAAGAGGTTTTCTCTTTTTGAACACACAATAATGAGAAAACTCTCAATTTTTCTTTAATTCAATAAAACAGCTGCCATGCCCTAAGGCTTACATCAATTATTTATAATAGCCTAGAAATAATAAAAAGGAAACTTAAATAATGGAAAACTAAATCTACGTCTTGGAGAATAAGAAAACAATAAAGTGGAAATAGAATTAACCTTTTTTAAAAAAATCTACGTACTCTAGGATATTTATGTTAGAACGGAAATATTACTAAAACAATATCCCAACTTCAAAATAAGAAACTAAAATCCTTGTATATTTCTTAAATAATTAAAATATCATCCTGCATCACATGTTGTTCACACTAATCAACAAGTTTTGACATTTTAACATGCTGTTCGCACTAATCAACAAATTTTAACATTTTAGCATCTTGTTAACACTAACTAATCAACAACTTATGCACACTTTTAATTTCACTCACAATCAACAACAAATATTGCATCTTATAATTGTTAATTAGTGTGAACAAAATAACTTGTAATCACTTATTTACACTATCTTACTATTTGAGTATATTAGTGGAAACACCTCAGTGTAGGCTCGTGGGGACATGATGGCTCTGATCACAAGCCCAAGACATGGTCTACGTCTCTTTCCTACCAGAGGTTCTGGCACATTATGGGCCCAACAGCTTTTGAATTGAAGTAAAAGCCCGCCTCAACTATTCTGCCGTACTTGCCGATTTAGCAGAAAAATTAAAAAAACTAGCTAAAATGTTAAAAAAGACTAAAGACACACAAAAAAAAAAAAAAACGACAATTTTGTATTCTCATCTGCACAAGGCCGGCTCGTCCATTAGTTTAGTGGCAATGAGGAACGTGCTTAGGCCCCAGAATTAAAAGGATTCGTAATTCTCAAGAGGTATTATACGCAGGGACGGATCCAGAAATATAGTGCAGTGGGGACACTTGTTAATCGTAATGGCGAAAATTTATTTTTGTAGTCAACCACAATAAGATCGTACAAAATTAAGGCATGGATTACTAACTACAAAAGTTTATAACGTGTACTTTAAATTAAATTAGGTAAAAATGAGCACAAAATCTCATACAAAATTTTTAAAGTATGTTTTAAATGAACATTCAAAAGTTTTAGAATGATCGAGCTTATTTTGTTAATGATTTTGTTTTACAATATTTCTCCCACATGGTTAAAAATAAAGAGAATCACGAAAGAATAACTTCAAATAGACAAACAGCTCGTAAAGCAATAAATACACCATATGATGAAAATCAGACATAAAACTAATTCTGTATGTGTTTTTTCAAGATATATGCAAGTGTGTATGTTTATATATTAGCCTACTTTCATAATTATGCTAATTTAAACAAAAAAAATATTTTAATTTTGAGCGGGGACACGCGTTCGAGTGGGGGCACGTGCCCCCGCGTGCCCCCGCTTCGGTCCGTCCCTGATTATACGTGTGTGTATATATATGTATATATAACTGTATGTATATGTGGTACTATCGATATATGAAAATTAGTCACAGATGCATGCACGTTGCAATGATTTGCTCAAGCCCGGAGTATTATTGATAATTGAAGCCCCTCTCTGTGTCTTGATTTTCCCTTCATAATTTTCTTTCCATCGATCGATTCATCATCCATCTACCCCTGCTTCCCTTTCTTAAATGTTGGCAGCCCCATTTGGAGAAGTTTGCCAGCTTCCGATCGAACACCTTTTTCCTGGCACTCCCAGTTTCAGAAACCCACATTAGTAGACTTGTTCTTTGACTTGAATTCTCAACCAGTAATGTTGCTGACTTTACTTCCATTCAATCTACCATTGTGAGCTGAAAAAAACGAAGACTTTGTTGGATTTAGGTTTCCGAACCATCCCATTTCTCTTTGCACGATTTCTAATAAATTTCGACTTTTTATTAATACGTAAGAAGTTACATGTGAGATTTACAGTATAAAAGTGGCAATAAATTTCTTGAGAGGTTTGCTATGACTGGGTTGAGGAGATATTCAAAAGGAATTTTTACTTTTTTTTCTAACGCACAATAAAGATACTCTTGAGATTGTGTTCGGTATCCATTTTAGTTTAGTTTTTCAATCATTACCATATTTTTTCAATTATTATTTTCTCATGTCTCTCCAATTATTACCACTCTCCTCAATCATTATCTTATTTCTCTTTCCATCTATTATCAAAACTAAACTAAACTGAACTACCAACCAAACAAAGTCTATTTGTTCTATTCTGTTGGTCCTTTTTGAAAGCCATGTATTTCCTCGAACATTGGGAAAAGCAAATACTTCCCTAAATTTTTTCGAAAAGAAATTCACATGTATTGTTTTTATTTTTATTTTCCCAATAATGCTTCATACGTGCTTAGATAACAAGGGCCACAAGCTACTTCCGACAAAAAATCAAGCGCAACAAACAATGGAATATAAATCTCCACAGAGGTGATCACCTTCTTTTCTGTTTCCTTTTTTTTATTGGCGGACTGAATTTGCCACTCCTTTTTTTATTAACGTCACTCTCCTGCATGTGTATTTTTGGTGAAAAATACACTTACAGGAGAGTGGCAAAATCATTGTCCTTTTTAATTGTTATCTTTGTTTATGATAACTAACTTGTGCGTACCTAAACTATTTTCATACATTGAAGTTCGCAACCAAGTAAACTCTTCGGTGGCCACAAGGTTTGATACATTTGGCTTTCGTAAAATTCAAACTTGTGACCTCATGAAAGACATCCAATTGCTCTGTCCGTTCCAAATTGAGAGTCTCATTTGGAAATTCCAACTATTTAACAAGACATGCAATGATTACACCACAATACCTATTATTTCCACCATTACCCCCTATATTCTACCTATTTTATAATACTGGAGTATATTCACCTTTGATGGACACTTTTGAAAAATTACTAAATTTTTTCTTCCATTTTTGGAAAAGGACTATTATTTTGGAACGACACAAAATGAAAAAATGGACTCTCATTTTAGAAGGGGAAAGTATTTGCTTTCTTATGCACGAAACCCCTCGGGGTCCACCACACCACAGAGTTCATCTTTGTAAAGTAAATTGCTAATCCCCCCGTGACACACCCCCCCTCCCTGGCCCCACCTCCATTTCCGGGACTACCCCTCCCCGCTCTCTCTCTCTCTCTCACCCTTTTCTTTCTTTACTGTTTGCTTCTTCTTCTTTTTTGTCCTTTTCTTTCCGGTTTGGGCCTTTTTTTCATTTTATTTCCTTTTCTTTTTTTACGGTTTGAATTTTTTCTCTTTTTAATAATAGGTTCAAGTCTAATTCTAGGCTTTGTAAAGTAATTGAGAAAAAAAAAGTGTTTCAATTGATCATGTTTATCCGACTGTTTTATTTTTCTTTTTTTTGTCCTTTATAGATTAAAAAATATAGTTATGCAAAAAAGTGTTTCAATTTTCAATCCGTTTGAACCAGTGCAAAGATGTTATTTTTTTGATCATTTCATCCTAAATGGTCATAATAAATTTTTTGCTCCAAGGCCTTTCAATGAACACCTTAAGGGAGTTCTGAAACTAAATAATAAGTCTTAGAGTGCTCGTTGAAAGGCCGTAAAACAAAAAATTCATTAAGATTACAATTAGTGTTCAGGAACTAATTACGAAATGTATTTTGCAAACGACATACTAATCCAGAATACAAATGTTATATTTAGGATTACTTTTTTTTAACTATAGTATAATTTAATATATTTGTTAACCATTATTTAGCATAGATCCTCTTAACTGATTCAGTAGTATGTTGCTTCAAATCACGTTTCTACTCCATAGGATTGCAAATGGCTGGTTTCTATTTTTTTTTAACTAAAACGGAAACGTTTTAGGGGCTGCTGTGCCAATGGGGGGAGCAGAGCCCTTGGGTCCCCCTACTTTTTAATTTATTTTTTTATTTAATTAGTTATATCTTATTTATTTAATTCCTATAAATACACCATTTGTATATCTAAAAATATAATTCAAGAATTAAGTGCTTTAATTTGCAATTCAGTTAAATCAGAGCAGAGATCATTTTTTTATTATTTTATTTTAAATGGTCATAATGAATTTTTTGGTTTAAGGTCTTTAAACAAATACCCTAAAACTCATTATTTAGTTTCAAGACTCTCTTAGGGTGTCCATTGAAAGGCCTTGAAGCAAAAAATTTATTACGACCATTTAGGATGAAATGATCAAAAAATAATATCTTTGTACTGGTTCAAACGGATTGAAAATTGAAACACTTATTTTCGTAACTATATTTTTTAATCTATAAATGACAAAAAAATAAAAATAAAACAGTCGGATAAACATGATCAATTGAAACATTTTTTTTTCTCTCAATTACTTTACAAAACCTAGAATTAGACTTGAACCTTTTATTAAAGGAAAAAAAATTCAAACCGGAAAGAAAGAAAATGAAATAAAATGAAAAAGAAAACTAAACTGGAAAAAAAAAAAGAAAAAAGAAGAAGAAGCAAACAGTCGGAAAAGAAAGAAAGAAAAGGGAGAGAGAGAGAGAGAGAGAGAGAGAGAGAGAGAGAGAGAGAGAGAGGGGGGCGGGGTAATATTGGAAATGGGAGGTGGGGCCCGCGGGGGGGTGTGTCGGGGGGGAGTAGCAGCTCTCCTTTGTAAACTATACATTGACCATTGTTGAATGTACTGTACTTCCTTGTACCATTTTCTTTGGTATTTTCCGATATTTGTGTCATTCTTCAAACTCTTATATCTCTCAATTTATAATATTTTTTATAATTTTAAAAACATTGTGTTATAGATTTAATCGAGAACTATCAAACAATATTCATATTGTAGATATTTGAAAATTCACATTAAAAGATATAAGAGTTTGAAAAACGGTACGAATATCAAAAAAAAATTGAAAAGAAAATGGGAGGGAGGAAGTATTAAACATTATCACGCGCGGAAGAGTCACCCACAGCTCAGTTTGTTGGGGTTTTTTTTGGTCAATCAGATCGTTGGGGGTTGAGTGATGGAAATGTTTGTTACTGAAATTACACGAACACCCCCTCATCTATCTGGTTTGAACAAGGACACCCCCTAACATTTAAAAATGCCCATACACACCCCCTCATCTACTGAAGATGAAAAAAAACCTCAACGCCGTTAACGGAATGAACAAAATGTCAAATATATTCTTGGTGAAATTACACGGACACCCCTCATCTATATAGTCTGGACATGGACACCCCCTAATCTTTAAAAACACCCATATACACCCCCTCATCTACTGAAAAGGAAAAAAAACCCCAACGCCGTTAACGGAATGAACGAAATGTCAAATATACTCTTTGTTATGAAATGGAGCAACAAGCATACGCCATACTTGAGTCGATCAGAAATTTCTCTCCACCCTACTCGATCATGGCGCTTTTGTCTCTCTTCCTCTCCCTCTTCAACTTGCATTGTAAATCATGGCTAACCCTAGATCGTGAAGAAAACCTAAATTTTGAAGAACGTCGGATCGTGTACACTGTAGAAAAGCTATAAATCGTGGCAAACCCTACTTTGGAAGGTATGTTTTATATGTAAAAAAATCCTAGATTTTCTTATTAAATGGCGCAAATGTAGATTTATATGTTCATATTATATGATATATGAATACATTAGGATTTTTATTTGGGAATAATAGGGTTTTTCGAAGGGTGTTGTATAGTGGTGACTTCGATAACTTTTAACAATTGGGGCTCTTGTTGTTTTGCATTTGCTTGTCATCCATTTTGTATTTGAAGTCCTCAAGGGGGCTTTTTCTCCACAACGGCAGTAGGAATCAACCCAGTTTTGGGTTTGGTTGGATTTGTAACTCTAACTGCAGCTATTAGATCTGTTGTTGGTGTGGCTATGGTGACTACTATAGCTATTGTTGCCACTTGCCACTTTCCATGGCTGCCGTAGGAGAGAGAGAGAGAGATATAATACAGAGTGAGAGAAGGAAATCTCTGATACAAAGTGAGAATGAGGAATGAGGTATGAAAGACAACTGAGTATATATGTTACTGTTAAATGGCATTTTTTTCTAAAATTTGGCAAAAGTATTGGCATGTGCCTTACAACAAACGGTACTCAAACGGAATGGTACTTCTTGGGTAACGGTAGAAAATGAGGGGGTGCATATGAACATTTTTAAAGGTTAGTGAGTATCCGTGTCTAAACCGAATAGATGAGGGGATGTTTGTGTAATTTCATTCTTTAATAATCTCATATGCCCCACTTCGACACCACTCTTTCTCTCTCTCATTGTATATTAGTATAAATACCTCGATCGTGTTCGATTTAAATCTCCCACCAAACCTAAGTTTACAACCCACAAAGCAGCCGTCAGGCCCTCTCCCTTCATCTCCTTCTCTCTCTCTCCCTCTCTCTCTCTCTCATGGATAATTTCCTCCTGTTATTGTACATTGCCCCTCTCTCCTACCTCTTCTTCAAGCTCTTCAAGCTTATTGACCAAAAAAGACACCAATGCTGCTACATACTCGACTACCAATGCTACAAACCAACCGACGACCGAAAGCTCAGCACTCAGTTCTCGGGAGAAGTCATCAAACGGAACACAAACCTCGGCCTCAACGAGTACAAGTTCCTCCTGAAGGCCATCGTCAGCTCGGGCATCGGCGAGAAGACCTACGCCCCGAGGATGGTGTTCGACGGCCGCGAGACTGACCCCACTCTCGAGGATGGCGTCGTCGAGATGGAGGAGTTCATCGACGACAGCATCCCGAAGGTGCTGTCGCGGTCGCGCATCTCCCCCCAGGACATCGACGTGCTCGTGGTCAACGTGTCCATGCTCGCGATCGTCCCCTCCCTGGCGGCCAGAATCATCAACCGGTACAAGATGAGGGACGACGTCAAGGTTTACAATCTCTCCGGAATGGGGTGCAGCGCGAGTTTAATCTCGATCAACATCGTGCAGAATATTTTCAAGTGCCGGAAAAACGTCCACGCGCTGGTGGTGACGTCGGAGTCCCTGAGCCCGAATTGGTACGCGGGGAACGACCGGTCCATGATTCTGTCCAACTGTTTGTTCAGGACTGGCGGGTGTGCGATCCTTTTGACCAACAAAGTGGCCCTGAAACACCGAGCCATGTTCAAGTTGAAGTGTCTGGTCCGGACCCACCACGGGGCCAAAGAGGAGTCCTTCAATTGCTGCATACAGAAGGAGGACGAGTTGGGCCGGACAGGGTTTCACCTCGGCAAGACCCTGCCCAAGGCCGCGACCCGCGCCTTCGTGGAAAATCTCAAAGTGATTTCCCCGAAGATACTCCCCGTGCGGGAGCTAGCGCGGTTCACGATCGCCTCGTTCGTTAGGAAAATGAGACAAGGGAGGTCTAGCAAGGGAGGAGGGGGGAGACCAACGATCGATTTCACCACCGGGGTCGATCATTTCTGTTTGCACACCGGTGGGAAGGCGGTCATCGACGGGATCGGGCAGAGTCTCAACTTGAGCAAGTACGATCTAGAACCGGCCCGAATGACGCTCCACCGGTTTGGGAACACGTCGGCGAGCAGTCTCTGGTACGTGCTGGGGTACATGGAGGCGAAGAAGAGGCTCAAGAAAGGTGACAGGGTGTTCATGATAAGTTTCGGAGCAGGGTTTAAGTGCAACAGTTGCTTGTGGGAGGTGGTGAGGGATTTGGGGGATGGGAATGTGTGGGAGGATTGCATTGATGAGTATCCGCTGGAAAATCTTGCAAACCCTTTCATGGAGAAGTATGGATGGATCAATGATGAAGACGAAGCCACCTTCGTGGTGCCAGAGTCAATCTAAAAAGGGAAAAAGAGAAAAGGTGTCATCAAAACTTGCCTCATATATTTATAGTGCTGGAGTTAATACTGTTTTTTCTTTTATCTTAATTACTCGCTCTGTCCTATAATATTTGTCCGGTCCGCAAAACGGAGACGTAAAAATAATACTATTTTTGTAAGCAAAGTTGGGAAAAAATTCAACAACTTACTAGATCTCGACGAGTTCTTTTAACTTGTGAAAAAAATTTGAATTTTTTCTTAAAAGAAATGCATTATTTTATAGTCTCCGTTTTGCGGACCGAACAAATATTATAGGACGGAGGGAGTAGTTTTTCTTTCTTCTTATTTTTGAAGCAAAATTTTATTGTGTGCTCATAAAGTCCTGCTGCCAAACAGAGAGGAGCCAGGGCTAGCATTCATATTGTAACAGAAAAGATAAGAAACCATGGTAACCATACCATAAAAACGTACAAATGATCCAGATTTAAAGAATCTCTTTCAAGGGAACCGTTGATATGAGACTCTGGCTTTGTTGTCCTGGCCAAGTGGGGCTCACTCCGGTCTCACCGTGACGATTGGAAGTGTTCACTTCGTAAAGATTGTCTAATGGAAAAATTCTGTAAAAAATTAACTCGATCGGATATCATTACACTTATAACTTGCCAATAATGGGTTCCAATAGATTTGACTCAGTATTTTGGATCCATTCTTTTCAAGATAAAAATGTCTCAATTCGGCATTTAATGATATCCAATCGAGCTGATTTTTTGCAGAGTTGTTATACTCAACGAGTTCTACGAAGTGAACATTTTCGATTGTCGGAACAAGGTCAGAGTGGGCCCCACTCGGCCGGGATAGCAGAGCCCCCAGATCCGTTAATTTGTTGTCATGGGCAGTTTCCTATTTTCTCTTTCCTGGACTGCAGCAGGTCTGTATTTGTAAGGGTTTTTTTTTTTTTTTTTGTGGTGCATGGACTGTAAAGTTCCTTTTTCTTGTATGTAATTTTGTACTATTAATCTGCAAGTTTGGTGACAGCAATAGTATAATTTTTATGAAAAAAAGGACTTCAATATAAATTACGGAGTGGGATGATTTTATAATTTTATGGTTGCTTGGGCCCCTTGGATTCGCTGGAGGAGGGGTGTTCGCTCTTTATTCATAGTCCGGTTTTTTTTTCTTGTTGAGAAAATGCATGTGTTGTTTTTATTTTTTTCCAATAATGCTTGATACGTGCTGAGATAACAAGGGCCACAGGCTACTTCCGACAAAAAATAAAGCGCAACAAACAATGGACTACCTCCACAGAGGTCAGCTTCTTTTCTCTTTTCTTTTTTTTTTTTTTTGTTTATAACTACTCCTCCGTCCCATAATATTTGTCCGGTCCGCAAAACGGAGACGTAAAAATAATACTATTTTTGTAAGAAAAATTTGGAAAAATTTCAACAACTTACTAGATCTCGATGAGTTCTTTTAACTTGTGAAAAAAATTTAAATTTTTTCTTGAAAGAAATGCATGATTTTGTAGTCTCCATTTCGCGAACTGGACAAATATTATGGGACGGAGGGAGAAAATGTCTTAGCTAATTCGCGAGTACCTCAACTAGTATCGGACATTGAAATTCGCAACCAAGTAAACTCTTCGGTGGCCACAAGGTTTGATACATTTGGCCTCTGTGAAATTCGAACTTGCGAACTCATGATAGACGTCCAATTACTCCCTCCGTTCCAAATTGAGAGTATCTTTTGAGGATTTCAACTATTTAAGGAGACATACAATGATTAAACCACAATGCCTATTATTTTTACCATTATCCTTATTCTACCTATTTTATGTCACTTATATTCACTTCTGAGATACACTTTTGAAAAATCACCAAATTTTTTCTTTCATTTTTGGAAAAAAGACCATCATTTGAACAGATCCGAAATGAAGAAATGGACTCTCAATATAGAACGGGGGAATATTTACTTTCTTATGCACGAAACTCCTCGGGGTCCACCACACCACAGAGTTCATCTTTGTAAACTATACATTGACCATTGTTGAATGTAGTAGTAAACATTATCACGGAAGAGTCACCCACAACTCACTTCGTTGGGGTTTTTTTTTTTTTTTTTTGGTCAATCAGTTCGTTGGGGGTTGAGTGATGGAAATGTTTGTTAAATTCTTTAATACTCTCATATGCCCGACTTCGTCAACACTCGTTCTCTCTCTCTCATTGTATCAATATAAATATATACCTCGTGTTTCATTTAAATCTCCCACCAAACCTAAGTTTACAACCCACAAAGCACCCTTCTTCTTCTTCTTCTTCTTCTTCTTCTTCTCTCTCTCTCTCTCTCTCTCTCATGGATAATTTCCTCCTGTTATTGTTCATTGCCCCTCTCTCCTACCTCTTCTTCAAGCTCTTCAAGCTTATTGACCAAAAAAGACACCAATGCTGCTACGTACTCGACTACCAATGCTACAAACCAACCGATGACCGAAAGGTCAGCACTCAATTCTCGGGAGAAGTCATCAAACGAAACACAAACCTCGGCCTCAACCAGTACAAGTTCCTCCTGAAGGCCATCGTCAGTTCGGGCATCGGCGAGCATACCTACGCCCCGAGGATGGTGTTCGAGGGCCGCGAGACCAACCCCACTCTCGAGGACGGCGTCGTCGAGATGGAGGAGTTCATCGACGACAGCATCCCGAAGGTGCTGTCGCGGTCGCGCGTCTCCCCCCGGGACATTGACGTGCTCGTGGTCAACGTGTCCATGCTCACGATCATCCCCTCCTTGCCGGCCAGAATCATCAACCGGTACAAGATGAGGGACGACGTCAAGGTTTACAATATCTCGGGAATGGGGTGCAGCGCGAGTTTAATCTCGATCAACATCGTGCAGAATATTTTCAAGTGCCGGAAAAACGTTCACGCGCTGGTGGTGACGTCGGAGTCGCTGAGCCCGAATTGGTACACGGGGAACGACCGGTCCATGATTCTGGCCAACTGTTTGTTCAGGACTGGCGGGTGTGCGATCCTCTTGACCAACAAAGTGGCCCTGAAACACCGAGCCATGTTCAAGTTGAAGTGTCTGGTCCGGACCCACCACGGGGCCAAGGAGGAGTCCTTCAACTGTTGCATACAGAGGGAGGATGAGTCGGGCCGGGTAGGGTTTCACCTCGACAAGACCCTGCCCAAGGCCGCGACCCGCGCCTTCGTGGAAAATCTCAAAGTGATTTCCCCGAAGATACTCCCCGTGCGGGAGCTAGTGCGGTTCACGATCGCCTCGTTCGTTAGGAAAATGAGACAAGGGTGGTCTAGCAAGGGAGGAGGGGGGAGACCGACGATCGATTTCGCCACCGGGGTCGATCATTTCTGTATGCACACCGGTGGGAAGGCGGTCATCGACGGGATCGGGCAGAGTCTCAACTTGAGCAAGTACGATCTAGAACCGGCCCGAATGACGCTCCACCGGTTCGGGAACACGTCGGCGAGCAGTCTCTGGTACGTGCTGGGGTACATGGAGGCGAAGAAGAGGCTCAAGAAAGGTGACAGGGTGTTCATGATAAGTTTCGGAGCAGGGTTTAAGTGCAACAGTTGCTTGTGGGAGGTGGTGAGGGATTTGGGGGATGGGAATGTGTGGGAGGATTGCATTGATGAGTATCCGCTGGAAAATCTTGCAAACCCTTTCATGGAGAAGTATGGATGGATCAATGATGAAGACGAAGCCACCTTCGTGGTGCCAGAGTCAATCTAAAAAGGGGAAAAAGAGAAAAGGTCTCATCAAAACTTACCTCGTATATTTATAGTACTGGAGTTAATACTGTTTTTTCTTTTATCTTAATTAGTTTTTCTTTCTTCTTATTTTTAAAGCAATTGTGTGCTCATAAAGTCCTGCTGCCAAACAGAGAGGAGCCAGGGCTATTATTCATATTGTAACAGAAAAGATAAGAAACCAACGATTATCGGACCATGAAAACGAATAAATGGTCCAAATTTAAAGAAACTCTTTCAAGGGAAACCATTGATTTGAGACTTAGTGGCTTTGTTGTCTCGGCTGAGTGGGGTCCACTCCGGTCTCGCTGTGACAATTGGAAGCGTTCACTTCGTAGAGCTCGTCGAGTAGAAAAACTCTATAAAAATCAACTCGATCGGATATCATTAAGTGCTTGATCGAAACATTTATAACTTGCCAATAATGGATTCCAATAGATTTGATTCAGTGTTTTGGATCCATTCTTTTCAAGATAAAAATGTCTCAATTAGGCACTTAATGATATCCAACCGAGATGATTTTTTGCAGAGTTATTATACTCAATGAGCTCTACAAAGTAAACATTTCCGATCGTCAGAGCAAAACCGGACCGGATCCCACTCAACTGGGACAACAGAGCCCTTGGATCCGTTAATTTGTTGTCATGAACAGTTTCCTATTTTCTCTTTCCTGGACGGTACTAGGTCTGTATCCGTAAGGGTGTGTTTTTTTTTTGTGGTAAATGGACTGTAAAGTTCCTTTTTCTTGTATGTAATTCTGTACTCATTAATCTGCAAGTTTGGTGACAGCAATAGTATAATTTTTATGAGAAAAAGGACTTCAATATAAATTACGGAGTGGGATGATATTATAATTTTATGGTTGCTTGGGCCCCTTTGATTCGCTGGAGGAGGGATGTTTTCTCTTTATTTATATTCCAGTTTCTATCGCTCATACAATATTAAGAGAGGGACAAGGCTCAGGACTATTTAATGAAAATAGCGTCTCACTCACATGGGGTACCCACTAATTAATACCACATGGCACATTGGGGTACACTTGCAAGTAGAATATTCGTCTATGTGATTAGTTTGGATTTTTTGGAAGCCAAATACTGCTAATAAATTATGTTGGACACAATACGTAAAAAAAAAAAAAAAAAAAATAGCCTATGGCGCGCGTATGTACGTAGTACTACTATATTATTCACAAATCCAAATGTAAATCCTAGACATCTCTTGTCAACGGCTCCTTTTAACACAACTTCTTAATTTGCAATCGAGAGATCAATGGGTCAAGATTTGGTGAAAGAGAGAATTAGATTATTACGTAATTCTTTTGTATAGGAGCACGCCATCGCTGTTAATTTTATTTCATATGCGGTTATGGGTCGAGTTATGTTGTGAATTATTGTAGACTTGATTTAATTGTTGTAAACATTACATGATTGTTCTGACCGTTCAAAAAAAAAAAGGCCTGATTGATTTAGCGTTCTATCATTGTAACTCTTTGCATATAATTCTCTCGCCCCTTAACATTTAACAAAAAAAAAAAAAAAAATACTTTCTTCATATATGTTGTTAATCGTAGTTTGGATGTCTAAAACAGTGTGTCATTTTTTTTTTTTTACTTTTCAATCTGGCGTTTGTAAAAAAATATCGATCCAAGAAACATTAAAAGATGTTTGAAATGTCATTTTTTATTTTCTCGGATGTTTCGTATTTGGATTATCGGAAGGGTTGGACCTTTTTTTTGTTTTTTAAAAGGAGGATTTTTGTTTTTCTAGAAAGCCCAATCTAAGCCTTAAGCCTTTTTTAGCTAAATAAGCAAAGTATTTTTTTTGTCTTTATTCAAATTTTTCGCATATGTTAGTTTTGTGTCAATTTTTTATAAATTTTTGTATTGTCATGACGAAAAGAACCTAAAAAGTAAAAAAGTAACATTGAAACCCAATTTTTTTAATAAAAACAAAAAAATGGTTTATTTGCTTATTTTTTGCTTTATTAAAAAGAATGGGTTTTGATCATAATTTGTTACTCCACAAAATTGATGAAAAACTAATACTGTAAATGCAAAATTTTCTAATAAGAACAAAAATAATAATCCAAATCCATTATTTAGCCAACATAAGCCGTAGATCAAGTATACTAGATGATGTATAATGCCTTTTTAGCTATTTTACCAAAGAAAAACACAAAAAACCCACCTGTAACATATTCAGTATACAGGTGGGGAGAATGCATTTTGCTACGGTGCTTCACTTCTTTTACCGGAGCACTGTTCACCGGCTACCCATTATTTTATTGTTTCCCCTCTCTCTCTCTCTCTCTCCCTCTCTCTCATTCACAATAAATAAACAATAAAGATAAAAGGAAAAAAAAATATTTTAATTGATATTAAGTAAAATAGAAAGTATTAATATAATTGTGACGAAAAAAGTTAATAGTTAAAGTAAAATTGTAAAGTTGCTCTACTGACCAAAACACCCAAATTTGTTTCGGAGCAGCACATATTCAAATCTGACACTGACACCAAATCAAATCAAATGTACCAAGTGGTTACAAATGCTTTCATGCAAGTGGGTTTCTGTCAAATTTATACTGAAAAACAATGAACCTTAAATAATCAAAGTCAACACTCAACCATGCAGCGTTGGAAATTTATTTCCTAATTAAAGAAGACGGTGTAATGAAAATTAGTGTTGGTTTAATTCGATCCAAAAACATCAATTCTGTTTTTGCGCCGATTTGGAAAGGATCGACACTATGGAAGTCGACTGGATCAAATATTATTGGACAACTATGTTTCATGATTATCTATTTTTGACGGTTGAGATGCAAAAAACTAGACGAAACTGATCCGAGCAGACTAGACATTATCCGACCTCCAATTTTACAGGCTGATTTTATTTTCCTTTTTCTTTGTAAATATATGAGATAAGTGAACCATATACCAGCTATATATATGCACGCGGTACTATCTTACATAGGAATAGTCAGTGTAAATGAAGGTATATTTGCAAAGAGAAGTGATTTTGAAACTCATATTTTCTCCAGCGACACTTTTCTTTGAATCCTTATTAAATGATGGAGATAGAGAGAAAAGTGGAGTGCTCAAAATCACTCCCCATTCGCAAATGAGCTCTGCTACGTGCAGAGACAATTCGCAGAGAACCACGCAGAGACAAATGCGTTTGGCCTCATTTCGGGGCCCGAAAAAATCTAGAAAAATATCCATAAATTTTTGAATATTATTTTATGGAGCCCTGTAAAAAATCAACTCCAGTGGATATCGATAAGTGTAACTTTTGGATTCGTAGGGGCGAATTGAGCAGTTTCGCCTCTACGAATCCAAAAGTAATACTTATCGATATCCACTGGAGTTGATTTTTTACAGGGCTCCATAAAATAGTATTAAAAAATTTATGGATATTTTTCTAGATTTTTTCAGGACCCAAAATGGGGCCAAACTCATTTGTTTTTGCGTGAATCTCTGCAGATTGTCTCTGCTGTTAGTATTTTTGGTAGATAAATAGGAGGTTGAAATCAGATATACATGGGAAAAGCCCATTATTGGAAATTACTATAATACTCCCCATAGGATTATTGTAATGTGGGATGCCATTTTTTTAATGCATAATTTGTTTAAAAATGAATAGTGCAACGGTACAACACTGATTAATAGGGTCATTCTATTTACGCTAGATATGGTTTATCTGCGGTCCAGATTTAAACTGCACATGTGCAGTTTAAGTGATCGCAACGGTCGATCAGCATTTTCAATGGTTCAGATTTGTTTTGAATTTTTTACCGGTAATAATATACTTAACTGGTAAAAGATTCAATGAATCTAAACCATTAATTGTCAATATGGATGGTCCCGATTAGAATGTAGTTGGATCCATTTAGGGACTGGATCCGGTCAATTTGGCTACTGACCAGTTTGGCCCATTTGGTGCATTCGGGCCGTCTGAAAGACCCAAATTTAAAGATGGTGTTTGTTTTTGTTTATTTCCTCTAAAACACCTCTTTAAATCTGAGTTGTCCAAAGCACTCTTGGACAGCCCAAATGCGCTAAATGGACCAAATTTGTCGGTAACAAATTGACCAGATCCGTCCGAGTATGCTTCATTTTCTTTTTTCAAGTTGCCCATTTGACTTCACTAGCTATTACGTACAACTGTCGTCTGTTTCCGCTAGCCCTTCACCACGCCTCAATCCCTCCCCAGGCCTCCCTGTTGTCGTAACACCTTTGGTTTGTCGATAAATTTACTTTGTCGAAAGGTTAGCCAACTTTCTATCCCATGGTACTGAACTCACTGAAGATTATTTGATCATCAACTGTCAAACTTATAATTAAACAGATGGTGATCATTGAATTTTTTATAAGAGAAAATCTTATTCATGATGATAGATTATCTATTACCGTTAATAGATTGTTTTTAATCCAGATCGTGCAAAATACTTTTGGACAGCCGAGATTGAACGAAATCGTGAATAAATTTCTCTCTTTTTTAATTTACAATGAACAACACGCGAATGTTCGATCATTTATGACCAAACAAGGAAAACCGATTTACCCAAAAAAAATAAAAAACAAGGAAAACTTTTTCAACATGACGCACTAATTTGCCATTTACTGCGATCATGGCAATTTCTTGGCCCATGCAAGAAAGAGGGAGTGCGGTTCGTGCGGATAGAGATCCAAAATTGCAATTTTCACAAGAGATTTTCAAGTGGCCGGCTGGCCGGGAAGAGCCAGAAGAGTCGGCGACTTGGGCTTGTTGGCCGGGCGCGCGGGAAGAGGGTTAGATTGTTGCAATTAAAGAAGATGCCTTCTTCTATAAGTCTATAACACACACAAAAATGTAGCAATTAAGATGTAGCTAGGCTACAGTAGTAGTGTGGTGACTTTTGTCATGTAAGTTTGTAACTAAATCCCACCTAACAAGACGAACAGAAAGGCTACCCACCCCAATAAATGCTTCCACATGCACATGAACCCAGCTAGCTTTTTGTGGTGATATAATTACATCAAGGCAAATGCTAATTGATGCCTCTGGGGCATAAGTTAAAGCACATTAAATGAGCTTAAAAAGTTGGGCAACACCATCTTAACTTATGCAGGTAATTAATTACATTGGTAAATGAGGAGTTCTCCAACTACATGAATTAATTGAAGCAGTACCAAATAATTGGATGGTTAAATCTACCCTTTTTGAAAGGATTCATTTCCGGGGTTTTTTTTTTTGCTTTTCTTATGTAGTTTGGCTTTGAAATTTAAATTCAAGGTAGAGTTCAAGTACGTTTTTTATTTTTGCTCTTTACTACTTATGTACTCCCTCCATCCATTAATAATGTTCGGTGAACAAACCTAGACCTTTAAAAAGATGCATTTTTTCATAAAAAGAATCAAATTTTTTTCACAAATCAATAAATACCAATGAATTCTTTTAAGTTGTGAAAAAAAATTTGAATTTTTTAATGAATAATGCATCTTTTTAAAGGCATAGATTTGCGTGCTAAACATTTATTTGGAGACAAATGGATTAGTTTGGCTTTAAAATTTAAATTCAAGATAACTTTAATGTTTATCTTACGTCTTCGGATAAATTAATACAATAAGTTTATGTAATGTTTCAGGATAAATGACTTTTGGATAATATATATAGAGGGGCAACTGTTTGTAAAATGAATTAGTTTTTAATAAAGTTTTTCTATTGACCTCATTTTTTGTCAGTGAGGTTGAGGAGGAGGATGTGTGGTTGTGGTCATCCCATTGTTTTATTATACTTTTATTCTTCTTTTCTATTTTTATGTAGTTTATCTTCTTTTATAAAGAATACAAAGAAATAAATTTTACTTGCGGATTGGGGTACTATTGAAAAGTAAAAAAACTCCAATCAATGATGCATTTAATGTTGCTTTTTTATCCTAAATAAATGGTTATTGTTGATTACAAAACAGTAAATGTAGTGTATAATAAATATAATATACTATATTTAGTATGACTAAACTAGTGCCCCGGGGGCACTTATTAGCGGGACCGTTACATCAATGATCAGTAGATGCACCACTAATTGGTTGATCACCTGATCTTTTCTTGATTCGTACATCTCATCCTTGTAAATGTGTTCATAGTTGGTCGATATACTTGTTGTCATTTTAATTAACTACCAAGCCGATCAGATATCGGCAAAGACTTGGTCGGATCATATTTTGTCTGAATTTTAATTTCTCTTTGTGATAAATATGTTTTTGACGAACTACTGTTGATATCTAAGTGGCCTATTTTTATTTGAAAAGGAAACAAACACGTTAAGGGCCTTTAAAATGAGCAGCTCGATTTATTAAGTAGCATATCAAGATGGTTCGTATATCACTTTCTCACTTATAAAAGAACACGCTGAATCATCACATGATATAGATTGGACAAGTGAGGAGACACAAGATTGGATTTCGACTTACAACTAATCTTTCTTGCGTAGTTGTATGGGCTCTACAAGCCAAGAACCAAAGCTATGAGTTTTCTCTTGGAAAGATAAAAAAAAAGAATTACTCGAAGGATTGTGATTTTGGCACTCCAAAAATTCATGAAGGGGCTCCAAAATTGAACTATGTTGGTACATAAAACGACGTCGTTTTGGAGTCCCTCCATCAATTTTTGGAGTACTCGAACAGAGTCATTCATAATTAGGATCATTGAAGTCGCTGCCCCATCTCTATGCTAAAAAGGCGCGCTCTCTCTCTCTCTCTCCCTCCAACTCTCCAATAGCTCCCTCTGAATTTATTGTCCCCAACAAAATTGGATGCCAGAATTGATGAAGATCAGATCCGACCGAGTAATAGAAAAGCAAATTTGATACTCCACCAAAGTTTCCAATAAATTGAACCCAGAGGATTTGTCAGAAGCTGGTAAAGATTCTGGTAATCAGTTAAGAAGCCCTTTCAAGGTACATGAAGATGGTTTGGTCGTAGATAGTCGGCATTGATGAGTAATGCGGCGAGTCTGTGTACACACACACAAGGTAGGATATAGCTAGGTTCTGTTTGGGTTTTATTAAAAGTGAAACCCTCTCTGCGGTTCAGTGACTCACAATATGTAACTTTTAATAAACATCGCAATCCTCCTAACCTATGTGACTCTTTATGTCAATCACATGATTCAAATTTCAACTTGAAATGTCTACATTAGCGGATTGGTTCCTTTTCTTCTTTATGGTTTGTGTTCTTAATTTTCTCCTAAAGGCAAAAAGGAGCATGCCTATCTCGTTGATCTACAAAGTTTCCCCTACAAGTTTAATTTGGCGACATGCACCGTAACCTTTGGGGCTCTTCGAGATATAATCATCACGATTCGAAATGTTTATTTTATAGAGTTTGAGATGTTATGGGTTTCGACTCTTATGGAGAGGAGATCACCCTTGTGGTAATAACTAAACAACTAACTCTATTTATGTATACCTCATGACAAAACAAAAAATATTTTATCTGTTAAAATATTACTTAACAAGATTTATAATCAAGCAATTGAGATAGATCTATCTTACCATTCATTGTTTTGAATCATACTTACCATTTGATTTTTTTTTCTCGAGAATGTGCACTAATATATATTCAATTTGATATTGTGTACATTCCACTTGCGTTTTGACTAAATTATTTTCTTTTGAAATATATTCGGTACGATTTAACTTTTAGTTACATTTTTTTTTTATAGTTTTTCATCATAATTTGTACGTCCATCGTTCATCTCAACGAGGCAAATTAAAAAAGTAAGAGTATAAATCAAAATTAACAAAAAATCATAATCTTATGAGACGATTCTAAAGATACTTGAAGGCTGTAAATTTTTTTTTTTTTTTTTTTTGTGATTTTCAAAATTTTTTTGTCTTTGACTAACTTTTTCCAACTTTGGTTAATATTTTAATACTTTTTTTTTTATTACTCTCGTCGAGACGAACGATTAATCTAATTTTTTTAAATCTCAAATCCAGTAAAAATTAAGTCAAAAACTACCGAAAAGACCAAGTAAAAAGATAGGCAAGGGGAACCTGTAGTGTGCCAATGCACTACGGGGTTTGTAAGGCGCCTCCTACAAAATATGTCATCGTGTTTAGTTTGCAAAGTACATTGGGTAGATCATCCGTTAAGGTTTACCAAAATGGATGGTTTGCAGGGTCCTAGGCCATATGTCAGAAACTGAGGTTCAGTACCAGCCCATGACCTTAAGAGCCTTGGACTCATTCAACCAAACAAGCCCTAGAATTGTCCACCGACAATATGTAACTTTTAATAAACATCACAATCCTTCGATCCTATGTGACTCTTTATGTCAATCACATGATTCAAATTTCAACTTGAAATGTCTACATTAGCGGATTGGTTCCTTTTCTTCTTTATGGTTTGTGTTCTTAATTTTCTCCTAAAGGCAAAAAGCAGCATGCTTATCTCGTTGATCTACAAAGTTTCCCCTACAAGTTTAATTCGGCGACATGCACCGTAATCTTTGGGGCTCTTCGAGATATAATCATAACGATTCGAAATGTTTATTTTATAGAGTTTGAGAGGTTTTGGGTTTCGACTCTCATAGAGAAGAGAACACCTTGTGGTAATAACTAAACAACTAACTCTATTTATGTATACCTGTTTGGGCTGAATTAGCTCAATCAAATGGCAAATGATTGTGTGCGGGCGTGCCAGAAAAGAAATTATTCTTTTCAAACTGATTTGAAGCAACTAATTTAAATCAGGCAACTGTGTTATCCGTTCGATTACCTCAATTAATCGGATTTTTCCTTAAGGTATCAACCAAATAAAAGATTGACGCGTTTCGAATCAAAAAAGATGATTGAACACAAACAAACCTGAATTTAATCAAAGGTAAGTTTGTATGCAAACACTCTTAAGATTCTATCAAGAATAATGCAGAAATATAAGCACACTGAATTCAATCGAAAGTGGATTTACAAACGACTATTCTTTGGTAAGAAAAAACTTAAAAGAAAATAAGAGAACTTGAATTTAATTGCAGGTAATCTTACATGCAAATAAGCCTTCAACTCACAATAACATCTTATTCTAAACTAATCTAAACACTAATCTACGATAAATTTCTGAGCAATCATTTTGTATGAATTGTCAGATGATATGAATTTTTGTCAGGGGCTTCTCTTCATTTGCTTCTTCTATTTATAGACGCTGGGTCTGCCTTCGATCTTCTATCTCCACGTCTTCGGTTGATGCCCACGTTTGCCACATAAATCGGTTGAGGGGGGCCTTCGAACGGTTACTTTGATATTTTCAGAACTCTTCTTTCTCTTCATGCTTCGATAATGGTGTTCGTGGCCATTTTCTGGATCGTGGTTCTCCTGTTTTCATGCAACGTGATTTAGTGTTACACGATTGACCCAAATGATTCCCTGCAATCGCGTCCAACTCCCGTTATAAATCAAGACAGCAGTGGCACCGTTCGATGATCCTAAAGATTAATCAACGGTTAAACTCAATCATTTCTAAAATCATCCCTGTCTGCTACCCAAACGTCGTCGGTTCCAATCAAAACGATACCGTTCAGTACTAAAATAACATCATCATTAAACCCTGTAATCCTATGCATCTCGGGTCTAATTGAGACATGTTCTGATTGGGCAACGTGTTATTCGGTGACACGTATAATTTTCTTATTGGGTGGCACATTTTAGGATGTAAACAATACCACATGACGAAACAAAAAATATTTTATCTATTAAAAAATTACTTAACAAGATTTTTGATATTGTGTACATTCCACTTGCGTTTTGACTAAATTATTTTCTTTTGAAATATATTCAGTACGATTTAACTTT
The DNA here is from genome assembly GCA_019656295.1 of Rhododendron mucronatum var. ripense. NCBI lineage: Eukaryota > Viridiplantae > Streptophyta > Magnoliopsida > Ericales > Ericaceae > Rhododendron > Rhododendron mucronatum. The sequence goes on from BPLT01000178.1 coordinate 738,566, forward strand.
TAGTTACAATTTTTTTTAATTTTTCATCATAATTTGTACGCCCATTGTTTATCTCAACGAGGCAAATTAAAAAAGTAAGAATATAAATCAAAATTGAAAAAAAATCATAATCATATGAGACGATTCTAAAGATACATAAAAGCTGTAATTTTATTTATTTTTTTGTGTTTTTCAAAATTTCTTCGTCTTTAAGTGACTTTTTCCAACTTTGGTTAATATTTTAATACTTTTTTTATTACTCTCGTCGAGACAAACGATTAATCTAATTTTTTTTATCTCGAATCCAGTAAAAATTAAGTGAAAAACTACCGAAAAGACCAAGAAAAATGACAAGCAAGGGGAACCCGTAATACGCCAATGCATTACGGGGTTATGGGGCACCTTCTTCAAATTTTGTCATCGTGATCTGAACTATTTAGTTTGCAGAGTACATTGGGTAGATCATCCATTAAGATTTACCAAAATGGATGGTTTGTAATGTGTACAAAATATTAAAAATGTATTGTGAGACAACTCTAACTAAATTATGTATTACTCGATACACCAATGTCAAATGTCAATCGACTTCCATTTTGTCTTACAAAAAATGTTCAAATTATAATGACAAAATTTCGACTGAAGGCTTCTTTGTCCGTGAAAAGGAAAATAATTACTCCAGTTCCAGTCATAACGATAAAACCTGAAGCGTCCGGCGATTGTCCCGACGAGACGAGAATTGTTGCAATGGAAAAGGCAAACCCAGAGCAGGTCGGCGATTGTCCCGATCGTCCTCCTTACGAACTTCTCCTGATTTGTCCCTCTGGTCTCTCTCCTTCACAGGTAGGGTTCGGTTCCAATGCCATTGACTTCAATACTTTTCCAATTCAATGGTCCAATACTTTTTTTTTTGGATAAGCCAATGGTCCAATACTTGCCTGTTAGTGTACAGTATATAGAACTTATAAACCGCGTCTATGTCGGCAAGGTTTCGATCTTTCGTTTGTATTATATATCTTATGAAGTGTTAATCTGTGGACAAATTAAGGTGTCTGTGGTTTTCGATGAAGCGTACGATAGGATTCCCCACCCGGCAATCGACTTGGAAAACTCTGTTTCTGAGGTTAGTCGCGCTTTTTTGTTCTTGTAACTTGAATTTCTCAGGTTTCCGCATACAGTTAGTTCATACGATTTACAGTTATGTATTTGTGTTGTTTTCTGCGCCTTGTTCTGTAGCTTTATGGCTACTTGGGTGAGAAATGGAGAGAAAGGAGTGTGGTTTCTCTTAATGATGAGAAAAAGAAAAGAAAGGAAAGGAGCATGTTTTCTCACCATCTCATACTCATTTGGATAGGCCTCCCACTTTCCCTTCTCACCAAATCTCACCACTTTAGGTGATAAACAAAAATGGCTCCATAAGGGGTTCTTGATTCTCGCGCTCTGTAACCCCTTTTACCATCCAAAGGGGAGATAAACCTCTTCCCCTCCATTGCTTTTCTCTTCTCCTGAAAACTCCCAATCCAAAGGGGATGTTAATCTCTGTGTATGAGTCTGGTTTTAGCTAATTGGCCAAAAAGCACTTAAATTGGATGGAAATCCTGATTTTTGAGAAGCTCCATTGGTGCTTTTTTGGCTTCTGCTTTTCAAATTATATTCTACTTTTTTAATGTGTGTGACGAGCCCCCAAGTGTAGTAACCCGGGGGCTTGTAACCCTAGGTTTGAGTGAATGTGTAGTGGTTTTATAGGTTTAAACTGTGCGTTTGCTAGATTCAGACTGTGTTTGGATCAAGTTTTTATGAAGAGAAACGGAAACATGAAGTGAAAAAGCTAAATCTTTTCTTCAATTTCCATGCCATTTTCCTTTCCGCCTAGAAACCCATGATGCAAATGCTGGTTTAGTAGACATCATAATGTGTTAGTCCGCTGTGCTTTTAGTTCTGGACGTGAAATGATACTACACTTCTTATCGCTTATGAAGATCTCCCATTTTGAAAATGCTGATTACCCCACGCCCATGGAATACTTGAATGTAATAGCTGATTGTTAGTTGGATAGGAATTACAAAGAGGTCTGATTTTCCCATTCATAATGATATCTTGTGAGGGGGCTTTTTCTTTAGCCCTAGCTCCAATGTATACTTTTCTTTTTTGGTCTTTTAGTTTGGTAGGGGACCTTATCTATTCCTTCATCAGTTCCGGCTATGACTTGCATTCTAATTGGCTTCTGTATTCAACTGATTTCCAAAAGAAATGGAATCCTATATCATGATGATGAATTTGATTTTTTTTCTTTTTTTTTGTGCAATATTGTCGCATCAGATATGGGATCTGAGGGTTCAGCAAAACTCATCATTGTTTAATGGCAAAAAGTTCAGGGTATGCCCTTGCCATTGGAAGGAAGATCATTTAGTGTGTTGTATTAAATTTCAATTGGTATGAAACTTGTGTCATGTATGCTGTTTGCTTAATTTGTCATGTTACTTATTCAATAGTCACTTTGTTATAGTGCAGTACGGTGGACACGCCTTAGGGGCTGACTCCGATCATTTGCCCCGTGTATGCCTCCACCTTGGTTTGACAGATTATAGGTTAGCTCTCTCTCTCTCTCAAACACACACACACACACGCATGCACCCACGCACACCCACGCGCGCGCATTTAGACATGCCCATGCACTCTTTTGTGTGTGAATCGCAAAATAACAGATAGCTAATTGTCCTTTTCCTTCGTAAAGGTTGTGGCATGGATTCATGTTCTATATTCCATTTGTATTTGGTTTGCATTATAAGTAGATATAGTTTCATAAAGAAGACAAACCTTTGACCATCTTTTGTTCTGCTGTTCTGGCCATAGAAATGAATATTCCTCATGTTATATTTTTATAGAACCTTGACTTCGTGTAGAAATTCTCCATAGTGATATTTATGTTGCTGTACTTGTATCTCAGGACTTTTGTGGGGACAAATTTAAATCCAATGTGGGAAAAGTTTCTTGTTCCATCAGAAGGTAAAGTTAAGAGATTATAATATATTTTAGAAGGGCATGTTCTCCACTTTGTGTATTGATTCTGGACTGCCTACAGATAGTATGTAATCCATATAGTTCCTTTCTTTTGTTGAACATCAATCTCCATTAGATCTACCAGCTGAAGATTTCATCCTCCGAGATACGATGTCTTCTTAGGCTTAGAGCAATGTGGCAAACTTTTTGATTCATTCATATTAAAACTTAAGCCCATAATCCCATATATGCTATTGAATCAAGTATCAACTGACTGCTAGTGCTAATGACGGTCTTCATACTCTAGAGTCTTTCAATTTGATTTGAGAGATCCCTGCCTAAATACCCAATGCCTTGGGTTGTTATAGATGATTGTAGGAAGTGCCAGCACACCTCAAGTCCTCTGGGTAATGGTGCAGTTGTAGAGACATCTGACAAGAAGATTCTTGTGCTGCAAAGAAGTTATAACGTTGGGGAATTTCCTGGACACTACGTTTTTCCTGGAGGCCATCCTGAGGTATCTATGTTAAAAGATTTGCAAATACGAGATTTTAAGTCCTATAATTCGGGTCATTGCTTGGCACAAACGTAAAATCTTGCACTACCAGCACTAGGTATAACCATGGTAAGGATGGCCACTTCATGAAGACAAAGCTGGATGTTTTGTATGTATCTGGTCTACTCATCCAAGCATCCTCCATATACCAAGCTTTGTAATTTCCCCCCTTTCTCTGTTGGTTTTGAAACTTCCACTTGATTCCCTCTTTGCAGAATTCAGGTGACTATTCACTGTGATTCAGATGTTCACAGGCAATTAAGTCCCCATGCATGGATTCCTCTGTCTTATATTGTAATTGGTATACTTAGGAGTGCAATTTTGTTTTATTCCTTTAGGTGGAGGTGATAAACAGTATTCCCAGCTGGCTTGCTTCCTTTTTTGACTACTTCACCTTGTTATTTGATCAAATATTTATTGGCTATTGCTCTAACCGATGGTTGACAGCCCGAAGCAGTTGGGATAGTATCTCATCAGTATGCAAAAGACTCGAACAATGCTGAGCTTATTAGTAATAGAGTTTCTCAAGAGATGTTTGACAGCATTATTCGTGAAGTAGTTGAAGAAATTGGAGTATCTGCAACAACCCTTGTAAGTTCATCAATGACAGGGATGGGAAATGATCCACTAAGTTTTTTATTGCTTTTTGGGTAACTTGAAATAATGTGCTGAAGTGCTGCTTCTGACTGTGTCACGAGATGATGTCACAGTCAGTTTATTATTCTCTTGAAATACTTTAGTTTGGTATATTATGGGAATTGTCCACTTGTTTAAGTGACCAAAGAGCAATATGCATTGCGTGCTAAAGAGAACATGAATTTTATAAACTTGCAGCTTGCTACTCTTTTACTTCGTAGTTGTAGCAAATAGAATGGTGCTGCTGAATGATGCAGCCTTTTAAGGTAACATAGTGGACGAGCAGACATAAGACTATGTCAATGCACTTTTAGTAAAACTATGATGAGATCAAGTGACTAGTAAAGCTCATATTTCACTTGTCAGCATTGTTTTTGTTTTGGATATTACCTTCAGAAAGAGGCTAAAAAGAAAGCGACCTGCAGAATTCAGAGTGATTGTATTTGGTATTTTCTATGTGCTTTTGTTTTACAAATAGCTTTAAAAATCAGTTGGTAAGCAATTGATGAGGGCTGTTACGCTCTATAGCTTGGATTGCTGGGTTATCACTTATCATAGCATGTGTCGGAACAACTTGAATAAGGATGTTGAGAATTGAGATGAATGGGTTGCAAATCAACGCGGAAAAAAATGACAATGGAGATGTACATTGTAGGAATAAGACACGGAGCTTACCAATTAAATAACATGACCACAAGTAGATTGGTCAAAAACCTAACCTTTGCCTTAGATGCCCAAATTGGCCCCCGCCTGTTCGAACACACAACCTCAATTTTAATAGGTTGAGTTTTAAGCAATCAACTAATGGCCACCTAATAAAGCAGAACAAAAGGTCTTTGCTGATATGGCTTGTTCATGTGAAAAGGAAAAAAATTGTGCCTACTTGAATAAAGAGTGCTATGTCTCAGTTGAAGATGCACAAGGTAACGAGAAGGTTGACGTGAATGTTGAAATATACATTTTAATACTGATTCTGAGGTATTGGCTCAAAATATTTTGCCACATCCACCTTCCTTCACATATTTCCTTCTAAGAAACTTGGACAGCTTTCAGTTCTTTTGCCTTAATACTGCATAATGCAATATTCATGCATATGGTTTCTAGTGGGATCTCTTTTACCCTGGGTAATCTATTCCCCTCTGCAGTTGAATGAAACTCCTTTTCTGGTGGCAGTGAAATTTTTATACATGATAATCAAAGGGATGCTTGAGTGGAAGGTTGATGACTTGATTATCCATCAGATATATAATTATCCCTTTGAAAAGCATGTCCATCTGATTTTCATGCAGTGCAATCCAGACTTTATCGGTATATCTCGCAGAGATCTGAACATGAGACCTACTGCTTTTTTCTTCATAAAATGCAATCTCCAGTCAAAGGAAATTCAACAATTTTATTCTCGTGCACAAGATGGCTACGAGTCAACACAGCTGTATACTGTTTCCATGGTTAGTTCATAATTCATCTTTTTTCCTTGAGATGGCCTTGTATTTAATTGTCACTTATCGTGATCGACAAATGTATTGTTTATACTTTATAGTTTATATGATTAACTGTCGAGAGCATGGTGGTCTGCCACTAGTATTAAGCATGGTGATCTGCAGACTACATGTAATACTAGTTGGCATGTCACTACTTGGGGAGATGGTGGGGTGTGGAATGACATTAGTGGAATGACTACTTGGGGAGATGGTGAAGTGCTATGGTGATGACTAGTGATAATGGTATTGAGGTGGCTGTAAGGAATTTATTGTGGTTCAGGTAGTATAGTTTTCTTCTGTTCCATTTTCTTGGCACCCTTTTCATCAGTGGATCACCTATGTTAGGCTTAATTAATATTGCTGTGGTTTTGTGTTACCTTGAAATTACGGTCGGTCTTATTATTTTCCACTAGAAACTTGGAGACAAATTGGAAGGGAACATTTAGAGCAAGCTTTATTTTTTCTTTCCCTGATAATTGCTATTTTAACTTGGGTTTCATTTTTTTCTTCTGTTCTTTGTCAGAAAGACTTGGAAATAATGGCACCTAAAATGCCTGGCTGCCACCAAGGGGGATTTGCTCTTTATAAGTTGATGGTCGAAGCGGCAAAACATACATAATAGTAGCAGCTACAAAACTATAAATAAGAGATACGTAATGGAAGTCCATGATTCCTACCCGATCAAGGTTGTCAGCCCTTTGCAATTGAGCAGTTCGGGAGACATTTTTATGGCTTGGACTATCTCCTTCGGGATCTTTTATCTTCCTTCCAGTTCATGTTGAACATAATTGATATGGCATATTGCCTATCCTGATTAAGCCTATATAATTAACTCAAAACTGTGTTAATACACATAACTCATGTTGTTGAATTGCTATTACTTACAGTAGATCCATAATATATTCTCACACTTGATTGACCGTTACACGTGCCTTTGCTACAGAGTGTGTGTGGCGCCTTTTTTTGTGTTATGGAAGTCTAGTGCAAGTCCAAGTAGGTACGCTGTAAGTACCTCTAATAATCAAGCTTTTAAAGTTCCTTCTTTTATTTCTTCTAGATTTGCTCTTAACTGAAAAGCTTGCAAGTAGCATGGAAAGCAGAAAACATTCCCACAATGTTGATTCCCTGCCATATACTGAAATTTCAAGTGGATGTTGTTTTATGGGTTGAGTTAGGTCTATGCATCTGTTTGGTAACTGATTAAAAAAAAAAAAAATACCTGAGCTTGATGCTGATTAATATGCTGTTCTTGGAACATCATGTTCGAATTAAAGGTTCGACTGGAAAGCTAAATCTGATTACCTTTTGTGGTTAACCTTGAAAAGGTGGGAAGGTTAATTAGTCTTATTGGGGCAAGTGCTCTTCCTTTGGAGCCAAACTAAGTCTAGGAGTGTGATATATATCTGCCTTCAGACACAGGGAACATGGTCATTTTCCTTTTAATACTAGAGATCATCTTTCTGTAACGGTAAAGCCAATGAAGAAATTTTCTTCTTTGATTCACGGTCAGAAACAGGACCAGGTGATAGTGAAGTGGGATAAAATTAAAGAACTTTTGATAGTATTGCTTAGGTAAAGAACTTGTGTGCTGCATTATGCATTGAAACTGGGAAAGAACTGTTGATTAGATAATTACCAGTTGAGAGTTAAATTTGGAACTGGATTGTTTTTTTCTTTCTTTTTTATGGCATAGGAGTTGTGGACTAAATTCAAGGGTACCTCTTGACTCCTGGAATTCAGTTTCAGAGCACTTCATTCCTTGGTAGAGAATTCTTCTTCAATACATCTCTCCCCCCCTTCCATTGTAAAGCATGTTTGGTTGTTCATAGCGGTCCTCTTGTTTTTGCTATTGTGTGGAAAGAAGAGAGAGAGATATATGTGCAATTATTCATGCAGGGAGTCCGGAGTCTAGTCCAGCTCAAAATTCTTCGTTTCACAAGAGACGTAGGTGTCAGAGGATGCTGAGAAAGAATTAAGACTGCACATGGTTACCGACTGATGTTGCTGGGGTTGTGGAAAATCCTGGTATTCAAGATTCCCATCTCGGTTTGTTTTTAGCTTCATATGGTTCGGTGGTATCCTTTCAAAGTAGGGACCTGCTATGTTTGTTTGCTAGTCTAGGCACCGATTTAATTGGAAGGGTGGACTAGGGACTACGAGAGAACGCAAGGCCCAATATGTTTTCCTGATTAACTAGTCCAGAGTGTTTTATGTGAGGTATGAAGATGAGACTGGACAAAGGTGAGAATTTTTTTTTGGTCATACGGTATACATTAGAGGGGATTAGCAAAGTGTTAGTATGTCAGTTAACGGAGAATTCAGTGTCTATCTATAGCCCTAAATCCCTGAATCCCAAATCTGCTTCTCGTGGGACTCGAATTCAGATCACCACTAGCGATAAAAATGAGACAACCAACTTGACAAACTTGGTTTCTCAACTGAGGTGAGATTATTTGTCCGGCCCCATTCTGCTAAGTAGGGATGGATTCAGAAATCTAGTCTAGTGGGGGTACCAAAAAAATTTTCCTAGTCAACCACAGTAAGATCATCCTAAATTAAGACATTCATGATTGACTATAAAATTTATAATGCAATTTTTTTAATAAAAATATGCAGACAATCTTAGACAAAAAATTTAGAGTATGTTTTACATTGACATTGACAAGTTTTTAGAACGATTGAGATGGTTTTATTGATAACTTTTTTTTAATATATTTCTCCATTTCGGATAAAAATAAAGAGAATCAAAAGCTAAAATCTTTAAATAAACGAACAGTTTATAAACCAATAATAATAAATGAACCAATCAACAAAAGTTACAAAAGTTGAAGCACAGAACTAATTCTACATCTCTGTGTATGCCAAATATAGTACCATTCCATTACATAATTATGCTAAATATGTAATCTCTTAATTTATTTATTTTTTTGGTTTTGGGTGGAGGCGCGTGCCCCCGCTTGAATTCATCCCTGTCGCTAAATACTTATTTTTCGCTTTACAAGACAGATTATTCTCTCACAATACATCACTTTTTAATTCAAAAAATAAGTACTTATCTTGGTTTCTCTTATGCATTTTATTTTTTACTCCTCTTCCACTATCACCAACCATCAGAAAGTCTACTTGTACAGACCAAAAATCTGTACCAGTGGGTACAAACCCCTTTTGGGTCCATTTTGGATCTCAAAGAAATGATTGGAGTCACTCATTTTGTTTAAAATACTTTGTTTATGATTCCTACAAAAAATAAGTTAAATCTAGTATTAGTAAGAGTATTTACGAGCAAAGTTTGGATGTTTCGTAAATACTCTTACTGATACCGGATTTAACTTATTTTTTGTAGGGACCATAAACAAAGTATTTTAAAATAAATGAGCAACTCCGATCATTTTTTTAAGACCCTAAAAGTGGTTTGTGCAAACTGATACAGATTTTTGGGAGCCGCCGCACAGCACTTCTCTCCATCTTCGTATTTTGGCCCACCGACCATCGTTTTTCAACAGTTATTTAATGCCTTTCGTTTTCTTTTTTTGGAAAAAAATTTCCAACTCAAAAAATAATCGTCACCCATAATTTCAATCATTACTCTTCACTTAATTCTCATTTATCTATCTATCTCTCTCCACTTATTATCCCTACTTTCAATCATTACATTCATAAAAAATTTCTCAAAAACTCATCTAAACACAGCATTAAAGATCCTCCAACACCGATAGGAAAAATCTTTATTTACAGAGATTTCGTAAATAAAGTTTATGGAGGTCATTCTCGGTCATCCAAAATTGTTTTGGACGATCCAGATTAAAGACAAACTATTAACGGCAAGAGATATTAATACTGATCAAAGATTAAAAATATATCTCAATCATTGATTTTTAAAACGAACGGGTAAGATTGCGGGCCGTAAATAAGTTTCTCTCTCCTGTTAGATTTATCTCTTTGTCTGGGCTTCGGCTTCCACCACGCAGGAATTGACCAGATACATTCCAAAATGGTTTCCACAGTAGCTCATCACCACAGAGTCCGCACAAATTATGGCAATTATGAAAAGCGAAAACCATCTCCTTGGGTGAGTCAACGGACAGCTGGTCAATGCAAAATTGTTTTATTAAAAAGCAATTAAAATTGTGATAAAATAATGTGTCCAAAGTGGACCCAAAAATAATACAGTACTACTGTGTACGACGTTAGATGAATGAGAGTGACAGCAGCACTTATCTACGACGCAATTTGCACAGCGACTTATAATTGACATAAGAAAGTTGATTTTCGCGCTCAATTTTTTTTACTGATGGCGCTCCAAACTTCATGAACAAAACGAAGCGCTATCAGTAAAAAGTGGAACGCGAATATCATTTTCCTTGACATAACTATACAATCCATATTGTTGAATGACGTTGCGACATTCTTGCGCAATATATCTACGTGGTGTAAAATTCACTAAATCCTCCGTCCCTCGAACGTTGCCTTGATTTCAGCTGGTAATTTTCCACTTATGGCCCAAGCCTAAACTCATATCCTGTTAGTTGCAGAGAGATCAAACATTTTCCAGTTGATATCGGTAAAAGTTTTGTTTGCGTTAGGTTATGAAATTTTTAACTTTTCTTTCACAGTCGACTGTCTTTTTATTTTTCAAACTAAAGAAAAACCACACAGTCGACCTTTTCTTTATCGACTTTTTCATTTTTGTTTTGACTCCACAAATCCAAAATCTAAAGTTAAATTATTGATCGAGACAGAAAAATCCACATACAGGCACAAGATTTTAATTCAGAATTAACAAACTATTTGTTATTTCACGTGGGCCATAAATGGATAGTTACCGGCTGAAATCGGAGTTGGGAGAGTTGTTATCCCTTTACGGCCAAGGGGGCCGTGCTCCGGTCTCGCTCCAATGATCGGAAACGTTCACTTCGTAGAGCTTGTTGAGTTGGACAAGTTTGTAAAAAATCAGCTCGATCGGATATTATTAAGTGCCTAATCGAAACCTTTTTTTTTTGAAAAGAATGGATCCGAAACATTGGATCAAATCTACTAGAACCTATTATTGACAAGTTATATATGTTCCGATCAGACACTTAATGATATCCAATCAAACTGATTTTTTGCACACTTATTCAACTCGACGAACTCTATGAGGTGAACGTTTTTGATCATCTGAGTAAGACCGGAGCAAGGTCCCCTCTGTCGGGACAGCACGCTGCTGTTCCTTATAGAAGTAAGACCTTATATATAGAAATTAAGTTAACCTACTTAAAAAATTTAAGGGCTCAATTCAAAGCAAAGCAAAGCCTGAGTGGAAATATCCAAACATGAAATTATGCGGTGTTTCATTGTGCAAGTCTGAAATATTTTTTGAAAATAGATGTGTTGTCCAATATTAATGGGAGTGATTTATGTCCGAATAGAAAGCCTTCAAAAAAGTTTTACCAAATGTGCTCACTTATTCGAAGGTATAGGATAGTTATTTTCCAAAATTGTTGAATATTCTAATTATATTTGCCTAGGGGGAAGAAATTTTGCGAAGTTCAAGTTAATAAAAACCTACCTTTGGTCAACCATGCACCATGAGAATTGATTTTGGGTTTTATGCTCTCAAATGTTTGTAATGACTTAGGTATGAAGGTTTCTTTTTTTTCACAACTATTTTTAACTATTTAAAGTATATTGAGATTTTAGGGCTCCATTCTGAAATTTCGCTTTAGGCCTCAAAAATCTTAGAGCTGGCCTTGATGATCTCACATGTAACAAGGAATCATTTGACCTCCAACAAAATTGGACATTTATGGTAGTAAATTAGCCGTAGTAAATGGCTGTAATCACCACTTAACCAAGTACAAACCACCTGAGATTACGGTGATCTTGCCGTAATAAAGTCTTGTTTTTCTCAGGTCTCAATTGAAAAAGGTTGATTTGTTGAGAGTAGTGTCCTGTTTTTGATTCCGGTTTGTTTTGGAGTTGACAGTTCATTACTTAAAAGAAAAATGTTTTTACGGAAAAATATCTTCAAAAATATGAATCATTAATTATCGAGATGAGCAATCGAGATGCGACTACTTTTTCAATCCACCCGAGCTACAGATATGATGAGTCCTTTGCTTTTTCCCTCTGTATTTCACGTCCATTTTTTTTTTTTTTTTTTGCCAAAGTTTAGGATAGTTCCGTTAACAGGAAAAGAAAACAATAAATCAAGAAGGGGATACAAACCAAGTATGCACCCCACTGTACTCTGAGCTACATCATGCGCCACAGAATTGTCACCACCTTGAAAATTCACTGGCATCACATCAAAATACTCCACACAACCACTAAAGGGGTGAGAAAAAGAAAAGCACGCACAGAAGTAGGACAAATCAAAGAATAACGACCTCTTAGGGGAGGCTTAACAAAACAAGAAGAACAATCCTCCAAATTTAAGGTGGAAAGCTACAATCTGAAAAAGAAAAACGAAACAATTAGTCAATAACTGGTAACAAGTCACCCGAGTAGCCCACTGAGTCATTTATTGAGTCACACCGAGTGGCACCGAGTTAAAGATGAGTCACACCATCACAAACCATCCCGAGGTCAAGGCTCCATCTCCGTCAAAACTCCAGTGACCTTGACCGCAAAACCCACATCTGGCAACCACGAGCAAACAACAGTGAAAACTAGTAATAAACCGCCGAACAACGCGGTGGAATTGATGGAGAAAGAGTGGCATAGAGAGGCGGCTGGTGTTGGTGTTATGTGGAAGAGGAGGATGGGGGTTGAGGGAGGGAAAAAAAGAAGAAGAAGAAAACTCCCAAATCTAGTATCGAGAAAGGGAGATCACCAGCGAGGGAGAGAAAGCCTTCCCCTCCTGTGTCACATAAGGGTTTAAAACCCTACGAGGGAGGAGGGAATGGGGCCAGCGGCTGGGTTTGGTGAAGAGAGGAGAGGAGAGGGAGAGAGAGATTATACAAGTAGTTCATGTTCATGGTTATTGGTTAGATGACTGCCAATTGAATATTATAATTGAGATTAAATTATTTATATCGTCGGTGTAAACATTTGTTTTCTCTAAATCAATTATATTGTGCCACATCGTCATATTTTATTGATTGAGTCCGCTATTTTGCAACGTGGTGCAATATAATTGATTTGGAGGAAACAAACGTTTACACCGGCGGTGTAAAGAATTTATTCCCATTTTATTTCCTTCAAGAAATTCCAACAAACTTGGCCCACTAGAGAATTTGAATGGATGAGGATAGTTATTCCACGCAAATGTCAAGAGACTCTGGGATTGTCAATTTGTATGCCCACGATACTTTAGTAGTAGGTTTTTTTTTGTATTTTTGGCTGCAAGTCGAACTATGAGTAAAGCAATAGATACCTCGTTAGGAAGATGAAATAAATAAATAAAAATAATTCATGAGTCATCATCAGTAGTACTGTACGAGGAGAGAAGTATGGAGCATCACAAAAAAAAAAAAAAAAGCAATGATTTTCTAATTGTTTTCACACACATATTTCGAGTGATGAGTCAATAGAGGTCAGCCTCTTTAATGATCTTCTTCAGTCCCTTTGACGATCCTATCCTGCCCATTTTGTCGACCTTTTTTTAGCCCATATGATTTTCGGGCGCTTTGTTTCTTGAAACTGTCGAGGACATCATTCGCGCCGAAATTCATGTAGATTTGATATTGTTTGCTGTGTTTTTGGGACACGTCTTTATTAAAAAAAATTACTTACGTTGAAGTATTTTAATATATTATTCGCGATAAATGTGGTTCAAAGTCATTACCAAAGGTGAGAATTGAAGACCATTTTCATCTTTGAAAAGTGAATTAAGTGATAATGTTCAAAACTCCAGTACATAAAAGATTTATATCATATTTAATGTACAATTCTTTAAATAAGCTGGAATTTGCATGGCACCCAACGAAACATCCGTTATAACCTTCTATTCTTTGGTAAGTGATTTTATTTCTCTAATAACCAAATGACATACAGAAAATATAAAATTTATGTGAATTATAGCTATTAGCCTATTAGTCTAGAAATACAAGAAGGTGGATATGAATTTGCGGTCAGGCCACGAGAGAGAAATCTCTTTGTTAATCTCCTAGTCCCGGCGTAGGTGCCTTTGACTGAATCAGGAAAAGAAATAGTCGAAGTCTGCGTAAACTAGTCTGAACATCTTTATCCGTCAAACCAAAAAAAAAAAATCCTCGGTATGAATTTGTACCCTATAAAGCACAACAAAAGTTTTTTTCACACACAAAGGGGGCACCGGCCCCTTGGTAGTTCCGTCACTGCTCTTACCCCTCAACTAAGACAAACACAATTATAAATAATTCTTACTTAGTTACTTCCAAAAACAATCTGCTAACTTCGCTACTATTCTCTTTCCGGCCAGTGTCCATTTTCTATCTGAAATTCATCATAAATTTCTCCTAATTTCGTTTCCCCTTCAATAACACGTACAAAACGAGGCCGGCCGGAGAGTTGTGTTTACTTCGATTGTGAAAGTTGGTTGGCCCATCATCCACCCCAAGATTTATGAAATAAATGGTCTGTGCATTTTTCAAACACCAAACATCCCTTTGTCGTGCATGGACCCCAACTCCACGCACCCCTGAGCGCGTGGTATACACCACATCCTACCCATTCACCACCCATGGATATGGCCGTAGGGATGAAAAGGATGAAAATGGAGCGGGTCAGAGTTCAATTTATTGTCCCTGTACCCACCCCGTTCTTTATTGGATTGGAGTCGGAGCAGGGGAAAATAAAGAGGTGTCGGAGTTGGTGAATAATTGTGTCCCTATTTACCATAGTAATTTGGCTAATTTTGTTCTTTTTAAAGTGTTTTGACAAGAAATTAAGATATTGATGACTGATAGATAAAAAATAAAGACATAAACTAGTGATTTATTATTTATTGGGTATATTGCTCTTATATCAAAACAATGAAATCTATTTAGATATACTCATATAAACATACAAAAATATACTAGTAAATAACTACAATCATAGTCGGATCAGGGAAGCAGAAATTATCACTGCCCCATTTATTTATCAAGGTGGGGATACCCGCTCGGATCGGACAAGGAGGTCAGAGGTGGGGATGGGTCAAAGGTAATTGCCATCCATAGATCATGGAAGGGCATCAAACCACTATCAAGGCTGGCCCTAGGATAGGGTCCAAGGCGCCGTCGTTATAGGCCCCCAAAATGTGTAAAATTAGAGCTCCAAATTATTTTAAGTACTCAGTATAAAAGTCCAACATTTTTTGTTGCATAGCATCGTAAGCACCTAAAAACCAAACATCTCGTATTCATCGGCCGAACTTCTTACTCCTACAAAACAAAGGGGAAAAAGAAGTGCACGGACAAGGAGAAGTTTTTGGGTGTTGGGCGGATACCACACACATGGTACCCGACTATTCATCAATAATCTCAGTCGTCCAAACGTGTTTTGAACGGTCCGCATTTTAGAGAGAGAAAAAGAGGAAAGGGAGTGGTGGGGTGAGGAGAGAAAGAGGGAATAAATCTAAGCCGTCTAAAACACGTTTGAAAATTGGACGGTTGGGATCGTCTACAGATACTGCTACGTGGTACCTGCTCGGTACCCAAAAAATTTTCACTGACAAGTGTCTCCGGGCGGAAGAATCCAAAGTCTATGCTTGAAAAATGATCACATGTGAGAGGAGTGTGGTTGGAAGTGTGATTGGCGGACGTGCATGTAGTATTGCTCGATATATCAGGGCCGGCTCTGATATTTGCCGTGTCAACGAGCGTGTTTCTGGTATTACCGTTCGTGCATTGCCTAGCTCCTCTTCCTCTTCCTCTGGCTATAGCTTTTCCATTAATTTCTTATCGCATTGTCCCCCCCCACGCCACCCCACCTTTCTTTGGATGAATATTATTAGACATCATCGTCGTCATCAACTTTACAAACGACCCCACCTTTTTCGGTTTACAAGTTCTGATTTCTTCGACATTTAATTTTGAGACTCAGATTCGTACATATGTGAAAAGGCTTTGTTGCACACATGTGCCTTTCATTTTAGTTGTTCTCTCTCTCTCTCTCTCTCTCTCTCTCTCTCTCTCTCTCTCTCTCCTCTTCACCTTTCTTTGCCTCCAATATAAAGAAACACCCCTAAACTTGGATTGCTCAAATCTCTCAAACCTCATTTACAGGGTGTTTCGATCATTAAAGTCATACCTTTTCATCTCTCTCTCTCTCTCTCTCTCCATTTACAGTATTTATGTATGAATAATATAGATAGATTATAGAGATATGTAGACACACACTTAGGATAGGAGGCATTTGTTTGGTTGATGGAGGAGAGGAAAAGGAGGAGTTTCCTTCATACCCAGGTAAGCATTGAGCCTCTTTCTTTATAGGAGTATATTAGTTTCCCTTCTCTTGTTTCGATTCTTTTTTCTCTTTATTGTTTTGTGTCCTTAATGGGGTACAACAAAGGGGTCATATTGCATTAAAAACAATAACAGAAGGGAAGAATTCAAAAGGTGAAAGGCAAAATGGAGTTGATGGTTTGAAAGGTAGATATAATTTGCACAAGATTTGAATCAACCTCATTGTGTGATAGGTTATTGTTTGGAATTGGAATTAATTGGGGGATTTGATCGTTTTCAGAAGGTGGGTTTGGGGAATTTTTTTTGGATTATTGCAAAACTTGTTAATTTATGATTGTTGTTTGTGAACAGGTAATTAATATGGGGGATTTTCCGGATGATGCCAATCCAAAGCTGAAAGGATGTAATCAGATTCCAATGTATTTGTTTCTTCATTCCTCTTGCCCATGAGTAATCTTCGATGAGCTCTGTTCTGATCGTACGAAATAGATACTGCTCCTCTGGAAATCCGATTGAAAATGCTATTTTTCATCTGGGTTTTTGAAGGGAAGAAAAAAAGACTTCATATTATCCATCAGTTGTAGCAGTGGAGGACAAATTTTTATTATTATTTTTCCTTTTCGGGTTTTCGGCTGTGAAACAATACTATGGAGGCAACAACGGCAAGCACGCCCCGTAAGAAGATGACGAAACAACTGACCGGAAAACGAGACGACACCCCCTTGCACTCGGCAGCTAGAGCAGGGCAACTTGGCGTCATAGCGGAGATCCTAAATGGTGCCGGGGGAGAGGAAGAATTGGCAGAGTTGTTGTGGAAGCAGAACCAAGCCGGGGAAACCGCCCTCTTTGTTGCCGCCGAATATGGGTATGTGGATGTGGTTAGGGAGATGATCAAGTACTATGATCTTGGCGCAGCTAGTATCAAGGCTAGGAACGGTTTCGATGCCCTGCATATTGCTGCCAAACAAGGAGATTTGGGTACGTATACTAAATTAACCATCAGATAAACAATGCCCGGAAGACTAGCATTTTCCTTTGTTGTTTCCTTTTGCGATATTTAGCTTTACTTTGCCGTGCTGGCAGGCATGGTGAAGGTGCTAACGGAGGCCCATCCGGAGCTCTCTATGACCGTTGACATGTCGAACACAACGGCTCTGCACACGGCCGCCACTCAAGGACACATAGATGTGGTGAATTTCTTCTTGGAGTCAGAGAGCAGCCTCGCCACCATCGCTAGGAGTAACGGGAAAACAGCAGTGCATTCTGCGGCGAGAAACGGGCATGTGGAAGTGGTGAAGGCGCTTCTGAGTAAGCAGCCCGAAATCGCTACGAGGAATGACAAGAAGGGGCAGACCGCTCTTCACATGGCGGTCAAGGGGCAGAACCTTGAAGTGGTGGAGGAGCTGATCAAGGGGAATCCCTCGTCGATAAACATCACCGATACCAAGGGAAACACCGCTTTGCATATAGCAACAAGGAAAGGCAGGGCTCAGGTAAATTTGCCTTTTCTTCAGTATCAAAGATTGCTTTGCCCTATATTACAAGTAGTTGTTGCAGTTGATTTCTCGAAAGAGCCGTGATCTGCTATTTTGGTTCGAGTTTCCCAGTTGTAGGCCCTTTCCATGTTAAGACGGAAAAAAAAGAAGCTATTGTACATAAGAACACAAACAAGAGCTCAATTTTACAATTGTCAATGGACCCAGTAATGTTTTCAACTAGTCATCCTCCTAAACAAGGGCTCAATATCCTTGTGATCTTGTCTATGGACTTCTCTTGTGAATTCTCGAATCCCAGGAGCATTCTTTAAAAGGAAATACTCATTGGAAATGAAACTTCTTGTGCTGCTGCTGTTCACATTTTTCTGCATTTTTAGTGGTCCATCACTCCATTGTCTTGGTTATGCACGAAGAAAACATTAGTATTACAAATGCCGCAGTGATTTTTTAGTTGAATCATAGACCCGGTGAAAATCATACACGTACCGGCCAAGTGACAAGGGGAAACTAACACATTTCTCATTACATTTGTGCAGATTGTCAGGCTATTACTAGCCCACAAAGAAACCGACACGAAAGCCGTTAACCGTTGCAGCGAAACTGCCATCGACACGGCCGAGAAAACAGGGCAGGCCGATGTCGCAGCCATCCTGAGGGAACACGGCGTCCCAAGCGCCAGATCCCTCAACCCGAATGCACCAAATCCAGCCCGCGAACTAAAACAAACAGTGAGCGACATCAAACATGAAGTCCACAACCAGCTCGAGCACACTCGCCAGACCAGGAAACGCGTCCAGGGCATCGCCAAGCGCCTCAACAAGATGCACGCCGAGGGCCTCAACAACGCCATCAACTCCACCACTGTCGTTGCGGTTTTAATAGCCACCGTCGCTTTCGCAGCTATTTTCACTGTCCCGGGCCAATACGTTGACGACCCAAACAACATTCCCCCTGGGCTTTCTCTAGGGGAAGCGAACATCGCCCCCAAGGCCTCTTTTATAATCTTCTTTGTTTTCGACTCAATTGCCCTCTTCATCTCTCTCGCTGTTGTGGTCGTGCAAACTTCTGTTGTGGTCATAGAGAGCAAGGCGAAGAAGCAGATGATGGCTATCATAAACAAGCTCATGTGGCTAGCCTGTGCCCTCATTTCAGTAGCATTCTTGGCGTTGTCGTTTGTTGTGGTCGGTGACGACGAGAAGTGGCTGGCGATTGGAGTCACGATCATAGGGTCCACGATCATGGCGACTACGCTGGGGACAATGTGTTACTGGGTAGTTGTGCATCGGATTGAGGCCTCGAATTTGAGGAGTGTAAGGAAGAATTCACAGAATAGCAGGTCGAGGTCTTGGTCGATGTCGATGATGTCGGATTCAGAGGTATTGAACGCCGAGTACAAGAAAATGTACGCGATTTGAAAGATCCGCACGCCTAACTTATTTTTAGAGCAAGGCATACCGGTCGTTTTTCGGTCGACCTACGTATGATCCTTCATGTGTATAGTACTCCTAAGTGGAAGACCATCGCGTTCATTACCCAAAACACACACAGATTACGTTCACGCGTACTGAGTTACTTACTGATAGCAGTGAGAACCGGATTTCGGAAATCAAATGCAGAAGTCTAACGTGAGAAGCGTAGAATTCGCTTTCATATCCGAATCAGATAGTGCACATGCATTTGCAGACATATGTGTATGATTGCCAAAACTTCCTTTTGAAATGAAAGTGGACTTTTACAGTAATGATGATGATTGAATTTTCTACAACCAGGGCAACATCAAGTCAAAATTTCAAAAAGAAGATTCTGATTTTTGCAACAACTCCGGTGGTCCACATGTGGCCTTTTACCTAAGCCCTTTTTACCTTATTCAGCATAGCCACCACAGCCACAGGTCACATCTTTTTTTCCACAACTTTCTAAATTATTGGTTAAACGTCAATTCTAGTGATGTTTCGGCATTGCGAATCGTACAAGAATTTAGGGCCCGATTGGATGCCGCATATGGAGGGGTATTAGGTAATAGGTAATTTCCCGGATGAGGAAATTAATCCCCCGTAGCCTTCGTTTGGCGGCCAATTTTTCCCCCCGGATGAACTCATCCTCCTTCGTTCTTCATCCCCCGAAGTCGGATTTGGGGCCATAGAATATGGATTGCTCTCGACCAAGGAATAGCTCATCCCCCCTTATCCCCTGTTTTTTTTTTTACCATTTCACCCCTCCATCCACCCTCTTCCAACCCCAAAATTTCAGGAAATTCAAAACCCCTCTTTTAATATACGTAGGTATTTTAACACATCTTTCTTCGTTATACTTCCTAATATATTTGATCAATTTATTGTTTGAGAGAGACTATAAGTATCTCCAATTCATTCATCAAATAATATTATTAAAAATACTACTGTATTAGAGTAGTGGCTTGGAGATGCTAACAACTTATATAATGAATGAAGGATTAAAAAAAGCTAAAAAAGAAAGAAAAAATGACATTGATCCAATGCTTCAGCGTGGTAGTAAGGGATTGAGGCCTAATAAGGGCCTGATGGGTGTGTTTTGGTGGATTAAAAAAAAAGCCTAATAAGAGATGTGCCCGCGCAAACATGTGCCCAACTACTATAATAAACGAGTCAAATCAAGTTGAGTGGTGAGTTGGCTCGTGACTCGTGAGTTGATCAATTTCTTTTGTTTGTAAGTAGCACAGTGAATTCTAGTCAAGTTGATTATAATTAATAAAGTTCAAATAGCTTGGTTTTACAGTATCAACTTTTTTTTTTGGTAACTAGTAGTATCAACTTTAGTTGAATTACAATAATTTAAAGAGATCTAAAATGTGCCCAATCTTAAATTTAAATTATATACATAACCAGCCAACCAGGCGATCTCAATTGCCTTTTATCAAGGAAAAAAGAGCCGAACTTAAGGAATCAGGCCCAAAGTCGCATAATGCTCATGTTATGATCATAAGTGAAATCAAGAACAAGAACAAGAACAAGAACGTAGAAGTACCTTTTAAATACGTAATACAGTAGATTACTAAAAGTCACAAGAGCAATAATTGAAAGAAGGAGCTGAGAATTTTGAAGAAAGAGTATACTTGCCCACATTCCGCCGTTATTTATTACACACCCAATCCTAAGATTTGAGGGGGTATTTTGGATATTTTGAACTAAAAATTTATCCCCTCAAATCTGAGCCGTCCAAAAGTGTTTAGAATTGCTCGGATGGAATGCCAGGCACCACGTATCCAAAAAAATTCTCAATAAATGGAAGTAATTGGGCCCAAGCATTTTGTTGGCCCAGGAATACACCATTTGCAGGAGCTTTGCGTCCACACGGCCCAAGCCCAAAATGGAGAACAAAAAAATCCGGGTATTCCAAAAAAAGAGTTTCACCGATCCGATGAATGATGAATCCCCACAGAAACGCTTTCAGACACCCCTAAAATCCCACCCCCCGGTTGCTCGCCGGTAATCGACGATCACCATCGCCGAAGCCTCCGACTGATAACCCTCACGTCTCCGACCAAAAGATTAAAAAAAAATGGATGAAGAATTGTTGGAATTGCAGCGACAGTTCGAGTTCGCCCAACAAGCCAAGTCCAGCATCCGCCTGTCCGATCGAAACGTCGTCGAATTGGTCCAGAAGCTCCACGACCTCCGCATCATCGACTTCGACCTCCTCCACACCGTCTCCGGCAAAGAATACATCACTCCCGTAACCCCCCTTCTGTCTCTCTCCATAACATACATACGTTTAGATATGCACGCCATCCATCCATCCGTTTGATTTCTTTTCTTTTCTATTTATTTTGTGATTTTAGGAGCAATTGAGCCTTGAAATTGTCGCGGAGATCGACAAATTAGGGCGCGTTTCGCTTATCGATCTCGCTGACGCAACTGGTGTAGATTTGTACCACGTAGAGAAACAGACTCAACGTATAGTATCCAATGACGCGTCGCTTACGTTGATCAACGGCGAAGTGATATCAACATCTTATTGGGACACTGTGGCGGAGGAAATCAACGACCGGCTTCAGGAATGCAGTCAAATTGCGCTGGCCGAAATCGCGGGGCAACTTCAAGTCGGTTCCGAGTTGATTGCAACCGTGTTAGAGCCGCGACTCGGGACTTTGGTACCTTGTTTTAACAATTGCATGTCGATTTCCAGTTCATTGCCATGAAAAGTTAGGGTTGATAAACGAGCTGTTTAAGCTTGCTTCATTGAAAACTTAACGAGCTTACTTGTTCAAGCTTAACTTATTTATGAGATGAGCTAATCCCGAACAAGCTTTAATCGAGCTGATTTCTCGAGTAGCTTGAATTTTTTATATTTTACAAGGCGAGCGAGTCGAGTAGTAGCTTGTTCCAGCTTGGTTTGAAAACTTAACTAATGTCAAAAAAATGTTCAAGCTTTGTTTGTTTATGCAATAAACTGACCTTGAATGTGCTTTTAACGAATGAGCACGAGCTTAATCTTGAGTAGCTTGTCTTGTTTATCAGGCCTATGAAAAAGGTTAGGAGTTTGTGAATGTAATTATGTTGTGTGGTCTATATAGGTGAAAGGTAGGCTGGAAGGCGGGCAATTGTATACTCCTGCTTATGTTTCGCGTGTTAATGCAATGGTTTGTGGGGCTTCTAGGGGTATTACTGTCCCGACCAATTTGTCGGCAGTGTGGAGCTCGTTGCAGATGTTGTTACAAGAAATGGATGGAGCCAGTGGCGTGGCTGTTGAAAGTTCATTCTTTCAAACATTGTTTAACGGTTTGGTGAAGGATGGCGAGATTCTTGGATCACTTCGTGCAGGAGTTCACTGGACACCCGCGGTATTATTTCACACCACAATTTGTGTTTTTTTTTTCTTGATCTACGGTGATTCTTCGGTGTTCTTATTGCATATACTGTGTTCTGTGTATAGGTCTTTGCGATTGCTCAAAAGGAATCTGTAGATTCTTTCTTTTCACAGGTTGGAAGCCTCACTTTTCCTCTTATTTCTCAAGTTTTTAATTTGCAATATATACTGAGAAATCATAGTTCAATATGTAAAATTTTATGTATCTCATGGCTAATTTGACTCATGCAAGTCACTTTTACAAATGAATCCTGTGTTTAGCTATTTACTATGAAACTTGTAAGATTCTCATCTCTGTGGATAGAATTGGTTGAAAAGAGGTCAATGTTCTTAGTATTTGTCCTACCAAAGATATGTCTGGAGTGATGGTAGTAGAGAAATCAACCAGATATGGTATGCGGGGTTATGAGTGACGCAGGTGAGTGTATCTTAGCAGCAAATTGCCTGTTATTGGTTTTGATTGATGAAATAGAACTTTGATATTTTGGTTTAGTGGTTGGGGCCAACAGGAGGACGATTGCATGGGGCACACCTGAGCTTGAAGGGACCGGTGATGATTGTAGATGAAAAAGTAGTAGCTTAGCAGTCATTTGGCTACCATTAGTTTTTTAACCTATCCTTAAACCAAGGGGCGTTGAGCCTTACAAATACTTTAATATCACCATAATATTCTTGTGGTTTTCTCTTACTTAAGAATATGATGATAGAACTCAATTGCTGCCATTAGCTAAATTGATACTCCCTCCGTTAAATTCCAACTTTTTAAGGAGACATTTTTTAGGAGACATGTAATGATTGCATCTATATTCAAATTGAATGCCGTCATTTCCTTTATTACCCCTACATTCTACCTACTTTGCAACAATTATTATTCACATATAAGGGATATTTTTGGAAAATCGTCAAATTTCTGCTTCTAGTTATAGAAAAGAACTAACATTTTGGAACATCCTAAAATGGAATAATGGACTAAGTTACTAACAATTACGAATGGAGGAAGTATATGAATCCACAAAGGAAAGAATTCTATTGTATCTGAGAGTTTAGCATACGTATACTAATTACTAAGCGGGTTTGGAGGCATATATGTGTATTAACTATTGAGTTGAGTGATAGGAAGCCCATGCATTTTGAGTTTTTGAACATTACCCGATTGCCCTGTTTTTTACTTTCCCTGATATTGAGCTGTATTAATATTTCTTGTAGCAGATTCTAGGAATGAAACTATTGGAGCATTATTATACTTATGTTGTTTGTCTTTTTATCAACATGCTTGCTGGAAGTTCTGTGTACTCTTGGGTTTTTTGTTTATTATGTTTTCACTATGCAGAATTCTTTTGTTAGCTATGAATTTCTGCACAAACTTGGAATACCCCAGCCCATTCAATACCTGCAGGTATCTTGATAGTGTTCTGTTGTTTTTCAATGCTCCTCAAGTAGACTTCAAAGGCTACAATTTCTAAGTACCAAGTATTACTTCTCTGGTTTTTATCTAATTAAAAGCGTTTTCGTCCACTCCAATTTAGTCCAGATACCCTGAAGGTATTCCGCTAGAATCTATATTTGTTCATCCATCAACGATTGAGATGTTGGATGCGGCTGCTGAGGATGCCATAGAACGCAATAGCTGGTAAGGGCCTGCCTCTGGCATGGAATTTTTTTTTATTGCTGATTCCGTCTATTTAGTTTCTCAATGCTTGTTGTTTCCCAATGAGTTTCATGTAAACGAGAAATATATCTGTTATTTTGAGTGGCATGCCTTGACTATAGATTCTTTCATGCTTTTATTTAGGTAGTTCAAAATGGTGGAATACTGGCTCCACCTGTGCGTAACCTGTTTCTTTTCAGTCATATACTATGCCACCTTTAGCTTTTTCTTGCTTTCCTAATGTTCTACAAAACGTCAAACGCATTTTGCAAAACCATCAACAATAATGTAGGCCAATTTGGAATTGTTTTCAACAATGTACTTGCAGATATGTTCATATATGTATAGGTATAAAGGTCCCCTCATCCCTTTTTGGCAGCACTATCAGTCAAGCCACTTGTAGAGTTCTTTCTCTCCAGACCTAATTGTTTCGATTGCTGCAGGATTGATTCACTTTCAGTTTTACCAGCATCCTTTGCATCCCAAGATGCATCTAGGATTTTGTCCCTTTGTCGATCAGTTCAGGTGGCCGTGAAGGTGATGCTCTGCCACCTCACGTTATTTGCTGGTGCAATTATCTTTCTGTTTTGGAATATTTTCAGCAAGCCTGTTGCATTGTTTCTGTTGGCAATTATCTTACTTCTTTGTTTAATGTTGCTTTTCAGTCTAATAAAGCACTCATCTTGGGAGAATCATATTTTTTCGGCATGGGATTTGTCAAGGTACAGACATTGAGTAATTGACCTACTAGTTTTTCTGTTTTGTTTCACTTCTGGTATTAGATTTTATTGTTTGTACTTGCTAGTGTTTGTGTGTTGATGATTGTTTGGATATTTATCATGGATCTCAAACTGTGGAAAGAAGAAAGTGGGATCAGTTGGTAGGATGACTGTATCAGGTCAAAACGACTGGTGCGGTGGATGGAAGATAACCTACATTGATAATTGGTTTCAGTGGTCTTGGCCTCAATAATTCTACCATTGTCATGATTTGTAAATGCATCACACCTGTGGTTTTGGCGCAAACTGACAGAAGTGAACTACTTGTTTGGCATCCATTTATGTGGATGTTCGGCTGCGGCCATTAGGCTGATATGATTGTTAGGTTTTTGGTCTCATGACCTTAATCTCATCTCACCCTCCCTATGTGTGTATAATGTATATGCATATATGTATTCTATTTTTGTCGTGGCGATTAATGTTGTACACAATGACAAGACCAGTTCAATAGTACAACTCAAACTTTTTCTTTAATGTCTAACCTTAAGCCATGATGAATCTTAATAAGGTGTTACACCTAAAGCTTACATTTTGGTGCAATCATCTTTATGCTTCTTGGTGAAATCTGATTCTTGAGAATGTTCTTTCTGTTACTTTATGTCATAGGATTTGTTTGATCGCATGGAGAAGGAGACGGAAATCTGCAATCTTTCTGGGTTTTCTGGTACTGTGCGTGATGATCTACATGCAGTTGAAGAAGCTAAAACTGGAAAGGAAACGAGTAGCACCATAGCTGAGTCAAATGAAATTGTTAATGTCAGTAGTACTAATAAACAAGGTTTTGAGAAGGGGTCAAAAAGAGAAAGGGAAAATCAGCTGGTAAAACAGGGCCTGCTGAAACTGGTCCAGATACCCAAGAGCCCACCGCCCCTTCTAAATCTAAAAAGAACCAGAGAAAAGGAAAGGATACTGCTTCTTTTCAAGTGTTGGATGCAAAGTCAGGTGCCAAGAAAGAATCGGATAGGACGAAGGAGGACAACCTTTTTGTCTCAGAAGAATGGCTAATTGAGAAAACCATGTCACTATTCCCTGAATTTGATGAACAAGGTTATTAAATCTTGTTGAGATTGTTCATTCTTATGTTCTCAGGGGGTTAGCCTTTTATTTTGTATCTCATTCTAACAGACAGTGGCCCAACTTCGTAGGTATGGATGATCCTGAGACAATTCTCAGACCTCTAGCAAATCATGTGAGACCAATGCTACTAAATTCATGGAAGGAAAGAAGAAAGGTGGCATTCACTGATAATGCACAGAGAATGAAGCAAGTACTTGATAATTTACAAAGAAAAATCGATGAGGTGAGCGAGCCATTTGGTATGTTATGAATTTTTTAGTTAATTAGTTTGGACTCCATAGTATTCTTTATTGCTCCACTGGAAAGTTGTCATTGTTGTGGTGGAGCTGCATACCACATAACTTGATGCAACCATGGGTCACCAACATAGCAACTTGTGTTTTTTTCTACTTGTTTTAGTTTTTTTCATTTGAAGTAGGAGAACATTGCACTAAAATTCCAGCACAAGTTTGACCATTATTGTTCATTTGTTGCTTATGAGGGAAAAAATAGCGCAGTTGTATGGTAAGCTGATTTCTTGTGAAAAATTTGTTTAGTCATCTGACATGTTTGGCCCTTCCCATTATTTTCTGTTTGCAGTCTTTCTTGAATATGCAGCTATATGAAAAGGCACTAGATCTGTTTGAAGATGACCAATCAACCTCAGTGAGTTTCGTTTCCGATTTACTGTCCATTGTTTTGCTGTTGAAACTATAGGTACATAAGACAGTTGTTCCATACACAGGTTATACTGCACAGACATTTGTTGAGAACCACTGCTACCTCTATTGTGGACACTGTATTACTTAACCTGGTATCCCTTGCTTGTTTACTACTTTCAAAGATTCAATGTTCTAAAATTCTTGTTGAGATGTACATGAGCCCTTATGCTATTTGTCCTCTGGAATGCAGGACATACACGACAAGATAAAGAATGGACTTGAAGTTGAAGAATCTCAAAATCCAGAATCCAAATCACTAAGTTCTGGAGAGAGAATAGCTTTCGTATGGGCTGCCTAATGAAGCTTTGTTAACCTTCATAACTAATTTTGAGTTGTAAATTTTCTTGTTACTTTTGTTTTTACAGGCAAAGAGCTTTCCAGGACTTCTTTCAGTTAAGGCTGTTGCTCTTGTTGAATCTTTGGAAGGGAAGGTGAGTACGCGATCAGATTGATCTACGTTTTTTGAGAATTTGGTGGGTCAGGATAGATTTCAATGCCTTCCCGTGCAAGTTTGTGGGTGTTTTACTTCAATGAAGTACGGCCATTTCTTTGGGGGGGGGGGGGGGGGGGAGGAGGAGGTTAAGGTGCTTTTAGTTTGTTTATTCTTTGTTATATATTCCATTTTCCTAATGCAAATGTTTTGTTCTTATAGATTTTACAGCCTTCCCCTTTTAGTGGTTCCCTTTTTATCTACCATTGTAAAAAGACAAAACCCGTTATCCCAACTGCTTATTTTACATCCTGGAAGGCATCAACTTATTGATCTGGAGAACTTTACGATACAGCTTATCATTTGTTAGGCTATAGAACAACTCTGAAGTTAAATATCGTATATTGCAGAGTGTGGAATCATTTGTGACTGCATTCAGAGCAATGGCAGAGGAGAGGTAGGGAAGTTGATGGTTTCTCTATTTGCCTCCTTCCGAAACATTTGGATGAAGATGAAACTAAGCTTATGTTACTTCACTTGTTTGCTATGGGTATGTCTGCAGTGGGTTAACTTTGAAAAAGCTTGATAAGAAATTAGAAAGAACGCTTCTGCACTCTTATCGTAAGGTATACCTTCTTTTTCAGTCCCTCTCTTTCCCACACACACAAGACACTTGCAGTCATATAACTTACAAAGTTTATGGAAGCAAGAATTTTAATTTCTTCAGGCAGGTGCCGCATGTCTGTGCATTAGCAATTATAATAGGGAATCTGAGTTGACTGGCAGGTGGAGTATTTGGCTTTGGCCCTTGAATGCCTACAGTAATAATGTCTGAGGGTTCACAATATTTAGGGCACACTTTAGAAATACAAATGATTAACTTTGTTCATTGGGTTTTCTCCTTTCCTCTTTTCTTCTTGTAGATGTTAAGCTTCAGCTGTGGTGGAGAGTGGTTATCTCCGAGCTTTGTTTTGATCTAATGGAAAATTTGATTATAATTAAAGTGCTCTGCATTTGCAGGACTTGATTTCCCAAGTTTCTGCTGAAGTTGACCCAGTTCCACTTCTGCCAAAAGTTGTATCCCTACTGTACATACAGGTCAGTCCATTTGCAGGTTGTAGTTATTTTCTCTGTATGACCTGCACACAAAAAGGAAGGCATGCTATTACCTTCTTTAACATGTTCTTTTGTTTTTTATTTTATTGAATAGGTTCATAATAAAGCTCTTCAAGCCCCAGGGAGGGCCATTTCTGTTGCTGTTTCTCGATTGAAGGTATGATCAAATGAATTTCCTAAATACCAAAAAAAAGAAGGTATGCACAAATTTTCCTGTTTTCGAAGTAAAGAAAGGTCTCTTGAGGTCCCCCAAAAGAGATGCGATAAAACCCTTGGAAGTACTGCAGATGTTCCAGTACCATGGAAACTTTATCCAAATTAGGGTCCAGAGATGACTAGTTGGACATGGCCCACATGGATAATCTGATTTTTGATGTGTTTTGCTGATGTATCCTCAGATGAAAAGGGCCTTCTAACTGTGTCAATACATTATGGTACCTAGTATAACTTTTGGGGAATGACTTCGGTGTCCCCGGTCATTTTGGGGACACCGTAACTTTTGGCATAACAAAACCATTATGAGTAAAACCAAAATCCACTACAAGCATAACAAAACCATAGCAAGGCATAACCAAAACCATAGCAAGGCATAACTTATTTGTTATGCCTTGGTTGGGTTTAGTTATGCTTTGATTGATTTTTTGGATATTCCTTGGTTATGCCTAGTTTGGATTTTGTTATGCTTATAATGGGTTTTAGTTATGCTCATAATGGTGAAGTTATGCCAAAAATTACGGTGGCCCCAATATGACCGGGGACACCATAGCATCATCGTAACTTTTGTTGATAAGTACAACTATTGGTTCGTAATCCCCTATACATTAAAGAAAACAAACATTCATGTCCTGCCATTCTGGCCGTAGTTGTGAAGGCATCAAGGACATATGTGCAACAGTTGGTGTAAGGGCAAGAACCTAGCCACAAAGCGAATTTGTATCATTGGCATCTTATATGTGTCTAGATCTATGTATTGTTTATCCCCAAAACTTGCGCCAATGTTTCAGGAAAAATTGGATGATTCGGCATACAAGATCCTAATGGATTATCATACTGCAACTGTGGCCCTTTTAGCACTCATGTCTGCTGCAACTGGTGATGTGAGTTAAATTCTGTATTTTTCCTCCCAACTGAATTGTTCTTGTAGCTTGTAAGTTATGTTTATTCTGTTACATTTAAAATCTTTTTAGCCTCATGTTGTTTTGGAAGTTGGGATTGGTTTGTTATTACTGAAGTTAAAACGTAGAGTTTCTGTCTGCAAGGAAAGATTGTTCAGTTGATTTCTTGAAAGGAAGTTTTGGTCAGCTAAGATTATCTCCATTGGTTAGTGGTAGAATGGCAATGCCAAGATTATGGCATGCTACATCCTACGGTGTCAAAAGGTCATCAGTTGGCAATGTTGCTCCAATGGTTCAAAAGCTTTTTGTGCTAAATTTTCACGAAATGACAAATGCAAATGCTACTTGTGGGTCCCATCGAGCAAAAGATACAGAAGAGATGATGTGGCACATATGGCATTGGCCGACGTTTGGGCCCAAAGTTTGACAATGCCAATTTTTGACGGGCCTTGAGAGGATTTCTTAAGTGGAGCTGCTGTAAGTACGCAATAGCTGGACCAGCCTATAAAGCACCCCATTGGAGTTGATCTAACTTTTGAGACTTTTGTCATGGACCATGATAAGTTGAGCTATAATAATAGCACTAATCAAGGTTTTAGATACCATTTTAAGAATAGCTTCAAGCCCGGTTGACACAATTAATAATTTAATATGCTGGCGAATCCCATTTATCCAGAGTTGTTTTTCCCAACTGCCATTATTTGAATGATTTATTACCTCAAAATTCCGTTATTTTGATATCTTTTCAGTAATCCTTTTATTATTGTTCACTCTGCCATTATCTATTTTTCTGTCCATTATAGTCTTGTGTGTGATTCTGTTATATTTGTTCTATCTGCCATTGATCCGTTGGTTATTCCAAGTGTTTCGTTGTTTCTTCTTCACACAACTGTTATCTTTTCTGGTATATTTTGTTTTTGCCATTATATGTCTGGAATCTCCAATGTTGCCATTCATATATTTGCCGTTGCTGAAATACCACAAAGTTTCTAGATCTATTTAGAACCATGTCGACAGTTGTTTGCAAGACTGGCAAATCGTAACAGATTCTTATTTTTTCAATTTTGGTCAGGAGACCGCTTACTAAAATTGTGTTTGTTTTGCTTTGTGGTTAGGATGAGGACTGTACATCTGATAGAGTTTTGACGAAAAAGGAGCTGCTGGAAGGTCTAATGCCAGAGCTTAAACGCTTGGTCTTGAGTTCCTCGCAATCTTAAATTCAGCTTAGATTTGGCATTCCCTAAATTTCATTTGAGAGCAGAATAACTCTTCAACCTTACCCCTGTTTGGTATACCTTGCATTTCAGCTGTAGATTCTTTCCACCCCACTCTGATGATCCAATTCCGTTAGGCCCATACTTAGTTTCATGAAATAACTCGACCTGATAATTGTAGTTCCAGGATTCCAACATCTTCTCTGTCAGAGAAAAAATGGATATCTACTTTCAAAATCAACTAGTCCTCATTTATTTTTTAAAGAGGCGTGTTTTGAAATTACGTGAATACTATTATCAGATCTTTAGTTTTTTCTCATGAATAATCCACATGAGCGTTAAAAATGGATGGATCAGATCATCAAAGTGAAGTCAGTAGACGGCCAATGGGTCAGACAATCCAGTGCTCTAAGAGGTGGAGAGAAGCTGAACTATATTCTATTTTTTTATGTTCCTTCTCGAGGAAGGTTTGTAGAAAACAGAAGATAGGTGACTCTTGCAGATCCCGGGAACAAATTGTAATGGTCTACATATCAGGACACTGGCAACTTGCACATGAAAATATGGCCTCAAATGCTACTGATTCTTCTGTATGGTTACTGGTCAACTAGTATGGAGTACCTTTTATACTGATGATTGCATTTCCTTTGATAGTTGGATATGTTTGTTGCCGTTCTTAATACTTGTATGACATGCAAGAATTGACTGAAGATCAAACGAACTTTGTGTAAAGTTCAAGATATAATGAAGGCGCGCATTTGAAATTTCCTGTTTTATGGTAGCACAATATCAATCAATCATACGGCGTATCTGAGCAAATTTACTATACACATGCTAGGTGACTGGGTTTTTGACTGTTAGGGTTGCATGTGCCTAGCCTGGTCTCCAAGCAACCATCTCAGACGATTATTACTGATGTAGCAATGAACTCGCAGTGAAGTCTATTGCCAGGAAAACCTTTTATCAGTGAAATCAAGCTTTTCGTAGCCACGGAATGAAAACAGCATTGTGGTTTTATTTTTTGTTCTATTGCTGAATTTAGCTTCATATATAAGAAAAGGAGACTAAATTAAATACCACTGGAATCGCTAATAATGCTAACTGAAGGAAAACTAAAGAACGGATTCTTGCATTCTAACAATAACCTAAACTGAAACTTTACGTTGTAAAATGAGAACAAAAGTTATTGTTGAGGTAGAGCCTTTCTTCTCTCTAACATATCATTATAGATAACAAAATTATCCTGCAGGAAAACAAGGTAATCCATTCAGGTGGTGAATATTCAACAAAAACTATCAAATCATTGGGTGGGAAAGTAATCAATTCTAGTTCAACAAGTGTCAACGAAATCCAAACCTTGCGAAGCATTTCCCATGTGTTCGGATCAAAACATATGTAAGACCCTCGCTCGTATGCATTGTCTTGACAAGTGGCTCCATGTTCGAAACCCTTGTAAGCCACAGATGAAGTTCTCTGTGATAAAACCAACCCCTGTTGTACCTGCACACAATAAGTGCAACACTACTCTTAGCAAAGTGCGCCCCTACTTGACTATCTAGTAGGAACAGTAGAGGGCATAAATGCCACTTCAAGTGCTGATGAGCTCTCAGTTGATTGAAAGAAGTTGCTAGCGCAGAAATTGCAGTTATGGTAGGCATGAGCAGCAGTCTTCGCTGGCTTTAGCTTATGGTGAGAGGGTTGAAATGAAGTTAATGAACCCCCTGAGATTCAAAGAAGATAACTCCAACCAAAATATATTTTGTAGAAAATTCTGTTACCATTATAATGGTCTGTGCATTGGGCCAAAGGAAATAAGCCTCACTTAAATTTTGGGATCTCTGCTGAATCAGCCAATATCAAACGAAGGAAAAATTGTGATGCTATGACACTAGTTAAGGTGTACAAGGACGAGTGCAATTAGTGATGAGGAATGAGAATCTCTAATGGTCAAGGGTGTGCTCATTTTGCAGCAATAGTATTCATATTCTAGACATGGAAGATGAATGGATAATGATCAGCTGATCATGCACATTGAGGAGAATATGTTAGTAGGGTAAAAATGCAATTCTTCCAAAATTTGAAAACTCGTCATAGATACATTTCAAAGTTTTATTTTTGTGTGTTGTGTTTTGTGAAACAATGGTATCTGTATGTTGAAGTTCCTTTTTTTCCTTATGATTGAAAAGTTACTTTTAACTTCATTTTTTAAATTGGCAGTCGGTATTGTTAGAATAGTTAGATTGGCACTTTGGAAGAGGAGTTGAATCTCTGACCTCCTTACTCTTGACACCTAAGTGCACACCTAATGCGTTGGGCCAAAGGCCTCTTGGTAATTTAACATTCTTGGTCTATTGATAGATATCATAATAGTATGCCCTTGTGTTCTGTATAAGACTTCGTATGATTACGTTTTATGTATATTTTGGTCACCGCTGACTTAAAATTCTGGAGCCACCCCTGGCAGCATCAAAGGAAATGCACACGCGTCTATATACAAAATCAAAGTGGATAGAGTCGAGAGAGCATACAGTTCATTCGCAGCATATATCTGGGCTTCATCTTTTGGCATGCTGCATATCAAGAACAGAAGTTGACATCAGTTTATACTGACAAGATTCACAAGTACAGGGCAATGATCAAGAGTCAAGACTCAAGAGGCATACCTGTGAAAAATGTAAAACAATGTGTCCATTGGGAATTTCAAGAAATAAGATTGCTGCAGCAAAACCAACAATCATTTGAGCAAGAAGAGATACTGGGTAGGAAGACAAGCCGATTAAAAGCAAGAAGCAAGAAAGTTACATGTAGAGGAGGCGTTTCTTTAGCATAATAACATTGTGGAACAGTAACTTCTGGGTCACCCTTGGCAGGTTCGTCAGACCAAGGAGATCCAAATGTCTTGTGAAGATTTTCAGTGGAGTTCAAGCTCAACCCAAGCGTTGTCAGATCAATTCCAAGGGCAAGGGATGTCAAGTGAGGATCAGTCATCCTTATTACACTCAACAAACCAAGCAAACAAAATGGATCTGGAGCAGCTTGCATTGACTTAACACCTTGATCTTTATATGACTGATTTTGACTAGATATTTGCTGCAGCCGAAACTGATTCCGATTGCTATGCTGTTGATATTGCTGGATAAGCTGGTCGTGTGACACCATACCAGAATCTATATTCGGAGAGTTCAGAGGTCTTAATCCTATGCCAGATGGACTGCTGGTCTGGAACAATGTGCAACGAGCATTTGACAACGAAACAGATGGTGTAATGGATAAACCAGATGGCAAAGACAGGAAAAGAGAAATTTACAATATGCAAATTAGCAAATATTATCTCTTAATCCCTCCCATCTCAGAAGCAATTTGATTTACTTGGAACTGGACAAGAAGTAAGATAATTAACAAGCAGCTGATTCTAGATAGTGATATACTCCCTCCGCCCCATATTCTTGATCCTTCTTTCCTTTTTGTGTATGTCCCAAAATTGGTGTGCAGTTTGAAAAGTCAAAAGCAAATATGTTGTTGCTTTCCAAAGCCATCCATTATAAATAGCTATACATGTATTTGAATGCGGAAGAAACTGGGGACAAATTAGGAAATAATGCCATTGAATTTGATTCCAAACAAATTTATTGCATTCAAAAGTTGAAATCCCAAAATAGGACCAAGAATATGGGGTAGAGGGAGGAATGAAATGGTCATTTCCTACAAACAAAATCGGTTTCTCAGAATAAATGCTGTGACGGGGGAGTCATGCCCATTCTCTCTCTGGGCACGAGTAGGATCATCCAAATTGAAGACCGGATACTGGTACATGACGTAACGACACCAAAAAAATTGGGCCGAACTTAAAACAGCCCCTTCCACACGTACAGCTACTAGCACTCATGGGATTGTAATCCCACTCACGGAACAAGCAAGAATCAAATTTCAATCGATCCGGAGGTTGTTCTATCATTCAATCAATTTGAATAAAAAAAATGAGAATAGAATCGAGTTAAATAAAATTGACAAGGAGGAGGGAATTCGATTAAATTCGATTAGATTAAACGCGATTCAGAGTTAGTAAACTGAGGAACGGGGCAGCTTCTATTAAGAAGGAAAGTGCTTACTTCCCTTCACTGATAAGACGGTGCAGACGTTAGACTTTCAGTAAATAACAATATGGCACACATGCCGAGAGACTTCCGGTTCCTCATTAATAAAGACAAAAATCCTATTGAGGCATTATTTGGAACCAGGCAAGGTAGGCATTCCTTCAGTTCTGAGGTTGGATGGCAGGAGCAAAAGGATTTCTATATGAGAACGCCTATATACCCCTTTGATTTCTAATAAACGAATCAAGGCATGATCTGAACACACCTGCGGGCGATAGCCTGAATGAGCAGATTGGAACATATCCGAGACATGTAGATGATCCTGGTTTACACCTGAAAAGGATATGCCACTGCTGCTAACTGATGGAGGATGTCGTTGCTGTTGCTGCTGTGGACGATGCGATGTTAATATTCCTCCCAAGTTGAATCCAGAAGACCTCCCCATCTGCATGTTGTAGCATACTATTAGGAGGGACAAACTCAAGAAGCGCAAAACATCGGATGATACTACTCTAATGCTCATGTGTGCACAATATTTTCAGAAATTAACACTAATGGAGAAGTGCTGATACTGTACCATGGACATAGCATTGTCATGAAATTGTTCTTCCTGGTGCAGGTCCGTAACATAATCGTTACCGCCTGCGAAAAATGCGATACGCTAGTCATTATGATGTGGTTCAAAATGCAGTTTGTAAAACGATGCATTCCAACCCAAGCTGTACGTGCAAGTACAAACATTAGCCATATTATATGTGTGGAGTCTGTTGGCACTTTGACCCTGCCAAAATCTTCCATCACAACCAAATATTGATCAGGGAAGCGCAAGGTAAAATTCATGCACGTTGACAGAAAATGACATAAACATGCTTATCAGTGGATTCAAAGCCAAAAGAAATTATTGCATGAACAGTTGCTTTACATCCAAAGCCACAAGCCATAGGGAACATGAAATTTTGTTAATCCAACAACTAATGATGACTAGATAGCTGAACCACTAATTATCCACCGTCGAATTAATTTGGTTACTAAGATATTTATAATTTAGAAAAAGTACCAATTACTTGGGCAGTTTGTTCATGCAAATCACAACTGTTGGGCAAATTCCACTGGCAGTCACTGCACAATACACATCCTTTTACCAATATGTAAGTTACCACTAGGAAACCACATTTTCCACCATCAAAGCAAAGGAGAAAACTTGGGGAGAAGAAACAACCAAATATAGAGCTATGCGCATCTGTTATAAGTTAGCAAGCATTGATACATTGTACACATCTGGTTAAGAAGCACACATGCATACAAATACATATTAAACCTAGACACAAACTATTAAGAGCTATGAACATGGACAGGTTATATGACGTTCCCAACTCTTTACGGGGTACGAAATTGATGGTTAACACCAGATAAGCCATTCATAAAATGATTACAAGCACACTTTGTTGTAATGTCCTACCCAGGAAAAAAGGGGGGAAAATACTTACATTACGTATCTGACTGTTTATCCTTCAAAGAATTATAATGGAAAATAAGGCCAGACAGAGAGAAGAGAGTACGTGGCAACCTTTATATCCCGGTAAAGCTGGAAAATCTTCATTTTGGATACTGAACTCTTGGTTTTGCTGATCAATAGGACCAACTCCAAGACCTTGTTTAAGAGGCAAACCTGAAAAACTTTGGTTTATATAATGTGCTAATAGCAGGGGTCAAAACTTAAAGAGTACTCTCTTAGGCAAACCAATAACTAATTCATAAAGAACTACCAAACTTACCCAATGGTCCTCGAGGCCCTCCAGAGGAACTAGGGTGGCTGGTCAGCTGAGGGAAGTCATTTATGTTGAAGGGGGAACCATCATTGGAATTTACATCATTCAGCATTCCCATTTCCCATAGACCTCAGATTATTCATTGCTTGGAAATGACTTTGAGATAGGGGGGCACCAACATTTGCATATGAATTTTCTAGCATAGAAATCACATGTGGAGCAGCTGAATCCACAAAAAAGGATTCACCATACCGAAAGCATAAAGTAAACTACCTAAAATGTCCTAAATAGCCCTTTAGAGAGAAATAAGAATTCGAAGGTCATAAGAATCAGTAAACAGAGTTACCACTCCACCCATTAGGATTCAATATACTTGAGCAAGTGTTAGGAGAAAAGAAGGAAGGAAGAAAGAAAGAAAGAAAGATGATCCCACAGACAATAATGATGCTCCAAGCTAAGTGAATTTCTACAACGTTGAGATGAGAATATATGTGTCACGAACTACCCTGCACCAATCAAAGGGATGACAAATACGCAACAACGTGGATTCTGAAGCCTAAAGCCATAATCTAAGCTTTTTCAAGCCACTTTAGGAATGACCAAGGTACATGTCCTTTTCCAGATTGACTGATTTTAGAAACAGCAATTTATGCAACAATACTCTTAAATCATACAAATACGTATTGAGATGAAACAGGACCTTAATACAGGGAAATCAAGCCACTTTAGGAATGACCAAGGTACATGTCCTTAGTACTGGGAAATAACTGGCAGTTATCAGCATATGAACGGTTTTACAATGGTCAATAATCCTGTGGCAGAAATTTTGATCTTGCACAATCTTTAACAAAGCAATGTTTTTTTCTATCCACCAGCTTTACCCTCCATAGTGCAAGATGACCTCAGAAAACCAGTCACTAACGAATATGAAAGCATTTATGCCTGAGATGCTCACAGATCATCAACATTTTGTGGTCAGTCAGTAATGAGGGGAAAAGAGGTAAACAAAACCAGGAAAATCTCAAACACGGGTATGCCCAAATTTTTAAATCAAGGTTTACGCAGAAGAAGCAACATTTGTCGCGATGTCCATTCACTCAGTAAAATACTCTATAAAACAGTCTTCAACTATAGTATGTAAGGCTTGGACATCTATCCTAAACTTGTTTGCAGCTTTCTGCGCCTCTAAGTAAATCGAATAATTAGACTAACAGTCAAAAGACAAAACCAACATTATGTAAACCCACGACATTTAGTCACAAGTACGATCTCGAAGTAATATACCTTGTTGAAGTATGCCGCTCAGTCTACTCAGACTTTGCAGCCTTAAATTTTCCGAACCAGTGTTGGCAATTAGATTTAGGCGAGAAGCAAGACCATGCACAGATAATCCTCCACCAGAGCTCATGCTCCTCCCAACGTTGCCGCCAACCATGTTTCCCACTGCGCTGGTAATCCAAGGACCTGCATTTCCTGCACTCCTGTTACCAATTGCTGTGGACGTTAACAAAATCCCAGGAAGAGAACCACCCAATCCGCTTGTACTGCTACTATATTCGGGGGTTCCAACAACATTCATTCCTAGTCTACTTGTCACCCCTGAATGAACATGCGAGCTTATGTGAGTCATCTGCAATACAAATCGACACATATTTGGATAGAGTTCAGCAAGAAAAAAATTTAAAGCACAACTATATGAAAAACTCTTTCGTAGACATTCTGACAGTTAAAGTTAATTGAAATGTGTGAAACAAACACAACCACCGGAGAAAAGACCATCCAGAAGATTCTTTGATGCAAAACATATACTAGAAAGGGTTCCAATGGGTTGTTGAACCCAAGTGAAGCAACGTTACTTACTGTAGTGATTCTAGATGTAAGAGTGTCAGCCATGTTGGGAACACTGAAGCTCCCATGAATGTTATGCAGGCCTTGACTGGTTCCTGTAGAAGGAAGCTTGTCTATTTATGTATGTAATTTGGAACCTACTGAGTCGTACATGGAATAATACACTCACCTGTGTGTTGAAAACCAGTGGAGGCTGCACCAGATGGAGCAGAGAAAGATGTACCCAATCCGGTCAGAGATGACTGCAGAAAATGACATAATTTAGTACTTTTGGGATATCATTTACCAGAAACAAACTGAACAAGCACCGGTAATATGCATATCACAGTTAAGTCATTTGTAAGTTGACACCTAGCATAGAACTCAGTTACAAAACCCAGAATTAAGACCAAAGAAGTGACATACAAATAAATATAGGATGTGGTGAGGCAAACAAGGAAATGTGGATTACTGAACATAACAAGAGGAAATCAAATGAACGACAATCTTCATGGATATCATGTTGGACAGGAAGTAAATTGTTGAAAAGCAAGTGTCCATAACTTCCTCAGCCAGTGATGAGACAGTTCTGAGCTGAAGTAATAAAACTAAAGTCTGCTGGCTATAGGATACTGCCATAAGCCCTTAACACTCCTTAATTACAATGGAGATCTGGAAACCTCAAATCCTGCCTCCGACAATTTACACATCAGCCTTATGAAATTCCCAATCATTGTACTATAAGCTGCAAAAGAACCTCTCAGAGAGTGTTTTATTCACTTTGGAGACAGCCTCCTATATTGCTTAAAATGTGATCAGCCTTGAAGTTGTTGAGGATAGAGAAATTTCTTGTTCTCTATAGTTTGGATACTCTGCTAGAAAAATATTTGCACATGGTAGTGCTGAATTGCAGAAGGGGATGCATCACATTCGGTTGGATTCTAATTATGTTCAATCAGACAAAACCTTGTAATGGCAAGGAACCTCTCCAAGGCAGGCCATTTGGGCCCGCCCATACAGAATAAACCCAAAATACCTGCAACCACTCGCAAACCACGAACACTGGTTAATCCGGTAAGATACAGGAAGAGACGGACCAAATATGTCCAGAGTTTATGGCTCATTCCATAATTAATGCACTTGACAGCAGGCTACTCGTGTTGGTTTAGGTTTCTCTTTCACGCATCCTCTTAGAGATTTTTTAGAAATACTACATTGATAATGTTGTTGAGTCCGCATTTTAAGAATAATCTAATCTGATCAGAAAGAGTTGATCTTCAAAGTCCAATGTACTTCAATTTCCACTACTCCCATAGGAATGCAGTTACTCCCACAGGCAAGTAACAACTAACAATGCACAATATAATGAAGACCGACCACAGGCAAGCATCCAATTTAGGGCAGAAATTCTGAATATTAAGTCCCTAGTGAAATGGAAAAACTACAGATTTTATACCCAGTACAATAAAAAAAACTCCATACACGTGCAAAATACAAATTGACCCAAAAGAGCTTAAGAGACAATTAATCCACAAGTATGACAGATGTTGAAAGACTTCCGATAATGACATGGAAGAGTTCCAATTGAACAGGGGTTTAGTCTTTAAAATGTTTATTTTGCTCCCACTATACTGCTGACTTGCAAACCGATTATCCAATGTCCAGAAAACATCCCAAGTACTAAATGCCATGATGCTCATGAAAATGCACATAAAAAACGACATTCCCTCACATAGTAATCCAAAATGAATCACTATTCAAAATCTAAGAGGAGAAGATGCTCAAATATCCATCATATAATTAACCACGTTGGAGAAGTGAGGAAGATGAACAGAAAAGCCGAAATCAATTAACAGTGCCAATATACAAGATACACAATTCATACCCAATAACAAACCGGAAATAATCCAATCTATGTGGCTAACACATCATCATATTTAAATAAAGGTTGCATAAAGAAGGGCAATACATCTAGTAACCCTGACATCGCAAAAATGTCACAGGTCGTGCC
Source organism: Rhododendron mucronatum var. ripense (assembly GCA_019656295.1). Taxonomy (NCBI): domain Eukaryota; kingdom Viridiplantae; phylum Streptophyta; class Magnoliopsida; order Ericales; family Ericaceae; genus Rhododendron; species Rhododendron mucronatum. The sequence goes on from BPLT01000178.1 coordinate 778,686, forward strand.
AGGAAGTCTTCCTAGAATCCTAGCTGAGCAACACTTTTTCCTTGTCTTGAAAGTGAACTGAGTCTCTTTGTGTGTAATTAACCTATAATCATAAAAGGGCCAAAAGAAAATTGTAGCAGCTTGTCAAAAAACATAATTAAAGCTGCAACCATATTCAAGCACAAATCACAAAGGACCAAGAGACAGAAAATTAACCGGGCAATGGAGAAAGTCTATGCACACAAGAGGAAAGGAGAATGTGAGCAACTAGTTAAGCTACCATGTCCATTGTCCTGCAATTCTAGTAACATAACTGTCAATCTCCACAATTTCGCTCTAAAGATAAATACAGTACCATCCCAAAATCTTTGTCTGATTTGCGATACAATGACCTAAAAATAATACAATTTTTTCAAGAGAAAAATCAACAAAAAAAAAATATGTAATTTACTAGATACAATGAGTTCTTTTAGTTTATGCAAAAAAGTTTGAATTTCTTCTTTAAAACGTTGCATCATTTTGAAGCACTCATTTTGCGGACCGGACAAACATTGTACGAGAGAAAACATAAAAAGTTTCCCCATTTAGGCATAAGACAGTGAACTGTTACAACAAATACAAACTCGAATGCTTTTCAGCTATGCTGTTCCAGACACAAAACTATCAGAAAATCACCCAATCAAAATGTATACCGATGATACGTAAAGGCCTAGAGGCTAGAGTTCAATGAAAACTCATGAGGACTTTCCAAGAGCTAAACCCTATAATCTGTTTTTTTTTTATAGTTTTCATCCATCGATAGAGATTTCGAGAGTTCGAGTCCACTATGTTGGCATCAAAAGGAAGAAAGAAAACAAGGAGAGAGAGAGAGAGAGAGAGAGAGAGAGAGAGAGAGAGAGAAGTTACCTGATAGGTGGAGTGATAATTTTGCTAGCTCGAAGGTGGGTCTAGATCTATGAGGAAACTGGAACTACCGAACTCTGATGGTGGTGACGAGGAGCGATCACTGAGAGTCTGAAAGAGAGAGAGAGAGAGAGAGAGAGAGTGGCGCCAATGTTTGGCCCAGCACTATTTGGGGTGGCCCAGACGCCAGGTGGGCATTTGATGGTGTTGCCGAAGGACAGATATGAGTTGCACTGATCCGGTGTTCGAGCTAGATTACACGCATTTAAACTAATTCGCTTCGGATGCAAGCATTCTACAGCTCGGTCAACTATTCCTATCTCGGAAGACATTACTTCGGCATAAGATCTGTTGGTCCTTTTCCTTCTTCCCAAGTCAGGGTAATTGGGTTGCTCACGAATTAGCTGTCTGGGGTCCTTATTAGCAAATTTAATTTGGTTATATTTAGAAAGTTACGGACCCGACGAACTCAAAAAATAAACAATTCTCAGATTATCGGATTCAAAGTGAGCTCAACCTTGACTCACATCAGCTACCCCATGCACATTGTCACATCCTATAGTGGGCATTGATAAGAATTGGATTTCTTAAAATTCAATGCTAGTTTAATTACCTCAATGAATTAAGATGTGTTTTTTTTCTCTTCCCTCTTATCGGATACTGGATACAACTGCCAAGAGGCTACAAACAAAAACCTGAATCACTAACTAGAAGTCTAGAATAGAAACCAAACCATCTGAGCATAGACAATCCAAGAAGGTTTCAAAAGAGCCTTTCAAAGCCTTAGATATCGATGCACCCTGTTTGCCGTCTTCTCTCACCCAGCTGAGCTTGAAAGTTCCATCGGTCCTTGGCCATTCTCCGAACATCTAGAATTACTAGCGCCAAGACCTCCACGGGTGAACCAGCTTTGAGACGTTAAGGATAGTAGGTTAATGGCTTGTTTGTTATCGGATTCAATCTCCACACCCGATGTGCATGAATTAAAATGTTTAATTATGTTGATGACCCATCGGAAAGACCATCTGATAAAAATGAGATTGAAGGGATCGATACTGATAGTTACGACTTACGTGACTATCCCCAATATTAAAAGTGTAACATATAACAGAGAAAGTCGGTCCAAGAATATAAGAGGAAAAGAGTAGTGAAACTCCAGTCTCCAGTGAAAATGATAGATGGAGGGCAAATTTTCATAAAATATCAAAAAAAAAAGAAGTCAAGATTATTGTTATATCAATCATGTAGTAGTATCCAGTTTTAGTCTCTCCCGTTGCTGTCTAATGTATTCACAAGAGTAATATTGTCATTCCACTATACTTCCCCAAAACAATTAAGAATGACTTGATATCTATCATCTTGGCCAAGAATATTATGTAGAGATTAAACTAGGTTGGCCGTCATTTTCCTGCAAACAAATCAGCTACCAAACAAAGGAAAAACAGGTACCGGCAACTAAGGGTGACAAATTGAACTCAAATCCTTTAGTAAATCCAAACCCACCTACCAAAAATAAATCCAACCCAATCTATTTATAAGTTGGGTTAGAATGGGTCTCAACCTATCTAACTCATCTATTATCGGGTCTTAATTGGGCATCGATTGAGTCAACTTAAATGACCCAATAAGTCATGAACATAACCCACTAACAAAAAACCTCAAGACAATCTCCTCCGCTCTCTCGAGTCTCGTGCGTACTTCTCCGGGCTCTCTCGCATAAACAAAAAGCCCCGTACTCTCCAAATCTTCCAAATTCTCTCTCTCGCTCTCTCTTCCTTCTTGAGTTGCTTTCTGTATTTTATACTCTCCTCTGGTTTTTTTGAAACCTGCATTTTACTACCTTAATCAACCAGTCCCCATCCCCTCTCTCTCTCTCAATAACGCTTTTCATAATTTTAAAATCGACTGCATGAATTGAATTATTTTTCGTTCGGACCTCACGACAGAAATACATGCATTTACAACATTTTGCTTTGTTTGGCTCGGGTCTGAAGGAAAGTTTTTCGGGTAACAAATAGAGAGAGATGGATAGAGAAAAGAGATAACAATACGGGTGATTAGTTAGTGTCACGTCGAGGTATTGCAAAATCAGGTCCAATTTATCATAATTGATTAGTTAATATATATATATATATATATATATATATATATGCTGGTTGTCTTTATGGCTTATTTTTATTTTTATTCAAAAAATTATGAGTTTCGATCAAAAAATTTTGCTTTTTCGATTTCTCTCGTCGAGACAAATCAATAAGTTATAAAAGTTTGATGCAAACAAATAAATGCAAAAAAAAATTCAAATAAAGACAAAAAAATAAGTTGACTTTTCAATCTAAACCTACTCTAGAGAAAAAAGAAAGAAAGAACATGGAAAGAAAAGAGATGGGAAACGACTTTCACTTTTTTTAAAAGAACCTCCATTCGGCTCAGTAATTTTAGTATACAGGGGTAATTTGGTCATTTTGTATACATGGGTATTATGGTAATTTTAGTATGCAAGGGTAATTTGGTCATTTAAATGTACAAGGGTGATATGGTCATTTTAGTGTATATGTGTATTTTAGTCCTTTTTAATCTTAATTGGGTTAATGGGCGGGTCGGGTTTGATTTCAAATAAATGAGTTGGGTTGAGTATGAGTAATTGGGCTCCTAACTAATTGGGTCTAAATGGGTCAATGACCCATTAAAGACTTAACCGATTTATAATTTATCCAATTTGATCTAAACCCGATCATTTGACACTCCTACCGGCAATCGCTTCTTGTGGAGAGATGGAATCCGATTGAAAAAAAAAAAAAAAGGGTGTTGGATAGAAAGATAAGAACAATATGTGGAGAGAAACCTATTGACAACCGTGCACGGAAAGAGGGGGAAAGGTTACGAGAACCCAAGAGAACAATATTCATCTCACCCGATTGACTCACTTATGTCGGAATAAAAATGACGATTCGATGCAGTAATTCAGTGGCTTTGCAGCCGTAGATCTTGAATAGTTGACTCTACTATGTGGTGACACCAAAGTCAATCTCAACGATTAGTAATTCAAAACAAGTGGTGATGTGCTTTTATCAAAAAAACAATTGTAAAGCTACAGAGATGATTATAAAGTAGTAGTAGGAAAGTCTACGTAATAATAGTTATGTCAGGTTTAATGTGTAATTGGTTTGTACTGTTCAAGTGTCCTTTATGGGTGATCCAATTATATGTGCATAAATAGTAAAGACTATGTGTGATGATGCAAACGTATATACAGTAAAGTTCAATTATATGTTATATGTAGCCATGAGGTAAGTATTAATGTCTGTACTCCCTCCTTACGTCTATAAGCTCGATGATTGAACATGAGTTACATTATTTACAGCTCGCGGGCCACGAAAAGATATTGAATGATCTTAAGGCATCACCACATGACGTCTCCCAATCTCATCTCTCATTCCGTCTTAATACCAAAAATGGAGTTGGGATATGTACCTCTTCGTCAATATTTATTGATTTCCTGGCATTGACAATATTAATAATGACTTAACCTAATAAAACTACTTTATAGTAATGATTGTAAAGTCAAGATTATTCCCCCATAAAATGATAGGTACTCATCTCCAGCCTTATATGCTGTGTCCCCTTCGATGATCATCTCTCATTATCTAACCACCATGGCTGCAATCCATTTCTTTCTCGTTGCTTTATCCCTCTCGGCTTTATCTGTATCTGCCGATGGTAAGTTCACGCTTGACGATGTATTCTTATCAAATTTCTTGATAAATTTTTTGTTGTTTCAAAAAAAGTTTACGCTATTCGTGTTGCCATCTTTGCTTTTCCAAAGTACGCATACTCCTCATTAATTTTCATATCATACTTTTTCTTGAGGGGAAAAGATTTTTCAGGACTTGAAAACATCTCGTTGGCCTTTCCTTTGGATGGATTTTTTTTCCAAAAAAAATAAACAGAAAACAAAAAGGATACCAATCAGGCAGACAACTCTTTTACAGTACATAAACCTGTTATTAAAGTTCTCCTCCTTAAATCATTGATTTTGCAGTGTCCGTGAGCATCCGTTGCGGGTTTTCCGGCTTCTACATCGACGAAAACTCCATCGTATGGATGGGCGACAATAACCTCACCCAAAATGGCGAAGCCCGATTCATCCATAACAACTCCTCAATCACTCATGTAGTAATGCCTACGCTACGAGTGTTCACGACCCGAAAGAAAAATTGTTACTCGATTAAGGTTTGTCAGGCGGGAAGAGTCCGAGTCCGAGCCAGCTTCAACTACGGAAACTATGACGGGAAGAATTCTCCTCCCACATTCGACCTTCAATTCGATGGCAACTATTGGGCCACCGTCGAGACTTCGCCCACTGAAATCATTTCATTCGAAGTCACATACGTTGTGAAGGGGGATGCTATCAGTGTTTGTGTCGCCCAGACGAAACCTGACCAGTTCCCGTTCATGTCCGCGCTCGAAGTTCGTAGCTTGGGTTCCAGCATGTATAGCCATGTTGATGCCGAATACGCTTTGTACACGCTGAGTAGGACTGCTTATGGTACCAATGCGATTGTGAGGTACGCGTTTTTATTTGGCCATTCATTCTGTGTCCAGAATATGTCTTTCTTCGGCTCGAACGCATTATGATTTACTACAAAACATGAAAATAATCTCGAAATACCTTAACTTAATTTGAAAGGGCCCAATTTGAAACATGGATAGGTATATAAAAAATTTCAATTTGGGTTTATAAAATCGATGGCAAATATACTAGATAAGTTTTAAAGTTAAACCATCCATGAGAAATAATATCCCGAACAAGAATCTTGACAATTTCCTGTACCATCACTATATAGCGTTCGTTGGTACGTACGTATTTGAACATCTAAAACCACACACATAATCCTAATTCGCTCGATTCTACGTACCATCATTTGTTCATATTCACTACTGAATTCAACAGGTATCCAGATGATCCCTACGATCGAATTTGGTATCCTGCGCGAAACGGGAACGGGCTTCTCAACTTAACAACCCAAGCGCCGACGATCACCGTCAACGCAGAGGACAACCCGCCCCAATCCGTACTCGAAAACGCAATCACCACAAAAAAAACATCCCAATACATAACTTTGACCCCAGCATCAGCCAACATCCCAATCCCGATTTACCTGACCATGTATTTCTCCGAGGTGACCGAGCTTGACTCGACCCAGAAGAGATCGTTCGAGGTGTTCAAAAACAACCAGTCTTTCTCAGAACCCATCGTGCCTCCTTTCGGAAATGTGACGGAATTGTATGCCAGCAATATCACCGCCTACCCGAATACTAGTTTTCGTTTGGTGGCTACGCCTGATTCCACTCTGCCTCCCTTGATTAATGCAATGGAAGTGTTCGGCATCGGCGGTCCGCTGACCAATGGGACTGATGCCAATGACGGTTAGTATACCTGCACAATCAAATCCTCTGCACTCAAAAAAAAGATACAGTTATACCACTAAAAGGTGCGAAAAATTCACTAAAACTTGGGTTTTCGGACATCCTAAATAGGTCGAGTGAATGTAGCGTTGCTAGCATGCACGAAATCCGAAACACATATTTTCGAAAATATTTTGCATCGTTATCGTTTGTTTAATTTAGATCTAAATCAAATCTGTATCCCTTATATTGTGAGAATTCCTAATTGATCATATGGTTACTGGTTAATGTAGTTGTGGGATTGGCTTCGTTGCAATCCGAATTTGATGTGCTTCAAGGATGGGGAGGCGACCCTTGCCTTCCAGCGCCATATTCATGGGAATGGATCAATTGTACCAGCGACGCCACGCCTCGTGTAACAGCGCTGTAAATCACACCTCCTCGTCATTTGAAAAAGGATAAAAATTAAAGAAAAAGTAGAATAGATAAATTTTCGGTATCCGAATGTTTTGATTTATTGACTTTTTGGGAGATAAAAATTTGCAGATACCTCGGTAGCTATGGTTTATCAGGGCCGTTACCGGATTTTAGTTCCATGACTGCTCTTGAGATCATGTGAGTAGAGTACCACGTTAAACTTCTAACTTAACATATTTTACACACATAATACTATAAATGCTTTTTCATTTGATGATGGGTTTTTTTTTTTTAATATCAAATTACAGAAATATGAACAATAACAGTATATCCGGGCCCATTCCTGATTTTCTTGGAACTTTACCCAACCTTAAAGAATTGTGAGTATCCCCTCTATATCCTCTCTCATTTTCTGGAATGGGCTTGTAGAGTGGTGCAGAGCAGCCGGATCGATCGCTCATCTTGGCAATCGATCGCTCGGATTTTAACCGAAAAATGGATGGCTCAGATTTATATGCACTCAGATTCGATCCAAGCCGTTTGTGCTGAGATGAGCGGCCAGATCGGCCGCGTTGTACCCGCTCGGCAACATCCCCGGCTCTCATTTTCTTTACACGTGTTGTTTTCTAACCAATAATTATTCTATCTTTATCTTTGCATCTTGCAGGAGCTTGGCTGGTAATCAATTAACTGGATACATACCCACTTCCCTGTCAAACAACAATAGACTAAAATTAGTGTAAGTTATCTCATGTGCAACTTTTAACCGTGCTTCTAAAAGAAATATTTAATCATCTTCAATGTATTTTTCTTTAATTGCAGAGTGACAGGGAATCCGAATTTGTGCACATCAGAACAATGTCCGATTTTGCCCTCTTCTGGTAGCAGTAAGAAGAGAAATAATCTGCCAGCAATACTTGGAGTCACAATTCCAGCTTTCATTATTTTCTGCGCTATCGCGGGTGTTCTAGCCATATTGCACCACAAGAGAAAAACAGCAGCTGTGGCTGCAATTGACGCAGGTTAGCTATAAACATACCTTTAGGCTATTTTCAAGGTTGTAGAGTAATAATAAGGTGAATTACCATTTGGTCTCTTGAATTTTGCTCTAATTTATAATGCCATCATTCAAATGTTGTTTCCAGTTACTCTAAATTTTAATATGTCGTTATGTTTCCTCTTTCGAGGGTTCTAAAGACGTATATTTGAATAACTTTGATGTTTTCAGGGCAAAATGTTGGAGCTAACAATATGCCTAATGGCACAGAACAAGGAAACGCAGCGACGGCGGAAATCGTCGGTAACCTTGAGGAATCGGTACTGATGAATGAGTTAAAGGCTAACAATATGTATGGGGAACATGGCATTACTATGTAGATGGCAAATGATCCGACGAACTATCGCTAATTGCCAGCTTATCAAGAGGTCAATAGCCCAGGAATGCTTAAAAAGAGGGGGTCAAGACGTTCACATTGTCAACAATATATTGTATTCGCCCCAGAGACGCAGATTGTAATTGTCCGTCATCTGTGTAAATTGTAGTGAAGAACAACCTCTCTCTCTTTTCACGGAAAACTACATCTTTTTTTTCTCATTAAAAAAAAGAATGGAAAAATGTGGACAAGCGGTTGGAGTAATGATTATGCTAAATTGGAGAGACCGAGACTTAATAATTTCCTCATCTAAGGTCACAGGTTTGAAATTTCCGTACGCTATCAATTCTGTACGTCAGTCCAACAACTTACGAACAAATATGTGAAATTTTACAAGTCAACTTTCCACGAATTAGAATAAGCTTTTCATAGTTATGGGAGTAATGAAGCTTCCAGGATCCATATGGAAATCCGGAACCAACAGGAGGCGGGGGGGCTGCTCCCCCCAAGCTGCTCCCCTTGCTGCTGCCCCGGCTTTCTGGGCCCACTCCGGTCTCTCTCCGATGATCGGAAACGTTCACTTTGTAGAGCTCGTTGAGTAGAACAACCATGTCAAAAATCAGCTTGATTGGATATCATTAAGTCCTTGATCGAAACCTTTTTATCTTAAGAAGAATGGATCCGAAACACTGGATCAAATCCATTGTAACCCATGGACTGAGAGTTATATGGGCTCCGATCAGGCACTTAATAATATCCAATCAAGCTGATTTTTGACATGGTTGTTCTACTCGACGAGCTCTACAAAGTGAACGTTTCCGATCATCGGAGCGAGACGGGAGTGGGCCCGAAAAGCCAGGGCAGCAGCAAGGGGAGCAGCTTGGGGGGGGGAGCAGCCCCCCCGCCTCCGAAGCAACATGGCAAAATTGAAAATGACAGTTACCCCACCACTTTATTTGACCACTTCTATTTAAATGCAATGGTAAGACCTTATATATATAAATAAATATATTATAAAAAAAAGCACAGGTTTTTCTGTGCCTATTTCGAGTACACATTTGTTTGGAATTGTTCTAGGTGAGCTTCAAAAATTGAAATTCCTATTTAGCTATCCAATCATTTTAACAAGCAAACTAAAAGAAATTTGAAAAGCGAAAAAGAGTGAACACGCAAATATACATGAAAAATCCTTTAAAAAGGATAAAAACCACGGAAGAAAATCAAATGTGTACTAAGGAAGTCCATAAAGCAGTACTGCTTTGCTACAGGAAATGATTATCTATTTGCTACATACAGTGGGTGGCAAGACAGAAAATTGGCCATTCTCATATAGTGGTCACCATTAATTTCCCAAACATAAAACAAGTTCCAATCTCAAGAACCCCCATATCCGGATATACAAAAATTCATAAATTTTTGTTATGGAATCCGGACTCTTTTGTGGATTTATGACCTCATCCATCGTAGGGCTTGGATATTTCTTCGTTGTATCCAGTTTCTTCAAAAAAGACATTCAGAACGGGTAGCAGTAATGACTAATTTTTTTTTATGGGACTGTTCGTGATGTTTACATCAATCTATATGGGCCACTACATCAAGTATTGATTTCTCAAAGTCCATAAAAAAACCATCATAAACCAATACCCTAATGGATCAAATTTGAAAAATAAGTACTGGACTGATTGGAATTGGAGTTAGACTTCAATCCAGTGAATCAAGTTAGTTGTCGATGTTTTGTACAACAAAAGAAACATCTTCATAAGTAACTTAGAAAGGAAGTAGAATTATCAAGAATAAGCTGAGACAAAACTTCTCAGAAATCCTTTTACCGTCTTATGAAGATTCATCAGGGCTTTTGGTTCACGGTTTTCTACATGGATCTCATTGGTGGTGTAGGAACTAACGTTACTACCAGGTCAAACTGAACATCGACCATGATTTTCCCTGTATATGTAGGTCTCGTCCAGTTGCACGGAAAAGGATGGTAAAGGACGAGAAAATCATCTTTTCTGTAATTTTCTGTGCTTAGTTATCAGAAAAGTTGTAGGACCAACAACTTCAACTTTTCCGTTGAGTAACAATTTCCTGCAAAATAGTCTTGCCAAAAGAAGGAATCATTGTTTTCCTGCAAGATTTATTGTCCACAGAACATAAACAGGAAAATAAATTTCATTTTCCGTCACTTTATTTTTCTTGGGAACCAATTTCTCACACAACATTTTCGCCAACTGCTTAGCCAATAACATTGCCTTCAAATAAGGTTGAAAACCTCAAGCGTAGGGTTAGATCGACGATAGCATAATAACCGGTAAGACCAATAACGTACCACAAGGAATCGGAAATAGCTTAATCGGATTGTAGATTTTATATGGTGGATTTCGACGTTTAAGACGACCAACTTTGGTTTTGGTTTGAAAGTGCAAATACTAAAGAAAAAGACTAGAAAAGTGTTTTATTGAACTAAAAGAGGTAAGTCTAGGGATCGTCTTCCCTTGACAAAGGCCATTACTGGTTCTCAATTATAACCCAAACGAGAGTCACAACCGCGTGCTTACGCTCGGAAGATTTAGCTTTAACGACTATGTTTATCAAAATATGTGATTTATTGGAATTAAACCAACTTATTTTTGCTAATGAATCTAACACGTAGGAGACCACGAGCCCTTGGTATGTCGCTCGCCAAGACCGCTTGGCTAAACAACCTATCAAGGAGTTAACACCTCTTGTTTAGACCAAAAATGGCTAGGTTAATCTGTAACGCCCCGACTTTTCGGAAGCAAAATAAAATAATTCTTTAGGAAAATTTTGCTAAATAAATATGATTTTCCAAAATAAAGTTTAGATATTACAAACTCAAGATAGATTTGGTGATTCAAAACACATTAACTTCAGAGCTGACTCTAGGCTTGATACAGATTCCAGGCATACTCGATCTTCGTTCCTGATATTCCTTTCGTGTCGAACTGCACCATCATTGAATCTCCTTGTAACACCCCGTCCCACATCGGAAGTCTACATGAATGATCTTGGGCATATAACAAACCTTGTGGGTTACTACTAGTACCTTGTGCTTAAGCTTTTGGGCCATGTGGTGTGGCTTGTGGATCAAAATCAAGGTATTGGGCCAGTGGTCTGTTTGGGGCGTTACAGTTGGTATCAGAGCCATCCATGTACACGACCATGTGGGCCTTGGAGTTTGGTTTGATTTGGTTGTTGGTTTGATTTGTATTGGTGATTATAGTGCTCAACCCCTCGCGAGGGCGCGAGGCTATAAAATTGGGGAGATTGTAACACCCCGTCCCACGTCGGAAGTCTACATGGATGGTCTTGGGCATATAACAAACCTTGTGGGCTACTACTAGTACCTTGTGCTTAAGCTTTTGGGCCATGTGGTGTGGCTTGTAGATCAAAATCAAGGTATTGGGCCAGTGGTCTGCATGGGGCGTTACAGGTGGTATCAAAGCCATCCATGTACACGACCATGTGGGCCTTAGAGTTTGGTTTGATTTGGTTGTTGGTTTGATTTGTATCGGTGATTATAGTGCTCAACCCCTCGCGAGGGCGCGAGGCTATAAAGTTGGGGAGATTGTAACACCCCGTCCCACATCGGAAGTCTACATGAATGATCTTGGGCATATAACAAACCTTGTGGGTTACTACTAGTACCTTGTGCTTAAGCTTTTGGGCCATGTGGTGTGGCTTGTGGATCAAAATCAAGGTATTGGGCCAGTGGTCTACTTGGGGCGTTACACTCCTTCATCGAATCCTGCGCTCTATGGCAAATTGATCGCCGAAGCAAACGATTTGCCAGGATACAGACGTATCCGTGAGTGATAAATCACCCAGTAGAATAATCCAACCCAACTACCCCTCTTACTTTACAGTTAGCAAGTACAATACAATATTGAATCGAAAAGCCAAGCAGAGATTTCATACATGAACCAATTTATTACTATCCATTAACCATATGTGAGATCTAAGATCTCATCCACGAGATCCTTTCCTCCCATACCGCTAACTATGATCGTGTCATGGAAAATCCCCCCTTGCTTGTCCTGCATACGAGATTCTAAATGAATTCACCCAAAGTTATGTACTTCGTATGAATTCATTTAGGACCATAACAGGGGGCACGATTACCCTTTGGAACGTTCCATGGCGTACCATACATTAGGGTCGTAACCATTCCTAAGCCACTAACTATGACCGTGTCATGAGACAATCCCCCTTGCTGGCCTGGCAAGGCACGATTACCCTTTGGAACTTCCTATGGCGTACCATATGTTAGGGTCACCCAAAATATCATCACTGGGCCCCGCATGTCACCCTTATCATCATTGAGCCCCGCAGGTCACCCTTATCCATTGCCAAATCAAAATCCACAATCTCACGACTTCAACACTTTACCATTTTTTCCATCAACTTAACATCGTCTAGATGAAATCTATTCGCATACCACCCCATGTCTCTAAAGTCCAATCTAGCATCCAAATCAGGTATCGGTGCAATGTACAATTAAATCAAATAATAATTAAAATAAATAACCAGCAATGCAATCACATAACTTTTTATGAATGGACCGTTGCCCTTGTTCTTGTATAACCACAATGTCAATAATGAAGTAGGATTTTATAGAAATTTTTAATAAAATATTTTCTAGGCTCTTATTAATTATTTCTAAATAATTAGATTAATTAAAAGCTAATTAAATACCTTAATTAGATAAAATATTAGAATAATTAGTCATAACCCTAATAAGGTCCTAAAGGTCCTATACAATTAGTTGAATGTCAAAAGTTGGGTTCGGAGGGTCGAAGAATTAAATTATATGGAAACGTTAATTAAAATAACCGAAAGTGAAGTAAATAGACAATAAATAATCAATTATAAAAAACAATAATGAGACTGTCATTTTTTCATCTTTGGACAGTAAGGAGTCTAAAAAAAACTACACGGGTATTAATAATAATGTTTATAAGGTCGTAAAGAAATTTTGATTTGGAATTACTTTAAAAATAATAATAAATAGTTAATTAAATAAAATAAATATTTAATTTAACAAGTTACTGTATTTGGGATGCAAGGAGTCTAGAAAAATTTAATTGAGTGTTAAAACGTTAGTTGGAAGGTCGTATCAAATTTTTGTTTGTAAACTTTGTACGATAACTAATAAATAATTTAATAAATAGATAATTAAATAAAAAAAAAATGACCTTAACAAGTTATGATCTTTGAGGTGTGAAAAGTCTAGGAAAAATAGTTCGGGGGTCAAAAACGGTGTTCGGAATGTCGCAAAACGCATTCGAAGCAAAACAGTACACACCGCAAGGTTGGACCAGTCAACCTTGCGGCTGGGCGTCTCACCGCAACCTTGTCTCTGGTTCTTGCGGCCCACAGGTTGCGGCCGCAAGGTCCGAGGCAGAAACGATTTTTTTGGTTTTTCGTGATGGTTTCGATGCATGAGTTCATTTAGGACGATGGGTTATGCTTAAAAACAATAAATATACTTAGAGGAAGGGTTGGGAGAGATTATACTACCTCGAATCGGATTGAATTGATTTTTAATCGAAACTTGAATATTTGGGAAGAAAGTTTCAGGTTTTTCGATCGGGGAACTTTGGGGCCGAATTGGATGACGTTTGGTGATGTTAGGGATTGTAGGAAGCGTCTGGAATGATCAATTCGGGTTTCGGTCGATTCCAGATCACAAACCCACTTTTCTCTCTCTTTCTTTCTCTCTCTAGAACTCCATAGATTGGAGTTCGGTTCCTCCTGTTTTTCTCTCCTTTTCTGGACTGGTGGAGCGTAATGAACTTCGTGGTGTGCCCTAGGGTCGACGTACTAGGGTATATATAGGAGAATTTGAAGAGTTTAGATCAAAATTGGATTTAAGGAAGTTGTATCCTATAAGGCTTCGGGATGGACGAATTTGGGGCTAGATACGCAGAGGAAGGAAGTAGAAATCGAGTAGGAGAGTGAGAGATGAAAGGAGTTTGCATGCATGCAATTACTTGCATGCAAAGTAAGAAGGAAAAAGAAAAATTAAATTAAAAAGGATAAGATAGATAATTATATTAAGAAAAAGAATTGAATAATACTAATAATACTTTTTAATGATAGTATTAATAATAAAAATTACGGGTTGTTACAAGTTGAATTAAAATTTTACTAAACTAATTTTTGTCACGAAAATTTAATCTAGGATTTTAGTTTAATCTAATTATACTTTAAAATAGTTAATCGATTACTACAGACTATTTGATTAAAAATAATTTCTTTATTCAAAAAAAAATAGGGCAAAAATCCGGGTCGTTACATAATCCAATTCCGAAAACCATGATTTTAAGCCTGAGGGTTTGAGAACCAAATAACAACCTAAGTCTTTGAAAAAGATTAACCCAAGACTTAGCCAAAAGACTACTTACACATATGTAAAGAACTAAGCATAGCATAGAAATAGACATATTGTTTAACCGGTAAAAACGAAAACAAACTTGATTTATATGAAGATCCAACAAGTAGCTACGACTTCAATGCTTGAGAAAACATCAAAACACTTAAACTTAATTGAGTTGTTGAAGAAAATGACTTAAAAAGCTTGAAAGACTACAAATGAAGAAACCGAGAGCAAAACAAGAAAACTTGGGCCTAAAACTAACTAATGATCATCCCTTCCATAAATGGCATACAAGGCTATTTATATGGCTTATAAAATCAGCCTTACAATGGATCAAAAGGTCCCCAAAATATCCCAAAAATTAGCCTTAAGTAGAAACTTTTCATAAATGGAAGGTTGAACAATTCAGCATAAAGTGTTGGTTGCAGAGCAGAGGTACCGGTACCTATATTTTGAGGTACCGGTACCCAGCCAACTGTGACGCACTGGAGGACAAAGGTACCAATACCTCATTTTTAAGGTATCGGTACCTTGCTCTGCAAACTGCAGATCAAGTACATCTTGGTCATTAAGGCACTGTGGTGCCCCGTCGGCCTTCCCGATGCTTCATTCCTTGATCAACGGGACTTGGCGGAGGTGTGCCATGTGGCCTTGGTCTCTTGGATGCCCTCGAGGGCTATCCTTGATGCTTTTGCCTTACTTCCTAAGCTTTGGCTCACTTCTCGTCATTCTTGACCACCGGGCATCGTTCGAGGCTACTTGTAGTGCCGTTTAGATTCCGGTGACAATGAGATGCGTGCCGTTGGGCACTTGGACACTTGGCTGCACCCCAAAGCATTCCATGACGTTCAAAACCGTCTTATTAGCACGTTTTGCTTGAAAACACTTAAAACGCACTTTACGTGCAATATCGCTATAAAAGCTAAATATATGCAAGATAAAAAATATAAAACAGGACTAGTCGCACCAAATATCTACAATATTGGGTGCTCATCAACAATTGAATGGAGCATACTAGTTGTACAATCAACTCCCTCTTCTATTATAGGTGGTAGATTTGAGTCTTTTTCATATATCTTCTACTCCACAAGTAATATATAATATAATAAGTAAATAAAAGTCAGTTTCTTGAAAATATCAACCAATTGCAGTACCATTTGATTCATTCCCCACTTTGTTCTGCCGTGTATGAAGTAAATATTGTATTATGGTTCCCCATGAAATAATTTCAAGACCTTTTCATGTGGACCAAGGCCGATTCTCAGATTCGTGGGGTCTAAAGTAAATTTTTTCAATCAACTGTTAAATCTGATCCATATACTTTTAATGGTTTAAATTTGATTGAAAAAATACAATGATTAATATATGAGGCATGATATGAAAACATAAACTCAATCAACAAGAAAGATTCAAGAACAATCCCAATTTTGAAAAGTTCAAGGTTCAAGTAAATTAACAAGGCAAAAAAAACCTTCAAGGGAAACGCGTACGGGAATAATGAGTCATCACTCACCCAAACCAAAATAACATCTATAAATGAATAAGTCAAAAGGAGCACCATCAGCAATCCTTACAAATATACAGTATTTACGAAAATCATTTTGCTACAAATTACTAATTCTATGTGCTTCCTCCATCTGCAAATTGTTGGTCATGTTTATTATTTGGGACCTCTAAAAAAAACTGATTGTATCTTTTAATTTATAATATTTTTATATCAAATATGAATCTTACTTGATAAATCTCAATTAATTTTATTAAACAAGATTTTTGAAATTATAATAAATATTATAGATTATGACATATAGATAATTGTTTAAATGACACAAAAACTAGAACATGACCAAAGTATTTGGGAAGGATGGAGTAGTAAACAAAGAAATCTCCTTAAAAAAAAACTCAAAAAATGAGATTATCTATACAGATATCTAGTATCTTTACCATTCTTTTATAACTACCAACACTTATACAAACACATTCACATTCACATGCATGGAAATCCACATACACTACATATCCAGTGTGTGGGATCCACAAATAAATATGATTGTGTATGTATTTGTTTGTGGTTGTAGATTTTTTGGTATCTTTATGCAATATGCATGTTTAGAGCCACAAATATTTGCACGAACAAATACACAAATTCATTCACAATACCCGCACTGTGAATTGTGTGTTTGTGGTACATTCAAGGCTATATAGTTTTGGGCATTTTGGTTGTATATTCAAGGCTATCTCCTAGATCCTTTGGTTGGTCTCTTTAATAAAGTTACTCTCTCCGTCCCTTTTTAAATGTCCTGTTTCGTAACTCGAACTTATTAAAAAAATATTCACAACAACTTTTTCCTCCACTTTTCCTACTTACCCATCATCATTACATTTTTACTCACTTATTTTTCAAAAAAGAATTTACTTTTAGGGACAAAATAGACAATTCACCAATTTTTACTCACTAACTTTACAAAATGAACACTTATTAAGGAACAGTCCAAAATGAAATACCGGACTATAAATAAGGGACGGAGGCTATTTTTTCCAAAAAAAACGAAAGTGATTGTGGTAGTAGCACAATTGATCTTTTACCAAATTGATAGAAGAGGGATCGATAAATAATAATGCCATATAATACAACCTTTCGAACACCGAAAATACGATCCAATAAATTCATGTAGTAATTCAATTCCATGCATGTCTCCTCCCCATCTTTAATTCAGTCAGTCAAACAATTAATATAGGGCAAATTTCACTTACCTCCCTGAGGTTTCTGATAATTACAGATACCTCCCCTCAGGTTTCTAAAATTGCACTTACCTTCCCTCTGCTTTAGTTGTCGGCTGCAGATTCCCCCATCCGTTAGGTGACCGTTACTAAGGATGACGGAAATTGCTGACATCATCGATTACATCTATGATACTTCCCATTTTACCCTTGAGTCAACAATTTTGCATTTACTTATAAATATCCATATCTTTATTTGTCTTTACTTATAAATATCATGACATATTATATATAAATATATATGTTAATTGAAATTCTTGTCCTAAATATTTTTTTCTTATATGCTAATTTAATGTTTAGCTAGTGAATACATGTTATAAATAATTAATTACTTCTCTAAACTAAATCAATTGTCTAGCTAATAAATATTGAAAAAAACAGTTATAATGTTCTCTTCTATGCTACATATCCATAAATACATTTTTATGTTAAATTAAATACATAACGACATTTGGTATTAAACATGCATGTATAATTTTTTTTTTAAAGCTTCAAATAAATACTGAGAATTTTTATTAAGCCACATACATACAAGGTATAAACACAAAAGAATTAGAGTCCCTTTACTTTTTTTACGATACTTCACATTTTTTTGGCAAAGGCTAAATAAATCTCAAATATATAGTTCCATATTAAAATAATTATATTTTGCAACAATATACCGCCTTTTTTTACACCCCAAAAAAAATATGTTAACATTTTTAGCCAAAAATTCCTTTTTTCCCCATCGATTTTTTTTTCTTGAACTTTTGGAATTTTTAAGCCATATATTCATTGAATAATGAACCTTCAAACAGTTTACATTAACATTGATAAAAAAACTTCATTATGAAAATGAACTCAAAAAAATTATGCTAATTTTTTTTTTTTTGCATATTGGCTAAAACAAACTATGCTTTATAGATGAAGGACTTTACTATCAAGTTTTTAAAATTACACTTATCAATTAAGTAATGTATATAAGTTCAATGTATTTTTTAAAATTTAAAATTCAAAGTGTTTTGGGTTACTTTACACACATCATAATTTATTTGAGTTACAACACTTTAGTTCAATGTTCAATCAACTTTCTTTGGCTTGTATTTGAAAGGAAAAAATAGAAGTCAAATCAATTACAAAAAAAAAAAAAACTATTTTTTTCGGGGGAGGTATCTAATATTATTATAAACCTCGGGGGAGGTAAATAAAGGGGTAGAAATGGAAATTCACACTTTCTGTTAACAGAAGTTAGCCGACAAGTCTGACAGGGGAGGTAAGTGCAATTTCAGAAACGTGAGGGGAGGTGTCTGTAATTGTCAGATACCTCAGGGGAGGTAAGTGAAATTTGCCCATAATATACTATTATTCGTCAGTTAGCATTACGGTGTTTTTTAGTTTGCTTCATTCACTGTGCCTAATCTTAATTAATCTTCTAATTAAACAAGCCTAATTCACGGCATTGTTATAATATAACATAGTAATAATACGGCCGGAGGTACAATGGGCCGGCGTTGCAGGCCGCACCTGAAAAATTATTTCTATAGTAATCTTTCAGGATATATCCTGTGGTACTTAAAGAAAATTATACTGTATAGATTTACTCTCTGTACATAAAATTTTGCAAAGTTTAATTAGTATGAACACATTTTTTTTTTTTTTAAATGTCAATTCATTCAAGCCCGAAGGCGAAAATTACATCGCAAAATACAGGAGTGCACTAAACTACCTAATCCGGGACCCTAGGACACCCTGCAAAAACAAATCAGCACGAGGTGCCGATATGAGAATACCGTCCGGGACAAAGCAGAGAGATCTCAAACGAAATCCCAGTACAAACCATTACGCAATAAAACAGATGTAATCGAAACAACGAACAAAATACAAGCGTAGAGGAAAACTGCTCCCATGGACAAACCACAACGACCGGAGAAAAACCCCGACAGGCCCAAGGCCGAGACCAGATCTCCCTTCACCCTCGATCTACCGTTGACAGCCCAAAGTAAAGAGAAACGCGGGCGAGACTAATTGGAGCTAATACGAAGATCCCCCAACAAAGGACCCACTGATGTCGCTGCCGGAAAACCACCATAACACCACCGCAACAGCCGCCGACCACAGCCACCCTCAAATCTGACCAACACCGAAACCTAAAAGCTTATTCTGCCCACCACCCCACCGCCGGACCTGGGGGAAACCCAGACCAGCACAAAGCCGAATCTAGGAGGACCTAGATCAGAAGACCACCGGACTGACAGCTGGAAAAAAAAAACGGAAAACAAAAGGAAACTCCACCCCCAACCGCACACCTTATTACCTCAACGCCGGCCCCGAGCAAAACAGATCTGGAACCGCCGAGTGGGACATCGGACTGTGGAGCACCACCAGTCGCCGGACAGAGCTGCCATAAGGGGGAACCACGCCGGCCCAACACCACAAGCGCCCCAAACTAGGAGCACGGGAAGCCCAACGCCTGGCGACGACGAGACGAGGAGGGGGAGGGAGGATGAACGGAAGGGGGAGGAGGGAGAGAGAGGCGGAGGCCTCCTCCCCCAAGCGGCGGCTGCTGGGGTTTTTCCTAGAGAGAGAGAAAGCAGAGAGCTAGAGAGAGAGAGAGAGAAAAGGCGATTGGGATAACACATAGTTTACTATTGCCACGAGGAGCCATTGACACATAATCTCAACTACTTAAAGATTTCGTTATTTTTTTTCAATTTAACAAAATCGTTCCATACAAACTAGAAGAACCGATGCTAAAATTAAGAACAGACAATTCTTGTCATCGAGATTCGAGATAACGATGTAGATGGTAAAGCTACTAATTCCGTGTCTATTGTGTGAACATCATAATTACTACTATAATTTTAGTAGTAGAACTAGCTGCCCTTGTTTTCTCGTACGTTTTCGGTGGGAACATAAATATGGTGGGAAAGCGATTGATTAGAGGTGTTGCATTGTTTTAATTCCTTTGCATGATAGTGATTATACAGCTTGAGTAAAATAAAATAAAAAACATGGGACTCTTGCTAGATTTGTGCACATCTTTGGATCTAGGAAAAGTCAATGCGAATTTAGAAAGGTTTCGTATTTGATTGGGAGTTGACACAATACTGAGAGAAAGTACAGTTTTTGAAAATACGTTACCCACAACTTGGGCGGTAAAGCTATGCCCATGACTCCCAAGTCGATGAACTTTCACTAAAACTTTATACGACGCCGTTTTGAATTGTTTTTTTGGGTGTTCAAATATTTGATTTTATGCTTCTTTTAGGGCTAAAAATATTTGGGTTTTTTTGGTGTTGAAATATTTGCTTCTCTTGGGGCTGAAACATTATACGATGCTGTTTTGGTTTTTTTTTTTTGGTGTTGAAATATTTGGTGCTAAAAATTAATTATTATCCTTTAGGATAAAATGATCAAAAAAATTTGTTTAGTTGAGAGTTTAGTTTAGTTTAGTTTTGGTAGTGGGTGGAGAGAGAAATAGGGTAATGATTGAAAATAGGAGTAATGATTGGAGAGAAATAGAGAGATGAGAAAGTAATAATTGGAGAAATAGGGTAATGATTGGAAAAAGAAGTAGGGTAATGATTGGAAAACAAAATAAAAACTTCCAAAACTTCCTAACGAGCATAGCCTTTTACACCGATTCAAACGAATTGAAAAACTGTGGGCTCCCTGACCGGCACGCTCGAGAGTCACCACTGGGATTTTTGAGATAGATGATCCGAGAAACAGAGGGTTTGATTTGGAAAAGAAAGCTTTTGACCTTGTGAAAACGTTGAGATTTTGAGTCCGGGAGCCATGCTACGAACGAGAAAGGTTTTATTGAAAAACCACCTCGCTTGCCTAGTGAAAATCGGTCTCTTCTAAATATTTTCAAAGGGAGAGATTTAATATCATTTGGAAAATTAGACTTTTAGGAAACAATTACGGGATATGGACATGGGATTGGATATATCACTTAAACGTGCTCGTGGTGCTTACTGTACAGTAGATATGAAATGGATGATGTGTAAATATGAAATAACAGTACAACAACAATCTGCCCATATCATACTTAACACTGCACGGTGTGATAGATACATCGCATGGTGTAGTCAAAACATCGTGCAGTGTGTCTTTCTACCGACAGTCTGCCAATATTATTCAGAACACCACATGGTGTATCAGGTACATCGCGCAGTATAGTCAAAACACCGCGCGGTGTACTTCTCTGTATACTTCGGAACAACATTACATTTTTGAGATGAAATAAACCACGGGTTAGGAAATAGCTTTCATTCCTTTATCATTTCCGATCCTCTATAAAACAGTTTGTTAGACCTTTTTGGTTCATTTGATCATAGAAAATAAGGTTAGAAAACCTCCTTTTTAGTATTCAAGAGTTTTGAATGATCCAAAGATGACTATTATCATAAAGTAATGCTATGAAATACACCTGCACAGTCTCTCAATAGTATCAGTAGGACGGGCAGCAAATAAGTATGATCCAAGGGTTTAATGAAACAACAAAATGAGAAAAGCATACTGAAAACACAACCCCGCGTGCTGGATTCCATTACATCGTGTGGTGTACTAAAATACCTCACAGTGTAATGTTTCCAGTGTAGTCACTGATTTTTGCTTTATTTGCTCTTGAAAACGATTTTTAAGTTCACACTTAACACAAAGAGGCTAAGCATGACTGCAGAAAGCTCCCCTCAGGGCTAAGACCGAGCTTAGCTCAAGGAACTTACTTTATACCTTTATCTTTGAGCTTGAATGTGGATCGTAGAACGTGAGTTTAGGGCTTTGTTGTGATCTTCCAAAGTCAACAGTTTATTGAGCTTTGAAAGATAAAGAAGAATGAAATATTTTTTGAGAGAGATAACATCCAGAGAATGTTATCGTAACTTTCTCAGGAATGGAAGGGGTGTCTTTCAACTAAAAGTAGGGGGGTGTATTTATAGGCAAGAGGCTGGGCCAAGAATCATCAATGCAAAAAGGGAAGGCGGCTTCTAGGCCAAATAAAATTTAAGAGTATTCTTTGCAAAGCCGTTTTTCAGTTAAGGCTTCAGCAAGCGTGGCTGACAGCTTTTTGAACCTGTCAGAACTTTTTTCCGAAAAGCCGTGCGGCGTACCACAAAACCTCGTGCGGTGTAATGAGAAAATTACACCTTGGGCTTTTTCTGGCTTTAGATATTCACATTCAAGCTCTAAGAGGTTTCGTTCCTTCGTTTCATCATTGGGAAAATTAAAGATCATTCGGAATCCAGATTGGGGTATCTACAAACACTTAATTTTTTCATTTAGATTTATGGTTCTCTTAGGGCTTTTCAACGAGAGCTCTAGAGGTAAAAATTAATTATAATCCTTCAAGATAAAATAATCAGAAAAATAAAATTTTTGCACCGGTTCAAACGGATTGAAAATTGAAACTATTATTTTGTTCGATGGTTTATATATTTAAAAATATAATTAAAAAATTAGAAAATAAAAAAAATCTAACTTTTAATTTCAATCCGTTTGAACATGTGCAAAAATTTTATTTTTCTGATTATTTTATCCTAAAAGATCATAATAAATTTTTAGCTCTAGAGATTTCATTGAAGAGTCCTAAGAAAACCATAAAATCAAATGAAAAAAATTAAGTATTCTAATTTTTAATCCATTTGAACCGGTGCAAAGATCTTATTTTTCTGATTATCTTATCCTAAAATATCATAATTAATTTTTAACTCTAGGCTCTCGTTGAAAAACCCTAAGAGAATCATAAAACTAAATGAAAAAAATGAAGTGTTCTAATTTTCTATCCATTTAAACCGGTACAAATATCTTATTTTTCTGATCATTTTATTCTAAAGAATCATAATTAATTTTTAGCTCTCCGGCTCTTGTTGAAGAACCCTAACAGAAGCATAAAACCAAATGTTTCAACACCTAAAAAAAATCCCATAAAAAACGGCATCGTATAAAGTTTCAGTGGGAGTTCATTGTCTCCCAAGTCGGTGCGCGTAGCTTTACTGCAACTTATAACTAGGAAATATTTATGTTTGTGTAAAGTAATTTACTCCATTTTTATTAGAAATAAATTAACTAAAATAAGTACTTATTTTTTGAATTAAAAGTTATGTATTATAAAAGAATGACCTATCTCATAAAATAAAAAATACAGTAAGTGCTTAAAAGTCAAAAAACTAACTTTTTGAGATTTTCTTGGATATTTTCCAAAATACTTTGTATAAAAGTCATAATTGTTTACTTTTCTGTTTCCTCTCATCGAGACAAAATCATATCAAGTAAAAGTTTAGCGTAAAACTAACAAACGCGAAATTTTTTGAATAAAGACAATCAAAAAATTGTGGTGGATAAGTTAATCGCTAGCTTGAATGGGATTGGGAAATCCTGTAGTGCAAGGCCCTGCAAACCACCCTGTAGAGCACATACGGGCCATCGATTTGGTTGAAATATAATTTTTAATTCTGACCGATAAGAATTATTTATTATTGATCATAATTGATTTTTAATGTGGATTGTTGATTGATAAAATCAACTGTTGTGTACAGCCTACACGTGCACTGCACAAGGTGCACTACTGCACCCTCGGATCCGCGTGAACGGGTCTGCGCTCCACTCAACACTATATGCAGTGCACTACATAGAAACCGTGTCCCTGCTTTTCAGCCGTCCAAACGGAACGTTAAGTCAAACACAGCTGCTTCTTCATCGGTTACTTTCTCTTTCCTTCCTTGAGTTACTTTTCTAGCTGCTACTGCCATTTCTCAGAGCACAAGAGATAAAAATATTCGCAATATATGGTCTCGGTATCCCCCAGGGAAAAAAGATAAGATTAGCCGCTCAAAAACCCAAATTAGTTGGCCCATTCCTCTCCAATTCCCTCTTTGTTTTTCTACGTTAATTTGACCGATTCATGCATATGAGTGACCAATAATCAATTATTCTGTCAACGTCTTGGTGGGTTTTTCTACTGCTCAATCCTGTCTGTCATTGCAAGATTTCTGCTGTTATGCACAACAATTACTTGTTTATTCCTCTTGTTTGCAACCATACCCTGACCATATCGAAAGGGTACATCTCACTTCCCTTTCTCTATGCTGTATCATTTCTAATCTGGGCTCTCTCTCTCTCTCTCTCTCTCTCTCTCTCTCTCTCTCTCAGTTGCGCGATCTCACAGGTGCCCTCTCTCTCCCTCTTCATTTTCCAGTGATCTTTAATGTGTGTTTGATTGTTTTGTTGCTTGTGCTTTGAATATCAAGAATTTACTTTTGCCCAGTTGTACTTGTATAAGAACCCTAGATTTCTTGTTTCAGCTGGAGTTGTTCGATCTAATTGTGTTTGACCATTGTTTTACCTCAAAGGTGCCCTCTTTCTCTTCTTTCTTTCAGTAATCTTTGACAGGTCTCGTGCTTGTTCTTTTAAATACCACGACTTTCTTTCCTGTTACTCCTTAGATTTCTTGTTCCACTTGTGCTCAAAGCAACCCACATCTGTTTTCCCTCTAGTTCTGAGATTCCACAGATGATGGCCTGTGGAATTTTGGAATTGTTCATTTGGGTTTCGAGCATATCATCTTTGTTCTGCTTGTCTAGTGGTTTTAGTCCAGCGGACAACTACTTGATAAACTGCGGATCGTCCACCAACACTACGGTGGACGGCCGCGTTTTCGCGGCCGATAGCCTATATTCAAATCTCCTCTCAACCCCACAAAACATATTGGCCAACACCTCTTCAAATTCCATCCCATCCTCAGACAATTCAGCCCTGTACCCAACAGCAAGGGTATTTTCCGGAGTCTCCAAGTACACTTTTCCCATCTCCCAAAGTGGCCGTCACTGGATTCGCCTTTATTTCTACCAATCTGTTTATGGGAGTTACAACTTGAGTTCAGCCAGTTTCTCTGTATCTGCCCAAACTTATACCCTCCTTAGCAATTTTACACCAACTGGCGCATCTTTCATAGAATTCTCGGTAAACGTGACATCGAGTTCCCTTGTAATCACCTTTATCCCCTCCGACAACTCATCGGCCTTCATTAATGCGTTGGAAGTTGTTTCGGTCCCTAACAGTCTCATTACAGATGATGCCAGTTTGGTGAACCCTTTGACTGGTTTCAAAGGCTTGTTGACACAGGCACTTGAGACAGTTGCTAGGGTAAATATGGGGGGACCAGCCGTCTCACCCTTTAATGATACGCTATCGCGAAGTTGGGTTCCTGATCAAGGTTTCTTAGTACAGAAGAATTTGGCGACGAGCACATCAAATATCGCAGCGGTTAAGTATCCAGCGGGTGGAGCCACGGTTGATACTGCTCCCTCTACTGTCTATGGTACTTGCACCGAAATGAACTCACAAAGTGATCCCACTAGCAATTTCAATGTCACTTGGGAGTTCACTGTGGATCAGGGGTTTCAGTATTTTCTCCGGTTTCACTTCTGTGATATAGTGAGTAAAGGTGCCAACCAGCTCTACTTCAATGTTTATGTCAATTCGTGGAATGTTGCTCAGGACTTAGATCTCAGTATTTTAACCTTGGGCATTCTGGCCACTGCCTGTTATATGGACTTCGTTACGCCCATAAACAATGATGGTAAGCTTAGCATTAGTATTGGGCCATCTACCATTACAAATGTTTTACCAAATGCCATTCTGAATGGGCTAGAGATCATGAAGATGAATAATTCTGTGGGCAGCCTTGATGCGGTGGCTTCTTTGGGGCCTTCCTCACCAAACACGAAGAAAAGGATGGGGATGGTAGTGGGTTTGAGCATTGGCTTGTGTGTGGTTGTGGTGTTTCTCGCTATTTTATTCTTCATGTGCAGAAGAAGAAAAGTGGGGAGTTCTGGCCATTCGAAGACATGGGTCCCTTTCTCCACCAACGGAGGAATTTCCCTTACAATGGGAAGTAAATACTCCAATGGAACAACCCTTAGTTCAGGTTCTGACTTGGGATATCGGTTTCCTTTCGCTGCGGTTCAAGAGGCTACTGATAATTTCGAGGAGAGTTGGGTTATTGGAATTGGTGGATTTGGGAAAGTTTACAAGGGTGTTCTAAATGATGGTACAAAAGTGGCTGTTAAGAGGGGTAATCCAAGGTCACAACAAGGTCTTGCGGAGTTCCGTACTGAAATTGAGATGTTATCTCAGTTCCGCCACCGCCATTTGGTTTCCTTGATTGGGTACTGTGATGAGAAAAATGAGATGATTTTGATCTATGAATATATGGAGAATGGGACACTCAAGAGTCATCTCTACGGCTCGGGTCAACCCAGTTTAAGTTGGAAGCAGAGGCTTGAGATATGCATTGGATCAGCCCGAGGGCTTCACTATCTCCACACAGGCTACTCAAAAGCAGTTATTCATCGTGATGTGAAGTCTGCTAATATTTTGCTTGATGAGAATCTCATGGCAAAAGTTGCCGATTTTGGGCTTTCAAAGACGGGACCTGAATTTGACCAAACCCATGTGAGTACCGCAGTGAAAGGGAGTTTTGGGTACCTTGATCCTGAATATTTCAGAAGGCAACAGCTGACGGACAAATCAGATGTGTATTCATTTGGGGTGGTTTTGTTTGAAGTTCTTTGTGCGAGGCCTGTGATAGACCCTTCTCTTCCAAGAGAAATGGTGAACTTAGCTGAATGGGCAATGAAGTGGCAGACAAAGGGGCAGTTGGAACAGATCATAGACGCCAATCTTGAGGGGAAAATAAAGCCGGAGTCTCTTAGAAAGTTTGGAGAAACAGCAGAGAAATGCTTGGCTGAATTTGGCGTCGACAGGCCTACCATGGGAGATGTGTTGTGGAATTTAGAGTATGCACTTCAACTTCAGGAAGCAGTCCTTCAAAATGATCCTGATGAGAACAGTACTAATGTCATTGGCGAACTGTCTCCACTTGTCAACGATTTCAATGATGGTGATGATAGTACTGTTTCTGGGGCCCAGTTTGAAGTGTCAAGTGTGGATGATCTCTCTGGTGTTTCTATGAGTAGGGTTTTCTCACAGCTGGTAAAATCCGAGGGAAGGTGAAGTCTAGCTAGACGGTGTTTCCTTTAATTTGTCAAAAGAAACAGAGATGGAACATGGTAATAATCTCTTATACACTCTTGCTTTCCGCAAAGAGAAAAGTACTGGAAGCTCCAGTGCACCCCTTGTTTTGGCTTCCTACATTCGCTGGTTGTTGAACAAGAGGGCTTTGCGCAGCTTTTATTTATATTCATCCTTGTAAGTTTCTTATAAATCTATGTCAATCCGTTTGGAGCTTTGTTAGACGTTAAACTGCATGGAGCACTGTGAATTGTCTTTTGTATACGAGAGGGGAGGTTAGACGACTACAGAATGAGGTGTTGTATGATGGTCTTTGATAAAGGTTTGGCATCTAAATTTGTTACTGTCTTGTTTGTTCAGTTTTATTTGCAATTGTTTATACCTTTCGAGTTTCAAGGCGCATTTAGCTGCTGCATGTGTTTCCATGTATCAATATTAGTTGCCGCTCTTATTGATTCTTATATTCCTTCGTTTCCTTTTTGATCAATGGCATGTAGTTTATCTTTAGTCATGACCTAATTGACGTCATATTTGACTCGCTTCTGTTGGCTATCGTGTCCTTTTAGCCTGTTGCTTATCTCGCATAACAGTCTGCTACTGTCTAACGAAAAGAAAAAGTTGTTTCCTTTGTTTTGTCGAAAAGGAAGGAGATGGTTAACACACCGAATCTCTTGGACACACTTCCGGCACAAGTGGTGGAAGCTCCAGCGCACACCCTGGTGCGACTTCTAACATTTGGTCGTTCTGTGAACAAGAGAGTAAGGTTGGGCGCATGTTCTATGGCTATTTATCTTTGGAATAGGCTTCTACAATTGAACTCAATCCTTTTGGATCTTATTCTTCATACTGGATGGTGCGTTGTGATACATCTGGTGTATACAAGAGGGGAGTCTAGACTTTAGAATCTGATTCTGTGCTGGTCTTTGATGGTGGTGGTGCTTCTGAATCTTATTATTTGGTTTGGTTTCCATTTTCTTTTCTGTAGGAAATGTCAGAGCCTCTTTTTGGGTTTCAACTTTCAATGCTCATTCTTCTACTTGTGTGGTCTGTTTGCTTCATACATCAGTGCCCTGTAGTATACTGTATGATTGTAGCACATTTAAAGCTGTTTTTTTTTTTTTTTTGCATGAATACACTATTTGGCAAGTTCTACAAGATGAACGGTTCAAATTACCGCAATAAATTGCTTTAGAAATTTAGTAGTTAAACTAAATTGAAGTAATTAACTAGAACCACAAACACTATACTCCTTTTTTTTTGGTACATGAACCACAAACACTTTACACAACTACATGTATGTACTCTCTCGCATCAACTAGCATTTTTAATTATCTCATATCCTCTTGGGTTTTTTTTTTTTTTTAATTTTTATCCTCTTTGTTTGTTAAACATAATTAGTGCATCAGATTCTCTCTCAATCATTTTGATTTTGCTTTTTTACCTTTTGCCTTCCGGTGTATTCTTCTCGGACTCAGGGGGGCTGCTCTCCCCCTTGGGGAGAGCAGCGTGCTGCTGTCCCGTTTTTGGGGCCCATCCCGGTCTCGTTCCGATAATCCGAATCGTTCACTTTGTAGAGCTCGTCGAGTAGAACAACTATGCAAAAAATCAGCTTAATTGGATATCATTAAGTGCTTGATCGGAACCTTTTTACTTTGAAAAGAATAGATCCGAAACACTGAATCAAATCCATTATCCCCATGGACCAAGAGTTATATAGGCTTTGATCAGGCACTTAATGATATCCAATTAAGCTGATTTTTTGCATAGTTGTTCTACTCGACGAGCTCTACAAAGTGAACGATTCGGATCATCGGAGCGAGACCGGGGTGGGCCCCAAAATGGGGGGAGCAGCACGCTTCTGGACTCAGGGGGGCTGCTCTCCCCCTTGGGGAGAGCAGCGTGCTGCTGTCCCGTTTTTGGGGCCCATCCCGGTCTCGTTCCGATGATCCGAATCGTTCACTTTGTAGAGCTCGTCGAGTAGAACAACTATGCAAAAAATCAGCTTAATTGGATATCATTAAGTGCTTGATCGGAGCCTTTTTACTTTGAAAAGAATAGATCCGAAACACTGAATCAAATCCATTATACCCATGGACCAAGAGTTATATAGGCTTTGATCAGGCACTTAATGATATCCAATTAAGCTGATTTTTTGCATAGTTGTTCTACTCGACGAGCTCTACAAAGTGAACGATTCGGATCATCGGAGCGAGACCGGGGTGGGCCCCAAAATGGGGGGAGCAGCACGCTGCTGTCCCCAAGGGGACAGCAGCCCCCCTGAGTCCATTCTTCTCACAAAATCTAAGTTATTTTCTTTATCTTGTTTGGTTTTCGATAATCAAGTGTCCGAGCTAGCTTACTCGCACTTTGACTAATTCTAGGGAACATGGGCGGAGGGAGCATGGGCCCAGGGGGTCACGTGCCCCCTGAAATTTTATCATCTACTTCTTCTTTTTTAGACCTATTCAAATGATTTTGGAAGAATTGAAATTTTTTGGTATAGGGTTTATTGTGTTATCATGGGTTTTCAACTAAATCAATGGACCCCTTCATGAAATTAAATGCTCGTTTCACCGAGGAAAATATTGAATTACTACTTTTTGTGGCATATTTGAATCCATCCAACTCATTTTTATAGCTTATCGAAGAAAAATATGATTTGCCTTATTGACTTTTATCCAAAAGAGTTTTCTTCTGTAGAGCTCATGGTACTCTCTGATTAACTCAATACATTTATTTTTGACATGCAATTTGTTATTTACTGATAATTTCTTATGATCAAAAACTCGTTAGGGTTAATTGTTAAAAAAAATTGGCAACAAATATTTAGACTTTTGTGCTTATGTTTTGAAGCTTTTGAAGTACAAACTATTGCGCCTAATAGAGAATATTTAAATTTTTGTGCTCAATATTTCTTTATTATATTATTTTACTGTGAATTTTTTTAGTTTGTTGTGAAATGGCTCCGCCACTGCTGAGGACCCACTTGCGGGAATCCCACTTAAAACTAGAGCTAAGCTTTGGTTCTTACTAATTCTCACATTGTTTGACATAAACCAAACATTTTTTTAGCCTGTATCGGTAACGAAAGCTAGTTATATGACCTGAGAAACATAGATGAAGATAATCACTGTACAAGCTAAACCAAGCCTTAATCAGTTGGCAATCCTAGAAAAAAAATATAATAAAAATGACAGCAATTAATTCTCTCGGATGCCAAAAAAAAAAAAAAACACGTACAAGATTGCTACTGTCGTTTCTTGATTTAGCAAGCATCATGAATTTAGGTTAACTTTGTGTTTCCCCTGGAATCAAGCCCATCGATGTCACTGTTCTCATTATCTCTGCACTAAAACATAGTTGCCTCATTAATCATCAATTTGTTGCCTACACTACACCCATTCTTTAATGGCCTTTTTTTTTCATAAACGAAAGTACAAATATTATGGAGCTGGCTTGTCGGTAGTCCCCTTATGGGAATCGCACCATGCAATCGGCTTGTACCGAGTTTATTTTCGTGATCGGAACCGTTCATGTCGTAGAGCTCGTCGAGAACTTCAAGCGTGCCAAAAATCATGTTAATTAAACTCTGTTTATACCTAATCGGATCACATTTATGTTTCTATATATGAATATGGTCACACTGGATCAAACCCATCAAATCAAATTTTTAATAAAGCAAGAAGTCACTCTGATCCCCCCCTCTCTCTCTCTCTCACCCTAAAGAAGCCGCCGCCCCCATCTCTCTTCTTCCCCTCCTCGCCCCCATCTCTTTTCTTCCCCTCCCCCCAGGGTTTTATGCCCTAATGGGTGACGGGAGGGGAGGGATTTCTCCCTCTCGTGGGATTTTTCAATCTCTCGATTATAGATCTCAAAAGTTGTCTCTCTTTTCCTCTTCACCCCCATCCTCATCCTCTCCAAACCACCATCCGCCGGCCCTCCTCCGTCTCTTTCGTCGTGCAGTCCAACGACTTTTGGATGTAGGGGCTTGCAAATCATGGTTGCCGGAGGCATCCTCCTCCCGCCGGAGTAGGAGATCTAGGTGGGTGGATGAAGTCTGCTTTGGTACGGCGGACTCTGTCCGGATCCGTTACCGGTTTTTTTTTTTTCTTTTTTCTGGTTCTTTTCTTTGGTGTCCCCTGTATGGGATTTCTCCCTGTTTGTGGGGCTTCTATCACCCCTATGTGGGTGTTTTTGGTTGTTTTCTGCAGTACTCCGTCTGTTTGGAAAAATTGGTTTAATTGGAGTTGGGTATAGTCTTTGAACTGAGTCCCCTCCTATTTGGTTTCTTGATCCCTTGTTTAGGGATAGAGTTTCCTCTTGATGTACTGTTTCTTGGATCTATAATATCACCTGTTATCGTTGTGGCAAAAAAAAAAAAAAGAAGTCACTCTGATCAGGTAAATTAACATGATTTTTTATGTTAAACTTCTTGACGAGCACTACAACATAAACTGTTTTGATCATAAAAATAAACTCGGTACAAGCCGATACTCGGCGGTGCATCTCTACGACCAATGGTTCATATTTCAAAAGATACCCTACTTATTTTTGCCTATAGGATACCATTAGCCAAGGTTGTGAATCGCGTTCTGTACTGGCCGGTACGTATCAGATTGATGATCATGGAATGAGTATTGATTTAAAACTATATACAATGATAATACTTTTAAATCTGAAACGGTACCCGGTATTAGACCAGTACTGATACGTACCATCCCAGTGAGAAAAAGGGTACCAAAATTGATACGGTATTCAAAACCTTGCTTTTAGCAAATCTAATCCATTAAACAGGACGGCTCACTGGCTCCGATTATGCCCTACACCCCTGTAAAAGAAGGTACACCTCTGCACTACAAGATCCCAGTTCCGACTCCGTCTCGTAGAGAGAAGCGATCTAGATTGTCGTAGTTTAACAAGGAATTTCATAAAGATTTAATTGTAATGAAAGCGTATGAGGATCCATAACCAATGGGTATGGGCCCCTTAATGTGCAGATTAATGAGTTGTTTCGTGCGCTAAGTGCTAATTACACATTGTGACATTTCGAATGCCACCAAATTATTTTAGAAAAGGAAAAATGACGGCCGAAGACGTATTTTGATAATTAATATTCACTAAGAACATGCTTAAAACATTTGTTAATATTGAAAATGTCTTTAGCGGCTATTAATTATCAAAATACGTCCTTGACCGTCATTTTCCCTTTTAAAAAAACTAACTGGGGCTAGCTCAGTTAGTCAGAACTCTTGTATTTTCATTAGAAGGTGAGGAGTTCGAGTCTTTCCACTTGCGTATGGGTGTTCTTTCCTTTGTATTTGTTAGGGTTATTTCTTCCCTTAATGGAGCTTATTGTTGAGTTGAGCTTACAGTAATTGTGGTCCTTTTAATGGACTTATTTATCATATTGGTTCAGTTGTTGAGTTTGGTTATCTCGTGAACTCTCATACGATGAATGTAATATCTCGCGATTTGTATTTTGTACTCCTTCATACATGATTTAATAATCTTTCCTACTCATTGGCAAAAAAAAATATTAAAAAAAAAAGGGGTACAGAAAGCTAGGAAAAAGCTTAACGTATTGACTCGACGAACCCAAAACAAGTGGGTACAGAAAGCTAGGAAAAAGTTTAACGTATAGACTAATCGACGAACCCAATTTTACTTTCAAAAATACTAATCTGATAGTCCCCCCCACGTATATTTATTGACTTTGTAATTATCCTACTCCAAGTCGGTCCACGACCTTTAATTTCCCCTTTTTCTTTTGCACTATTACTACTCCATCCAATTCATAATGCAACTCTCTCTCTCTCTCTCTCTCTCTCTCTCTCTCCTCATGCATATACCTCTGAAAAACTATCACCATGTCCTCAACAAAAAAGACAATATTATTCCCAGTAATTATGAAAGGAATCGATCGAACTCATTATTCTCCAAAAATATCTACAGTTAACAACTAGTGATCACTAGAACTTTTCGTACGTTGCCGCGATTAATTCAATTTGTATATATGAAACGAAACTAACTAGAAATAATTAATTGTTCCACAAAATTGAAGTCCGTAATATATATCTATAAACAATTCGTCAGGACATTCCTACTGTGTGATTTAGACCTGTGAGTCTTCATGCATGTGGCTTAAATACCATTTTGTCATAACGTTTTATTCAATTTCGTTGGTTATTTTGATTCTGAAATCTTAGTAATTTGTTATTAGTAAGAGTACCCATCAACGCCAAGCAGTAATATATAGGAACCTCACCGCATTTTCCCATGTTGAAATTTACGTAGTAGTAATTAAAGAGATTTGTGAGCAAAGTACTCAATTGTGATAGATTGAGATTGCGCATGCGGAGAACACTAATTATGTATATATAATTAGTTTTATATTTAAAAATGATGCATAATTAAAAAAAACTTTATCTTACCGAGTAATAAGTATTTTGCTTTTGAAAGTTAGGTTTAAGCCTCATCATTTAGCCCGACGGCCCATGGCCGGCCCTTAGCCCGCCCGGCCCATCGGGCTTTTACCCGGCCCGAGCCCGAGAAACGGGCGGGCTAGCCCGGCCCGTAGTTTGTAATGGGCGGGCTCAGGCCTATGAATTTTTACTCGGCCCGCCCGTAGGCCTGGCCCGTGAGCCCGCCCGGCATACTCGTCCAAAAGCCCACCAACGGGCCCGCCCATTAGCCCAAAATCCCAAAAAATCCTTTCTTTTTTCCCTTTGTTTAGTTTTGCCCAAGGAAATTTAAGCCCGCCCGGCTTTTGGCCCGCCGGCCCGCCAATTGGGCTAGCCCGTGGGCCGGGCTTGGGCTTTAATTTATGGTATGTGGCCCGGCCCGCCAAAAAGAAAAGGCCCGGTCGGCCCGGTCCGTGGGTGAGCTTGGGCCGCGACTTGGCGGCCTGGCCCGGCCCGGCCCGATGATGACCCTTAGTTAGGTTTTACTCCATTTTTAAGAAATTCATTTTACGCGCTTAATACATATATATATACATATATATATATATATACATATATATATATATACATGGACTCATCTTTTAATTAAGGGTTCGTTTTCACTCTTATCTCTTATATTAAAAAAAAGTCATCGCCGGCCTCAGACTGGGGAATATATCCCAAAGCGGACATTTTTTCATCTGACGTACCTCCAAATTATTCCCTGTTATCCTTTTAAGTTTCTGGGCATTTCTAAATACAAAAAAGCTACTGGCACAGCAAGAGGCGCACAGCAGCCACGCACAGACCGCTTTTTTGCCGGTCTCGGGTCCCGCAAAGATGATCGGAGCCGCTCATTTTGTTTAAAATACATCGTTTAGGGTCCATGTAAAAAATTACCTCAATCCGATATCGGAAAGTATGTTTACGAACCATCCAATTTTGCTTCAAATTTTAGCCTAAAATTTGAAGCAAAATTGGATGGTTCGTAAACATCCTTCCCGATATCGGATTGAGGTGATTTTTTACATGGACCCTAAACGATGTATTTTAAACAAAATGAGCGGCTCCGATCATCTTTACGGGACCCGAGACCGGCACAAAAGCGGTCTGTGCGTGGCTGCTGTGCACCTCTTGCTGTGCCTGTAGCAGCATTCTTCTAAATATCTCATGAAAGTCAAATATTTCAAGGAGTCATTGGCGGTTTGCACAATTGAGATTGCGAAATTAATAGATATGAATGTAAGCTGGTTCAAACATCCGATTATCGAAAAAGTATTTGCTTAGAATTGTTTTTCGAGCTCTTAAATCTCACATGCGCATGGGCAGAATTTGATTCCCGTAAGCCCCATCCCCTCCCCCAATTCCCCATGATAATTTAGATTAGGATAAACGAATAGAAAAAAAAATAATAATAATCTCTAAGATTTAATCTTAGATGCATGCCGAACTTTTAACGACACATAGTCAACTAATATAGCAATAACTTACACAACCTCTCACATACATGTGGGGCCCACACATAGTAGTGTGTGTGGAGCCCACATGCATGTGAGAGGTTGTGTAAGTTGTTGTGTTTGGATTGTTGTGTGAGTATCATTTTTTATTAATATAAGTTTAGTAAAATTACAGTTTAGCTTTTTTAGCTGCTACATATTATTGTCTCTAAATGAAATCAGAGGTAAGTATTAAGTGGTGTCACTGCACTTGGGTCAACGATCTCTTTCCAAATTAATTCCATCGCCTCACCAATTCATACACGTATCTTCACATCAAGGGCGGAGGCACTAAGAGACAAGGGAGGGCGGCCGACGCCTTTGGCTGTCAAATTTTCCTTAGGATAGGTATAATTTTTACCCTATTTTCACTAATTTGACCCCAAATTTTCATAGGAATATGTATAATTTAGCTATTTTGACTCTACAAAAAAATCTCTAAATTGTCACAACTTATTTGAAGTGCATACGAATCTAATTTTTGACCGCATTAACCAAAATTCCTAACTCCGCCCCTGCTCACATGATATATACCGAAATGCACGTGAAGAAGACTGTTAGATTAGTCCAC
Organism: Rhododendron mucronatum var. ripense; assembly: GCA_019656295.1. Classification (NCBI taxonomy): domain Eukaryota; kingdom Viridiplantae; phylum Streptophyta; class Magnoliopsida; order Ericales; family Ericaceae; genus Rhododendron; species Rhododendron mucronatum. The sequence goes on from BPLT01000178.1 coordinate 814,463, forward strand.
ACCACTCACATAAATAAACCACAATTTTGATTAATATAATTCAAATGTCAATTATTCCCCTTATAGCCAATTAATTTTAAATTCAACGACTCCAAGAAATTCCTCCTACGGAGAATTGTGTGTACAAGCAAGAATCTACTCTAGCCTAATCTGAAAGGGTAGGAAATGAGAGAACCCTAAGTATTTTTTTAGCACCCGCAAGAAACATAATTTCACCAAACCTAACGTAACTAATCTACAAGGTGGGGAATGGAACATCATAATAAGAATCTAACCCATGTCTTTTTACAGGTAACAGAAACCTTACGCTTCGGCTATCCATTTGCTCTCCACTCTATAGTGAGACTCAAGGTCTCAAGGTCTGAATATCGTACTGGCTAGAGTACCGATTTTTCTACTGATACGGTGTGTACCGGTACCGGTATGATATCACATACTGTTTCAGATTTATAGATATTAGTGTTATTTTTCTACATAAAAAAATTTATTAGTATAATATACACATTTATTAAAAATAAAAATAAAAAGTAGTCCGATAACGTCTAGTATTTGGCTGGTATCGTTTGGTATTTACCGGTACCGTCCGGAAATGAAAGGATAAAATAAATATAAAAGTAGTCCAGTATCAACTGCTCTGTCATACAAATTAGAGGGAACAAAATTTTGATTACTCTTGTTAGAAAGGGGGCAAAAACGAGTATGACTTCCTTATGAAACCAAAATTTCGTTAACTGATCATCATGTATATATATGGAACTTTAATAAGTAGCATTCAAAAACCATAAGCTATCTATATAAGTAAACTATGAATTAATTAATAAAGATTTTTCTGTTCTTACTATATTATCAAATTAAAACCCGTAGAGGTAACATTTACCTATATATGCATCATAGATGGATGATGATGATCAAGAGAGAGATAATCCACATCAAAAAAAGACTAAAAGTAAACACGTCTGAGTCTGATTACAATACTAGTAGTAATACATAAGCAAAACAAATTCAAAAGTGGATACAATTCGATGATCAACCAACCACATCAACCTTGGTGGTGCAAGACAGCAACCTCCGAAACACCGCCGACACGGCGGCGCAAGATGCCTCCTTGGCCCTCCCGAACCCCGCATACTTCTTCTTCTTCTTCCCCTTTCCGCCGCCTCCGCCATAATAAGCCATCTTTCTCTCTCTCCTATACGCCGTCGACACTCTCTCTCTGACCCTGTCGATACACTTCTTGGTCTTCTCGGGCACGCTCTCCTTCCTCGAGAACGTGTAGCTCCGCAGGTACAGCTGCCGGCACGAGACGCTGTCCACCACGGCGGGGTGGTGGAGGCGGAAGCTGCTCCCGTGCCGGCCGTCGAAGCTGACGGACCTCACGAACTCGGCGTCGGATTCGGGCCACTTGTAGAGGTTCACGTAGGTGGCTCGGACGGGCTGCATACGGGCAAGGACGTCGTTGACGACGCAGCTTGATTGGCAGGCGGAGGCCATTAATTGGTTTTGATTCCGTGGGAGTGGTGACGGATTTCGTTAGTGGGGTTTGCTTTATAATAATCCAAATTCCAAAGGAGAGCTTAGCATGCAAGAAAAGGTTGAGAGAGAGAGAGAGAGAGAGAGAGAGAGAGAGTTTTGAGGGTGGTGTGCCCAGGTGTGGTGTGGTGTGGGTTTTATGCGTTCTGGGGTGTTTGTTGCGTGTAATGATTTGGCAGCATGTGAGAGTGTTATATGGGCTACAAGACAATGAGGTACGTGAGATGCACGATCCAATTACGTGATTAAAACGGAGTAGAGAACTGTGAGTTGGTTGCTCCTCTCCCTTCCCAAGTGGTGACCAGAATTTTTCTTTAAATACAACAGTAGTAATACCACGTCATTCTGCTGATGTGGTGCAATGAACCAATCATTTTCGATCATGTATGAATTTGGGTCCGCACAATGGTGATGTGGTGGTTAGTGTGATCCATGTAACTATCCACCACACGTGCAAAGTGGGGTCAACATGATCAACACGTGGACCTTGTTCGTTTTGGTTTTTAGATTTTGAGTGGAGAGAAATGAGAGTAATGATTAAGAGAAAATTTATTGAGAACCGTGCGCTGAGAGAAAGTCCAAAACCCAAACACCAAACCGAACAAGATCGTGGTGTTCTATTATTCGGTTGTGATACCACGTCAGCACGATGACGTGGTATCACCGTTGTAACCAAAATTTACTCGAGTCCCACAGGGTGGGGCTTTGGGGGCCTGGGCTATGAATAGTCTCTAGACCACCCTGTGCTAACTCTAACACCCCTCATTAACCCCTTGCTGATGTATACAATGTTGAAAAAAAAAAAAAAGAATTAGAACGGAATAGTAATATGTTTGCGTGCAAACTTGTGTGTGAAAGATTCTTTCGAAAATATCTCATACTACTGCAAATTTTTACGAGCGAGATTGAGAGTAGAAACAAAGAGTCTCTGAAAGATTATATGATTAAGATAGTCACCGAAATCATGTGACAGTTTTCTACTCGAAGAAAATATTTAGAACAAATCAAAATCTTCTCATCATGTGACAGGAAAATGAGATTTACAACGCTGTTAGTACGCAAAAGGTCAATAAAGTTTATTAGGTAATAGTAGGTCTTGTTGTTTCCATCATTCACATGAAAGGTTGATTGGACAATATTGTTGAATCACGTTGTCAAAAGATAAAATGAACGGTTAAAGTTTGACCGCTCATTTCTCAGGAGAAACATACTAAATAGGTTTAGATTTGACGAAAACTAATGTCCGATCAAGATGATGTTTTTATTTCTTTATTTTTGATTGGCATAGACATAATAAGCCACTCGAATTGTCAAATGAGACCATGCTGAGTATTATTTTACGTCACAGGACGACATGCTTACTGATTGCCAATAATTATTAGTTCTTTCTTTTAAAAAAAAGAAAAGAAAAAGAAATTGACCGAATAACCCCTCAACTGATAATGTCTAAACTATAAAGGTACCCTCTTCTTCTTTTTTCTATCGGATAAAGGTACCCAATTAAACTAGATAGTCCTAAATGGCCAATTAAGGTTGCTTTTGATTGCAATATTGCATTACACTCCACACATGCTCACATCACATGCACCATGTGGCCATGCGAGTATATAGTAAGGGGGCAGCCTTAATTAGTTTTTATTCAAAGGGTGCAAAATTTGGTCCGGAAGCATGCACGAGCAGACCCTGGAGGATCGGCACCTCACGGTCACGGGAATCGAATCAACCGGAGCCGTTTAATCCAATGGAAACTCTCTCCTTTAAGATCAAGAAAAGTTCCGAGTGAAAAAGAAAAAAAAAATTTCAAGAAAAGTTTTAGTCTACAAACAAGGCAAAAATATAAGTTATGAGCTATGACCATACGCAACGAAGGACGGAAGGAGTGTGTTTTCTACAAATTAATAGTGAACTGTCTGCGACAAATTCCGAGAGCATATTATGGAATTCTAGTTTTTAAAAATTTGCGATGGAGTGTTTGCTGCCCAGATTCTAGAAACAACTTTTAAAAATCACAAGTTTTTTTTTTAAAAAAAAGGTATGATTTACTATATGATTTTACAGATCTGAGAAGATTTGATTAGAGAAAAGACAAAAATATTCCTTGCCATTTTAACAATTACCCCTTGGTCAATAGACTAATCCACAATTACCCCTTGATCTGAAACTCCAAGCTATATACTTAATAACTAACAAAAGAAGAAGAAATTGAACTCACATGGAGAAAATGAAATTTAAGCAATTCACTGGATTCCATGGACCCCCTTTATGAAGATGGTTCCGCCGTTAAGTATTATATGTGCACATATTCACTCGGATATTGTAGTAGGTAAACTTGAAGGTGAAAGGAAAATTACTTTGGGCTTTGTTGATTTACTGCGTGATGTTTATATTGTAAAAGATCGAGGCTGCAGTATTTATTTTTCTCAAGATTGGGTCTCTCTACCGGGTGTTCTACCCGTGGCTTCAGGGTTATTCACATTTGACATATGCCTGCTCTGACCGAGATCTTTGTGGAAGATTCTGTACTACAATTCGGAGGAGGAACTTAAGGACACCCTTGGGTAAATGCACCGGGTGCCGTAGCTAATCGAGTTACCATGAATCCAGTTACCATAGGGAACATATTGTAAATATCTTTAAAAATGGATTCAGTTCCTTGTGGTGCATACGAGGATTCTAAAATATATTTATCTTTTTCCATACTGTAAATATTAAGCTGAATAAAATACTTAGATATTAAAAAACCCATGGTAACTTATGCATCCCAAGATAACGATATTGAATCGTTATTGATTTGGAATTGCACTTCTGGTTTGGGGTAAAATGTTGGTTCAAGCGCGAAGCCTAATCATCGCGTACGTCCCAAGCCCGAAGCCCTGTTAACCAAATTGAGCCTTTTCCAGCTAAAGTTTCAAAGAGCCCAAAATTCTTGAAAAACATACCACAGATGTCTGTTTCTTACTGTATTTTCTTGGTACATCAGAAAGGAAACACAAATGACTGATTCGATTCTAGGTTTATGGTCACAGGGTTAATTTATAGGGTAATTTGGACGAGTTTGGGGAATAAGAATTACAAATCCTACAAATTTAACTTAAGAAATAAGTTGACGTATATTGGATCGGAACTAATTTATCTTAGTACAAATGTATTTTTGTTATGTACTTATCAATATCCAATCAATATCGTTTCTGATAAGATTTACATGTCCAGCGATATCTAAAAACTAAATAGTGCTAATCATCTAATGAAACCCGAGAAAATATTTCATTTGCCCACACCCTTGTTAAACAAAATTGGCTTCTTAGCCTTTTAGACCGTAAGTTTCCACGAGCCCAAAGTTCTTGTGGTGATCTACAAAATCAATATGCTAAATGCTTTAAAAATCAAATCTTAGCCTTGAATTGGCTCTCAACAGACACAAAAGGTGCTCTCTTTTTTTTTTTATCCTCACAAAAGGTGCTTAAGAAATAAGAATATTCAGAAAATGTACTTTTTTCTGAAGGTCTGAAGTTTTTGCTAACGGATTGGCCGAGCGCTTTAGAATGCTACGGCAAAAGTTGTGTTTTGACAGTGCCCACAATACTAATGTTATGAGTTTTTCATTCTATCCTTTAATTTTATTCTACTGGAGAGAGAGAGAGAGAGAGAGAGAGAGAGAGAGAGAGAGACGTACTATGGCCTAGGAAACATTGATAAATTAACAAATCAATAACGAAGGTCCAAATTCCTTTATTTATTTAGAAGCATTTTGTATAAATATATGTAGTTAATCAGGACGGTTCCGCGGACAACTATTTAGACACCTAAAAAAACACCCAAAATCTCAATCTCATAATTCTCAATCAAATTTTTATAATCCGAACCGTTCAATGTGTGCAGAATGTGATTTTAAGGGTGCTTTCAAGAAAATTAGCAAAAAAAATAACCGGGAAGTGCTTGTTTTGAGCAGTTTTTAATTAAACCGTTCGTTAAATCTAAGCTAAAAACTGCTTAGATCAAGCCCTTCCCAGTCTTTTTTTTTTGCTGATTTTTCGCGGGTACCCTTAAAATCACGTTCTGATCACATTGAGCGGCTCGGATCATTAAAATTTGATTGGGAACTATGAGGTGTTTTTTTAGGTGTCTAAATAGTTGTCCATAGAACCGTCCCGGTAATTATATGCTTGGGGTTACATCAATTGTATGGTTTATTCTTATAACAATTGTAGTAACAAACACACGTTATGATGGGCCTGCCGTCAGGTCTGTCGCCTCCATGTTCACATAGTCCTCTCGGACCTCTTCCCCTATATTTGTAACGACAATGTTGACGACAAGGAAAAAGGTTGCAACCATTTGGATCCAATGTAACTTCGCATATTTCAGCGTTCACTTGAACCATCATTAGTACAACTGCATGCATGCATGTCACAAAATTAGTGACAAATATCCGTGTAATTGATATGTATGTATATATGTGTACGTAATCAATCAGTTGTGACATAAAAATACAATGTGTTTACGGTCCCACTTGATAATCCAAGCGGTTCATTTATTTTTGAACGGCAAAGAAAAGATTCTGCTGATCAATAGCAAGGCTACGAGTGATTCAACGGATAAGAGCAAACGGCATCACAACGAGAGGGCAACATCCCAACGAGGTTGGCACCCCACCCCTCGACAATCATATGTCGCTCAAGCCCAGAAAGCAAATGCTGAAATAAAGAAATAAATGTCCCCTTAAATATCGTAGTGGAAAATGGTTAGTAAACAATAAGTTTTGTAGCGGTGAGTGTGATAAACAATGATAATTTAATTTTAGAAATAATTAATTTATTGTCATTAAAATGTCCCGACATGTTTTAAAGAAAATCAATCAATTTGCATAGGCAATGAGCACATTGAGGACAATGAAAGGAACGGCTCAGATGAATAAGGAGGATTGTCATAGGTTCCATTATACATCATATGATCTGTATGATCGATGATCGAGGGTCACATAAGAAGATCTATCATATGACATTCAAAGATGTATAATAAGAACAAGAGCACATACGTACCTGTCAAAAGTAAGACAAAAAGTTTCAAATCAAAGTAACAAAACTTGGCCATCTAACCAAAAAAAGGTACTTAATCTTTAAAAGTCTTTTAGTTTTGTTTGAATTTTGGGAAAAAAGAATTGAATCAGAGTAGTATTTATAGAATAGGACTAACACAATTCCTTTCGATTTTTTTCTTGGATCGGCAACACAAATCCATTTAATTTGATTACCAAAATTAAATTTGATTACACAAATCCAACTTAAATTATATATAGTCATTACGTGGCTGTAATAAACGTGTGAATTAATCGATTCAATGGAAGTATTGTGATTTGGGTGCTTTCAAGCAAAACAAAATTGAAAATTACACAACTTATTTTTGTAATTCGATCCTCATAGTTGCTTTTAAACATTTCTAGTCTTTTATCCCTTGCAATTAGGTCAACTTTTTGATTTCAATTTTTGGATCCTCAACTTTATTATTTTGGTTACTCGATCCTCATAAATGCTTTTAAAGATTTCTTGTTTCTCTATCAAAAATATATTTAGTTCGAAATATGGTACTCCTAATATTCAATTCTCTCTATATTGGTCGTTGTGCGTCAATTAATGAATAGGGATGATGTTGTGTGGTAGTGTGCGCAGGCTGGCACTAGGGCTGTAAGTGAGCCGAGCTACTCGCGAGCTCGGCTCGGCTCGTCTCGTTAAAGCTCGGCTCGACTCGGCTCGTTTACTAAACGAGCCGAGCTCGAGCTCGAGTATTCGGCTCGTTTACTAAACGAGCCGAGTAGAGCTTGGCTCGTTCGACAAAAGCTCGGCTCGTTAAGGGAGGCTCGGCTCGATTAAGAGAGGCTCGTTTAGTAATTGACTAAGCTCGGCTCGATAAGAGCTCGGCTCGTTAAGGCTCGAGCTCGAGTTTTGGGCTCGTTAAGGAAATGAGCCGAGCTCGAGCTCGCCGAAGCTCGGCTCGGCTCGGCTCGTATACACCCCTATGCGCAGCACCATGCTGCACACTTCCAAACCGTCGGATCGTGCATCCGATGGCTCGGATCTTATCTCGGCAATGAACGGCTCTCAATCGTTGGTTGTCGAGATGAGATCGAAGCCGTCGAATGCACGATCTGACAGCTCGAAAGTGAACAACATGGTGTTGTGGCACCAACCCGAAGTCCATTAATTAATCAATGTATTTCTATTTGACAAACGGATTAAGCGAGTCTAGAGTCATGTCAGCAGGGGCCATGGCTCAAATTGAAAGTGATGCGAACGCCAAAGACAGAGAGTACTTTAGGCATTTCCATGCCGAGGGTGGTAAAACCGTAATTATGCAATTATGGAATTCCGTGTTAGGCCCACTCATGTTTGATTCGAAACGGCTCAACGGTCAAGACCCATCATTTTGCCATGGACTAACCCTTTTTTCGGGCGTTTGTTGCTGTTTGGGGTTCCGAATGGTCAAATTTGTCGTTTAAGGAAAGATTTGATTTGTTAATTACTTGGGCAAGGAAAATCCGAATTAAGTAGCATTTTTTTTGAGAAGTCTTTGAATTTTCTTTATTTTCTAAATTTGCTATTATTCTGAATTCCCATTTTTGGTAATTTTTTTGTTAATTATCACTGTTAATTGATTCGGCTTCCTTTTTGTTCGTAACAGTATTCAATAAATCGTATGAACAGAATATTGAAAATGCTCTGTTTGTGTTATCGTAATTGGAGCGCGGTTTTGTCGTTCCAAAGTATTTTTTTTGTTTATTTTGTCAATCTAATTTGGTGGATGATTTTAGCGATGGATTGTGGATGATTTTGAGTTTGCGTGACACCATGCATGTACATAAACTATATGCAGAATCTCAATTATGATTCTTCCGGGGTGAAAGAAGCATTTGGATTGACAAAATGACGTCCCTTAGATCCGGAGACACTGCCAAGCTCTACCTACCAAGTGAGAAAAGGGGCACCATTACTACTATGCGAAACTACGTCGTTTTTTGAGCAGGAAAAAACGCACCGTTTGGACCAAAAAAGGGGCTGCTGTGTTGGTTTTAATTTCTTGTTTGTTTGTTTGGTTGGTTGGTTGGCATTCCATAACAACTGTTATTTATTTATTTTGTAGGGCCTATTACAGGTCCTACAAAGATAATTCAAACCGCTTTATGTGACAGCAATAGCATTTTGATCATAATGCGAAATCAGGGAAAGTTTTAGCAGCTTGATCGTGTATACTTGTATAATAAATTCAAGGGAGAATTTTTTATAAGCCCACTATAGCACTTTCTAAACTCATCTAGTCCACTTCTAAGTTTCATAACCCACTAAGTCCACTAATAATTTTAATGACAAAAATATCCCACCTAATAAACAAGGGCCTTGTTTGGCTAACATAAAAATATATATTTTTCCATTTTTTTTCGTTTTTGTTGCAATCAAGCCGCCACCGCCAAAACCATTGCCACCACTGCCGTCGCCGTTGCCATCTCGCCACATATAATGTTATATGTGTAAAAAAAAAAAACGTATTTTTTCATTTTTCTCAATTTTTTTTTGAACCCGCTACACTTAACATTTAACGTTATATATGTGACAAATTTCTCTTTTTATTTTTTCCTATTTTTCTTCTATTGATTTTTTAACGTTACATGATTGTTAAAAATTTCCTAACATACAACATTATATGCGTGGCAAAAATATTCTAACATGCGACATTTCTTTTTCATTTTTCTTGTTTTTAGTCTTTAACGTTATATGCTAGTCCATACAAAATATATAACATTATATGTTAGTTTTTGAATATCTAAATATCGCAAAAAAAAAAACATATAACATTATAATTGAGCTTCTGCAACTTTGAATCTCACAAAAAAATAGAACAGAACATATAACATTATATGTGAGCTTCTGTAACTCCAAGTCTCACAAAACATAACATATAAAATTATATGTTCTGAAAACAACATCATATCTTTCCAACAATATTATATATCTCAAAAAAATAATATTATATGTTCACATATCATGCCACCATTATCTTTATTTTCAGTTGCGCCTTGAATCCTAAGTTTGATGTTGATGAGGCCACAGGGGGTCAAGCTTCATTTTTTCACCGTTTCTTCTTCAAAACCTTCATTGAATCCTTCAACATATAACGTTATATGTGTGACAAAAATTTCTATTTTCTTTTTTTTATTCTTATTTTGAGCTCTCTTCCCTTCTTGAATCTGTCACCCTGTAACATATAACGTTATATGTGTGACAAAAATCTCTATTTTTTTTTCCTGTTTTGAGTCATTCCCTTCTTGAACCCGCCACAATTTAACATATAACATTATCGGTCTCAATCTGCATTCTTGTCTTATGTTTGGTACTACATCAACAAAAGTGTACATATAATCTTATCAAAAACGAAGATAGATTTGAGACATATAAGGTTATCTATTAATATCTGGAACGTATTTTTTGCCAACACAAACACATAATACTATTATATGTGTATATCTGAACTTTGCACCATGCCAAATATGTTCTTTGTATGTTGAAAAAGTGCATATATAAACTTATATGTCACAATCTGTATTCTTGCCTTATGTTTGGTAATATATTAACAAAAATGCACATATAATCTTATATGTCTCAATCTGTTCTCTGTATGTTATCAAAAACAAAAATAGATCTGAGATATATAACATAAACTATACAACAATCTTGCAACAGATTAGCAAAAAGGAATCCTTCGGGAGAGAAAACACTCGATCCGTTGAAAAAAATACACAAACCACCACTAGATCCAAGCAGTTGGAAACCATGGACTTATTGGGGTGTATCCTGTATTTTTGGTTAACCATCACTCTGCTTCAAGTCCTCTATTCAATTCGAAGACGAAACCTGGAGAGAAAAAAAAGATTCTAAGATTCAAATGCATAATAACACAATCAAAAAATTAAGGATTGTCAATAATGAATTCCATCAATCTTCTAAATATGGGTGACAAACCCCACAAGTCCACGGTCGAGATAGTCAAAACATACAGCCACTGTCCATGACTTTTCTTCGGTGGGAAAAAGAGAGAAGAACCCAACCCCAACACTTGAGCATCGAAAGAGGCTGATCTGGGATTTCTTGACAAGAGCTCTTGAAGGATCAAAAGTATTGCCAATGAGGTTGTGGGTGACGATCCTGGTGGACCATTCCGTTGCTGCTCCCATCACTCGAAGGTCTGCAGGTTTAGTGAGAGAGAGAGAGAGAGGAGGCTGTGCTCCAGATTTATTTTTGTCTAGGGTTATAGCAAGGCATTTTTGTAATGGTTTAATTTCTTTTTTAAAAGAAGTGGAATTAAGAAATTACTAAACTATATTAGTGGACTAGAGGGGTTACAAACATTAGAAGTGGACTAACTGGGTTACAAATTCTCTATAATGGACCCTAGACCAATTTTTTATAAATTCAACCCCTTTCATTATATAATTATCATCTAAGCATACAACATGCGATCTGCGACATTATGGTTTGGCACGAATTACACTGATAAAACCAGCGAAAGAGTGCACAAATCGATCACTAATCCTGAAAGAAAAAGGATATAAATATCACAGCAGAAACCAATCAGGGATAATTCAAAGACAAAATTACTTTAGAGCATCTCCAACCGAAGCATGCCAAATCTGAGGTGGATGTTCAACGTAAACTTTCGACAGCTTCCTCCGTTCCAATCAAGTTCCCTTTCCTTAGTCCAAGTCCATGTGTAATTGACGCTTGCTTCAAGCATGCCAATTTTGGCATCAAGCTAGTGGCATGCCAATTTTTTAAAGACAACCATTTGAAAATTTTGGCTTATTAAATTTGAAAAATGCCATTTGACATAAAGGTTGGAGAGGAATAGATTGATGTCAAATAAAAAGAATTAGGTATAAGGGTTGGAAAGGAGGCTTTGATGTCAAATTGGAGATGCCAAAATGCCACATAAGCCTTCAAAAAAAATTTGACATCTCCAATTTGAAATCAATCCATGCCCTGCAAAACCAACACTTGATATGGGTAGGATATAGAAGCATCAGAAGTGCCAGATACAAAAGTAGTTGCATTGAAGGTCATACTCATTCTATCTGTCAAGTGATCTTATGGTTTCAAAATATGACATTCTGAAATAGTAAAGAACTGTCATGAAAACATGTTGTGTGACCATCTAAATATCTTTTGAACAGAAAAGAAAAAACACCACCTCTCTCTAACGTAATATGTTGCGACTTTTCAAAATGCTAGTGCTCGCTCATAGAGCGGATTGGTAAACCTATATCTCTCTGTCGAAAAAGAAGCTACAATGTTCTTCTCTATGATAAAAAAAATGAGAAACCCAACCTTGATCTCAAAACCTTCAGTAGCTTCTCTTTCCCTTTTTCGCGCTCCACTGCCTGACTATATACTCTACCGCTTCGCGTAGTGTTGCTTTCCTCCCTTCCTTGTAATTCCAAACTTCTGGGATTGTACTCCTTTGTCTCCATCAAGGCAATTGTCACAGCAGAGTACACTTCATCACCAAGCTCATTCTTCAGATTTTTCAGCCTTTCGTCATCTTCATCAATAATTTCCTGTAGCCACATTCCAACAAACCATCTTAAGGTGAATGACAAGGTCAAAAGGGAAAATAGGAGAACAGAAATATAATGACGAACAAGAAAGAACGCCCCAATAAATAATAACTGGTAAAGGGAAGGCCTGTTCATACCACTTTCTAATATAGTACCACACTTCAGTATTAAAAACTGCAGAGACATGCCGATTAAAAAAACTGCAGAGACATACAAAGTGTTCCTATCTTGCGTATTTCCCAGAGACAAAATAAATCAAGTTCCTCGTTCTAACACATAGCCCACATGCAGGACATTGTCCCTCGTTTGTTAATCGTGCAGTACTTCATAAAAAGAGAGGGAGAATTCCCATACAAGGAGGACTTGTCACCTGAATCCTAAATTAGAATGCCATGTAAAGTTTCCATCAAGTGTAGATCACTAGGACAAAATTGTCAAGCAAAGATGTCATTATACGGAAGTACATGGCACTGTCCCAAGGGCTGAAACAGAAAGAAAATCTAAAATGGTCTCCTGAATGAAAATGCAATACCTCTTCCTTGTCACTTCCTCCGGGTAAGCATCCCATAGCGAACATAGCTCCATAGCTTTACTATCAGCTTCTTTTCCATACTTCCTCTTGGCTGCAATATGGAATGGCTTACTGTCAAGGTCGCCCATCCTCTTGATGACAATAGTAGCCCGGGATGACTACCCCGTCAAGCCCTGTAAGGCAAGAAAAATATGTTTCTTACCAATCCATTGGGAAATTACCTCATCATCGGAACAAGATTTAAATTTGAAGAATAACAGAAATTATAGAAGTACTAAAAAATCAACTTTACCACAAGTTGTACAAACCAAAAAGTTATATGGGAGGTTTAATTGAGAATGCAAGTAATTCTCAGCTTTAATGTTGCATTTAACTTCACTAAAATCAGGTATGCAAACAATCAGAGTCATCCCTACCTGTTTTCCTGTTCCATTTATAGAATTCCCAAGTGACAATGCTCATCACTTCAAAGTAAGATACGCAGTGAATTACTTTATTTCTCTGTTATTGATGTAAAATAGATCAGCAAAACAGTGCATGATCAATGCACAAAGAGTTAAGCATCAAACCTACTTCACAAAGGGTTTCCCACTTATCTTATCACATATCAGTCCATATAAGAACCATGAACAAGAATACTGCTCACATTAATTAACTCCTTGCGAGTTTGTTGAACCTCATCATTGCTTTTGCGTTCCTTTATAATGAGAGCTTGACTCAGGGATTCTAGATCTTCGAGGTCTTGCTCCTTTTCTGCTAAATCTTGTTGAAGTGCATTCCTCTTCTTCTTCTGTTCCAAATCCCCATCCTCACCCATGTGTCGAATAACTTGTATTGTCCCTCTCATACGCTCTACTTCCAACTCCAGGGCTTGCCTGGCATCAATTTTCTTCTGTAATTCCAAAATTCTTGCATGAAGGTTTTCTTTTTCTCTCTGTCGTGAAAAAGTTGTAGTAGAATCATTAAATCATACAATTCAGGCAGATAATTGTCACTTCAATGATCTAAGTTAAAACAGAAAGTAGAGCATATTACTTGTTGATCTTCTGCCAGCCTTAGAAGGTTTTCATCTGCTATCTTTTGCTCCAAGGTAGCTCTCTCATTCTGAAAAGAAAACAAATTTGTTATAGTTCTAATTTCGAACTGCTGGTGATTCCATGGGCAGATGTTCACAAACAGCGAATATGGCTCATCTTCAACTGACTGCAGCGCACCAACAAGTATAAAACAAAAGCTGCAGCTCATTTGTAATAAAGTTGTTTGCTATTTCTAGGGAAAAAGAAGGATACATCGAAATTTTGAGTTTTGTCACCAATGTGTAGTTCACCATTTCGACAAGGCCAACAAAAATTTATTTCTATTAAGAATGTTAGATTTCTTGGAGGGTTCCAACCTAAAACCAATTAGCTATAGTTGGAGTAACCTCTAGATTATATTAACTAAGTTTGGGTGGCTTAGATAAGCAATGTGGGACAAAGTTTAACACTTCCCCTTACTTGCAGTCCGGATGCACGTGAAGGTGAGAATTGAGCTGACCAGGAGATTTGCTTTGAGTGACAGAGACTTGACCACGAGAGGTGAGGTCACCCAAGATCTAGCTCTAATAATATGTTAAATTTCTTGAAGGGTTCCAACCTAAAACCAAATGACTATAAGTGGAGTAACATCTAGATTATATTAACCAAGTTTTGGTGGCTTAGATAAGCGATGTGAGACAAAGTCTAACAAAGAAATTTGAAGAGCTGCATACCTACAAAAAGAGGAAAGGACTGTTATTCTTTTTCGTGATATTGCTTTTGGAATTGGCACAAACTACAACAATTTTCTTTATCTAAACAAACTTAACAAGCTAGTTGAATATCAAGCATTTTCAAGATTTGCAAAAAGCACCTAAGAATATATTCCAGTCTGTTTAACCAAGTGGGAGATTGGGCATTGCTACTCTTCCATCCTCTTCTAGAGTGAGAACTGAGAACCTTTTACAAGAAGGAAAATTTAAGTACCATTTTCTTCTCAGAGTCAAACTTCCTCCTCTCATCTTCATTTCGGGCCTCCCGTTTCTCCAGTTCTTTCTCACGCTGCGCAATCTCTTTGCTCTGCAATTCAATTTGCTTATTAATATGTTAATGGTCCTCCAAAATCTTTTCAAGTCGATTGCGCGCATTCTGCTGCATCTTTGTTATCTCTATTAAGCATCAAATGGGGACAAAACGAAGACAAACATCTAATGTCAACATGAATTAAAAATCAAATACAATGATAATCGAACAACTAATGAACTGTAGCATACTAGAACCAAGGTAATGGACTGTGCTAGCTAATAATCGAGACAAATTACCTTCATTGTAAGCTTCGTGCATCTTATCTTTCTGACTCATCCACTCGCTCAGTGACATTAATGTTTCATTGTATTTGCACTCAATCTCCTTAAGCTGCATATTTTTTAGCTCGATCACATTAGTCAGATTCGTCACAAGTTTTGTATTTTTCTGCTTATAATCTGCTTCAATTTCAGAAATACTTTTCAGATCACCAGTCCTCCAGAGATGTTCACCAACTATACTGTTAGAGTGGAAGTCCTCATCGCGAGCAACCCATCCAAATAGCTCATCCCCAATGTGCTTTGCTGCAAAGTAATCCCTCTTGCCCTTTTGGTTTGATTCGAAAGCCTTCTCAAACATCATTTGCATTGTGAAATCCAGGCCAGTCTTTATTGAACTCCACCACTGCGAAAATCCGGAATGGCTTCCGTAAGGGATTAACCCTCACTGGATTGCAATCCTGTGCAGCCAACCAACTTATCCCTAAGATTTGGCCCGCTTTTCCCAATGTAACGCCCACCATTTTTCTCAACAGGGATGTTTGCTACTATCCCTACCCACGGCCAAACAAACAACTCAGTGCTATCGTGTCCCACAGGAGCCTCAATAGCCTCAGTTGTGGATTTGGACATTGACCCATTTGCCTCATACTGCTCTTCCATGTACCTCACTAGGGCCAAATGTCTCCCTTTCTGTTTTACATTCTTGCTCCCAAAACTAGAACAATGCTGCAGAAGCTCCTTGTATTTGTAATCCCTCTTTTTCCTCCCTTGGCAATACCGGCATCTATACACCCCATCCGATAATTCTTCCTTGATACCCCCATCCATTAAGCTCTTGCAACACTCCTCGGTGTATTCCTCTAACTCTGAATCACTTATATCTGTTTCCTCTTCTAATGAGTGAGACATTTCTGTAATTCAGCAAAATAAAAAGACCGAGTGAGGAACAGCCAAGCAGCTAACTAGTTATTATTGCCCAGTTAAACAAATATAGGTAATGAGGAACAGATAGTAGTGCTCATCAACCAAAACTAAACAAGTTCACTAAAATTTCCAGATGCGTAACAATGTTCCTCAAAAAAAACTCAGGTTCTTGTCCAATGCTTCAGAAAAGAAAAAATATCCAATATGGTATGCTTCAGTTCACTTATAACCTAAGATTCCTATGTTTTCCTTGGCACTTACTCAGTAGCCAAACAGAGCATATACAGAGGGGCATCACGAAACCAAGTAAAATCAAACTATACTATGAATCATGCCGAGTGTTAGCTCTGTCTTATGTCTAAAGGGTAATCAAAGATGATCTCTGGAACCTTGTTTGGTTTCCAAGAAAATAGAAAGGAAACGAACAGAAAGAAATTCTACCTGAAAAATCTGAGGCGAGGCGTGCTTTATAACACATGGCATGCTTCAGTTATATAGCCTGAGATTCCTAAAATCCTTCACATTTTCTCGGCAACCAAACAGGGCACATATAGACCGGTATAATATTGTGAAATCAGGCAAAAATCGAAACATGTTACAAAAAGTGGTGAGTGTTAGCTCTGTGTAATGGAGTAAAGCTAATCAAATCTACTAGTATTTATTGACCAAAAAAAAAAAAAAAATCTACTAGTATTTAGACTTAAGCCGTGAGTCCAATTGAACATCCTTAATCCCACTCTATTCTCTCATTTCCTCCGCAACTAAACACAGCATACACATGGTGTGAAACCAGAGCAGGATCTCGAAACAAAGCATGATATGCATATCTATAACTATAGGTGAGGAAATGCAAATTACCTTGAAAATGCAGTTAATGGGGTTGTGGGTGAATCAGAAACGGAAAAATCCTTGCAATGAGAGACTTGTTTTCAGTGGATAGAAAGTTGAAACCGAGAGAGAGGGGCTTAAAACAGATATGGGACCATATATATACAGCAACAATGAGCGTGCGACCGTAAAACTTCCTCAGGACTGCAAACGAATATGGAGAGAGAGAGAGAGAGAGAGAGAGAGAGGATGGCATTTGTGGAGAGAGAAACAGAGGTTCAGGTCCTCCTGCGTAATGCAGGAATGACGCGCACAACTTCGTTCTGAAAGTGGTAGTGCTACTGCGACGACAGCGACGCTGTCCTTTTGCATGCCTGTAGAAGCATACAACTCCCGCAAGTATACTCGCCATTAATGGATCGATACAGATTACAGATCCCAGATTACTCTATACAGAGTGGTGAAGATGCGTGTACCAGGACACGTGGCGGGTTTTCTCGGCGAGTAGGAATACATATTTTGGGTATGTGGTGGCTACTGTCGGCCGTTGACGAATGAGAGCGCTCCATATGTTTTTATCAAATTTTTTCTTCTCACATATTTTTGGGAAACAATTTTTGCACGAGAAGATACTCACGGGCCAGAGTCGAGCACGAATCTAGATCGCATATTGGTATGGAGTCTACATATTTGGGGGTGGACCCCATTAATATGTGGTTCAGATTCGTGTTCAACCTTGGCCCAAGAACATTAAATAGTTTCGCTTTTTGCACCCTTTTTATTTCACATTAAAAGTAAGTTTCAAAACAAGAATGTATTTATTAGAGAGGCTAATTTCCTGCAAATGAAATTTTTTCGCTTGGAGGTCAATTTTTACCCTTCCAATGTCTCTTCTCTCGAATCCACACCACTCTCTCTCTCTCGAACCTACACCCCTGTCCCTCTCTCTCCTGGATTTACTCGGGCGAAATCCACCGCTCTCATTGCTGTCACCGACGACGAAATAAGCCCCCGAGGTCTCGACCTCAAGTCTGGGCCAAAAACCACCTTGAAGAGCTGGGCCAACTTGAAAAGCAAAGCAAAGGTAATAAAGAAATAGCTGTTTCATGGTGATTCTTTCAAGTAATTCTCTTTCATGCATTCAAGAAGTGGATCACACTAATAAATTGCTTTAGTATTTTGAGTCACTATCAAGATTCATATGATACGATAATTCCAATCGGGCAATTCGCTAGTTACAAAAACATTACAAAAGACAACCCACTGAGTCCCAACCGAATCCCCCTGTTTTCATTGCAAAAACTTTTAGCAATTGATTAATTCTTCCTAAAACAAAACAAACCGGCCTCATCAATCTAGATCAAACTTCAATCCCGTCGGCAGATCACGCAACTGCCCATTGAACTCCCATCAAAATCATTACAAAATGTTAGTGCCCACGGGATCAAAGCCAAACACACCAAACAAGGGCGGAGCTGTATAGGACATTGTAATCACCGCATAATGTGGTGTTGTCTTTGTGTTCTTTTCTTAATATATATAATATTTACAGGTCCCGGGAAAGGAAGGCATTACGTACGTTGCTTAACTTAGGAAGCGCTATTCCGGGTGGCTAGCTCTTTGACAAACATTGCTCCAGTTGAAGCTGTTAGTCTCTTTTCTCTGCTCGTTGTTTCCGAATTTAAAATGGGAATAATGCTCTAGATAGAAATTACAGATCGAACAAGTACCCCATTCCATAGAAGTACCAAATAATGGAAACATTCTAAGACACGCTGCACACACACATTTTTACATTCCACAATTCATGTTCATATGAGTGCATGGGCGGGCAAAAATGTGTCTCCCTGAAATTATTGTCAAATAATTATGAGCTTGATGATTTTGTGACGTTTCTCTAGTTCTTGTACAGATCTAGTTCAGTGATATTTGTCTCGGGTTGTTCGTTTTGTGAACCTTTTTTTTTTTTCTTGATAAGGAAAAAGATTTATTAACTTGAGTAAAATTAACAATAAGTCTGTTGACACTTGACACAGACAAAACCAACATAGATTCACACAAATTTTTTGTGGGACCCTCACACAAATGATCCGAGCCATTTATCAAATTTAAAACATTTTTTCTAGGGCCTTCACGAAAAATCAGCTTAATCCGACACCTATAGGTGCTCGATCCAATCATCTAGTTTTTCATTATCCTGAAATCCGAATGAAAAGTTAGATGATTGGATCGAGTATCTATAGGTATCGGATTGAGCTGATTTTTTGCAAAGACCTTTGAAAAAAATGTTTTATATTTAATGAACAGCTCGGTCCGTTAGTGTGGGACTCATAGTGGACCCCACAAAAAATTTGTGCACGATCTGTGTCAATTTTCTCTGTGTGAATAGCATAGTTGTAAAATTAATAGCAACAAAATATAGGTGAGCACCAAAGCCAAATCTGTACTGAAAAGTGCAAAATCTAGACCACCAAAAGAGCTGTTGCCTTGTTGGTAGTCATAAACCACCATAAATAACCAAAGAAACCACCTTAGCAAATCAGTACGTACCAAGTTCATTTTGTGAAGTATTTTGTTTTTAAGTCATATTAGTGAAAGCACGAAAGCTAACAATCAATAAGATATGTATTAGCTCTATCATTGTTTATGGCATGGGAATATCACATTAGTTTGGCGAACTCAGATGAAAATAAAAATTTCCAGTGATAGTGAAATTGTTGAAGGTACTGAAACGTGTGCTAGATTTGGTGAGAATTGTTGTCTTCTTCTCTGCGGTCAAAAAAAATTTTTTTTATGATAACCGAATGTCTTGACTACTTTGTGCGTACCTCAACTAATTCCGGAGTCTTGAAGTCAAATAATATTACCGGGTGAAGTGAGGGAGTTCGGCTTCTTGATATAACTTCCAATACTACCTCTTAGATCACTTTTGTAACCAGGTAATTAAAGAGATTATTTGTATTTTGGGTAGATTAATTGGAAACAATAAATTATTTGATTAAAACAAGTGACTTTTAAAAGGGTATAGTAGTAGATCAGAAATGCACACACAAAAGAGCCTCTCGAGTACTCAAAATGAATTATTACTTTCTTGTCGCCTAAGAAATCAAAAGGAACACAAATCCTTTTTTGTAAAGGGGTAGGTGAGTTGGGACAAATCCAAAAGATACCCCATTCTAAAATTTGTCAATTTTTATACTCTGGACAAAGTATACCTGTGATTCTTAATCCTTGCAAATTACTACAATAAAAGTACTCTTAAGTTTTTTTCTCTTTTTTTATTTATTTTTTTAATAAAAGTACTCTTAAGTTCAATAGTCGCATCGTTTCATGTGTATCCTTACCCTTTATTGGATATGATATCCATTATCGTTCACTAACTTAGCATGTAGGTGATTTGTGCCACTCGAGTGAAGATGGATTAGGTGGTATTCCGGTTTCTTAAAAAAAGAATTTTTAGAAAAGGAATGTAATTTCAATTTCAAAAATCATGTGTTTACGCAAATAATTTTCTTACTAATATGGATCTTGTTTGATAGATTTCATTAAAATCTTCTAAACGGTGCAAAAAAAATTTTAAAAAAATTTCATTTTCATTATATTTAAATTTAAAATTACTTTCATTTGAAAAAAAAATATTTTTTTAAAAAGTGGAACACCACCTTAGTTTTTTTTCCCCACCGGAAGATGGATTAGTTAGGATACGCAATTTCTTCTTTGCCTTCTCGGTTCGGTTATTACTATTTTAAACAAGAGCGGTCCCAGTTCCCGGACCAATCATTAATGTACAATCAACTACAAACCTACGCATAAAAATAGGATTTTCATTAATCAGCCGTATTGAACTGTCATTAACTCAATATCATGATCTCCCATCTGAACCACAAAAATGTAATTTGAGCTATTTGATCAATTTAGGCTCCGTTTGGTTGGGTGTAAAATATTTTACAGCTGAAAATATTTTTCATGTAAACATTTTACAGAAAAACACAAGTTTTACAATTATTTTTGGGTGTTTAGTTGAATTGTAATTTTACTATTACACAAAATAATAACTCATCTAATTTGCATGGAATAGTATTAAAGTGAAAGTACTTGACTTTTGGAGGAAGTCCAGGCGATAGATGGAGGTCATGGTGTGCCTAAGAATGCAAGTGGGTAGAGATAGAGTCTTGTTGTTAGTTAGAGAGAGGGGCCTTTTTCCAAGTGTATTGGCGTGGCATGAGAGAATACAAGAATTCCTTTGTCGAGCAGTTGTTCAATAGAGGAGATGGTCGAATGTGCAAAGGGTGCGTAGCGTAGGAAATTGACTTACCGGTTTTTCGACTGTAAATTGTTTTACGGCCATTGGTGTAAAACATTTTTTTAAAAAGTTCATTTTCCGTGCATTTGAACAACCAAACAACAGAACTTATGTAAAATGTTTTCGACAAAAATATTTTACATTTAAACAAACGGAGCCATAATGTCAAATCTCTTTTTTCTGAAATCCATATATGGTGATAAGTCCGGATTGTGAACCATTGCAAAGACTCCATGTCCGTCAATCTTCCACATTCCAAAGCAAAGTTGAACCAGTGTTCTCCCACTTGGACTTAATTGGCACATTTGTGCCACAAATTTTCCCCTTTTTTTGGATCTACTGTATTTGTCAGACAATTTGCAGCCTCATCTGTGACTCAACTCTCAAGTGGCGTTTCCGATAAGATAGAAGTTGTAGACTACTTAAAATTGTAATAATTTGTTTGTTTCGGCATAAAATATGTTACAGATTTTTCTGTATTTAGTTGTGTAAAAAATAAGAAAAACATTTTCCATTAGTTAGATGAAAATGACTTATCCTTAAATCTTCCGTAAGTTATTTTCCGAATTGAACCCGCTGCCTTCTACTATAATTATCATTGGTCAGTTTCCTCTATCGTCAGTCTTGATCCACGTTTAATTTCAATATTATTAAATCTCTTCATCGTTTAAGCCTCTATTTCTCTCTACACTATCAAGTCGATTTCTGGAAAAGAAAAAATCAAATGCCAACCAACCTCCGGAAAAATAAAAGTTTAAAATTTGCTTTCTGAAAAAATATTTTACACTATAAAACATTTATATCAAGACAAACTAGTTCAGTATAAACAATTTCACAAAAGCTAATAAATTGTGGTGCAAAATTTTTAGGGGCCTCAGTTTCTATGCAGGAAGGTTCTTAGGGTCGAATGTTCAAACTTCACACTCGGCCTCGTCCACCCTTTTGGCTTTACTATTTTACTTTTCTTGGCCAATATTTTTTCCACATTTCCAGTTGACTATACATCGATGTCACATCCATGTGCTTTGGGTTGTTTAACTCACTTGGATCAAGCTTCCCATTGTCCTATTTAGTGTTTGTGTCTTTATATGTGGTTGTAGCATCGTTGGATCTTGATCTCCATCTGAACTCCAAAATGTAAATTTGAGTTATTTGATTAATTTATATCAAGAGAAAAACTTATTTACGGAACAATCGGTAAATAAAGTTTACGGCGATCAATTGCGCGCGTTTTGGACGGTCTGGATTTTGAAAAAAATTAGTTTAACTGTTCTAGCGAATAATTTTTTAAAAATCCGAACCATTGATTGCCGAAATTGACGGCCAAAATTGCGCGAAGCCGTGAATAAGTTTCTCTCTAATATCAAATCTCTTTTTTCTGAAAGAGTGACTGCCCCCGTTCACATTAATAATTAACTTATGCACCACAATTTTTTGATTTTGTTTCTCTTTTTTTTGCTTTTGTTAGTTTGACGTCAAACTTTTCTGGGATTCGGCTCCCGTCCAGTGTGGTATTATCCATTCTGGTCCATTTGAGGGTTGGGATCAACTTGACTAAAATTAAAGCTCTAGATCTTGCCATGTCAAGCCCCCATTTCGTTGCTTTCTAAAGAAACGGAAGTCTTGACGTTAACTATGCAAAATCCAAAAGAAAAAAACTCCACTCAAGCACGTGTCTTCTCACACAGGAGTACTTTCACGGCACTGACTCATTTTAATTTAATCATTCTAGTACTTCCACACCTACTTACATATTCATTTACACATCCACACTCATAATAAAGGTGGAGTCTACACACACTACATATCCAGTATGTGTGGGTCTCACCTCTATTGTGAGTATAAGTGTGTATGTGGGTGTGGAGTTAGGATTTTTGTTTAATTTAAAAGTCCAGCCAAACTAAGGCTCCGTTCCAGAGAAGGAAATAAGTACTTATTTTTTTGAAAGGCAATTTCAAGCTCAAAAATCATGTGTCTACGCAAATAATTTTCCTATCAATATAGATCTTGTTCGATAGATCTCATTGAGATCTTTAATACGGTGCAAAAAAAATTTAAAAATTATTTTTCATTTACATTATTTTTGAGTTTGAAAATGTGAAATAAATACTTATTTTTTAAGAAGGCGCTCTGAAACGGGGCCTAATACAACAATGTTACTTACAAAACGATTAAAAAACACAACAATTACACACAATCTTTCATATACATGTGGAGTCCATACATAGTAATGTGTGTGGAGCCCATATGTATGTGAAAAATTGTGTTTGGTGTTGTGTTTGAAATGTCGTATGAGTATCATTTTTGAATATTCTAGGTTCTTGAATTCCTTTTTTTGTGTGTTTTGCTCATTTTTTTAAATTTTTATTAGATTTGCATAATTTTTTGGATTAATCATCTGTCTCAAGAGTCTAAAAAGTACTCCCTACATTTCTAAATGAGAGTCTATTTCGACACATGTGATACTCAAAAAAATCGTTTGTATCTCACAATTTGTGATATTTTAAATTTTGGGGATTTTTGGGCTTTTGTTCTTATTTAAAAAATTTTCACATTTGTTAGTTTTGAGCCTAACTTTTGTGATTTTCCGATTCGTCTCGTCAAAACAAATCAGAAAAGTAAAAAATTATGATGTCTACCCAAAAGGCTCAAGGGTCGGTTTTTTAGACTTTTTCTTGGATATTTCAAAAAATATTTGGTAAAAGTTATAATTTTTTACTTTTCTGTTCATCTTGACGAGATGAATTAGAAAAGTAAAAAAGTTCATCGCAAAACTAGCAAACGCTAAAAAAATTTGAATAAGGACAAAAAAGAAAAAAAAAAAACCCAAAAATCTCTTAGCGGAACACTACTCTAACCAATTCCACCCCTATGAATCCAGAAATAATATTTACCGATATCTGTTGGTAGTGATTTTTTACAGGACCCTATAAAATAATATCTTAAAATTTATGAATAATTTTTTAAATTTTTGTGGGACCCAAAATGAACTCTATATAAGATGTAGTGCAACGTGTAAAAAGATAGACGTATCTTTTCTGTTGCATTAACAAGGGTCAGACTCGATCAATTCCATGTAAACGTAAGAATTGAGAAAACACGTGTATTGACTAGAGTTTTGTTTTGGATTTTGTAGTTAGTTTGTCAAAACTTCCGTTAAAATTTTCCGTTTCCAGCCGTCAAATGGACCACAATGGATAATACCACACTCGACCAAAGCCAAACTCACTTTTATGTGATATGGATGAATAAATATGAGAGAAATCGGAAAAGTAAAAATTATAACTTTTACTCAAGTATTTTCGGAAAATTTTAAAGAAAAAGTCCAAAACCTGACTTTTCGAGCTTTTATTTGGATATTTCTCAAAATATTTGTGTAAAAGTCATAATTTTTTTAACTTTTTTGGTTCCTTTCATTCGTACTCACCTATATCACATAAAAGCTTGCCGTAAAATTAAAAAATGAAAGAAAAAATTAAATAAAGACAATACCAAAAAATCTGAATAAGTTAATCATTAGTGTGAACCATTGATTGACAATGACGTGCAATTAAATCTAAGGGCTAAGGGAATTTAAAAGAAAAAACATTTAGATAAGCTCTCTCTGGAAAATTGATGACGACCCTAGGGGTAGTGCAGTTGGTGATCGGCCAGGACGGAGGGGTTTACCATCCTGAGATTTCAGGTTTAATTTCCCAACATTGCGAAATAACTCTTGGGGCCACCTATGCATAAAAACCCTTTGGGGTTAGCAACGGCTGGTGGGGGCTATAAAGATTTAGTTTCGTAGTGCACGCAAGTTAATCCAGAGACACTCTGCATTATCAAAAATAAATAAAAAAAGATTGATAACCACGTTATATTATTCTTGTTTTATGTAAATTAAATTCTGGCACACTCAACACTAATCGTCATATATTACACATCATCACACAAGACACAATCACCCGGGAAGCTTCGTGGATGACCTTACACCGATATTGACCTGAAGGTTCTGAACCAATGTTTATCCCACTTGGCAGTTGGCACATTTGTGCGACAATTTGCAGCCTTATCTGTCACTCTAATGGAGCGTGTACAAGTCATAGACTGCTTTTTGGGAATTTTTTTTTATATTCCTTCAACTTTGATTAAAAATTTATTTTGGTCTTTTATCTTTTAATTTCGACATAAAAATACTTTGATTTTTCAATTTTTTTCAATTTCATCCTTTAGAAGGAATCCGTTTTCTTTGAGTCATGTTATAGGGACCGACGGCCATGCCGGGCCGTCTCCGGCCACCGGACTACCTATCCGAGCCGTCCAGAAATTCTTTTAAAAAAAAACAAGGGGGCTTATGCAGAAATCAATGGTATCCGATATGTGTAGAGTATTTGATCCAAACACTCTATTTTCGTGTATTGTATATATCCCTAAAGGAGGACATTGAAAAAAATTAAAATATCGGAGTATTTTATGCCTAAATTGAAAGGTGAATGACAAAAATAAATTTTTGGTCAAAATCGAAGGAATATTAGAGAAATTTTCTCCTATTTTTTGTAGCATTATTCGGAGTCAAGTTATTTTTTCCAAGGCTAAAAATTGTAGACAATGTGTTGGAAGTTTGTTTGAGAAAATGTGTTGGATTTTTTGTTTAGAGGAAACACTTAAATTTTGACAAAAAAATTTAATTTAATATGAACAATTTTACAAAAAGTTAATAAATTATAGTGCAAATTTTTTATCGGAAACAGGGCCACAATTTCAATGCATGATGGTTTGAATGTTCACACTTCACACTCGGCCTCGTCCTTCTGTACGGCTAAGCTTCATCCTTTTGGCTTTCCTTGGCCAATATATATCCCCGTATTTCCAGTTGACCATTCGTCAATGTCACATCCACATTCCACACTCCCCAGGCATTCCTTTTTTCCCTCTCTCCAGCTAGACAATTCAGATATGTTTAGTTCGATTGAATAGAATTGATAATGGAATGGATTTTGAGAAAACGAGATTAGAATATTCTTTTCATTATCGAGTTTGGTTGTATTTAGGAATAGCCATTCTTATCCGCAATGGAATGGTGTGACAATAACAGTTTTTGGAGTGAAAAAATAATTTTTAGAGTGACAATAGTATTTTTTAGAGTGGAAATAGTAATTTTGGGTGTAGCTGTAAAGACCCGATTTTTTTTTAAAACAAAAATGTATTTTTTGTTTTGTTAATATTATTTTGCTCGAAAAATGATTTATGTTGTCACACAAAATTTTATTCCATAATCGATTGTGTGCACATGCGTGTTCGGTGAGTAAATTCCTTATTGTGTGCAAGTGTGTACACTGGATCATTTTAACCTTCCACATCCCATACTTTCGGCTGAGGAGAAAAAAAAAAATAGAAGAAAAGAAAAAAATAAAAATTTCCTCATCCTCCTCCAATCAAAATTTGACAGCACATAATCTTTTACCCTTTTATCCATCCCCTCCAAACCTCTACTAACAACTCTCTCTCTCTCTCTCTCTCTCTCTCTCTCTCTCTCTATATATATATATATATATATATATATATCTAATAAAACACAAGGGTAGAGAGAGAGAGAACCCTTCTATTCATCCCCTCCAAACCACTAGTATATATGTAAATAACAAACCACTTCTTTCATTCTCAACGGTAGAGAGAGAGAGAACCCTTTTATCCATCCCCTCCAAATCTCTACTAATAACTCTCTCTATATATATAAATAACAAACCGCTTCTTTCATTCTCAACGGTAGAGAGAGAGAGAGAGAGGGAGTCCATCCTCCACCACCACCACCTCCTCCGGTCACCACCAAGCTCACCACCACCAACATCATCTCTCATCACCACCAAAGCCACCCACCTCTCATTCCCACCACCGTAACACCCACCATAACCACCACTAGCCGGGTACCGCCACCGCTCCTCACCACCCGAACACCACCACCTCCGGTCACCATCATCACCACCGTAGACCTGCTTCTCTACAACCGAACTCCACCTCCTCCCTCCTCACCAATCGGAGCAGCCATCAACCGGAGCTCACCTCACCAGCCGAGCTCCATCGCCATTTCGAAAAGCCGCCAAAATCACTCCGTAAATCATTTTGCCGGACGAGAGGTAATCCGAACTCACCTCCCTAAATATATAATATGTTCCATATTTGTTGCAAATACAAACTATTCTATTATTGTCAACACTCCGAGGAGATGTAGATTAAACGTAAATTTTTGTTTTGAAAAAGAAAAGGAAAAACAAGAGGAATCACTTTATATACATATATATTTTATAATTCAAATAGCATGATTAATTTTTATCACACAATTAAATGTTGTTAGTATGTTTTGTTGAAATGTTCGAATGATGTGGAGATGTAAACCTGTTAAATGCAAGTATTAGTTTAAGAGACGATTGGTGTTAGGTCGATTATTCTGTTTAAGTGATAGTTGTTAATGAAAGGTAAACATATATGGTTATTAGTCCTCGTGAAGCATAATTTATTTTGTCTCTTGCTTAATTCCTGTCAACTGTGGACATGCATGATTTCGAAAACCTAGAATGGACATTAGAACCAAGGGTGGTATACGATTAGAGGATCACGTAGACGCTGATAAGTAAAGGATAAATCGAAAAGTGATTGAGTTATGATTTTAAGATGGGTGCTAACATAGGCCCCAATCTTGTGTTAATGAGTGCTAACAGGGGCCAGATTATTTGAGAAACGTAACCCTAGGTAGGGCACAGTGGTGATTGGTTGCGAGAACAGGTTTAGTTCCTTCATTGCGTGGTTGCGTCGATTGTAGCTAGATCCAAGTAAATAATTTGGTAGCTATCAGCGGGACACAGCAAGGAGCAGTCTGAGTCACATTGGATTGCCTTACGCTGGAGGTTGAAGGTAGGACGGATCTTGAGGTGGAGATCCTAAACTTTCATATAAGTTGAAGGATGGTAACAAAATCAAGCGCTGTATTTGCATTGCACTCTTTATCTTGTTATGTGTAAGTTATGGTGGTTTCGGGTGAGTTTTGGCTACTGAGCGTCATCGTTTACAGTATTATGTTGCCCCGGTAACTCCAACACCAGATATATACTGAAGACAGAACAGAAGGGCCATACGCGTAAGAGAATTTGGCAAAATACTTCAAGGTCGATACGTTGTGATTTGATTGGAATTGACAAGACTTTTGGAATTTTATATGCTTCGAAATGGAAAACTAATTAGAAATATCTTTTCAATTTTTTTAATGTCTTCAAATTTTCAGGGCATTACAGTGATAATAGTGAATCTTGGAGTGACACTATAATTTTGGTGTAGCAAAGAAATGGAATAACAATTCCTTAATTTTTTGAGTGGAATGACAATTTATTTATTAAGGTGAATAGTAATTTCATTTAGAATGATCATCCCATCATTTCATGGTAAACAAAACATGGGAATAAGTATTCTATGGAATGACCATTCCATTACAACATTGATTCCACTGAACCAAACATACCCTTTCGTTTGTTAGACTTACTACACTAGTTTCCCACTAATTAATGTATAACGGTAATTAAATTTCAATCTAACCGTGTGCTTTGGGTTGTTTAAGCTTATTCAACTCACTTGGATCATGGTTCTCATCATCCTGTTTAATGGACTTTAGAGTAACTTTTACGAGGATTTTAAAATGGGAAAGGGTCCTCTCAAGTTCCAATGTGGGATGGAACAAAGATATGATGCAGTCCCTTTTGGATTCTTCTCGTTCTTCTCGAGCCCATTTTGATGATCAATTGTTTTAATGTGTTTTTAGAATATAGTTAGATTGAAAAAAGGGATTCTAATATAGCATTGCAGTTTTCGTCTTGCAATATAGATGTGTTCCAAAATTGTATCAATCGATGTTCGATTAAATTTATTTAGGCTTTTGTATGAATTAATGATGATCTCATCAAACTCTAAAAACTAGTGGAGTAAAAGATTTCGGTCATTCTACGCCCGGCAGGGCTCATACAAGGCAGACATGGACCCTCGTTTATGTGTCCTTTTAAAAGTCATATTCAACTTTCAACTAGTTTAATGGTTGCGGAATATTGCTTTTTTTTTTCCCCTAAAAGCAAAAACCAATAGCTAATGAAAGGCAACAAATAAAAAATTTGCAAAGAAATGTCAATGTACACAAAAAAAGAAGATGCTTAACTCAACAAATAATTGAAAATAAACGGACATCTCATTAAGTAGTGAAGTTTGGTGTACTTTCTATTAAATACTAATTCTTTTTTGATTTCCAATTGATAGGAAAGATAAACATCATGTATGAAGTAAAAACTTGGGATACTATATCAAATTATGAGAGTCCACAAGATATCTAGTCCAACAATTCAAGTAAAGAAATAACCCTGTCATAGGAGAGAAATGAAGAAAGAAAGGAAAAGTCTCTCTATGGAAAGAGCACCCGCACACAGGTATAAATATTCGAACTTTTGACCTCTTAGTGAGATGTAAAGACTTTGACTAATTGAGCTAGCCCCAGTTAGTCTGTAAATGAAACATGGATTTCAAGAGCAATTTATCAAGATGACTACACAAAAATTAATTTCTTTCAGAAACTTTTCCCATAAACATCATCTTAAATACTTGACTCAAACAAAATCTAAAACTAGAGTGGTAGAAAGAAGGTACATAATTGAGGAGTATTTAATCGTGGTATATTACCCATTTGGGAACTACTTGGAGAGAATTCCATTAGACACTTCACCTTGTTTCTCCATAGGGAAACAGAGACTTTTATTTTAATACCCATTTGGGAACTACCTTGCACAGAACCATAAGGCACTTCTTCACCTTGTTTCTCCACAGGGAAACAAAGACTTTATTTTAATAACAGCATCATTACACATTACAAGGAGTTTAGATCCTCATTCATGTGATAGACTAGAGGGTTCTGTCCAAGTTCAGCGCAGGCTCTTTCTAAGTTTACTTTAATGATCATGATCAGAATCGGCTTATTTTTTACAACTCGTTAAGAGCATCAACCACATTAATTATTATGCTTATTAGATATCAATTGACGTGGTTTTAAAACATATATACATATTGTAAAAAAATGAATTTTGATGTGTTTTAAGGTACTACTAAACTCTTTTTTTTGCAACGTAAACATGTTTAAACATTTCATCGATTAAAGTCGGATAAACAAGATTTTTTGACGTAGTTTATTTTCTTAGTAAATTCTCAAAAGCGTACGATTCCAATTATAAAATGACACGACGCGAGAAGAGCTCGTATTAACTCGGACAGCACATTTCAGTCTACATCATCTTGGATGATCGGAATCCTTGCTAGTAGAATGTGCTGCACCTGAGCGTCATGATTGCGATTAAACCATTTTTTAAGTACGAGGTAAGACCCGGGAAGCTTCGTTTAAACATAATCAATCCCATTCTCAAATTAAAAAAAAAAAACACTAATTAATTCCCAATTGCTTAATACAAGTCCAAGCCGATCGAGTCCGATTCGCCTCACAACCACCCCATCGTTCGCCACGTCGCGCAGCCAGAGTTAAAAAGTGATTTTAAAAAAAAAAAAAACCATGTGCAGAATTTTGTCATCTTAGCCACGTGCCGCCTCCTCATTGGTTGCCATTATGTGGAAAGCGATGGGATTTACCCCTAAAAGCGAATGCGTAAAGGAGTCAATAACAATAATAACATTCACAATAAAAGAACTACATCCATCTTAGAAAGAGGAGAGAGAAAGAGAAAGAGAAAGAGAAAGAGAAAGGACAGAGAGAGAGAAAGAAGGAAGCTTGGAGGAGGAAACTATTGGAGCGCTCAGATTGTCTTTTTTTTATATAACCAAACGAGGGAGCACAGTTTTTTCCCACTCCGTTTTCCTGATTCTCACTCCACAGTTTCCAAAG
This sequence comes from Rhododendron mucronatum var. ripense, assembly GCA_019656295.1. Lineage (NCBI taxonomy): Eukaryota > Viridiplantae > Streptophyta > Magnoliopsida > Ericales > Ericaceae > Rhododendron > Rhododendron mucronatum. The sequence goes on from BPLT01000178.1 coordinate 845,401, forward strand.
CGAAGAAGACACAAGCAGCGGCTGAAAAGTCAAGCGTACCTTGTCTGCCGATTCCACCAATTTTGGTAAATCCGAAACCCTATTTTCTTCGGCATTTTCACCCGTCTATATATTTTCGCGAATGTTTACCCGTGTTTGTTAGTTTCTTTGGATTTTTATTGATTGCTCTAGATGTTTCGATTGACGTACTTCTTGTTAGGGTTTCGATTTGTGTGAGCTTGTATTACCCGATCGTGAAACTCGTTCGCTGTGATTTGAGTCGAATTTTTGTTAGGTCTTAACTGCTATTGGATTTTCGATTGATAGGTGTTGAAATTGTGGATTAGATGGGTAAAGGAGGGGAGGATTACGGGAAAAGGGAGGACTTGGGGACTAAATCCTCATCGTCTAGCGTAGAGGATTTCCCCGCGTGGGCTAAGGACGTAAAGGAATGCGAGGAGAAGTATCTGGTGAGTCGGGAGTACGGATTGTCGGCGGAAGGGGTGGAGAAGAAGCGGCAGATCTACGGTTGGAACGAGCTGGACAAGCACGAGGGGCCGTCGATATTTAAATTGATTCTGGATCAGTTTAACGACACTCTGGTGAGGATTTTACTGGCTGCCGCGGTGATTTCGTTTGTGTTGGCGTGGTATGACGGCGATGAGGGAGGAGAGATGGAGATTACGGCGTTCGTGGAGCCTCTGGTGATTTTCTTGATCCTGATTGTGAACGCAATTGTCGGGGTCTGGCAGGAGAACAACGCGGAGAAAGCGCTGGAGGCTCTTAAAGAGATCCAATCGCAGCAGGCGTCTGTGGTGCGCGATGGGAGGAAGATCACGAACTTGCCTGCGAAAGAGCTTGTTCCTGGAGACATTGTCGAGCTCCGGGTCGGTGACAAAGTCCCCGCGGATATGAGGGTTGTTACCCTGATTAGCTCCACGCTTAGGGTTGAGCAGGGGTCGTTGACCGGAGAGAGTGAAGCAGTTAGTAAGACTACCAAGGCAGTTCCGGAAGATACGGATATTCAGGGAAAGAAATGTATGGTGTTTGCTGGGACCACAGTGGTGAATGGGAATTGTATTTGTTTGGTTACTCAGACTGGAATGGGTACTGAGATTGGCAAGGTACATTCGCAGATCCACGAGGCGTCGCAAAGTGAGGAAGATACGCCCTTGAAGAAGAAACTGAACGAATTTGGAGAGGCTCTCACGGCTATAATCGGTGTTATCTGTGCTGTTGTATGGCTTATCAATTTGAAGTACTTTCTCACTTGGGAGTATGTCAACGGGTGGCCCCAGAATTTCAAGTTTTCTTTTGAGAAGTGCACTTATTACTTTGAGATCGCGGTGGCATTGGCGGTGGCCGCCATTCCTGAAGGTCTACCTGCTGTTATAACGACGTGTTTGGCCCTGGGCACGCGGAAGATGGCTCAGAAGAATGCACTTGTTCGGAAGTTGCCTAGTGTTGAAACTCTTGGCTGCACAACTGTGATCTGTTCCGATAAAACAGGTACCTTGACTACAAATCAGATGGCGGTTGCAAAGCTTGTGGCTATGGGTTCCAGACCAAGTGCTGTCAGGAGTTTTGATGTGGACGGGACTACTTATAATCCTTTGGACGGGAAAATTCTGAACTGGCCTGTGGGTCGTATGGATGATAATCTCCAAATGATTGCAAAAATTGCGGCTGTGTGTAATGATGCTGGCATCGAACGATCTGGGAATCACTATGTCGCTAGTGGAATGCCAACTGAGGCAGCATTGAAGGTGAGATCTTATTGCTTTGTCTTCTTTTTCCTGGGTTGAAGTTGAGTTCTTTTACCTTCGGTAGAGAATTACCTTAACAATATGAAGCTTACAACACGCATTGGAACTTAATAGGGTTTAAAAATTGCCAAAATTGCAAACCTTAAAATACCAAATGATCTGGCGATGGATTTTATCCATGAAACTTTATTCGATAAATCAGACTTTATTTCGTTGGCAAGACTGTAAGAGTAAGTCATGTTTGTGTTAAACTTCTTTTTCGCCACTTTGCTTTATGATAAGCATGATTGAACTATTCATAAACCGTTTGTCGAGCCTGCTAGACCGAGGCTCCTTCTCCATTCAAATATGTAGTGAAGGTGCTGGTTGTAAGCTTGCTGGTATATTGATTAAATTTGTCGTTGTGCTTGTTTGTGTCATCAGGTGATGGTTGAGAAAATGGGACTTCCTGATGGGTTGGACTTTGGTGCATCATCAAGTTATGGTGATGTCCTGTGTAAGTTACACGCACAACTTAATTCTATGTTGTTGTTAATGATGTTTGCTTGGCTTCTGATGTATTTCCATGTACTTTTATGCATTTAAGGTTGTTGTCAAACATGGAATAAGCTTGAAGGACGGATTGCCACTCTTGAGTTTGACCGTGATAGGAAATCTATGGGAGTTATTGTGAGTTCTAGCTCCTCTGGAGGAAAGTCATTGCTTGTAAAGGTGTATCCCTTTTCTCTATATCTTCATCTTTCTTCTTACATTGAATCCTGTGTAGTTTAATAATTTATCTTCAATATCTTGGCATGTGGGAGAAAAAAAATTTTCTGATAGGAATTCGTGACAAATTACTTCAGTTTTCTGAGAAGTGTAGAACCTTAATATATTGTGCAATCGTTGAGTCACTACTTCAATTGCCTCCATCTACTTGCTTCGTATTTTGCTAGTTGATACGTTGTTGGAGATTCATCTTGGAACATCAATTGGGAAGAGTTGCTGAGTTGGTGAATGGGTGCTCAAAGATCAAAAGAAAGTGGACCAGGAGATCTTGGCGCAACCCTCTTTAATGACATGTGATTTTCAGTTTCATTAGCTAGAAGAGAAATGTTTGTTGCCTTCGTAGCTTTTCTTGGTTCAATTTTATTTCAAATACCTATTCAGATAAATTTAAAACGCTATCTAGCATGAAATACTTTACAAATGAGTGTTTAGGATGCTTTTCCATAACCATCGCTAACTTTTGGGATGCAATATTCCAACTAAGAATTTGGAAGGTCTAACACTTGGACACCGGCACTGCATGCAATACTCGCACCGGAGTTCATACAAATAGAGGAAAAAACCTATCTTATTTTTGTTTTCCCCATTCAGTCGGAAGATAGTACTCTGTCATGAGATCGAGTTTGTGGTTTGTGGTTCAAATATTCCTAAATCCTAAAGAATAAATTATGGGCTAGTCCAGCTGTCCAAGTAATTGGCCCATATTCCCAAGAACTCCAGCCCAATCTGAAAATGCACTATCAAGGAGAGGCCCACACTTTCCTACCTAGACTTGCAAGTAAATAAAAATGGCCATACTCCTTAATGGGAATAATGGGAATTAAGGGGCAGTTTTTGGACTGACCCGTAATTTATTCATTTCTAAATCTTCACAACTAAAACCACCTATTCCCCCTGTGGCTATCTTTGTTTCTCCAACACATTCCTGCAGCTAGAATACCAACACAGAACACCGAGAATCAGGCCTCCATTCGCTGATTGAACAGTTTTGAGTACCCTTGTATCAAGCTGAAAGGGTATCACCAATCCACATGGAAGTTTATGGGTTTGTTTAGGTGTCGGTCTTTGTCTACGTGTGCATTTTGGTTAGTGTCTCAGTTTCTGGATTGCATTATACAAGGGATGATTTGGATTCGTTGAATGCTTGGATTCCAGCAGATTTAGTTTTATACAACATTGTATGGGTGTTTTTATCAATGCCTATGCTCCACATTCATCAGTTGTCTACCATTTTGAGTCTTTTTGACTATATTTGGATTAAGTGTTGTAACTTTTCTTTTTCCGACAAGACTTGTGTTCTTACTGTGCTTTTTTTCTAACTAAATTTCTATTGTTATTGTTGATCATTTTACGTATGAAGGTCTAAATGCGTCTATTGTCTACAGGATCTCTGCTTCCATCCTTTGGTGTTTCCATTTACTTTACAGACACATTCGGTACTTACAAATAGGTGCTACATTGTTGCAGGGTGCCGTAGAAAATTTATTAGAACGAAGCTCCTTTGTTCAATTACTTGACGGCTCAATTGTTGAATTGGATCAATCTTCGAAGGATGCTATTTTAGAAAGCCTGCACAAAATGTCGTCAAGTGCATTACGTTGCTTGGGTTTTGCCTACAAGGATAAACTTCTCGAGTTTGCTACATACAATGGTGATGAAGACCATCCAGCACATGAACTTTTACTTAACCCATCTAGCTATTCGTTGATTGAGAGTAATCTCATTTTTGTTGGCTTTGCTGGGTTAAGGGTGAGTTGGCTTATTCATCTGTTCCTCAAACTACGAGCTATTTCTTTTTTGTCTGTGCTGTTTTTAGTGACAAATCGTTAAATTTCTGGATAGTGCTTAATATCATTTCATTTTTTATCAAAGGATCCTCCTCGGAAAGAAGTTCGGCAAGCCATTGAGGACTGCAGAGCAGCTGGCATTCGGGTAATGGTTATTACAGGAGATAACAAGAATACAGCGGAAGCTATATGTCGTGAGATAGGTGTGTTTGAACCAGATGAGGACATCAGTTTAAAGAGCTTAACAGGAAGAGACTTCATGGACCATGGGGACCCCAAAAATCATCTAAGGCAAACTGGAGGGCTGCTCTTTTCTAGGGCTGAACCAAGGCATAAACAAGAAATTGTGAGGTTGCTCAAAGATGATGGCGAAGTAGTTGCAATGACTGGGGATGGGGTGAATGATGCACCTGCCTTGAAATTGGCTGATATTGGAATTGCAATGGGCATTGCCGGGACTGAGGTATTTCCTTTTCTTTTCGTTTCCATGCACAGATGACACTTGATAATTAGTATGATAGAAAAAACAGATGAAAAGAATTACCCGATGTATGTCGAGTTTGGATGATCGTAAACATAAGTTTGTACCTTATTGTGGGACTGAGCAGTACCCTTTTCTTTCTTTTTTTTCCCCCTCGCTAAGTAACCACTCGTTTATTTTAAAGAACTTTCATGTGTATTCTGCTTGCTGCATATGTTCTAGATGAATTTGAGTTGCATGTTTTTGTACGGATCATAGGCCTCTGGAAAACATTTTGCCCTTTTCAATCACTATGATCTTTATGTCCATTCGCTTGTCTTTTTTATACCTACAACTTCCCTGTTATTCCTCACTCTAATTGTATAGTCATGCTCTTTGGTTGCACCTGACCAGTCCTTCCAAAAGTTATGCATCATTTTGAAATTGGTGCTACCGTTAGACTACTTAATGCATGGATATGGGTTTCTTTTTCGTCTCATCGTTGCTTTTTTCTTGTTATCTTGTTCTAGGTTGCCAAGGAGGCTTCTGACATGGTATTAGCAGATGACAACTTCAGCACAATTGTTGCTGCTGTAGGTGAAGGCAGATCTATTTACAACAATATGAAGGCATTTATCAGGTCCTTTTCTTTCCGTGTTCATCATAACTATTTCCTGATACTTGTATGGGTAGCATGATGGTTGTATGTAGAAGTGCTTATTTTTGTCTACCCTGCCAGTTGCCACAAGTCACCTGTTTCCCTGTTACGTATGTGATCTATCATTACAATGCAAGGATATGTCCAAATACATATTCATTATCGCATTCGCATGCACATGCATAAGTTGGTTGTGGGTAAGCTTTGTGAAGCTGAACGTCTCAGCTTACATTGTAAGGTGGTGAATCACCTCTCAGCTTTACAATGAAGCCGATCTCCCATTAAGATGTTCTGTGACTGGATGCTTGTCATGCTAGGCTTTTGAACATATCGGTGTGTAAAGAATTCTATCACAAAACAAAGTAGGGAAAAGGCCCGCAATATGAATATAAAGCTCAAGCATCCAATACTTAGATAACATGGGAGAAGGAAAAGTACTGAAATTTCGTTGAAACTTGAGTTAGAACGAAATAGATGTCGGTTAAGTATCATAGACATTTCAACTTTCAGACTTCCATCATTTATTCTTCCTCCCAAGCGCATCAATGAGGGAACTTGGGCTACTTCCCATCTGAATGGTGACTGCAGGAAGCTAACTCACGCCACAACCTTAAAAAAGATGAGGACAAATAGCAGGAAGTGATTTGAGAATAATGCTGATATTTTCTTCATCGTGCCAGGTACATGATCTCCTCAAATATTGGTGAGGTCGCCTGCATATTTTTTACAGCTGCTTTAGGTATTCCGGAGGGTTTGATTCCCGTTCAGCTTCTATGGGTCAATCTTGTTACCGATGGACCTCCAGCAACAGCTTTGGGATTCAATCCACCAGACAACGATGTCATGAAGAAACCCCCTCGAAGAAGTGATGATTCATTGATCAGTCCTTGGATTTTATTCCGCTACCTGGTATGTGCTATTATACTCTTCCAATTACAAATACACTCTCTGTCCCTTTTTTTTTTTTTTTTTTGTCTTTTTTGCCAGTTGTGCCCCTTAATTTGTCTAAGAGGTAATGATTTTATGTGAATAAGTTCAGATCTGAAGTAGTAGTTGTAGACAGTTTACAAAACCATCTAAGATAATAGGAAATTGAAAATGTAGACGATGTTGTTGAGATGTACTAAATAGTGAAAATGGACCACCAAAGTGGTACATATGGGCTATCTGTTTAGCAACCTGAAGTAAATTGCAATCGATGCCATCTGTTGTGCTTACTTTCTCCTCAATTTTGGTATCAGGTGATTGGACTCTATGTTGGGATTGCAACCGTGGGAGTATTCATCATCTGGTACACGCGCAGCTCATTCTTGGGAATTGACCTAAGTGGGGATGGCCACAGTCTTGTCACCTATTCCCAGCTCGCTAACTGGGGTCAATGCCAATCATGGGAGGGTTTCTCTGTATCACCTTTTAAGGCTGGGTCCAATGAGTATAGGTTCGATGACAATCCATGCGACTACTTCCAGACTGGCAAAGTAAAGGCGATGACTCTCTCCCTCTCTGTGTTGGTTGCCATCGAGATGTTCAATTCTCTCAATGCCCTTTCGGAAGACGGTAGTCTCTTGACAATGCCCCCGTGGGTTAACCCATATCTCCTTGTGGCCATGTCCATTTCTTTTGGGCTCCACTTTTTGATCCTTTACGTGCCTTTCCTTGCCCAAGTTTTTGGAATTGTGCCTCTCAGCCTGAATGAGTGGCTCCTGGTTTTGGCAGTTGCGCTTCCAGTGATTTTGATAGACGAGGTTCTCAAGTTTGTGGGTAGATGTCGGAATTCTGGTATGAGGAAATCCTATAAGAACAAGGCAGATTGAGGGTCGAAGACAGGAGATTTTTAGTCGGGGGAAGATGTTATTCATCAAGCATTTATGGGTTGGATCAACCTGAGTAAATCAGGTTATCTTAAACCCTACTTTTTAAACAGGAAGGGCTGGTATGGTCCTTTGAGTATTCAATTAGATATTGGTAAAAAGCTATTTGTGAAACTCTTTGACAGTAGCACTAGGGTAGATGGATGGTCGTTATTTTTGTTTCCTCCTTCATGATTGTCTTTTTAAAACTTGACTGATCTTAGTTATGTTGGAGCGAATGAAAGCGTTTTGCGAAGAATTATTATTAGCATTGTCTCTTCCTTCTTTTTTTCCCCCTTGTTGGACAAGCAACAATGTATTTCCCGATAAGAATGAATGAAATTGAGTGTTGTGGAGAATATTGTGCAAAATGGCCAGGGAATCGAACTCATTACAACAAAATACCGGAAGCAGGGGCCCTGTAGTGAGCACTGTAGTGAGCAAACTCGCTATAGGGTGTAGTGAGTAATTACAGCCGTCTATCTCAGCATTTAACGGTTTATATTTATAAAAAAAAAAAAAGAACTCTTCCCTGGAAGAGTTATAATTAAATGCGGACCGTTGAGAACAACTGAGATTACTTATTACACCTCTTAGCGAGCAAACCCCCGGCTCTCAAAATACCGATTACGAAATTAGTCCGAATTCTGGTATGGTGCAATTTCTCTGGAAGTTGCAAATCCCCGGCTCCCAAAATACCGATTACAACATTAGTATGAATTCTGGTATGGTTCAATTTCTCTAGAAGTTGCCTAACGCAATTTCTGTTCGCTGTTACGTAAAGCACCACTATCAATCTGTGGATTGATTACTCAAAAGAGACTTAACTACTCAAGGGAACTTTACTCTCTTTTCTGCATCAAAGTTGAGAGGGAAGAGCCCCATCACATGATAACTAGGAGGTTTTGCAATTCTGGAATAAGCACTCGGTGGACGTTTTTTCCCCTTTTTTGGGAGGATTGTCCGTGAGTCCAGGCTAAATGCAGGACCTAGTAAACATCTCCAAACTTGCAAAATATTTGTCAGTCATTCTGATTTCCTATGGATGTTAAATATACATCTTCTGGCAGACTAAAAACATAATGAAGGAAATAAGCATTTTCTCATCTTTGTCCTGGAAAGATTAATGATTGAAGGAAAACCTTCATTGTTCTTCAGAGTTAAGGACGCTGGAAAGCAAATAAGCAGGACGATGATGGCATGCCAAGGCCTTCCCTAAATTCTCACATCCAGCTACCAAACAACTGAAAATGCCCAAGACTCCCTGAACTTGAATGTCCCCCCTCAAATCCTCTCTGTACCTAAAAGTTTGTATACCAATGTACCAGTGTGTTTTTAACCGTTGAATTATGTAAAATTTTGGAGTGATAAAAAAAAAAAAAATTTAACTCGATCCAACAGTTGGAAATAGCGGATCAAAAAAATAAAAAAAAACAGTTGGAAATACCCATTAACAGAAGTCCAGAAATATGGACACCAGAAAAGCGAGAGGAAAGAAAAACACCAGTCATTTACAAGACCCAAGCAAAGATTATACCCACACAGAGACGGAGTAAAACCAGGGAGATTGAACGTTTAGATAAATAATCACGTCAACTGCCCGGATAAGTCACCTATGTTTCCAGATTAGACCAACTGAGATGCATCTCAAACCATAGTTTCCAGGTCCTCAGATGCTTGTTACTGTTTGTATGCGTGATAGAGACAAAGGCAAAGAGAACTGCTTCTGTAATTTGCGAAGATTATGTCCAGAGAGAGAGAGATTATTGATAATAGTATTAACTTCAATTTGATACCATAAGCAATTCACAGCAATGTCTAACACAGAAACAGAAAGGCAGCAACGCAGGAAATTTGGAAGTACCACACTCACATTACAAGAGAACTCCAAACAAACCCTAAAAAATCACAAAAACCATCCTACCTACATCTAAATTCTAACCCCAAATATTCTTGACAGCAAGACTTACCCCAAACCAAAAAGGGGAGGGCAAAAACAAAAACCCTAACCCCCAAACCCGTAAAGAGTCCTCCCCTGCCTCTTCAACGCATAAACCACGTCCATGGCCGTCACGGTCTTCCGGCGAGCGTGCTCGGTGTACGTCACCGCGTCGCGGATGACGTTCTCGAGGAAGATCTTGAGCACGCCACGAGTCTCCTCGTAGATCAGCCCGGAGATCCTCTTGACGCCGCCCCTCCTGGCGAGCCTGCGGATGGCGGGCTTCGTTATGCCCTGGATGTTGTCCCGTAGCACCTTGCGGTGCCGCTTCGCTCCGCCCTTTCCCAGCCCCTTTCCTCCCTTTCCGCGGCCCGACATTTCTGCGATTCGAAACCTCTCTGGTTGTTTGAGCTGACCGTGGATTGTGTTGTGGTGGGATGAGATGGGTTCGGGGTGGTGGTTTATATTGGGAAAGGGGGGTGAGGCGGCGATCCTAGTGGTGGTACGAAGAATCGCTACTGACCGTGGATTGTGGTTACGGAGGGTGAAGATGAAGTGCTGGGGGAAAGACACGGATCGGTGACATGGCAAGTTCCTCAAGCGCTTTCTTCTTTTTGTTGGTGGTTCCGGTTTTTCACACACCCCCCCAATAGTAATATTCGAAAGAAACGCAATTTTTCATTCACACTCCCTTTTTTGTTTACTGCTCTTGAATGTGTATAGTCCTGTTCTGTTTCGCTAACTAAAATAAATACGTAATATATTTATTTTTTAAACTAAAAAAAATGTATTGTAAAAGAATAACATATTTCAAAAAATGAAAATAAGTGCTACTTATAAAATAAAAACCTTAGCCGAACGGAACCGTATTTTCTTCTTTAAAATACCAAAAAATTAGTGTAGATTTAAAAAACGAGTGTGAAAATTATTTCCCTATTTAGAACTCTAAGGTACAGATTGGTGTCGTGGCAAGTTTCCAGAGCGGTTTTTTTTTTTGTTCTGTTTTTTTGGCTCTCGTTTTTTCAGTAAAAGAGTGCACTATTAATATGTTTTCGTATGTTTTTTCTCTAGTTAAAAAATAATAATTTTTTCAGGTGTAATTTTCACATTTTTCTTTTTTTCTTCTTTGTAGTATGAATTTACAATGTTATTCATCAAAATGTGAAAATTGATTATAGGGAATTTGGTAAATTCACGTCACAAGATGATAAATAGGGAATTTGATTATAAAAGAGGAACGTAAAAGTCAACTAGAACTTTTTTTTTGATAGATGAAAAAATAAAACTGTGTGGGTTGGGTCCAATTTCACCCATTTGTGGGCTCAATAATGATTGAATTCATTAATTGTTGTTTAGAACTCATCGAGAACATTGGCCACGAAAAAAGAGAGTTGATCGAATATCATATAGAATAATTTTTTGGAATTATAAAGCTCACATAAAATGTAGAATGGGTTGCAATCTTGTGTTGCACATTCTTTTTTTTAACAAGATTAATGCAGTTTGAAACTATATCAAACGAGATCCAATCAATGCGATTTTTTACGTATCCAATATTCTCGGAGAACTCTAAATATTGAATGGTTTTCGATTATTATCGTGGACCCAAAAAAGGACCACAAATGGGCAAAACTGGACCGGACTGGAGGATTTCACACTGGACCGGATCCGTAAACGGCCCTAAACCGCTTTAGGTACGTGGCCCATTTTTGCGTGCATTCGGTCCAATCTTTGTTGGGTTCCCATTTCCCAATATTAAGCTTGTAGCTCTAACCCAAGAAGCAATTTCAGCTAGCTTCTTCTTTTTTTTTTTTTTTTGAAAAGATCATAAGAGGTACAGAAGTTCAGAGCAAATCTTTACATAACATTGAATTTAAATCGGACAGAATACAACCCGTATGAAAAAGGATTTTCCTATGAAGACACCTCGACGCAATCCAATGAGCGGCTGTATTGTTCTTTCTATTGGTCCACACAAAACTCCACTGCTTTGCACATGCCCATCTTTTAATATCCTCCACCATTGTAGCAATCTGCCAACCCACCTGAGCCTTCGGGTCATTGATGATGTCAATAAGATTTTTGCAATCTGATTCGAAAATTACCGCAGGAACATCCATCTCTAAAGCTACAACACATGTAATCCTCAATGCCCATGCTTCGATAGCCAATGCTGAACTGCTCTTTACACGACCACAACGCCAAAACCGAGCTAATCCACCACTATCCCTAGCAATAATGGCAAAGGCAGTATAGCTGCGAAAAGATTGATACGCTCCATCACAATTAATTTTAAGAACATCAGGGAGCATGGGGTTCCACCTAACCACCGGTGCAGCAACCGTAGGAGAATTCCTCACCTTTGCAAAAGCAGCCTGCAAGTAGTTAATATTTGCCATATTTGCCTTGAAAATCACCTCCTCAGGACTTGGGACTTTTCCACTGAATACCCAGCTATTTCGGGATTTCCACTGAATACCCAGCTAGCTTCTTCCTGTGTTCTAAAAATATGTTCAATCTTGATTTTTTAAAATAGGAGAAACGGTTTTAAACGAGTTTCAATTGAGCCGATCACGAACCAATCTTGAGCAACTTAAATTCGTAAACGCCATTAGTGACCAAGTAGAGTAGTAGCTTGGCTCAATTGGTAGGAAGGATTATGAAAAAGCCATTACAAATATTGGATTGAGATAATTTTTTATAAGAACCCATAAAAAAAATATTTTAAGAATAACTTGCAATTTGGATCATTGTTTTGAGACTCAAAATTGGCCCCACAAATTCATCAATCATCATGCCTATTTGTTGGGCATCAAACAGGGACCAAGGGGAATTGAGTCTCGAGTCAAAACGGCACCATTTTGGCACAACGGTGAGTGGAGAGGTGGGGTGGACTTTTTGGTGTTATACTGGGTTGGATAGTATCATACCCAATACGTCTTTAATTTTTTTTTCTATTTTGGAAATTCTAAGTTATTAAAAGGCCCAATTTCAAGAAGAAGAAGGGAAAAAAAAAGAGCAATTAAGAGGACATTTCCCCCTTCTAGATTTAAAATTTTGATGCACTTTTTGGAAGATGAAGAAGAAGAAGGAGTCCTTAAGAGGACATTTCCCCCTTCTAGATTTAAAATTTTGATGCACTTTTTAGAAGAAGAAAGAGAACGAAAAGGCGTTACTAAAACTTTTGTCCGTTTACTATTCAATTTTCATGGGGATCATATTCGTAAGACAAAAAAGGAGGTATAATTATTGACTTTTGGGACCGAACTTGTCCATTAAGTTTTTACTACTCTCTTCATCACTTTTTAAGTGTTCCATTTCGTAATTCTAACTTATTAAAAAGACATCATCATTACATCTTTCACATCAACGTTTACCTCCACTTTCCCTTTTTACCCTCTATGGAGACAACATCATTACATTTTTACTCATTAACTTTTTAAAATGGAATCTACTTTAGGGGCAAAATGGAAAATTCACAAACTTTTACCCACTAACTTTACAAAATGAACACTTGTTGAGAGACAGCCCAAAATGGAATACCGAACTATAAAAAAGGAACAGAGGGAGTACTACTTTTAACTAAGTTTTGAGAAACAAAAATGCTATTATGTGTGGGGTCAATGTAAGTCCCACATATATGCGAGAGATTATGTTCGATGTTGTGTGTGTAGCATTGTTGTTGGTCTGAGAAAGTAGGGACCCAGGGGCTATCTAGTTAATTTTCATCGCAATCTCTGATTAAGAGAATAAATTTTTTACATAGCCGGTGTTCACATTTGTTTCTTCCAAATCAATTGCATTATGACACATGTCAAAACAGTGATCATAATTAATAAAACATAGCGACGTAACACAATGCAATTAATTTGAAGAAAATAAATATTTACAACAGCGGTGTAAATAATTTATTCTCTCTAATCCTTCGGGCTGTTCGGCCTGTATCTTGATCCACAGCGCCCTCTATGTTGAGCTTCATGAAGTCCACAGCAAGACCAAGGACATTTCCATCCAACATAGATACGTCTTTTTGCTGATGTTTAGCCTTTTGGAACACACGAGTTTGCCATTCCACCCATTTTGCAATATCCATAATTTTTGCAGGTTGGCAATGGGTGTCTAAATTCAGATTGGAAATCGCGGTTTTGCAAACTTTTGTCCAAAAAGTCTGGTGTTGCGATTGCTCCAAATATACCCAACAAGTGCTCCATTGAACACCATTACAAGAGGGGTTCCTTCGAATCTTGGTTCCTGTGGTTTTGGTTCCCCAAATTACCTTCAATATTTGAGTCATAAAACAATGCCATGAAACCTGTAGCAGTTGCCTAATTCAATGAACAAAACCAAATATGTATGTGTCCCAGTTCCCATTGTCAAAGGGAATCTCCTCAGACATTGTAAGCTCAAACCATAGTTTCCAGGTCCTCAGATGCTTGTTACTGTTTGCATGCGTGATAGAGACAAAAGCAAAGAGAACTGCTTCCTTAATTTGCGAAGATTATGTTCAGAGAGAGAGAGAGAGAGAGTATTGATAATCGTAACTTCAATTTGATACCATAAAATTCACAGAATCACTTCGGGAATTGCAATTCACAGCAATGTCTAACACAGAAACTGAAAGGCAGCAACGCAGGAAATTTGGAAGTACCACACTCACATTACAAGAGAACTCCAAACAAACCCTAAAAGATCACAAGAAAACCATTTTACCTACATCTAAATTCTAACCCCACATTTCCCCATATATTCTTGACAGCAAGACTTAACCCAAACAAAAAAGCGGAGGAAAAAAAAAAAGACCCTAACCCCCAAACCCGTAAAGAGTCCTCCCCTGCCTCTTCAACGCATAAACCACGTCCATGGCCGTCACGGTCTTCCGGCGAGCGTGCTCGGTGTACGTCACCGCGTCGCGGATGACGTTCTCGAGGAAGATCTTGAGCACGCCACGAGTCTCCTCGTAGATCAGCCCGGAGATCCTCTTGACGCCGCCCCTCCTGGCGAGCCTGCGGATGGCGGGCTTCGTTATGCCCTGGATGTTGTCCCGGAGCACCTTGCGGTGCCGCTTCGCTCCGCCCTTTCCCAGCCCCTTTCCCCCCTTTCCGCGGCCCGACATTTCTGCGATTCGAAACCTCTCTGGCTGTTCGAGCGATTCGAAATTTCGCAGGGTTTGAGCTTTTGAGAAGAGATGTGTTGAGGGTGGGAAGAGATGGGTTCGAGGTGGTGTTTATATTTGGGGGGGGCGGGGCGTGTGGGGAAGGTGAGGATCCTCGTGGTGGTACGAAGAATCGTTACTGACCGTGGATTGTGACTACGAAGGGTGAAGATGAAGTGCTGGGGAAAGACACGGATCGGTGACATGGCAAGTTTCTCAAGCGATTTTTTGTTGTTGATGGCTCCGTTTTATTTGTTTTTCCCCCCTATATGCATATTCGGAAGAAACGCGATTTTCACACTCACTTTTTAGTTCTCCTGCGTCCCAATTTAATTCTTATTTTTTACAGTTCGTGTCATTTTTTAATTAATTATATCTTGTAATTTATAATATTTTAAATAATTTTAAAAATATTGAATTATAAAACAATCGAGATCTATCAAACAAAACTCATATTGGATATAAAATTTATTACCATTTTAAAGATATAGCTAATTTTTTAATCTAGTTAAAATAGAACTGGGACAAGTAAATTGGGACGGAGGTAGTAGTAATATTCACTCTCCTTTTTGTTCTTTACTCTTGAATGTGTATGGCCCTGTTTTGTTCCGCTAATTAAAATAAATACGTAATATTTATTTTTTAAATTAACGAGAATGTATTATAAAAGATTAACATGTCTCGAAAAAGGAAAATAATTACTCCCTCCGTCCCTTATTTATAGTCCAGTATTCCATTTTGGGCTGTCTCTTAATAAGTGTCCATTTTGTAAAGTTAGTGGGTAAAAGTTGGTGAATTGTCTATTTTGTCCCTAAAAGTAGATTACATTTTGAAAAGTAAATAATTAAAAGTGTAATAATAATGGGTAAGTAGGGCAAGTGGAGGAAAAAGTTGATGTAAAATGTATAATGATGATGCCTTTTTAATAAGTTGGAGTTACGAAACAGGACACTTAAAAAGGGACGGAGAGAGTACTACTTTTAAAATAAAAATCTTAGCCGAACGGAACTGTATTTTCTTCATTAAAAAACCAAAAAACAAGTGTGAAAATTATGTCCCTATTCAGAACTCTATGGTACAGATGGGTGACGTGGCAAGTTTCCTGAGCCATTTTTTTTTTTTTTTGTGGTTTTTCTTTTTTGGCTCTCGTTTTTTCAGTAAAAGAGTGTGCTATGAAGATTTTTTTTTAAAATGTTTTTTCTCAAGTTAAAAAAAATGATTTTTTCGGGTGTAATTTTCACATTTTTCTTTTTTGTCTTCTTTGTAGTGTGAATTTACAATGTTATCCCTTAATGGGAATGACTTCGGTGTCCCCGGTCATTTTAGGGACACCGTAACTTTTGGCATAACAAAACCATTATAAGCATAACCAAATTTATTACAAGCATAAGCAAAACCATTATAAGTATAACCAAAACCATAACAAGGCATAACTTGGTTGGTTATGCCTTGGTTGATTTTTGGTCATGCCTTGGTTGATTTTTGGTTATGCCTTGATTGATTTTCGGTTATGTCTTGGTTATGCCATGTTATGATTCTATTATACTTGTAATGATTTTTATTATGCCTGTAAGGGTTCTGTTATGCCAAAAATTAAGGTGTCCCCAAAATGACTGGGGATACCATAGCATCATCCCTTCATTAAAAATTATACAAAATTAAAAGTAACGAGTAATTTGATAAATTCACGTCACAATATAATAAATAGAGAATTTGATTACCAAAGAGAAATGTGAAAGTCAACTAGTACTTTTTTTTTATTGGGTGAAAAAACAAAAGAAAAACTAAAAGTGCAGCTGTGTGGGCTGAGCTCCTGTCTAGTTTTAGCTCTCTAGTCCAGTCCAGTTTCACCCATTTGTGGGCTCAACAACATTTGAAATCATTAATTGTTGTTTAGAACTCACCGAGAACATTGGCCACGAAAAAAGTGATTTGATCGGATATCATATAACATTTTTTTTTTTTGGAATTATTAAGCTCACATAAAATGTGGAATGGGTTGCAATACTGTGTTGCACATCCTTTTTTTAACAAGATTAATGCAGTTTGAAACTAGGGAAAATGACGGCCAATGACGCGTTTTGATAATTAATACCAGCTAAAGACATTTTTATCATTAACAAATGTTCTTAACTTGTACTTGGAGGGTATTAATTATCAAAACACGTCATGGACAATCATTTTCCCTTGAAACTATGTCAAACCAGATCCGATCAATGAGATTTTTGATGTATCCAATGTTCTCGGAGAACTCTAAATAGTGAACGGGTTTCGATTATTATTGTGGACCCAAAAAGGGCCCACAATTGGGCAAAACTGGACCGGACTGGAGGCTTTAACACTGGACCGGATCCGTAAACGTACGTGGCCCATTTTTGCTTGAATTCGGTCCAATCTTTATTGGGTTCCCAATATTATGCTTGTAGCTCTAACCCAAGAAGCAATTTCAGCTAGCTTCTTCATGTGTTCTAAAAATACGTTCAATCTTTATTTTTTAAAACAGGAGAAACGGTTTTAAACGAGTTTCAATTGAGCTGATCACGAACCAATCTTTTTTTCTCGGCAATCTTGAGCAACTTAAATTTGTAAACGTCATTAGTGACCAAGTAGAGTAGTAGCTTGGCTCAACTGGTAGGAAGGATTATGAAAAAGCCATTACGAATATTGGATTGAGATAATTTTTTATAAGAACTAATAAAAATATATTTCAAGAATAACTTGTAATTTGGATCATTGTTTTGAGACTTGAAATTGGCCCCACAAATTCATCAATCATCATGCCTATTTGTTGGGCACCAAACAGGGACCAAGGGAAATTGAGTCTCGAGCCAAAACGGCACTATGTTGGCACAACGGTGAGTGGAGAGTGGAGAGGTGGGGTAGACTTTTTGGTGTTATACT
Source organism: Rhododendron mucronatum var. ripense (assembly GCA_019656295.1). Classification (NCBI taxonomy): domain Eukaryota; kingdom Viridiplantae; phylum Streptophyta; class Magnoliopsida; order Ericales; family Ericaceae; genus Rhododendron; species Rhododendron mucronatum. Next base: position 862,661 of record BPLT01000178.1, read on the forward strand.
GGGTTGGATAGTATCATACCCAATACGTCTTTAATTTTTTTTCTATTTTGGAAATTCTAAGTTATTAAAAGGACCAATTTCAAGAAGAAGAAGAAAAAAAAGGAGTTATTAAGAGGACATTACCCCCTTCTAGATTTAAAATTTTGGTGCACTTTTTAGAAGAAGAGAACGAAAAGGCGAAGTTACTTAGTTACTAACTTTTGTCCGTCAACTATTCAATTTTCATGGGGACCATATTTGTAAGACAAAAAAAAGTCTATAATTATTGACTTAGGGACCGAACTTGTCCTTTTGGTTTTTACTATTTCGGAGAAACAAAAATGCTACGTACACACAACTTGTCCTTTTGGTATTGTATTTAGATTATTGTGTGTGTAGCATTGTTGATGTTGAGCTTCAAGAAGTCCACACCAAGACCAATGACTTTCTCATATAGATATGTTTTTTTGCTGATGTTTAGCCTTTTGGAGCACACGAGTTTGCCATTCCACCCATTTTGCAATATCCATAATTTTTTCAAGTTGGCAATGGGTGTCTAAATTCAGATTGGAAATCGCGGTTTTGCGACTTTTGTCCAAAAAGTCTGGTGTTGCGATTGCTCCAAATATACCCAAGAAGCAAAAGGGAAGATGGTGCTCCATTGAACGCCATTACAAGAGGGGATCCTTTGAATCTTGGTTCCTGTGGTTTTGGTTCCCCAAATTACCTTCAATATTTGAGTCATAAAACAATGCCATGAAACCTGTAGCAGTTGCCTGATTCAATGAACAAAACCAAATATGTATGTGTCCCAGTTCCCATTGTCAAAGGGAATCTCTTCAGACATTGTAAGCTCATTTTAGTACTACTTTTGCTATCTGATTAATAGTAGTATTAATTTTGTGTTTTTTTTTTTTAGCGGTTGAACAATCCTACAGCCAAGCCACTATATGGATCCGACTGCGCAACTCAAACCTCCAGAGGAGCTAGCGCGGTTACACAGCCATGGCCCCCTACTTACTTAAGGTACTTACCTGATGGTGAATCGAATCCCAGACTTTAAGGAGTACTCCCAAAGCCTGAGCATCCAACTGAACCACTCGGACAACGCCTGGGTGTGTGACTGTTTTTTCATGTTTTGAACCCGTCAATGTTTTTTGTTCACTAAGCTAGAAATCTGTCTAACAGTATAGTACGTTTTAATCACGTCATTACCAATAAAACGCACATGAAGTAATGAAGAGGGGGTTTCTTTGATCCACACATGAAGAGGTTAAAAGCCAACTTTATTGTCACCGGGTAACATGGCCTGTTATGATAGCTTGCCAATGCTGATTGATACCCAAAAGCTCTGCTTCGGATGATGTCTTATTGCATTAATGGGACCCTCTGTTTTTTTCTTCCAAGCAACTAGAAAGAACCCTTCTATAATGAATCCAAGCGGTTTGGCCGAGTATGTATGAGAAAGCAATAAGTACTTATCCTTCATAAGGTCACGTGTTCGAATTCTATGGAGGCTAAACATTTCAAACGGTTGAGCCATTGGAGTGTTTATCCGGTCGTTAACTTCAGGGCCTCGAAGTTATTTGAGGTACGCGCAAGATGACCTGGACATTCGGTTATTTAAAAAAAAAAACGCTTCTTTAATCTAGTGAGTGTGAGCTCACTTTTTCCTTTAAATATTAGATTCGGTTAGTAATTTATTAACTTGAAAAGATCTTTCCAGTTAAGGTTAATTGTTGGTTTTCAAGCGTAGACCCTTCCATTCATTTTTAAAATGAGCTACAGAATCTTAAGGACCACTTTTGCACCAGTTTTAGTCTTGACCTAGCCAGCCCATGTGGATCCCTTTTGTCTTAGCATTATGGACCCAGCTTAATTATTTCGATTCAATCTTTCTACCAAAAGTATTTACTTATAAAGAAAACCGCAATTCTTCTTGTGCGAATATATCCCTTCCAAATGTATTCTTTGGAATCATCAGATGCACGTGCATGTCTCCTCATTTTTGTGGAGTCCGTAAAAATTGATGAATGATTTTCGGACATCCATGTCTAGATTTGTGCTCACAAATTTGTACACATGAACTTTTTGTAGCTAAAACAACCACTGTTAACTTCGATTAACCTGGTTGGCCAAACTAGCATGCACGTGGGTGGCACTTTTGCTAGTTAAACGTTCGAGTTGAGAAGCAAGGGAATACTATGAACAAAAAGCATGGGGTTCCTAGCAGATGATATATAAGCAAGACTACCTCCATTGCTTAACATTCACGCTCAACATCTATATCGTCCATCTCGGCAAATAATGTTAAAATCTGAACCGTACACTTTTAGACAGTAAAATTGAGAGCGGTGGAGAGAACAGTGAATGTTGAGCGGTAGGCGTAGCATTTGTTATGATATATATAGATCAAATCAAACCCTGTTTCAGTTTGTCGGTTTTGATGTCAGTAAAAGGTGAGTGTTGTGGCAATAAGAAGGAGAATGAAGTAAAGCATACGCAGCATATGTATGAATGCATAGAGTATGATCCAAGTTAACAGTTTCACTTTCACCTGACGGATTGATCACCTATAGAATGATTGAAATTGGGGTGCCTAGCCTCCTGATCAGATCTTTTACTATTGTTATATATTTGATATATATCTCAACAAATGTATTGATCTATGTTAAGAGCAAATATTGCTTATTGTGTATGCCCGGTAAGTGGGTGGTGCCGCAGTGGGACTGGTCCCTCAAATTTAGTTGATGTGCGCGTAAATTGATCCGGCCACCTGAGTTATACTCCATTACTTATCGTGACAATAATCGTTTGCCTATGGTAATGCGCTACAATGCTGCTACCTTTGTCCTTTTTTAAGGGTCCAGCTTCGTAACTTCAACTTATTAATTAAAGAGACATCATCATTACACATTTCATATCAAACTTTACCTCCACTTTTCCTATTTATCTTCTACGGAGACATGATCATTACATTTTTACTCATTAAATTTTGGGCAAATTTTCGTAGTAGTCCCTGTAGTTTTACGGTTGTCTCACTTTCGTCCCTCTAGTTTCAAAGTGCTCGAATTTCATCCCTGTAGTTTGTTTTACGTTCCAAATTGGTAAAATCGTTAACACCGTTAACGAAACTAACGGAAAAAAAAATAAGTGTTCCAATTTTCAATCCGTTTGAACCGGTGCAAATATCTTATTTTTCTGATCATTTTATCTTAAATGGTCATAATGAATTGTTGACTCTAAGGCCTTTCAATGAGCACCCTAAGAGAGCCCTGAAACTAAATAAGGAGTTTTCGGGTGCTCGTTGAAAGGCCTTAGAGCCAAAAATTCATTATGATCATTTAGGATAAAATGATCAAAAAAATAAGATTTTCGCACCGGTTCAAACGGATTGAAAATTGGAACACTTATTATTTTTTTTCCGTTAGTTTCGTTAACGGTGTTAATGATTTTACCAATTTGGAACATAAAATAAACTACAGGGACGAAATTCGAGCACTTTGAAACTAGAGGGACGAAAGTGATACAACCGTAAAACTACGGGGACTACTACGAAAATTTGCCCTTAAATTTTCAACATAGAATCTACTTTTAGAGGCAAAATGAAAAATGTATCAACTTTTATCCAGTAACTTTACAAAATAAACACTTATTAAAAAAGACCACAAAAAATAGAATACTGAACTCTAAAAAAGGAGACGAAGAAAGTCTTTTTTACATTAAGTAGAGGTGACTTGCTATATACTGTAGCAAAATAGCAATGCACGAACACATATCTATCCGATGTCACACATTGAATATTTTCTTCTAAATACATACGCATATCTCAATATCTGTCTCTAGTATTTGAATCTGTAAAATCACCACCACTACCACTACACCTCTAATAGTGCACCAGTACTGCTGTACTGTGGAGTCTTAGGGTTCCTACCTACCAATTGGATGTCGTGATCCGCAACCATTTTTCCCACCCGTCCAATATAATGTTTTGTTTGCTGTTGGGAGGTTGGACCGACACCATAGGAATCGAGTAATAAAGGGAAAAATTCAAAATACCCCCTAACCTATACACCCAAATTCAATTAGACTCCCAATCTTTTAAAAACTTCAATTTTACTCCCAACGTTATATTCCGTTAATCAAAATGTCCCCTTCCGTCCAAATTACTAACGGATTCCGTTAAAGGCTCCGTTAAATAGTATTCTGATCGAATTTCGATGATCCGAACCGCTCAATGTGTTTAAAATGTGATTTTAAGGGTACTCTAAAGAAATCAACAAAAAAAATAACCGGGAAGGACATCATCTGAACAGTTTTCTATTGAACTATTCAATAAAAAATTGTTTAGATGAAGCCCTTCCCAGTCATTTTTTTTGTTGATTTCTTGCAGTTACCCTTAAAATCACGTTTTAAACACATTGAGCGGCTCGGATCATCAAAATTCGATTGGAAAAGGGGAGGTGTGGATCGATCCGGATTTTATTCAAGTACGAGCGTCCGGATTTTGCTTCGGTCTGTACCTCCCCTTTTCCGATCGAAATTCGATGATCCGAGCCGCTCAATGTGATTAGAATGTGATTTTAAGGGTACCCGCGAGAAATCAGTAAAAAAAAATGATCGAGAAGGGCTTCATCTGAACAGTTTTTATTGAACCATTCAATAAAAAACTGTTCAGATGAAGCCCTTCCCGATCATTTTTTTTTTGCTGATTTCTAATGAGTACCCTTAAAATCACGTTTTGAACACATTGAACGGTTCGGATCATCAAAATTCCATCGGGACACTATTTAACGGAGCCTTTAACGGAATCCGTTAGTAATTCGGACGGAAGGGGGCATTTTGATTAACGGAATATAATGTTGGGAGTAAAATTGAAGTTTTTAAAAGGTTGGGAGTCTAATTGAATTTGGGTGTATGGGTTGGGGGGTATTTTGAATTTTTCCCAGTAATAAATCTCAAAAGAGGAGTGTTTTGATCTGTCAACTCAAGCTATATATATATACTAGTGTTAACCCGTGCCTACGGCACTTCACATCCCTGTTGAAAAGGGATGACAGTTGTGTAATTTAGGTGAAAACCATAAGCACTTAACCGGGAAGTGGGAGAATACACTACAGCTTTGGATCAAACGAATCTAAGCCGTTCCAACAACTTATCCCCACATCCTTCTGTTTTATAATAGAGATAACTAGTTAAATGACGGGTTAATTAATTAGCATCTCCCAGCAGGGAGCTAGCAAAAACAAAAATCAAATTACATTTGAAGAGTTACATAAGCAAAACACTTTCCAAAGGAGAAACCAAACTTTTTTTTTGATCCGAAGGAGAAACCAAACTTGCTACACTATTTTGGTATCACTCTCTCTCTCTCTCTAGATCTTCGACATTAAATTTAAACGCTTATTATTGGTGTATTGTTGATTTCTTGGGCAAAGTGGGTCCTTTAAAATTAAAAAAAAGATTAAAAAAATTAAATTTGAAGAGTTCATTGGAATGCGTAACTCTCCAACTTGACACATGAATCACTAAAGTACATATTCAATGTAAAATTTTGTTTATTCCCTTGAAGATGCTCTAAATATCCTAATACTTTAAATTATCGGCCTGTGGCGGCATTGTCGCGTTCAAGTTTAGAGGAACGGGACAATACATACTTACATTTTGTTCGTTCCACGTACATTAGGTACGTAATTACAGGACGTACCCTAAGTCATATGAGTACGTAACAATATCAAAGAGTGAAGAAAGAAAATACATAGAATCATTATTCACCTACTAAATTCAAACGGGTTAATTCCAGATACACTCCATGTACTTAGGTCATTTTTCAACTACACCCCCTCTACTTCATTTTTAATCACTCGCACCCCTTGTACTTAAGACTAGTTTGGAACTGTCAGTATTTCCGTCCAAAGTAACGAAAAGACTGAAATATACCCATTCGTATTCCCTTTCTTTGAAAAATCATAACTTATTCATATAAGGTCTAAAAATACTCAAATCAGCACCCAAACTTGCGTAACATCCATATGTATCTACTGTAAAATTGAAAGATTAGTTATCAACCAAATATTGTCCAAATTTCAAAAGAACAAGCTGTTCTACACAAAAACAGGGCAGCCAATCATGTCTTCGTAGAAAATCCATAACTAATTCATTTCAACTCCAACAATATTGAAACCAATTCTCAAAGTTTCGTAACGTAAAGTATTATTCTCAGTAAAAATATCATATTCATAACTTAATAGGATAGTTTCCAAAAATAAAAAGAAGATGGCTCTGCCCAGATTTCGAAACATGTGTATCAGTTCATATTCCGAAAATCATAACTAATTCTGTGTTGATTGGTTTTACATGTTCTTGGTATCAAAATTTTCGTCTTTAAACGTACTTTAAAAGTTATGAAGACTTCAAAAATTGAATCATAGTAGAAGGTTTCTCAAAATAGGAAGTTGTGATGGTCCAGAAAGCTGTCAAGAAAGTTTAAGAAGTTACCAGCAAGAAAATAAGTTTTCAGATGAGAGAATGGTGACGGGAGGTGGTGGCTCACGGTGGAACTGAGGTGGGGGCGTGGAAGAACACCATCCTCCTCCTCTTTCTTCAAATTTCGTAGCTCCCTCCCCCCCAAAAAATTAAAATACATGTTTGACTAGTTTTTACCAAGATGATAAAAAAAATGTTATAACCAAATATATTTACACATGCATGAGTGTAATTCTAGGTGTCAAATTGGCCATGCCATGTGTCTATAAGCATGACATGTGTACTTGCATGCGCAAGTGGTCCCAAATGCCCGAGCACACGCATAGCCGAGAAGCTGTCCGGGATTTCGGTCTCAGAAAAATATGAAATTTACACAGTACCCTAAATAAATTATTCTTAGAATAACCTCATTCTCAGAATTTCAAGAAAAAATCCAGAACACATAGATTTGAAATGTCTGGCCAATTAACTTGTAAAATATGTTAGTGACTCCGTCCTCGACCAATAATTAATGGTAGTGATGAATTATCATTGTAAATGGGTTTTGGGATCAATTTGGTCTTAGAGAAGATGTTTTAGAAGGGAAAATTCCCGCCAACAAGCCATTACCTGCTTTTCCGTTATTTTGGACGGAAATACAAACAGTTCCAAACTAGTCTTAAGTACAAGGGGTGCGAGTGATTAAAAATGAAGTAGAGGGGGTGTAGTTGAAAAATGATCTAAGTACAGGGGGTGTATCTGGAATTTACCCAATTGAAACAGAAAGGTCTTTGGGTTCTGAGAGTATCCACAGTAATATAATTAAAACCAAAAGATTGTTAAGATTAGGAATATTTGCTCAAAAAAAAGTTCACATTGGCATAACCAAACTTAACAATCTCTTAGCAACTCATTAAATTTTGGTTATTGGATAATCAAAACTAATTATAACATTTTTCCAATAATCAAATTTAGTTGTTCTCATATTTTCTCAATCAAGTATACTATCATTATACAAAAGCAACCCCTTAAATGGATAACCAAAAAATGATGTGACAACTTTTAATTATTGACTTTTGGTTACTCTGAGTCTTCCACCACAAAGATAGCGTAAGTACATATTTGAGTTTCATTCACTAATTTATTCATTACCATATAAAATTCAACCCTAATGTCAGTAAAATCAGGAAAAAAAAAACCCTATCTAAGTACTAGTATAATAGTACTTTTGTTTTCCTCCTCTATTTCTTTTTTTATAAAAAGGCTCATTCTTGATTTCGGTTGCTTATATTAAACAAACAATAATATGAACCAAATCCACCCTTAACTTATAACCAAGGGTAAATCGGAGATTTGTAGATGGTAGGGTCAAATAGCTAGAGCGAAGGGTTTGGTCGAATTTAATAATGATAAAAGACATAAATTTAATCTTTCATAAGATCCTTAAGATATTTGTCCCATAAATATATGGGGTCTAACCCATTCAATTAAAATCCAATAAAAATATATTTATGAGATTTGTTTTAACTCGATGGCGTCAAGTGACTCCACTTTATTGCTCTTTGGTCCATGCTTAGATTTATATACGTAATTTGTAAATGTACAACAAAATCAACATTTTTTTGTTTTCTTTTGGATCTGTGAAAAGTAACGTCGGCCATGCAGTTTTGTAAAAAATGCATTCCCACTCCCGAAATTCAAAAGTTAAGCATGCATAAGCTGTTAAAGAATTTGGACAATGCCTAACTCCGTTAGCGTTGTTTACTACTAAAAGTCCATAATGCCCTTGTATTTCTTTCATTTTTACAAGTCACTTTCCCTCTTTACCACCTTTCTGATTACTTTCCTAAAAGTAGAACATGTTCATATAAAATTTAAAAAAAATTGCAGAGAAAAAAAAGAAGAAGAAAAAAGAAGAAGAGCTACTCTATTCCACAGATGAGCTTTGGCACATGGTGTGAGTCAGTCAAAACTCAAAAGAAATAGAGTAGATGGGTAGAATTGAGGTGGTGCAGGGAGGCTTTGCTGTGAAGGCACTATATAGTATATAATACAGTGGAAGGGCTGGCCACAAGGAACCTCTAAAGGCATGTGCTTCCTCACATCTCTCTTTGTCAGGTGGGAGTCCTTTGACACCACACACAAGGCCGGGCCCTCCCACTTGTCCCCTTCCTTTTTTTGATTTCCTTTGCAAGTTTATACCATTTCACCAAACATTCAGCCCTTTGTACTATAGAATAGTAGCATCAGTACTACTTCCATTCATTAGGGAATGGATATTATAGATCCCTCTCTGGGAGTAGTCTAGGGAGTGGTTTTTAGGACCAGTGACGGTCCATATCAGAAACAGGACCTCACTGTGTTCGGTTTGGGATTAGAAACCCAACCCTTTTTTCTCGGTACACGGTCTTCGATAAATTTTTCCCTATTTATTACTCTCATTTATCTATATCTCTCTTTAATCGTTATCTCAAAAACTATCATCAAAACCCAAACTAAACAAAGTCAATTAAGCAAAAGGAAAATGATTTTAATACTCCTGTTTTTTTACTAATAGCACTCCCCTTTTTTTGTCTTTTAGTGTGTGTGAATTTACAAAACAGTGTATGCTTTTTATGAAAATTTATTGCATTGAGGGGTGGTTTAGTAAATTCATCCAACTAAAAGACAAAGATGAGTGTCATTGGTAAAAAAAGAAGTGTTAAAAATCATTTTCCACAAAGCAAAACTACAACTATATAACGAGGCTTAGAGCCAATCCTGACTTTTTGGAGGCTAAAAGCGAAAATTAAAAATAAGGTCTTTCGTTGGACTATTACAAGCGGTAAAAAAAGTAAGAGAAACCCCTAAGATTCAAAAAACCTTTATAGGCCTAAAGAGACCGCAAAACAAACTTTAATTCAGGGCCGATTCTAACGAAGCTCTCTGTGAATCAAGATCTTCACCCTCACACATGAATAAAATAACGAATCAAAACCATATAATTTGTATCTGAAAACCTGGAGACTAGTGCCCCCATTCAGTGGCGGAACTGTGTGTGGTAGGGGTGGCTTTGATAGAATCCCTTGGAGTTGTGTACTATCTATGCACCAAACTAGTATGTTGTAGTATATTCAGTGGCGGAACTGTGTGTAGTATAGAAGGCTTAATTGCAAGAACACCCCCTAAACTATCACTTTTTGGCAACTTCACCCCCTTAAGTTTAAATTCGAGCAACTTCACCCCCCAAACTACCAAATTCGAGCAACTTCACCCCCTCCCCCATTTTCCGTCCAATTCTGTTATGAATTTGGATGGAAAATTTCAAAATTGGATGGAAAAGTAAATCAATGTACAAAAATGCCCTTACAAAAATGTCCGGTTGACAAAGTGGTCGACCGGGTGGTCGACCGGCTGGTTGTCCTGTCTCTTAGCCGGTTGGTTCTGGTTGACATTGCTCTCTGTTTAGACAGCCGGCTTGTCAAAACTTCACCTCAATCAATTCGTTAAAGCATGTATTGAGTTTACTAAGTCTTTGTAAATATTAATCATTGAATTCAAGAGACTTTATGCAATACGTCAAGGCAAAGAAAAATTAGTCCGAAAAAGGATTTTGCGATAAAAGATTTTCTTTTGCCAAATAATAAAAACTTCATCAATATAATCATCAAAATAATAAATAGTAATGCATATAATTTTTCACACTACTACAAAATGATATAAAGATCACGGTACAAAAACTAAAAAGATCTCACTTTTTGTAAAAGCGTAATAAAATGTTATAGACTATAGTTTTCATCTCAGTTATACGAAAAAACTGAGATGGAAAGATTTTTTAATCTCAGTAATTTAAAAAATGAGATCATAACTTGAAGAATAGATCTCATTCTCAAAAAATTGAGATTATATATGAAAGAATATATCTCGTTTGAGTAAAAATTTCGAACTACACCATCACGAAAGCCAGTTATCGAAAAGTCCTTTCGCGGACTAAATATTTTCTCGACCTTGAAAAATAGCATAAAGTCTCTTAGATTCAATGATTAATATTAACAAAGACTTATTGAGCTCAATACATGCTTTAACGGATTTATTTAGATGAATTTTTGAGTTGCAGGTTGACGAACCGGCTGACAAACCAGAGAAGTGTGTCAACCAGAGGGCACCGGACGACCACTCGGACGACCGCCTGGTTGACCACGCGGACAACCTCCGGGTTGACCACGCGGATGACCTCCGGTCGACGTAATTTTTTTTAAAAAGGGTACCAACGTAATTTTGTTGGCCTCCATCCATTTTTTTAACGGAAAATAGGGGAGGGGGTGGAGTTGCTCGAATTTGGTAGTTTGGGGGGTGAAGTTGCTCGAATTTAAACTTAAGGGGGTGAAGTTGCCAAAAAGTGATAGTTTAGGGGGTGTTCTTGCAATTAAGCATAGAATCCCTTGGAGTTGTGTACTATCTATGCACCAAACTAGTATGTCCTATTATATTGCTATAGTTTCCCCCCCTCTCTACGCGGCACCTCCAACGATAAAATCCTGGTTCCGTCCATACCTCATTAAATTCGGTTTGTAAATTTAGGACTGTTGATTTTATCACTCTTTTTTTTGGTTAACGCAACTTTTCTGTAAATGTATTTTCGGGACAAAAATACACTTGTAGAAAAGTTGAAATTGACAAATTCATTTCCCATTGATTAACTTGAAAGCCGGTATTGTGTCCTTTTGTTTGTTCCGAAAGAAAAGAGAGTCTCTCTTTTGTTTATGCGTTAATCCAACTCATAACCAATCAAAAGTTATATGACGAGACTCGATACGTGTTTCAAGGTGCTAAACAATGAAGAACAAGCATTCAATTTTCAAATAATGTTCGACCAATTGTTGGGGGATGTTGCAGTGGGTGAGTGTACAAATTTCTTGAAGACAATTTATTATTATTATTTATAATTACTGACTCGACAAATTGAAGAAAATTTGTTGAAAATCATTCCCAGAGGTATTCAGACCTCAAAACGAACAAGTTCTCAATGGAAGATAAACACTTTCTACCCCAACAAAGTATTTCTAAAAAAGTCCATACCATCAACATAATTCTTTTTCGCATTCTCAATGCTTGTTTTTTCCTCTTAGTTAAGGAGAGCTCAAAATTGACAACAAATGCAGTACGGAGTCCCATAGAAGAGATTACCCATACAATTTAGACAAATTCAGGATCATGGGACAATTATGAAGTAAAACCTAAGAAAATTATTTTTGTAATTTTTTCTATTTAGGCGAATTTACTAGAACTCTGTTGTATGAAAACTGAACTAGTAATAAAACTAGGAAAATGCTACCTCTGTCCTTAGGGTGGAGGATAACTGGTAAAAACTGTATTAATATCCGTGAAAAGCGTATTGATATTTATAAAAGTGTATTAATATCTGTGAAATATTTATTGATATCCGAACTTGTTTGGAGTTATTAGTGTATCATCCTCCATGCAGTGGGCGGAGGTTAGCAAAACCGATAAAAATACAACATGATAATTTCATATATTTGAATGACGACAAAAAAAGAAGTAGGAATGGCAAAAAGAAGCATGTGAAAATTAGTCTACTACGAAAAAATGTTCAATTTTTTATAGAAAATAAAGCGCTATCGTTCATAATTTTATTAAAAAATTTCCCATTAATTTAAAGATCTTATCAATTCTTTAAATTGGTGTAAACGTCTTTTTCAAAACTATTAATAGAAGTATACTTTTGATCGAAACCAATACCATTACTACAGTACTATTTTTAAAACTATAAAACCTCAATGGTAGACGGAAAACTATAAAAACAGTGTCAATTACAGGGAAATTCGTAAATACCGGGACTTTATAGTAATTTCAAACGCCCCGTAACGGTACCAAAATTTGAGTTTTGTCTTTCTTACTAAACTTGGAGTATTTTGTTTCTGTTTATTTTTAAAATCCAGAGGCTCCCTTCTCTCTCTCTCTCTCTCTCTCTCTCTCAACTACTCCAAGCTCTCTCTCTCTCTCTCTCTCTCTCTCTCTCTCTCTCTTTCCCGTAGTTTTAACCTAACAAAAAAATCCTGTACGCCGTCTTCTCTCTCTCTCTCTCTGAGACAGGCAGCATTGTTTGCGGGCACTTTCTCCCTTCTCCCCCTTCGGCATTTCCAAAATCAATCAATCAATCTCTCTCTCTCTCTCTCTACGACGGCCGGCCGTTGAATACACTGTAAGTAAGTAACTGTATTGACTTTGCAGTCCAATCTCACTCTCGATCCACTTCTGATTTATTAGTCTCCCTCCCTTTGCAATTCAATCCCCCCCTACATTCCCCACCTTCCCCACCTATCTCTCTCTCTCTCTCTCTCTACATACATATACCATATCTCTATATCTATATCGATATATATATATATATATATATTCTTGAATCGTATTTTCTCCCTATACGTTTACTCGACGCCAGATTTGTTTTCCGATCTCTCCGTGACTCGATCCGAGTTAACTCAGCCAGCTGTTGTCGTTGTTAATTTGAGATTTGCAGGACAATTGAAGCGCATGGAGAGGAGAGGAGGAATGGTTTCCCTATCCCCGTCGCAGACGCCGCGGTCGAGCGACAAGGTCGCGAGAGATCTGCGATCGGCCGAGGGGAACGCCAGCATAAAGTTCGACAGGGATAAAGGCGTCAATGTCCAGGTCATTGTTCGATGCAGGTGAGTGAGTTTTTGAATCCGACATAATCGGAATCTTGATTTAATCTTGGAATTGAGTATTATGATCTTTAAAATGAGAGTAATTTTTGAAGAGAAAGTCTAGAAACACAACAACATGCACTGGATTTTGCACAAGATGCCCGTGTGACAGTGTATAATCGGCAACTGGATGGATTGCTAGTTTTTCAACTACCAACGAGAAACTGCCACATAAGTACGCTGTGCAAAATATTATGCACGTTGCCGTGAAAGTCTAGAAACACAACAACATGCGCAACATTTTGCACAAGATGCTTGTGTGACAGTGTTTCATTGGTAACTGGATGGATTGCTAGTTTTTCAACCGCCAACGAGACACTACCACATAGGCGCATTGTGCAGACTATTGTGTGCGTTGCCATGTTTGTAGATCTCCTCGTGCGTGAATAATGGTGGATTGGTTTGGCATTGCTTTATAGGCCTCTGAACGAGGATGAGCTGAGACTGCATACGCCAGTGGTGATTACTTGTAATGAGAACAGAAAAGAAGTGTCTGCGGTTCAGAACATTGCCAATAAGCAGATTGATAGAACTTTCCTGTTCGATAAGGTTTGGGTTTTTTTCATCTTGGTTCCTTGGATTAACGATACTAGATGCTTGGGCACACATGATGCCTGTGCAAATTGTGAAGGAAAGATAAAAATCTTTGAATTGATACTAATCTGGATATGGAAGTCGAAAAGAGGGGAGAAGATACTTGGGGTGACATTTTTGTTTCTTCTTGACAGTTCAATTCAAGTAGTTAAAGGGGTAGTTGGGGAAAAAAGAGTGTGAGCCAGCCTCAAAACTGACATTCATGCCAAAAGGACTGTTCCTTTTATAATAGATAATAGATAATAGATGTTCAGTGATGTGTAGATTGAAACAATGAATTTGCCTTAGTGCACAGAACTAAATTAATCCTTTGAGTTTCAAAACTTAGATAATGTTCCTTATGAGTATGATTTTCTCAGCAATCAAGTGAACTGTTATGCAATCTTGACTGCAGTAAGTAGAACCACCCTTTTTTTGGTTTGGTCTCTCAATTCTTAAGTCAATTATGTACTGCAGAGTTTGTTGCTCGTATTGTGGAAATGCTGTGACTTTGGGTACTTCTTCTGTGTAGGTGTTTGGTCCAACCTCCCAACAAAAGGACTTGTATGATCAAGCTGTGTCTCCTATAGTGTTTGAAGTTCTTGAGGGCTATAACTGCACTATTTTTGCATATGGTCAGACGGGAACAGGGAAAACATACACAATGGAGGGTGGAGGAAGGAAAAAGGTCTGATTTTAGTACCAGAAATGGAATGCGATTGATTGTATTTACGTGTGGCGTCTCCTCATTTTCTGCATCATATGTCACCCACACGCACGCACCACTCTTAAATACATATATGCGTATATTACCCACAGAATTGTGGTACTTGCACAGTTGCACATATTTCTTAAATTGTATCGTTTCTTTGTTGCTTTCTGCAGAATGGGGAGTTCCCAAATGATGCAGGTGTTATTCCCAGGGCTGTTAGGCAGATTTTTGATATATTAGAAGCTCAAAATGCCGAGTACAACATGAAAGTTACATTTCTTGAGTTATACAATGAGGAAATAACAGATCTCTTAGCCGCAGAGGAAAGTTCAAAATTCATAGATGACAAATCCAAGAAACCTATAGCCCTCATGGAGGATGGAAAAGGTGGTGTTTTTGTCAGAGGCTTGGAAGAGGAGATAGTATGTACCGCCAATGAAATTTATAAAATATTAGAGAAAGGTTCTGCTAAGAGAAGAACCGCGGAGACACTTCTTAACAAACAAAGTAGTCGATCTCACTCAATATTTTCCATCACGATTCACATTAAGGAGTGTACTCCAGAGGGGGAGGAGATGATTAAATGTGGGAAGCTCAATCTTGTTGACCTTGCTGGGTCTGAGAACATTTCTCGCTCTGGTGCAAAAGAGGTAACTCATAATCAACAACTACGACTTCTTTGGTTTGATCTGTCCACTAATGCATTGTGTGTTGGTGAATTCAAGTGTATCGTATAAAAACTCGCTTATGTATTTTTCTTAAGTCAAGAAGTCTATAAATTATTGCAGGGAAGAGCCAGGGAAGCTGGCGAGATCAATAAAAGTTTGCTCACACTTGGTCGTGTCATTAACGCTCTTGTTGAGCACTCTGGTCATGTACCATATAGGTACGATTTTACATTGGCAACTGAGGCATGTTTTGTCTTGCAAAAAGACAAACTACTTAAAAGGTACTTTTACGTGGAATATCAGGGATAGCAAACTAACAAGATTGTTGAGGGATTCCTTGGGAGGGAAAACAAAGACGTGCATAATTGCAACTGTATCACCCTCTATTCCTTGTTTGGAAGAAACACTCAGCACTCTAGATTATGCACACCGTGCCAAAAATATCAAGAACAAACCAGAGGTCAGTTTTATCATTGTTAAAGAGGGATTGTAATATTTTCAGTAACCACTTTTTTGTGCCACCCTTTCTCCTTTAATCTTTTCAAGTTAACTGTCTTCCGACTCTCCCCGTAGGACATTGTCGTAACAGTTTCACTTGGTTACTATTCCAGATTAATCAAAAGATGATGAAATCTGCAGTTATCAAGGATTTGTATTCTGAGATTGACCGGCTAAAGCAAGGTTAATAACTTCATACTATTCAAAATGCATATGCTTAACGTTGCGAATCGTGATGCTAACTTCCTCTTTTTCAAACCAGAGGTATATGCCGCTAGGGAGAAGAATGGTATTTATATACCAAGAGATCGTTATCTTCAGGATGAAGCAGAGAAAAAGGTTCACCTTCAGTCTGTTATTAATATTCCTACTATTGATTTATGTCAAGGGTTTCGAACCCAGACATCTGCTCCATAATGCTCTTATATTACCAGAACTAGAAAGAGTTCTCTGGTCTTTGAGTTTGAATGTCTTTGAGTTTGAATTGTTTGAAAGTGACATATACTTACGTGAGAGCCCCTTAGCGAGATGGGACTTGGGAACCCTGTTGATTCTTCCACTTACCATTTTTTTCAGGCCATGGCTGAAAAAATAGAGCGCATGGAGCTTGATTTCGAATCCAGAGACAAGGTAAACTACGATTTTGAATTATTTGGGTACATGTTTCCCCTAGTTCCCATGAAGTTGTCTAACTACATTGTTGTGCCTTCTACAGCAAGTGATGGAGCTGCAGGAACTCTACAATTCTCAGCAGCTTTTGACTGCAGAATTAAGTGACAAACTTGAAAAAACTGAGGTACAGAAGTGGGATATCAATGGACAGTTGATTCCTCTACAGCAACGTATTTGCACTTTTGCTTTCTTCTCGCATTTCTCATTCTTCTTTTTATTCCAGAAAAAGCTCCATGAAACTGAGCATGCATTGTTTGATCTCGAAGAAAGACACAGACAAGCAAATGCAACAATCAAAGAAAAAGAATACCTGATATCCAACCTTCTCAAGTCAGGTGAGCGTAGTGTCGTCTTTTTAGAATTACTAGAATTACCTCAGCCTGTATAGCAGTTGGTGCCAACTTATGTTTTTTGCAACAATTACATTCTTGAGCTATCCCTGTGCACCAGATTTTATCTCTCTAGTTTGTTATGGCATTCTCTATCAGCTATGCATTTGGAATTGTACATGTACGTTTACATTTTTAATTGATCCACTTCTCTTCATCTTGTGTACACTGTTTTTATTTTCCATGGCTGCATAATTTACAATGTTGGAATTTGTACGATTTATGTTGTCTGTATGACAAAGGAATCTTTTGTTTTATCAGAGAAAGCACTTGTTGAGCGTGCTCTTGAGCTTCGAGAGGAGCTAGATAATGCTGCATCAGATGTCTCTAGCTTATTCACAAAGATTGGTTAGTGTGCTGATTTTCAAGAAATCAGAAGCAGTTAACTTATGTTTCTGTTACGGTAAATGTTGTAACATTATTGGTCGTGGTTTGGTTTCTCAGAGCGCAAGGATAAAATAGAAGACGGAAACAGAATTCTTATTTGCAAATTCCAGTCTCAATTAACTCAACAGCTTGAAACCTTGCATAAGACTGTGGCAGCTTCTGTCACACAACAGGAACAACAATTGAAAGACATGGAGGAAGACATGCATTCTTTTGTATCCACAAAGGCAGACGTAAGATTAGGCTTTGATAAATGAATTTGTAGGCTTAAAACTGGCTTGAAAATATTTTATCGACCTGAAACATTTCATCACCTTTGGCATGCCTTAGGCTACTGATGAACTTCGAGGCCGTCTCGTAAAACTCAAAACCAAGTATGGTTCTGGTATCAAAGCTTTGGATGATTTAGCTGGGGAGCTTGATGGAAATTCCAGGTCAACGTTCGGACATCTGAATTCTGAAGTTGGTAAACATTCATCAGCACTGGAGGATGTACGTACTTCTTGGTATTATGCTTCAAGAGAACCTATGAAAATCTCCTGTTGGCTTTTGTTTGAACTTCATTCACATGTGCAGCTTTTCAAAGGAATAGCTTCAGAAGCTGATGCTTTACTAAATGATCTTCAAAAGAGTCTTCACAGTCAGGAAGATAAAGTAGCTGCATATGCACAACAGCAGCGCGAGGTTGGTATTTTCATAACCAAGTATACTTCGTGGTGATTTTAGCTATCACTTGAGCAATTATAAATCCCCATGTATCATATCATTCTTAGACTATGTACAGGCACATTGCTTTTAACCAAGTATACTTCATAGTGATTTAGCTATCACTTAAGGAATTAGAAACCACCAAGTCTCATATCATTCTTAAACTATGTACAGGCACATTCCAGAGCTGTGGCGACTACTCTGTCTATTTCTCAAATTACTGCAAACTTCTTCAAGACGTTAGATGCGCATGCCTCAAAATTGAGCGAAATCGTAGAAGAAGCACAAACAGTCAATGATGAGAAATTGTCTGAGCTAGAAAAGAAATTTGAGGTGAAGCATGTCCTTTGTCTGAAACATCTCTTTTGATTGAATTAGTTGAAAAGTGACTTGACTTTTCTGGTTTCGATCATGTTTTCCCCTCACTATAGGAATGTGCTGCAAATGAAGAAAGGAAACTCTTAGAAAAGGTGGCAGAGTTGCTCGCAAGTTCAAATGCAACAAAAAAGAAACTGGTATTTGGTCTATCCTTCTATCAGCATTGTACTCCCATATTGTTTCTGTTGATCTGCATCCGTTTCATGTAATTATGGTTTACCCAAAGCTTTAACTAGGGTTAAGATGAAAATCTTCAGCTGCCTTTGAATGCTGTAATTTTGTCAAATAGGAATGTTCTAGCCCTGTCCTAAAAGGGGTCCAGACAGATAAATGTGCAATTAGTCACTGCATTTTCCTACTTTTCGATTTTCTGCAACTTCATATGTAGAGAGTCAATTTCCAGCACATATGGTGTCTTAACACAAAGGGACAAGTATTTCAACGCTGGTGCGCCATTTGCAAGTCTTTTGTATCTTTGATTCTTACATATGCTGTGGATTCGAGGAAGCTTGCCTTGACTAAAACCAGTGAGTCTTGGCAAAATTATGGAAAGTTCTGGCAAAATGTAATGGCAGAAAAAGAATTTATGTTGGTTAGCAAGTTCACACAAGAATAGCAAACAGCAGTGGTGTTATTATCTCTTGAAACTGTTCAGAAAATATTCTGACTCACAAAATAAAGTTACTAATGTCTAACTATTCTCATTTTCTCACAATATTTTGACTATGAGCAAATTTTTGTTTAGATTACTTGTTGCAAGCCTTTGCAAGCAATAATTGGCCTTTCATTTGAAAACAATACCTGTGCATCGCTTCATTTTATTCTGTTAGTTTCGCACATCTAGCTATAATTCTTCCCCTTGTCAAGGTGCTTCAGTAATAATTGTATATTGTACGTGTTGCATCTTCATCAGGTTTTAAAACGTTGTTACGAATGGGGGACCATCTAAACTTCTTTGGTTGTTATGCTTTAGGTTCGAACAGCAGTTCATGGTCTTCGGGAAAGCACAGCCAGCAGAACCAGTAGATTACAACTAGAGATGTCAACTATGCAAGATTCCAGTTCTGCTGTTAAAGCTGAATGGAAGGTTTACACGGAAAAAGCTGAAACTCACTATCTTGAGGATACTGCTGCAGTAGAAAGTGGAAAGAAAGATATGGAAGAAGTCCTCCAGAGCTGGTATGAGCAGCTTGAGATCATGATTAGAGCCAAAATGAAGACCCTTATTAATCCTTCTCATATAAACTTGGTGTAGTTTGCTGTTTCTTCATCCTCTTCTACTAATTGTGACAATAATATATGTTTTCCAGTTTGCAAAAGGCAAGGATGGGTGCACGGCAGTGGAGTAATGCTCAAGATTCATTGCTTGGTCTGGAGAAGAATAATGTTGCTTCCATAGAGGATATTGTTAGGTAAAGTGACATCTTACAAAGGTTTATTCTAATCTCTCTGTCCCATTTTGTTTTGTTTTGTTTTTGCTGGAAATTGTGCGGGTTAAACAGATGGACAAGTTATTTATCTTTGGGCGTAATAGTTTTTTGAAGTACTTTTTCACTAATCAAAAGAGATCAAGAAGCCGAAGTTTCCAGAATCATCTCATGAAAGAATAATATAGAAAGTATATTCGATTCCTAGAGATATCAGGAATAGTGCGTAGTTTATTTGTTGCTGCGCTTCATTTTATTTTATTTTTTTATCTAAACATTTCTTCAATTTTTATCTTCATAGAGAGGGAATGGACGCCAATCAAAACCTACGTGCGCAGTTTTCTTCTGCGATGTCTTCCACACTTGAAGATGCGGACGTAGCAAGCAAGAATCTCCTGTCCTCAATTGATCGTAAGTGTCTGGTTTTTGATATACAGAGATCCTACTTTATTTGACTGCCATAGGTCCTTCCATGTGTAAAATTCATTCAACTGAGACAAATGCTTGCAGATTCATTACAACTAGATCACGACGCATGTGGAAATCTAGACTCCATGATTGTTCCTTGTTGTGGAGAGCTGAGGGAACTGAAGGGCGGACACTACCATAAGATTGTGGAGATAACGGAAAATGCTGGAAAATGTCTTCTAAGTGAATATGCGGTAAGAATTTCCAAATATCATTTGGATATAGGTAAAAAGTTGCCACTATTGTTGCATACTTATTGGTTGTGGAGAGGCGGGAGTTACAACTGTTTGTATCCATTTCTCCTTGTCCTTTTGGGGGAAAAAAGAAAAAGAAAAGAAGAGATGAAGACCTTTACCTCAAAAAACCTCCTAAATGCCATTTTAGACAACTTATTGTCATTTTCGGCCAAATGATGTTGGGAAAAAAGTCTTCATTGTCACATTGGACAAGAATATATATGCTGTAAAGTTACAATTGTGATTGCATTCCATTTTTATCCAATTTGTCCGAAAAAGTTATCATTTTCACGTTCTTATCTTTTCCACATGAGCAGGTGGATGAACCGTCTTGTTCAACCCCAAGAAAGAGGTCATTCAATTTGCCGAGCATCACATCCATCGAAGAACTCAGAACCCCCTCATTTGAGGAGTTACTGAGGGCATTTTGGGATGCGAAATCCTCAAAGCAAGCAAACGGTGATGTGAAACATCTCCTGGGTTCATACGAGGGTAGTCCCAATTCTATAAGAGATTCCAGATTTCCTCTCGCTGCGATAAACTAGGCGGGGATCAGAACTCAATGTATGAATATATAGTGGAGTTTGTACATAAACATATGCCTGGGGGTTCATTTCACACCAGTATTCTTTTCTATTGTCTGTCAAATTCATTTGTGGAGGAAAGATAGGAAAATGATAGTAGTAGATTTTTCGAATGAATTTTCTTTTTTTTTTTTTTTCGGGGGGGTCTATTTGTCTGTTCGTTTTAATTCTCCGCTCTGAGAAAGGCTTTCGACTGTTTGTATTAAAAAGTTCTATTCCAGTGTATCAATTCTGGCTAGCAGTTCTACATTCCATTTTCCCATGCTGATGGTTTAACCAATTAAGGAATTTTTCAAAATCACATCAGAGCACGTTTCTCCTCTTCTTGAACAAGGAGAAACGTAATAAGCCAACCCAGCAAATGATTCTTGGAACATGAGCAACATTAGCGTTTGGTTTGCATGGCCTGTTACGGCAAATGCTTGTCAAAAGGGATTTGTGACTAATCGAGTTGGAGAATTTGGTTTCTTATAAGGAGTTTTAGGTTTTTTATTAGATGGAGTGAAAAAAAAAAAAAAATCTTAATAGGGAGTTTTGAATTCCATACTAAATCTGGCCAATTGCCCGTCCTAGCTCGCTCTACATCCTTGATAACCCATCTTTGTTTTAGTAGAGTCTGATGGGCAAATATTGTCTCCTCAAAAGTTTTGTAACAAAAAATCAACTCGTATTGACCAATCAAATTTGTTGCTGATATAGCGCATTACTCCCTCCGTTCCATATTGATGGTCCAGTTCGGTCTCCAAGACGAAATTTAAATTGTTAATATCTTTCAATCTACAATGTCTTTAAAGATTTTAAAAACTTTGTATAATAGAACTAATTGAGATCTATCATACAAGATACATATTGCACATAAAAATCATTGTAGATTGAAAAATATTAACAATTTAAATTTTGCATTGAAGACCGAACCGAACCTTCAATTTGGAACGGAGGGAATATAAATTATAGTATTCATCAATTTATCCAATTAGTCTATTTACCCGTGTATTACTTTTCTTTTTTCCTTTTGTTGAATTTTCTTATCGTGAGAAAACTCTATTTCTACTTTAGTTTTCCGAGCTTCATTCTCTGGGGAACAACGTTACCAAGACATTTAATTGATGAAGCTCGGGAAACTAAAGTTTGCACATAAGCAAAGCATTTAAACTAGTCTTATAACCCTCTCTATTTCTACCCATTTTGAGGATTCATTCTATGTTAATCCAGAGAAATTACCCGTAAATAGCAGAATCGTGGATAGGGAGGCTCGTTAATCTTAAATTTTTTTTTGAATTCGGCTCGTTACTTTAATTGAGACAATGAAAAATCATTTCATCATAATCGCTATAGCTTTAGGCGATTCTCGAAAAAGGATGGCGACCCAAAATTGAAAACCAATAGCCCATAATATGAGTAGTGTTTTTAGGTTTTTGATCAGCAGCAAAAATCATTTCATACCAAGAAGCCTAACGGCACTCACATGAAATAATCATAACAGTCTGTAAGAGCTAAATCTACAGAAAGCTAGGAAACGAGCAAACCACAAAGGGCATACAAGCTCAAAGACACATTACTGCAAAAGCAGACCGACACGATGCAGCGTAGGGTCCATCCTAGCAACGGTAGATGAGCGACCCAGAGCTCAAACCATTAGAACGATCCTTTAATGGCTAATGTTGGCTTTCACGGTGAAAGGGACGAATCCCTCGCAGCCGCAAAGGGAAGCTCCAGAGCAAGTTTTTGCTGGCACTTCAAAACTCCGGGCGCGGTAGAAGACCAGACAACCCACGACAAGCCAGACCTTCTTGCAAGCACATAAACCGGGATCTGGAATCCAAACCGGATAGAAACCAACCACCAAAACTCATTTAACGGCTATAGCACCGGAGGCAGCCGAAACCAGACAGGATACATCGACAACAGCCGACCACATCACAACACCACTACCGAAAAGTGAGATCCAGCAGCCACCACACACAGTAAAATTATTACCCACCACCAGCACCCACCGGATCTGAGGATACCAGACCGGGACAAAAATCCGGACAGAGGAGGACCTCGCCGGAGAAGAAAAGGCACAAAAAAAAAAACCCGGCCCAAAACAGACTAAACCTCTTAAACGTCCACAAACCCTGGTTATTACCTGCCAACTAAAGACCAACAGAGCCCAGCTGCCTCCGAAACCCCATGAACCAGATCCGAGCTTGCTTCGGAAAACACCACGGAACACGAGCCGCCAGAGCTGACCTGCGTCGCCGAGGTCGCCTGGGCTAAAGACAACGAAGCTGGAAAAGGGGAGGGAAAGCAGAACTGAGAACTACGGCGCCAGAAGGAAGAGGAGGGGGAAGAGGAGGAGGGTTCGAGGGTGGAGCCGGGAGAGGCGGCAGCCCCACCCCCCCAATACCGAACCCTTGCTCTGGAAAACCCTTGCTCTGGAAAGTGTAGAGAGAGAAAGCAGGAATAGTAGTGTTTTTAGGTTATAAGCAGCAATTCATCAGAATTTCCATTTTCCACATTGGATTGGATAAGATTGCGAAGAATTTACGATCCCCAGTCCAAGTTAATGGATCAAAACATAGAGAATCCCAGGATTAGTCAAGTGCAAAGAGAAGAAACTTCCAATGTGGTTAGGCTCCTTAATACAGTACAATAAAGGAGGTAAAATTGCGACCTCCTAATAAGGTGCAGAAGACCGATTCGAAAGGCTTACACAGGCCATCTCAATCGATTTTGACACAATTTAAGTTACTTTTTAAATTTCGGAATTCTCCGCATTGTACCACTTCGACGAGGCACGCATGGTTATTATTGCCACAAATCCTACGCAGGTGAAAAAATTTGTTGTTCCAACCTAATTATTTGAACAGCTTCCTAGTACTTTTTTTTTTGCGGGAAGGGGTCATGAACTTAAAAAGAAAAGTAGTAGGAGTAATACACAGTCAATTTGCGGAGGAAAAGTCCCTACGTACGTTCATGTTAGTATTTTACTACTTGATAAATCATGTCAGAAATTGAAGATCCAAACACAACCTAAGCAATCTCCAGCCTAAGTGGCGAATTACGTGCAATTAGAGCTGCTTGTGCAATGGTGATTAGCTTGGGAATCAGAGGAGCAGAGGTGGAAGCTGATAATAAGCAAGCTATTCGTCTTAGTGTCTCTGAGTTGGTTCCCCCAAGGGAGGTGAGTGCTGAAGTGTTGGACATATGGCATTTTGCAAGAGAAGGTGGCATTCGATTCAGATGGGTTCGCAGAGGAGCTAACAGAGCGGCACATGAGATAGCAGCCTTAGCAAAGAAAAATTCTCTCCCCTGTAATTGGGGCTTTTTCCCATTCTCTGTAATGAAGAACCATCGTAAGCCTTTTAGGCTTTTTTTCCGGATCAAAAAAAACATAAACCACAACCTAAGCATGGATAAATAAACAGCTCCAAACACAGAATTAAGGGTCCAAAATATTCCTTAATGAATCCGACTCACCATCTCAATACGAAAACAAATTTAACTACCATTTCATGCATATTAATTTGAGAAAACCAAGGAAGAATGCACATGGGTTTCGCAATGCTCGTCGTATGTATGCAGGCTTTATTTGAGATTATGTGAATCCCCTGCTAGTTTCCTATTTTAGGCCAACAGAACCCAACCGAGCCTCCAATCCAATTACCCTCTCCAGCTGTTTTGACCGTTTCAGCCCCCCCTTCCTCTCTCTCTCTCTCTCTCTCTCTCTCTCTCTCTCTCTCTCTCTCTCTCATCCATAGTTCTAAGCCTTTCACCAGAAGAAAGGAAAACAATAACCTTATCGGGATCAATGGACAATGCAGATCAAATGGCCAACGGGGAATTTATGAAGTGGATTCTCGAAGGCATTGAGATTGACGAAATGGCGGATGTGGCCTTTGACGATGATGAGCAGCCAAGCACGGTGTCAAGAAACACAAGTCAAAAATCTTTAGCAAGAAACGCAAGCAGTCTTAGAAATAGGAATAGAATTCCAGGTGATCCCACCATCCCTAAAATGGAAAGATTGCAATCAGGGGCCGCAAAAGGGCTCAAAAGCCTAAGGTTCCTCGACAGGACAACCACGAGGAAGGAAGGGGGGGATGAGTGGAAGTCTGTGGAGAAACGGTTCAATCAACTTGCAACGGATGGGAGACTCCCTAGGGACAAATTTGGAGCCTGCATTGGTAATTTCACAAACTACTCTTCACGCCCCATGGGAATTTCTTATTTTTGTGAAGAACAATTGAAATAAAAAAAAATACGGCCGAACTTTTCACGTCTTGATTTTAATTCAAAGGGATGGGAGATAGCAAGGAATTCGCAGGGGAGGTATTTGATGCCTTGGCAAGGCGTAAGAGGATTGATGTTACCAATGGGATAAGTTTTGAGGAATTGAGAGAGTTCTGGGAAGACATGTCGAGTCCATGCCTAGATGCACGACTTCAAATATTTTTTGACATGTAAGGAACTCTGTTTCACCCCCTTTATACAAGTACGTTGGATTTATTTGTGATTCTGATGATGTAGGACAAAATTCTGAAAGATTTTATATTTTTATTTTTAAAATTTTAAAATTCCTACTCAAGATCTAATTCTAGAATCATAAAAAGAAGATTATAAAATCTTCCAGAATATATTGGTCAATTTTTTGTTCGGAAATTTGCTCATACATCTCCTGTACTATCACCGATTTGCACATACACCCCTTATACTTCAAATTTAGGCACTTACATCCCCTGTACTTTGGACTGAATTGCACCTGTTAGAAAAATCTGTTAAAATGGATGAAAAAGCTACTGCGGGTGATTTTCCTCCAAAGTGAGGGGGAAAAATTTCCAAACTAACCTTGATAGCCATTTATAATTCTCCTTCCAAAAAATAGAGCATCCAAATCCCTTCCTTCCCCTAACCCACTCTCTGACTTCGTTCCATTATCCATTTTTTCCACTTTTTTTTTATTGTCCTTATTTGAATTTTTTCGCGTTTGTTAGTTTTGCACCTCACTTTTTCAATTTTTTGATATTTTTTTTACTTTTACCCAAATATTTTGGGAATAAATCACTTTTTAGAGAAAAGTGGTGATTTTCCAAAATATTTGGATAAAAGTAAAAAAAATATTACTTTTTCGATTCGTCTCGTCAAGATAAATCAATAAGTCACAAAACTAACAAACGCGAAAAAAATTCAAATAAGAACAAAACCATAACTTTAAGAAAAAGTTGAGTGAAACAATATCTCTCTCTTCTCTCATAAGATGCTTCCCAAAAATCAAGAAACCCATCAATTTTTAGCCAACCGCAACAGCAAATTGGGTGCATCCTTTGGCTTGAAATTGATGGGCTTCTTGATGTTGGAGAAGACATCTTGTGAGAGAAGAGAGAGAGTTGGTTACGGAAGGGGAGTTTGACAGGGCTTATAAATGGCTATCAGGGTAAGGTTGGGCATTTTCCCCCTTCATTTTGGAGGAAAATCTCCCACCAATAGCTTTTCCATCTATTTTAATCGATTTTCTAACAGTTGCACTTCAATCCAAAGTACAAGGGGTGTAAGTGCCAAAATTTGAAGTATAAGGAGAGTGTGTGAAAATTGGTGATAGTATAAGGGGTATAAGTGTAAATTCCCCTTTTTCATGCCAAGGCACCATATTCTCGGGACTTGTTGGGCTGCTGTCCCGGCCGAAGGGGCCTCGCTCTGGTCTTGCTCTGACTATCGGAAATGTTCACTTCGTAAAGTTCGTCGAGTTGAACAAGTATGCAAAAAAAAAAAAATCAGTTTGATCGGATATCTTTAAGTGCCTAATCGGAACACATATAACTTGCCAATAATGGGTTCTAGTAGATTTGATCTAGTGTTTCGGATCCATTCTTTTCAAGACAAAAATGTTTCGATTAGGCATTTAATGATATCCGATCGAGTTGATTTTTTTTTACATATTTGTTCAACTTGATGAACTCTACGAAGTGAATGTTTTCGATCGTCGGAGTGAGACTGGAGTGGGGCCCCCTCGGCTGGAACAACACGCTGTTGTCCCTTGAAGGGACAGTAGCCCCCCAACTCCCCATATTCTCTAGGAGCACTAAGGGTCCGTTTGATTAGCGAAAAAAATAAAATGAAAAATAAAAATGATAGAAAGTGCAGTTAAAGAAAAGAAAAAGAAATTATTTCTTTTCTCACATTCGTTTGATTGGAATGAAAGTTTTACAAGAAAATAGTAGAAAAAATAAGATATATTTATTTGGAGGAAATAAAATTGCCAAAATTAGAAGAGAGAAGGTGGAAGGAAAAGAATAAAGAAAGAAGTTAGAGTAATTGTTGATTTTCTCGAGAAAATAAAATTTTTCTGGACATTTTGTGAGAAAATGTAAAGCAGGCTCAATGCCTTAGATGGTTGTACAAAAAAATTCATTTTCTACTACTTTTTAGGATATTCTTGCCAAGTGAACAAAAAAAATATATATATATATTTTTTCTTCCCTTTCTTGTATTTTCTATTATTATCTCGCTAATCAAAACCTTCTCCTTCAGTAATTCCGTTGGATTGTAAAACCCTGGCAATATATTTTGTGGCTAACCCTAGCCGCATCTTTTCAACTCTTCTTTCTCATTCAAGAACATTATGCAAACTGATGCGAGCGGTGCACGAAGCATTAATTCTTGTCGAACCAGGCAAATATCTTTGTCGTGCCCTTTTGTGTGACTGTATTTTAGCACACCAATACATAGACATCTAAACCTAAGTAATGACCAGTGACCGCATGTGTATATATCTTTATCAACCATTGTCATGCTCGAAAATAAATAATTAATGAAGGTTATTCATTAGGTGTGACAAGAATGGTGATGGGAAGCTCTCAGAAGACGAAGTTAAGGAGGTGAGATGAGACTTGACACACCTTTTTAATACCTCCTTTTCTTCTCATTGTTCTCTTCGATGAATATATATAGACTACAATGGAACTTTTCTGAAATTGTGATTGGAAAGGTGATAGCGATCAGTGCCTCTGCGAATAACCTATCGAATCTCAAGCAACATGCCGCATCCTATGCAGCTTTAATCATGGAGGAGCTTGATCCTGACCAGTTAGGATATATTGAGGTGAGCTTCCCATAAAATTGTTTGTGCTTCCCGGCATGCTGAACTCCACCAATTGTTGGCCAAAAAGAGGATTGATCCTGTAAAAGATGAGATCAGTTCATAGAAGATCATATTATTATAATTATTCGCTAAAAGAAGTGGTGAGAAACTCCACCATTTCTTTTACTTTCTCAATGTTTCTCAAATGTTGGATAACTAAATTTTCCCCTTCAACCAGATGTGGCAACTCAAAACTCTACTAAGAGGTATGGTGAGCTCCGAAGAAACCAACAAAATGGCAAAGAAGACGCAG
Source organism: Rhododendron mucronatum var. ripense (assembly GCA_019656295.1). Classification (NCBI taxonomy): domain Eukaryota; kingdom Viridiplantae; phylum Streptophyta; class Magnoliopsida; order Ericales; family Ericaceae; genus Rhododendron; species Rhododendron mucronatum. Next base: position 890,903 of record BPLT01000178.1, read on the forward strand.
AAACTTGCAAGAACCATGATTCCCAGACAATACAGAACACCCGTAAGCAAATTCCTATCTAAAGCCTTAGAAAAGATCCATGAGAACTGGAGAAAGATATTGGTCGTTGCATGGTGGTTAACCATAAACCTAATCCTCTTTGTTTGGAAATTCAACCAATACAAACACAAAAGTGCATTCCAAGTCATGGGTTATTGCCTTTGCTTTGCCAAAGGTGCTGCTGAAACTCTTAAGTTCAATATGGCTCTCGTTCTCCTTCCAGTATGTAGAAGAACCCTGACAAAGCTCAGAGAAACAATCCTGGGTACGTTCATCCCATTCGACGAAAACATTAACTTTCATAAGTTAATCGCTCTGGCAATCGTTATAGGGACTTGCATTCACACATTAATGCACGTGACTTGTGATCTCCCGAGAATAACGTATTGTCCTCATGATAAGTTCATTGGAATTCTTGGACCTGCGTTCAGTTACAAGCAGCCGGATTACCAAGACCTCCTTCGGAGTATTCCGGGCGTAACAGGAATTTTGATGATCATTCTGATGGCTTTTACCTTTACACTGGCGACACATTCATTCAGAAGGAACGTTATCAAATTGCCATGGCATTTCCACCATTTGGCAGGGTTTAATGCTTTCTGGTACACCCATCATTTGCTGGTCATCGTCTTCGCCCTCCTCATCATCCATGGCTACTTCTTATTTCTCACCAGAGAGTGGTACAACAAAACGGTAAATCTTCTTAAACTACTACTCAATTCAACCTATGAAGTCCAAAACCCAAAACTGATATCCGTATCTAAAAATTCCCAACAAAAAATATCAGAAAGCACTGCCTTCCGAGCCTATCAACTGACTCTTTCATATGGATAGCTTGTTTATTTAAAAGCAACTAATAGGAGCATGCGAGTACAATGAAAAGCCTCCAAGCCCCTCGTATAGTAAAGGATTGGTTCTTCAACCCTTGCTTTTGACGCTTTGACCTAGCGCTTTCCCCTTGACCTGGACTTGATTCCCGCACTTAGCTTAAGAGCTAAACTACCGAAAGCCCTTTTCTCTATAGTCTCATCACAGCACCCGAAAAAGCAGGGAAGGGAAATGCTTACTAAACATGCCCGGCCCTAACTAAGTTAATCGATCTATCACCACCGCTAGTTTGACTCTCGAATAGAAGAGAAAAGACGGAAGAAGCAGAACATTTCATAATCTGTATTTTTCCTTGTGGCATGCCTATCTTTCCAAAATATGCATTGAGTCACTGACAAATCCCCAGAACCATGTCATTCTTGCTTTTAGCCAGAATATCACTTCAATTCTAGCTGAATCCATCTCTCTCACAATATATCACCACTCACTCATAATACTGCAAAACCAAAAGCTTCAAAATGCTTAGAGGCCACAAACTCCAACTGTGCTAAATTAAAGTTGCTTTGGCACTTTGCAGACATGGATGTATGTAACGATCCCAGTTATTTTATACGCCGGAGAGAGAATCCTTACATCAGTTCAAGATCGCAATTACCGGATCAATATAATCAAGGTAGTTATTAGCAAGTTACAATCCTTTTGTCGTAATGCGCGTAAATCATTCAAACTCAGCCTAGCATGGACACTGATGCAGGCTATAGTATACAAAGAAAACGTTCTAGCACTATACATGAGCAAACCTCCAGGATTCAAGTACAAAAGTGGGATGTACATCTTTGTCAAGTGCCCAGATATAGCAAGTTTTGAATGGTACAAACCACACGTAGTACTATAGCAATCAAGATATTTATCTGTCTATGGTCTAAATATACACTAAACACTGTTACAGGCATCCCTTCTCAATAACTTCTGCACCCGGAGATGACTACTTGAGTGTCCACATCCGTACCTTAGGAGACTGGACTACAGAGCTTAAAAACCAATTTGCACAGGTGAAGTTCATATATTGGTGTTACTATACCTTCAAACAAAAAACTTTATCTGTCATGTTATATCCATATGATATGGTCATATGTTATTGAGACTGGCTGATCTAGTACGAACGAAAAAAAGGAACGGGACGCTACATGCTTTATTTGGTGGTCAGATAGGAGTAGGTTTAATTTGCAATAAAATAGGGTATTCATTTACAAATTACTCGTACAACACATTTTTAGAAGCATTATGACCAATTTTCTCATTTCCGTAGCATTAAAAAATGCAGGTCTGTGAGCCTCCATCAACACAACCAATAGGAGGTCGTCTAGTTAGAATGGAAACAAAAGCAAGGTCAAAATTTGACCATACACAGGCAAGGTGAACAGGGTCTGTATTAGATTGCTGCTGTGCTTTGTCATTTAACACCACACCTAATAGCTCTTATCTATTGAGGCAGATTTCCAAAGATCCTCATCAAAGGACCATACGGAGCACCTGCTCAAAACTTCAAGAAGTATGACATTCTCCTTCTCATTGGCCTGGGAATTGGAGCAACTCCAATGATCAGCATCGTCAAAGATCTTCTATACCATATGAAGCAGAATAACACCAACAAAGTGAGTTGATGAAATAGATACCTTTGTTGAAATAAAACGTTGGAAAACTAAATAACCAGATGGGATTCATACCAATGCAGGTAGAGGAAGAAGGACGTGCACTTGAGGAGTATAAGAACGGCCCAGAGAGAGCTTATTTCTATTGGGTGACAAGGGAACAAGGATCTTTTGAATGGTTCAAAGGTGTCATGGATGATATTGCAGACTATGACCAAAATGTGGGTTTTGAAACAAGAACCCCTGTTTGCTTCAAGTTTTCAGAATCTATTTTCTATCTTCATTTTCAAGAAAACAAACTTTTCGTGACCCATTGTGAAACTTATTGTTGAATAATGTTTTGGGAAGAAATTTCAGAAAACAGTAGAGACATTCTTCAAATTGTAGAAAGTATTTCTTGAAAAAGAATAGGATACAAGAAGATGAGTGTTTTTGTTTAGAAACACAGTTAAGAATCAGATCATCAAAATTGCTATCCGGTGATATAAGATATACCAAACTGATTCCTAATTGTGCAAATGTTGCAGCATATAATAGAAATACATAACTACTTGACTAGTGTGTATGAAGAAGGAGATGCACGATCTGCACTCATCGCCATGGTGCAATCTCTGCAGCAAGCTAAAAATGGAGTTGACATTGTCTCAGAAAGTCGGGTAATTTTTACTTATTCTGTGCAAATTCACTGGATCATTGAATCGTAACCAGTGTTTTAGCCTTCTATCTGACACATTCGTAAACAGATAAGAACACATTTTGCAAGACCCAATTGGAGGAAAGTGTTCTTTCAATTAGTAAACACCCACCCATCCTCACAGATTGGTAAGCAAATCCAATCATACTTTCAGTTGTACGATTTTGGTATATATTTTATCATTAATTGTCACCCAATATGTTGCAGGTGTTTTCTACTGCGGAAGCTCTACTCTTACCAAACTACTCAAGAAGCTTTGTCAGGAGTTTAGCCTAAATTCATCCACCCGTTTCCAATTTCACAAGGAAAACTTCTAGTAGATAATCTGACAAGTCTTACAAATTTGTAGATTCCAAATTAAATCAACTTTGTTGCTTCCTCCGTTGACAATCGGTACAAAAGAAGAAAAGTTGTTATACAAAGGACATTTCGGATTGGACTTTCCTAGGATATCGCTTAACCTAGAGAATATGCATTCACTTTAAACTTGCCTGTGGCATCACTCTTGCTCACACAACTAAGTTCTTGACATGAATAAGCTTCCAAGCGCCGTGAACCAAACCAATTGAAACAACGTAGAATCTTGTCTATTGTCTTTTGCTGAGCAGCAAGGATATGTTTGAAACAAGAAGAGCAGCAATAAGAGCACAATGACAACAAGTGAGACGCATCCTTGATCAAAACGTAAATCATCAAAACTGGCAACAGATTTCAATAGTGAATTTCACGGCCCTCGAACAAAGTTGGTAGTAACTAAATTGTGCTTCTACTTGAATACTAACCCATATCCATGGAAAAAGGATGAAACGGAAATAAGCCACAAGACGAACTAGAAGACCTATGTTTCATAGAGCACAGGTAAAGCCAAGGTGGAAATTCTTCATCATTATCGAGTTTCTTATAATTCAGGTTGCAACTTCACAATCCCCCATGTGTTTGGATTAAGCAGCAATTCAACCCTATACCATGTTGGACTCGAAAAAATTATATGTTGAGTTTAGAGCAGTGTAAAATACGTAGATTTGTACAAAATTTCGCGATACATGTGTTTGTAACTGTCCGATGCACGTGGTCTCTTTATTATTTTGTAAAGCCCATGTGCATCAAACAATGGCGGACACATCTAAATTTGAATAATTTGGTTTGCAACTTCCCACGAGTTTAACAATATGCCAAGTTTGGGCTAGGAATAGATTAAAATGTAGTTGTTTAATGTTTTGAAGTATAACAAATCTGATAGAAATCACTTGCAAAGAAATGAAACTTCCATAGGAGGAAGAGAGACTCATAGCAAATACTTTTTTCGTGTGTGTGTGTCAAAAGTAAGAAGATTGTATGGATAAACGCTCAATGACACTTACAAAATGGAGATCGTTACAAAGAACTTGGACAAAGCCAAACTAATCGTCTAACAAATACAAAATAAGTAAATCACAAGACAATCGATGTCTTTCATCTTAACCCAGACATGGCCTAATGCAATAGCGACACTTTTAAACTGCCTAACATCTAATTAGGAGTCTCAAACGAGAAAAAGTGCAAAATTAAGGACAAAAGACACCAAATACCTAAACGATCAGATGCACTCCACCCAAGTATAACGCACCAATGAACTCCCAAGGAGGGTAAAACCCACACATGGTACTTGTTAGAATAAATGATATACAAAATAATATCGCGATCAAATCGTGATCTTGAAATTGTGATTTGATTGTAATTAGGATGATTTTATTTCATAGTTAATCGGTATGATTTTTTTCCATAGTTAGATTTTTGCCTCTTGTATAAATAGAGGTCTCATTGTATGGTTTTAATAATCGAATTCAATATTTCTTCTCTCATATTTAACTAATGGAGTGATTATTCAGTGTTCCTGAAACATCACGTGATGAGCCAGAAGCCTCCACCACCACACAATCACGTAAAGGTCATAACTAAATTTCACATAGTGATATCGGTGGGAGAATCAAATTGCACCTCTTATTGAGGTCTGAGCTCGTAAAGGTGCACGAGGTCAGATCAAAGGGCTAGCACAAATGACTCTACGGACACAATTTTAAATACAATTTGACGTGGCACACATAAGAGTATTAAGTATAATTAATAAAATAATACAAATCCAACAATTATGGTTGCATCACATAAGCTGTTAGAGAAAGACGGGAAAAAAAAATGGTTTATTATGCTCCGTATTAGAGTTGTTCCAACCTATTGAGCAGGAAAAAAAAATGTTGTTCCAACCTAATCGTCCGGACCCCTTTGTAGTACCGTTTAGTGTGAATGTAAGAATTTAAGTCATATTAGCGCCCTGCGGATTGGATCATAGCAGTGGCGGAGTCAAGATTTTGTTACTAAGGGGCCGGTTTAACAGACATATATTTTTTATTGGAACGTATAATTATTATATTATAAGATTTTTGTTTTTCAGTTCATTATATTTGTACATTGAATTGATTCTTGAGGCTATTTCAATTGTCATGTGCATATTTTTTATTTATGAAAAAACTGAGAAATGAGAATGTAAAATAACCAATTTTTTTTATCAAATCAAAACAAAATTATTAAGATTATAAGTAACTATACACGAATAATTATCAATAATATTTAAAATCAAGTATATATAATAAAAATTTTATAACTCAAATGCTCGGGGAGCCGGGGCCGGACCCCTACACACCTCCGCCCCTGGATCAAAGTTTCTCCTCTTTCATATTAAAGTCCCAAGATCATGCAAGCATAGTGTCGAAAGGGATTAATGAGGGTTACAAAATTAAAAACTATGCTACTCCGCAACTTTCTTTTAACAAATGATGACATAAGCTTATTCTGGATATAAGTTCGGCACATATTTAAAGGCTCTTGAGAAATGTCAACGAACTTTTAACTAAAAGTATACATGTAAGGGAAGTGTTATGAGATGGGCAAAGACACACGCTCCACCAAGGACGGAACCAGAATTTTATTCTAGCAGTGGCAAAATGTATATTAAAAAATTCTAGTGATGACGAAACTATAAAAGTTGGGCATAATTTTTTTTTTACATATCATAATTGTATTTTTTAAAATTCTTGTCGTGGCAGTCGCCGCTACTAGACCCCCTGGTCCCATCCTTGCGCTTCACAACGATGCGCCCTCTACTTAGAATTGAGGAACACAAACTCGCACAAAAAACTCTAATCCATCCGCTTATGCTTCCTTTCCCTTCACTGGAAAACGCCCTATATATATGGATACATGTACTATTTTAAGGCACTTGACTTGGCACACCGAACTAAGAAAAAACAAGGCTTAGATCTGAAGGTATTAAAATATGTACAATGAATTTTTAACAGTAAGAATTAATTATGATTGCAGCGGAAGAATAATACAAAAATTGACAGATTTTTAGGAGAGGACAAAATGTTTTCCAGAAGTAATATATATAAGGATGTTTACTGATCATTATTTGAGAATGAGTTTATGAAAAAATAAGAAAAGTAAGAAACAGTCAATTTGCGGAGGAAAAGTCCCGACATTTTATTTTACTTCATAAATTAATTGTGTCAAAAATTGAAGATCCAAACACAACCGTGGACAAATAAAAAACTCCAAACACAATTTTCAATTTTACACCAAAAGACTAACCCAACAGAGCCTCCAACTAACCTTTCCTAACAGTTTTGTCATCTCTCTCTCTCTCTCTCTCTCTCTCTCTCTCTCTCTCTCTCTCTCCCTGCATGCATGCATCTCTCTCTCTCTCTCTCTCTATCCAAATTTCTAATCCTTTCATCAGAAGAAAGGAAAGCAACAACCTCACTGGGATCAATGGACAATGCAGATCAAATGGCCAAAGGGGAATCAGAGAGATGGATTCTCGAAAGCATTGAAATTGACAAAATGGCAAATGTGCCCTCTGACGATGATGAGCAGCCCAGCACGGTGTCAAGAAACACAAGTAAAAAATCTTTCACAAGGAACGCAAGTAGTCTCAAAAACAAGAACAGAGTTCCGAGTCCCACTGTCCCTAAAATGGAAAGGTTGCAATCAGGGGCCGCAAAAGGGATCAAAACCCTTAGGTTCCTCGATAGGATGACCACAGGTAAAGAAGGGGATGCGTGGAGGTCTGTAGAGAAACGGTTCCTTCAACTTGCAACGGATGGGAGACTCCCTAGGGACAAATTCGGAGCCTGCGTTGGTAATTTCACAAACTTTTCGAATTTCTTCTTTTTGTGAACATTTGAAGTCAAATTCAGAACTTTTCGAGTTCTGTTTTTGAAGGGATGGGAGATAGCAAGGAATTCTCGGGGGAGGTATTTGATGCCTTGGCAAGGCGTAAGAGGATCGATGTAACCAATGGTATAGATCTTCAAGAATTGAGAGAGTTCTGGGAAGACATATCGAGTCAATGCCTAGATGCACGACTTGGGATATTTTTCGACATGTAAGGAACTTTTATCTCTCTCTGTTTATACATGTTGGGTTTGTGATACTTGGTCAAAAACTACTAATTAAGGATCCTTAGTACATTATCAAAACCGATGCGAGCCGTGCACTACGCATTCTTGTCAACCAAGCAAATATCTGTGTCGTGCCCTTTTGTGTGCTTGTTTCATTCTTCTTCATTCTATTGCGTGCCCATGTTTGGTGGCCGACCAATACATAAACATATCAACGCAAGTAATGATCAGTATAAACCTATGCATATCTATCTATCTATCTATCAACCATAGTCATGCTCAAAAATAAAAATAACTTGAAGCTAATTCTTCAGGTGTGACAAGAATGGTGATGGGAAGCTCTCAGAAGAGGAAGTTAAGGAGGTGAGTTATGACTTGACATACCTTGTTAATAGTACCTCTTGTTCTTCATCTTCAGTAAGTTTTTTTTTTTTGAACGGCCTTCATCTTCAGTAAGTAATGACTAAAATGGAACCTTTTTTTTGACATTGTCATGGTAAAGGTGATAGCAATGAGTGCCTCTGCGAATAAGCTATCGAATCTCAAGCAACATGCTGCAACCTATGCAGCTTTAATCATGGAGGAGCTTGATCCTGACCAATTAGGATATATTGAGGTGAGCTTCCCATAAAATGGTGCTTCCAGGCACGCTGAACTCCACAAATTCTTGTACAATCAAAAGAGGACCGATTCTCTGTAAAAGATGCGATCTGTACAGAGAGGATCATATTTTTATTATTAGCTACACTTCTTTAAGCCCCCCTTTGGATGGTAAGTACATAAGGATCCGGTTTCTTACAAGATCTCATGGTGAGAAACAAAACAGACCAATAGAACCACCACTTCTTTTAATTTTTTACTGGTTCTCACATGTGGAATACCTAAATTTTCCGCTTTGACCAGATATGGCAACTTGAAACTCTACTAAGAGGTATGGTGAGCTCCGAAGAAACCAACAAAATGGAGAACCGTACGCAAATGGAGAACCGTACGCAGACACTCACAAGAACCATGATTCCCAAACAATACAGAACCCCCATAAGCAAATTCTTATCTAAAACCTCAGAAAAATGCCATGAGAGCTGGAAGAAGATATGGGTCCTCGCATGGTGGTTAACCATAAACCTAATCCTCTTTGTTTGGAAGTTCAACCAGAACAAACGCACAGATTCATTCCAAGTCTTGGGTTATTGCCTTTGCATCGCCAAAGGTTCCGCCGAAACTCTGAAGTTCAATATGGCTCTTATTCTCCTTCCAGTATGCAGAAGAACCCTAACAAAGCTCAGAGAAACATTCCTGGGTACATTCATCCCTTTCGACGACAACATTAACTTCCACAAGTTAATTGCATTGGCGATTGCTATATGGACTTGCATCCACACATTAATGCATGTCACTTGCAATTACCCAAGAATAGCGTCTTGTCCTCATGATAAGTTCAACCAAATTCTAGGACCTGCGTTCAGTTACAAGCAGCCGAATTACCAGGACCTCCTTCAGAGAACTCCGGGCGCAACGGGGATTTTAATGATCATTTTGATGACTTTTACGTTCACACTAGCGACACGTTCGTTCAGAAGGAACGTTGTCAAATTGCCTTGGCCCATCCACCATTTGGCAGGGTTTAATGCTTTTTGGTACGCCCATCATTTATTGGTCATCGTCTACGCCCTCCTGATCATTCATCGCAACTTCTTATTTCTCACCCAATGGTACAACGACACGGTAAATCTGCTTACACTACCATTCAATTCAACTCGTGAAGTCCCAAAACCCAGTACACAAATCACATATTCTTACATTTATATGTTTCTAAATTTTCCCCACAACAAAAATCGTAAGAGCACTACATCCATACTTATCCCTTTGGCATGCCCGTCTTTCCACGTTATGGATTGTGTCATTGACAAATCCCCATAAACTGTCATTCCTGCTTTTTACCAGAAAATTACTACTCCAGTTCTCTCTCTCCAAAACCAAAAAGTTTCAACATTATCAGAAGCCTTAAACTAAAAGTGCTAACTGAATGTTGTTTTGGACATTCTGCAGACATGGATGTACGTAATGATCCCAATTATTCTTTATGCCGGAGAGCGAAGTCTTACATCAGTTCCGGATCGCAGTTATCGGGTCAGCATCATCAAGGTACTTCTAAGCAACTTACAAACTTGTGGATCTAAATGCGCGTAAAATCATTCAAACTCATCCTAGTGTGGACAATAATGCAGGCTATAGTATACACAACAAATGCTCTAGCACTATATATGAGCAAACCTCTAGGATTCAAGTACCAAAGTGGAATGTACATCTTTGTCAAGTGCCCAGATGTAGCAAGTTTTGAATGGTACAAACCACACATACTATGATACCGATCAAGATATTTATCTGTCTAAGGTCTAAATATACACTAAAAACTGTTACAGGCATCCCTTCTCAATAACTTCTGCGCCAGGAGATGACTACTTGAGTGTCCACATCCGTGCCTTGGGAGACTGGACTACAGAGCTTAAAAACCAATTTGCACAGGTGAAGTTCATGTATTAGAGTATTATTGTTACCATGCCTTGAAACAAAAACTTCATTTGTTCTGGCACATCCATATTGTATGGTCCTATGCCACCTAGAACGTGGGTTATTTCGGTTCGAAAAACAGGAATGGAATGCTACATGCTTTACATGGTGGTAAGATAGGAGTAGTTTTGTATACCAAATCAAACCGAGCCTTATGTCCCAATCACTTGGGGTCGGCTACATGAATCATTTTCTTCCATTGAGTTTTGTCAATGGCCACTTGTTCACACAAACGTACTATACTCATATTGTTGCGCACCACAACATCTAATGTCAATTAGGTCTACCCCTCCCCGTAGCATTGTTACCTAAAACTATCTTATTCGCTCTCTTAATTACTACATCTCCTGGTCTACAGTAGATATACCCAAACCACCTTAGTCTATTTTCCTTCAACTTCTCTTTTATGGGTGTTACACCTACCATCTCACGAACCGTTTCATTTCTAATCCTGTCTCGTCTAGTCTTATCACACATTCACCTCAACATTCTCATTTCTGCTACACTCATCTTGTTCATCTGTTATTTCTTAATAGGCCAACATTCTGTACCGTAAAGTATCGCTGGTCTGATAGCAGTTCCATAGAATTTTTCCTTTAATTTTATTGGTACCCTCTTGTCACACAGTATACCAGTAGCGCTCCTCCACTTAAGCCACCCCACTTGGATCCTATGGGCCACATCATCGGCGGCAATCTCTCCATCTCTACAAATAATTGAGCCTAAGTACCTAAAATGATCACTCTTAGGTATCTCCTAGTCTTGGATCATCACTCTTTCTTCGTGCGCACTGCTGGTACCGCTAAATTTGCACACCACATACTTAGTTTTACTCCTACTTATCTAAAAACCTTTTGACTCTAATGCTTCCCTCCAAATTTCTATTTTCGTATTAACACATCTAACGGTTTCTTCTACGAGGATAATGTCATTTGTAAACATCATACACCATGAGATATCCTCCTAAAATTGTCTATTCAATTCATCCATAACTAAGGCCTTTATGTGCTCAAGGCTAACCCTTGATGCAATCCTACAGTGATTGGAAATTCACTCATTTCCCCTACGGGTGATCGAATGGTAGTGATGGCCCTTTCATAAATGTCTCTAATCACCTCGATATACCCTTTGGTCATTCTCTTTCTCTCCAGAACCCACCATATGATGTCTCTAGGCACTCTATCATAAGCCTTTTTTAAGTCTATGAAAACCATATGAAGATCCTTCTTCTTTGTTCCGTGTTTTTCTACCATTCTCCTTAATAGATAGATAGCTTCTGTGGTTGATCTTTTAGGAGTAGTTTTGTATAGATTATGATAATAGGATGTGCGCTTTCAAGCAATAAATTTTGAATAAAATAGGGTGTTCATTTTCAAATTACTTCGTATACCACATTTCTAGAAGAATTATGAACCACTCTTTTTACATTTCTATAGCATTAAAAAAAATGCAGGTCTGTGAGCCTCCATCAACACAACCAAGAAGCGGTAGTTTAGTTAGAATGGAAACTAAAGCAAGGTCTAAAGCAAGCTCAAAACTTGACGATACACAAGCAAGGTGAACATGGTCTGTATTGCATTGCTACAGAGCTTTTTCAATTAACACCAAACCTAATAGCTCTTCTCTCTTGAGGCAGATTTCCAAAGATCCTCATCAAAGGACCATATGGAGCACCTGCTCAAAACTTCAAGAAGTATGACATTCTCCTCCTCATTGGCCTGGGAATTGGAGCAACTCCAATGATCAGCATCCTCAAAGATCTTCTAAACCACATGAAGCAAAGTGAAAGTAACAAAGTGAGTTAAGATGAAATAGAGCTATAGTTTTGATGAAATAGAACTTTGGAGAACTAAAAAACCAGATGGAATTCATACTAATGCAGGTCAAGGAAGAAGAACATCCACTTGAGGAGAATAAGAAAGGTCCAGAAAGAGCTTATTTCTATTGGGTAACAAGGGAACAAGGCTCATTTGATTGGTTCAGAGGTGTCATGGATGATATTGCAGACTACGACCAAAATGTGGGGTTTGAAATACGAACCCGTATTTGCTTCAAGTTATCAGAATCTATTTCCTATCTTCATTTTTTAAAAACATGAAAAAATTTTGAACACTTTTTGAAACTTACTATCGAATAATATTTTGGGAAGAAACATTTTTAGAAAACAGTAGAGAGATTCGTCAATTTGTAGATAGTATTTCTTGAAAAAGAATGGCATACAAGACGATGAGTGTTTTTGTTTAGAAACATAGTTATGAATCAGATAATAAAAAACTGCAATCCAGTATATCAAACTCATTGGAATTTGTTCAAATGTTGCAGAATATAATAGAAATGCATAACTACCTGACTAGTGTGTATGAAGAAGGAGATGCACGATCTGCACTCATTGCCAGGGTCCAGTCTCTGCAGCATGCTAAAAATGGAGTTGACGTTGTCTCAGAAAGTCGGGTAATATTTACGAGTGCTACGTGAATTTCACTGGATCATGCTCGTCTTTTAGCCTTCTATTCTAACACATTGCTCAACAGACAAGAACACATTTTGCAAGACCCAACTGGAGGAAAGTGTTCTCTAAATTAGCAAATACCCACCCATCCTCACGAATTGGTAAGCAAATCCACTAACCTACTTGCAACTGCACTATTTTGGTATATGTTCGGATGTTCTTCATTAGTTGTCACACGGTCATGTGTTGCAGGTGTCTTCTACTGCGGAAGCTCTGCACTTACCAAACCAATACAGAAGCTTTGCCAGGAGTTTAGCCTAAACTCATCCACCCGTTTCCATTTCCATAAGGAAAACTTCTAGAGTTGAAATATCATATGACTAACAAGTTTGTAGACCTCAACTGAAATCAAATATATTGATTTTTCCATCAGCGATTGCTGAAAAAGCGGGAAAAAGGATATACACTGGTCACTTTGGTTTGGGACTTAATGACATCACTTCACTTTCCAAATATGTTTCCCAGGGTAAACTTGCATGTGGCATCACTCTTGCTGACACAACTAAGTTACTTGACTGGAATAAGCTAGCTTCCAATGCTATGACTCTGGAAAGTTTAACTAAATCAATTGAAGAAAACATAGAATCTTGTGTGTTGTCTTCTCCTATAATATAATTAAATGATACACTGAAAAACATAAGAACAATACGAAAATAAGTGAGATCAATCCTTGATCAAAAAGTAGAACCTAAAATTTCTAACAGATTTCAACGGTTATTTCACTGGCCTCACACCTAGTCAGTACGGACTATAGTGCGCCTGTGCATAATTACTAACCCACTGAAAAAAGAATATATGCAATATAAATAAGTCACAGGGACGAAATAGAAGACCTATGTTTCATAGAGCATTGGTGCATAGAAATTTTTCATCATAATCGACACTGGTAACGAGGAAACAATTACATTCAGGAGAAGAGGGAAATTCAACGTGTGCTTGGTGACATACCATTTCACACTATCCTTCCTCCTTTTACTACTCCGAGGGCATTTTTCATGTAATCAACTCCACACAAAAAACTCCACACAAAAAGACACACAGGCATGCACTTAGGCTTGCAGATACATGGAAGCCATTTGATAACCGGCGGACGCCCAATGCTCTAAAGCATGCTGCTTGCTGAGACAGGGAAGAGAATAGAAAAAGGCTTTCTTTTGCAAGGCAAAACAAGGGTAGGAGAGCATAGGGGGCTCAAGCATTACTCCACTTAACACATGGCCTAACGCTTTCAAAAAAATTCAACAACAATAAAAAAAGAACGGCGAAGGCACCAATAGTCCGAGTCAAATAAAATAGGCCCCGTTCTGATGCTAAGCCTATGGCCTGGAAAAATATTGACCCACCATATAGCAGTAGGAGTGACCAACGCTGTAGCTTTCAATATCAGCAGTTATGTAGCGGTTTTCGGTCCTCTACTCCTCTGCTACCTTTACAGCCCGATAAAACAGGTGGTACCAAAAATTTTAGGCTGGTATCGGTCGATGCCCGATATGTGTCACTTGGTATCCCATTTGTTGTCCGCTTCACAGCCGTAGGGCTGATACTAGACTGCTATGGCCGCTACAAGTGCTCTAGTGCCAACAATGATTTTAAAAAATTCTTGACCGCTACACTCTAGTCCCACTACGTACCAATACACGGTCTGCCAGTGCCAACTCTTCTTGGGCATTTGGGGAGCCGGGGATAGGTTCCCAGAGGGCCCTGCGACGCCAGTATTTGCCAAAATTTTCGAGCCCTAAAATCTGTTACTAATTTAGAAGTTGGAGCCCTTGAGAATGGATAACTCGGCCACATCAAATGCTATTCCTCGGCTGAGTTAGAGATTTCCCTTTTATCAGAAACAAATTAATAGCAGAAGTAAAACCCTTAAATCGCGTTTCCTTGTCGTACCCTTTTTTTCTCAGGTTTTGTTCTTCACACGAAATTACTTAAAAATTTGTCAATTCAAGACCAACCAGGCGTGATTGGAGTTTCTTCTAGCTTGCTATCTCTCCAAGTTCTCTCTCTAAAAAGAAAAAAGAGAACAGCCGCCTGCCTCTGCTCTAGGGTTTGGGGGGGAGGCTTCCGCCTCTGCCTCCTCCCCCCTTTTTCTCCCCCTTTCCTCCTCCCTCTCCTCCATCTTTCAGCCCTCCCTCCGTTCTCTCTCTTCGTCTCTCCAGCCCCCTTTCTTCGCTCTCAGTGTTGGGGCTTTTGGGTTGTGTGGCCGGCGTGGAGGCCATGGCCGTTTGGCTGGTGCTCTTCTTGTAGCTCGGCTCCCTCCGAGTCCCCTGATCTGGTGGTTGCGTCGGTGGTGCTGCTGCTGCGCTGCAGGGAGTGATGTGGTTAGGGTTTGGGAGTAATAAAGGAGGAGGAGTGAGGGGTTTTTTCTTTTTCTGTTTTCTGTTTTCTCCGGCTTGTTCGGATTGAGTTTCCAGTCCAGGTTTCCCCTGGATCTGGAGGGTTGTGGCGGTGGGCGAATAACTTCTTCGGGGCTTGGCTTTCGGAGTAGTATAAAGGGCAAGGGCAAGGGCAAGGGCTTGGCCTTGGTGCCTGGGTGCGTGGTGTTCCTGTTCTAGCAGCAGGGTAGGGTCGATCGTCGGCCGCCGCGATTGAAGAACCGATCCACTAGCCAACACGGATTTCTGGCTCTCGGTTTCCTCTCGATCGGAGCCTGTCGTGACAGCGTAGGTTTGCCTCGGAGATTCCCTCCACTGCTTCGGTGTGAGAACTCGTTTGCGCCCTCGGTTGACAGCGTCTTGTATCCTCACCCGAAGTTGGCAGGCGTGCTTTTGGGCAGTAACCCAGGCAATTGATCATTCTCTGCTGTTTTGATATCTGTCGGAGTTGTGCTGCTAGCTGTGACTTGGGCTTTCGCCAATCCTTAGGTGATTGAATGTCTGGATTTCATACTCCACGTGTCCCGACCTTTATTGGCGGTGTGAAGTCGTTCCTGGTCTTAGACATTTATCTTCCTTATTTCATTCTTAGTTGGATGGTTTTGGTGTTTCCTTTGTCATTGTTTTCGGATGGATATCTGTAGATGCCGTATGGCTTCTTTGAAATGTTATGAATCGTGTTCGGATCAAAAAAAAAAAAAAAAGACCAACCAGGCAACCAAGAAAATGTTTCAACTTGGGTCTATTTTGTAACGCTCCGATTTTCGGAAATAAAATCGGAGGCATTAAATATTAATTTTTAGAAATTTATTAAATTAAATTCAAAATTCCAAACGGATAATTCATCCTAAAGATTCATTTATTACAAACCATTGTGAAAAGGGCAAAGTACGGATCACCTCCCTATGGTTTGATCGTTTGGCAGATAACATCCCTGTGTTTTATTAATGACCAAATCACCTCACTGTACTTTTGGAGTAAAGTGCAATCATAACTCCGTTAACGGTAAAGCTGAACTGACTATAATACCCTTGTATTTTATTCCTCTTCTTTTTCCCTTTGCCTTTTCTTGGCAAAAAAAACTAAATTGACTAAGTTTTTTACAGTAGGCCTAATTTTTTTCTTAAAAACATACTGTATTTATCCAACTGTAGTTAACTTTCAACCCAAATTTACTTTCACACATGCATGTAAATACATAACTATCATAATCAACATCCCCAAAGCATAATCAATTGCAAAGTATTTTCCCCCGCGAACACCTGATACTACCTCACCCATCGCCGGCCGGCCCCATTCAAATCCGTCAGCCCCTATTGAATCGAAAAAGAAACAGAAAGCAATCCAAAACTCCCCAATTCAAAACTTAAACCCCTAATATCGTAAGTAATCAGAAATCCCAATTTTTATGCGAAACCCTCCAAATATATAGGATTTGGAAAACTATTGTACCCGAGTTTGAGGGAGGAGAAGATGAAGTTGGGTGGGCCGACAATTAAAGATGAGGACGAGAACGGGATCCAATTGCGTCGGCGTCTTTGGAGTTGAGAATTTCCACCTCCGTCGTTGCAATTGAGAATCGTCGGCGTCGGAGTTATCCTTTGCCCGAGACAGCTTGATATGAAAGTTGGGTTCAGCGGTGCGTCGGTGTCCGTGTCCGTGTCGAAGTTTATTGGGGCAAACCGTCGACGGGGAGAAAGAAAAGGAAATATTATGTTCCTTTCACAGTTGGTTAAAAAAGGAAGCCGGCTGTTCGTCGGAGTAAACCACTGAAATGGATAGCGTTTTGGGTATGTTTAAGAAAGAAGATGAAGAGAAGGATAGTATAGTCCTTTTACAATTGAATTTGACTTTTCTTATTACTATTTTTCTTTCCCAATTTCAAGACATGCACGTGTAATCTACTCTCTGTTAACTTAGACGGAAAAGCTAACCATTGCACTTTACTCCAAAAGTATAGGGAGGCAATTTGGTCATTAGTGAAACACAAGGGGGTTATCTGTCAAACGACCAAACCATAGGGAGGTAATCCGTAGTTTGCCCTTGTGAAAATACAGATACTGAAAATAGTTTTCATGGTAATAATCTAAACAAAATAACAGAGCTGTCTTCTAAGATCGATACAGATCCCAAGCGTATACTGGCTCAGTCTCAATATCCGGATTCATCTCTAGGTAGTATCGCCCTCCTTCAGGGTCCTGAGTATCCACCTGATTTTCTGCAAAATCTGACACGGATGCCAGACAATCCGTACCTGAGTGAAAAAGTTCACCCCGTAATATAATCCAACCCAATCATCCCTCCTTACATTACAGCTAGCAGGTAACAATATATCATCAATGCACAAAAGTAAAACACCCATAAATCTATTCATTATCGATCGATAGCCTAACAATAAGGAAAATCTAGTCATGCCCAGACCATAACTGGGGTTTGCCTATCTTAATCACCAAATCAAAATCACCAATGGGCTCCCACCAGTTCTATCATCACAAAACATCACTGGACCACCCTCCAGGTTTTATTAACTCAAAATATCGCTGGACCACCTGCCAGGTTTTATCATCGCAAAATGTCACTGACCAACCGTCAGGTTTTATCATTGCAAAACCTCACTGACCAACCGTCAGGTTTTATCATCGTGAAATATCACTGACCAACCGTCAGGTTTTATCATCGTAAAACATCTCTAGACTAACCTTCAGGTTTTACTATCACAAAATATCGCTGGACCTTTCCCAGGTTTTATCATCAGCAAAATAACTCTGGCCCTATCTACTAGGTTTTATCATCACAAAACATCTCGGACTACCCGCCAGATTTTATCAAAATATCACTGGGCTTACTTTGCTAGGTTTTATCAAAATATCACTGGACTACCCGCCAAGTTTTAAATTATCACTGGACTCCCGCCAGTTTCAATTCATCACTGGGCTTACTTTGCCAGTTTCAATCATCACATCCAACTCATCACATTTTAAAATCTTGCCTGCGGGCAGATCTAAAAATAAACTTTTCAATTTATCCATTGCTTAGCACCGTCTAAGTGAACTTTATTTGCATACCACCCCATGTCTCTAGGTTCCAATCTAACATATCAATCACAAATCGGAGCAAATAATCACAATGATAATTGAAATAAATAATAAGCGTAGAAATCACGTAACTTTTTATGAATGGGTCGTTGCCTTTAATCTTGTATGACCAATAAGTTAATAATAATGCAAGAAACTTTTATCTAATAAAAGTTTTTATAAAAAAAATAAATCTAGGCTTGTATAAATTTTATTTAAGAAATTAGATTGATTAAAAACTAATTAAATTAGGTAAAAATATTATAATAATTATCATGACCTTAATAAGAGTCTTAAAGATCCTATGCAACATGTCTGAACGTCAAAAGTTGGGTTCGAAAGGTCTCGGGATTATTTTTAAATGAAGACGTTAAATAAAGTGACCGAAAGGGAAGTAAATAGATAATAAATAATTTACTAATTAAAACATGTTGAGGTTAACAAGGTTTCATCTTTAGAGTGTAAGGAGTTTAAATAAAATTATTCGGGCATTAATAATAAAGTTTATAAGGTCGTAAGGTAATTTTGATTGGAAACACTATGAAAATAAAAATAAATAGTAAATCAAATAAAAAAATATTAAATTAACAAGTTATCATCTTTGAGATGTAAGGAGTCTAGGAAAAATAGTTTGGGTGTTAAAACGTTGCTTGGAAGGTCATAATTATTTTTCGTTTGTAAACTTTGAAAGATAACTAATAAATAATTTAATAAATAGATAATTAAATTAAAAAAAATATGACCTTAACAAGTTATGATCTTTGAGATGTGAAAAGTTTAGAAAAAATAGTTCGGAGGTCAAAAACGGTGTTCGGGAGGTCGCAAAATCGATTCAAAGCAAAACGGTCAAAACTGCAAGGTTTGACCGGTTGACCTTGCGGTGGAGCAGTCCATTGCGAACTCACGGCTGGTTTTTGCGGCCCGAACCTTACGGCCGCAAGGTTGCGTCCAGATTCGGTTTTTTTTTTTTTTTTTTTCCATTTTTCTTTACGGTTTTGATGCATGGGTCCATGTAGGGCATAGGGTTACGCTTAAAAATACTTAATATACTTAGAGGAAGGATTGAAATGGATTATAATACCTCGAATTGGATCGGATTGAATTAAAGACGAATCTTGAATTTTGGGGAAAAAGACTTCGGGTTCTTTGATCGGGGAACCTTGGAATCGAATTGGACGATGCTTGGTTATGCTAGGGGTTGTAGGAAGAGATTGGAATGGTCGAATCGGGTTTCGGTTGGGTCTTGGTACAAAACCCACTTTTCTCTCGCGCACTCTCTTTCTCTAAAAGTCCATGGATTGGAGCTTCGTTTTCTCTGATTTTTCTCTTTTTTCTGGACTGGTGGGGCGTGGGAAGTATCGTGGTATGCCATAGGGTCGGATTGATGGGGTATTTATAGGAGAATTTGAAGAGAGTGATAAAATTGAGTTTAATTAAAACTCTATCTCTTGGGCTTTGAGACGGACGAGATAAGAATAATTTCGTGATCCGGGAGGAGGTAGAGATTGAATAGGAGCAGGAGAAATGGCAAGAGTTTGCATTGCATACATGTAATTTAAAAAAAATAAAAGTAGGATAATTAGGATAGGATAATTATATTTGTATATATCTATGAGATAAATAAGATTAAGATAATTTTATTGGTATATATCTATTAAGGAAATAATTTTATTATTACGAATAATACTTTTCTCCTTTTTTTTAATGATATTATTAATACTATTAATAATATTAACTCTATTATATTAAAAAAATAGAGTCGAAAATCCGGATTGTTACATCATTACTCCTAATTAATGGGGTACTTTTCCCCACTGGCAGGAGCAGACCCATGTGAAAACCGTCCAAATTAATTGTATTGGGGTAATATTTTCTGGGAAGGAAACAGTAGAGAACTATTCAATGCAGAAATCTGACACAGAGCAAACGAGTAACTGATTAATAAATTTCGTTAACTTTGAACGAGAAAGTAGACAGAGTTTCAGTGGACACATACCTCCGATCACGATTGAAGCAGAGTCCGATTTACAGGGAAGGATTGGGAAGCTAGTTTGAAGGGGAAGAGCAGCCGCGGTTGGCTACTCCTACTCTTGTAGTAATTTTTCTGTATGTATAGCCAGCGATAATAGGGAAATATATACTCCCTCCGTCCCATAATATTTGTCCGGTCCGCAAAACGGAGAGTACAAAATCATGCATTTCTTTCAAGAAAAAATTCAAATTTTTTTCGCAAGTTAAAAGAACTCGTCGAGATCTAGTAAGTTGTTGAATTTTTTCTCAACTTTTCTTACAAAAATAGTATTATTTTTATGTCTCCGTTTTGCGGACCGGACAAATATTATGGGACGGAGGGAGTAATACAGTATAATAATCGACATTTCCTCTATGTTTGCGTGCGCGTTAATACAGTGGGGTATGTATTTTTTTAAAGTACGTTGAAAATTCTTTGAGTGGAGCAGAAGTAATTAGACCCTACTCCGCTTAACTTTTAGCATTTTTTTATTTAATTTTTTTTTGACGAGACGAATCGAAAAAGTATATTTATTTTTCTTTTACTAAAATATTTTTAAAAAATAACCACTTTTTAGAAAGGAAAAAAAAAACAAAACAAGAAGAGTTACTTTTTTTTTCTTTCCAAAAAGTGATTATTTCTCAAATATTTGGGTAGAAGTAAATTTTTTTTTACTTTGCCGCTTTATCTTGATGAGACGAAGCGAAAAACCAAAAAATTAAGACGCAAAACTAACAAACGAAAAAAAAATTCAAATAAGGACAAAACAAAAAAAAAAAGTCCTAAAAGACGACATAGATCAAGAAATAAGCGAAGAAAGAGATCAAGAAATTAAAGTTTAATTGAAAAAAAAGTTTATTGGTGTAATCCGAACTCTCGACGGAATATGAAAGAGGACCCAAGGCTTGTGGGTAGACACATCAACGAACTCATGTGGACGAGGACAATCTCTCAAATACACATGTTGATGTTGACCCGTTTTTCTTTTCTTTGTTGATTCCTCCCAATGAAATTTTCGTATGCGCGCGAAGAGAAGGGTTAGTTTTAGAGATGCAGAATACACCGACAAGATTAAAGAGTAACTGACCTCCCGTGAGATTTAGCAGGGACCTCCTTATAATTTCTGAAATATCATTGTGCCCCCTAGTTTTGTTGACACTTGACAGTGTAAATATTCTTTTAGATTCCGTTATTTGGTCTAAAATGGCGTTAACTGTGCTGAGATAATGACCACAATAACCCGTTCTTATTCAAGAGACTAAACAATAATGCCTTTGGGATTTTTTCTGGCCTGTCGGAATGGTGTTTACATGCGATCCGTCCTATTTTTTTTAGTCCCTCGTTGTATCCTTATTGAATAGAAAATTGATTATATATTTCAATTGGTAATACTTTTTATATGCAGTGTTGATTTTATTTGATAGATTTCAAGTAGTTTCGTTAAACAATATTTTCAAAATCATCTAAAAGATTATAGATTAGAAGATATAATCAATTGAAAAGTGACACGAACTTTCAAAAAAAATTAAATAAATTAGGACAGATGAATGTTTTTATAAATTAAAAAAATTAATTTTTAACAAATTACAGTTCAAAAAATATATATATTTATTTTATTAGTTTACTTTAAGAAATATCTTGTTTTGTGTTATAAAAATCATATTTTAGTGGGAATTTGTTTAGATGGGATCGATGAGTTTCCCTCCGTACCCTATCTCTGAGTGCTCTCATTGATCCCACCTTGAGTTAAAATATTAATTTGAACAGTTCATTTTAAAGAATTCACAATGTAGAGATCCCACAGAATTATTTGATCGTACGTAAATGGGTAGCTGATCAACAAAAACATGCTTTGCTTGATAAAATGGTCGATCTAGTTTCCGTTTTTATCTGCTATCAATTTTCTTTTGGTACTTCAGAAATTCATCTGCTGTCAATTTCAATAAACTATAAAAATGATTGTTTCACATGTTTATTGATGTCCCATCAAATTGATTTTTGCACACATATTTTGCGATGTATCTATATGAGATGAATAGTTCAAATTATTATTTTAAAATCGGGACAGAGCCCACAAGGGAGGGTATGGAGGAGTATAGGGAGATGAAGGTTTAGATAAGAACCGATCCTGTACGTTTATCTATTAAATTAGTTAAGATGAGCTTACAATATAGATACTTATGCATTTTTTCACAGATAATCAAACACTGAAGCTATCTTAATTTCAAATTGGGTACAATTAAAAGATCATTCATGAAAATACTAGGCTCCATTCTGGAACAAAAAAAAAAGTCCTTATTTTTTAAAAGGGCAATTTCAAGCTCAAAAATTATGGGCTTATTAAAATCTAAAAATATGCAATATGGATCTTGTTTGAAGATCTCGATAAGATCTTTTATACGATGCAAAAAAAATTAAAAAATTATTTTTCATTTATTTTATTTTTGAGTTTAAAAATGTGAAATAAGCTGCTTATTTTTTAAAAAGGTATCTGGAACGGGGCAAATCTTTTCATCTAAGAATTTTGCACTTGTGAATTGAAACTAAAGTTTCTGTGAAATATATAGTCATCAATGTGTCTCTCGCAAAACATCACTAGAAAGGATCAATGGATGGCTCACTGATTTCATGTTCTTACTCAATTATATATATAAAAAAAAAAACAAAAAACAAAATAGTACTTGCTCAATCTCAATTTATTTGTTCAATTTGAGAAATACAACAATTTTTGGAGTACATAATTATTACACCTACTCTTTTTTCAAAAGTTATCCTCCAACTTTTTGAAAAAGTTTTTTTTTTTGTTCGGCAACTTTTTGAAAAAAGATTACTTTGATTCAAGTACTAATAAGGGACAAAATTGAAATTGTGTAGCTTGTAGAGAATCCGCACTAGTCTCTTCAAATTTTGGATCAAATTACTCCTTAAAAAGTCACTTTATTACTTTAGCTAGTCACTTTTACAATGTCTATGGCATCAGACTCTCTATCTGAAAACTATACCGGTAAAGCATTACTATGTTTTTATTCTTTCTTTTCTATTTATTCCATTATATTTTGTCTCAAGCGGGAAGCAAGTGGGTGAGGAGGGACCACAATGGGAAAATGGTAAGAAAAAAGTAATATTTTATAAGTCAGTGTGTGAATAGTGGGTCGCTTCTAAAAGCGAGAATCTGTAGCAAATTTTATTTGGACCAAACAAATTGCAAAATTGATGAAAAGTGATTTTTGTCCTGTTATTATAGCGTCATATGAGAAGTGAATCGTGTAGCGTGAATACCCTTAATCCATTAATTTGTTGGTCCGGAAATTAAAAAGTAGACGAACGTACAAATGACAACTGGAGTATTAGTTATGTCATCATCATCGTTGTTGCTCAAATCAATTAATTACCTACGGTCAAATGATTTTGCATGCATTGACTCGTATATATATACCCAAGGAGAAATTTTTGGGTGCAAGCGGTTTCCACGTGGCGGTATCTGTCGGCGATTCTAACCGTCTAAACGTGTTTTGGACGGCCCAAATTTATTTCCTATCTTTCCTTTCACCCGACCACTCTCTCTCATCTTTCCATCTCTTTAAAATCTAGATCATCCAAAATACATTTAACGACTGAGATTGTTGATAGGTACTATGTTCTTAGTACCCAACCGTCACCCAAAAACTTATCATACGTACCCAAGAGTCCGACCCCGAAAAGCCTGATCTAGTGATCTTTTTTTGTCCACAAAAAGATTTGATGTTACTCTTTTGGCAGCTTTACGATGTGAAGAGAGTTGAGAAAACGGACGAAGCTCAAACCAAGGAGTACTACAAAACAAACTATGAAAGCCCAAATCAGATTATTATTTGGAAACTAATAAACAGTACAAGTACTAATGGGGGTGACAGATCCTAGTAGGAACAAGAGAGTCTAGATACTAGTTTTAAGACAATTTAGATCTTCCTCATTTGAGAGGTTTAGAGCTAGGAAGAATTATTTGGTGGTGGCACCGTCGCGTGGTACGTAACACTCTTATCTATCACATATTACTGTGGGCTCCAAAACTAAGTGTACAGATCTCACAAAAATGAGTTATGGATAAAGATGATGAGATACTACGTGGCGCTGCCAAGTTCACTAAAATAAGTCATACATAAAGCACAAAACCCAGAGAGAGAGAGAAGAGGGGGGCATTAGTTGGATGTGGAATCAAGGAGGCCGGTGCACTTGCCGTCGTTGGGACCAGTGGCTGTGATGGGGAAGAGTTCTAGGGTTTTTAGGGGCTTATTATTAGCAATATTGCAACAAGGAGGGGTAGTAGTACTAGTCGGAGACACATCCAGCATCATCATCATCCTCCAATCACTACCGTTCGTTCTCATGACCGTGGCATAGTACTTGTCCATCTCGTGCCTTTGATCTGGAAGATGATCATCCACCCTCCACTTCGCGGCGTCGTTAGTGATCTAACACAATGCAAGAAACATTACGAATTATTAGTACAAAAAAATAAAAAAACATACCCTAGTGCCAAATCAATGTAACATATATATGTAATGGTGCATAACTTCCAAAGACAAAAAGCAAAACTAAAAAGTTACATGTTGAGTGTGTCCTATGGAAAGCTAGCTCGCCATTCTTAGTAGTTATATACAGCATTAATTTTATTGTTGCGGCTATTACAGACGAGACAAGATGTACAACTTTATTATTTATATTCTCAACAAAATTTGGACATGAGAGGTGCAGACCACTTCGCGGCGTCGTTAGTGATCTAACACAATGCAAGAAACATTACGAATTATTAGTACAAAAAAATAAAAAAACATACCCTAGTGCCAAATCAATGTAACATATATATGTAATGGTGCATAACTTCCAAAGACACAAAGCAAAACTAAAAAGTTACATGTTGAGTGTGTCCTATGGAAAGCTAGCTCGCCATTCTTAGTAGTTATATACAGCATTAATTTTATTGTTGCGGCTATTACAGACGAGACAAGATGTACAACTTTATTATTTATATTCTCAACAAAATTTGGACATGAGAGGTGCAGAACAAAAAACGGACTAGGTAACAGTACTACCTGAGGAAGAAAGCCGGAAGAGTTAATGTAATGGAAAAGTTGCGGAAGAACAGGCGGAGGAGGAGGAGGCGGCTCAAGGAAGTGAAGAAGGTGGTGGTGGTTTTGTGGTTGCTGGTGGCAGAGTAGTTGGTGGTGGCGGATGATCAACTTCTTCCTAAGCTTCTGTCTATCTCTTGCTTTGTGGTTCTGAAACCAGTAAAACACATTCTTGCCTTCAATCTTGCCGTAGAGAGAGAGGTGGGCTGTGATCTGCTGTATCTGGGACGTGTTAGGATTCCTGATTCCACCTCTGTACATCTCCTCCAATATCCTCACCTGTTCTGAGGTTGGACACCATCTTGAGCTTGAGGATGATGAAGGCATTATCAGCTTTTTTTATTTCTAATTTATTTCTTCTTTGTTTTAAATAGACAGAGAGGGAGTTGCAGTGTTTATGATAGCGAGAGGAGAGAGACAAAAGGGATGGTCCTTGAGAGAGAGAGAGAGAGAGAGAGAGAGACAGAGAGAGAGAGAGAACAAAAAGGAGAGGTAAAAAGATGTAGCAAAAGGAGTAGTACTAGTCCTGCGAGTACTAATGAATAGGGTGAGGTTTGGATTTTGAATGATTCTGTCATCATCACCTCATTATTTACTTCATCGCAGAATGTACGGGATCGAGACAAATGATATTGCAACCAGTTCTATTGGAAATGAAGCTCGTTTGAAATAGTAATTTCTAACGATATCTCATCAATATATGTGTGCTTTAAAATTAAACAATGTACAATTAACATACTTTTTGACATAGTAATTGTGGATCTGAAAAATGAACAATTTTTGTCATTAAAAAAAAAAACCCCGAAGCGAGCCCAAAAATGGGCCAACAAAACGTTCCCGTCCATGCTCCATTGGATGTACAATGATGCCCTGTTTGGATGGAGGAGATGAAGGGGGATATGTGAGCCCCCCTGATTTGTACTCCGGGTGTCAACCAAATCCGGTGTTTGGTTTGGATTTTTGGAAGGTGGAGATAAATACAGTAGAGGTTTCATGTCCGGCTGAAGCCGGATTTGTGAAGGGGAGCTCAGACCCCGTCGTTGGCAAATTCAGGAGGTTTTGAGACGGTTTTACCCCTCCAAATCCCCCTTTAATTTATCTGTTCTCATCTCATTTAACAAAGAGAGAGAGAGAGACCTTACCCAAAAAAAAAAGAGAGAGAGAGAGAGACAACAGACAGATAGACAGAGAGATCGAAGACAGAGGAGAGGTGAAGGAGTGGTACCTCGAAGAGAATTTCGGCGTCGGAGAAGGAGGAGGGTGACGATGGTCTGCGTTGGAGTAATCGGACCAGGAGTGGGCGAGGACGGTGCGACCCTGGCTGGGTTTTGTCGAGTGGAGGTTGGAGGAAGAGGTTGGAGGGAGTGAGGGAGGCGGAGGCGGAGGCGGTGGTGGTAGTGGATCTGTGGGTGGGGGGTTTTATTTTGGGAAAATGGGGATTGAAAGGAATCTGTGTATATCTACACCCCTTTACAAATGCATGCTTTTTTTTTTTTTTAAATCCGAAATGAATGCTGATTTTTCTATTTTTTCACTTACTAATTACTACATTTGTAATTTTTTGGAAAATAATACTTTTTTTTTGGGTAAAAAACATGATTTCAACATTTTGTAGTCTTCATAAAAAAAAAACATTTTGTATTCCAAAATGAAATTATTTTTTCCTAATATTAACGATAAATATCAATTATTCTAATTAGTATATGAAATAAACCAATCTTGACTTCTTGAGCATTAAAAAATTAAAGTGGGGGCAATTAAGTCATTCAACATCTAATCCCATCATATCCACCTTTCATATCCTCCTTCTCAAAAAACTATCCAAACACCTTATTACAAATCCACCCTTCTTAAGAGGTGGAGCCACCCTTCTTAACATATCACCTCTTATTATATATCCACCATCAAATCCACCCTCATTCTATATCTACCCAAAACAAATCCTCCATCCAAACGGGCCGTGAGGATCTCCTGTATTTGGGTGGTGGTTTAATTTTGAAAAAGGGTGTGGCCATAACAAATCAATTGAATTGATTCTTTTTTTTAGATCGAATGTGATGCCTCGTGATTAGAGATTGTGAAACATTGAAAAGTCTAGGTGCATAGCTATTTACCACAGCTCTAGTTCACAATCGCTAACGTGGAATTGTGAAATATTGAAAAAGGTAGTACTTAGCTACTCGAGAGATTTTTCAGTGTCGGCGCGTATATCCCACGTAGTATTCGCTCGGCACATTCGAGCCATTAGATACATTTTTGGACAGTTGTTCAAAAACGAAATAGACGGCTTGGATGTACGAGCGGACACCACGTGGTACCCGCTCGGCACTGAAAAATTTTCCTAGCTACCCACCACAACTTCGGTCATAATCGCTAGCGTGGCATGCCACGTCAGTTGGTCGCCCCACTTATGAATACAGGAAAAAAACGCACCACCGTGACC
Source organism: Rhododendron mucronatum var. ripense (assembly GCA_019656295.1). NCBI lineage: Eukaryota > Viridiplantae > Streptophyta > Magnoliopsida > Ericales > Ericaceae > Rhododendron > Rhododendron mucronatum. The sequence continues at coordinate 918,643 of BPLT01000178.1, forward strand.
GGATCTAGACGGAGAGAGAGAAAGAGAGATCTAGAGAGAGATTGGAGGAGGAAAGCTAGACCATATATACCGGCAAGCACCACACCACCGGAAGCGCCTCTCCTTCCACATCCGGCAACCACCAGCAGCAGCAAGTTTCGCCTCCGTGAAACACATGAAATAAAGAACTATTGAAAAAAGAGCTGCACCTTTTCAACTTTTTTTCCCTCTTCCATTTCCATTTGTGGATTTTGTTCCCGTGACGTTGCTGGTTAAAAAAGACATAGCTAGCCAAGGTCTAGATTCAGCCTAAGCTAGTTTATCATTCAGTACGCAGCCCATCACGCAAGAGCATGCACTCTCTTTCTCTCTCTCTCTGATCTCCACAAGTTGACAGTACTCTGCGGCAGGTTTAGAAGTCATAAGTTTAGTACTGTGACGAAAGGGTTCTGGGGTTTTAGAATCATCCTTTTATTTATTTATTTAACGGAATGCATACCAAACTTAAAAGCACAGTCCTGGGAACAAAACTCCCCTAGCATAGTCTAATAAAACCTGTTCCAAACTAACAGTTCGGAACCGAAAGAAAAACAAAAATACTACTGAAATTACTGTTACAAGGAAGTTTTACAACAGTATCGGCACTTCGATTTGCTTCCCGATAAATATGGCAAACTCCTTCTTTAAGTTGATCCAAGAGAAATTTGCAATCATGACCTCGGTGTAGAGAGAAATAAAGTAATAATTGAAAATATGGATACTGATTGGAGAGAGATAGAGAAAAATGAGAGTAATGATTAAAGAAAAGAAGATAATAATTAGAATTCAAAATCCAAAACCCTTAGACGAACGGAATCTAAGAATACTAGTACTTAACTCATGAGTACCCAAATCTTTCTCATCAAAGAGATACACTAAAGTCATAGAATCGGTCTCCACAAGAATGCCCCGTGAGTTAAACTTCAAAGCTTACTTGTAAACCATAACTAAGTGCCCAACAGTTCTCCACAGTGGTACTAAAAGAAGCTGCCCCAATTCGCCTTTGAAAACCCACAATCCAATCACCATTACCGTCTCGAATGAGACCACCCGCCACACTTGATTTCAAGGTTTGAAAGCACCATCCGTGTTAAGTTTAAACTGTCCCACCGGAGGGGGAGGGTCCAACCCACTATAAGATTCCGTTTACCACGGTTTGAAGGACCACCATCACAAGCTAGAAACCATTCAAAGGCTAAATTTGACAGAATTTCCGTACTCCATGAATGCATACACAGATCCGCTGGCCCATTGTTTAATTTTGTCCCTAGGCTTTTCACATTTTCCAGATATGTTTTGCCATTGCTCTCGCCTCCTATGTATATTACCACACCAAAATTACAAACACAATACAGAAATTAACTTCTTTACGGTTGAGGTGTTAATATGGGGTTTATACCGCCGCCATGTGTGGCTTATCGACAGTTTATCGCAATAATCTGAATCGTTCATTTTGTATGGCCCGCAAAATAGTGTGTCTGTTCAAAAAATTGCTTAACCCAACATTGATAGGTATATCAAAAATTAAATTTTGATTTACAAAATCGGCAGCCTAGATTATTTTAACTTAAAAACTATTGACAGAATCCACAACGATGATATTTGACCACCCAAGTCTTTCATCTTGTAATTTTTAATGTTTTAATCACTCATGTAGAAAATTAGGTCGACCGAATATGGATGGTTTGAGTCGAAATGAACATTTAGACTGAGACCGACAATTTCTGATCAAACAAATATAATTTGATCAAGCTCTTTTCTGGAAAAGGTAATTTGAAAGCTTCACATGAAAGAACTTCAGTTGGGTAAAATGCAATTCGGACACAATCATATATACATACATGATTCTGGTGTTTTCCTCAAAAATAAAAAATAAAAAAATCATTAGAATTGTGTCCGTTCGATACACGGAGCTGAGCCGAAAAAAATCAATGTGAATTTTTTATCCCGTGCATTAAACTGGCACAAACGCTAACATATATATAAGTGTGTCTACCCTTTCTAGAGTTTTTGCTTTACCATCCGGTGCTAAACAGAGTCAGAGTGAAGGATATATTATATATCCTTCAATATTGTTGTTTTCCTCTATGCTTGGTAATTCGATAGTTCCAGTTTACAGAAATTGAAAAAACCTATCAATGAAAAAATGTCAAAAACCAATGGACAAGACCTTATTAATTAAAGCATATCATACATCTTCATTGTAGTGGGGTACGTTCCTGCATTTCTGCTTGCTTGACCCCATAACCGTTCACTAACTATAATAGTACTCCATCTAGCTGGCTGGCTAGCTAGCTAGCTACTAGGTTATTCCACGTTAGAGCATCCGCATCAACTTCTTTAAATTTTGGACCAAATTACACCTTAAAAATTCACTTATTTACTTTAACTATTCACTTTTAAAATGTCTATTGCATCAGATTCTTTACTCTCACTATCTATTCAATTAAATATTCATACTTTTGTATTTCCTTCATTTATTTCCACATTTCTTTACTCAATTAATTAATAGTTAAAAAGGTGAATAGTGACTCTGTAAAACAAAAGAGTCACTGTAGCAAAGTTATTTATTTTGCAAATTAAAGAGGAAGGAAGAGAGGCTGGTGCAGGACATTATTTGTCATTTTTTCATTTTTGCTCTTTCCTTTAGTTTAGAGAGTTATTTAAAGAGTCACGTGTGGATGCTTTAGTAGTAGATGCCTCTGGAGGGATGTTATACATATATAGCAAATGTTTCTGATTGATGTGGCAGAAAAATTTTAAGGCCGTGGCAGGAGTATTGCCAAGAACTGTTGGAAGGTGGTGAGGATCAAATAGAACAACACCTAATAATAAATGAGCAATGGATGTGACCGGCCCGGGAGGTGATTATTCGAGATGTGTGCAGTGACGGAACCAGAATTTTGATCCAAGGGAGGCCGACATAAGAGAAGTATTTTCATGCAAAAATGTACTCAATATTATATGGTGTAGCTTTGTGCTACATTAATATATCGGATATATATAATATCTTTTGCATTGTTGTCGACAATTGCTAAGCACATGCATGTGTGATTATTTTCATCTAGGATAAAAATTGAGAAAATTTTACCTGACAATGTAAAATAACTTCAATTTTTGGCTAGGTCAAATCAAAATAATTCATAATTTTAGAGATTGCTATACTAATTATATAAATAATAACCATATTACATGTAATAGTAGTAAAAAAATATTTTAAATGTCAGGACCCCGAGCCCCTCTATACCTCCGTCAATGAATATGTGTAAACTAACCTGAACACACCTGACCGTTGAACCAAAAAGAAAAATAAGCAATATTGGATGGGTTAGGTAATGAGTTGTGGGGGGTAACGTTCAGTTTACCAGCAGTCAAAAGGCCTTAAGTGAAAGTTCACTGTACACAATTTTTTTTTTTTTTGAAAGGCCACTGTACACTGTTTGGAAGTGTGGATTCCACACATCTGCAAACTTCACTGTCTAGTCACATTTTCACTTACCTAAACGAAGAACACCAACAAAAAAATCGTGTGTGAGTGAGAATATATTTGGTGTAAAACAAGAGAAAAAGATCGTAGAATGGAAGTAAATAGACCACATTCGAATTGTTTATTTTGTTAGTATATATTCGTGAGTGTATATATAACCCGACAATGTCACCAACCGATGAGAAATCTCATTTTAAAATAGTAAGATTGTACATTTGCATTAGTGCAAAAAATATTAAGAATGCCTCATCTAGACTCCAACGAAAGGTCGCGACAGTTTTTCTCGTAAATTTTCTAGTCTTGACGCGGATGACCATATCTGATCTGATCAGACCAAATAGAAAATTTATTGAGGTGCGCTTAAGCTGGTTAATTTGAACACCCCTAGCCACCAAAAAAATGCCTCATCAACTCTTATTTGTGTGCGGATCAAAAAAAAAAAAAAAAACTCTTACTTGTGAGTTTTAATTAATGAGTAGTTACAAATCGTACAATGGTGCCACACATTGAGTACTCTTTGGTACACATGCATCATGCTCAACAACAAACATATATAGAGTGCAAATTTTAGTTTCTAAGAGGACATGAATCTCTAGTTTAGTTTGACTGTCACCAAACATAATCCTTTGGGCTATGCTGCTATATAGAATTTCTCTCGTATATTTTTTAATTTTTAGTCCCGGCATGAATGATACTCTTCGTTGAACCGGAATGCCGTTACTCAAGCACATTAAATCGTAGTAATTTTGCACGTTTGCTCCGGTGATCGATGCATGCGAGCATATGGTAGAGAATATCAAGAGATGAATGTTGAATATTGGGCGATTGGAGTCAGGGTCGGCCCAAGGTATTTGGGTGCCCAAGGCTTGTTTTAAGAATGGTACCCTAAAAATTTGACAATTTTTACGGAAAAAAAATAACAGACAGAGAAAGCCAAAACTATAGTATTAAATCCATTTTGCCAATTGAGCATTTGCTCTGTCGATGTGGGACAAACAAGTTAAAACAAACCTTCCTCCTATAGTCCAATTTCGCTAGTTGAAGAAAACAATTAATGAAGGTAAAGAATCTTTTTTAAGTAGAAAGTCCTACTGCCTCAGTATCAATACTCAAGAGACTCCACTTCTGAAACTTGGATTGAACATTTTTTAAAAAGAATCTTACCCAACTCAAATACTAAAAAAAATTGAGGTGTCCCAAAAATTGGGCATCTCAGAGATGCCCAAGGCCCAGGCACAGAGATGCCCAAGGCCCAGGCCTTGTGCCGGGGCCGTCTGTGATTGGACCCTTCGGACTGCATGCATGTTTATTTATGTATATCTCTCTCTTAATTTCTTTCACACGCCAACTCTTTAATTTGTTGGTGCAGTACACGTATGCATGCTACAAAGATGAGAGACAAGGTTTTTATATGAATAAAACCTGAAACTAGTGATGATGTAACATATCAAGGTCCAATATGCATGTGTACTTTTGATATGGTTTTTTTTATAAAAATGAAATGAAATGATGTCTCATGAAGTTTTCAAGGTGCACTGAATATCCCATTAAATTGGCAAAATCAATGGCTCCAGTTTGTTGCTTCCAAAACCAGATACAATTCTGAACTGTATTCATTTGACATTAATAAGTGCTCAATCAAACAGAGTACTATATAGGCAAGGCCTGCTATAAGAGTTTTTATTGAGTGCTCCAGGAGCACTCCACGTAGTGCTCTAAAGCCTTCTCCATCACACACTTATGTAAGAGTCACACATTTAAAAGGCCCGCGGCAGTGTTTTTGGGAGCAAGTTTCCCTGCTATCCTTTTAACTCATTGCAATTTTACTTTGATTAATAAATTTATCTTTCTTTGCTGTTAAAAAAAAATTCCCTACCAAAGCTTGTTCGGTTTGGGTTTTGAGGGAGGTTTATAAGAGTAATGAGTGAAGAGAGACAGATAGAGAAAATTAAAAAATTGGTCTTAGGTCCATTATGTAAATTTCATAAACCCACAAGTCCATCTTTTTTTTTTTTTTTTAACCGCAAAAACGCCCAAAGGGCACAAGTCCATCTATTAATTTTGTAAAGATTCAAGTCCAATTTAAAAAGTTCATAATAGGCCCGGTCCACTCCTTAGGGTAGGATGCGCATAGATATGATAGGATACCGTGCGCAGGAGTTTTAATTCTCAAACGAACAAGCCATAGTTAAAAACAAGCGAGACAGAGAGAGAGTGAGGTAACAATTGTTTTTCTGTCTACGATCTTTTAATTCCAGTCACCCGTGTGTTCAATTTCAAGTAAACCTAGCCGTAACAAAGTCACAAGATGTTATTAATTTTATTTTTTGATAATTGGATGTCCAGACAAATTACGTGCACCTTTTTCTTTTTCTTTTTTTCAAACGATAAAATAAGATTTTATAAATAATAGCAACGAAAACATCAGAATGGATATTCATCCCCATGGAGGAGAGATAGAGGCCACAAAGAGGACTAAACTCCCAAACCTTATGACCACCACTTCTCACAGCTTGAAGAGCAAAACTACGAGTCACACAAAAGCCACTCAAAATCAACCACCGACCTTATCAAACCCTCCAATGGAACAGAGGATTAGAGACCAGTTCAAGAAATGATAGAAGAAATCCTGAGGAAAAATGTGCACCTTACAACGCATCATTTCCAAAATACCCGATCAAAATCGAAAGAAAGAACTTTTTCAAAATAAGGGCTAATAAAAGAGTTCATGATAATGGAAAAGTAATTTATTGAACATGAGGTCACATCTATTCTATTCAAGTCACAAATTCTCATTTGTAGACTAGTATGTGTTCTTTATTTCTCCTCTACTATTGAGATAGTTTCTTATTCTTTTCTTCAAATTAAGGAAAATTACTCAAACACATTCAACTAATCATTTTCTTAACACAAAACTTAGTAATTAAGAAGCACATATATGCCAATTGTATCAATCCATATTTCAAGCCTTTGCATCCCTTAAATCAGTTTCATCTTTGAAAATGCATTCCAGTGGTTCTGGGGAAGCGCATCATGGAGCATCTAGCTGTCATGGGGCATCTAGATCTTCCCTTAACCCCCTCATATGGCAGCATCCTTTACTTTTCATGCCAATCCTTGTCTCTTCTCTCGAGCAGATCAGGTTTTGGTATCTATTGTGCCAATACTTTTAATTTGCATCTCAAGATGTCAGGTGTGGAGTAACCTTTATGGTTAACTCCAGGCTCGTGGGCTCTCTTTTTAAAAGCTCCAAATCTCCAAGGGACTGCGCCTATATCATCTCTATAAATGAGGCAGTGAGTTGGGCCATTAAAAATCATATGTTACACATCAACATTCACACTAACTACTCTTCTCTTTTTCAGCAGTTGAGAAGCACTGAGGAGTTATCAACAATTGCAGCCTCATTATTTTTTGACTTTTGTTTTCTCGCTCAATCAATCCACATTTGCAGTATCAGTACCTTTTGTGAGCGCATCAAAGTTCATCAAGCATACCTTTTGGCACGATTTGCTACATCTTTCAGAAAATTCGAAAGCTGATATATCCTATCCCTTGACAACTGATAGTCTTTCAAGTGGATTTTTGGCTTTGGGAGTTGCTTCCTTATTTATGCTTGTTGTACTCTGTCTTTAGCTTGTAATCTCTTAGTTTGGTTGTCTTTTTGTTCATTAGAGCTGCATTATGTTAACTCATGTATTGACTCTTTTCATATCTATGAAGGTTTTTTTGACGTAAAAAAAAAAGAAGCGCATGAAAATTTGTGCCATTGATCCCAGAAAACGGACTAGCTAGGTTGCATTGACTAAGTTTCGAAGTTGTAGGGCTCAAATAGAACACCCACAAGTTTGAGGATCACAGGGACAATTAACTTGGTCAGTGGCTAATAAACAGTTTAGCCATTATTCAATGGAATTATAATCATCACACGGGAAAGAAATTTGTATCCAATTACATGGAGACTAAGCCTAATACATACAACAAAGGTGAGATAAAACACTCTTATGGCAACAATGGTTCATGAGAAGCAGTCTTCTTCACAAAAACCTTCCTCTTGTACTTGATCCCAAATGGTGTCACCTCCCTATCACAGAAGTCAGAACCATGCCACACATGCCTCGGCAAGTACCGGCGAAAATAGAAATAATTCGAGCTCAAGCGGGCCCCACTGAGCGCCCGGACTTGAGCAAATCCAGGCCGCCAGTCATCGTTTCCGGTGAGCTTGAGGTAGAGGTAACAAATGGGGGATTCCACACACTGGCCAGTGATTTGGAATTGGTCCACATGGCAAGCTTGGAACGGCTTTCGCGGCACGTCATCGAGGACTTGGGGCTGTAGAGGATCTACCCACCTTACATGCTTGTGGTTGAGGTGTTTTACAAGGATTTCATTTGATTTTGTATCACCAAACCTTAGGCTGATGTGGTTAGAGGTCCCTGCACCCTTTGTACATGTTGTTTCTATTGTTACTGCATAGGTACAGTTTTCCTGCAATGTCGAAAAATCAAGCAATTTGTTAGACCTTCATGTGGGCTAAATATGAACCCCATCAAACGAGGCAGCATAAGGAGTACCCATTAACAAAAGTTTCTACGCGGACCGGAGGAGGCTACCACAAAACGAAGTATCTTCCTATGAAGATTCGAATCGAAATGTTCCAGGGTTTTTTCTGACTCTGTTCGAGTAAACAAAAAAATTAGAACCACCTTGACTTTCTAAGAACAAGCCCGAGTCAAGCAGCGATTACTGGAAGCACTTCTTTTGCACTACCTTGAAAACCCAAGGACTCAATCGTATGCATATGTAACATAAAGGATTTCTACCCCGAAATGACAGAAACTGATACTCGAATTACAGCAAGTAAACTGAACTCCATACTCGGCCTCGTAGAAACATACAGAATCTTGAGGGATAGCTCAATTCCAAATTTCTAACAGCTATAAAATACATGCAAGAACTCTACCAAAAACAAGTGCAGAAAGGAAAGAAAAAAAAATCTATGGTACCCTGTCTCAGGCCTATCTCAGCTGCACACCATGTGTGTATAGCGCACATTGCGCACCTAAGAGAGGCCTAGGACAGGAGAATTGGGGTTGCCCCGAGGGGGTCAGTGTTTAAGTAAAAAGTTTTTGCCTAGTATGCAACGGTTGCATGGGGCATCAATACCTTCTTTTGTGGTGAGAGATCTTCACCTCCTGCAATTATAAACACAAAACAAAGAAAAACACAAAGTGCAAGGACTGGCCCCCTGCAATTTATCTTCATTACTGGTAGCTCAAAGTCATGTCCTGAGAAGATAAGCTGTTTACAAGTACCAATCAGACATATGCATGCAATTTATGCAGCTTTTTATCCTTCATTCTTTTCTTGACACTTGAAAACTTCAGATTCTCAACTTTTTTAGCTGCAACTATCAACATTTTAGCCAAATTCTTCTATTTTTGTTGTTAACATTGCTTGGGTGTTACTCATACCTTGTCAATTTATTAGGGCTAGTTAATATGCTTTTAAATAGGGAAATCACTCTGTTTGTTTATGCGTTCATATTTGATACTTTTGTTCTTTTGGCCCTTTGGTCCTCCTATATGGTGAAAGATGACGACAAAGAAAAGAACAAGAGACCAACCCTTATCAATGTACTAAAAGAAAAGGGAAAATTTCTTCTACATCCCTTCGACTTTTACCAAAAATTCATTTTGGTCCTTCACCTTTCAATTTCGGCATAAAAATACTTCGACTTTCCAATTTTTTTTCAATGTCATCCTTTAGAAGGAATCCGTTTTCTTTGAGTCCTGCTATAGGGACCGATGGCCGCGCCGGGCCGTCACCAGGCACCGGACGACTGATCCGAGCCATCCAAAAATTCTATAAAAAAAATGAGGGGGTCAACGCGGGAATCAAATGGCATCCAATGTGTGTAGGATACTTGATCCAAACACCCTATTTTTCGTGTATATATGTATATATCCCTAAAGGATGACATTAAAAAAATGTTGAAATTTGAAATATTTTTATGCCGAAATTGGAAGGTGAAGGACCAAAATAAATTTTTGGTCAAAGTCAAAAGGATGTAAAAGAAATTTTCTCAAAAGAAAATGACATCCAAGAGCTATTTTTATACATAATCACAAACAAAAATCATGAGCGCAAAACAAAGAGAGAAAAACACAGATAATATGCAGTTCGGTAAACCTGCTTATATTAACAGACGAGAGAGATCCATGGAATGTTAATGTCAGCTCGGCTCAGCTGATGACTCCAAGAAGATCAAGTTTGAGATGGAGAAGTAGGCACAAGACAAGGCTTCACACTGAATACTAGTAGCGTTAGTGGCTTTGAATTTTGCGGTAACACTTTCAGCATCTTTGTTGTTATTTGAAGTACCATAATAGCGTTCTATACTTCTAGTTCTTCTGATAGGGGGATTCAGATACAGTTGTTTTTATTCAAAAAGCACATCTTTGACCTTTGCTTCTGTAATTGGAACGTTAGTAGTAGAGAAATCCAAATCATTTTGCTGGTCTAAATTTGTAATCCTCAAACAGTCTAACTACTGGCGACATTTCCGGTTCAGCCCTCTACTTGCTGGTCCGGACACGAATTTCATTTTGTAAAAAGCGTGACTAGCAGTTCGGTCCTCGGATTCCTAGAAATCCGAACCGTACCGGACCCCAAGCAGCCCTAGCTACTGTCATACCAGAGAGAGAGAGAGAGAGAGATTAACTAACAGTTGTAAGAAAATTACCTTCACTCCAAGGTGATGAGAAATTGATGGTTATGTGAGCCTGCAAGTCATCCAATCCATTTACCCATCACCTATACATACACATGACTACATAAGAACTCTATTTACTCTCTGAATACACGAATACACATGCATATGTTACACGTGTCTAACCAACAACGCTATAGATTATGGACATAATCTTGTGCTGGATATCAAATTATGGATAAACCACACCCGTCCGTTAGTACAGAATATGCACTTTTACTAGAGTCATGGAACAGAATCAAGAGAAACTAAGTTTCCACTAATATACTCTAGTAGAACACTTGAAGTTCCACTATAATAGAGATCCACTTAAGGAGTTCAGATTTACCAGTAAACGTTTCCTGCCATGAACAAGAAACTGTCCAATTGAACAGTCAAAACTTTTTTTTTCTTTTTATCAGCATTGAACAGTCAAACTCCCCCTTCAGCCTTGCGAGCAATTTGTCTTCTGCATCATGCGCATGAAAACGTTAACAGTGCCCAAAACTAACGGGTGCTAAAACCAGCTAATTTACATAACCAAACAATCCTGAATGCAAGAGCACCACTTCCTTGTGAAAGACAACGCAAATTTCAATATCACTAGATGGAGTATACTCTGTCAAGAGCAGCTGCAATTTCCAGTTTAGTCCATCAATAAAACCAAAGAAATTGTTTCAATGACTACCAGAGATCGAACATAGTATCCTGTCTTTGAATGCTACATTATTAATCGAGGTGGAAATGGGGACAGTTACCGCAGACTAGTTGGATCATGCCCACTGCAACTTGTACTCAAGCTAACAGCAAGGACGATGATGACATTCTGAATGGAAAACGCACACATTTTCCAAATGAAAAGGAAGTGCAAGCATCTGAAATGAACCTAGAAAACCACAAGAATCGAGCCTCAAAGATGATTTTTAACGTCACATGTATGCATCACAGCTTAACCTTGTTCCACACACACATACACCCCCCTAGAGAGAGAGAGAGAGAGAGAGAGGGCAAGGTGACATTAGAGGCATGACGAGATTAGCAGGACCCAATGCTTCTTACAGAGAGAGAGAGAGAGAGAGAGAGAGAGAGAGTGGTAGCAAGGTGACATTAGAGGCTTGATGAGATTAGCAGGACCCAATACTTCTTACAGTCACACTTGCCCAGCTCAAGTGCAGCAGCTTGTCAAGGCCTGAGATATTGGCTGAAATAAGCTTTGAATACAATACCCAGAAAACATAATTCCTTTTCAGAAGTCAGCAACAATGTCTTCCAACAGTGGAATACAACAGCAGTCCCTAACATATGGGCACACCCCACAATTCTAACTTGTGAGTAAACTTCATCTTCTCGAATATTTTCATGCCAAATATTATTTCAAGTTACAAGACCTGGGCAATCGGAAAAAAAATGAAAAATAGTGTCTAACAATCATATATCCCAAAATTACAGATAGCTCAACCTAAAGAATGGTGCTTCGTATGTACACTTGTTGATGTCGAGGGTTAGGATGCTTCAATTTGGATAGTCGCAGACCGTTATCTGCAACTGGGACTCCACTACGTACTGTCTGACGAAAGCTCTTCTCCACCAAACTTCAAATGCTCTCTGAATATTGGGGCAATCGTCTCCTTTGTTTAGAAACCGATGAAACCAATTAAGCAAGATAGACTGTTGCTGTGGCAAAGGCAGCGTAAGAATTGTTTGGCTCAACCCATCCTCAACCAGCTTCTTATCCATGGATCTATTCGCCCTCCTCATCCATGCAAAGTCCTCATAGAGAGCTTCCAACCACGTAGAAAGCAGAGCATACCGGATATCTCTCGGCACCAAAATGTGACCTCTCCCAATTGCGATACATAGTTGTGCAGTGATCATACTAATTTCATGACGGTACATAATGGGAATTTTTGAATGGAGAACAGCGAGCTCCTTTTGATCCGCCCACAGTTTCACAAACTCATCCCCCATTTTTTTCTGAATTAGGATTTCGACTATCCACTGCATGTTATCTGCTTCTCTAGCGATCTCACCCATAAGAACTCCTCGGTCCTTCTTGCTCTCATCCACACACGTGGCTTCAGATAAGCTAAGTATTAGAGAACTCAGACAGCCATGGCAAAGGTGGTAAAGTGTGTCTTTAGAAACATCAAGTCTGTTTTCGTTACTGTACTTGTTTGGTGATGCCTCTTCCCTAAGTAGCCGAGAAATAAGGGTTTTCATTTCTCGTCGTGCTTTATCGTCCTTGGCCTCTAAAACACCTGTCAACAGCTTCAGAAAGATATTATCAGCTCTTAAAGATGTCGATGAATCAGATGATACTCTTTTCAGAACTTCCGCTACAGAGTTGTGGAGCTGAAGCTCAGTGAGATGGGTTACGATTTTGTCCTCTTCTTCTTCAGACCAGGGAACTGCCTCTAGATACTCTAAGCAAGCAATTATTCCAGCATCAAACATGATTGCAGCAGATACCTGCACCGCGAGGACAATAAATAAAGAAACAATTTAAGACACAGACATTTCCCCCCCTAAATTAAGGATCTAAATCATCTAATCCATATGTGCAAACCCTCCCCGCTGTTTTTCTTGAATCATAGAGAAAACTCTGAAAATTCTTTTCCATGTTGTTTGGTTTCAAGCAAAGGAGCTTGACAAGCCAAAATTAACAAACCCTTTTCTGCTTGTTTTCTCTTCTCCAACAGTTACTCAGCAACAATCAATACCATCTCAGCTTAAATCATTTTCTGAAGAAACAAGAATATAACTCCACAAACAGGTATTTGACAGAAATGGATGATGAACAATTCCCCCTAACCACCATATCCAAACCCAATTACAGTTTCTCAAAGCCCTAAAACTCAAGCATTTAATCACCATAGTATTATGTGGGTATCCAGAAGAGGATCGCCATGTGGCACTTACAGGCTGGCCCAATACCCCACAGGTAAGGCAAGCGAGCTCCTCCGGATTCACAACTCCTCATATCATGCAAGCACTCTAGACTTCATGGACCTTCATATTGGGAACTCCTTCGTGGAGTCTCCAAAATACGACACCATGAGGCTCAGTGACATGCTCAACCATGTCCGGTCTCCATACATTAAATAAGGTTATCATGAGCCTGGCGACTCTCAAAAACTCCTCATGACACCCAGGTCGGGAGCAGGGCCCGGGTACTCCGCTCGGGACCTAAGGAGGCATGTGGCTTAGAGGTGAGCAAGGGGATTGTCAATGCTCGCCTTGATGAGGCGAGCTCCACCTTGACCAACCATAGAGAGAGAGGGGCGCCGCCTACATCACCCGACGTCTGCCTCAACTACCTTCATCATTACCACAACCACCGTCAATACAACCACAACCATACCTATATCAACCGCCCCCGACACCGGAAGATGATCAGTTGCCTCTCCATGGCCTACCCATCCCTCCGGCCTCTCCATCCCCTGGCAAGCCCATCCGATGGCCCATCTCTGAGGCCTCCATATATGGATGGTTGATACACCACCAAAAAGATATAGACACACTATACCCAATACACTACCGACAGATACAGAGTCTAACGCTCTGGTTGACCAATCTCCACTACCACCCTCTCTTTCTAAGGCTGCCCCGAGCTCTCTCCTCCTCCACCTCCGGTGGTCCTGAGGACTGTTGTAGGGACCACCATATACCCGGAGGGCGTTCCACCAGCGCAAACCATTTTGTGAAGAAAACAAGACTATAACTTCACAAGGCCATTGGACAGAACCAATAACAAACATTACCCACTAATAATACAAACCAAATCCACTTCTATTTTTATCATTTAAAAAAAAAAAACTCAACTTACACACCCAATCACACCAGAAAAAAGTCTTCAAACACCACTAAATCCTGACAAAAAAAATTCATTCCGAATACTGTACCAGCTAGAGTACCAGTTTTCCTACTTTCCTACTTGTACCGTACGGGGTACTGTTTCAAATTATTGCTATTAGTGTTATTTACTCACATGTATAATATATTCATTGATTAAAAAGAAAAATAAATTTAAAAATAGTTCGGTATGGTCCCGTATTGACTGGTACGGGGCATTGAAAGAAAAAAATACATTTATAAGTAGTCCGGTATTGCCTGGTATCGGCTAGTAATTGAGCCAGAACAAAATAAAAGGTGTAGCATACCGAATTTGGCCAATATCGTTACATTATGGGATTCAAAACCTTGACATAAAAGAGAAATCAAAACAAAGCAAAGGCAAGACAACATTACCTTCAACAAGCCCAAGACTTTAGACACCTCCTCCCCCACCAACTTCCTCCTCAAATCATCACAGTACATCAACACCACAGCCTCCACATACACCTCCACGTCATCACAGTCACATATCTCCACCGAATGCAAAACCCCTCCTCCTCCTCCTCCTCCTCCACCTTCCCCCCCAATCCCGTCCCTCCTCAACAACTTCGCCGCGAAAAACCGGCTCCTATCCGCCAGCACCCGCCGGTGGACGTCCATCGAGACCCTAAACCCGTCCCGTCCCGAGATCGACAGCTTGACGTCCCCGAACCCGCCCCAATTGCCCGGGTTGCGAAACGGCGCCGCCTCAAGAACCCGGGAGACCCTCTGGCGGGCCTCGAGGGAGTGCCTGGACTGGCGGGTGTGGTCGTCGTTGGAGATCATGTCGAAGAGGGTGGGGCGAGTGGGGGTGGGGGGAGGAGAGAGAGAGTTGGAGTTAGGGGAAAGGGGGGAAACCCTAGAGAGAGAGAATAGTTGGGGTTGGGGTTGAGGGGAGCGGGAGGAGTGATTGGGAGAGAGGAGGAAAGGGTCGGAGATGAAGCCTTGCTTGATCATTGTGGAGACTTCTTTGTTGGACTTGGTGGTGTGTGAGTTGTTGTGGTTGTGGTGGGGGTTGTTCTCGGTCGCCATTGTTGGAGGTCCGGTTGAGCGCCGACGGAGGGGAAGTGGGGATTTAAACTTTATAGAGAGAGAGAGAGAGAGAGTGGGGGGAATCCAAGAAAAGCAAGAAGAGGAGAGAGGGGGTTTTAGATCAGAGCTGCAATAGGTACGCATATAATTGTAGGCTTGAACTATTCCGATCGATCAAAAAAAAAAAAATTTTAATTTTAGGCTTGTAGCATACATACAGATTTTGGATCCGGATCCCAAAAAAATATCCGAGCCGCTAAGGTTGAATTTTTTAAAATAAAGTTGAATGTTTCGTAAATCTCTTTACAACATTCGATCGAGTTAAATTTGTACAGGAACTCTAACCAAATCATTTAGAACAGGACAAACGGTTTAGATTATTTTTGTGGTAGCTAAGATGGATCCCAAATTCATATATAGGCATTATATGCATATTTGTGTCTTGTACATTTATTTAGGGTGGTGATAACACCAAGGATCTGGGGGTGCTGTAGTGCACCCCCGCATTACACGTGTGTAGTGCGGTCAATTCATTCGTCCATCTCAGCAGTGAACAACTCAATCTTTCATCCGAACAATGAACGACTCGAATTTGTAGGAGAAATCCGAACTCTTCATATCGAGATGGACGGGTCGAATCCGCCCCACTACAACAACTCCCAATCCTAATGCCAAAACTATTTTAAAAAGTGGTACCAAATACAACAACAAATTTGACATTAACAAAAAAGCAATTTTGATATTATCATTATTCTTTTCGGTTTTGGCATTTACCATTTAGAGAATTGATATTCACACTCCTTTTTTTATATCTACACTTTATTTTTTGTCTTTCAATGGAAAAAATAAACACGCTTTCAACACTAAAGAGCAAAAAATAATAATTTCTCCATCCCAATTTAATAATTCTTTTTGGGAATTCGTGTCACTTTTTAATTGATTATATCTTGTAATTTATAATGTTTTATGTAATTTCAAAAATATTGTATTAGAAAACTAATCGAAATCTATAAAATAAAAACCATATTCACTACGAATTTAAAGATAAAACCAATTTTTTAGCCTATTAAAAAAGAACAATGGACAATTAAATCGGGACAAATGGAGTATATGAATATCATAAAGGCTTACGTACTTAAATGGTCCTTACAAAATAGAATCAGTTTCATTTTCATCATTGTAAAATTTTTTGTGTCAATTTCGTCCTTCTAATTTGTGAATCAGTTCAATGTCATCCTTGCCGTCAACCAGTGGACGGAATTTGCCTATTTGGATAACAGAAGCCTTCTTTGGTACCTACCTGGCCCATTGCTCTTCCCTCCAACATTACCCACATTGTTTTCAACCAAAAAAAGGCACACAAGATCAACTTGCCATTCAATTACATTACGAACGTGCGACAAAAAAATCACAAGTGATATAGGTTTAGAGAAAATGCTCTCTAGACTCTTTTCATTCAATAATAATCAATCACTATCTTGCCCCAAAGGTTTACAACTTGTTAAATAGGTGGAAAAACTTTAACTCTAATTGATTTACCTCAAAACGGACACCAAATCAATTAATAACGGAAATTATAAAAAATGGAAAAATTTTGAATCATAGCAAAACTAGAAAATAGAGAAAATTCTAAGACTTCTCCCAAAAGAACAACTTAATTCGGATTTTCCTTATCTAAGTTATTTGCAAGTCAAATATTTTTTTAAACAGCCAAAAAACACACAGCACATGGCCTAAGGCCATGTGTATTGACCGTTTGGCCATTTTAGATCGAACCCATAATGGCCCGTCGCATAATTCCACAGTTGAATAATTACGATTTTGCCGTCCTAGGCTTAAATTGTCATTAGCATTGCTATTAACCAAAACCAATACATAACCGGCAAGTCCGTTATCCACGTAGGCGAATTCCATCCACTAGTTGACGGCAAATGTGACATTGAACTGAGCCACAAACTAGAATGACTAAATTGACCCAAAAAAGTTTACAAGGACGAAAATAAAACCGATTCTATTTCATAAGGACCATTTAAGTATTTAAGCCTATCATAAATTGCTGTCCTTGTTCTTTTCGGTCTTGGATCTGGCAGCAGAGAGAACTCGTGACTGGAAATTGTTAGTGAAGTAGTACCACTTCTTTAAATGGGACATTTACTTCATTTTTAACTATAAAAAACAGCTCATTAATGGATTGGCGGCGGATCAAAAAAAATAAAAAAAAAAGGGATTGGCGGGAGAGATGGTAGGGAATAAATAAGCGTGCGCACCAAAGGAAGCGAAACGGATTTGGCTGCTGAAAATCTGATGGAATTTGTTTTTTCCAAATTCATTTTTATCTCGTTTAATATTTTCTGTTCACTTTTCTTTCGTTTATACAGTTATGTTGAAGCAGGGGCAGCTCTCTGAGGTGAAGCCAGAGGTGCAACCGCTTTAGGCATCCGGATTTTATGCAAAAATGGGGCCTCATTTTCCATAACAAAATTATATAATATATACTAAAGTTTCCGCATTCTAGCACAAATTAACTTTAGGCCTCAGTGGTCCAAGCATACTTCTTACACTTGAAGGTTCAATACTAGGCCGTTCGTTTCAGTGTTTTGGACTTACTATTTTTTTTTCCTATTTTTTTTATTGGATCTAGATGTAGATATGGAGTAGATAATACCCGACTTTTGTACCTCTAGTATACGACGTAATAAATTAATTATGCTTTACTGATTGTAGATGTTAACTCAAGAATATTTTGATAAGTTTTTTTAATTTTAGTTTTAACTTCTAATGTCAAATTCACAAATTAAACCCGATTGACTAAAATAAACCAACATCATTTATTTTCACTCAACAAATTTTGATAAAATAATTTTCAAAATATTCGTTAGAGAAAACGCAGTATATGTGCGCTATTTTGTCATATTTGGTTCATATATTTTATAATGGTGTAAATTTTTTAGAAGTTTATTTTAGTTAAATTATGAAGCTAAAATATAATTTTTAATCTTTTTTTACCTAATATTAGCCACCTATGTTGAATTTTTTTTCCGGAAGAACTAGGGCCTCATTTTAAAATTTGCTTTAAGCCTCCGAAATATCAGAACCGACCCTGTGTTGAAGTTGGGGATGAATCCAAAGGCGAGAATGTAGAAAACACGTCTGATATTTTAATATGATTGTAAAATTAGTCCATTTGGTAAAATTGGCACGATTTGCACCTTCATGGAGAATAGGAAAACCAAATAAACATGTGACACCAATTTATCTCAACTCTAGAAGAATCACGTTTTTATTATTTTTCCCGCGCGATTTGAAGATAAAATAGCAGTAGTAAAAATTTAGGGTGTGTTTCGTTGTCATTATTTATTTACCTTTTTTTTTAAGGATTGTGATTTTGGCACTCCAAAAATTGATGGAAAGGCTCCAAAATTGAACTGTGTTGATACACAAAACGACGTCATTTTAGAGCCCCTCCATCAATTTTTGGAGTGTTAAAATCAATTTCCTTTTTTGAAATAAAAGAAATTAAGTAAATAGTAAGCAATGACAGACCAAACATTTGTAATCAGGACCTGGTTCACGAGTCCTCACTCAGAGGTGCAGTGACAGCACCAAATTAAAAGCAAACAGCATAAATAAAGGTCCGGAACAGTTGGCTTTCGTCTTTTGGTTTGACGGTCAGGGTGTTTGGGCCAAGATTACGCACACCTCAATTAATAATGACGAATTATCCAAACCATCCGGTCAAAGACAAACCATCCATGACAGAACTAGAGAATTCCAAAGAAATTTCTCTCTTAAGACCTGATCCCAATAATCAAACTCTGATCAATTGTTTGGAGAACAAACCCACCAAACAATCGGACCAACCAGAGATGAACGGTTGCATTTAAACTAACAGAAAACAATAACACAAAAGCATCTTTTATTTGCCACATTAAATTGGCCATCTTTGTATAGGTCACTGTCCTAACTCTTGTATCATGTGATTTTGCCCTGCCAGAGGCCCGCTGCAGTGATCACTCAACTCAAGTGTCAGTAGATTGATAGACAGAAAAAAAAAACATTATAAATGCAACACAGGTTTGTTGTGCGTTTGTTTCTGCTGAAACCACTTCCTATATTCTGCGTTTTTTATGGTATAAATCTAACAATGAAAGATAATGTAAAAGATAAAAGAAAAAACAGTCTTCGAATCAGCACCACTACCACAACCACCGGCACAATTAGGAGTATAAGTTACAGAAGCCTAGCACCGTCGTCTTACAGTACCGTCGTCTTACGGTTGCAACTGCAAGATGACGGCGAAAATACTTGGGGAGATTTTCTTTCACAAATGTCGGAGGAATCTTGAAAACAAATAAGAAAGCACCAGAGTGACAATAATAATGTCATTGGCATCAGGTTGCAAATGGCATTTTGATGTGATGTGGTGTCCTGCAATTGCATGATTGTACAGGCGATTGGCAAATACTGTAATTGAAGCTACTTCCTACGTCAGTTACAGTGGCAAATAATTGTACTGCCTTTAGTACTTTAGCTACTCAAAAACAAGACTGTTCGACTCTCACTCTTAAAGTTTTCACGGTTGTTAATTTAATAGTCGAACTGCACGTAAATTAGTCCGGACATTCACTCCTGAAAGAAACTAGGAGAAAGACTTCCCGGAATAACTGAATCCCGCCGCAGCACAATCGTTTTTTGTTAAGCTACCCTTTTTACAGAATGGCCTGCTTTTCCTTTCATGCTTTTTATATAGGAAAACTGCAACTAGATTGGGCTCTTTCCATCTTTAGAATAAAATTGGACAGGCTTATCTTATTCTAAAATGTTGAGCTGCTTTCTTCAACATTCCTCTTCTTTTTCTTACAAACGCCAATCTGCTGTGCTCATATGAGGGTAGAAGCCTACTGATAAACAAAGGGAAAAAAACTTAAACACCCAATCTTCATAGAGAGAGAGAGAGAGAGAGAGAGAGAGAGAGAGAGAGAGATTTATTAACTAAATTTTCAAGAATCAATGGACAAGAGAATCAATAGACAAGGATTAGAGAATATCAACCCACACATACAACAAAACGGCCGTTCAAAAAAACACATACAACAAAACGAACAACGACCAAGAAGCATTCCCAGGCTAAGATTTGGAGGAAAAAGCACCAGGCGAAAGAGTGTGGCAAACAGTGAGGTCGTGAGGATCAAAAGAAAAACAGTGA
Organism: Rhododendron mucronatum var. ripense; assembly: GCA_019656295.1. Lineage (NCBI taxonomy): Eukaryota > Viridiplantae > Streptophyta > Magnoliopsida > Ericales > Ericaceae > Rhododendron > Rhododendron mucronatum. Next base: position 939,010 of record BPLT01000178.1, read on the forward strand.
GGTTGTAACTCATTGCCCAGAAGGAAGGCACTTCGAGTACAACCGTTTATTTGCCCCGAGTGAGATGAATTTTTTTGAGAATTCCCATTCTGCAGCAAATACGCAAGTTCAATAAACGGAGAGAGAAACTGTAATTCTTTGAAAGGAGACACTTGCATTATACGGAAATAACAAGTGGTAGGATTAAACCTTTTAGAAAACATTTGTCTGTAGATCCTCTAGCCCAGGATCAACAACTTTAGCTTCCTTTTGGCCTTCAGTCCCGAAGAGAGGGCAATCGAGCTTCGGAGGATTCTACAGTTATCAAGTAGATGCATATAAGTTGGTGCACTTAACTATGAATTTAATACACGAATTATATGTAGAGAACAGCAACTGCATACCTTGAGAATCTCTAAAATTTGAATACAAAAGTTATCTAAATTGTCATCTCTAAAAGGGCATTCAATAAAAACAACTCCTAAGTTTTTTGTGGCGATGGACCAATTTCCTTCATTTTGCCTGGAGATGAGTCAGATGACTAACTAGCGATTGCTAAGCTTTAATATTTACAAATAACCACACAAATTGTGATTGAAAACATTTTTGTTTTTCCTTAGGTCGAAATAACTCATCAAGGAAGGAGCATTTCTAAGATCATGACCTTAAATCCCTTGCTTTCACCCTTCCCACCAGAAATAAGTAATCCTTGTAATTATATTATGACTTTGAAAATAGAGCACCATGAAGTCTGTAGTATTACCGTGCAACGAACTAAAGCCCAGTTGACACCCCTGAAGAAAGGATGTCGCTTAATTTCATCTGCTCCTTCATGTGAACCCAATCGGTTTTTGGGATCTCTGTGCAACAATCGGTACATCAACTGCTTTGCAGAGAGACTCACCTGCACCAGGCCAAAAAAAGAACACAGGAAAAAAAGAAACAAAAGAAAGTTCATCCCCCGTTGCAGCATTTTTTATTTCAGACAAGTTAATGACAATATCCACATTGATTGTATTAATTTAGCAAGCAGTTGCATAAATAGATCCATATAAAAACCCAGAACAAAGTTCTGTAGTAGACAACATAACAGGATTAGAAACGTAGTTAGGATTCAAGGCTGTTCGATACACTATTTAGCATCTCGACCCCAATCCTTCTGTACATTCTAAGAATTTTGAAGCCATTTCTATTGACAACACTTGAATGAAGATACAAGGATACAAGAATCTCACCTGTACAGAGCTTGGAAATTTAAGATCCTTATGGAGAACGTTGGCAAATGTCTTTTGCCTTGTCTTTCCTCTAAATGGTGTATATCCATACAGCATTTCATATAGAAGAATGCCTGTTGAAGCAGCTAAGTGTTTGAATATACATGGGGAATCCAACTAAAAGGGAAATTTTTTGAGAAAAGAGAACTAAAATTAGTCAAAATTTTAGTCCAACAATAAGAAAGGGGTAAGACAACAGAGTCACAGTTTTGTATTGGTGATGTGTTCTGCCACAACAAAATGAGCAACTCAGATTTGTTTGGCCAATTTTCATTATATCAATCAGTACCTACGGAAGGCCATCTAAGAGATGAGACATTGCATGTGACTGGCACATTTTTGTATCACGTAATCTGTAACTTATTAGTTACATAATATTCGAATCTTAAGTTCAGTTGAAAAAATGGTTCTCAAATAAAAAAAAAAATGAACTCATAATGATGTGTGGTTTTACAAGAGAACAAAATTACCAAGAGCCCACCAGTCCACTGCACTACTGTGCCCAGCTCCAATTATGATTTCCTGCATAAAGGAAAACAATGGTCATTGCAAACTAGAGAACTGCGAAAGGCAACAGTATTAAAAGCAAAAAAAACAGAACTAATCACTTTTTCAGTTCTACTATAGATCGACAGAAGCAACATCCATAACGAAACGCATCATCCAGATATCCACAGATATATATGAAAAAAAAAAAGGCACGAGTAAAGCATACTGGAGCTATGTATTCTTCAGTTCCAACGAAAGAATTTGATGCTCTCATTGGTTCAGCCATAAATATTGGAGACTGTTGACCTTTATGATGCCTTTTCTTTACATTTGCTTCTGGAATCAAAAGCTGCACAAAGCACAACAAACTGATTCAATTTTTTATTCCACTCAATACTATGAGTTTCATTAGTACAGCCTCAAATAGAGTTCGGAGATTGAGAAGTTGACACACCTGGGGCTTGCAAGATGTCAAGCAAGACAAATCGAAATCTGTCAAGGACACATGGCCATCTCTCTGAAGTAAAACATTTTCGGGCTTCAAGTCCCTGTAAATTATCCCTGCAGACAATAAAGGTCACATGTAATGAGTTATAAATAAAACATGGGGATAAGCTTTCACAAGTCCCTCAAAGATAATGTCGGACTACATAAGATTTCATTTTCTTTTTGTCTTGCTTTGTTTCATACTCAACTTTCTTACTGAAAACTTACTCTTGTAGTGGTATTTATCTTTCACAACTGCATTTGCTGGTGATTATCAACTTTTGGAAGAAGGGCTTTGGCGAGAAAAGAGTGGATTCAAATTTAAAATAAAAACTTAATGATGTAAAAGTAATATCGACAGAGTAACAAAAATAAACTCAGCTGGAAGGATTGTAGATTAATTTTGTTTCGAGCAAAAGGCAGAAACACCCCAGACTAGTTTCATAAACTTGCTCAAAATAGTTTTATGAACTTGGATATCTAACTGTATTAACTGAATGAAGGAAATACAAATGTAACATAGTTTCATAAACTAAGAATTACAAGTTTACAACATGCTCAAAATAGTTTCAAAACTTGCATATCTAGTATTAGCTGAACAAAGGAAAGACCAACGTATGATAATTACGATTACTACCTTGACAGTGCAGGTACTCCAACGCAACAATTACTTCTGCAGCGTAGAATCTACATATGTACAAAAATTTACATCAGCAAAGGTAATTACTTCAAAACATTACCCAAAGCTAGACTGAAATTTATCCGAATCCATCTCTTACACGATTTATATCAGACACCATTGGATGATGAAAAATATGTAACATTTTTTGTTGGTTTTACGTTAAGTATGTCAAACAATTGATACAATAGTCATCTATCTGCAACAATCAAGATCATCCTAGCAGATATAAGTCTCTATGCCATTTATGTCAGATAACTAAACGAGGTCAAAACAGAACACTTCAACTTGATGTATTCCATCTTATATGCATTGCAGTTTCCTTTTATGCCCTCAAAAAAGAACATTTTCATGCAGCGCATCCATTATACTTTGGGAACATAACAATGGAGAAATTAAACTCGTTTTCTTTGTACGTGTAAAAAACAAATCCATGATCAAGACTGCAAATTGACTTGCAATGTGCCTTCTTAAATTTGAAATATACTAATCAATGATAATGTTACCTCACAGCATCTTCCCTCAAGACCTTCAGTGGTTGTCTGTCTAAAAGCAGGAACAGCTCTCCCCCGGGGCAGTAATCAGTTATCAGGCACACATGAGTTTTAGTCTGCAAAGTGTATCATATCATATGTAGAGAACAAAATGTACACATCAATAACTTGACAAGACATAGAAGTGCAAATTAATCTACGGTTGTAGAATTTTCATTGCAATTTGCAAACATAAAGCTTGGTATTTCGAATTACACACGTCTTGCAGAGGGACTAAGTTCTTTGAACAATCTTTTCTTTTTCTTCTCCGCAGATTAAGGCAGTTCCCTCGAGTTATGAGTAGTCCACTCTAATAATATCATATTTGGCTAACCTGAAATGAAGCATACAGTGCTGGAAGAAAAGGATGATCCAACATGTCCAGGATTTCTCTTTCTGCACAAGCTCTGTGCACCTGCAAAGAAGAAGAAAAGGGCCTTGGGAATAAAGAGAGTGCAAGATCTGAATAATTATCACAATTAACAAAACTGACACCAAATGAAATGCAGAAGATGTAAAAAACTGCATGATAAAAACAGTCTGCGTTGATTACAGGATGACCATTTTGAGTTATAACTAGAACTTAATGAAGGTGAAATTGAAAAAAAAAATGCGCCCAAACATGTATCTTGTTTCTCAATTCGTGTGATTGTAGAGAGAACGGAGAAGAAGAAGTTTCATAGGCCCGGCAGTAAGGATCTACTTCAATTTCCATGCCATTGACTAAATTAAGAAAGGTGTCATATTGATGATCTCTACACATTAGGTATACAAAAGGGACCATCTCATTTTTATCTAGTATTCAAACAAGTCTATGAAACAGCAATAGTTCGTGCAGAAACTCAAGAGTTGCATTTCAACCCAATAATGTACGTGACAAGGCGGATTATTCAAACTTCGAAGGCAATGGCCTGTTATAGTACTGTTTCCACAAAAAAACAATAGGAAGTGTTACCTTGTTTCGGTTGAGCATGACCCCCTTATCCATGGCTTTCATGGCAAAGTGTTCTCCGGTTCCACACAATTCCACCAAATGCACACTGTCAGTTGAGTTAATAACTTAATTTCGCAAGATGTTGTATGGGCAAGGAAAATATTTATAAAAAAAAAAAAGGAAAAGAAGAATTTCACATTAACTTCAAAATCAAGTGAAAATGTCCCCTCAAAAGTTCTTCGAATGAAGATGATTAATGAGGGTTGAGATGACCAAAGACCTTCTTGAGCTTGTTTGAATCGTATAATTCTTAAAATATAAATCACAAATGCAAAAGATATTTGGTTGATGACAACGCGGTTGTATCCATATTGACAAACCTGCCAGTATCGCCAGATCCCAAGGGTTTTATTGGCTTAAAATGCTTCAAGCTTAATGGTTCACCACCATCAAGAATCTGCAAGTCACACACCACACTAGCAAATTGAAGGGATAAACGAGGGAACAGAAGCTTCAAAAAATACAATCTGAATGATGTTGTGAACAAACAAGCAGAAGATGCCTATATGGAAAGTATTATACCTTTTGGATAGCCTGCCAAGATGAACTGTCTCTCCTGTGGGGCTTGGGGTGAACCACTTTTGAATGGTTAGTCCATAAGTCCTCTGGTTTCTACATATTGATAACGAGGTGGTCGCAATTATGAACCTAGCAATTCAATTCTGTAATACAGTTTTCTAAGTCTATCAAATGGACATTACCAAGTTGGCATCAGGAAGCTCCCTAACGGCGTCATCAACATTTGCAGCTGTTTCTTTCACCTGAATGTGGCAAAGATGAATCTTTCAGCAACAATCAGGGAAGTGAAAGTGTGAAACTGACTTTCCACTGGTCAATTTGAAAACCAGATCCTACGAACTCAATAGTGTTCTCTCTCACCAGTTTTGCACTGTCTTTTGCTGTTTCCTCAGGGATGCAGTTGTGAAGTGGCTCAACATGTTCACTACCATCTAATTGGACCCCAATAAAATACTGAACTTCACCCTGTTTAGAAGAAAAACTCACAGTTAAGTAAATAAAACTGAATATCACATAATGGACTCCTCTCTTCTTTTTTAAACCACAGAAACATCACCACGTCTATCAATATTAATCACTGTACCTTCTGATCACGCATAGGCTGAAGATGGAACATATTCCAGAACTTCTTGCCTGCGGTGATGTCAGGAAATTCAGTTTAGCAAACTATTGTAAGCGCAAGAAAATTGATGTCTAGAAGACAAACTACAGGAGAGAGAAATTTGAAGTATAACGAGTCTCAGACTTCCATTTCTAAGAGAACAGCAGAAGTTTCAAATCGCCAAAATGACGAGTATACCTGTTTTGGTGTAGTTAATAAGCTGCACTGTAACCTCTGATTGGGTGTCAATTGCCTGTCTAATTTTCCTCACCGTCACTGGATCAGTTTCCGGGCCTTGAAGAAATCTAATCATTGTTTATACCAGATGACACAGATCAGAATAAGAACGACACTAAACTTAAGAATTTCCAAACCATTATTTGCTACCGTTTGCATTTTCTAATGCCTATTTCAAGTGTTTTAATTGTAATGCAAATTCTATCAAACAATGCAAATTTTCAGCTTCATCCTTGTAAGTATCGAAATCTTGATTCTCACCTACAATTTCTTCCCAAAATTTCTTCACGGCTGTACTCAGTGAGCTCCAAGAAGCTATCCGATGCAAATATCTGAAAATTCAGACACAAGGGACAATTATTTTCTATGGATAAGCTCAAAATCACAAGGCTGGGTTTGGCTTGTTTTGGTTTGGATAAGCTCAAAATCATTGAATATAAGCTAGAAGCCTTACAATGGGATTATCAGGCAGCCTTGGATCAGTAATGACAAAATTCTTCTCAATACGTTCAAGTGTTGTAGCAAGATCGATACCCTTTCTCATCTCCTTCTTCCTCACTTTGTCATCCAAACTGTCAGGCCGCCCATCGTTGTCACTATCATAATCGTCGTCGTCGTCGTCGTCATCCAAAGTCACTCCAATATCAAAATCATCAGTGCTCGGACGAGTTTTCCTTACAATCCTGAACCAAGAGAAGGAAATGTGTAATCGCGCAATGTGATATTGTAGGGAAATGTAACTTCACGTGCCACTGAAATTTCCATTCCTTAAAGGAAAAGAAAATGGGAGAAGAAGAATAAAGTGTAATAGACATTGTTACAGAATTTTTTCACCAAGTATATTACGCAAATAGCATTCTCTTTAAAAAAAAATGCACTCTCTTACTGAAACACATCTAGAAAGATGTGGCAGTGACATTTCTGCAGAGAAATGTGCATGGAAACATAAATGCAATACAAACAAATGGAAGAAGGAAAATGATTCGTGAACCATGTTTTTTTTTTTTGGGAAATAGATCATTTTATAGCACCAAAACAACAGGGAAAACACCCTTCCAAACAAACTGTACAATCAACCTAGCTACACACTACATCACTCTACAAAAACTCTGGGAATACCAGGCCCAAAAATTCTACGCGGAAGTTTCCAAAGCTCACGCATGCTTTGGTTCTCCACAGAACTAGGAATCACTTTCCAAGAGTTGGGAAAGTGAAAATGTGACGAACAATATAATCAGTGCCATTATCCACATTCAGAGCCCCATGTAGGTGTTCAAGTTGAAAATTCTGCAATTACAGTAGCACAAAACCCCACATTTATTCTACATGAAAATCATGCAAAACAACTGATTACACCTCATACTTCAATAAAAAGCAGAGGTAAGTTCACAACATTTCTTGATTACGCCTCATACTTCTGTAAAAAGCAGTGGTGATGTTGACAACATTTCTGTATCTAAAACATTTTCCGAATGAACTTACGCCATGAAAGACTGACGTGCAGATTTCTTATGTTTCTTTTCTGGCAACTCGCTGATTTTCTGCATGGAGGCTCTGGTGCCAGCGACAGAATGCCGTCTGTCAGGAGCCCCATTTGCAGTGAGGGGGCGGTCTGCGGACTCACTGAGTGCCCGTGGTCTTTTCACTGCCTGCACTAGCTCAGTTACCGAACTAGCAGCCATTTCCTTCTGACGGGCTGCAAAACAGTAAAAAGAAGGCAAAGATCAATGTTTTGTATCCTTTTTAATGCCAGTCTGCAACGATTACTATTTTTTCACTTTTCTCTAAACACCATCTACAACAAAATAACAATTTTAACCCAAAATGGAAAATTTGATATTTGCATGTGATATACCATCGTATCGAATCAATGATTCAGGCAGGCCATTGGGACGGGTCATCTTGTCCTTGGAACCCTCAGTGTGCTTGCTCACCTCCACTAGCATTCTGCCAAAACAACCAGACAATGTACCAAATGAATTATATTGATTCCAGTATGTATGAAGTATGATTTTTCTCCTCTTTCCTTTTGTTGCCCCACCATGGCATATGCTTGCGTACAATTTTTGCTCTCATTGTGAGCAATTTGGTCCAACTTTTTCAAGTGAGAGAGTATAATCAAAGTGTTTTGTTTCCTGCAATACAGTGAGTTCCCTTGCTGGAAAACTTCAACTTCAGCAGCTATAGTTTTGCATTGATATATTTCGTTTGACAATGAGTCAGTGAGCCATAACCAAATCTTGTTCCCCTTCATTCACATACATCTTACATATAACCTTGTAATCAGGGGTGGCTACACCATTATTTAAATTTTCTCTACCATTGCCGGCACTAGATCAATCGTGCAGAGTTAAAATATATAGGATTGTAAAATAACACACATGTATACAAACACTTGTTGTGCATACTCACCCATAACATGAGTGTGGTCAAGTGTTTTGCGTCCTAATATGAGTGTTTGTTTAAGTATTTGCTTGTGTGTTGGTGGGTATACACTGCAAATGCTTGTGGATGTGTGGTGGTATTGAAGTTGTAAGCTATTTGAGAATTCAATTTGGGTGACTAAATAATATAACCCAACAAACCAAAATTGGTAAACAAATAAAAGGAGAATCTCAATGTACATTTTCCTTCGGTTTATAACATATCTCGTCAAGTTAGAGTTTATTTTTTGCGTAGAACTTTTCGACATTTACATAATGTATGTATTATGAAAATTCTAAAGCTGCTCCTGCTTGTAATACCACATTATTTCACTAATCCCGTTCTAAAACTCAGAATCCAGTAAAAAGATATACACTAAATGCATAAACAGACATGACATGGATTTACTTATCAAGAACCCTGGAGACCAAATCAGATCAGAACAGAACAGGACACAGAAGTAAGGAAGATAGTACATTTCAACGAGTTTGCAACAGTAGTTACCATCACAAATCAAACAGTCATTTTTACAGTGGTCTGGACCACCGCCTCTCCGCAGCCTCCTTCGCCGTTCGGCAGTAGCCTCTATCGCCACCGCCGCCGCACCACAACAGAACGACGCGAAGACCAGAGCCGTACGGCCCGACAGCAAGAATGCACCACCCCGATCGAACCATCGCGACGCGAACACGACCCATGAAAAATTCCCTCACTTCTCTCGCAGAAAATTGTACCATCACGAGCTCCGTGCCGATACTTGATAGCACGACATCGGAAGCTGCACCGCAACCAAATCGGACCGACTCCGGCTGAACCATCGCCGTCCACGGCAACGTTTGTTGGGGGTGGTGGTGTCGTGTGTTCGGCAGATTTTAGGGGAGGTCAGTGTAATTATACGAAACCTGCTGGGTGGGATGCTTTTCTTCTATTGCTCAGGGGAGATCAATGCAATTTACACTAAGGCCCCGTTCTTATTTAATTTTTTTTTTATATTTTTTAGTTTTTTGTCAATTTTTTGAAAATTATTGTATCATCATGACAAGAGGAATCTAAAAAGTAAAAAGTTACGATCGAAACCTAATTTTTTTAATAAAGACAAAAATAAGCTAATTTTTTTCGTCTTTATTAAAAAAAGATTTCGATCATAATTTTTTACTTTTTATATTCCTCTCATCATGACGATACAATAATTCCAAAAAAATTATTTACCGAAAAAAATAATAATTCCCAAAAAATTGACAAAAAACTAATAAATACAGAAAAAATTGAATAAAGATAAAAAAATAAACTAGTTGGCTTATTTAGCCGAACGGATAAATCAACCTAATTGGTTTTTTTGGTAAAGAATTTGATTAGATGCTAAGCATGTGATATCATGGTTTGAAAGCTCTACTGATGTCGAATAAATAAGGTCCCGATTCGCTAAAGAAAGCAAAGTAAGTACTTACTGTATTATTTAAATTAAAGGTGATGTATTTGAGTAATACTTGGGCGGATCGGGGCCTAAGTATTTTGAAAAATTTCTCACAAGAAACTACTCCTTCCATCCCAAATTGTCCGTCACTGTGAAAAGTTGTGTAACTTTTGGATCAAAAAAATAATAATTTCGAGCATGTTTTTAAGTTTCTTTATACCTAATTAAAGTATTTCATGAGCTCTTTAAATCATGTAATTACACAGATTTTCGTAGTGGGCCAGCAATTTAGGATAGAAGAAGCATAATGTATAGCATGGGTTTTTTCATATTTATTGTGGTCCAGGTAATACATACTTTAGTAAAGTGAGGACATGGTTCACTATAAACGTTAAACTATAACAAGGACCCGTGACTCGTGAGTTGATGGTCGGATTTAACTCCAACCGCCCCATGTGGAAAGCCCCACAGGCCACAGTACCAGTTAGGGGATTCTAAAATCACCAAAGGAGATAAAATATGGCTCTTTTAGTACCCTTGGCTTTTAGGAGATCTCTTGGGTTGGAATCCATGAAGAGATTTTGAACTTCTTTTGGTTGGTAACTTATCAACTTCCTTTTATTCCGATTGATCAAAAATAATAATAAAAAAACTTACTAATTTCCTTCTAACTTTACTGTGCATACCGTCCCGTCTAGCAAAAAAAATAAAAATCATGAAAGAACCGGAACCAAATTAACCAACCTCCTCTTGCGTTGGTTTAGGTGGCCCGCGTTCAGCTAGGCCATCAATCCATTATTATCAATGTATTGACAAGGAGGGAAAAAAGTTCTTGTGGTCATCAAAGAATGGTTGAAACAATATTAAATATGAGTTGACAGGTATAGCTAGGGACAAAGATCCATGTCCGATACCCTAGCTCATTTTTTCCCCTGTTCTATCGTGGATCCAACACAATCACATGGTGAAATCTTACCACATAAGGAATACAGGGATACACATCGCCAAGCACTATCAAGCATTGAATCTAGGAAAGTGTCCAAGTTTGTGGACAGGACACAGTCCCATTGGCATAAAAGCAAATAATTATTGGAGGAATTTGGGGAATAGGATCGATGCACTCCCACTAATAGACTGATAGTTATAGTCACGATACAAATAAGTAAATGGATCCTTTGGTCAAAAGGGTTTTTTTTATGTTGACAGTCATATTATGTGACAATAATATACAAACCAATGAGAAATCTCGCTTTACATACTTATAAGTACATGATTCTAAAATTCTCGGGGCCTAAGACAAACTTGTGAGGGAGGAAAAATATTCTTATAGGGAAGAAAAAGAGAGGTCTCTAGAACTTGAATCATGTACCTATTGAATCGCAACGCTAAACATTTCCACTAGGCTAGCTAACTCATTTGTTATATACGTGCTAAATTAAGTAATATATTACACCCCTGCCTATACCTATCTAGGACCCTAGTTTGAGCAAAAAATTAGGGATTTAAGTCTGCTGCCTTATCCGCCTTAGGTCAGACTCGGACTACATGACTAAATTAATGGGCGACGTGCAAGTTTCCGCAAACTCACGATACAATGAAAGGAACTCGGGGATCCTGCTTTCTTGTAAGGGACAACATTGCCAAGATGTGTGGAGATTTAAATCCGAGCCATCCAACCGATCATTGAAGCGATGAAATCGGAGCCGTCCATTGTTGAGCTAAGCGTGGACAGCTCGAATGGAGATAACACTCATGTTGCCCCAACAGGAACCCCGGGTTACCATTTTGGGTTTTGGGAAAGGAGAAAATCTATGTATATATGTGTGGAGATGAAAGTAAATGAGTACTAGTATATTCAGAAGAAACTAACCCAATAAGTTTAAGGACTTTTCCAGTCTCATCCTTGATAGGTGCAATGGTGAGGAGGTTCCAAAAGGGTGTCCCATCCTTCTTGTAATTGAGCAGCCTCCCACAGTAGTTATTCCCTTGCTGCAACGCTTCCCGGATCTTTGCCACATCTCCCGGATCCGTACCCGCACCCTGTAAAAACCGACTGGACCCAATACCAATATTAAATAATAATAATAATAATAATCAATACCCAATAATATTAATCCAAAGTCTTAAAACCGTTACAACAGTGGAGTAAAACAGAAGAGAAATAAGAGAGAGAGAGAGAGAGCCTACCAGTTCCTCCCTATGACTTCTTTTGATGTGTAACCAGTCATTTTGAAGAAGCCGGCACTCGCGTACATGATCGGGTAATCGGGTTTGGTTGCATCCGAAACCACAAACGTTTGTTGGAATGAGGACAATGCGTTCTTTACATCCTCGGATACTCTAGGAAACCCTCTGTCCCTTCCTGCCATGGTAACACAACCATCCAACTTGTGACCAAATTCCTTGATTTTGTCTCCATATGTTTAGCGGGTTGAAATTCACTAACTAAAATAAGTCTTATTTTTTGAATAAGTACTTATTTTTAAATTAAAGGTAATGTATTATAAAAGAATAACATATCTCATAAAGCGAATAAGTACTAAAATAAAAACCTTAGCGGAACGAGACCCGTCCGAATTTTCAAATTATGTTGTCAGATTTCTTTTAAAATAAAACTTATGAACAGAACTTCACTCCTATAACCTTTTAATGCCAGCAGAAAGTCTGCCCACACGGCAGATCTGTGCACAGATTGTGCACAGATTTTGTTGTGGGGCCCATCACAGGTCCCACATAAATCATCCGAACCGTTCATTAAATGTAAAATATTTTTTCAAGAGTCTCCGTAAAAAATAAGTTCAATCCGATACCTATAAATATTCGATCCAACCATATAACTTTTCACTATCCGGAAATCTGAATGAAAAGTTAGATAGTTGGATGAAGCACCTATACGTATTGGATTGAGCTTATTTTTTACGGGGACCCTTAAAAAAATGTTTTACATTTAATGAACGGATTGGATGATTTCCACGGGCCCCACAACAAAATCTATGCACAGATCTGCTGTGTGGGTAGAACGGTTCTAATGCCAGTGACATTTTTTTAAACTTGTTTAATTATGAGCCAATAATTTGTGAATGTGAAGCAATAATTTTGTGAATATGAAGCCAGCAGTTTTACCTGTTCCATCATCCGATAAGTCACCGGAGCTCCGCATCGAGTTACCCGAGTCCCTCCTAGAGTTCCCGGGTTTGGTACTCTGTTCATCCGCAGAAGTCCTCACCTTCACCCCCTGTGGCTTCCCCGTTTCGTTATCCGTCTTCAGCACTAGTCCCCACTCCGCCGCCCTTTTCGCCGCCGTGCCCGCTTCCCCGGACACAGCGGTCGACTTCTGGCGGTTACCGTTCTGATCACTGACAGCACGGGAGACGGTCATTTTGGCGGCGACACCGGGCGGGGATGGTGGTGGTGCTGGGGCGGTCGTGGAGTTGTCCTTGAGGGCCATCCATGAGGTGATTTCGTCCGCGTTGGCTCTGCCGGAAGCGGAAGAGAGGGTGGGCTCCTCCGCCAGCAGCGGCGCAGGGTGGCGGGACGGTGGGTCGAGCCAGGTTTTCCAGGTGGGCTGGGAATAATTAGGCGTGGTACCGAAGGTTGGGTTGGTGGCGGGGGCGCTGGAGTTGTGAGGGGTTGGGTTGAAAACCTCGAGCGAGCCACGCGAGTCTCTAGGTGCAGGTGGAATGCGAGGCGATTGCTTGTTTGGTGGTTCCATCTTATCAAGATCTGCATGGACATCACACACCAAAATCTCAGATGCACGAGTACATAGCTAGTACTTCCTCGGTCCCAATTTAATTTAATTGTTACTTTTGAGAGTTCGTGCCACTTTTCAATTGATTATATCTCGTAATTATAATGTTTTAGGTGATTTTGAAAACATTATATTATAAAACAAATCGAGATCTATCAAACAAAATCCATATTGAATATAAAATTTATTACCAATTTAAAAATATAACTAATTTTTTTATCTAGTTAAAATAGAACTAAAATAAGTAAATTGGGACGGAGGAAGTATGCCTTATGTTATCAGTGTTGAAAATTGAGTTAGTAATATGAAAAGAACATTATAATGTCACTAATACTTTGGTGACCACGTTTAATGAACATGTTTTTAGAATTATGTAGTGCGTCACTACAGCATTGATAAAATGTGTCACAGTTATCATGTAGTGAAGCACATTCTACGTACCAATGCGATGATGACCCATCACATGATCACCAATTCTAGTCACCACAACATTGCTCTATAATAATAATAATAATAAGGGTATGGAATGGAATGGAATAAAAGAATGATAGACTCACTTTGTTTGTTTCTTCTTTCAGAAATAATTTCTCTAAAAAATTTGACTGTTTCATCATCCGTATTTTTTCGTCTATAGTATAATTTTTTGTCAAATTTTTTACTTATGAAATATCATCCGTGTTTTTTCGTCTTTAATGATTTTTTGTCAAATTTTTTACTAATTTTTTACTTTTTGAATTTACATAGCGTACATCTATTCAAAAAGTAAAAGAGTTTGTTAAAATATTAAAAAAAATTTACTAAAGACGAAAAAATACGCAAACCTATATAAAACTTTTTTTTCTCAAAAATAAATCTTAAAACTGCAAACCAAACACAGTGAGTATTAAACGTGGTCACCACTTCCACCAATAAAAACTAGTACTTAGTTAAATGGTAAAAGTAACTCTTTAAAACTGCTCAAATTTCGTACATAGTACTCCCTCCGTTCCAAAAAGAGTGTCCTTTTTGGGGAAGCGTGTCATTTTCAATTGCTTATATCTTTCAATGTGAATGTCAAAAAATATGCAATATGGATCTTGTTTGATAGATTATAATTAGTTCTATTAAACAAAGTTTTCAAAATCACATAAAATTTCATAAATCAAAAGATATAAGCGTTTGAAAATGGCACGGAGTCCCAAAAAGGACACTCATTTTGGAACGGAGGGAGTAACAAAATAGAATCAGCATATATACAGTTAGAGACACTTCTCTTTATTTATTTTAAATCTTCCTTTTTTGTTTACATTTTGAGCATTTTCGTACATATGCGCATGATGATGACTCGTGTAAAACGACATGTCGAAGATTGACAAGTAATTATCTAACGCCATTGCGGGGTGATGCTTCTTTTTGGTGCATAGCGAGCATATCTTATTCTCGGGTGAATAGAGTGGTCCATTTATAGACAAAAATTTTCGTAGTGGGACATCAAATTGAGAGTTAAGACTCTAGACATGGGACTCAAGAGAGACATTTTTGGGACTATTACCGCATGACATTTGATCATACAGCACGGAAGAGGACATGGTAGTCAATAAGAAGCTCTAACTGGGGTATTTTGGTAATTCAAGTTCCTTCGCTCACCAATCTTGGGCAATCTTGTGGTGGTCACGGGTTGGGGACCACAATAGAGCTCCCACAACCTCACATTTCGGAGGGCAAATTCGTCAACTGAGAGTCAATCTAATTGAAGTGCAAAAAAAAAAAAAAAAAAAACAGCTGAATTCCTGATACTTGGATTTCACGCCTAAACTAGCTACAGAAAATCTATGGGTAGTTCGTTCATTAAATCGCACAGGGCACTATCTATTTGCTGTCCTTGAGAGTGATGACCAAGTCACATGCTGGTGTTTGTGAGGACACGAAAAGAGTCGTTCAAACACATCCGAAACTACTAAAATTCGCAAGACAAAATATATAACAATTAAAAGCGCATGCGTAGCGATGATTAAGAACCGGAGCGGAAGGCCTTATTGAAAAATTGAGCGACTAAGGTGATGATGGGAGTCGGGAGAGAAATACAAAGCCTATATTACGAACATGGACGTCGTAAAAAGCTCTAATGACTTGATTTACATTCGAAGTCTTCAGATATGTTGCATGATGACATCCGTCATCTCAAAAAAAAACTGTGTGTTCCTTGAGCAAGAATTAATTAAGGCAACAGAAAAATCTATGCTCATAAGCGGGAGCAGAGCTATGTTGGGGTCCGGGATTCCCGAGCTCCCGAATTTTAATATATTTCTTTTATATATACTTGATTTTGAATATTATTGGTAACTTTATGTGAAATCAATACTCCATCTAAGTGCAGAATTCGAAATTTATAAAGGAAAGACCAGACCTTAAATGAAGCTGAAATTGCTGAATATGATGCTTGCCCAATGCCCAGTTAAGAACTTCAGCTTTCCAGTGAGAGAGAAGTGGCGAGAAGGAAGTGAAACACAGAGCGGCTTTTTATGGGGAAAAAGGCAGAGAGAGAAAGAACTTGCCCAGTTAAGAACTTCAGCTTTCCAGTGAGAGAGAAGTGGCAAGAAGGAAGTGAAACACAGAGCGGCTTTTAATGGGGAAAAGGCAGAGAGAGAAAGAAGATAAGAGCAGAATGATTGTCGAAAAGGGTTAGGCCTCCCATCCCTGTACCACACCACAATTCACATGCCTCTTCCACATCTTCCTGTACCTTAAAATTTAAAAACCCAATAATGAACTTTTAAAAAGCATTTTCAGGAATCAGGATGCATAACCCTTTGGTTTCTTCTGCTTCCAGAATCCCCCTCACCTCCACTTCATTTGTCCTATGATCCTAAAACAGAGTGGAATTCATCAAGAAGGGGAGAGAGAGAGAGAGAGAGAGAGAGAGAGAGAGATGGATTATGGGGGTGCCTCAAAAGCACGTTGGGGACGGCAGGTTATTTACCTACCGGATGGCCTTGCCTACAATGCTTCTCTTGTCTCCCTGTCTCACGAGAAATTTTTCAGTGCCAAGCGGGTACCACGTGGTGCCCGTTAGGTACATCCGGGCCGTCCATTTCGATTTTCGACGGCTCAAATTTGGAGAGAGAAAAATGAGAGAGAAAGAGGAGAGAGAGTGTGGGCGTGAGAGGAAAGAAAATGTTTTAATCTGGATCGTCTAAAACACTTTTAGACGGTTTATATGTGTCCGTTCAGGCACCACGTCAGCCGGGTGATGGTATTCAGGCACTGAAAAATTTCTCCTGTCTCACACTAGTGGCCGGAAATGTTCAGAGGCTAAATGTAACTATTACCTTTATCTATTCATTGAGGTGTGACTGTGTCACTTTGTGTCTTATCCCTAGTGACTAACCATGAACCATGTATCAAACCCGAATCAAGATTCTTTCGAGTGACGATCTATTATGCTATTAATGATTACTTATGAAACACAAACTGAAACTCGCTATAGTTCCATTCGAAGATCGAGCCCTTTTGTTTGGTATGTATCAACATAAACGTTATCTATGCAACAAGATACGTATAACAATATACTTTTTTGAACGAATAATGTTCGTCTTAGAACTAGTCTAGCTATCCATTACTTTAGTATGCATATGATTCGACTAAGTCTTTGTCGATATTCGATCAATTTAAATTTTTGCATGGATGATTTAAATATTGAGGTCTATATAATGAATGGCTTAAAGCGTTAAATAAGATCATGGCAAATTTTGTTTTACGTCACATAAAAGCCACGTAATGATATTTGGTAGAATTCTATCCCAATCTGACTCAGGAGACAAGCCAGGCAAA
This sequence comes from Rhododendron mucronatum var. ripense, assembly GCA_019656295.1. NCBI lineage: Eukaryota > Viridiplantae > Streptophyta > Magnoliopsida > Ericales > Ericaceae > Rhododendron > Rhododendron mucronatum. The sequence continues at coordinate 956,200 of BPLT01000178.1, forward strand.
GACAAGACAAACCAAAATTCAAATCCGGCCCCAATTAATAGACTTTGAAGCCAACCAATGAGCTCATCGTTTCTGCTCTATTTGGAACCCCCATAAAGCTATAGGGACCGATCGGTCCCCTACCGAAATCGTACCGACGGACGAGTCGAGCTGTCTCAAGTTATCGGACGGTCGATTCGAGCCGTTCAAAAAAAAATGAGGGGGCCAACAGGAGAATCAACGGCATCTGATGTGTGTAGAGTATTTGATCCAAACTCCCTATTTTTCGTATATATATGTATATCCCCCAGGGTATTTTTTTAGAATTTTTAAACGGCTCGGATCGGCCATCCAGTGGCCGAAGACGATCCGGCGCGGCCGTCGATATGATTTCAGTAGGGAACCGATCGGTCCCTATAGCAGGACTCATTTGGAACCTGTGGGAGTGAGGAAAGAGAAGAAAAAATGAGAAAAGAATGGCGAAATTTTACTATGCTTCAAACCCTATTTTGCCATTTTGTCTTCTATTCTCTTTCAAACCAAACAAGGGGAGGAAAAAATTTTAAATTCATCCTTTCCTTCTTTTTCCTTCCTTTCCCATGTTCCAAACCAAGCATTCGTCTTTCGTATGGAACAATTGAATGTCCATAGCCCTGGTCATTCCACTTCAAAATATTCCCTTCGCCCGATTTGTTTGTTTAATCTCGGATTTCCAATTTTTAAAGGAAACCAAATCTAATTCACTGATTTGAAAATTTACATAATCTGAGCCATTGATTTTTAAATTGAACAATTAATTTGAGACATGTGTAAGTCAAAAAGGGTACAAATAAATCGGGACGGATAGAATACTCCATAAGATGTACGACATTCAAACAGTTGAACCACTTCATAAAAGAATATGTTCTCCAACTATTTGGAGTAGAAAAACTGTTCCAAGGGACCAAGAGTTATATGCTTCTTGCAAAATTAAAAAATAAGAAACAAAAATTATGGGTGTTGATTTTTGTAAATAAAAACCATAGTACATGTTAGGACATGTGTGAATGTTAAGTCCAACGTTGGTCGCGTTCCGCTAAGGTTTTTTATTTTTTGAGTACTTATTTTTCGCTTTATGAGAGAGTTTATTCTCTCACAATACATCACCTTTAATTAAAAAAATAAATAAATATTTATTTCATTTAGCGAAAAGGGGATGTTGGGTTTTAATATAATATTGGATGACTCACTACTTTCAAACTTATTTTTTAATATTAGAAATGTTGGGCCTACGTGATGTGTGGATTCTCATCATTTACATACTCCTCAACGAGTCGGGTATTGTGCAAGAAGTGACAGATTAATGCATATGACAAACTCCTAACAAAGGGTATTAGAGTCAGTAGCTGACAATCTATAGGTAGACTCTCGATCGTAGCGCAATGAATGGACTTGCATGGAGAACACTCGGTGGTGGGGGTAAATATCCAAGGTGACTTTCGTGAAGCAAGGTGGCTCAATGATAGATGGTTGTGATGGATGGCTCTGAAAACGATGGAGTGCATATTCAAGGTGACTTCGGATGAAGCAAGGTGGCTCGATGATAGAGTACTGTTGTGATTAGATGGCTTTGAGTCGATGAAGTGGGTGCAAAATAAGTCTAGTTCGAAAGATAGGGTTTCAGAATAGTAAATCAAAATCAAGGGAGAGTTTGGATGCAAAGAGACAGAACAAGGCTCAACGTACGGTTCACAAATGAGGGAGAGATTTGTTAGAGAATTATTCACTAAGACCCACATTGGATAAACATAATAAATGCCAAGTCTTAATAATATATTGGATGGCTCACTATTTTACAAGCTTGAACTTTCAAATTGATCTGAGTTTATCTGATTCTCCATAGGTATTGGCCTTCAAAGAATTAGACATAGGGTACGCAGTAGCAGAGACTAATACATTGTATAAACTCTCAACAGTAAATGACCACACATTGCTTTGACATCAACAGGGTCTCGACCAACTTTTGCAATTGAAATGCTCGAATTAGGGTGAGCAAAAAAGTATGGCCGAACTGGTTGTTCTGAAACACCAATTCACCACTTCACCTTTGACAAACCAAAATTTTCCGAATTGCACACAAAAATGTAACCTTAGGTTATGATCATGACTAGGCCCCGTTCTAGTTTTTCCAAAAAAGAATATAATTTCAAATTCAAATATAACGAAAATAAAAATAATTTTTTAATTTTTTTGCACTGTTTAAAAAATCTCAATAAGATCTATCAAATAATATCCATATTGATAGAAAAATCATTTGCGTAAACACATAATTTTTTACCTTGAAATTTATCTTCTTTTTCAAAAACCTACTTTTTTTTTTTTTTAAGTGGAATGACCTCTGCTGTTAGGAGAGCAGTTGTTTTCCAGCTTTGCTTTTGGAGTTCTGGCAAATGGCAATGCACCTGTGTGCAAGCCTGTGAAACAAATGTTTATTTTCCTGAGAAAAAGGCGTTTTGCTTTTGGAGTCCTGGCAATGCACCTGTGTGCAAGCCTGTGAAACAAATGTTTATTCTTGTTTTCATCAACTTCCTGCACTCATTAATGCCGTTTATGCTATGTCAAGTGGTATAGATACTAGTCTCCTGTTGTTTCCAAAAAATTCGGATTTTTTTGCTTGTTTTGGATCCCTGTCATTTCACCTTCTTGATGTATGACAAACCGAAACTTGAACCTACATGTGGTTGGGCCAGGGCCACGTGAACCACCTTTTTTAACCTTCTTTTTCAGGAAGGGGGATCGGATCCATCTTATCTCTTCACGGCTGGTGTGGGTCACATCAGACAACCAATTTTGTGGAAAAGGCCCATGAGTGCCCACCCTTTTCCCCATAGAATTATTTTGGTTAGTGGTTCGTCAGTGCTAATACCAAAACTAATACTAAAACTGTTTTTGTTGGTGTCAAAATTCTAGATTATAAAAGTCTTATATATTGCATATGGTATAAGCTTTTTGTGCTCTAAAATTTTGACACCAATAAAAATAATTTTAGCATTATCATTTCCCTTACTTTTATAGGAGTATATACTTTTTTGAGTATCGTTGTGAAATTTCAGTTTTATCAAATAACTATAATTGTTTGATCCAAAGTTCACTTTTTTTGTTTCAGAGTTTGGAATTCTAAATTTTGAATGAAACATTAGACATATGGACAAGTACTTATATTTATCCAAGAAGTTGAAATTTTACGGGAACACTTGAATCTTTTTCTTTTTTTTTTAAATGAATAGTTTGGATCATTGGCGTGAAACACCAAAATTGGTCGGCACCCCATCGGGATGCTTCCCATTGGTCCCAGTAGTGTTTTCTGCATTTAGAATCCTTTTTATGTTCACTCCACCCTTTGGGTTTTCAAATCCACCCTACATCTCGTAGTGTTGATAACAGGGCGGAGCGTCTGAGCGGGGCCCCTGGACCGGATATCTATTCTCGTCCCCTCCCTGATTCCCACCGGCGATTTACTTTTACTCTTCATCTCCCTCTCAAACGAAAAATAGAGATCTCTGCGAGAATTCGGGAATCCATAGTTTTTAAAGATAAACATGAAAACTGCCATAGCACATGAAAACAAAGACTCATGGCTTCTTTAAAACCAAAAAGTGATCACTAACATTGACTCCCACAACGTTATCCCATAGTTCCATAGTTGCAACAAAATAAAAAAAAGAAGATCAACAATATCCACAACATGATCAAAAATAAACCTACATATGTACGGGAGATTCGGGGCGGGGATCGAATTTGGGGCGGGAACAGACTCTTCTCTATATCCGATCTCCGATTAGATCTCCAAATCTCTGATCCGTTCAGAGCGGGAATCGGATGGAATACAAACGGGTTGGACGAAATGGCCATCCCTATTCTCTTGGTGCAGTTTTCAATAAGTTTTGTCGTAACTAATCCCATCTCTTTAATTATCTTTCTTCACTTATTATCTTAAAAAATTCGGTAAAAACTCTATAAAAAATTCGGTAAAAACTCTAGCAAACAACCTCTTTTGAGTCTTGACAGCAATATGCAACCACTACAAATATCTCATCTACTGTTTTCCTACCAATTAATTTAGTTAAATTTTCCAATACATACTGATTATGCTTAGCCTTGAACTTTATTTTCCATTCATGACGTACCGTTATATTTTGGGATTAAACTTTTAATAACCTTTTTAGCTCTGCTCAAGAGAGTAGCTTGTAAAGCCTGGATTTGATTTTGGGGCTATTGATTTTGTTTTGTTTGTTTGAGTTGTACGAGCTCGCCCGCCGGGGATGAGGCATACACAAGTATCGCTATCATGGCAGCGGATCCGAGCATCGTGGTTAGGACTTCCACCATTTGCTCCTACTTCCAAGATTCTGCCTTGATTTCGTCTATAGTTTTCATCCAGCCGAGCGGATCGAACAATTTTGCTTCATTTCCTCTTCTCCTATTGCCAGAACGACATTGAAAAAACTAACGTAGTTATAAGAATTAAAAATTAATAATAATCCTCTTGACTCGAACTAATTAATATCACATGATAAACAAAATCAACTTAAACTTCTAGTGGACTGCTAGAATATTTTGGCCCATACATATTAATATGTTTGATAAGTGACAATGAAAACTTCAGACCAAAAAATTATGGACAGTTTTGTCGTGTAGATAAATATGCAATCAAAGTTAAAAAATTATTTTTGTAATTTACTTTGTTAATGAGTGTGTTCGAGGTATCACACGAACTTTTTTCTTAGTCAAGGTAGCTAGTTCTTGATCGGAGTCATTTTGGCAGGACGTACTAAACCCACTAAGTTACCAAAAATAACTCGACCACTCACTCCATCCCGCGGGACAAGATTGTCCTAGAAGGGATGGTTTGCACTAGCCCACACTGTCTCATAAGTCAGAATGAAACCGGTCATTCCATTAAAGGAGCCATATGATATGATGTCCTTCATTTTATATTATATAATTTTCTGTTTTGGGCCCTCACTTTTTTTCTTTCTTTAAAACTCTATAAATAAATACAGTATATCCAAAGGTAGTAGGAGTATTAGGGAATGAATAAATGAAATTCAACAAATCAAACAAAAAAAGCAAAAGATCTGAGACCCACATGATCGATGATGGGACAACTATTTGTTTGGCCATGGACGCACATATGTACAAAATTGTCTTCTCATCAGTCTCTTTAGGGTAGAAAACGAAATATGCCTATAACCGAGGGCAAGAAATAATCGACCGAAAACGTGTTTGGCTTTTTTATACAAGAGGGTTGCGTCACATGCATGGCCTGCAGCCAGACATTGCATGCTTGGAGCTTCTACAGAAATTCAAACACAATCACATGGTTTTGAATCTTTTGATCACGGATAATGCTATGGTATCCCCAGTCATTTTGGGGACACCATAATTTTTAGTATAATTTCACTATTATAACCATAACAAAACCCAAACAAAGCATAATTAAGGACTATCTAAAAAATCAATCAAGTCATAACCAACACAACCAAAGCATAACAAACAAGTTAGGTCTTGTTATAGTTTTGTTATGCTTGTAATGAGTTTTGATTATGCTCATAATAGTTTTATTTTACCAAAAATTACGGTGTCCCCAAAATGACCAGGGACACCGAACTCATTCCCATGTTCAAGCATCATCTCCATTAGCGAATGACTTCGGTGTCCTTGGACATTTTGGGGACACCATAACTTTTGACATAAAAAATCATTATGAATATAACTAAAACTCATCACAAGCATAACAAAATCATAACAATGCATAACTTGTTTGTTATGCCTTGTATGGATTTGGTTATGCCTTTGTTAGTTTTTTGGATATTACTTGATTATGTATTGTTTGAATTTTGTTATACTTGTAATAGTTTTTAATTATGCTCATAATGGTGAAATTATGTAAAAAATTACGGTGTCTCCAAAATGATTGAGAATACCATAGCATCATCCCATCATTATATTTACGAGTTCGAAACATCATAGCCCAATTGTATCTGGGTCTGGGTCTGAGCCCAAGTCCCCCATCCACATGTGTTAGAGGCGAGAAAATAACAATCATGTGTGGCCCACATATAAAACATTGAATTTTACCACAACATCCACGCACTAAGCGACGAAAAATAGGAGAGGAAGAAGAAAATTTGGGACATAGATGGAACTGTTGAAAGGTAAGAAAACCCCTTAAAGTAAATTTTAATTTGTGTAAATAGCGCTTCTGGCTGTGCAAAATTACACAAATGCCCTCGTATTAACCTAGTATATACCGCGAATATTCCAGAAGGAAAGATCCGATTGGAAAAATCGGCCAAGATTGGCCAAATCGATTGTATGACTCAACATCTTCTTATGCCAGGGTCATGGATATTAATATAGAGATAAAAAATAGAAATAGATATATAAATCCATCCGTTTAATCCACCACAACCTCAAGAGAATCGACCACTTTCGGCTTAAAAAAGGGCCAAGGCCCATTCTATGCTGTCCTTGAGCCCAAACTTAAGAGGCTGTACACTAGAAAAATCTCTCTCTCTCTCTCTCTCTCTCTCTCTCTCTCTCTCTCTCCTGTGGTAACAAAAATGACCAGTACTACATACACAAACCTTCTCTCGACCTCGCCCTTTCACAAGGTAGCCCACAAGTTGCCCAGCTATTCTTTGCCGTTACAAGCACTTTGCTTGCGCAGGTCTACTCGCCCCTTTTCCAATAAAACAAGCGCAGTTCCAAAAGCAGCGATTGCCAAAGAGTACTACTACTTTCATGGTTTTACTTACTATTATGTACCCATTTGCGTGTGAAGTGGGTTTTCGTTTTCCGATTGGGAAATTCAGATTTCTTATGAGGGAGGTTGTGTTTTTTGGCAGGGGTGAAGTTCTTCCGCCTGTTCTCGATTCCAGCTCTGAACCCCCGCCTCTTTTTGATGGCACCACAAGGTTTTGCTAGCTCAACTTCCAAGTCTCTTACTCTACCTTTTCCTCAATTTTGTACATATATCCATGTGTGTAAGTAAATTCGTGAGTAATTACGTGTAAACGTACCCGATTTCGGGAAGAATTGGGAATTTAGTTGTAAAGACCGTCTAAAATTCAGCCGGTTTAGTTTTGTACTCAATGAGTGTGTTCTTGTTTATCACCTTCCATTGATATTGTTCTCCCAGGTATACCGTCTTTATGCAGTTGTGTGTTTCCGTTTATGTATATATTGTGAGTTTCTACGGATTGTCTGATCACCCATTCCCTCTTTCATTTCTTGAAGGCTGTACACCTCTTACATTTGTCCATACGCTCAACGTGTTTGGATTGCACGGAATTCCAAGGTTGCGTCGAATTTTGTCGTAGTTTGTTCTGCTAAGCTAAATTTTTTTTTTTTTTTTCCTGTTCTTGTTATTGCAATTTGGAATTGGAATATCATATACTTCTGTGGGCAGGGTCTGCAGGAGAAGATCAAGTTAGTTCCCATTGATCTAGAGGATAGGCCCTCTTGGTACAAGGAGAAAGTCTACCCTCCAAATAAGGTTACAATCTCAACCACACTATCTTTTTCCGTGTGCTTTTCATATCTCATTTGTTTAGCCGTCACACTTACTTTTTACAGCTTTATAATCCATGACGTTCTGTTTGGTTGCCAAGATAAGTATCGAGTCCCCTGCTCTGGATTCTCATTGAGTCATTGTTATTGGGATTTTACTTATGTTGCAAAAAAAACCAAGCTACAAATATATGAGGCTGACTATTTGCCCGTGAATTCTGGTGTATATACCCATGTCACGGGAATGGTTTGGTTGCAAAGTTGAAGAACATTCCTTGTCCAAAACAATGAGGAGAAGAAAGGGAAGAAAATAAGTTATCGAATAGAATCTCACCCAAACAGGCCACTAAGAAACCACAGAAGATTTGTAGGTCATTTTGATGTTCCTCGTTGTATTCTTAGAATCGCTGAAAAAAAACGTAAATCTATCTTAAGAGGCAATAATCACCAAATCTGTTGACATCCTCTTCTTTTGGTTTCTGATATTGCAGTTTCTTTTCCTTTTTGTCCTTTTCAAACTTATTAGGTGCCTTCACTGGAACATGATAATGAAGTCCGAGGAGAGAGTCTTGATTTGATGAAATACATTGATAGCTCCTTTGAAGGACCAGCACTTTACCCTAACGTAAGGAGATTTTGCCCTTGATGTAAAGCTCAACCTTTTCGCGCTGCAACGATATGAATTCTGATGCTCTCTGAATGTCTGCAGGATCCTGCAATGAGAGAGTTTGCAGAGGAGTTGCTATCCTACAGTGACACCTTTAATCGAGCTGTGTTATTTTCACTCAAAGGAGAATCCCTAAATGAAATCAGTAAGATTCAAGACATGCTATGTTTTCTACACATTACGGTCCAAAGAGGAATTTAACCTTTTGTAGAATCATATTTTGACCTGCTGTATTAACCTTTTGTAGGTTCGGTGGTCAATTACCTGGAAACGGCTCTCTCCAAATTCAGTGATGGACCCTTCTTCCTTGGTCAATTCAGTCTCGTAAGTTGTCCAACTAATTTTTCATTGGCTTGCCATGCCGTTATGCTGTTCTTGTGTTTTAAAAATAATCATCGATAATAACTCGAAAAACAAGTGCAGTTGTCAAAGAACTCAGAACTAGCATATACTTGCCGGGGAAGTTGGTGAATAATTAAACTGACATGTTTAACATTGTGATACATACCAGCATATCCTACCCTCAAGGCCTTAGGGATATTTGACGCTTCTGATACTCACCCAATTCCTTTTTACTTGGGACTTCTTTATATCGTACTCCTATTAGATCAGCCTGTGGAAAAAACTCAAACCTTAAATTTTGTGCTGACGGAACCCCTAATTTGTGTCACAAAATTTGCACGTTGCAGGTTGACATAGCATATGCTCCATTTGTAGAGAGATTTCATCCCTTATTGCTGGAAGTGAAGAACTATGACATCACCACAGGAAGACCTATGCTGAGATCATGGATTGAGGTTCATTATCTACCCTTTGTTTTTTGTGGAGAGTATGGAATATAGTGGTAAGAATAAAATTGAATCAAGAACATATCAAGAAGAGAGAGAGAGAGAGAGAGAGAGAGAGAGAGAGAGAGAGAGAGAGATGGAATTCCCCCAATTTCATTTCTGTTTTGCTTGATCGATACAAACAAGGGCAAAGCCCTCTTGATAAAGTTTCTACAGAGAGCTCCTTTTGTGTGGATGGGCAATTGACAAAAACAAGCAAAAGTTATAGGAATCGAAGAAGGGCCAATTAGAAGCCATAAAAAAGATGTATCCGAATTGCAAAGATGATTATGATGGTTCAGGTGTTTTTGCAATCATGTCACCAATTCCGATTCCGAGGGTCAGAATTTCTAGGTTTTGTGCATTTCTAGGCTAGTTGGGAAATACAGCTGGGTTTTTCACTTATCCCGTTTTCCTATAAATGAAGAGAAATGGTTTATCCATTTCAAAGTTGATGAAGGGCCTTGTTCTGTTTATCAAACAAAAGACTAGAAATTCCACTTTCTGCTTTATTAAAACATAGTCTTCAAATAAATAATTCTTCACAAAGTCATTTTGATATCCCATGCTTCGTGAGTTTATCAAGCTGATTCCCATGAGCTTCAAGCTGACTTTCAACTCCATATGCTATTATGTCATTATCTTTCAATCCAGTGGATTTGTAATATGGATCTTGACGTGTTCTACACCACCTACAGAATATGAACAAGATTGAAGCCTACAAACAAACCAAGCGAGATCCACAAGAACTTGTGGCAGTCCTCAAGAAGCGATTTTCGGTAACCCTACCTCCATGTTAGGTTGCTATTCGGTGGCAGTCCTCAAGAAGCGATTTATGTAGTTCTTAAGTTTTGGCAGAAATCATTTTCCAAACATCCCTTTGGTGTTTTTCTCAAAGATTTGTTCATTTTCACAAACAAAAAAAAAACACGAAGAATTAGAAGAAAAACTCTCAACACCAGGTCCGTTTTCTGTAAAATGTAACAAACCAAAAACCATAGCAGAATGGGATGCTATCTGAGTTGCAGCTTGGTATGTTGATTTTTTTGGCAGATAAAATGAAGATCTAGCTGATTCCTGCTTGGAATTGTGGCCAGGAGATTCCTTCGCAAGCTCTGTACCCGTAAAGTCTTCAACCTTCAGTCATTTGCTTATAATTAAGGTTTAGAACAATGTAAAATGACATCTCATTCCTTGCCCAATGATATAGTGCCACTTAAGCATGTTGTGCATATTGTTGTACAAAATATTGTGCGAGTAGCATACCTCTTCCTTCATACGAGTGCCACATTCTCTTTGCCCGTGGTTGGATTTTGATTGTAAGGATTGACTTATGAAGTGGAAATAATAGCCTCTTTTTGTATATCTTTATCAGTATCTTTACTTTCCAAAATTCAAACACAGTCCTACTTAATTGAACCCAAATTATGACTCAAATATTTTTACATATGGCATCTGAAATGAATCTGTGGACAGTAGTCTGTAGGCAATTTTCTTGCCATGGATGAGAACTCTGTATCATTCCAATTTTATCGGATGTCTCCGAAGGAACGCCATAGATGAAAACTATCAGACAGATTGGAAAGACAACTACAGACGAGCAACGAATGGGTTAAGCTCCTCTCCATACTTCATTTATGCTTCTTTTGGTCCCTCACATAAATTTGTGGGTCTTATTCAGTTCTATAACAACGATCCCGTGAAATATTTTAGAAAGCAACACAGAAATTTAACACAAAGTGCACGAGCGGTTCAGATTGGGCCAATGAATTCTTTATAGTGAAGTTCTAACTTCGATTGCAAAATATATAGCATGGAACCAAATCAACAAAACTATTTTGAAGCTACTCAAGATTTTTAACAAGGTCACACACAGCAAGAATTCTTGCTTCTGCTTGTATAAAAGCAGCAATACCAGAGCAATTTGATTATCTATTTCAAATTCCACTAATCGCGTTAAGCAAACAATGTTTTCAGAAATGGAAATTCCAGGACCAGGAGTACGGTCTGTTAAATGCAAAATGAGGTGATTATCGTAAATTCAACAGGAAAACAAACATTTTCCCATGCCGCATCACAATATTGGAAATGTTTATAGTAAAGCTAATCTCCGGCTCATAACCGCTACCTTTTTGCAAAGAAAAAAAAAAACTAATTTTGAAACAAACTAGGGTATTTCACCTTCATTTACGACAGACATATAAAAGACACCACCACTCTAAGAAGATGTATAAAGATTAGTATAAAAAGGGATCTTACGAAGAGACGGGGTACCCATCTGATTCACAGCTCAATTTACATGGAAAGAGGGACAAAAATGGAAGAACATCCCTGCATTTTCCACAGCAGACTATATATATGCTCCAAAGCAGCACCTGTTATCCGTTATGAACATTAAAAAAAAAAAAGAAGAGGAGATTACCAGGCACATATTCCTATCAGACCAAATCCAAAATGTGTTGAACGCCTTTCGAAAATTAGTCCTCTGGCTTGATTCCCCGGGGCCCATTACTCGCATCGGGTCCCTCCTCGCAGTCCTTTTTTGACGATGCCGCCCTTCTTGAGGTTTGGGGTGAAGGGTTAAGGGGATCGTATGTTTGGGAAGCGAGGTAATTCAGAGCAGTAACAATGTCAGCAATGAGAGGGCGCATGTTAGGGTGCTCCTGGACACACATTGCGGCTATGGCAAGAGCTTGGTACAATCCTCTCATGGGATACTGGCCTTCGAGGTCTGGGTCTGCCATTTGTGGAAATTTCTTGCGGTCTTTGAACAATGGTCGTGCCTGCAAACAAGTCATGATTTTCATACACAATCCATATTAAAGTAACTTTTGGGTTCTTTTGGAGTTTTTCGACTCGTAAAGAAATTTGTGAAGAGAACAAAAAAAGGACGTGGAAAAGATGTGACAAAAAAAATTCACAAATTTTACATCCAAACACAGTCTCAGATGGACCTCATTAGTCTTCCATTCTTACATCGTTACTGAAAAAGAAAAGTATACTATTCCATATTATTATTTTCTAGGCGGTAATCCACTGCCTTTTTATACTGAAGACGTGAATAAGTCTGTCAAGAGAACTAATACATAACCTCACAAATTAAGAAAGTACAAAAATACCAGAAAAACACACTACGTATCGACGTCTGCCAAGTAACTTTACACTTTTGAACCTTTAGAGATTGTGAAGCGGGTTACCAAATAGGATATATATGGCATTCTAGGTATAATCCCAAATCATGATTAAAAAAATATAAAAAAAAAGGTTTAATCCCATATTACCAAGTAATCATTTGGATGAATACAGTGTTCTGCACAAAAACAGAAAATGTGATGTACAGACCTGGTAATTTTCTGGTGATTACAACAAGGTAAAATGGAATAACGGTGGGATTAGGACCAACAAAGCAAGGTGGTCATCTTCCTGTGAAGTATTTAGGGGTGCCTTTAATCAGCTCAAGGCTTACCTCTGCTGATTGTATTGTCCTTAAAGAATGAATTTTGGCTCGGATTCAAAGTTGGTCTCAGAAGTTTTTATCCTATGGGTGAAGGGCCCAATTGATTCAGTTTGTGCTTTGTAGTATACATACCTACAGGAGCTCTATTTTTGTATTGCCTCAAAAAATTATTAAAGAGATTGAGGGAGTGCCAGGGGCTTTCTTATGGTTTGGTCTTGACATGAAGCATACGGGTGCTAAAGTCAGTTGGATGCATCTTTGTGTTCCAACGAATGAAGGTGGCGTGGGGTTTCGGTCCCTTAAAGAATGGAATAAGGCTTCCAATATTAGGCACCTTTGGGCTTTGAGTTTTAGAGTTGATTCACTACGGGTAAAATGGGTGCATATGTACATTCTGAAAGGGCATAGTCTCTGGGGGATTCCTATACCGAATGATGCATCATGGGTAATGAGGAAACTTCTCAAATTAAGGGATATTTGCCTAGGCTGGATCAGGTATTGCATTGGGGATGGATAAGATACATTTTTGTGGACTGATAATTGGCACCCCCTCGGTGCATTGTACAAGCAGTTCGGTGATTCCATTGTTCCAAATAGGGGCAGGGCTTTGAGAGCTAAAGTATCCTCTATTATTGTTCAAGGGAATTGGCGAGATGGCCAAGACAGAGGAGTCGAACTATGATGGAGGTTATGCGTCACACTCCTACAAATTTTCTTCCTAATCCATCGACTACTGATAAAGTAATCTGGACTCTTTCTCTAGATGGTTGTTACTCTGTCAAGACAGCATGGGAGGCATGCAGACATAGGTATTCTTTTAAACACTGGCATTTGTTAGTATGGTTTAGCCACAGAACGTGCCTCAGTGGAGGCTTTATTCTTTGGCTTGCAATCTTGGAGTGTCTTTCCACCAAGGATAGAATAGCCAACTGGGGGATATCCATTAATCCAGTATGTGTGTTGTGTCTGACTTGTGAAGAGTCTCATGCTCATTTGTTTTTTGATTGCCAATATTCTGCGATGATCTGGAGCCGTGTTTTGCGAAAAAATAACATTTCCAGAGGGCCTCACCCTTTGACTCAGGAGCTTGTTTGGGCTAATGCCCAAAGGTAAAAGTTTTTGTAGTACTATCTACAAGTTATATTTGCAGCAACTTCTTACTTCCTATGGGGTGAGCGTAACATGAGGATATTTCAGAATAAGAGCAGGGATGTGAATGGCCTATCTGCAGCGATTTTTGATGCGATTAGAGCCAAGCTTTGTTCTTTTAATTCTATAAAGTTTTCTTGCCTTAATAGGAAAATTTGTGATGATTGGTTACTTAAACTCTAGAGTTTTTAGGTTCAACAATGGCTGATGTTGTATAGTCTTGTTGTTCCTTGTATTGTTGTTTAGGGGGATGCCTCGTTGTTTTTGTAGTTGCTGTGTTTTTGGTGAAATGAAATTACTTACCCAAAAAAAAAAAAAAAAACAAGTTCTTTTCAAAGGTAATTTAAGCAAAAGAGAGTTGCAAGATCATCCATTTGAATGATTCTTACTAGTAATTCCTAGTTCACAAGCACAAGGTCAACCATTCTGAAAAACTCATTGCTTTACTTGGGAGAGAATCGGTAAAATTTAAGGCACGAGTTTCAATTTTTGGTATGAACTCAATGGGTTTATGATAGGAGCTGACATCTTTTCTAACTTCTAAAGCAATAAGGGGACACTGTATTATTTTTGTGTTACTTCTTTGATGCATGTTTTGTGTTACTTCTTTGAGGCATGTTCTGTGTTACACTGCAGTCTCTGCCCAACATGCACAAGATTTCATCCACAAGTTTCTAGAAAGTCTTGCAAGCGACTTCAGGCATGGTTGGTAAAAACGGAAATTTTCCCCCAAAAACTGTCTTATTTTAATCGTTCAGGCCTCGGGGTAATTTCCTAATTCAATCTTATTTTAGTTCTGAGCAATTCTAAATCACCATAAATTCCTAGGAATAAATAGCCAAAGGCCCAAAAGCTAGAAGAGGTCATCCGTACATGTATAATATTTGTCTGGGGCGGTTCCAGTGACACCTAAAAAAAATCTAAAAAAAACACCCCAAATCTCAATCTCATAGTTCCTGATCAAATTTTTATGATCCGAACCGTTCAATGTGTGCAGAATGTGATTTTAAAGGTACCCGGGAGAAATTAGCAAAACATATGACAGGGTAGTGCTCGTTTTGAGCAGTTTTTAATTGAACCGTTCATCAAATCTGAGCTAAAAATTGCTCAGATCAAGCCTTTCCCAGTCATTTTTTTTTTGTTGATTTCTCAGGAGTATCCTTAAAATTACGTTCTGATCACATTGAGCGGCTCGGATTATCAAAATTTGATAGGGAACAATGAGATGTTTTTATAGGTGTCCCCGGAACCGCTCCGATATTTGTCACCATCTATTTTTGCAAGAATTAAAATTTACCCTCATAGTAGGAGTAATATTTACCTACATTCCTTCTATATGGTATTCTGTTCCATTTCTCTCAATCAGTGCATCCCTAACGCTCTTCCAATGTCCAAAATTCTACAACAGGTACTTTTATTTACAGGCACCCAAATCCCAGTGGTTTGGTTTGCGGGAGTCCTTACCAAGTCACGTGTCTAGCAAGATCATTCAATTTTTACACAACCAAAACTATCGAATGATACAAATAAATGGCTTTCCTGACAATCATAACAAGGGGAGTCCATAAGCCAAAAAGAAGAAAGCATAGAAACAATATTGGGACACAGCATAGGACACATTAAGAACAGCCCCCAGAATTTACTGAGACAGGCTGATCAATACCCAAACCACACCAAAAAGAAGGGAGTGGGGAATGGAGCACAATCCAAGTGGATCTCTCAAGTTGTTGATGATCCCATTAAAGAAACCACAAATGAAAAGTGATTCTAACAAGTTAATATCCATCTATTCAAAGATGAACTTGGACTAACCATAAGTGCGATTCTTTCTATCCTCACTGACTCTTGTATCTGTAACTATTTACCATGCAATCATAGTAGTAAGGTGGCCATATAAGTGAAAACTTTTCACCTTTTTAGAAGGCCTTTGCCAACGAACCTGGGAAAAACAAAATCATGTTTGGGCACATAGGCGTAAGTGTAAAGCCGTGTACGCTGCAGGTGGCAACTTTCATGTAAAGGAGACAATATTTTACTTGGCAAGTCGGCATGGACTGTCAATACAAATTTGGTATTAAAGCCAGTCCTGATCCCACAAAGGAATCTGTGATGGTGTGGTTAGAGGAGTAGAGGCTCTACAGAGAACTCTGGGCTAGTGTATCATGCGTACACTTAGGGCCTACTCTAGTTGTTATGACCTTCTATGCCACTCTAGAGTGAAGATTGCGGCACCTCATCCCACATGGGGAGGAATGGAGAATGTCTAATGCCAAGTGAAGACGTTGGACCTTTCCAGATTTCTACTCAAAGACTTTTTTCCCAGGGAAACTTGGGAAGACCCAAGTCATGCACCAGCAATGTGAGGGCATGAATGAATGTAGGCGTGTAACGCTTCATGTGGGGGGCAAACGGATATTATCATAGTCAACGGGGTGTTGCCACAAGTGGTCTTAACATATTGCTTAGAGTCCAATGATTTTGACAAGGACAACAAATAGCTTCTCTACAAAGAATCAACAAAGAGGATAGCAGGATATAATGAGAGAACAAACGTATCTTACCCATGCAACCAAGTTTTGCTCAGTACCGGATCTTCTTTCGTCGATTGCTTTCCTCCCAGTGATGATCTCCAAAAGAACAACCCCAAAACTGTAAATATCTGATTTAAAAGTCAACTGACCGGTCATCGCATAATCTGGAGCACAATACCCATATGTTCCCATCACTCTGGTAGAAACATGAGTCTTATCTCCAACCGGACCCACTTTGGCCAAGCCAAAATCAGACAGCTTGGGAAGGAAGCCCTCATCAAGCAGAATGTTAGAGCACTTCAAATCACGATATATAACAGGTGGCTTCATCTTGTCGTGCAAATATTCTAAACCCTTTGCTGCACCAGCTGCTATCTTCATTCTAGTATTCCAATCAAGTCGTCTCATATTAGGCCGGTGTCCTAGCAAGAAAATGCATTAGGAGTAAAAAAAAATTGGGAAAAGGGGGGAAGATTAGGAGGAAAACAATAAGGAAAAAAGAAACTAAACCAAGAACTCACATTAGAACTTACAGGAAGCTCAAGCAATGATAGAGAATTAAAAATCTAAAACAAGAATGGAAGGATCAGGGGAAAGAAAGATTAGTTCAAGTGTTTAGAACATAATATACCATGCAAATGGTCTTCCAAAGATCCAAACGGCATGAATTCGTACACCAACAACCTTTGTTCTCCCTCTGCACAATAACCAATTAGTTTAACAAGATTAGGGTGATCGGCAAGACTTAGCGTCACCACTTCGACAACGAATTCTCTTATCCCCTGCATTCCATTACGGTCGAGTTGCTTGATAGCTACAATCTGCACAAAAACAACATTCAGTAAGGCACTTCCAATACCCATCTTTGTTCAAAGATTTACTGCTCAACAACCACTAGGAAGAGTACCCACCAAGATGGCCATGGTTAATACTTCTAAGATGTAAACATAACAACCAAGTTAACCAACCTGGCCTGTATCCACCAATTTCCCTCTGTGAACTTTGCCAAAGCCTCCCTCTCCTAAAAAGTGCTCTGATTTGAAGTTTTCTGTTGCAGCCACCAATTGAGCAAAAGTAAATGGCCTTGCCTTAAAGCCCTCAGTCCCTCCATTTTCAGATACCTCCTCCTTCCTCACATCCAACTCCTTTGCGGCCGAAGATTGATCTACAGCTTTAGGGTTCTCACATTTATGTGGACCTGACTTCAATTTCTCTAAATCATATTGACACAATACCAGAGAATGTGAGAAGGCGGCATTGGAAGAACAGAGAAAAAGGCCACACACAAAAAGTGCATGGTGAATAATAGCCATAGAAATTATGCCAAAAAGAAAGCCTCAAAAGGGGGGAACATAATAATCATCACTCAATCAACTTTTAAAAAGAAATCAAAGACTGGACAAAATCTACATAACATCCAAGAAGCTTTTGAACTGGGGACATCCATACCACCCCAAAAAAAACAGTCACAGAACCATCACATGATTTTCCCAACAGCTTAAAAACTAGCAATAATAGTTAGAGGATACCCGTCATACTAAAATTAAGGGCGGAATATACAAGCGTCCTCAGATACAAACGTACAAAAATTTAATTATATTCATTCCTAGCTGATTTTTTTCCCCCCAACTTTCCCTACAGTGATCTCATAGTTAACAAAATTTTTGCCTTGAATCTAAATTGCAGAGCCAATCGCAATGTAAAGCATATTAAAGGAAAAAGAAAAATAAAAAGAGAAACAAAATGATGAAGACAGCAAGAACCTTTAAAAAAAAGACCCAGAAATACCAAAAAGAAAATCTTTCAAATGGGAAATAAAAAGAAAGGATTTTGATCAACGCAGAGAAAAACCCACGTCACAGATTCACCATAAATTTAAATAGCAAGGGTTTCTGAAATTTTCTTTTCATTTTTTCCCCTCAAATTGAAATGATGATACAGATTGAATGCACAAGGCAAAAAACTAGCAATCAGAATTAGGAATATTACAATATACCTGAGGTGGATTGTGCTCGATCGTCTCGTCTGTTACGATTGTTGGTCTGCGTTTTATCCCTGTCGAGTCGTTTGTCTGAATTTCCAGCGCATGGAAAACAACCCATGCTTTCTCTCTCTCTCTCTCTCTCTCTCTCTCTCTCCCTTCTCCTCCCTGCAAACACCTATTTTCTCTCTCTGTATATATATGTGTATTCGATTTACGTGTATATATATATATATATCAATCGTCTGAGCTACAGACGAAACAGACCCCTAATTACTACAGAACGACAGAGAGAACCTTGCAATTTTTGAGAGAGAGAGAGACAAGAAAGAAGAGAGAAGGTAATTGGTAAATACTTTTTTGTTTGGTTTATTACCAAAATTTGGGCTGTCCTTGCCTCCGGGGTGCAGATCAGCTGTACAAGGAATTCTACACTTCCACCAATCCAGGGTCGCCACATTAAGGCTGTGTTTGGAATGTGAGAAGGCAAACTTGTTTCCTAAATTTTATTTTTTTTTTACCGTTTTGATTCCTAAAGTTTCGTTGTTGTATGATATTCCTTTTGTCCCAAAATATTGTCTATGTTTCCTTTTTTTGATATCTCAAAAAATTATTTATATTTTTTAATATATAATATTTTATATATTTAATATCTATTTTATTTGATAAATCTCAATAAATTCTTTTAAACAAAGATTTTGAAATTATAAAAAATATTATAGATTGTGAGATAACATACATTTTTTTGTGAGATTCCAAAAAGTAAACATGCACAACAAATTGGGATGGAGGGAATAATAATTAACAATATTTGTCCCTTTTAGACCTTGGTTGGATACTCCAGAAAAGAACTAAATTGCAACAAAGTCTACTAAACAGATTGTTTCATTTTTTTTATTTCTTTTTTTCTATTAACAGAGGTGGAGCTGTGTGGAGGATGTGTGACACGTGCCATCTCCGATTTCCGAAAACATGTTGTACCCTAGTAAAAGTCAATTTTTAGACACTTGTACCAAATAACTAATACTTTACATAAATAATGCAAAAAATACTGATTTTAAAAAGTAAACAATTTGGATGATGAGAATAACATCCTAGTGAATTTTATATAAGTGTAACAAGATAATTGAAATCAAACCTTTATTCATTTGTCACAAAAAATAAAATAAAATTCAAGATAAAGCCACCTTTTGTATATATACATATATTTTAACGAGCAACGTGTAGCAAAATAAATGGTAAACATAATCTCACCACAATGGTAAATTTTTTTATCTGATTCTATTAATATACATAAAATATAGAATCAGTAGCAGAATCTAAAGTTAGAATCTTAAATTTATATCCACAGCTATCACAAACAAGCCCCACGACGCCGTCTTGTTTTTAAAAAACAAAAAAAAAAGAGCAAATTTTCGTAGTAGTTCCTGTAGTTTTATGGTTGTCTCACTTTCGTCCCTCTAGTATCAAAGTGCTCGAATTTCGTCCCTGTAGTTTGTTTTACGTTCCAAATTGGTAAAATCGTTAACACCGTTAACGAAACTAATGGAAAAAAAATAAGTGTTTCAATTTTCAATCTGTTTGAACCGGTACGAAGATCTTATTTTTTTGATCATTTTATCCTAAATAGTCTTAATGAATTTTTGGCTCTAAGACCTTTCAACGAGCACCCGAAGACTCCTTATTTAGTTTCAGGGCTCTCTTAAGGTGCTCATTGAGAGGCCTTAGAGTTAAAAATTCATTACGACCATTTAGGATAAAATGATCAAAAAAATAAGATCTTTGCACCGGTTCAAATGGATTGAAAATTGGAAGATTTTTTTTTTTCCGTTAGTTTCGTTAACGGCGTTAACGATTTTACCAATTTGGAACGTAAAACAAACTACAGGGACGAAATTCGAGCACTTTGAAACTAGAGGGACGAAAGTGAGACAACCATAAAACTACAAGGACTACTACGAAAATTTGCCCAAAAAAAATACAAAACATGTCAAAAACTCTCTCAGCATTAAAGGAGAAAATTTTCAATTCTGAGCGGGTACCATATGGTGCCCGCTAGCTGCATCCGAGCTATCCATTTCGATTTTGGACAGCTTGGATTTGGAGAGAGAAAAAGGAGAGAGAGTGTGGAGATGGGAGGAGGGAGAATGTTTCAATCTGGGCCATCTAATACACTTTTGGACAGCTCAGATGTACCCATTTGGGCATCACATTAGCCAGGTGACATAGTACCCACCCGGCATTGAAAATTTTCTCGCATTTTATGCTATGTTTGGATGAATTTTTTAGAAATTTTTTATGAGAGTAATGAATGGAAGCAGAGGTAATAAGTGGAGAGATAAATAAGAATAATGATTGGAAATAGGGGTAATAAGTATAGAGTAATGATTGAAAGTATAGGTAATGAGTGTTTTTGGAGTTGAGAAAAGAAATTTTTTTTTTTTTTTTTTGGTCCACTCTTTTTTTTCTTTCCAAATCTTGATCCAAACAAGGCGTCACGACATCCAAACACAGCCTGAATGAATGCGCGTACCTGCGAGCTGGTTTGCACCAGATTGCTGTCCCTCTCTCTCTCTGTCCTCAGCAATGCGACGCCGTTTAGCGTAGACTTGTGACTTGTCTCTCACCGTCTGATCTGAATAGGACAAATTGACAAAGCTTCCCATCCACTTCTCCTGCCAGTTACGGGTCCCACTGGCCCACTACGCGTACAGTGTAAGATGTGCCGGATATTGATCCGGCGCGATCGAGCCCACAAATAGCATTGAAAGGCATCCTCCAGTACAGTTATGCCACGTGTCCGATATAAGTGAGCGAGTCAAACCGTGTAACAGCTGTTTTGTTGGTGACATTATTTTAAGTAGCCGGGTAGTTGAGTTGAGTTGAGTTGAGTTGAGTTGAGTTTTGTTCACCTTCTACCTAAGAAAGTAAACATTACCCTCTTTTTTATTAACTGAAATAGTGTGAATTCCATAAAAAAGTATATTACATGGTAAACATAAAATCACTTTATGATGAGATTCACATCATTTTAACCAATAGGAGGGAGGGTAATGTTTAACCTCTTGTAAGGAGGATGAACAAAATTGCACTTCTGCCTAGGAGCCATGGACGAAATTAGGATTTCGTAAATGCTGGAGTCGAACTATCAACAATAGGATTTTTGAAATTTTAAGGTTCGGGAATCTTTATAATTTTTCGATTTGGGTTTGGAATGAGATTTTTTGGATAATGAGTGGTGACGGATAGAAAGAAAATTGAGATTAATAATTTAAAAACTTATGTGAGATAGTGCGCAGAGAGAGAATTGAGTTTTAGGACGCAAAATAAACACATTCTTAGAGCATTTAAATGTCCAAATAATACTTAATAGAAACACAATATCTAAGTGCTCTTAACAACAAAAAAAACAACTACAGTAATATTAGTATTGAGATTTGGGGGGGAAAAAAAAACATGAACATTGCAAGGGCCTTGGCCAAATAGTTCCGTTTCTACCGGGAGCACTGTCACGTGGTACTCTCCTGCCCCACGACCACATATTTTTAAAGGGTCTACAACTAAGTATATAAACTCAATATAAATGTGTGATTTTAGAGTGATTCGAGGTACCATGTAATGGTACTCCCGAACTACTGAATAATTACCCATTTTGTTGACCCCAAGCACGATTTGCTGGTTTGGTCGAAAAGATGACTCACGGAATTTTAGCTGAATATTCGGGAATCAGAACTGTTACAAATGTGCAGTAGTAACACATAACTTATTGAAAAACTCACAATTGCGCTAAGTTGAAAAAAAAAAAAAAAACAATCACCATCAAATAAATTTTAAAAATAACACAAGAATGATATAGAAAGTGATGGAAAACGGAAAACGGTAACTTTGTGCATTTGTTGCCGTTGGCACTTTAACAATCGCAATTCTTCTATTTTTGTTATTGTTGTTTGTTTTTTTATATTTAATATAAGAAAATAAGAAAATAAATTCAAGTTTAGGTTCAAATTTTTGACACCATTAGTTCTAAAATGGCCTTGTTTAATTACTTTTAAACTACTCCATCTCAATGCGTTTTTTTTTTCTATTGAATATTCATAACTTTGATATATGCTATTTATTTTTTGAAAAAAAAAATTAAAACTCGTATACCACACTATATTTTGTTACTATTGTATTTCAAGAAAAAAAAAAGAATTATTATCTTTCTGAATAGTACATCTAGGTATCCAACCAAAGTGTAAAACCAATCTCTTTTTAATTTTGTGTGTAGGGGTGCCACACTCTATACTATGGGGTCGTTTGCGAGTCTAATTGTACATTCTCATTCTTCATTTTGCCTTTTCTTTTGTTTGGGAGCTTATTGTGTAGATGTATTTTCTCACAATGCGTTCTTAAAACTATACTTTAGATACACAGTTTGAGAAGTAGCCACAGATGAGTTTTTGCATTCTCATTTTGGATTATCCTTCAGATTCATAATTTATTTTGACCATTATCCTCAAAACAGAAAGTCTACCCACACAGCAGATCTGTGCACAGATTGTGCACAGATTTTGTTGTGGGGCCCACCACGGATTCCACACAAATCATCCGAGCCGTTCATTAAATGTAAAACATTTTTTCAAGGGTCTACGTAAAAAATAAGTTCAATCCGATACCTATAGGTATTCGATCCAACCATATAACTTTTCATTATTCGGAAATCTGAATGAAAAGTTAGATGGTTGGATGAGGCACCTATAGGTATTGGATTGAGCTTATTTTTTACGGGGGCCCTTGAAAAAATATTTTACATTTAATGAACGGCTCGGATGATTTGTATGGGACCCATGGTGAGCCCCACAACAAAATCTGTGCACGTGTGTAGAACGGTTCTCCTCAAAATGCTCATTCATAACTCATTTTAAGCATTATCCTCCCAAATACGACTCTCTTGCAAAATCTGTTTTGCACATATCTCGCAAACGCTCTTCAGATTCACAATCAAAATCAAAAACTAACAAAAACAAAAACGTTCCCTGCGTGGAGACGGACCCGTCATGCATGATGAGTTTGTGCATATGTTTGCGCAACTTTTTATGCTTTCATGGCACTTTTGAATTGAGATCACATCAAAATTGTGCTATTATTCGTGCGCGTGCTAGCCCGACCCGAACACAAGGAACTGTGTTGACATCTTGTCTTAAAAAAAGAAGTCTTGCCATTTGCCAAGTGTTAACAAAAACCAACCACGTACACTTGTAATCATTTTGTTGCATTTTGGACAATGGGCTGCCGCACCAAGACAACACTACTCCAATCATGCAGGGTACTGATGAGATTTGCGGAGTTCCTTCAAATCGTTGTCCGAAAGCTCGTACAAAGGGGAAAGGAAAAAGTTCCACTAGACAACTGCTACTGTTTAATTTAAACGAAGTGCAAGTTTGCACGTGCCACGCAATTAGCTAGAGATTTGATTAGAATAATAATTGGATTAGTCTTAGCCACCCAAAAGGAAGATAATTTTAACTAACCTTTTATTCCACTATTTAAGACACTAATGGACAAGTACAAATGGGCTTTGGAAGTTGATCAGAGAGCCATGATTGATTTTGATGTGTGTGTGTCTGTGTGTGTGTATATATATATATATATATATATGTGGTTTGTTTCAAATGAGGGGTCCTAATTTTAGTTAAAATGCGGACGCCATTTTAAGATTGAATTTTGATAATCCTAGCCGCTCGATGTGTTTAGAAAGTGATTTTAAGTGTACCTGCGAGAAATCGAAAAAAAAAAAAAACCAAAAAGGGCATATATAAATCTATACGACTTATGAAGTACTATGATGATTAGTGCATATATTATTAATCTACATTTACTACTAAGGTGACTAGTAAACGCATACGTGGCGACAGTTTGATTATATAAAATTTCTAGAGTAATTTGGCTGCATGGCACGCAAACAATCTAATGACGAAAATCATGTGTTGTTTACAACTTAAATTGTTTCAAATATTCACTACGGAAACGAACATCTTTCTTGATTAAAAGCAAACAAGAGTCCTCAAATAATACCGTTAATAGACGGCACCAACTAATCCCACAATCCAAAAATTGCTCCTCCACCAAAAATAATACTACTAGTATCTATTGTCCGGTCTTCACGCCCAGCGTCCTCTCCTATCATTTGGGATCGGCGACATACGGTGGGTTCACGGCGGTCCTCCGGGTTTCGTGGCGTCGTCGGCTTTGGCGTAGATTCTCCCCTGCCTTTGCAGATCCACTCCTCCTTTGCCACCGTTTTCATCTGCTTTGATTCCTCTTCCACCTTGCCCTTTTTTCTCCGATCCATTGCCGGTTTCCACACTTGGTGTAACCGGTTACACTTAACGATAAGATGTGATCGTGGGACTTGAGGGGTATGGTTCACATGCTACCAGCTGGCTCACTCCTGAGTGAGTCCGGTTTGGCCTAACGGCGATGGTGGTTGCGTCTAGCAATGGAGTGGCCGTAGATCTTCGCTTATTGGGTACTCTGGTGGTCTTGCTTTTCTTGATCCAGTTGGGTGGCGGCGGTTTGTGCTGTTGGTGGTGGGTTCTGATGGTGGTGGTTTGCCGGGGGTGGTGGTGGTTCGCCTGGGATTGTGGGTGATCGGCAGTTGGTGGTTAGCAACTAGGGATTGTTTGGTGGGCTAGGGTTTGGGTTTTTTGGGTCTTAACTATGTATTTCGAATTTTTAGGCCTTTTTTAGGTATTTTGGTTGCATCTCATCTGTGCTTATTGTCTTATCTAGACTTTTGGCCTCTTAGATGCTGGGCTTTGTCCCTTGAGGTGTCTCCTTAGTTGGCATCTTACCAATTAAGGTTTGGGTTTCGGATAAACACTAGTTGCCTTTTCTCTTGCTCCTTATGTTTTTTGTATTCCTTTCAAAGATAGATAAAATTATCTTTTTTCGCCGTTCAAAAAAAATTAACAATTAACAAAAGAGAAAGAAGAAAATTTTGTGCATGTGGATGATCAAGAAATCCCGATTCTTAAGCCTTTAGCTGTCAGATCGCCAATAAAAAGTCCACCACGTGGACGGCAAAGATCATAGAAACAATCTGTACGCACATCTTAATTCCACATGTCACATATTTTGATGACTTGAGGAGGATATAATAAACTGCGGAATTTGCTCTCTCCTACGGTTTTAGGTTTAAAACTTAGTATGTATTATCAACTTTTTTAGGATTCAGTTCATACGAAGCAATTGCTTCGACTTTAATGGGATTACCTGCAAGTAGACAGTAAAATTGAGTTTCCAAATATTAATTGAATTGCGCGTTAACTGACTTGAACGCCCGAATTATGAAAAACGATAATCCACATGAGATGACAAAGAGGTAGTTGGTTTAGAGTCAAATCTAACTAGAATTCTTGTTGTGGACATTAATTTCCGGAGATTAAAGTACTAACAATGATTAGCGCGAGGATTTGCATGTTCCGATAAGGCGACAAACGACGGTGCACGCGTCCCAGGCTGGAATATTTTTTGAATCTAAATTAAGATTTTGTTAGTCATACGTGTGGAGTTTAGTCATCCTTAAAATTATGCGGCAAAGACAAGCACTAGATACTCCACATGATGACTATGATGCAAACACTTTAACACATAGTAAAAATGAGTTTTATATCCGCCGGCCCGCTAACCCGCCCAATTTTCTCCGCTCAATTCGCTACTATAAAAATTTTGGATTTGTATTTCTTGTCACGATATTGCGTTGAGTTGAATTTTTAAGTTCGTTCAATAAACAAGAGGAGCCTGAAAATTTATCTTTGAAATCCAATTTGGCCTGTCTGGCCGGGCCGGGCACAAGTAAAAGACTATTTAATATTCTAGTAGATAAAAAATGTAAAAATAAAATATACTATCCGTATGAATCTTGTTTGCAAAATTGTCAGCCACAAAACAAAAATCGCACTATACGGGGGTGGTTTGATTTTACATGATCGAAATTTCATACGAGGAATTTGTCTAAAATCAGAGGTCTTATAAAATAAATGGATTAATTCGATGACCTTAAAAATAAAAAATTTGACAGTGTTTTTGTTGGGAGGTATGAATCAAAACCTATTTATCAATTGAACGTGTTTGACAAGTCCGACTTTCATCCTGGCTTCATAAATTTGCACCCCATCGTTTGAATACCATAAAGTATTAACAAAAAGCTTTGCAACAACTTTTATTTATTTATTTATTTATTTTCGCTGTGCTTGCAACAATTTTTTTGATAAACTCCTAAGACACTCCCACAAATAATAATAATAATAATAATAATAATAATAATAATAACAACAACTCATAAGGCACAAAAAAGTATCGATGGTTTATTTGCAAATTAAATCTTACGGATTCCTACTGGCAAGAGCTAGTAATTTTTTTTTCTATATTAAATTTATGTGATATACATACTAGGACTTGTAGTATAAACTAGACGTCCATTCGAAACCAAGGACCAGAGGAAATTGAATTTCCCTTTTCTTTTTTTTTTTATCAAAAATAGTGGATAAGCAATTAAACTTTACTTTCTTTTTCACCAAAAAGTTTGCTACTATTATCAAGAATCAACTGAGGAAATCTGCTCAATTTTCTGTCCATCTTTTATTTTTCCCGCCCAGAGAATGGTATGAAAAAGGTTTTGCACTGTCTAGATGTTTGCAACAGTTCATTAATAGAAGAGGGCCCTTTCTAAAAGGTTTCAAATTAAAGTGGAATTTGCCGAATTAGGTTTTTGGGGGAAGAACAAATCCTATCTCTATCATCTGAAAATCACCCTTCTCCTAATTTCTCACTAATCCAAGGAAAATAACCTTTTGTATGATTTGTCTGTGCAGATGGCCGGAGAAAGAATATAAACCAGACATTCTGAATTCGAAACTTAACAACCTTATAGGGCCAGGCCGTAAGAGAGCAATCTCTTGTAAATCCGTTGCCCTTGAGTTGATGATTTGCCTTTGACCAAATCGGAAAAAAAAAAGTCAAAAAGTCAAAGTGCGCACGCACCTTTGTCAAACCGAAAAGGAAGAAGGAATGAAATGCCTATATTTGCACTCGAAATTTAGTGTCCGATTTCCCTTTTCTCGTGCAAATATTCGTCCACT
This sequence comes from Rhododendron mucronatum var. ripense, assembly GCA_019656295.1. Classification (NCBI taxonomy): domain Eukaryota; kingdom Viridiplantae; phylum Streptophyta; class Magnoliopsida; order Ericales; family Ericaceae; genus Rhododendron; species Rhododendron mucronatum. The sequence goes on from BPLT01000178.1 coordinate 983,470, forward strand.
TTTCTCTCACTTTCATTAATTAGAATTAAAGGTTTTTATTACACCTGGATCCTCCAGAGGAAGAAGTTGACTTGTACTACTGACCAATTAAAAACCTGCTCATAATCGAGGTGGTAGTGAATTTACGCGGTTTCTTTCCATTCATTTTAATGAGAAAAGATGGAACTTTTTTAACTGTGGATTCATTAATTTCCGAAAGCAAAAAAAACAACTGTTGATTCATTACTCATACTTTTATTGTTGAGTTAGAATTTTGCCACCAGCAGCAGCATTACTCCTACCGCATGTTCAATCTCATAGTCCGTTTCAATAATTAATCGTTTGAATTTAAAAAATAAAAAAGGTCACTCTTCTCTGGAAGAGATTTTTTATTTTTTATTTATATCTGAACCGTCCAAAACACTTTTGAAGAGTGAAATTGAGAGCGATGGAGGGGGGAACGGTGAATATTGAGCGGTGTGGGTAAATGTTTTGTTTGCTGGAAGAATGGTGTTTTTTTTTTTTGTGTGCGTGTAGAAATTGCAAGAAATTTATTAGTGATAATACTGCAATATGAAAACTACAACAGGGATGATGCTATGGTGTCCCCGGTCATTTTAGGGACACCGTAATTTTTGGCATAACATAACCCTTACAAGCATAACAAAAATCATTACAAGTATAATAGAACCATAACATGGCATAACCAAAGTATAACCAAAAACCAATCAAGGCATAACCAAAAATCAACCAAGGCATAACCAACCAAGTTATGCCTTGTTATGGTTTTGGTTATGCTTATAATGGTTTTGGTTATGCTTGTAATGAATTTGGTTATGCTTATAATGGTTTTGTTATGTCAAAAGTTACGGTGTCCCCAAAATGACCGGAGACACCGAAGTCATTCCCCACCATAAGTAACAAATACTTCTTATAAAGTGCATACAAAAAAGAACGGATGATGCTATGGTGTCCCCGGTCATTTTGGGGACACCGTAATTTTTGGCATAACAAAACCCTTACAAGCATAACAAAAATCATTAGAAGTATAATAGAACCATAACATGGCGTAACCAAGGCATAACCAAAAACCAATAAAGGCATAACCAAAAATCAACCAAGGCATAACTTGGTGGTTATGCCTTGTTATGGTTTTGGTTATGCTTATAATGGTTTTGGTTATGTTTGTAATGAATTTGGTTATGCATATAATGGTTTTGTTATGCCAAAAGTTACGGTGTCCCCAAAATGACCGGGGACACCGAAGTCATTCCCAAAAAAACAAGCCCCCAAAAGACGCCACTTCAATGAAATGCAGGGTTCCGAATGGTTGAGGCTAACTCAGTTAATCAGAACTCTTGCATCTAATTAAAAGATCGAGAGTTCGAATATTTCCATCTGCGTATAGGTGTTCTTCCCTTAGAAGGGGGTCTTTTCATTTCTTTCTTTATTTCTTCTTTATGATGAGCTAGCTTATTTCTTGTAACGGTTGAGCTGTTGAGCTTGATTATATTGTAAACTCTTACAATTGATTTAGTGTCGAGAATTTGTTCTTTGCAATTCATACTTGATGTAAATGATCTCTTTATCGATTGAAAGAAAGAAAGAAAAAAAGAGATGATGCAATCTGAAAGCGGTAAGGATGGTGTTCTATTGCCTGATTATCGAACTTTGGGTTGGTGCTGTGCACCTCCGACCCTTCGGATCGTGCATCCGAGAACTCGGATCTCATCTCAGCAGTCAACGATCGAGAGCCGTTTCATTGCCTAGATGAGATCCGAACCGTCGGATGCACGATCCGACTGCTCGAAAGTGCGCAGCACAGTGCTGCGCACACCAATACACAGCACCATCTCTCAATTCTGATTATCACCCTTTTATTTCATCGCTCGATTTTCTTTTATTAAAATAAGTTGAAAATCAAAAGAAAAGCAAGAAACAGTTGTACACCATCCAATGTGCTGCAACGTTTGTGATCATCAACGTCTCTGATTCCAGCAAACCATCCAATGTGCTTTAATTCCATTGTTTTTTTAACAAATTATAACTACTAGAATTCATCAATTTCAAAGGAACCCAAAGCAACCGGGGACCCTGCCAAGCAGGTCTCCGCTTGGCAGCGGTGCTAAGCACATCTAGATCGTTCATCTCTTCTGGACTGTCCATCTCTTTAATTAATGGTGCAGATTAAAAATAAACTTCTCCAAGAAACATTCCGGACCACTAAAAACACATTTGAACGGTCTAGATGCGCTTGGCACCTCTGCCAAGCACGGGCATCTCCCAATCCCAATTTGTGAGGTTCATGCGGGGAACATAATAAAGCCTTAAGTCAAACAAATTACTCGATTAGGAAACACATAGAAGTATTATTGAATTGGGATGGCCATCCAATGTGAATCACTAGCTTCAATCACTTCAACCTCAATTCTGGAACAAGGAAGGAAACGCACAAGGCAAAGGGTATCAAAGTACCACTCAAATCAACCCACAAATTTCTTCTATCATTATTACATGTGACATCAATGATTTGATCGAAGTATGACTAGCGGTAGTAGCATATTCTCCTTTCTTCCCTCCGTTCCGACAAGGTTTTTATTTTTTAAATATTTATTTTTTTGTATTACGAGACAGATCATATTTTTATAATACATCATATTTAATTTAAAAAATAAGTACTTATTTTATTTAGTAGAACACACCCTTAGTTTCTAAAATGTGCGCTAGCCAAATCAAGATTTTAACACGTTCCTTCTACTAACCCTCGTTGATGTATACAATGTTGACCCCAAAAAAATCCAAGATTTTTACCAACAATTAATCAAGGATACCATCTCATTTTGTTGAATTAAGATCCCTAATTCCTAAGCAACCATATCAGTATTTGGGCCTGCTAGCACCAATCCATTTCAAGACCCACAATACACAATCAGATGTGACTCAGGGCCCATAATACAGTAACAGGGGACAGAGCATATATTCTTCGACTCTGTACTTCCTTAACCTTCTTTCCCCAAGACCAATTGTGGGCCTAATAGATTTCAGACTTAGCACTTAATTAGAAGGCTTCTACGGGTAATTAACCGAAGAGTTGAGAATCCAGCAATACAAATCCTTTTAAGCCCAACCTTTTAGAGAAAGATCCAGTCGGAAAATTCGCATAAAGATGGGGTGATATACGAGTCGAATTTAACGAGTTTCCAAACATGTTCAAGCTTGGTTTGTTTATGAGATAAGCCGATCTCGAACGAGCTTAATTTAATCGAGCCAAACAAGAGCTGATATCGAGTAGCTTTAATTTTGTATACGTCATAAACCGAAAGAGCCAATAATTAGTAACTTGTTTGAGTTTGGTTCGAAAGTTTAACGAGTTTTAAAAAAAAAAATGTTCAAGCTTGATTTGTTTATGTAACAAAACTGACCTTCAACCAGCTTTTAAGGAACGAATACAAGCTCAAACTCAAATAACTTAGTTTGTTTATGTAGAGGCTTTCGAATGTCGCTGGTTATGCAGCAAAGACACTTTTGAGTCCAATATTCTTTAGGTAAATTGAAAAGTAAGTCCAACCATGAATCATACTCCTTTTTCAAGATTTTTTGAGGATGTTATTTATAGCTCCAAAAAGAAAGTAATCCATTTTTTTCTTTGCTAGTTCTCACAAACTTATTTCTTTAACTAGTTGCCTTCACTCATCCTGGAATTAATTAGTGTCCACCTAAAGAAAAAGGAGCAATTTTTCTTTTCTTTTCTTTTCTTTTTTTCAGAGGAAAGGAATGTTTTTGGTAGTTGATTTTCACACTCCCTTTTTATAACTACACTCTATTTTTTTTTTTGTCTTGTGATGTAAATTTACAAAATTAATCTTTCATTTGTATATTCTTTCACACTTTGAAGGACAACCTTGTAATTTCACAGTACAAAAAGACAAAAAAAAGGTGTGATTGTAAAAAAGAAGAGTGAAAATCATTCAAAGGTTTTTCATCAAAACGAAGGTTCTTATTATATTAGTATATATATGGTACTCCATAATATGCTTAGTGGCAAAGCAAATACTACTCCATACTATTAGACGTCGGATCAGGCTATCAGCTTCTAGAAGAAATGATATTAGTGACCATTAACATTTAACAAGAAGATTAATTACTATGCTTTTATGTCCAAATCATGATAATTAAAGGTCTCCCTAGAACCGGTCAATTGAAAAAATTTATGTTGTACAATCTCTCTCCAACTTTTCTTTTCTCTGCCTAATTTCTACAAAGCATCTGCTAGGGTTTTCTGGTAGGGGCTGGGGCTGCCGCCACACCTCACCCCACCCCTCACCCCTCCATCATCGGTTGTCACCTCCTTGCCATGACGAGTTATTGGATCGCTTGGTGAGATCCTCCGGCGAATAAGCCCCCGGAATCGGAGCGGTGGTTTGTCCGGTGACATGATTACGGTTGGGGTTCTGTTTCCTCATTCTCTCTCTCTCTCTCTCTAGATCTGTCCCTTCTTGAGGTTGGTGCTCCCCGTTGATGGCACCAATTGTCCACCTGCAGTCCACCTATGTGCTCTCTTTCCCAATCTTCCTCACCATGCGAGTTTTATCGGTGTTATCAACCTGCCTGGCCTTGTCGTTTGGGTGTCGCTTGTTTGAGCCCTGACAAAGTTATTGTTGTGAGACGGAGATAGTTGTTGGTGTTGCTAGATGGTGGGGTGTAGTTGCTGTGGTGATCTACGATCTTGGTGACAGAATTTAGGAGTGTAGATTTGTTTCTGTAGGTTTTGGTTTGTTTTTCTCTGCCGCGTTGGTTTTTTGGGTTTCCTACCCCTGATGGGGCTGTTTCCTTCCCTTCGGGGGTTTCCTTTGGTTTGTTTGTGTGTTTTTTCTGCGGCAAATGTTGTACCCATAAGGTTTGTGTGCGGGAGTGGAGTGCTTTCTTGCTGGCCTCCCCCTTGTAGCTTGATTCGCCCGTTGTGTTGTGGGGATCTTGATTTTCTTGATTCACCGTTTCTCCTATCAACGGAAACTCCTAACATTTGGGGGGAAAAAAAAAAATTTCTCCCTTTGTGGACTTGTTCATTTTAATTACGTACGTAATCAGTCTAGATTAATTGATTTATGGGATGAAGAGGAGTGTGATGTTATTGCCTTCAATAAAAAAACATGTTAGTAATGGGGTTTTAATTGAAGTCAACCCACCTACTTGATCAACTGGATTGACACAAACTTGTTTCACGTCCTAATCGTTGAAAATTTGTTTTAGATTAGAATATTGATCATGGTTGCCGGAGGCATCCTCCTCCCGTCGGAGTAGGAGATTTAGGTGGGTGGATGAAGTCTGCTCTGGTACGACGGACTCTGTCCGGATCCGTTACCGGTTTTTTTTTCTTTTTTCTGGTTCTTTTCTTTGGTGTTCCCTGTGTGGGATTTCTCCCTGTTTGTGGGGCTTCTATCACCCCTATGTGGGTGTTTTTGATTGTTTTCTGCAGTACTCCGTCTGTTTGGAGCGATTGGTTTAGTTGGAGTTGGGTATAGTCTTTGAACTGAGTCCCCTTCTATTTGGTTTCTTGATCCCTTGTTTAGGGATAGAGTTTCCTCTTGATGTACTGTTTCTTGGATCTATAATATCACCTGTTATCGTTGTGGCAAAAAAAAAAAAAAAAAAACAAGCTGTCAAGTTAAAAAGGCATTTTGATATGTTTTATTTTTTTTAATCGGCAATACTCATAGATGTTACAAGTTGTCTCGATAAGCTGCAATCTCCCGCTAATTATTTTTTATTATGCAATTTGGGTTTCGTTTGTGATTTGCTCAATTAAAGTACATCGTCGGGGATTTAACCAAAATCAAAAACTCTTTTCCCATGAAAATTTGGACAATTGATCCACTTCTTTTATTGGAGTATACAACTTAATATCAAGTCGTATTCGGTTCTCTTATGACAAGGTAATTAACTTTTCTAAGAGCCCATCTTCTTTCTAGTATAGCGTCTCTTTGTCATTATCGTTAAATTCTTCCACCGAATTGTATCGTAATTATACATATCTAGACGCATATTTGTACAAACATTCATATTGATATAGGTGTACAATGGAACAATTTAGTACAAATTAAACACCAAAACTGAGCGTGGCCTCTAAAGTCTAATCTATATCTCTGGTCACGATTTTAGTTGCTTGTGTTTAGCATGGTGGGAAAGCACGCGACTTTTAACACATGATGATGAAGTCTAGATATTATTAGATAACAGATGATTAATTTGACATTATCCTTGGGGCCGAGAGCACGTGTATGGAAAAAACGAATGCTATTTCAAAATGTTATTATCAATAGGTTGCAATAAGGTGATCATCACACATTTTCCCTCCTTTTAAACGTGCTATATTAAGGTGCATTCGAGCATTTCCAATCTTGACTCATCTTAAAACCCAATATTAAAATTTGAACAAAATTCAAAAAATAAAATCCTCTCCAATTTTTGACCCAAATTCTTCCTCATTTTGGGTGTTACCCATTTCTTTTCCCAAATTTGAGACAACTCAAGTCTCATCCCATTTCAACAGCTCTTTTCTCTTTTTAACGGCTCCTTCCATGCCATTTTGAGAGCATGGTGTCGATTTTTCCAAGCTTAGATACTTGCAACTCTCTCTCTCTCTCTCACACACACACGGCTGCCACCGCCAGAACGAGTTCCCTCAGATGGAAAAGAAATGAGGATATATGGATCAAAGTTTTGAGGGTGGTGGTAAGTGGTAAACTGTTTGGGTGGTTGGCGGTAGTTATGGAGGTGGACCAAGTTCTTCTTCTTTTTTTTCTTCATAACAATCAGTCACTCTCTACCCCAAATCAAATTTGTTTCCTTCTATTATTTACATTATTGGCATTGAATACTTTATATATATATATATATATATATATATATATAATGAGTTTTTACCCAAATTTTGACCCAAATTTGGATAAAATTTGGGGTCAAGGCTATAGATGCTCTTAGAGCAACTCCAATAGGAGACGTCAAACATAACGTGCACGGTGCAACGATTATTTTTGGCATCGACTCACTTTCCAACCCATCTATCTTCACTCATGTCAAAGTTGATGTGGCTTTGGCATGAACCACTTGCATGCCAATTTTGGCAGCTACCCTCTCTCATGCCAAATTTCAAAAAGAAAAGTAACCGTTGAAGGTAAAAAGTTATTGTTAGAAAGTTTAAAACCTCTTCCGTACTACTTGTTTGAGTTTTTTTTTTCTTTTTAAATAAATATAATTTGACATAAGGATTGGAGAAGATGTTTTAATGTCAAATTTGAGATGTCAAAATGCCACATAAGCCTTTAAAAAAAATTTGACATCTCCAATTTGAAGTCAAGTATTGGAGATGCTCTTAGAGCATCTCTAATGGAAATGTCAAATATGACGTGGACGGTGTAACGGTTACTTTTTGCATTAACTCACCTTCCAACCCATCTGCCTTCACTCATGTCAAAGCTGACGTGGTTTTGGCATAAACCTCCTGCATGCCAATTTTGGCAGCTACTTTCTCCCATGCCAAATTTCAAAAAGTAACCGTTGAAGGTAAAAAACTATTGTTAGAAAGTTTAAAACCTCTTCCATACTACTTTTTTTGAGTTTTTTTTTTAAATAAATAGAATTTGGTATAAGAGTTGGAGAGGAGGTTTTAATATCAAATTTGAGATACTAAAATGCCACATAAGCCTACAAAATTTTTTTGACATCTCTAATTTAAAGTCAAGTGTTGGAGATCATCTACAATGGGAGATGTCAAAACTGAGATAGCCAAGTTAATGGTCATTTTTTGCATCAACTTTCAATTCAACTCATTTGTCTTCACTCAAGTCAAAGCTGACGTGGCTTTGACATCTCTCACTCCCATGCCAATTTTGACATCTACCTCTCCATATGCCAATTTTCAAAACTACCTTTGAAAGTTCAAAAAAAATTCTGCCGTTTGGGGATTTCTTTTCTTTTCTTTTCTCTTCTTCTCTTTTTTTTCCTTTTCCTTTTTAAGTTTGAGCTCTATCTTTTTGATACAAGGGTCGGAGAGGGAGAGCTTGACGTCAAATTGAAAATGTCAAATGCTTACGTAGCATTTGACGTGTCATCTCTCACGTCGAATTTGACATTGATGTCAAAATTTATCGTTCACTATTTTACTCTCCAAAATTTCATTAGATAATAATTTTGACATGATGGTTGAAATGAGCATCTTGAAAATGTCAAATTTTACATGTCAAATTGTCACATATAGCCATTAAAAGAAATTTAGCATGCTCAAATTTGAAGGAATTTGAAGACTGTCACCCGAAAAATGTCAAGTACGAACTCTCCTCTCATGTCCCAATCAACACCAGGTTCATGAATCTCTCTCTCACTCTCTCTCTCTCTCTCTCAACACCAGGTTCATGAATCTCTCTCTCTCTCTCTCTCAATGGTGATAGTTCATTGAATTTCTAGCTCTCTTGATTCCTGAACCCCAAATAAGATCTTTGTCCCGGAAGAAGAAAAAGTAAAAAGAAAGAACACCCAACCAACCAAGATGTTGATCTTGTTCGTAAAAAAAAAACACCAACCAAGATGTAATAGAAAATTTATTGAAAATCGTGTGCAGAGAGGAAATCCAAATCCTGAATTCTAAAACGAAAATGGTCGTATTGTTCATGGGCCATATTTTTTTAAATTTTACCTTGATCATCCATGGGCCATGTTTACCCTTGAGATTGCACCCTATTTTATGAGAGAGTGGGGTGTACTGTATATATAGGAGTACTAAACAAAGTAACTTCGTAAGTAGATGTCCGATGATTAATTCCTGAAATTTAAAGATATATATCCCTCTTAAAAAAGGGAGGGGATCCAGAGACAATAAGTTTGCCACTACTTTTGACACTAAATCACAGTCGTTGCTTTGAATGGCTAGGATTAAAAGTGAAAAAGACTACACATTCTCTCTTGCCCCCTTTTCTCACGTGATCTCCTCTCTCTCTCTCTCCACCGTCCTCTCTGTTCTCTCTCTTTACGCTGCTCCCTCACGGAAACTCCCACCATCGACGACCACTAACCTCCAGCCGCCGGCGAGAAATCGAATCTGCTTGAGTGCTCTGGATTTTCGGCAAGTCTCTCTCTCTCTCTCATGCCTTTCTGAAAATCCCCAATCCAAGCCCTAATTCTTGGTGATTTCTTGTTTCAAATAGGAGATACGGTGCCCATAAATTTTTGTTTGAAGGATATGGTAGCCGGTAAGTTTTTTTTTTGAAAGATACTGGTTCGAATCGTGAAGAGGAAGACAGGGTTGGGTTGGAAGGCAGGTAAGGCTCTTCTTCCTCTTTTGCTTTTTCCTACCGTGAGAATGAGCTAAGAATAAATTTCTTATTAGCTTAGAAAGAAGGGCTTTTAGACCCGCTAACTAGGTTGATTAAATGTTATGTTGTGTTGGATAAGGGAGCTTTGTTTATTTTGTTCCTATCATTGCAGATAAGTAATAATGTAGTTTATTGGCATATGGTGTACTCTATTTGGGTTACCTTGAAAGCAATAATTTAGTTTATTAGCACATTGTGTAGTTTATTGGGATAACATTGAAAGCAATACTTTATTGACAGTGTGTGCTCAATGGAAGAACCTTTTGACTTAGATGCTTCCGAAGTAGATAAAGGGTTAGAAGCACCATTAAGTGGGATGTCTTTTGAGACAATTGAAGAAGCACGAAAGTATTATGAAGATTATGGTGGACAAAATGGTTTTTGGATTCGTACTCGGACTTCATGCAAAGGACAAAATCGATCCAATGAAGTGACTGGTATGCTATTTGTTTGCGCAAAAGAAGGAAAGTATGTTGCGAAGATTGAGAACGATGGTGTTGTGTAGGTTCTGGAGGAAAATGATGAGACAGAGGAGGATGAGAAAGTCATACCGAAGAAAAGAGCTAGAAGTTGTTCAACTGTTAGATGCGGATGCAAGGCTCGTTTGCAAATTAAATATGACAAATGGAGTAGCAAATGGAAAGTAACGGTTTTCAGCGATGCTCACAATCACCCATTAGTGACTCCATCTAAGAGGATGAGAATGAAGTCAAATCGACACATGCCTAAAGCAGTTAAGGATTTGACCGAAATTTTTCATAAAGAAAATTTGGTAGTTTCTAAAGTTACTTCTATTTTTGGTGGCGAACACATTGGTTTTGATAATAGAGACTGCTATAATCACTTAAGGAATGTGAGGCATAGAGAGCTAGATGGCGGGGATGCACAATCCGTCCTCATCTACTTTAGGAAAAGGCAAGCACAGAATCCACAATTTTTTTATGCAATTCAATGCGATGAAAATGGGAGGGCAGTGAATTTTTTTTGGGTGGACTCGCGATCTCGCATGGCATACCATTACTTTGGTGATGTAGTTACATTTGACACAACCTATCGGACAAACAAGTATGATATGCCTTTCGCACCATTTACGGGAGTTAACCACCACATGCAGTCGATACAGTTTGGATGTGCACTTTTACAAGATGAGACAGAGGTGACGTTTGTATGGTTGTTTGAGACATGGCTTGAAGCTATGGGAGGACATCCTCCAATTTCTATCATTACTGACCAAGATTTGGCAATGAAGGGAGCAATTGCCCAGGTCTTCCCTAAAACTCGTCATCGTCTCTGCATTTGGCATATCACGAAAAAATTTGTTGAAAAATTGTCACAAGTGTACTTCAAGAAATCAAAATTCAAGAAGGAGGTGAAAAAATGTATTTGGACAACATATAGGACAGAGGATTTTGAAAAAAAATGGATGGAATTGATGAAGGAAAATGGGTTAGAGAGCAACGAATGGCTTCGACAATTGTATGATATTCGTGAGTCATGGGTACCCGTTTACAATCGTGGCACATTCTTTGCCGGTATGAATACTATTGGACGTAGTGAGGGTGTCAATTCATTTTTTGATGATTTTGTTACTTCGACAACAAATCTTAAAGAGTTTGTAGTCAAGTATGACCAAGCCTTGAAGAGGATTGTGAAAAGTGAGAATGATGAGGATTTTGAGTCCGAACATAAGTTTCGGATTGTGAATGACAATGAATTTTTGTTGAAGCATGTGGCAAAAGTTTTTACTAGAAATGTCTTCAACAAGTTCAAGGATGAAATGAGTGGAGTCTTCAATTACAAAGTTGAAGAGGTGGGAATGAGAAATACCAATGGATTTCAATCGTTCATAGTGAAGTCAAAAGATCATGAAGTTAAAAAGTTCACAGTGACATTGGATTTGCAAACATATGAGGGTGTGTGTGAATGCCAAAATTTTGAGTTTGTTGGTATATTGTGTACGCACATTTTGAAAGTGTTTGTCCGGCTAGACATTGATGCAATACCGGACCATTTTATTCTTCCACGATGGAGGCAAAAAGCCAACAAATTCAGAATAATTGATTCCGAAGGATTGGTACATGATGATGGCAAAGAAGAATCCGAGGCATTAAGGCTTGGTCATATGTGTCAAGAATCTACTAAATTGGCTTGTTTGGCCGCCCCATCAAATGAGGCATACACAATTTACATCGAAGCTATGAATGATCTATCCAAGAAGCTCCTAAAAGTTACTTCTTATGTGCCTCCAATCAATGTTTGTCATGAAAAAGATGATTTACATTCTACCGAGCCTTCTCAAGTATTGCTTTCGGATCCGAACATCTCACAAACCAAGGGTAGGAAAAAAGATGTGAAGAAAAAAGATGTTATTATACACTCCGGAAGATTGAAAAGCGGTATTGAGTTGGTATTAAACAAGAAGAAAAGAAAGTGTCACTTATGCAATAAGTTAGGACATGATAAGAGAACTTGTCCTTCAAATCCGATGAGTAAAACTCACAAAGGTAAGTGAATTATAATTTTTCTTGTGTTAAATGTTCTTATTTACTTGACATACATATTCTTATTTTTTACTAATTGTCAATTCGCTTCCACAGGCTTAGAAGCGGAAACACAATATTCTGATAGTGACCAAGAGATGACTTAATGAGAAGATGGTGGTTCAATATTTGCTTAACCTTCTTGATGCTTTAGCTAATTATGTTGCGAAATATTTGCATGCACAAATTTTTTTATTTCGTGAAAGCGTAACTTTGTGTCTTATTTTTGGGAACGTTTTTGATACTTGCAGCTTGTGATGATGGTGGGAGCATAGTGTTTTGCTGATTGTGGAGGTTCCATTCATAGTATGTAGTGGCTGTGAAGGTTACTCAAAGGTTGCTGCAAAAATCAAATTTTCTTGCTTACCAACTCCCAGTATTTGGAGGGCTAAGCATTTTTCTGGGGGAAATCATGTTAGACCTGTGCTCCATTGGATCCTTTTGTTACATTTGGTGGCTGAACATCAGATCATGTCTTTTCTTTTTCTAATTTTTGGACAATATCCCCTTAATCTGTTTCATGGAACTAAGTTTGGTTCTATGGTGTGGGGTTTTGTTTTGCTATTTTTGCTTTGGTTGATTACTTATCAACCTTTTGTGCTTCTTGGCATATGATTGGCGCTAGGATATGTGTCAACCTCGTTGGGATGTATCTCTAGTATTGTGATGCCACTGCTTGCTATATTTTTGAGAAATACATATAGTGATTTGCTTATTGATACAATTGGAATTTGGTGGAGGATAGCCTTTTTTTTTTTGGGACCTTACTCTTGTTTTGGCCATATTATGATGTATTTCTCTTATTTTCTTTTTTTTTTTCCATTGTATTAGTGCAATGCTTGGAAATTCACCAACCTTTTCATCTAAGAAAGATGCCAATTCCACTTTGCAGCGCCTGTATGATTCAATATTACAACGGAAAATTAAAGAAACGTGGAACCAAGGCAACCATCTACAGATTTTCAGCCTTGACCTTCCAAGTGCTTGGCCATATGAAGACTTTTCTTATCCTGACCTTAGGTTTCCAGCCAAATGCAATCAATTTTGCTACTCCAATTTAATCGAAAAGATTTGTTTCATTTGAAACTTTAGAGGAAAAGTAAGATTTAAGAACCTGGAGGCCAGGCAAACATAAAACCAAATATTTCGTCAAAAGATGAAAATTTGGCTCATCACTTATCCTGAACACACATGTAAAACAAAAGAAATACTATGTCATTGCACATTTTTATTCCAAATTCTGTACATTTTCTTTGAGGACTTATATCAAACACTTGGCGGAAACACAGTAACCCTCAGTTCCATATCTCCAAAAACTAATGTGAGCCACAAAATCACAACAAACAATACTTAAACCTACAAATGAAAAGAAAAAATCTTGCTTTGCAAAAGTCAGAGATGTATAATGGCTGAAATTGGGGAAAGCCAGATTGACATTGGAGTCGTGCCAGCCCCTAACTCCAACGTGGATTTTGAATTTCCGGCGGCCGGCACTCGTACTACCATCAGCAACAATCAGTCCTGAAGAAGAAGATGATGATGAACTACATATTCAGCAACCCAACTCCGACCCGAAAAGCCCCAAATTTTTTACCATGACGTATGTGTTTTACCAACCGGAAGAGAGAGAGAGAGAGAGAGAGAGAGAGAGAGAGAGAGCTAACAGAGAGAGAATGAGAGAGAGAGAGAAGGGGGAAGAGAGCTTGGCTGCACAGAGAGAGATAACAGAGAGGGAACAGGAGAGAGAGAGAGAGAGAGAGAGAGAGAGAGAGAGGGGAAGAGAGGTTGGCTGCGCAGAGAGAGATAACAGAGAGGGAACGGGAGAGAGAGGAGATCAAGTGAGAAAATGGGGCAAGAGAGAGTGTGTAGTCTTTTTTACTTTTAATCCTAGCCATTCAAAGCAACGGTTGGGATTTAGTGTCAAAAGTATTGGCAAACTTATTGTCTCTAGATCCCCTCCCCTTAAAAAATAGTTCCGAAATCTCTTAGATGCATGCTTTTAATTTTTTTCTGTGACACCGGTTCATATGAGGCTTTTTCTGACCTTAAATTGACCCATTAGTGAATGAATAAATTGATTCACCAAAATTAGTCAAGTTGCGTACGAATTAGTCCGGACATCTTGAGTTATCAAGTTAAAATAGAAGAAGAAAGAGGAATGGTAAACAATGTTTGCAAATAAACTGAGAAATTGGAAGTAACACCAAATAATCGAGATATCATTCATGGGCCATGCTTACCCAAGGCTCCGTTCCGCAACTCGATTTAAGTACTTATTTTTTAAGAAGGCAATTTTAAGTTCAAAAATAATGTGTTTACTCAAATAATTTTCATATTAATATGGATCTTGTTTGATAGATCTCATTAAGATCTTTTATACGGTTCAAAAAAAATAAAATAATAATTTTTCATTTACATTATTTTTTAGTTTGAAAATGTGAAATAAGCTGCTTATTTTTTAAGAAGGTTTTTGGAACGGGACCCAGTTACCCTCACAAAATGCACTAGATTGCACCCTATTTTGCCAGAGAGTGGGCCATGGGGGCATACTCGCGTACTAACAGTTAATTCGCGCTTGAGATTTAGGCTCTGTTCCAGAACACCTTCTTAAAAAATAAGTACTTATTTCACATTTTCAAACTCAAAAATAATGTAAATGAGAAATAATTTTTTGATTTTTTTTTACACCGTATTAAAGATTTCATCGAGATCTTTCAAACAAGATCCATATTGCATATTTTTAAATTTCATTAAGCCCATTATTTTTGAGTTTGAAATTGCCTTCTTAAAAAATTATTACTTATAACCCGTTCTAAAATTGCCTTCTTAGGGTGTGTTCTACTTATTAAAATAACTATTTATTTTTATCCAACTGAGACAGAACTGGAGGTCTAAAGATTAAACAATTTTCTAATTGTTCAAGAGGCGGAACAAGGAATATTCATAACCATAAACAATGATGTTTGATGATATTTGTCAGCCTTGAGAGCAATGGCCCATAGATGCCCTATTCCAATCTTTAAGGACCCTAAAGCGTATAGCCAACCCCTCTCCTTCTTCCTTAGGAGCACACATATCCGCCCGAGCAACTTTAGCACCAGCAAATTTTAACTCATTTCGAGACCAAAAGAAGGATCGTAACATCTTCTAAATATCCTCAAGAATTTTCTGAGGCTAAATGCAAATGGAACTCGATAAAATTTGCGTACTAAATAGGACAGAGTTAATTAATAAGCCGAGCTCTACCACCATAAGAGAGCAACCTATTGGTCCAAGACTGAACTCTATGCAGAATTTTATCCAAAAGAATTTGGCAATCTAAAGCATGAAGTCTGAAGTTGTGATGAGTGGAGCACCTAAATACTTGAGAGGGAGCACATGCACCCTCAGGAATGGCTAAGATAATCTGGTGTACGGTCCTTTTGTATTTTTTGTATCAGCAGATACCCCAGCAAAGTACACACAGCACTTGTGAAAAATTAGGCCTAAGCCCAGACACTGAATGGAATTCATTCAACATAGTACTATATAATCTGAAAAAGAGATAGTAGGATCTGCACCACTCATGATGAAAAGGTCGTCTGCAAATTTGAGGTGAGAGAGAGAGGGAGAGCCCTCCATTTGGGATGATAGGAGAATCCACCCTTTTGAACGAGAAAAAGAATCAAGAAACCAGTGCAACTTCTGAGAGAACAAAACACCATAATTGCTGAAATTTACAAGTGCTACAATCATCTTTTTTTTGTTAGCAATAAAAGGTTTCTCTATCATTAATACTGCAGTAGTACACCAGAGCGTTACAACAGAGGAAACAAGCTGAACCTATCACTACAGATCCCCTCACAAAAAAACACCATACCAAAGCCCAAACCCTAATCCTACAGAACCAGCCTCTGCTGCCGCTGCCGCAGCCACAAGCCAGCCCAGCACCACCCAAAACACCTCAAATGCTACCAACAACAGCCAAAACCACAGACCCACGACCACGGCAGCAAAGATCCCCTGCTGCATTATTTCTGATATTTAGAAATACAACAGTGCAGAAAGTGAGGTAAGGATCCTCACCAACGAAACAATTTAGGGAAACAAACTGTAAAACCTATGAGAAACCCAAATAATTAACACAGGAAGAAGTAGCCATCAAATTCAATGAATTGGTAGCAGATCACCCATCAGAAAGTCCATCAGAGTTGTACCCACTAGGAGTATGTGGGATTGTGGAGGCTGCGCTCAGGGCCCCTCCGTTTTCTTCTCTCTTCTTTGCTATCGAGATCCCTGGTTTGAATAAATCATCGAATATCTGAATCTTGATCCGATTCTGGCCCCTCCTTGGTGGATTTGTCGGCTTGGGAGGCCCTGGTTTGGGTTTGGGCGGGGACGTTGCGATTTCCATTTTCGGGTGAGGGCGATCGTGAAAGAAGGAAGAACAGAGAGGAAAACACGGGAAGGCGTGGCGAAGGCGAAGTGAAGAGAGTGATATCTACAGGCCAAAACAGATAAACTCCTTCTTTTCTTTTATTTTCTTTTTTCTTTTTTTAGAAAAAAAACCGAAATGGTCCCTGTAGTTTAGTATTTGTATCAATTTGGTCCATGCAGTTTGAATTGGCTCGATTTATACTCTATAATTTCCATTTTGTTTCAATTTGGTCCAATTACTAACTACCGTTAACTCTATACACAAATGGGTCCTTTTTCTAGTGAATTACCAAATCCTTTCCTCTCGAGCCTCGCAGATCTAAAGTCTTTTCCTAAAAAACAAAACGGAGTCACTTTTTCTAAAAATTGGGTTATCTGGCACATGTTCTTTTTTCTAAAATACTTGAATTATTCTTTCGATATTCAAGAGGTGACCAGACACACCTAAACTCTATACCTTGTGGAAATAAGTTTTTTTCTGAACCTCTTTTGTGGCCTGAATTATGGTCATACTTGATTCTCCTTTACCTGAAGATATGTAGGCAGATTGATGAAAATTTGATTCTTTTTGAAAATAAAACCCACTTCTTTTCTAAAATTCAAACATTTTTCAAAAATATCTGAACCCCTTTTATAGAACATAAAACTCCTCATTTTTCCTTTCTTTTCAAAAACCACATCACAATCCATAGGAATTAGATCACTTATGCAGACCCTAATCCCTTTCACACCTTCCCTCCGAAGGCGAACGAGAAAAGGTTTCGATTGAAGGTAAAACCCTGGGCGGGACAAATGGAGAATGGAAGCCGTAAAAAAATGAAGAATGGAACAATGAGACTCTGTGTTTTGGTTCAGAGGTATATGAGGGTAAGAGGAGAATGATAGATTACGGTTTTTAACCCTAGAAAATGGGCTCATTCGTGTCTTGGGTTAACAAAGTTAGTAATTGGACCAAGTTAGAACAGAATGAAAACTACAGAATGTAAATCGAGCAAATTCAAACTGTAGGGACCAAGTTGACACAATACTAAACTACAAGGACCATTTCAATTTTTTCCTTTTTTTTTCCTTCACAAAACGATAACAAAATGATATTATAGATCCAAGAGACAGTAGATCAAGAGGAAACTCAATCTCTAAACAAACGATCAAGAAACCAAACAGAAGAGGATTCAGTGTAAAGATTACACCAAACTCCAACTAAACCCATCGCTCTAAACAGTTGGAGCACTGCAGAAAACAGCCAAAAACACCCACACATGGGTGATAGAAGCCCTACAAACGGGGTGAAATCCCGCACAGGGGACACCAAAGAAGAGAACAAAAAAGAGAAAAATTGGTAACAAAACAGGATGGAGTCCGCCATACCGGAGCATACCGAAGCAAACTTCATTCACCAACCTAGTTCTCTCCTATTTCGGTGGGGGAGGACGTCTTCAACGCCCATGATTTGCAAGGCACTACCTCCAAAAGTTGTCAAACTACATAGCAAAAGAGGTGGATGAGAGACCATTAGTAATATTTAACAAGAAGATTAGGGTGTTCGGATAAATAAGTCAAAGTGGCTTATTTTTTATCCTTATTCAAATTTTTTCCATATCACTTGACTTATTGTCAATTTTTTGGAGATTATTGCATCCTCACGACGAGAGGAATCTAAAAAGTAAATTTTTTTAACCGAAATCCAATTTTTTTGAATAAAAACGAAAAAATTGACTTGTTGGCTTATTTTCGTCTTTATGTGGCTTTATTTGGCTCATTTTTGGCGGAAAAGCCATTGGCTTTTTTAAAAGAACACGTATGCTTTACGTCCAAATCATGATTAATTAGGTCTCCCTTTATGGACTTGTTCTTCATTTTAATTACGTACGTAATCAGTCTAGATTAATTGATTTATGGGAGGTAATGGGATTTTAATTAAAGTCAACCCACCTACTTAATCAACTGGATTGACACGGATGGAGGGACCATGCTGCGCAGCGTGCTGTGCGGGGCGATTCGCCGCCGCTCCGGTCTCAGTTTGATGATCGGAAACGTTCACTTCGTAGAACTCGCAGAGTAAAATAAGTGTACCAAAAATCAGCTTGATTAGACATCATTAAGTACCTCATCCGAACATTATTATCTTGAAACCAATGGATCCGAAACACTAGATTAAAATCCACTATTTTTTGGTACACTTAATAATTTCAAGATAATAATGTTCGGATGAGGCACTAAATGATATCTGAATGAGTTGATTTTTCATATACTTGTTCTACTCGACTAACTCTACGAAATAAACATTTCCGATCATCAAACCGAGACTGGAGCGGCTGCAATTCGCCCCGCACAGCACGCTGCGCAGCACGGGCTACGCAGCACGGTCCCTCAGTCCGATTGACACAAACTAGTTTCACGTCCTAATCGTTGAATATTTGTTTTAGATTAGAATATTATTGATCATCTCTTAAACAAGCTGTCAAGTTAAAAAGGCATTTTGATACTCATAGATGTTTTTTTTTTAATCGACAATACTCATAGATTTTACGAGTTGTCTCGATAAGCTTCATTTGTAATTTGCTCAATTTAAGTACATCGTCGGGGACTTAACCAAAATAAGAAACTCTTTTCTGATGAAAACTTGGACAATTGATCCACTTCTTTATGTCAAGTCGTACTCGATTCTTCCATGATGAGGTAATTAACTTTTTTATTGCCCAACTTCTTTCGTGTATAGTGTCTCTTTGTCATTATTGTTAAATTGATCTTCCACCGAATTGTTTCATTTATATAATAAAACAGATAGTATTTGAATCTTATGTACATAAATTTGACAGTCCAAACTTATTACTCATAAATTCTACGGATGAGAAGAGTCCTAGGGATGAAAAATTAAAAAAAAAAATGAAAGCAATAATTAAATTAAAAAATATTTTTTGAATAGAATTGTAAAGTGTACCATATACTCCACTTACGACTCAGATGGGGTGAGCATCTCAATTAATTAAGTACTTCTTGATTCCAGATGATTAATTTAATATTATCCTTGGGGCCCACGGCACGTGTAGGAAAAAATTAAATGGATGCTATTTAAAAAATGCTACTAGTATTATCATAGCTAGGTTGCGATAAGGTCATCACACATTTTCCCTCCTTTCAAACGTGCTATATAAAGTGCCTTGGACCATCTCCAAACGGCACATTCTCTCTCGGATCCCGCGTTACAGCCCCCAAACCGACGTTGTTTTGGGTATTTTGGATTGCTCTTCTAGCAGAGCACGTGAATCCCCCACAGACCAAAACACTCTCTCTGTCTTTCTCTCTCTCTCTTGAATCCCCCCAGTCCAAAACTCACTCTCTCTCTCTCTCTCTCTCTCCCTCTCTCCTCTGTCTTCTTCTTAAATACGTTTTCTACTTTTCTTCTTCAAGTTTCATCCTCCACAACAATAATCAAAGAGGGATTGTAAGCAATTAGTAAACCTTTGATAAAGTATCATAAGAAGATAATTACGGTATAAAAAAAAACTAAGCTACGAATTTGATTAAAGACTTGTTTATCTCTCTTCTTGTGTTGGACTTGAAATTTGATTGGGTTTATATGGGTTCTTGTGATTCAGTCTAATTTACTACTCCCTCCATTCCAAATTGAAAGTCCCTCTTGGGAATTCCAACTATTTAAAAGGACATGCAATCATTACACCTACAATACCTATCATTTCCACCATTACCCCTATTTTTTACCTACTTTACAACACTTATATTCACCTATGAGAGACATTTTTTGAAAATCACCAAATTTTTCCTTCCATTTTTTGAAAATGACCATCATTTTGGAACAACCCAAAAAGGAAAGATGGACCTTCATTTCGGAACGGAGGGAGTAATTGATTGGTCAAGTAGAGATTTTTTGGATTTGATTAAGCAAAAAAGGACCTGTTTTCTACTCAGGTTTCTATACTAGTGAACCCAAAATTAATTCAAATCTCCATGAACACAGGATTGATTCTCTCTCTTCTTTAAGAACTACTACTTGATTACTAATTGTTTCCTTCTCAAATGAAATTTGTTGGAAGGAACTATTTTCCCATGTTTGATATGATCTAGAAATGAAGTTTTGCAAGATGATCATAAGAGACGGGGGATTCGGGGAACAAATTTTCAGTATGGGGCAGTCCTTCACTGAACAAATTTTCAGTATGGGGCAGTCCTTCACTGTACTTTAGCCCTTGGACTTGGAGAAGAAAACTTTAGCACTAGCGAAGAATAGAGAGAGAGAGAGAGAGAGAGAGATTGATTGATTGGGTCAGAGTCGTCAGACGGGGTCACGTGATTTCAACACATGAGGAACCAAATACCTCCAAAACGACGTCGTTTTGGGGGCTGCTGTTTGCAGTGAGTAAAAATCACTGCAGGGACGCATGAGGAACCAAAATACCTCCAAAACGACGTTGATGCCAATACCAAAATACCTCCAAAACGACGTTGATGCCAAATTTTCATCTTTCTCTGTCTCCCTCCAATCATTATTTTTCTTTTCATTACCCATTTCTCTCTACACCTACTACAAAATTAAATTAAACTAAACTTCCAACCAAATAAAACCTTTAAAATTAGTACTCTAATAATTTTGACGTAATGGTTGGAACGAACTTCTAGAAGATGTCAAATTTTACATATCAAATTGCCTCGTATGCTTTTAAAAAAATTTAACATGCTCAAATTTGAATGAATTTGAAGACCGTTCCGAAAATTGTTATGAACTGTCTTCTCATGTCCCAATCAGCGCTAAGTTCATTGAATCTCTTCTTCTTCTTCTTCTTCTTCTCTCTCTCTCTCTCTCTCTCTCTCTCAATAGTGATTTCATTGAATATCTCTCTCTCTTTGTCCCGGAAGAAGAAAAAGTAAAAGAAAGAACACCTAACCAACCAAGATGTTGATCTTGTACAGTCATAAAAAAACCAACCAAGATGTATTGTTCATGGGCCATGTTTTTTTTTTTTCCTTGATCATCCATACCCCAGATTGCTAGAAAATTTTCAGTGCCGAATGGGTATATCACACGTTGTGCCTACTCGGCCTTAAGAGACGTTCGATGCACTTTTGGACGGCTCAGATTGAAACCTTCTCCCTCCTCTTTCTCTCTCCAAATCTAAGCCGTCTAAAATCGCATCGGATGGCTTTGATGTGTCCAGCGAGCACCATGTGGTACCCACCCGGCACTGAAAATTTTCTCCTAGATTGCACCCTATTTTACGAGGGAGTGGGGGTGTACCGTAAGAGTACTAAACAATGTAACTTCATAAAAGTATCTTCACTCCTTATTCAAATTTGAACTCAAACTCAAATTTGAATAAAAATCATCCAAAACACCACTTCACTTCTTACTCAAACTCATACCAAATTGAGTTTACTCAAATTTCTCCCTAAAATTGGTTGGAACAAATCTTTCCTCAAATTTTGAATGCTATTTTCTCTACCCTTAAATTTACAACTATGTCATTAATGAAACATTTACTCAAATTTATGCCTAGATTTGCATTTGACCATTGGATTGCTTAATACCAAATCAAGTTTTTACCCAAAATTTTAATCAACACTTTGGGTAAAATATTGAGTGAGAAGTGGAGATCCTCTAAGTAGTTGTCCGATGATCAATGCCTGAAATTTAAAGATATATAAAAATTGTTCCGAAAATCTTTTAGGTGCATGTTTTTAATTTTTCCGACATCGGTCCATATTGGGCTTTTTCCAGACCTTAAATTGACCCACAAGTAAACGATGAGATTGATTCACTAGAAATTAGTCAAGTTACGCATGAATTAGTCCGGGCATCTTGAGTTATCAGGTTTAAAAAAAAAGAGGAAATTGCAAATAAACTGAGAAATTGGAACTAACAACCAATACTCGAGATATCATTCATGGGCCATGCTTACCAAGTTACCCTCACAAAATGCACTAGATTGCACCGTATTTTATCAGAGAGTGGGCCGTGAGGGAATACTTGAGTACGAATAGTTAATTCGCGCTTAAGACTTAGGATGTGTTCTACCTAGTAAAATGAGTATTTATTTTTGTCCAAGAGGCAGAACTAGGGGTCTAAGATTGAACAATTTCCTGATTGTCCAGGAGGCAGAACAAGGAATATTCATAAACCATAAATAATGATGTTTGATGATATTTGTCAGCCTTATGAAATGGCCCATAGATGCCCTATTCTAATCTTTAAGGACCCTAAAGGAGCACAGACATCCGCCCAAGCAACTTTAGCACTAGCAAATTTTAACTCATTTCCAGACCAAAAGAAGGATCGTAACATCTTCTTAATATCCTCAAGAATTTCCTGAGGCTAAAAGAAAATGGTACTAAACAGGACAGAGTTAATTAATGAGCTGAGCTCTACCACCATATGAGAGCAACTTATTGGTCCAAGACTGAACTGTATGCAGAATTTTATCCAAAAGAAATTGGCAATCCAAAGCATGAAGTCTTAGTTGTGATGAGTGGAACACCTAAATACTTGAGAGGGAGCACATGCACCCTCAGGAATGGCTAAGATAATCTGATGTAAGGTCATTTTTGTATCAGAAGACACCCCAGCAAAGTACACACACAATGACAGCACTTGTGAAGATTAGGCCTAAGCCGAGACACGGAATGGAATTCATTCAACATACTACTGTACTACTTATATAATCTGAAAAAGAGGTAGTGGATCTGCACCACTCATGATGAAAAGGTTGTCTGCAAATATGAGAGAGAGAGAGAGAGAGAGAGCCCTGCATTTGGGATGATAGGAGAATCCACCTTGAAGGAGAGAGAGAGAGAGCCCTGCATTTGGGATGATAGGAGAATCCACCTTGAAGGAGGAAAAGAATTTTTTTGCAAAACCAGGGAGGCTTTCATTTAAAAAGTGAAATGATCGCTAAAATTTCCGTCGCCTTTTGGATTTGTATCAAACAATCTTCCAATCACTGCTGAAACATCAACGAAAGGCCTAAAGAGGAACAAGAATATCAAATTTAACCCAAAAAATAGGTAAAAGAATCAAGAAACCAGTGCAACTTCTGAGAAAACAAAACACACAATAATTGCTGAAGTTTACAAGTGCTACATTATTTTTCTTTTATCAGCGATAACAGGTTTTCTTATCATTAATACTGCAGAAATACACCAAGAGCGTTACACGGAGGAAACAAGCTCAACCTATCACTACAAATCACCTTATAGAAAAACCATACCAAAGCCCAAACGCTAAACCTACAGAACCAGCCTCTGCTGCCGCTGCCACAAGCCAGCCCCGCACCACCCAAAACACCACAAATGCCACCAACAACAGCCAAAACCACAGATCCACCAACACGGCAGCAAAGATCCCCTGCTGCATTATTTCTGATATTTACAAATACAACAGTGCAGAAAGTGAGGTAAGAATCTTCACCAACGAAACAATTTTGGGAAACAAACTGTAAAACCTCTGAGAAACCCAAATAATTAACACAGGAAGAAGGAGCCCTCAAATTCAAAGAATTGGTAGCAGATCACCCATCAGAAAGTCCATCGGAGTTGTACCCAATTGGAGTATGTGGGATTGTGGAGGGTGGGCTCAGGGCCCCTCCGTTTTCTTCTCTCTTCTTTACTATCGGGACCAAATCACTGAGTATCTTGTTCATGATCCCGCCCCTCCGTGGTAGAATTATCGGCTTCGGTGGTGTCGGTTTGGGTTTGGGTTTGGGTTCGGATGCTTCCATTTCCATTTGCAGGAATCGGGTGAGTGGCGATTGTGAAAGAAGGAAGAACTGAGGAGAACAGGGGAAGGCGTGATGAATTTTGGTTCTCTGGAGGGCAGGACAGAAAGGAGAAAGATGGGGTTGAGAGGTCTTCGGCTTTTTGGTTTTGGGCCCGGTGGATTGAAGAGAGTGAGGTGGAGTTATATTTATAGAAGGCCATTACTTGGCTGGCAAGGAGTGAAACCAACGCCTGTTTGGGACGGTGAAGATGATACCTACAGAATATGCTCTCCTATCTCCCGTTACCAAACGGCCTTCTAGAACATGACCACCAAAACAACCCCTTCCGCCTAAGATGAGTGAAGCGTGTACAATTTTTTATGGGACTCTTTGAAATCTCTTTCCTCGTAATTTTCAATTGGTACCAGTTCCTTGGGTTTGAATTTCCTTAGTTTTTAGGCTTCTGTTTCGGTTAATCCATAATTTCGTAATGAAAATCCGTGAATCGAATCGCGAGTCACGATTTTCTAATTTTTCAATCCGTGTCCGGACCATTAATCAACAGACAAAATTCAAAAGGTACGAATTGAATCGGTCCGGTCCGGTTTCACGGTTCGCCGGATTTTTTCACAGCCTTCATTAATAGTAGTACTACCTAAAGCCAAATGTTAAGTTGCAATTGAGGAAGGTTCGAATGGCAATATGGAAACAACAATTATGGAGTATCTGGTAGGACTAGAAATCACGCAAAATCTAGGGTAAGACAAAATATTGGTTCATCTCTTTTTCTTTGAAATCTCTTTCCTCATAATTTTCAATTGGTACCAGTTCCTTGGGTTCGAATTTCCTTAGTTTTTAGGCTTTTGGAGGATTAGGTTTCTATGGTTTCTAGTTGTTTGGGAATCTACGGTGCTTATGATTCAGCATTGATAAGAATCTGTGCTTCTTTGAGTGCCTATTAATTGCTTTGTCGTTGGCTGACTCAGGTGGTGTTCCACTTTTTATAAAAGTTTTTTTTTTTTCAAACGAAGGAAATTTCAAACTCAAATATAATGCAAATGAAAAATATTTTTTCAATTTTTTTGCACCGTTTTAAAGATCTTAATGAGATCTATTAAATAAGATCCATATTGGTAAAAAAATTATTTGCGTAAATACATGATTTTTGAGCTTGAAATTATCTTCTTTTTCAAAAAGTACTTTTTTTTAGAAACCGGAACGGCCCCTCACTGACACGAATTGTCGATTTTGCTATTGCAGTGTGTGCTTTGTTTGTCTTGAGGCAAGTAAAATTAACTAAGTCTCTTTTTGAAGTACTAATTTCTCTATTTGCTGGCTGAGTTGCATATGTTATTTTTCTTATCTTTGTAAATATGGGTGAATTTCATTATAAGAGCCGTTTGGGCTATGTGAAATAATATGTATGTGACTGCCTTGGTCTAAAAAGAAGAGTAATTTTCAATTGATTTTTCCTTACCGTTTTCCTTAATAGTAGTAGCATAAATCAAGCACGGAGTAGTTTTTTAAATTGGCTAAAAGTACTTAAAATGCCTTTTTCCATCACAGAAAGAGCTTTTTTCATTCACAAAATACTTATGAAATTTATAGCACTTTTAGCACCCCGGAAAACAACACCGGAGTGTGATAATATTTGAAACCGCTGCATACCAAATCCATCATATATAAATAGGAGTATTAAATATGCTTTTCTTTACTGAATTTAAAAAATGCTTTTTTTCAACGCCCAGTATCAGAATTGTAGGCGGCCGAATCTAGTCAACACTAGAGAATCTGTGGTGATCCTCTCGTGAAACTGGAATCAATTCAGACGAATTTGTAATTTCTTGTTTGAAGATGGACTTTTTTCCCCTTACCTTTTTGATAACTCAAGTGTCAGAACACTTACGTGCAGATCAATTAATTTTAGAAAATCAATCTCACCGTTCATTTATGGAAGTTCCAATTTGGAACCGGCTCCTCCCATTACTCTCTCTCTCTCTCTCTCTCTCATCGCTGTTCAGTTTGCAATGAGCCCATCCAAGCCCACAACAACAATCGGGACCGTTCAATCGTTCATGTTGTAGATCTCATCAAGAACTTCAACCACACCAAAAATTATTTTGATCGGAAAGTATTTGATACTTGATCGGCACACGTTTAGATTGAAAACACACACACAAACTGTAACCTATATAAAAGCATGCTAAAATTATTGTATTTTAACGATTTTAGCCTAAGAGTATCCACAATGCTATAATCAAAAGTAAAAGATTTTTAAAATTAACAATGTTGGTTCAAAATATAGCTCATAATGCTATAATTAAACTTAACAACCTCCGTAGAAATAATCAAATTTTGAGTTTTGGATAACCAAAATTAACAACCTTTTGACAATAACCAAATTTAATAGACCCTACATATTCTCAATCAAATACACCAATTATTATACATAATTGTTCTCTCTTCCCTCTCTCTCTCTCTCTCTCTCTTTCTTTTGAACAATATTTTGGGAAAAAAATATTTTACTAAAAAATTAATTTTTTTTTGAAAATAGTTTTTTCCAAAAAAAAAATTCAAAAACTATTTTATATTTCTAGTAAATAGTTTTTATTAGTTTCAAAACTATTTTTAGAAAATTTATTTTCTATTGTTCACAGTTTTTAGTTTTTGTAGTTTGAAAATATGATGTAACAAGTTTTAGCTATCCAATTTTGATTATACCATTGTAGACATCTACATTGCTAACCTTAGCAATTTCTTAGATGAATAATCAAAAGTTGATGTGGCATTTTTTGGTTATCAATTTTTGATTATAGCATTGTGGATACTCTAATAATAACAAAAAGATAAAGAACCCTAACCACCCCCTTCCCCAACCTCCCAAGCTCTTCCTGATCATTATTTTTGCTGATTTCTCGCGGGTATCCTTAAATAGGGGAGTCCCGCACGGTAAGACCGTGCAGGATCTCTCATTAGAAATAAAGTGTGTGTGTGTGTATACATACACACACACAGTCAGGTTCCGGTGAGGGATTCCGCATTTTATTAAAATGCAGGACTCTCCTTCCCGATTGAATTTCGAAAATCCGAGCCGCTCAAAGTGATTAGAACGTGATTTTAAGGGTCCCCTCTAGAAATCAGCTAAAAAAATGACCGGGAAGGGTTTCATCCGAACAGTTTTCATTGAACGGTTCAAAAAAACTGCTCGAATGAAGCCCTTTCCGATCATTTTTTTTTTTGCTGATTTCTCGCTGGGACCCTTAAAATCACGTTCTGCACACATTGAGTGGTTCAGATTTTCAAAATTTGATCGGGAAATGAAAGTCCCGCATTTTAACAAAATGAAGGATCCCTCATAAAATCCGTGGTGTGTGTGTGTGTGTGTGTGTGTGTGTCTCTCTCTCTCTCTCTCTCTCTCTCTCTCTCTCTCTCTCTCTATATATATATATATATATATATATATATATATATATATATTGGAAGTGTACTGCTAGCATCAAACTTACGGTGAAAGAATATGCGTATACAGAGTCGAGATCAAGTCCAGGACCCCGTTACAAACCCATCTTTTCTTCCGCGGAGAAATTACAATTGCAAATGTGGGTGAAATATTCCGTAAACTTTTATATTAAAATATATATTTTTAATAAATTATGTTTTATGTTTTTGAAATCATTGTCTTATAAAAAAAATTGAGATCTATTAAACAAGATCCATATTGCATATTTTTAACAATATATGTTGAGAGATATAAGCAGTTGAAAATGCACGTAAAATTGTAGTGGACAATTAAATAGGGACGGAGAAAGTATTTATTACAATAAGTATTATTAGAAATACATATCAAACTAATAGTACTTATTGTAATAAATACTCGCTTCGTCCCTATTTAATGGGCAAATTTCACTGACCTCCCCTGAGGTTTCTGACACGAACAGAAACCTCCCCTGAGGTTTCTGAAATAACACTGCCCTCCCCTCATTTACCTGAAAATACCAAGGGGGCCCCCTCTCCGTTAATTGCACGTTAGAAAACGGATTAAAAAGATTATTTCTCTCTCCACCCACTACTAAAACTAAACTAAACTCCCAACCAAACAAAACCGATGTCGTTGTACTATATTTTTTACAATACCTATACTACCCTCACCAGACTCTTTACCCCTCTTATTTATAAAATATAAAATACAAAAATCACTGCACTTTGTACCCGTTTCACTTTGAGATTTTGTGCTTATTTAAAAGGTTTCACATTTGCTAATTTTCTATCAAACTTTTTTGAATTATTGGTTCGTCTTGATAAGAGGAATTGAAAATGTAAAAAATTAAGGCTTTTACCAAATATTTTGAGAAATTCAATATTTTGGATAAAAGTAATAATTTTATATTCTTTTGATTCCTCTCGTTGAGACAAACCAATAATTCACATAAATTAATACAAAAACTAGCAAATACGAAAAAAATTCAAATATGGACAAAAATAAAAAAACCTAAAAATTCCACAAACAAGTCTGCATGAAAAGAATTTCAATATGAACAAAAACTAAAAAGCTTAAAAATTTCCCAAACAAATCCCATAAAAATCAAAAAACAAACTATTATTGGCAATGGAGAGTACGGGCTTGTTGGTGGGATTTTTAGGCTTTTTGATTTTTACAGGGTTTGTTTATGAGATTTTTAGGCTTTTTGATTTTTGTTCATATTTGAATTTTTTCGTATTTGCAAGTTTTGCGTTAAACTTTGGTGGATTATTGGCTTATCTCAACAAGAGGAATTAAAAGAGTACAAAATTATTATTTTTATCCAAAATATTGAATTTTTTAAAATATTTAGTAAAAGTTTTAATTTTTTAATTTTTCAATTCCTCTTATCGAGACGAACTAATAATTCACAAAAATTTGATAGAAAATTAACAAATGTGAATCCTTTTAAATAAGGACAAAATTTTAAAGTGAAACGGGTACAAAGTGTTGTGATGTTTGTATTTTATATTTTATAAATAAAAGGGGTAAAGAGTCTGGTGAGGGTAGTATAGGTATTGTAAAAAGTATAGTACAATGACATGGTTTTGTTTGGTTGAGAGTTTAGTTTAGTTTAGTTTTAGTAGTGAGTGGATAGAGAAATAATCATTTCCATCCGTTTTCTAACGTGCAATTAACGGAGAGGGGGGTCCCTTGGTATTTTCAGGTAAAAGCGGGGAGGGCAGTGTCATTTCAAAAACCTCAGGGGAGGTTTCCGTTTGTGTCAGAAACCTCGGGGGAGGACAGTGAAATTTTTTCCTATTTAATTGTCAACTACGGTTTTACGTGCATTTTCAACTGCTTATATCTCTAAACATATATTGTTAAAAAAATGCAATATAGATCTTGTTTAATAGATCTCAATTTTTTTTAAGACAATGATTTAAAAAATATATAACATAACATACTTTGAGAAATATACGAGTCGAACGAGTAGCTTTAACCAAAGAGTTGAGAATCTAGCAATACAAATCCTTTTAAGCCTTTAGAGAAAGATTCAGTCGGAAAATTCGCATACCGACGGGGTGATATATGAGTCGAACGAGTCGAATTGAACGAGTTTCAAAACATGTTCAAACTTAGTTTGTTTACGAGACAAGTCAATCTCGAACGAGCTTAATTTAATCGAGCCAAACAAGAGCTGATTTCGGGTAGCTTTAATTTTGTATACATCATAAACCGAAAGAGCCAATAATTAGTAACTTGTTTGAACTTGGTTTAAAAGTTTAACGAGTTTTTAAAAAAAAATGTTCAAGCTTGGTTTGTTTATGTAACAAAATTGACCTTGAACAAACTATTAAGGAACGAACACAAGTTCAAACTCGAGTAACTTAGTTTTACGTAGAGGCTTTCGAATGTCGCTGACTATGTAGCAAAGACACTTCTGAGTCCAATATTCTTTAGGTAAATTGAAAAGTAAGTCCAATCATGATTCATATTCGAATTCTCCTTTTCCAAGATTTTTTGAGGATGTTATTTATAGGATAACTCCAAAAAGAAAGTAATCCACTTTTTTTGCTAGTTCTCACAAAGTTATTTCTTTAATTAGTTGGCTTCACTCATCCTGGAATTAATTAGTGTCCACCCTTTCAATAATAACATGTTTTTGTAAGAGAGGAATGGCATTTTTTCATTAATGAGGTTCTTTGTTTTGGTCCAAAAGAAAGGAGCAATTTTTCTTTTTCTTTTTTTTTTTTTTTGGATGAAAGGAATGTTTTTGGTAGTTGATTTTCACTCTCTTTTTTTCTCTTGTGATGTGAAGTTACAAAATTAACGTTTCATTTGTATATTATTTCACACTTTGAAAGACAACATTGTAAATCCACATCACAAAAAAAGAAAAAAAAGAAGTGTGATTAGTAAAAAAGAGGAGTGTGAAAACCACTCAAAGGTTTTTCGTCAAAATGAATGTTATTATATATTCCCTCCGTCCTTTTTTAAATGTTCTCTTCAGTTCTGCGTGTCATTTTTAATTACCTAAATTTCTTAATATGTATTTGCTAAAAATATGCAATATACATCTTGTTTGATATATTTCAACTATTACTATAAGATAATGAATTTAAAAACAAAAAACATAATATACGTCGAGAAATATAAGCAATTGAAAATAACAAGTAGAATCGTAATGGACATTTAAAAGGACACGGAGGGAGTACCGGAGTATTATATATTTGGTAATTTATGAGTAAGCTATCGGCCCCATAATTTGCTTAGCGGCTAAGCAAATATCTATAATAAACGTCGTATCAGCTTCTAGAAGAATGACAACTGGTTTTTATGCTTTGGAAAGACCATTAATATTTACTTAACAACAAGATTAATTAGCATGCTTTACGTCCAAATCATGATTAATTAGGTCTCCCTTTATGGACTTCTTGTTCATTTTAATTACGTACGTAATCATTCTAGATTAGTTGATTTATGGAATGAAAATGAGTGTGATGTTTATTGCTGATAAGCCCTCAATATTGTAAATAATAGGGCTTATCTCTCTCATTTTTGTCACACACATGCGCACAACTTGCTTGATTTGAACGATATTGCGCGGAAGGTGTGTTTTTGTCGTTTTCAGGTAAATAGCGTGAATAAGGCGGGTTTTGACGCCATGGATCAACTCTAAGGGTATCCGTACACCCGAGGGCACGTGGCACTCCACCACCGAGTCCCAAGAATGATGAATAGTAGCTTCGGAGGGTGTGCGGGACAACGGAAGGCCAACGGGCATGGAAAGGCTAAAGAAACAAAGGAAATATCAAAATTGTCCAGCCGCTACCCGTAGCCCAAAAATGGTCCTACCCGTAGCCAGTGATCAGTAGCTGTGTCAAAATTGCAAAACAAGACCGCTACCCGTAGCCCAAAAATGGTCCTACCCGTAGCCAGTGATCAGTAGCTGTGTCAAAATTGCAAAACAAGACCGCTACCCGTAGCCCAAAAATGGTCCTACCCGTAGCGCCTGGAAGTTTCTGCAGATTTTTGTACCCGACTTTTGGACATTCCAGGGGTAGTTTAGACTTTTGTACCCCGATGTTTGGGGCATATAAATAGATCTTTAGGCCATTTTTAGCCAGATCTTTCACTTCTAAAAACCTAGAGCTTTCTCTCTCTACCTCCTCTCATCTCATCTTCTCAATCTCTCTACAAAAGGGGTTGATTACTTGGGTTTTGAGGTATTTCACTTTTATTAAAGTTGTTCGTATTGTTGAGATCTTCATTAATCTTAAGTTTATTTTCATTTTCGTCCATGAATCACATTTCCCTTTTTATGCTTATGTCTTGTTCTTCGAATATGAGTGAGTAGTCGAATAGGCTCGGTCATGGGGTGATCTCTACCCCATGGTTTAGTTGTTTTAATGGGTTCTCTTGTTCTAGAGCTATATTTTGGTTTGTGGATGGATAGACACTCATATTTTCGATCAAAGCTTGTAGTTGTTAACTTCCTTGATCGTGCGTTGACAAGCTCACTTGGCACGCACGATGCTTGGAACCATGGCACTCCATGTGTTTGATAAAATGATTAAATGAGTCTCGATCCATTTTCAGGCTCCTTTTTATACGTTGCATTTGATTTCACTGCTAAATCCTCCGAGTGAGAGCGATTGACTTCGACTCTCACTTGAGTTATCCAAGAGAACCGTTAAACGGCTAAGTCGTGGGTAGTTTGAACCCCTAGACCTTGCCGCCTCAAATTTCTAGTCAAACTTCGTTTTTAATCAAATTAGGAGGCAGAGAGAAATTTCATCACTCAAGAGTTGGCCGTCTCAAAGCCAAACTAAAGGTTGGCGGTCCTAACGCCAAAACTCCCCGCAAGCTAATCTCTGAAACAAGTTATGGATGCGCTCCCTGTGGATTCGACCCCGGACTTCCGGGTATTATTATGCTTTCAACCGACCTAGCCCTACGCTTGGGGCATTCTTATTGTATCACTTTAAGGTCGCAAGCATTTTTGGCGCCGTTGCCGGGGAGCGCTTTCTTTTATAGCTTATTTTGGAGGTTCGCCAAATCATTGTAAGTATCTCGCTTAATTTGAATTTGTGTGATTTGTATTTAATCTAGCGGATACCTCTAACTTGAGTCTCTCAAACGTGAGGTTTAACGAAGCTAGAGTAAGTCCAAATCACCTTCTCTTTTATTGTTCCTTTTTATCGAGGCGGCGGCATAGCCCCTCGAAGCTGTTGTTACGAGGCGGCGGCATAGCCCCTCTTGTCTGTTTACTTTATTCTTGTTGTCCATTGTTTCTCGAGAAGGGTTTCTCAAGTGTATGCGTGGTGGTCATCGTGGAGCCTTTCGGAGCCCATCTTCTAAAAGGCTTCATCGATCATTTTCTCCTCCTCGACCCAAAACTCCTCGTCGGGTTCGAGCAAGGACACCATCACCCCAAAGAACTCCTTTTTCTATAGTAACTCCTACTCGAGAAAGAATGGCCGAAAACGGTGAAGGCGAGATGCCGCCGGTTGTGCCCGAAAGGACTATGAGCGACTATTTGAATCCCGCTCGTACTACTCCGCGGCCCACTATAGTCCTCCCGGCCGCAACCGAGGCGAATACTTTCACCGTTAAAATGCATCACATCAACATGATGCCTTCATTTTATGGAAAGGACAAGGAATGCCCGTACACTCATATGCGGGCATTCGAGGAATTGGTTTCCACAATAGTATCCACGCCGGCACAGCTTGAATCCGCAAAG
The DNA here is from genome assembly GCA_019656295.1 of Rhododendron mucronatum var. ripense. Taxonomy (NCBI): domain Eukaryota; kingdom Viridiplantae; phylum Streptophyta; class Magnoliopsida; order Ericales; family Ericaceae; genus Rhododendron; species Rhododendron mucronatum. The sequence continues at coordinate 1,016,691 of BPLT01000178.1, forward strand.
CTAAAACTCTTCTCATTTTCGGTAAAAGACAAAGCCAAGATTTGGTTGAATAACATGAGACCTCAATCCTTGGCTAATTGGGCGGATTTATCCAAAGCTTTCTACATGAAATTTTTTCCCCCACATCTTACAAAAGACCTCCTCCATCAAATTCAAACTTTTAAACAAAAAGAGGGGGAGTCATTTTACCAATATTGGGAGAGATACAAGGATTTGCTAAACTCCATCCCACATCATGGCTTACCGGTTTTTCAAAAGGTTGAGTATTTGTTAAAGGGTTGCTTCCCAAGCACCCGACTTCTTATGGATAGCATGTGTGTGGGTGGAGTTATGGCTAAAACTCCTGATGCGGCGTGGGACTATTTTGAGGAGTTAGCTGAAAAAACTCAAAACTGGGATTGTTCGGACCCCTCTGAAAGAAATGTGGTTAATCTAGTTCCGAGCAATCCTGGTAAATTTCAATTGAATGAACAAAGTGAGTTGGCTCACAAGGTTGCCCAGCTTTCCCGTCAAATTGAAACTTTACAACTCAATAAAATTGCTGGGGTGGCCTCTATGGCCAAGGCAGAGGAAATTTGTGTGTTATGTGAAATTGCAGGTCATGCTACGGGAGATTGCCAAATGCTCCCCGCCGTTAAGGATATTCTTCAAGGAACCGGTCCATCGGAAGTCAATGCCGTTAATCAACGGTTTGACCCTTATTCTCAAACTTTCAATCCGGGATGGAAGATGCATCCTAATTTCCGGTGGAGCGATTCTCAACCTCCCGGACCTCCGCAAGTTCCACCACCTCCACAACACCAAGCTTTCCGGCCTCCTCAATCTCAAGGAGCGCCAAGGTTCTCTCAACATCAACAACCTCCGGGGTTCGCACCTCCCGGACTTCCTCAAGGGCCAAATCAATTCCAACCCCAAAAGCGATCATTGGAGGAGACTATGTCATTTTTTATGCAAAGCCAAACGACTATCAATGAGCAAAACACTCAAATGCTCGGGGAACTCAAAAATCAAATGGCAAAGTTGACAAACTCGGTGGGGATGCTCCAACAAGAGAAGGGAAAGCTCCCAACTCAACCCCAAGTCAATCCGCAAGGTACAAATTATGTGGCGAGCTCTTCGGTGCTTAGTCCCGAGCAAGCCAAGTCTATCACAACATTGCGGAGTGGCAAGGAGATTGATAAGGCCATTCTTCCCAAGCCTATCAAGCCACGGGCTAATCCCACTGTATCGCAAGCTCCGGATCCTCCTATTGACTCACCAACCTCGGAGCCTTCTCCCGTTGGTGAGCATCCGGCTAAGTCACAAGTGGAAGAGCCGACGGCCCCCGTCGCCCAAATTCCGGCTCCTTTTCCCCAAAGATTGAAGGCGCCGGCCCATGCCAATACCAATGCCGAGATCTATGAGCTTTTCAAGCAGGTGAGAATTAATATTCCATTGGTGGATGCGGTCAAGCAAATTCCCACTTATGCCAAGTTTCTCAAAGACTTATGCACTCAAAAGCGTAAGTTGAATGTTCAAAAGAAGGTTTTCTTGACGGAACAAGTGAGCTCTATTATTCAAACCAATGTGGCTCCCAAGTATAAAGATCCTGGTTGTCCGACCATCTCAATCACCATTGGCAGCAAGAAGATTGAAAAGGCTCTCCTTGACTTGGGAGCTAGTGTGAATTTGCTTCCGTACTCTGTCTATGAACAACTCGGATTGGGAGAGATGAGGCCTACACCGGTGACCCTTCAATTGGCCGATAGAAGCATCCGAGTTCCACGAGGGATGGTGGAGGATGTACTTGTGCAAGTAGACAATTTTATCTATCCCGTGGATTTTGTCGTTCTAGATACTTGCCCTGTACCTACCTCACAAGCATCAACGTCAACCCCGGTCATTCTCGGGCGTCCATTCCTAGCCACAGCCGATGCTGTTATTCATTGCCGAAGTGGTTTGCTCAACCTTACTTTTGGCAATATGAAAATGGAGGTGAACGTGTTCAATATCGGGAGCCAAATGGGGGACGATGAGTGCATCCATGAAGTCAATCTTATTGATTCTTTGGTCCAAGAGCATATAGACACTACTTTGTGCAAGGATCCGTTGGAGATATGCCTTACCGCCGAAGAGGCGAATTTTCTTGACTCACCGGAGGTGGAGTATTTATGTTCATTGCTTGATGTGGAAAACGTTTGTGGGACGGACATATGGTCTCCTAAATTTGAAGAGTTGCCTCCTCTCGAGTGCAAGACCCTTCCCTCGAGCATTCAACCACCCAAGCTCGAGTTGAAGGTCCTCCCACAAACATTGAAATATGCCTTTTTAGGTGACAGTGAAACCTACCCGGTGGTGATCTCTTCCTCTCTCAACGGCTCACAAGAATCCCGACTCCTTGAAATTCTCAAGCGGTATACCAAAGCCATTGGTTGGTCTATCGCGGATATTAAAGGGATCGATGCTTCAATTTGTTCCCACCACATTGCCCTCGAAGATGATGTCAAACCTTTTCGCCAACCCCAACGCCGGTTGAATCCCATAATGAAAGATGTGGTGAAGGCGGAGGTTTTGAAACTCTTAGATGCGGGAATTATCTATCCGATCGCCGATAGTAAGTGGGTTAGTCCTATCCAAGTGGTTCCCAAGAAATCCGGTGTCACGGTGGTACCCAACGCCAACAATGAATTGGTCCCTACTCGAGTCACTACCGGATGGCGTGTGTGTATCGATTATCGGAAGCTTAATGCTAGCACTCGGAAGGACCATTTCCCTCTTCCTTTCATTGATCAAATTTTGGAGCGGGTGGCAGGACATGCTTATTATTGCTTTTTGGATGGATACTCGGGATATAATCAAATTGAGGTTGCTTTGCCGGATCGAGAAAAGACGACGTTCACTTGTCCGTTTGGGACGTTCGCTTATCGACGCATGCCATTCGGCTTGTGTAATGCGCCCGGAACCTTCTCACGGTGTATGATGGGCATATTTAGCGATATGATTGAAAAGATCGTCGAGGTATTCATGGATGACTTCTCGGTGTTCGGCGACTCATTTGAAGCTTGCTTGGAAAATTTGGAGAAGGTATTAGCAAGGTGTGAGGAGAAAAATTTGGTGCTCAATTGGGAGAAATGCCATTTCATGGTAACTCATGGTATCGTCTTGGGCCACATCGTATCGTCAAAGGGGATTGAAGTTGACAAGGCCAAGATTGATCTTATCGCCACCCTCCCAACCCCTAAATGTGTCAAGGACATCCGCTCTTTTCTCGGGCATGCCGGCTTCTACCGGCGTTTTATCAAAGGTTTTAGTGCAATATCTCGGCCATTGTGTCACCTTCTTTCAAAGGATACCCCGTTCGAATGGACTCCGGCATGTGAGGAAGCTTTCAAGAAGTTGAAGTCAAGTCTCACTTCTCCTCCCATTGTACAAACACCGGATTGGAGTTTGCCTTTTGAACTCATGTGCGACGCGAGTGACTACGCGGTTGGGGCGGTTCTCGGGCAAAGGAAAGACAAGAATCCATACGTTATCTATTATGCAAGCAAAACTCTAAACGATGCTCAAATGAACTACTCTACCACGGAGAAAGAGTTGCTTGCCGTTGTTTTTGCCTTAGACAAATTCCGATCATATTTGGTGGGATCCCCCATTACAGTCTACACTGATCATGCCGCTTTGAAATATCTCTTCACGAAGCAAGATGCGAAAGCACGGCTAATCCGGTGGATCTTATTGCTTCAAGAGTTCAATATCACGATCAAGGATAAAAAGGGGGTGGAAAATGTGGTGGCAGATCACTTGTCTCGCCTTGAATTTGAGGATTCTTATTCTAAGCTTCCAATTGTTGACACATTTCCCGATGAGCAACTATTTTCTGTATCAACGAGCCCTTGGTATGCCGATATTGTGAATTACTTGGTAACGGGGCAACTTCCTAGCCATTGGAATGCACAGAATCGGAGGCGCTTTCTTATTGAGGTGAAACGATTTGTCTTTGATGACCCTTATCTCTTCAAGTTTTGCCCGGACCTTATTATTCGGCGTTGTGTTCCGGAGGAGGATCAACAAGGGATCTTGGAATTTTGCCATTCTAAAGAGTGCGGTGGTCACTTTTCCCATACCAAGACCATCGCCAAAGTTTTACAATGTGGTTTTTATTGGCCAACACTTCATAAGGATGCTTATGCTTTTTGCCGAACGTGTGAAGCATGCCAGAAGTTAGGTGCGGTGACTCGGAGGAATATGATGCCCCTCACCAATATCCTTATCGTTGAGGTGTTTGATTGCTGGGGGATTGATTTCATGGGGCCGTTCCCGGTGTCTTATGGTTTTCTCTACATTCTCCTCGCGGTGGATTATGTTTCAAAATGGGTCGAGGCCATCCCTACGAAGACAAACGATCACAAGGTGGTGCTAGAATTTCTCAAGGAAAACATTTTGTCCCGGTTTGGCACACCAAAAGCCATTATAAGTGATCAAGGCTCTCATTTCTGCAATCGGCCTTTTGAAGCCCTCATGAAGAAATATGGGATCACGCACAAGGTGTCTACCGCCTACCATCCTCAGACCAATGGCCAAGCTGAGCTTGCAAACCGTGAGGTAAAACACATCCTTGAAAAAACCGTTAATCCAAATCGAAAGGATTGGTCGCTCCGTTTGACCGATGCCTTGTGGGCATACCGTACCGCGTATAAGACCGTTTTAGGTGTTTCGCCTTATCGGCTTGTATACGGTAAGGCATGCCACCTTCCCGTAGAGTTGGAGTATAAGGCCTATTGGGCCATCAAAGCTTTAAATTTTCGATTGCCCGCCGCCGGCGCACATCGCAAGCTCCAACTCAATGAATTAGAAGAAATCCGGAGGGATGCATACGATAACACGGACATTTACAAATCCAAAGTTAAGGAGTTCCATGATAAAAACATCCACCGGAAAAATTTTGAAGTCGGTCAAAAAGTTCTTCTGTACAATTCAAAACTTCATATTTTTCCGGGCAAGTTGCGGTCTCGTTGGGTTGGACCTTACATTGTGCAAACCATTTTCCCCCATGGGGCAATTGAAGTGATTAACCCTTCCAATGGGAATGTTTTCAAAGTGAATGGCCAACGGCTAAAACCATTTTTGGAAAATTTTGCAAGCAATGAGATAACGGAGGACTTGGTCGCTCCGGTTTATGTGGATGATCCATCATTTTGAAAAGTTCTAAAAACGTTTCCACGGGGAGCTTTTGCGTACTTCTGGACTTAATTGTTTGGAAGGCCCGGCCCTTCGGGGGTACCCATCATTGACTTGGGTTATAGCTTCGCACGCCGCTATTCAAACAAGGTTCGTGTACCCAGCTCCGGTTAGTAAGGGCAATTTTTTTTGTGGTCCGGTATAGCCACCGGTGTTTCGCCTAAAGTGTTGTCTCTTTTGTTTTGCGACACCTTAAGCGAAACATGGGGAGAAAAGTAGTACCCGTTCAATCACGTGACGATTCGGTGTTTTAAATACTTGTTCATAATAATTTTTGTGCCGGGCTACCACGAGCCGGTGGTACTAATGTCATTTGTTTCTTAGTAGGTAGTCGGTTCTTAAGTCTTTTGCAGGGTAACACGCTACCGCACCAGCCTTGGTAGTTTGGGTCTAAAAGCCGGGGTGAGTGCGGCATTCAGGAGCCCTAAGCATGGGTGCGACTATGTGTCACGGTTGTAAGCCCAATAAAGCTCCGGCGATGGCCTTGTGCGACTGGCTATGGTTCCGAAGGCGGGGCCGAAAGAGTGGGCCTTGGAAGCGGTCCCGATGACGAACGGCGGCAATGACGCAAAATCCTCCAACTTGGTCGAGGTATTGGGTGCTTGACATTCCACCCCGTCGGTACATTTTTTGTTCTCCCTCCCTTATTTACCGTCTTTGCATTGAGGACACTGCATATTTCAAGTTGGGGGGGATGGTTTATGCTTTTAGTTTATTTTCTCGATGTTGTATAGTAAATTTTAAATTTTTTGTGCAATTTTCCTTTGTAATTAGTGATCTCAAGTGATTAGATACTTAGATTATGCTCAATTTTCTCTAATAATGGCAAGAGTTGTCCATCCCGTCGAATTTGATTATGTGTTGAATCCACGTGCATGCATTTATGTGAACTTTGTTGAACAAATTGAGCTCCAAGGTGTGTCAAGTAGTGTGCATCGCCTAGAGTTGAAGTTCATTTTAAAGCATCCCATGCTTGTTTGTCTCCTTTTCCGCGCTTGCGTAAATAATATCCGTTTGTTCATACTTGAGTAGTTTAGATATCTTTTATGCATCATATTGGAGTTGATGGGCATGCGTAGGAAATGATACAAGGCATTCTTGCATGATTGTACCACATATGTGTCTCCCTTGTCCTTATCTTCGAACCATAGTCCGAGTCTCCATTTTTGCTCAAACTTAGGTAACCGGATGTTTGGAGGGTTGTGTGAAATTGGTTTTCAATGATTTAAGGAGGTTTGGGGTGGTGTAATATATGATAGAAGTGGTTGGGATGCAAAAAGGCAAAGAGTTGGCACATGATTCCTTATCTCTCCTCTCCCACTTCAAAAGCTAAAGCCCCAAAATTTTCATCTCCCTCTCCAAAATCTTGGATTAGCCCCTTAATCTCTCTCACTACAAATCTCATCTCAAATGACCCTATTCCTCAAAGAAAAATCAAAGAAGTGTTATGAAAGAGCAAAATCGGATTCGAAAGAGGGTTGACTACTATGATGAGAGGATTGGTTAGACCTCCGGGCTAGCATACATTCCGGATGAGAAAAAGTCCAATTGGGAAGGGGAGCTTAAGGCTTAACACTATGAGGAGCCGGATGAGGATGACCGTGTGTTGGAGTCGGTGGTAGTAATTCCAGTACGACATACTTAGTAGTTTTTCTTTATTTTTCATAACCTTATTTAGTGTTTGGCCAGCATGTGGCCGTGCCTTGGGTAGTTTAGGGGATGGTAGTGGTCAAGGGTAATTGAAACCAAGATGAAATTTTTATGGCCGCTACCCTTTTTGTTTCCCTTTTTCTTGGCACCAAGGTCGTTATAAGCCTAAAAGTCCTTAGTTGATCCTAACGCACGCTCATCTAACTCCTTTTGATGCATGATTGATATTTAACTCTAATTTAGTATGGAATTTCCGTTAGCTTAGTTTGTTTGTGAATTTTTGCTTAGCTCTCTTTGCCAGCGCTCTTTTGATTAGCATGCATAGCTTTTTGTCTCTTGCTATTGCAATTCTTGCTAGCGCTTATCATGGGATGTTCTAGTTTATTACTTTGTGTAGTTCATATTAGTGTATGCTCTTTTGAGTTCTGGAATTGAAATTCGAGGTGGATGTGTGTTGCTTGGCCGTTGGCATAATTTGTTCACCTTAGTTCATTGTATGCGTGTGCGTGGGTTGCATGTGATTGAGTTCGAAGGGGTGTTTGTTTGAACTTTTGCCAAGTGTCGTTGAGCATAGTTGTCGTATCTTGTTTCGGGGGAAGATTGCGTAGCATTAGTTTCATACTTTTTGTTTAAGTTTGCTAGGGACTAGCAAAGTCCAAGTTGGGGGGTGTGATAAGCCCTCAATATTGTAAATAATAGGGCTTATCTCTCTCATTTTTGTCACACACATGCGCACAACTTGCTTGATTTGAACGATATTGCGCGGAAGGTGTGTTTTTGTCGTTTTCAGGTAAATAGCGTGAATAAGGCGGGTTTTGACGCCATGGATCAACTCTAAGGGTATCCGTACACCCGAGGGCACGTGGCACTCCACCACCGAGTCCCAAGAATGATGAATAGTAGCTTCGGAGGGTGTGCGGGACAACGGAAGGCCAACGGGCATGGAAAGGCTAAAGAAACAAAGGAAATATCAAAATTGTCCAGCCGCTACCCGTAGCCCAAAAATGGTCCTACCCGTAGCCAGTGATCAGTAGCTGTGTCAAAATTGCAAAACAAGACCGCTACCCGTAGCCCAAAAATGGTCCTACCCGTAGCCAGTGATCAGTAGCTGTGTCAAAATTGCAAAACAAGACCGCTACCCGTAGCCCAAAAATGGTCCTACCCGTAGCGCCTGGAAGTTTCTGCAGATTTTTGTACCCGACTTTTGGACATTCCAGGGGTAGTTTAGACTTTTGTACCCCGATGTTTGGGGCATATAAATAGATCTTTAGGCCATTTTTAGCCAGATCTTTCACTTCTAAAAACCTAGAGCTTTCTCTCTCTACCTCCTCTCATCTCATCTTCTCAATCTCTCTACAAAAGGGGTTGATTACTTGGGTTTTGAGGTATTTCACTTTTATTAAAGTTGTTCGTATTGTTGAGATCTTCATTAATCTTAAGTTTATTTTCATTTTCGTCCATGAATCACATTTCCCTTTTTATGCTTATGTCTTGTTCTTCGAATATGAGTGAGTAGTCGAATAGGCTCGGTCATGGGGTGATCTCTACCCCATGGTTTAGTTGTTTTAATGGGTTCTCTTGTTCTAGAGCTATATTTTGGTTTGTGGATGGATAGACACTCATATTTTCGATCAAAGCTTGTAGTTGTTAACTTCCTTGATCGTGCGTTGACAAGCTCACTTGGCACGCACGATGCTTGGAACCATGGCACTCCATGTGTTTGATAAAATGATTAAATGAGTCTCGATCCATTTTCAGGCTCCTTTTTATACGTTGCATTTGATTTCACTGCTAAATCCTCCGAGTGAGAGCGATTGACTTCGACTCTCACTTGAGTTATCCAAGAGAACCGTTAAACGGCTAAGTCGTGGGTAGTTTGAACCCCTAGACCTTGCCGCCTCAAATTTCTAGTCAAACTTCGTTTTTAATCAAATTAGGAGGCAGAGAGAAATTTCATCACTCAAGAGTTGGCCGTCTCAAAGCCAAACTAAAGGTTGGCGGTCCTAACGCCAAAACTCCCCGCAAGCTAATCTCTGAAACAAGTTATGGATGCGCTCCCTGTGGATTCGACCCCGGACTTCCGGGTATTATTATGCTTTCAACCGACCTAGCCCTACGCTTGGGGCATTCTTATTGTATCACTTTAAGGTCGCAAGCAATTGCCGTCAATAAAAACATGTTAGTAATGGGATTTTAATTAAAGTCAACCCACCCACTTGATCAACTGGATTGACACAAACTTGATTCACGTCCTAATCATTGAAAATTTGTTATGGATTAGAATATTATTGATCATCTCTTAAACAAGCTGTCAAGTTAAAAAGGCATTTTGATACTCATAGATGTTTTTTTTTTAATCGACAATACTCATAGATTTTACGAGTTGTCTCGATAAGCTGCAATATCCAGCTAAAAAAAAGAAGTTGTACAATTTGGGTTTCATTTGTAATTTGCTCAATTTAAGTACATCGTTGGGGACTTAATCAAAATAAGAAACTCTTTTCAGATGAAAACTTGGACAATCGATCCACTTCTTTATCGTCTTATTTGGTGACGGTAATGTTTATTGGAGTACACAACTTAATGTCAAGTAGCATTCGATTCTCCCATGATGAGGTAATTAACTTTTTCATAGCCCATCTTCTTTCGTCTATAGCGTCTCTTTGTCATTATCATTAAATTGCTCTTCCACCGAATTGTGTCATCTATACAATAAAACAACTAGTATTTAAATCCTATGTATATAAATCTAACGGCTCAAACTTATCACTCATAAATCATACGGGTGAGAAGAGTCCTAGGGATGAAAAATCTTATTTTCAAATATTCTCTAACCTTTTGTATTTCAACTCTCTTTTGTTATGGAAAGAGATATCAAGCAATAAAATTTCGTTGCAAAAAAAAAAAAAAGAACTGGATTTTGAAATAAGAAAGGGAAGTTTTTGAAACCTTAGCTCTCTCTCTCCATAACAAAGCGAAATCTTCTATAACTTTTTCTATCCAAACTCTCTTTTGTTATGGGAAGTAAAAAAAAATTTATGTATAAAATTAGTGCGAGGTAGATCGTAAACTAAACAAAAATAGAAAATAGATCAAATTAGACAGTTTTAAGTTCATTGGTGATTGTTTTTTTTCATAAAACCACCTGTTAAAAAATAATTAGACAGATCCTATTTGAAACTTTTTTTAAAAAAAAGAACGGCTTTTCAGAGAAGTCGAGCTCATTGGTGGGATCGTTAAAAATAGTAGTGGAGCTCAGTTCATTGTAGAACACGCTGGTGTCGCGTCATGCCTTGAGGCACTAGAACAATCATTAGATATATAGTTAACATTTTAATCGAGTACAATAGGTAAGTGCTCAGGCACGGATAATAATTTAGATATATTCTGCCTTGACCTTATTTCGAAAAGACTCATCGTGAAAACTTAATTTCGTTGGCAGGAGGGGTTAATAGTAAAGAACCATAATTCATTTCAATTGTTTCTAAAATGTGTTTCGTCATGAAGGCACGGGTAATTTCGAGTAATTATACATATTTTGACGCATATCTGCACAAATACTTATATAGGTGTACAAAATGAGCACGGCCTCTAATCAAAGTATCTCTGTTGACGATTTTGGTTGCTGCTTGGTGGGAAAGTAAAGCGACCCATTTATAAGTAGTATTTCTAGATTCCAGATGATTAATTTAACATTATCCTTGGGGCCCACGGCACGTGTAGGGAAAAAATTAAACGGATGCTATTTGAAATATGTTACTAGTAATATCATAGCTAGGTTGCGATAAGGTCATCGTACATTTTCCCGCCTTTCAAACGTGCTATATAAAGTGCCTTGGAGCATCTCCAATGACATATTCTCTCTCTCATGTTGAATCTGACATTGATGTCAACATTTATCTTTCACTATTTTACTTTCCAAAACTTTCTATTAAATTAATAATTTTGACTTGATGGTTGGATTGAGCATCTTAAAGATATCAAATTTTACGTGTCAAATTGTCTCGTAAGCTTTAAAAAAAATTAACAAACTCAAATTTGAATGAATTTGAAGACCGTCACCCAAAAAATGTCAAGTATGAACTGTCTGCTCATGTCCCAAATCAGCACTAAGTTCACTGAATCTCTCGCTCTCTCTCTCTCTCTCTCTCTCGAGATAGTGATTTCATTGAATATCTCTCTCTCTTTGTCCCGGAAGAAGAAAAAGTAAAAGAAAGGACACCTAACCAACCAAGGTGTTGATCTTGTTCAGTCATAAAAAAACCAACCAAGATTTATTGTTCATGGGCCATGTTTTTTCTTTTCCCTTGATCATCCATACCCTAGATTGTGAGAAATTTTTCAGTGCCGAGCGGGTATATCATGCGTTGTGTCCACTCGGCACTCTCGAGCCGTTCGATGCACTTTTGGACGGTTCAAATTGAAATCTTCTCCCTCCTCTCACCCCTCCTCTTTCTCTCTCATTTTTCTCTCTCCAAACCTGAGCTGTCTAAAATCGCATTGGACGGCTCAGACGTGTCGAGCGGGCGTCACGTGGTACCCACCGGCCGGCACTGAAAATTTTCTCCTAGATTGCACCCTATTTTATGAGGGAGTGGGGGTGTACCGTAGGAGTACACTTTGTAAAAACATCTTCACTCTTTACTCAAATTTGAATAAAAATCATCCAAAACACCACTTCACTCCTTACTCAAGCTCATACCAAATTTGAGTTTTCCTCAAATTTCTCCCTAAATTTGGTTTGAACCAAATTCTTACCCAAATTTTGAAGGCTATTTTCTCCTCCTCAAATTTACAACTATGCCATTAATGAAACCTTTACTCAAATTTATGCCTAGATTTGCATTTGCCCATTGGATTGCATCATACCAAATCAAGTTTTTACCCAAATATTTACTCAACTTTGGGTAAAAAATTGAGTAAGAAGTGGAGATGCTCTAAGTAGTTGTCCGATGATCAATGCTTGAAATTTAAAGATACATAAAAATTGTTCCGAAAATCTCTTAGGTGCATGCTTTTAATTTTTCCGACGCCAGTCCATATTGGGCTTTTTCCAGACCTTAAATTGACCCACAAGTAAACAATGAGATTGATTCACTAGAAATTAGTCAAATTACGCATGATTGGCATGAATTAGTCCAGGCATCTTGAGTTATCAGGCTTAAAAAAACGAGGAAATTGCAAATAAACTGAGAAATTGGAACTAACAACAAATACTCGAGATATCATTCATGGGCCATGCTTACCCAGTTACCCTCACAAAATGCACTAAATTGCACCCTATTTTATCAAAAGGCTGCACGATGATAGGACCCAAAAGTGGCCACACGTGACATACCTCAAACGCGGCTGCACGTGAGGGGGGATGTTAAGGAAATAGTCCCACATTGCTTGGGAGTGGAATGGGTGATCACTTAATAACATTGGGGACCTCTCTACTCATTGCCAATTGGTTTTGAGATGGATATAAAGTTTCTACATAATCCGCGCTTAAGATCTTCGGGTGTGTTTTACCTACTGACATGAGTATTTATTTCTGTCCAAGAGGCAGAAATAGGGGTCTAAGATTGAACAATTTCCTGATTGTCCAGGAGGCAGAACAAGGAATATTCATAAACCATAAACAATGATGTTTGATGATATTTGTCAGCCTTATGAGTAATGGCCCCATAGATGCCCTATCCTAATCTTTAAGGACCCTAAAGGAGCACAGACATCCGCCCAAGCAACTTTAGCATTAGCAAATTTTAAATCAATTCCAGACCAAAAGAAGGATCGTTAACATCTTCTCAATATCCTTAAAGAATTTTCTGAGGCTAAATGGAAATGGAACTCCAGAAAATTTGGGTACTGTTGGAAATTTATTATTTCAATATTAAATTTCTGTACATCTTTCGGTACTAGACTTTTACAAGTTACGTGTATACATGTGTGAGAGGCTCTTATCTTAACGTTTATTTGGATATCCACTTGCAAGATCATATCTAATCTTGAGATTTACATCATTTAATTGGGTGTTTGGCCACACGTGACATACCTCAAATTTTGAAGGCTATTTTCTCCCCCCTCAAATTTACAACTATGCCATTAATGAAATATTTACTCAAATTTATGCCTAGATTTGCATTTGCCCATTGGATTGCATCATACCAAATCAAGTTTTTACCCAAATATTTACTCAACTTTGGGTAAAAAATTGAGTAAGAAGTGAAGATGCTCTAAGTAGTTGTCCGATGATCAATGCTTGAAATTTAAAGATATATAAAAATTGTTCCAAAAATCTCTTAGGTGCATGCTTTTAATTTTTCCGTCACCGGTTCATATTGGGCTTTTTCCAGACCTTAAATTGACCCACAAGTAAATGATGAGATTGATTCACTAGAAATTAGTCAAATTACGCATGAATTAGTCCGGGCATCTTGAGTTATCAGGTTTAAAAAAAAGAGGAAATTGCAAATAAACTGAGAAATTGGAACTAACAACAAAGCAAATACTCGAGATATCATTCATGGGCCATGCTTACCCCGTTACCCTCACAAAATGCACTAAATTGCACCCTATTTTATCAGAGAGTGGGCCGTGAGGGAATACTCGAGTACTAATAGTTAATCCGCGCTTAAGATCTTCGGGTGTGTTTTACCTACTACCATGAGTATTTATTTTTGGAACGGTGATACTGGTACATCGGCTGCTGTACAGCGGGGCTGTACAGCAGCCGCGTACAGATCCCTTTTGCGTCCGTCTCGTGTCCCACAAAGATGATCAGAGCCGTTCATTTTGTTCAAAATACTTCCTTTAAAGTCTCTGTAAAAAAGCACCTCAATCCAATATCGGGAGGGGTGTTTACGAATCATCCAACTTTGCTTCAAAATTTAGCCTAAGTTTTGAAGCAAAATTGGATGATTCGTAAACACTCTTCCCGATATCGGATTGAGATGATTTTTTACAGAGACTTTAAACGAAGTATTTTGAACAAAATGAGCGGCTCCGATCATCTTTACGAGACCCGAGATGGGCGCAAATGAAATCTGTGCGCGGCTGCTGTACAATAGCCGCTGTACCAGTAGCATTTCTGTTATTTTTGTCCAAGAGGCAGAACTAAGGGTCTAAGATTGAACAATTTCCTGATTGTCCAGGAGGCAGAAAAAGGAATATTCATAAACCATAAATAATGATGTTTGATGATATTTGTCAGCCTTATGAGTAATGGCCCCATAGGTGCCCTATTCTAATCTTTAAGGAGCACAGACATCCGCCGAAGCAACTTTAGCATCAGCAAATTTTAAATCAATTCCAGACCAAAAGAAGGATCGTAACATCTTCTCAATATCCTTAAAGAATTTTCTGAGGCTAAATGGAAATGGAACTCCAGAAAATTTGGGTACTGTTGGAAATTTATTATTTCAATATTAAATTTCTGTACATCTTTCGGTACTAGACTTTTACAAGGCACGTGTATATCTGCGTGAGAGGAAATCCACTTGCAAGATCATATCTAATCTTGAGATTTACATCATTTAATTGGGTGTTTGGATATCTAGGAGTAAATCTAGAAGAATCAATGAGTATATCTAGCAAATCTAGAAAATCTAAGATGAAATCTAGCAAATCTAGAAAAAATCTGTAGCATATCTTTCATATCTATCTAGTTATAAATCCTATGGGATTTAGTCATTAATGAAAAGATATCTAGTTTGGATTCTTTGTTGCCTATGTAAGGTTGCTTGAGTGGCTTTGTATATAAGAAGAAATCCCAGCCATAGAGTCGCAAGCCAACTTCTCCTAAATACTTAGTATTTTCCTCTAGCTTTAATTTGTCAGTCTTTATTCTCTAAAAAATAGCCTGTAAATTTAATATGAGCGTGAGAGTCTTTGGCAAAGTGTAAGTGTGTTCTTTTGTGGAGTTTTGAGTTCTCCTACTTGTGCAGAGTAGGTCCGAACCATAAAATAAATTATCGGGCTGTTTATATCCTGGAGGGGACAAGTCAGAGATTTTTCACTGCACCGGTTTGTTACCATAGAGGGCTTGAATCTCCTTAAAAAAAGCAAGATTTCTGCAACTTAGATTGTTAATTTGTCCATTGTAATATTTATTTGTGGTGTAAATTTTTGTAATAGCACCAACAGGTACTAAACAGGACAAAGTTAATGAGCTGAGCTCTACCACCATAAGAGCATCAGCAATGAGAATAATCAAAATCAATAACCAAAATGTACCACGTCAGCATTTGATTATCCATTTAGTTCATAATCAAACTTAATAATCTCTACCTTCACATTAGTTATTTTTGCATTCCTAACCAAAAAAAAACCTCACAATACACAATACATATATGTCCAATCATAAACGAGTTCCAATCACGCACCCAACCACACCAAATTATTCATCTTAATAAGACGATTCCAATGTGGGGTGTTTTTGAGTTTTGGTTATTGGTAAAAGTTTTTAAGTTTGATTATGGAATGAGTGGAATTTGATTATTTGTTAAAAAACTTATAATTTTGCTTATTATAATGTAGGGTGTTTTTTGAGCATTATTATTAAGTTTGCTTATCCACACCATGTGCTTATTACAATGAGGATGCTTAACAGAGCAACTTATTGGTCCAAGACAGAACTCTATGCAGAATTTTATCCAAAAGAATTTGGCAATCCAAAGCATGAAAGTCTTTTAGTTGTGATGGGTGGAACACCTAAATACTTGAGACTTGAGAGAGAGCACATGCAACCTCAGGAATGGCTAAGATAATCTGATTTAAGGTCCTTTTTGTATCAGCAGACACCCCAGCAAAGTACAC
Source organism: Rhododendron mucronatum var. ripense (assembly GCA_019656295.1). Classification (NCBI taxonomy): domain Eukaryota; kingdom Viridiplantae; phylum Streptophyta; class Magnoliopsida; order Ericales; family Ericaceae; genus Rhododendron; species Rhododendron mucronatum. The sequence continues at coordinate 1,032,357 of BPLT01000178.1, forward strand.
ACAGCAGCACTTGTGAAGATTAGGCCTAAGCCCAGACACTGAATGGAATTCATTCAACATACTACTTATATACTACTATAATCTGAAAAAGAGGTAGTAGGATCTGCACCACTCATGATGAAAAGGTCGTCTGCAGATTTGAGGCGAGAGAGAGGGAGAGCCCTCCATTTGGGATGATAGGAGAATCCACCCTTTTGAAGTTTTGAAGGAGAAAAAGAATCAAGAAACCAATGCACCTTCTGAGAAAACAAAACACCATAATTGCTGAAATTTACAAGTGCTACATTAATTTTTTTTGTTAGCAATAAAAGGTTTCCCTATCATTAATACTGCAATAATACACCAGAGCGTTACACAGAGGAAACAAGCAACAAGCTGAACCTATCACTGCAGACAGATCACCTCACAAAAAAAACCATAACAAAGCCCAAACCCTAATCCTACAGAACCAGCCTCTGCTGCCGCCACAAGCCAGCCCAGCACCACCCAAAACACCACAAATGCCACCAACAACAGCCAAAACCACAGACCCACCACCACGGCAGCAAAGATCCCCTGCTGCATTATTTCTGATATTTAGAAATACAACAGTGCAGAAAGTGAGGTAAGAATCTTCACCAACGAAACAATTTAGGGAAACCAACTGTAAACCTCTGAGAAACCCAAATAATTAACACAGGAAGAAGCAGCCCTCACATTCAACGAATTGGTAGCAGATCACCCATCAGAGTTGTACCCACCCGGAGTATGTGGGATTGTGGAGACTGGGCTCAGGCCCCCTCCGTTTTCTTCTCTCTTCTTTACTTTCGAGACCAAATCACTGAGTATCTTGTCCATGATCCCGCCCCTCCGTGGTAGAATTATCGGCTTCGGTGGCCCCGGTTTGGGTTTGGGTTTGGGTTCGGATGCTGCGATTTCCATTTGCAAGAATCGGGTGAGTGGCGATTGTGAAAGAAGGAAGAACAGAGGAAGACAGGGGAAGGCGTGATGAATTTTGGTTCTTTGGAAGGCAGGACGGAAAGGAGAAAGATGTGGTTGAGAGGTCTATGGCTTTTTGGGCCAGACGGATCGAAGGCGTGATGAATTTATAGAACAGAGATGCTATCAACACAGACTCCATGTGCACAGACCGTGCACACACAACTCCGTGTACATGGTTCCCAAAAACAATCCAAGCCGTCCATTAGCTTTAAAATGATTTTCTAACTCGTCAGGTAAAAATTAAGTTTAATTTGATATCTCTAAGTACTTGATTCAATTGTCTAAATGTTTCTTTCGATTTCAAAATCCTGAAGTATAAGCAAAAAATTTGAATGATTACATTAAGTATTAAAAATTATCGGATTGAGCTGATTTATTGACTTAACAACTTAGAAAATTATTTTAAAGCTAATGGACGGCTTGGATCATTTGTAGAGACCCCATAGTAAGCCCCACGAAACCGTATGTGCACGATCTGTTCATATACTATCTGTGTGGATAGCATTTCTCGTAAAGCCATTACTTGGGGAATGATTTCGGTGCCATTTGGAGACACCGTAACTTTTGGCATAACAAAATCATAACAAGACATAACTTGTTTGTTATGCCTTAGTTGTGTTTGGTTATACCTTGTTTGATTTTTTGTATATTCCTTAGTTATGCCTTATTTAAGTTTTGTTATACTTGTAAAAAGTTTAGTAATATTCGTAATGGTGAAATTATGCTAAAAATTACGGTATCTCCAAAATGATCGAGAACAGCATGTCATCATATCCTTACTTGGATGGCAAGCAGTGAACTAACGCCTGTTTGGGACGGCGAAGATAATACCTACAGTATATATATGCTCTATTAGTAGGAGTATTTGGGGACACTGACAGTATACGCTCTCTTATCTCCCGTTACCAAACGGCCTTCTAGAACATGACAACCAAAACAACTCCTTCCACACCTAAGATGAGCGAAGCGCCGAGCGCGTACAACTTTTTATGGGACCTATGTAAAAAATTAGTTCTAACGGATATGGATAATTTTTTTTTTAATTTTTGAAGAACCCGAAGTTGACCCCACATGCGTGCGGTAAACTTGTGTGGTAAGCCTAGACTTTTTGAAAGGCAAAAGAGAGAAAGATAAAAAATCGATCTTATACCTTCAGTCCACACTCTGGGGAAAGTATAGATTCTTAGATTCTTTTGATGATCTACGTGTTTGATAACAGATTTCATTTTGGAGGATTCGAAATGAGGTGAAATTGTTAAGAATGAGATGAATCATTTATTTATGTTTGTTTTGCACATGATTAGATTATAGGATTGTAAATAACATGTTTGTTTTGACTAGGACAGGCTTGGATTAAATTACTTGTTTCCAATTTTACCCTTACGATAGAGAATACCATTTTCATTATTTTCCTTTTCGTATTTGTGATACAGTCTGTTTAAGAAATAAAATTTACTTGTTTCCAATTAAATTACTTTTTTTTTGTGATACCATTATTTTCCTTTTCGTTCTTGGCGTAATACCTTCAGTATGGATTTCGTTTGGCACTAAAATTTTGGGTCTCCTAGTAAACGTGAAATGGGTCCAAAAGAATTAATCAAGATGAGCGAATATTGTCCCCAACACCCCAAGGTATAATAAAATAAAGAAAGAAGTTAGGGAGTGATTTCACTAAATTAATTATACTACAATCTATTGCCAATAGTCAATTATTTCTGTTAAACGATATTTTGCTTGATGTATGTGAAGAGAATGACATGTCTAAAAATCCTCGAAAACATGCACATTAGTCCATTTAATTTAGCGGAAACACATTAGTGTCATCATAACATGAACCAATTCATCCTGTATCGTTTTGTATCATTTCTGTGTGTCTATAATTTGCTAGAAGAGAGCATACTAACGTTGCTAGGAGGCCTTTGACTTAACGACATCAAGTGTGCAATGAGGTGGTAGGCGAAAGGAGATTAGGAGTTCAACTTTTCATTGAATGTGTTAATCTAACAATTTCTAATAAACAATGCTGACTTTCGGGCGATCAGAAACAAAATGCTAATTAATGTCATAAAGATTTTACGTCTAGCTGATTCACCCAGGTGATTAAGTTCGGTACAATACGAAAAAGAAAAAAACATCACCCTTCAAGGAAATAACTAGGGTAAAGCATAGAGGAAGAAAAGAAGCCAACTAGGGTAGCTGATCAATTAGCCAAATACAAGCACTTTTTTAAGATGTTCCCAAGCAATCTGAATAAAAAATCCCTAAACTAAGAAGTAATGCTAAAGATTGTTTCTATATTTTACCATTTTATTGACTTGCTTGTACTTTGAGAGAGAGAGAGAGAGAGAGAGAGAGAGAGATTTTGCTATAGTGCTACATGCAATTAGATCAAGTCTTCGCATAAACCTTACACTTGAAGTGCAAAAATTGGCTGCTAACCGGGGATTAGTAGTTATTAAAAACCATTTGATTTTTCTCTTCGTTTTGGGATTCTTTTTTAATGTGGTTGTTAATTTTAGATTTGGGAAAAAGTTATACTCAACTCAAATTAAACCCATTGAAAATGAGTGGATATGTTTATCATGTGTTATTATCATTAATTGATCTATAATTTCATACTCAAATGATGTGAATTTTAACACCCCTCTCACGGGCAACCGCAATTTAGGTTAATATCACGTGTATTTAGTTTATACTGTCTATTATCGAGCAACTTCTTCTCTTTTCTTTTTTCTTTTTTTCTGGGTTTGTTATGTTTAGACTATTTTTAAGTTTGATTTTGGATTGAACCCTCTGATACCATGTGAAAATATTATATCCAACCAAAAATCAATTGAGTGGAGAGATTTCTCATGTTATTAAGATAGTACTCCATATCTCTTATTCTTTACTTGGATAATATTATTAATTAAAACTCCGTTCCAGAACGGGTTTTAAGTACTTATTTTGTAAGAAGATAATTTCAAGTTAAAAAATAATGGGCTTATTGAAATTTAAAAATATGCAATATGGATCTTATTTGAAAGATTTCGATGAGATCTTTTATACGGTGCAAAAAAATAAAAAAATTATTTTTCATTTACATTATTTTTGAGTTAAAAAATATGAAATAAGTACTTATTTTTTAAGAAGGTGTTCTGGAACGAGGCCTAAGAGATTATTCTAGAACAGGATTACTTCTCTGAGTTCTACACTTGGTGACTGGTTGACTTGTTTATAAGACGTTAGATTATGTGTTAGGAAATTAATATTCGCGCTCCACTTTTTTATTGATGGCGCTCCACTTTGTTCGTGAAATTACTTAAAATTGAAGCGTCATCAATAAAAAGTGAAGCGCAAAAGTGAAGCGCTCCACTTTTTTCGGCTAGGCAGAAAAGAACAAAAAAAAAGCTTAGGTTTGAGAACCTAGCTCTGATACCATATTATAAGACAAAGAAGAGAAAGATTATTGTATATTTCACTATATTCTGTACAAATGAGAGGGCTCATATATATAGTGTGAGCCATGATGCAATAAAGGAAAATACAATCATAATCTCAATTACAATCATATAAAATCAGAATCATATCAAATCATAATAATATATGATTTGATCTTGTGAGAGATACACATCGATTCTAGAATATCCTAGAAATACACAAATCTAGAATATTCTAACAATTGTACTTTACTACTGTACTACTACTTTATTGGATGTCTAATTTAATAATTCTTGTCGCATTTAGTAATCCATACAATAAACAAAACACTTCCAACCTCACGCGTATAGTCTCGAGTCATTGTTTTGAAATACTATTTGGAAAGGTGTTCAACAAAATAAGGGGCCGGAAAGAAAAAGTTGGTCTTCGTTGGTAGAATTTTCAAGTCCAGTCCTAGTAGTTAGAACTTACACAGTACGGCCTGTTTGAATGGGATATTGTGATATTCCTTTTATGGCCTGTTTGGATGCATCATTGTGAGGGGGGATTGTGATATCCCTTTTAGTCCGTGGGTCTGAGCCTTAGATCTTGTTTGGGAAGTAAAATGGAGGGGTGCTAAGCTCCGGATTCTATTGTACTCCCTCCGTCCCATAATATTTGTCCGTTTTGCAAAACGAGGACGTAAAAATAATACAATTTTTGCAAAAAAAATAAATTTTTTTCAACAATTCACTAGATATCGATGAGTTCTTTTAATTTATGAAAAAAGTTTGAATTTTTTCTTGAAAGCAGTGCATTATTTTTGAGTTCTCGTTTTGCGAAATGGCCAAACATTTAGGGACGGAGGTAGTAACTCCTAATATTTCCGGTGGGGGGATTATTTATGGAGAAGTTCTGAGGTGTTATTACATAATACCCCCGGATAATATCTCATCTCTTTTTCATTTCAACTACAAATCAACCTTATCCCCTCATCCAAACCAAGTACTATTTAATTCTCACTTCACATCAATGTGGATTCACTCTTCTTACATAATACCCCTTGTTATTTTATCTCCATTCATAACTACCCTCAATCTTTATCTCGCATCCAAATGGAAACTAAAAGTGAAGCCACAAATATGGACAAAAGTTGGACGTTGATGTTATCATTGCGTGGGGACATCAAATGGAATAGGGCAATAGTATGTGGAACGTGTTCATACGAGAGAGAGAGAGAGAGAGAGAGAGAGATTATTAGTACCATCTAAATCCAAATAAGTAGGTGCAATTGAGGAAGGTTCGAGTGGCAATATGAAAACAACAAATTGGAGTATATGGTAGAACTAGAAATCACGCAAAATCTAGGGTAAGACAAAATATTGGTTCTTCTCTTTTTCTTCGAAATCTCTTTCCCCGTAATTTTCAATTGGTACCCGTTCCTTGGGTTAGGATTTCCTAAGTTTTTAGGTTTTTGGATTAGGTTTCTAAGGTTTCTAGTTGTTTGGAAATCTACTGTGCTATTAAAATTCTGTTTTGATTGGAATATCTGCTCTTTTGAGTGTCTATTGTTTTGTCGTTGGCCGGTTCTATTGACTGACACAAAGTGTCGGTTGCGAATGTTTTTCTTATCTTTGTAATTATGGGTGAATTACATTGTAAGAACCGTTTGAGCTATTTGAAATGATATGAATGTGCCTGCCTTGTTCTTAAAAAAAGGATTAATTTTCAATAGGTTTTTCCCTTAGTAGCAGCAGAAATTACTTACAAGTTTCCCAAAATTGGCTAAAGTACTAACGCTCCAATTGTTTGGGCGTAAAATATTTTCTGGTAAAATGTTTTGCCTATTTTTTTTGTGTTTGGTTGTGTAAAACTTGAGGAAAATATTTTACATGTAAAACATTTTCCATTAATTAGTTGACTAACCCTTAAATCTTCCTTAAGTTATTTTTCGAAATGAACCTATTGCCTTCTACTGCAATTCTCACTGCTCAGTTTCCTCGATCATCAGTCCTAACCCAAGTTCAATTCCAATATTCTCAGATCTCTCCACAATTTAAGCCCTCATATCTACACTATTTTTTTGATTTATGAAAATATTTTCAAGTGCCAACCAAACCCCAGAAAATAAAAGTTTGAAATTTGTTTTTTGAAAAAACATTTTACATCGAAACAAACGGAGCTTTAAATTGGTTTTTTTTTTTTTCCAGTGAAAGAGCCTTTTTCCTTCACAAAATACTAGAGGTGGCAAACGGGCGGGTCTGGGCGGGTTTGGGCGGGTTGAAATGGGTCGCGGGTCAAATATGAGTCAAAAGACAAGCGGGTTGAAACGGGTCGGGTCAAATATGGGTCAAGTCAAACCCAAACCCACCCGACCCGTTTCCTTTTTTTTTTTTTTTTTCCCCCCTTCTCTAATTTATCTGGAGATATTATGGATGATCGAGAGCAAAACACGTTTTTGGATATTAAATACAAGATTTTATTCTCAACTGTTTTTTCATTTAAACTTTTGCCACGTCAAACTCAAATCCTGGCTCCGGCCCACCTTGCGTGTATGTCTGTATTTTTCTGGGAGTTGTGCCATCTTTTTAGAATAAAAAATAAAACACTTTTGTGTATAATTTTGGTAATTAGTTTTTTTTTTTTTAGAGATGGCAATAGTTATGAGAGGGAGAATATGTAATTTCGCGGCCATTCGAAAGAGTTCCAACAGTTTAGAGGGGTTATATTCCTTGGCTTCAGAGAAAGAAGTCTAACGTTCGAGTTTATGCCTTTATGGAGAGATTTCGAATCTACTTTTATTGCCAATCCTACTAATTCCCCTCAAATCCGTACTGATGGACTTGTCTGGAAGGCGAATTGTACAGTTTCGGTCTTCGTTGCGTTCGCTGAAGCCACCTCTTAAGTTTGGATTAAAAAGTCAAATGACTCTTTTTTTTGTCTATATTCAAATTTTTTTGTATTTGTTTGTTTTGCGACAAACTTTTTATCCCTATTTGTTTGTTTTGCAACAAACTTATTGTTGAATAAGGACAAAACAAAAAAAAGCCCAAAAATGGGGAGGAGCTCAAGAGATTTGGTCTTGTAATTATATTATTTTCGTCTTTTTGAAAAAAATTATGAGTTTCGATTAAAAAAATTTATTTTTTCGATTCCTCTCGTCCAAACGAATCATTAAGTCACAAAAGTTTAATGTAAAATTAACAAATGCAAAAAAAATCAAATAAGGACAAAAATAAGTCACTTATTTTTTAAAATTCAAATCACCCTAAATCTTTTTTAATTTTTTTGCGTTACTTTTTGAGTGTTTGACTTTGGTAGAAGCAGTTAGAGAGAGAGAGAGAGAGAGAGAGAGAGATGGGTGAAACGAATTTTTCTGGTGCCAAAATCAAAGAAGACGCCAGAGAGTGCGGGTGAAAAAAAAAAAGGGGTGTTGGATCATTTGTAATTATAACTCATATTAAACCCACTCTCAACCCATCTAAACCCATAAAAATATGGGTTGATATGGGTTCAACCCATTACACAATACGGGCGGGTTGGGTTGGGTTATAAGTGGGCGGATTTGGACGGGTTAAGAAATATGAATTGGAATTGCCACCTCTACAAAATACTAATAAAACTGTTAACATTTTTAGTATTTTTAACACTTTTGGGAAACTACAGGTTTGATAATATTTGAAACAGATGCATACCAAATCTATCGTAAATCTTTCTTAAGAAAAAAACCATCATAAATATGCTTTTCTTTCAACGCCTAGTATCTGAATTGTATTTGTTGGCGGCCGAATCTAGTCAACACTATTCAGAGAATCGGGTGATCCTCTCGTGAAATTGGAATCAATTCAGACGAATTTGTAATTTCTTGTTTGAAGGTAATTTTAGTCGTCTTTTTTTTTTTTTTTCCCCTTACGTTTTTTATAACATAGGTGTCTGAACAGTTAGTCAGTTACGCACACATCAACTAAGTTTAGGAAATCAACCTCACCATCCATTTGTTGGAGTTTCAATTCGGAACCAACTCCTCTCCCATTACTCTCTCTTTGGTCCCCATTCAGTTTGCAATTTTGTGGGCCCATCCGAGCCCGCAACAGAACTCTAACAAAAAGAATCAAAACTCTAACCACCCCTCCGCCCCCATGGTGCGGAGGGAATGGGATTATTATATTACTATTATGGGACCAGCAAGAGCTCCATTTCCTCCCTAGAATATACGGAGTATTCTTTACTCAATTTACTTACGTACTTGGGAGAAAATAATATATAGGATTCTTTGCATAAAGGAGTAAAAATATATGGAACAAATTTACTCTCAATCTACCAAATTTTGTGACGTCCAGCATGCAGTCCAAAAAAAAAAAAAAAAAAATCATGCGGCACGCACACTTGGTAATTTACTATTGCATCATGAATCACGGGTTGTTTATACATAATATCAACAATATGCCGAGATTCAACTTCTCAATTTGTCGGAAAAATCTTCGATAAAATTTAGCAGAATCAAATTTGATATTGAAAAATCGTATTATAGAAAAACAGTCCCCTTTAACAAGTCCCTAACCCCCTAATCTCCAAAGACAATTAGGCAACGTGGAACATGTGAGACATTGTAGGAATATATTAATCACAAAAGAAGTCCACAGGTCCATGTCACCACCACGAGCATCAAAAATAAAAATAAAAAAAACACCACTAGCATCAAACTTTATGTAATATATATATTGGAAGTGTACCACTAGCATCAAACTTTATGTGAAATAATATGTGTACAGAGGATAGATTTTTTTAGTGCCAAGCAGGTATATCTCACGTGGTATTCGCTCGGCGCATTCGAGCCGTTTGATACACTTTTGAACGGCTCGGATTGAAACTCTCTCTCTTTTCACCCAACACTTTCTCTCTCCAAATCTGAGCTGTTCAAAAATGAAATGGACGGTTCGGATGATTGAGTGGACACCACATGATACCCACTCAACACTGAAATTTTTTTCGTTTATAAAGAGTCAAGATCAAGTCCAAGACCCAGTTACAAACCCATCTTTTCCCAATGTAATAAATTGCTTTCTCCACATAGAAAATACACAACAGCCCAACACTCAAAGCTCTACCAATTAAAAACACCTTCCTTTGCCCAAAGAAACTAGAGGCAAGTATATATAGTGAAAAAAAATAAATTGTTTTTATTCTTCTTTGCTGATGCATTTTCCAAAGCCTTGGGAGAGGCTTTTTTAGTTGCAAACAAATGAACAAAATTACTTACCAAGAAAAAAAAAAAAAAGAACAAAATTAAATGTCACTTAACTTAAACTTAATCATTTGAATTTTATACTTAAAATGTAACGACAAATATATAATTATGGATGAACAAGGAATTAAAGACTCCGAATTCTGCTAACAGATGGTAGCTAGAACGAACAGCTTACAACTTACAAGGACCTTCTAAGACAAGAGATTTGTATTGGGTATGCCCAAATTATGTACAGTACGAATACATCAATCAAACAAATACTAGTACTTTATAACAATAAACAACATATCTGTTAAAGTAAGGAAAGAAAAGTGATTTTGGCATTCTACGTTATCGAAACAACAATACATGGAAACTGCGAGCAGAGTCTGACCAGAACTTGCTCTTCATGGGTCAGATTGGGCTTCTGAGTTGTAGGGGCTTGGAGAGATGCTTTTGGGGTCCTGGAAGATGATATGCTGAGGGACGACCTTCCATTTTCCCGGCTTTTCGGTCCGAGTCGAACAGCGGCTGACGCAGCAGAGGCGATTGATTTGCGAGCTTAATTTGTTCATCATGTCGATCTTGATCTGCCCTCTCCTTGGGAGTCCGCTTTTCTTGGGGTTCTTCTTGGGATTTGAGCTCGTGGTTTCCATTTCTTTGGGTTGAATCGGATCACTTGTGAGAAAACAGGGCAAAAGACAGAGCAAGGTTTGGAGAGAGAGAGAGAGAGAGAGAGAGAGAGAGAGAGAGAGTTTTCGTTTTTGAAGTGAGGAAAAGCGAAGACGGAAACTGGTGTCTTAAGTAGGTGATTGTTGAGGCCTGAGGGGACCTAAGAGAAGCTTGGTGGCCAAGGCTTCAACAGTATTACTATTACATACTGAGTCAGTGACTCGTGCACAAGCTCGTATCGCAGATAGAAAATCAGAGATTCCTTTTTGGTTTAAACGAGAGAATTTGCTGACTGCCAATTTATCGTTGCTTCTGCTGCTGATATCGCCTTGGTGCTACCATCAGGAAGAATGGTAGTAGGGTCTGGAATTTTATGACCGTGATTGTTCTCCCGTGAGAATTATGGAAGTCCAAAGGGATCATATCACAGCATCAACACCGGACTCAGGGCCTACTTTTCTCAAAGAGTACCTTAAAAAAGAACATTTTATTTTAACTAGATCAATTTTTTTTTTTAAATCCAAAAGTCTCCATTTTTACTTATATGTTTTCAAATTTTTGGTTATTTAGTCCTGATCCACGTTCAATTATAATATTCTCATATCGCTCCACCGTTAAGCCCCCTCTCTCTATCTACACTATTTTGTTGATTTATAAAAATATTTTCAAGTGCCAACCAAACCCCAAAAAATAAAAGTTTGAAATTTGTTTTCTGAAAAAATATTTTACATGGAAAATATTTTACATCGAAACAAACGGAGCCTAAAAGTGCTTCTTTTTTTTTTTTTCCAGTGAAAGAGCCTTTTTCCTTCACAAAATACTAACAAAACTGTTAACATTATTAGTACTTTTAGCACTTTTAGAAAATTTGATATATTTGAAACAGCTACATACCAAATCTATCATAAATCTCTCTTAAGAAAAAATCCATCATAAATATGCTTTTCTTTCAATGCCTAGTATCTGAATTGTATTTGTTGGCGGCCGAATCTAGTCAACAGTATTTACAGAATCAGAAAGTCTGAGCATCCCGACGGGAATTCCCGACCGAACTCCCGACTTCGCGCCAGGGCCACTCCGGCCACCGGATAATTGATCGGATCCGACCAAAAATTCTAAAAAAAAAAACCGAGTAGGCCCTTGTGAGAATAAACGGCATCCGATATGTATAGATGGCCGATCCAAACACTCCATATTTTTGTATACAAATGTATTTTTTTGTATACAAATGTTTACAAAAAAATGGAGTGTTTCGATCGGCCACATACACATATCGGATGCCATTTATTCTCACGTGAGCCCATTCGGTTTTTTTTTTATAGAATTTTTGGTTGGCTCCGATCAACCGTCCGGTGGCCGGAGTGGCCCCGGCGCGGAGTCGGGAATTCCCTGGTCGGGAACTACAGTCTGACTCTTAGAGAATCGGGTGATCCCCTCGTGAAACTGGAATCAATTCAGACGAATTTGTAATTTCTTGTTTGAAGTTAATTTTAGTCTCTTTTTTGCCCTTTACCTTTTTGATAACACTGGTGTCGGAACAGTTACGCACACATCAATTAAGTTTAGGAAATCAACCCGGTAATGAATTTTATATCCAATATGGATCTTATTTGATAGATCTCAATTTCTTCTATAATTCAATGTTTTCGAAATCACTTAAAACATTATAAATTACAATATGTAATTAATTAAAAAGTGACACGAACTCTTAAAAATGACAATTAAATGGGGACAGAGGGAAGATATTGGAAGTGTACCACTAGCATCAAATTTTATGTGAAATAATGTGTATAGAGGACAGATTTTTCAATGCCGAACAGGTATATCCCACGTGGTACTCGTTCGGCGTATTCGAGCCGTCCGATACACTTTTGGACGGCTCGGATTGAAACTCTCTCTCTCCTCTCACCCCAACACTTTCTCCTTTTCTCTCTCCAAATTTGAGCCGTTCAAAAATGAAATGGACGGCTCGGATGATTGAGCGGACACCACGTGGTACCTAATCGGCACTGAAATTTTTTTCGTGTATAGAGAGTCGAGATCAAGTCCAAGACCCAGTTACAAACCCATCTTTTCCCAATGTAATAAATTGCTTCGTCCACATAAAAATTACAATTCCAAATGTGGGTGAAATATTCCGTAAATTATATATTTTTTAATAAATTTAGAATAACACCGGAATGACTTAGGTGCAGGTATCTTCCTCTCTTAAAAGAGAGATATAGCCTCTGCGGTGGGTGAATTCCAAACAACCATGCAGCAGACAACAAAATATTCTCCCCCAAGATACAACAGCCCAACACTCAAATCTCCACCAATTAAGATCACTTTCCTTTGCCTGAAGAAACTAGGGGCAAGTATATATAGTGAAAAAAATATATTGTTTTTATTCTTCTTTGCTGATGCATTTTCCAAAGCCTTGGGATAGGCTTTTTTAGTTACAAACAAATGAACAAAATTACTTACCAAAAAAAAAAAAAGAACAAAATTAAATGTCACTTAAGTTAAACTAATCATTTGAATTTTATACTTAAAATGTAACAACAAATATATATTATCTGGTTATGGATGGAACAAGGAATTAAAGACTCTGAATTCCGCCAACAGATGGTAGAAAGAACAGCTTACAAAGACCTTCTAAGACAAGAGATTTGTATTGGGTATGCCCATTTTATGTACAGGACGAATACATCAATCAAACAAATACTAGTACTTATATATTGTAATAAACAACATATCTGTTAAGTAAGGAAAGAAAAGTGATTTTGGCCTTCCACGTTATCCAAACAACAATACAGGGAAACTGCGAACAGAGTCTGACCAGAACTTGCTCTTCATGGGTCAGATTGGGCTTCTGAGTTGTAGGGGCTTGGAGATGCTTTTGGGGTCGTGGAAGATGATGAGCTGAGGGACGTCCTTCCATTTTCACCGCTTTTTGGTCCGAGACAAGCAGCCGCCGACGCAGCAGAGGCGATTGATTTGCGAGCTTTTTTCATCATGTCGATCTTGATCTGCCCTCTCCTTGGGAGTCCGTTTTGCTTGGGGTTCTTCTTGGGATTTGAGCTGCTGGCTTCCATTTCTTTGGGTTGAATCGGATCACTTGTGAGAAAACAGGGCAAAAAACAGAGCAAGGTTTGGAGAGAGAGAGAGAGAGAGATTTTTGTTTTCGAAGTGATGCGGGAAGTGAGGAAAAGCGAAGACAGAAACGGGTGTCTTAAGCAGGTGATTGTTGAGGCCTGAGGGGACCTCAGAGAAGCTTGGAGGCCAAGGCTTCAACAGTATTACTATTTACTAGTATATACTGAGTCAGTGACTCGTGCACAAACTCGGATCCCAGTCCCAGAAAGGCTTTACATACTGAGTCAGTGACTCGTGCACAAACTCGGATCGTATATAGAAATCAGAGACACCAATATCGTATCATAGCATCAACACCGGACTCGGGCAAACCTTCCTCAAAAGGTACCTTGAAAAAGAACTTTTTATTTTAACTAGATCAAATATATATATTTTTTTAAATCCAAACCGCACTGGTCTCTATTTTTAACTATATGTTTTCAAATTTTTGGTTATTTAGTCTTTTAATTTTTTACTTCATTTTTTTTTTTGTGGTACTAGGGGGTGTTTCCGGTAGTGAAAAATTTGTAAATTTTTATTTGTGATTGAAAAGTTGTTAAGTGTTACCGGATAGTGAATAAGTTGTTGAGATATGTCAAGTTATTTCCGGTAGTAAATAAATTGTTGATGAGCTTGTGAGTAGAGTTACTATAGTAAAAAAAAATTTTATTAACAACTTTTTTATTAGTGGAAACGGAATAATAAAATGCTGAAACTTTTTTATTAGTAGAAACGAGATGGTAAAATGCGTTCAAATTTTTAGTGTTTTTTGTTAGTGAAAACACCCCTAAAACAATCATATTCTAAAGCTCATGGAGTATTTTTTAAGTTTAACAACTTTAAATAGCATTGTTTTAAATTTTCACTAGTACTTACCAGCTTGGAATATCTAACGTATTATTCATTGTTGTGAGAAACCTATTATATTTTTATTGTTGGAGTGATACAATTTTAAGAAACATAAAATTGTATAAAATTAAAATTCCAAATGGAGGTGCTTTTAAAAAATAAATTTTTTGAATCCAATATTCCATGAAAGTAAATAATAGTTTCATTGGATGAAATTATAAGTAGATGGTTAATTAATAGTAGTTTTTCAGAAATGAACATAAACTATTCGCTTTACAAAATATTTTTTAAAAAAAAATGTGGAGAGCATAGTGAGTTTGGAAAGGCTAGTGTGAACGCTCTTAATTTCAAACCACGAGTGTAAAAGAGTCAGCAGACTCCATCCCTTTGGAACGGAGCTATCCAATTGTATAGGCTGCCAGCTGGTAAGGACAAACAAAACTCACATTAGTGTTCAGCTCATGCACTCAAACACCTGCACCCACCCACACACACACACACACACACACACACACAGAGAGAGAGAGAGAGAGAGAGAGAGAGAGAGAGAGAGAGAGAGAGAGAGGTGGTCCTGGGAGCAAGCTTTTTGCCCTTTCAGATTAACAACGACTGAGTAGATATATACAATACGGTATAACCAATGGACTAGTTTTAGTTTTTTCTTCATTAACTCTATAATCCGAGTTAGTTTGTGCTCATCTCAACAATAATGGTGTAATCTCAAAATTTATGCTGGACAAATCTCCAGTGATTATTTGATTTGTTTAACTTTTGTGGAGTGGAATTCTAACCGGAAGTCTTTTGAGAAGGCAGGTCTTTTGGGTATTATTTGAAGCAGGGTTATTTCGAAACGAGATAAAAAAGAAAAAAGAAAAGATTGAGTTATTTCTCAATTTTTATAATTTTGAGCAACTCCAACTATGCTCCAAATATTTATTTTAATTTGGAGACTAAAGTCTCTATTTTGGAGATCAAAACAACTCTAACCATACTGGATTCATTTGGCCGGTATCCAAAATGGAGATCTAAAGCTTTAGATATCCTAATAAAATAAATATTCGGTGAGTTTGATCTGTTTTGTTACGAAAAGCCTTGTAGAATGGATGGGTTTTAGGTTCCCCCTTCTCTGGATTTTTTAATTTCAATCCATATCAATCAATTATATAATATAGGCGGGTTGGGTTGGATTACAAGTGGACGGATTTGAGCGGGTTCAAAAATATGGATTGGGATTGCCACCTCTAAGTTTGAGTTCTGAATTTTTAGATTTTTCTTAAGCTCTATTAGGAAAATTAATTGGTGGAAGGATTTGTCAACAGAAAATAATAATAGCAAAAATATAGGATTATTGCAGTATTTTTCACCTCGATCGTCATTTTCTTTCTATCAATGCTTGATCCAAACTCAACAATGCTTCCAAGTGTAAATTATGGACTGGGCCTGTTACCCTAATCACAAGAAGCCCACAAGTTAACCAGCCTCCTAATCACGAGAAGCCCACAAGTGTAAATTTTGATCTCTATTTTGGAGATCAAAACAACTCTAACCGTACGGATTCATTTGGCCTTTAGGGTATCCAAAATGGAGATCTAAAGCTTTAGATATCCTAAGATAGAGGCTCCTCACAAAGATGGAGATGGGTCTCCATTCCAATAAAACGTAAAAACTTATTATGCATGATCTGATGTCTATAAAATTAGTACCAGTGTAAATGTTTCAATAATATCTTCAAAAGAGCCCAATATTTAATATATTCATTTACCATCCACAAAAATGTAGAATTGGTAATTTAGAGGAAAAGTTTGAGTCTTGAAACTAAATGAACGGGAGTGGAAAAAAATAGAGAGAGAAATGGAGACGGGTTGGAGTGTGCGTGAACAGTGTTATTCTATGTTATGCACTTTTCGTATAGAAAATAATCTTCGAGTCTCCAAAAATAGAGATGTGGGTTGTAACCTAGGCCCTGTAGAAACGGACTGAAACCCAACCGGGGTTGGTTGATAGTGGGCTTTTCTTATGACTGGCTTAACAGGCTTACCATGGGCTTTGTTGGCTTCAAGTGACTTAGGTGGTGTAATTTGTAGAAACGGACTGAAACCCAACCCGGGTTGGTTGATAGTGGGCTTTTCTTATGACTGGTTTGACAGGCTTACCATGGGCTTTGTTGGCTTCAAGTGACTTAGGTGGTGTTCCCAGGCTTTTCGGAAATAAAAACAAGTACTTATTTGCAATTTTCAAACTTAAAAATACTCCATTCGTTCCAATTTAATTTTCATTTTTGAGAGTTCATGCCATTTTTCAATTAATTATATATTTTAATTTACAATATTTTATGTGATTTCAAACACATTGATTTATGATTTAATCAAGATCTATATTCGATATGAAATTCATTACGAATTTAAAGATATAATCCATTTTTGAGTTTGTTAGAATAGAACAAGAGACAATTAAATTGGGACAGAGGGAGTAATAGGCTTACAAAAATCAAAAAAATATGCAATATGGATTTTGTTTAATAGATCTCGATAAGATCTATCAAACCCTGCAAAAAAAAATTAAAAAATTATTTTCGTAAACTTATTATTTTTAAACTTAAAAATAAATATTTTTTTTTGAAGTACTTATTTGAGAATCTGGAACACCAATGGCATTGTAAGTTTGAGATTTATTGAAGAGGCTTCGGTCCATTGTGCCAAACGAGCTGAAAATCCCATAAAGAGGGTGGTTAACTTGTGGGCTTCTCGTGATTAGGTGGGTTGTTAACTTGTGGGCTTCTTGTGTGATTAGGGTAACAGGCCCAGTCCATAATTTACGCTTGGAAGCATTGTTGAGTTTGGATCAAGCATTTATAGAAAGAAAATGACGATCGAGGTGAAAAATACTGCAATAATCCTAATATATTTTTTGCTATTATTATTATTATTATTATTTTCTGTTGACAAGTCCCTCCACCAATTAATTTTCCTAATGGAGCTTAAGAAAATCTAAAAATCCAGAACCCAAACCATTCTTCTTGTTCACTCTCCTTCGCCAGAGAATTCAAATGATGGGAATCCTCTCGATAAAGAAGAGGCGTAAACTCTTAGTTTCTTTGTCTTATTAGCGCAGGTGGATGAAAGCCGCTGAATTTAATACTCGAGTTGTTCACTCCTTGGTTAAGAAAAAAGTAAAGATGAGCCCATTGCGATTAAACGGAAAGGGGAAACGTAAGAGTATCGTTAATACGCAAGTGGAGTGGAGAGCAGTTGGCGTCTCCCTTATACTCCTATGCACATGAGTAGGGTTCGATTTCCGTAAGCATTCATTCCACTCCATAAATTCCCTAGGATAGACTAAATTATGATTAAAGAATGACCAAAAGAGAGAAAGAGAGAGTATCGTTAACGCGATCGATCCCAACGGTGCGGAAAGCACGTTTGACACTTTGGAACTTGAATGAATCATGTTTCAAAATGAATTTATTTATCCGCTTAAATTTGACGCTCTTCACATGAAACCCTAAATAATATTGTTGCCATTCAAAAATAGCCGTCGTTTAATGCCTTCATTTGCTAGGACCTTCGGCCTGACAACACTTTTTCTTTTTACTGTATGCCCTTTAGGGCTTTGGAATGATGGGTTCCAGGTAATCTGTTTCTTGGGACAAGAATACCTTAAAATGCACTCCTCCGAGATTCAAAGACAGTTTCTTTTTACTTAATTCTTGGTTAGGACCGATGGGAAAAAAGTACTTCTATGCAACCTTTTTTTAAGGTATCTAAGTCAGCTTCCGATCACCTCAATTATCCACAAGATTTGAAGTTAAGGGTTGGGATAAACCTCTAATGGCCTCAATCCTCGAAGGCTTTTTCCTAGCAGTTGAGAATCAAAACTACATACTCGACAATATGAGTGTTTTTTCTTGAAAAAGCAAAACGTCTGGACCGGGTGATTGAAATGTGCGGGCGTGCTAGGACCATGGACCACAGCTGGTTCGACTGTGGAGAGAATGACTTCTGAATGGACGAGTTGTGCGCGATTGATGAAATCCACTGCCGGCTCTTTTTTGCCTCAACGAAGAGGACTTCACAATTTTCTCAAGAGATGTACAAAAGTAGCGAGCGTGGTGCTCAAACGTGAATAACGCCAGATGAAATGGAAATGCTCGGGATTTCCATTACCGAAAATTAAAGGTACAACTATGGAGTTGCTAGAATCGCAATATAAAATAGTATGAAAGGAAAGATAATTGAAGGTGCTAGAGTCGGTGTCCGGCTCCTCTCCAATTCCTTTAAATGGATTAGAGAACACTCTCTACAATTGCGACTCGAAAATAACTTTTTCAATCACACTTTAATAATCGGAACCGTTCATGAACATTTGATCGTATCTTGGTCTTCTCTCTTTATAGGAACGAAAATGGCAGTTACTTGCCATAAGCCCATTACCCCCCACCTTTGCAACATGCGCGGTGCTTGAATGCAAATTGGACAATTGCATTTTACTTTGCCTAGTGTCCCATGACCTCCAAAAACCAACTTCCATGGCATGAAGTCCATGATTTGAACCATTTTATCTCCAACTAAGTAATCCAATGCAAGATTAACTTCGACTGCACCAAAGGTACATGGGGTCCGCACCACGTGGTACATGGGGTCCGCACCACGTGGCAACTTTTCAGTGGACGGCTAATTTTGGGTACAAATAATAAGTCTTTTATTTGCTATCATGCTTTTCAGTTGACCAACCTCTCGAATTTACTCTATGGCCTTCTAGTATGATTATTTAGGGGGGCTAATGACAATAGTAAAATTATTTTCGCTAAATGATATTTCAGTTTACGTATGTGACAAAAATAATCTGCCTAAAAATCTGTAAAAATATGGGCTTAATTTAATTTTAATGGAAACACTCCCTTAGTTAAAACAAGAGAAAGGAGAAGATTAAAGTGATAAGCAGAAGAAGGCGAAGTACTTTGACTAATTTTTAAGGTTTCTTTACTCTCTCTCTCTCTCTCTCATTAGCTTTTAAACTTTATTAGACGTACTCATACGCACTCCCTATCATGTGAGTATCAAGTTATCATCCGGCCTGTATAGCTTTTAAGCCCAAATAATACTAAAATCCAGACCTAATTGAATAAACCAATTAATCTGGGCTGGGTTCCGATACAACTGTCCGATGAATTGACATGCTCTTTTGTCGACTAGCATAGTTTTTGGCATCTTAATTTCCTCGAAATTTCGTTGGGTCGTACACTGCGTTACTCGTATTAAAAATGCAATAATCAAGCACCTCGTGCAATTCAATATTTGTTAGTGACTGTGTACCTGTGGCCATGATTAGCAATTTGACTTTATTTTTACTTGTCTAATTTACTTATGACGTTTTCCCACCAATCCTTACGATTGTTCGAGATCATTTGGTACAAGCATGAAAGAAAGTTTCCAAAAATCATATATATATGCGGAGAAAGAGATGTAGAGAGAGATCTGATAAGTGACGAGAAAAAATATTAAATACCTTGCTCGGAAAGAGTGTGTGGTTCTGAAAACCCCAAGTAAACAATAATATTTGCGGATTTACTATTATTGTTATTTATTTTCTTGTAATCCTGTGCATCTGATTTATTTATCCTTGTGGATGGCTTAGAATAATCGGGTTTATATTAATTTTAAATTAGAAGATCGATCTAGATGAAAACATCGTTGAAATATTAGGCCAAGTTGGTCCACTTGTCAGATGAAATATTAGGCCAACAGATTAAGATACTCCTATAATTTAAGATGGCTTTTTCAAGAAGAGGTGCCTTTGAAGTTAGGGCACTGTCAATGCCTTTTTCCAATTACTTGTTTATGAGATTCTCTCTCTCGGATAAAGTCATATAATTTTTCGATAGGATATTTTACTCTCAATTATCCGTTTTGCACCTCGATTCTCAATTTTTGCTCGCACGAATTTAGCAATTTAGAATGCGTTCGGAAACCATTTGCACGTTCGCACTCTCGCTTTTGCTCGTGCGCTTTATGTGACTGAGAGAAGTGAGTGTTGCGAGCAATTAATTGCTTCCGATGGTACATGTTTGGTGTAATTTATGTGACTTGGGACTTTTTCCTTAAAAATAAAGAAAAAAGTTAAAGTGGCTAGCATTATTTTCGTAGCTCATTATGGTTGAATTTCTGAAATGATTTTGTTTTATATCATTGTCAACAAGTTGCACCACCCATTGGGGAGGTATAGCTCCTTCTTGGCATAAATTACCTACCTCTATAACTAATTAAGATCAAAAAATAAACTACCCATACTACCCTTCTAGTCCAGTGAACTCATTTACCTTTTTTTTTTGGATCAAAAAGTTTATCGAGAAAGAGTGGAGAAAATAGGAAAAAATTAATGTAAATGCAATTCATGATTTTTACCTTTCTTTTTTGATATAATAAGAGCATCTCCACTCATTACTCAAAAAAATTTAGTAAAAATTTGATTTGGTACAAAGGCTTCCATTCATGAATCCATATTTTACTAAAATCTCATCCATTCACCACCATCACCGTTGCCGCCGCCCATCACCTCAGGTCTTTCTCTCTCTCCTTCCTTTTGCAACCAAATTTGGTGAAGGATTTGAGTAAAATCTAAATTTGGTATGAGTTTGGGTAAGGAGTGGAGGTGGATTTTGGGGATTTTTTTTGCTTAAATTTGAGTATGAGTAAGAATTTGGTAAAGAAGTGGAGATGCTGGGAACTTCGCTGGAATCATCTGATCTTAAAAATTCGGCACTCATTCTATTATGGGGTTTGGTTAATTTGATGAGTGCAAAAATCATCACCCAATGCTAAAATCGATCTCCCAAACAATTCTTGATGGAATTACTATTAAAGGGTCGGGGCCTGGGGGCACAAATCCTTCGTGTGTGCATGTGGAAGTGCAATTGAAAATATTTGGAGAGTGTGACACTGCTGAAAAACAGATCAAACTCTATACGATAGATATTGTGGAGTACTAATAGTGACATAGTGTAGTACTGTAGTACAGTATTTTTTTCGGATTAAAAAAAACAGTACAGTATTTTTTTCTGCAAGTGGAAGAGAGAGGAGAGAGGAGAGAGGAGAGAGGAGAGAGAAGAGAGAAAGAGAGAGAGAGTAATAAAGGTATCGGAATAAAATAGTAGTAGTTATACTCTTTTATTTTTTGTTTTTGATGAAAATGGAAAGTTTGACTATAGGACAATAAGGGATGAGGGATATGATAAGACCTAGCACGAATGGAGGTGAGGCGTCCACGTCCCCTCCTTTTAAAGCGTTAACCTCGTACGCACTTGCCGACAGAATACCCACCCAGAAAAAGGTGCCCCAGCTTGTACTTACCTTAATCAAATGTTTGTTTTACTACTATTAGTAATACAGTCCTATTATAAAATGCCACCCCCCAAAAAAAAAACCTACTACTTCTGTACTACTATATTAGAATAATGTAAATAGCATATTAAATTGATAAGTGGAAGGTCCAAACCGTTCATTCGTGGCTTCTTCCAGAGTCTATACATTGATGCTAAGAATGGTTTGATTTTGACGCTCTACTTTTGTACGTCGTTTAACTTATAATGTAAAGTAACTTTGCGTATAAAGTGGAACATTCGTATACCACTTAAGTATAATGTTAACTTCATGTACAAAAGTGGAGCGCCAAAAGCAATTTATTTTGAATGTTAATGACAGCATTAAACATGGTTAACTATATTAAACACTGAAGTGGAAAGTTTGTAGTAGGAGTATAGTATGTTTTAGAAATACAGAATATCTTGGAAGAAAATTATTGTAACCCAGGATTAGAATCATTCTGGGAACGTTTCAATGATATTCAATCAACATTTTGGCGAGTCAAATGTTCTCAACAAGATTTGAAAATAAACGATCTCAATAAATCACTAAAATAATTAAGTTAAATAACAATGGAAATTAAGGCAAAAAACTGGGCCAAACGAAACGGGTTTTTAGTTCCTTAAAAGGACATAGGATGCCCATTCGATTTCTATAAAGTACGAATGAGCAATGTTATTATAATACTTAGTTTTGTTGAAAAAAAATATAATAATAATATGTCCTGTTGAGAATATAATAGCCATCTCAACAATACATATAACACTCTACATATAACTCCACACGGTAGGTTGTAAAGATCATATTCAGCCATCAATGAATTTCTATTTATTTTTCAAAAAAAAACTCCTATGATTTTCTTTACCCCGATGCAGCTCCTATGATTTGAGAAATAGGAGTGCTTTTTGGGAGAAGTTAGTGAGTTAGTCCACGGGGGTTCAGAGGCTATCCATAGTCCTAAATTCAAAAACCGTCCAAAATGAGACTCGAATCCTAATCTCCAAAAAAAAATAAAAAATCAAAAGTTACCAACTGGATTACAAACCCATTGGTGAAATAGGAGTATTTTACTTTGTGATTTTGAGTGATACAGTTGGTAGTAGTACCTAGACCTACCTGCTGCAGCCGGTTGCAGTGGGGTTACGATCCAAGTTGGCGTGTAGCTCGTGAGTGGCAGTGGTAGTGGTAGCGAGGTTGTTGGAAGTTACCAGAATCGGAAAATAAATACTAGTCCCCAAAGCTTTAAGGTTTGTACAATTACCCTAACTGGAAGGTCCTAATATTTTCCTAACCCAGAGGAATAAAAACACACACACAACCTAAATTACAAACACACCCCTACTTGTCTCCCGGAACTGCAAACACTTCTCATATGTTTCTAATAATTCACGTTACAACCCCTATTGCTATTTGGGTGTTAATGCTGCAAGTTTCAGCCGCCCGCTACTAGTAACTATTACTCTCAGGATCCTGCTTTCTAAATTGGAGTAACATAATTAATGGGTTTAGCTATCTCAATATCAAATACATTATTTTTTGTATCATTTTTTTGAATTCACAACCCCCCCTACCCCTAGGTCATAATTAATGGGTTTAGCTATCTCAATATCAAATACATCATTTTTTGCATCATTTTTTTGAATTCCCCCCTCCCCCATAGGTACTAATTAGATGATACGTATTAGGTGAGTTAAACCCAAGAGGCTGGTCAAAGCCTGTCAAATTATATGGAGTATTTTGTTTCGATTTTAAGTGAGGCCTCCCGATAATGGACGGTGGGTTTATAATCTCTGAATTAATTGAGGTGTTTACAAGCTGATCCCGACAAATGAGTATGAAAAAAAAATGAGAGGGGTTGAGTTCATTGCCCAAAGAGGAAAGCAAAAGCAATAATAAAAAAAAATGGTCAAAAAGGAAGGGTTGCCCTTTAGTTGGGGTTACGGCCAACTAATTAATCCCCAAAGCAAGTGTAGACGACAAAATTTCGATGGTCTCTAGAACGGCATGTGGGAAAGTTTATACCTAACCTTGGAGATTGAACCAGAGAGAAAATCATCATTAGTCAAAAATTGCGACGGGTTAAGTACGATAATTAACGCCGCAAAAGCAACGTGGTTAATCCCCGTCCTTGGAAATGGAAATTTATGTTTGGGGCATGCTTAGGTTGATTAACCTTGTGTCTCTAGGGGAGAGACTTCGGATTGGTGCTATGAAATGAGGTGCATAGAATCGTACTGGGCATCTCTTTACCGTCGGATTGTGCATCCGATGGCTCATAGATCGTTCGTTATCCAGATGAGATCCGATCCATCGGATGCACGATCCGACGACTCAGAGGTGCTGCGCACACCACTGCAATACACCATCCCTAATTCCTAGGGAAGTAACCAATGTTTGTAACATAATCAACTCCCATTGGTTTTGTCCCCAGAATTTTTTTTTTTTGTATATGTCCACTCTATGCTTCCATCGATATCTCGACAATTGAGAGAGAGATATTTATTAAATTTTTTGAAAATAGTTTTTTCTTTTTGATGTCTTACAATTTGTGTTTGAGGATGTCAATATTACTCAAACTGATGGAACTTGAATCGATCTGTACTGATCAAGGTCGTTTTTACCTGAATCGATTGGTTTCGGCAAGGATTCGACTTTATACGATACCCACACAAAAATTCGAATCCAAACTTCAATAAATTTACTATATATTATACCGTGACATATATGATGCCTATACATATTCGGGTCGGTGTTGGCTTGAATTGGGATCGGGTTCAGTGATATAAGCCGGTTAATCACCAAGTTCAAGAAAACCTGAGCCAAACTAGTCCCCGCCTGGTTACAGACCAGGTGAAAAGAATCCCGCTGGTCTTCGGTTTGCGTTCGGTTTACTAAACCAACCCGTTGCTTTTTCTAGCTTGGTTTGATAACATTATTGCTAGTCCAACCATACCAAAAAAGAAGAAAAGATAGGAATAGAACCGTACCTTAGACTCCCGGTAGTGTAAATATTTGTAGATTTTAATTTGTAGTCGAGAAGTTGGTAGGTATTTTTGATAGTAAATAAATTATTGAGAAATGTCAAGTTGTTTCAGATAGTGAATAAGTTATATATTGATGAGTTTGAGAGTAGAGTTACTGTAACAAAAACAGTGTTTGTTGACAACTTTTTTGTTAGTAGAAACGAGATAATAAAATGTTAAAAAAAAATTATTAGTAGAAACGAAATGACAAAATAAGTTAATTAATTTTGCGTCCAGCAATTTAAGTATAGTTTGAATTTTTGTGGGATCGAAAACTAATTTTGCACACTGAACTAAATGTCATGGGCCCTGGATTGGTAAAACTTACAGAGAGAGAGTGAGAGGGGACCGTGATAAACATGCAAAAATAAAAAACGACGGGACCATGTGGAGTTGTAGACTTGTAGTTGTGGTGCTTGGCAGCTTGCAGGAGTCCTTGGTGCCGCACAGGTAGACGGTGGGCCGCCTGATGAAGAAGATGACCACATGATATTTCAATTTTCCTAGTATTGATGCTTTCATACTTGGTTAAAGTCTATTTAATCGTCTTGGTATTTGTTGTCTTTTATCGTTGGTTAACACTTTATCTTATTTGAGACTGCTGATTCTAGGTATGAATCTACAAGAAATTGAGAGTGTTGTTATTTGCGTTAGGCTCAATGTCTGGGTTATAGTGAAAGACCTTGAATGCCTTGTGTGTTTCTCGTTTTATATTTAGATGATTAGTTTGGTTTTGTTCAAAATATTTATAATTAACTCCGTTTTGTAAATGCAATTGAGCTGTTATTGATAGAATCTCATCTATATTTTGTTAAAAAACGGCACCCAAACTAGGAAAAATTATTCAGTTACTTGTTCGGGACCAGCTGTCTAATTTTAATGAATCATGTGCCCATACTAGGAAAATTATTCATTCCCGCTGAAGCACCATCACATCATGCTTTAAATTGCCACCTTCGTGTGGTATTATAGGGGCAGTGAATAATTACTCCCAAACTAGATTAAAAGCAGAGGCAAAAATTACAAAGTGGCTTTGATTTAACCCCAACCGCTCGATCGCTGGACCACAATATGAAGCCGAAACAGGCTGGAGACTTCCGCAATTCCGTGGTTATTGAAACAAATGGTCCACCCCACATCAACTTTATCTACACTTTCGATTATGACCATATATGGTCAGGGTATTAACAACCTCTGCTCTTGAGGATTCCTCTGAAAGAAGGAAAATAGTACTTCGGATACACATGTTCCGATATCGATGTGTACCAAACCGTTTGACACACGGGGATTTATGTTTGTCGAACAATTTTAAACGCATATATCCGGACATATGGATTTCACGGTGATTGTTCACCGCACGTCTATTGGGCCCCAAAAAGATACAGAAAAATATTTATAAATTTTAAAATAATATTTTGTGGGACTCTGTAAAAAATCAGCTCCAACGGATATCGGTAGATATGTTTTTTGAATTTGTAGGGACGAAACTGAAAAACTAAACAGTTTCGTTCCTACAAATTCCGAAAAAACATGCCTACCGATATCCGTTAGAGCTGATTTTTTACAGGGTCCCATGAAATACTATTTTAAAATTTATGAATATTTTTCTGTATTTTTTAATAGGCGCGTGGTGGACAGTCACCGCATTTTCAGCAGTGACCCTAGACTTTCCGCAAAAAGAATTAATAACACCTGTGAGATTTTGAACCCGATACCTTAGAAGGTATAGCAAACCCCTCAGTCTCAAGTCGCCAATCGCTTGGGATTTCCTTTTTTAGATTTCGAAATCATGACTCAAGCCCAAAGTTTGTTTTGGACAAAAAAAAAACACCGAAAAGAAAGAAAAATTAATTTGAGAAGATGGTTATTGGAGGCATGTAGCAATGCAGTTGACCAGAATTAAAAACTAAGCAATCCAAATTTACTGATAATTCCAAAATATAACGTTGCTACTATATACAAATAATTAAAAAAAATTGATTCGTGAAGTCTCTCATTTCATAAATGAGGATATTCAGGTTTGTGTGCAATTGCATCACTGCTGACGATGTGTGCAATATCTATATATGTGGAGTAAAAGCATTTGCAGTTTTTTAAGCATATAATGCCTGGATTGACCTTGGGGTTTGGCCCAATATTCTTTTATTTATTGTTTTTTGAGGGGTTTTGGCCAAATGTTTGTGTTCATTTGAAGCGTAAGTTTTAGAGTTCGACTCCTATGAACAGAAAGTTGACCTACATAGTAAACTAACATATTAAAATTCTATCACCTGACAAAAATAATAATAACAATAGTTGCTGGATTGATGATGGGCGCAGAGCCGGCCATGAGCTAAAGCAAGTGTTGCGGTCGCTTTAGGCCTCCAAAAAATTTTGAATTGTAAGGGCCCCTCCTACTTTTTTATCAAAAGAGACCATATTTTTAATTTTCGCTTTAAGACCCGAAAAATCAGAGCCGGCTCTGGATGGGCTTCAATTTTTTTCACAAATCAATAGATATTAATGAGTTCTTTTAAGTTGTGAAAAATATTAGAAAATTTTAATGAGAAAATGCATCTTTTTAAAAGTCTAAGTTTGCACGCAGAATATTTATTTAGGGACAGAAGGTGTATATAAAATGTAAAAGTTTGAATCAAATAGAAGTAGAAATTAACCCAATTTCATTAATCCAGCGTTCGAGTTTCAAGTTCGTGCAGTTTGCAGCACTTCCTTACTTTAAGGTTTGACAAACTACATGTGTAGCAGCAGCACAACAAATGCTTCGTTTGACCTTAATTATACATGCTTGAAATAGAAGTTTTGACCCAAAAAAAATTGAAAATTAGTACTTCGTTTTTTTGGTCACTCTCTACGTATGGAAAAATTATTTTTGGTGGTCTTGATTCTTGAGGCACCATCATGTAATGCTCTAACATGAAAATGCATGTTTGAGGCATACAAAATGTATGAATCACATGAAAATACGTGATGAATATGTATGTTGGGAATTTCACGTGGCGTGACAGTGCTAGTGCTTTAATATCTCTCAATATTTACTACTTATGACATGCTCTACACTACACTTGATCATATGGATATGAGAGGAAAGGTTGTCTTTTTGTGATTTAATATCAATTCGGAATTTCTGATATAACTTTTAACATATACGTACCAATCTTATACCATGTCTATGGAGAAGCAAACAAATATCCGGATACCATTCCGATTAGGGTTGCTCAAAAAATTCGGTGAACTGCGAAATCAGACCGAGTCGTAAGTTTTGGTCCTGGTCTGTGGATTAATAGTTCGGACACGGATTTAAAAAATAGAGACCTGCAAAATATGGTTTGGATCACATATTTTTGTTTTGGAACCGTGAATTAACCGAATTGGACCATGAAGTATTCATATATTTATACATTTACTATGAATATATGTATGTAGTAACTTACTTTAGCTGTAAATTATTAAGTTATAAGTAATATTGTTATGAGAATTGTAACTTTTTAATTTTGTATAAATTATAAATTAAAACGTTAGGGGGTAAAGTGTAATGCTTGGATAATTAGATGTCAGTTGTGTTCTAAATTCTAATAAAGGCACTAGTTGGAAGGTATATGTTGTGTCCTGTTTCATACTTCACGGGGTTATTTGAAAATTTGTGATAGTTTAAGAAGACAAGATGTAATTAAGCTTCATTATATTGAATGAAGAGCGAGATAATTAATTTAACGGACAAATATAAAATGGCTAATGAATCTTTTTAATCATGAGGGTACACAAGTACAACTGACCTCCCGAAGGAGTAACATGAATCATAAACTTGATAAATAAATGGGCCACAAAGTACTTTAAAACTTCAAAAAGTCAAGGTTCTGACGCACTGGGTGACCATAAAACACTATTGATAGTAGTATTACATCTCCATGTCACCAAAATGGGTTATTTTCAAGGACACCCCTTCAACTATCACGTTTTGTCAACATGACCCCCTCATGCTTAAAACTCATCAACCTCACCCCCTCATTTATCAAAGTTCATCAACTACACCCCTTCCGTCCAATTCTGTTAAGAAATGTAAATATTTTGGACGGAAGAAAAAGTAACTTGGATGGAAAAAAATAATTTAACCCTAAAATGCCCTCTCCCATCTCGTCTCCTCCCCCACTTATCTCCCATCCTCTCCAAGCTCCAAACCCAAACCCATATTTACCCTTGGTCAAAATTGAAGGCGATCTTCTGCCCCAAACTTACTTTTATCTCTCTCTCTCTCTGTGGTAGTTTCAGCAAAATCATCTGCTGCTCCAGAACAAGTTTAGTTCGACTCCTTATCCAAAAAAAAAAAAAAGTTCAATTCGACAACTTAGATTGCTACTCTTGGAAATAAAAGCCCAACAAAGCTCACTTAAGTCTTCTCTCACCTTCGTCAGGTTTTAATCTGAGGAATCAATGAGCTGGGTTTGATTGCGAATTTTTGACCTGCAGCGTGACACTTTTGAACTGCGACATAGTTTCAGTTTCCGACTCCCACGCGCCACCTTCAACCGGCGCGTGAGGCCTACCCGGGAGGTTTCCGGCGACATTCCGATCAGATCCTAAATCGTCTCGACGAGACGAACAAGACCCCATGCTCCAAACTTCCATACGATATCTCGTTCTCCAATCGACCTTAGAGTAGTACCGCCTCTGCCCACCGCTGTTCAAATCGACCGTACGACCTCCTTCGATGACTAAACTCAACGGCATCACCACCAATGTTATCGTTTCAGTGAAGCGCATCTAACCACTGATCAAAATTGATTTTCGAAAACGTTCGGTTCTGACCAAATCTGGAACAGTGAGCAATGGAGGTTTTGTGTTTGATGGGGCAAAGAGGATGAGGGAGGACTCATTGCTTTTTCTTAGACGTCCTCGCAGCCCGCCCTCCTCCACCACCTAGACATCCTCGCCGTCATCCACTCCCTCGCAGACGCGGACCTCACCACGGTGGTTGGCCTGGTCTCCAGTTCGGCGTCACATAGAGAGGGAAAGAGAAGATTGGGTTGGATTTTTTTTCACAGTCCGAAAACTAATTTTAACATAAAAGGGGTAACTTAGTCTTTTCCTTCGTTTCCGTCCAAAATTTTGACGGAAGTGAGCGGAGGGGGTGAATTGATGGAAAATGAAAGTTAAGGGGGTGAGGTTGATGAGTTTTAAACGTGAGGGGGTCATATTGACAAAACGTGATAGTTGAAGGGGTGTCCTTGGAAATAACCCCACCAAAATATAACATTAGGCTAGCTAGTTTATACGATGCTTTGATTTGATACGTATATAAGCTTTCCACTCACGAATTGTGGAAAAAGTTTGCTTCAAATTAGTTGAGATGCACGTCAATTGGTTTGGACACCCGAAATATGAATTTCTTCTTTGCCAACGTTTCGGCAACAAAATTCTTTTTTGTCGCCAAAAAAGTTATTTGGCAATGAAATCCAATTTTGTTACCAAAAGACACCATATGGTGAGGAAATTCAGATTTTGTCACGAGGTTTTGACACAAAATGTCTTTTTGGTTGCTGTTGTAGACTTGTAGTTATATGGTTTACATATTTTCATGTAGTTTTTATTTTTATTTTTATTTTTATGGGCATGTAACCTCAATCAGGATGGTTCTTTACCTCCTCGAATATGTGAACTCTAAACGGGGATGGCTGAGAGTATTGAGCTACAACTTGGTATATGTCACGTACTGAGAAGGCAACATTGACTTTAGAATAGGGTTTACAGGCCTCACAATTTATCATCCAGTAGATTAAAACCCAAATACAGAAATTAAACCAAACAAAACGCTGATTGGCCTCATCACCTTGATCCCTTAGTAGTTTGATTGCTCGGATTGAGGGTGATTTGTAGGATTGCTTCTCGAAACCCTAGAACTAAGCAGGTTCTTAATTTGGGGGTTTGATCTCTCGGGTTGCGGCTCGCCGGCTGCTCACGGGAATTTGGGTGTAGAAGTGTATGTAATACTGTATATCTATCATATATACAACCCTAAGAATAAATCCCTTTACATAGGACACGAAATCCAACCAAGGCCATCGGATTTAGGTAAATAGATATGGAAATATAGGTTTCCCAAGGTTGCTTTTGTGCGCAAAAAGCTAATTTGGCTGCAAATTAAAACAAGTTTGAGTTCGGATCAAACACTTACAAAATGTTTCAAAATTGTAGACAAAACGATCTGGCGGCCAGGGAAACAATCTCACTAAGAGGTTTAACTGCAAAGATTCCGCCAGAGGAAAGAAAGAAGTGGTGGCCATGAGAAGGATCTAGCGGCCAACATATCAATTTTATTAGAAAATTATATTTTTGTCTAAAAGGGCTTTTTGGCTCTAGATCGGGCTCTTTAAGTAGCTAAAAAACTCACAAAGTCCCTCGAGCTTACAAGAAGTCAATCACAACAATCACTAACCTACTAATCATCGAGATGGTCACCAAGATGAGGCCTGAAATATTAGTCGAGCCGAATTGGGGTGTCTACACATATGGCCCCGTTCAGTTGCACGGGAAAAGATAGGAAAATTAATTTTTCTATAATTTTCTGTGTGTTCAGTTACCAGGAAAGTTGTATGACCCACAGCTTCAACTTTCCCACTAAAAAACACTTTCCTGCAAAACAGGTCTTGCCAAAATAAAGGAATTCTTGTTTTTTCTGCAAGATTTATTATCAAGAGAACACATACAGGAAAATAAATATCATTTTCTTTTACTTCACATCACATCACTTTTTCTGGAAATCATTTTTTCCCATAACATTTCCGACAACTGAACAGAGCCTATATGTCTGCACTGATATTCTTTCCGGCATGATATGTTGCAAACATAGGACATAATTAGCCAAGATATAATAAAAAGAAAAGTTGTGCTAGTATGTACATAATTGGTGGTAGAAAATGACATATTAATTGTGGAATGGACCCCGATATTTAATTTGTTATTCTTGCTAGACAAGGGAATACATACTCCAAGTTTGTAAGGAAACTGCACCTGGAATTTGAGCAAATATACAATAGTTAGAAAAAAAAACGAAAAAAAAAAAGAAGGCAATGATTAGAAATATCAATTCATCCAAGGGGAGAAAAAAGAGTGTAGTAGTCTTCAAAAAGTCTCGAGTGTAATAACTTTTAAGTGCTATCAATTTTTATAAGGTCAGCAGATAAAAAAAAAAAACTTTTGTAGGGTCACGTCAATAAAATTTTTTTGCCACGGATTAGTATATAGATGGTGAAATTGATCTCATGGTATTAGCTGAAAATCCAATTTCTAGGTGTAGGCAAGAGTTTAGATCGGTGCATCACGTGCATACATAACAAGCAAAAGAATGTTATTTGTAGTCAAGTTGTTTCCACTAGACTAAAAGTTATAGAAAATGTGTTGAGCGTTACGAAGAAAATGAGCATTTCGAAGAAAATATGTTGAATATTTTAGTTTAGTGAATACAACTTAACTTTTGACAAAAAAAAAAATTAGATTAATATGAATAACTTCACAAAAGTCTATAAGTTGCAATACAAAATTTTGATTAAAAATGGGCCTTAATTAATTCAGTATAGTTGTCATTTGAAAGCAACGCAGGAACCCAAGAGCATATATGCATGATATAGTTAATGGGGAAGCTGCCAAACACCCCTTGTCAAACGGTTAATCCAACAGTTCATCTCGGCAATCGACGGCTCGATACTTATGATATAAGTTGGGATACAAATAAATAAATAAAGAAAAGAAAAAGTACACTGCTGTACACAATAATTGAAGGGTTTTAATTTTTTAGAGTTCTGTCAGTATTATTGTGGTGCAAAATTGTAGTAGTAAATTCAATTGTGGGAAGGACGAAATTACGATTCTATGTCACTCTTTCTAGACAAGGGAATAAAGATTCTCTCATAGGAAAATTGCATTGTTTAATTCATCACGAACACCTAGAATTTGGGTTAAGTATAGAAAAAGGGCGACGATTCAAAGCCGCGTATTCACTTAAGAAATCTCGATTCATCCAAGCATCTTCTAAGTAGCTAGGTTCTACCAATTCTTGTGGGGGCTTTCTTTCTCAATTCCTTCAAGATTATTCGAGATGCACAAAAATTTACTCAGACATCCCAAGTTATCAACTTCAAAAAAAAAAAGAGAACTCCTATAATACTCCAAGGGAAGAAATACAAAAAAGCCTTTTCTTGAACAACTTGTCTTGCTAGGTAGGCCGGTACCTCTCATCAAGAAAAATACCACTTAAGAATCCAGACTAAAATGCTAGTACCAAAAAGTAGGTTAGAAAATGGACACAATAAAACTTACATGTAAGTCTTTTAAGGCCACGAAAAGTTTTGATCGAATTACTTCGGAGTTCTAAAATCAGTCGAGATGTCCGTTTATTTATTCTAAACGCCTGGTTGTTGAAGCAGATATTCATTGGATGCTTACTTTTGGCATAGAGAATAAATATTTGTTGTGTTTGTGTGAAGCAGTCTGTTGGTTTTCCCCCTCCATTTGTCCCCAAATTCATTTGTCATTTGACTCATTTCCATTTTAAAATTTTCAAATGGTTGTCACTCGTGAGTACGAAAATGAAAACAAACACTCCCTCCGTTCCATAACATTTGTCTGGTCCACAAAACGAGGACTCGAAAATAATGTATTTCTTCAAGGGAAAATTCAAACTTCTTTCATAAGTTAAAAGAACTCATCATCCAAATCTAAAAGTTGTCGATTTTTTTTTTTTCCAACTTTTGTTACAAGAATCGTATTATTTTTATGTTACCGTTTTGGTATCCGGACAGATATTTTGGAACGGAAGAAACGAAAAGAGGAAGAAGAAAAACTCAAATGATTGGCATATCTAACCTTGTATACACATACAGCTAGATGGTATACCTGTTTAGTACTACTATATATATATATATATGTATATATTATAGTCGTAGTAGAATAGAATAGAAGTAGAATAGAATAGAATACAAGGAAGAGAGTAAAATACACTTGACCCAGTTGGTTTTTCTAGACGGCCTTTTACGCGTCCATTGGGTGGTTAGTCGTTCGGAAAATTAAAAAAACAGAAACGAAACGAAAAGTTCGTTGCGAAATAATAAGTACGGTCACCCCCTCCTGTCTCCGGAGTAGTACAAAAATATCAACGACCGGGCAACCGGATAAGCCGGTTTCCTCGGTCACACTCCAAAAATGTTCACTCTTCAAATTGGGCCCCAATTGTTCGCTTCACACGTCCCATCTTCCTCCTTTCCCCTCTCTCTAAACACTCTCTCTCTCTCTCCTCTGCTCTCTCTTAACAACAATTGCCATTATTCCTCCGTAATGCAACCACAGACCCCCCAGCTCCTCCTCCTCCTCTTCTCCCTCTCTGCTCTCTCTATATCGGATTGCTCGATCCATTATTCGGTAATCGGTTCATCAGTGACCGAATCACGGAACGTCTAAACGGATCGCGGTGGTAGCTCGATCCGTTGAGTGGTTTAAGCTTGAAGCTGCGGGAAAAGCTGTGCCGTTTGGATTAGTGCTGAATTACGTGCGATGAGGAGGAACATGCTGGACCTTAACCTGAGCGCGGTCCACGGGGAGAACTCTCCGGAGAACTTTCCGGAAGGCTCCGTCGGTCAAGTGGAGGACTCGGGGACTTCGAATTCTTCCGTGCTGAACGCCGAAGGGTCGAGCAATGGCGGCGGCGGCGGCGGCGGCGACGACGACTCCAACTCGTGCTCCACGCGCGCCTCGGGGGACATCGGCTTCAACTTCGATATCTTGAAAGTCGGAGCCGGCGGTTATTCCAGAGGAGAGGAGAGCAGTAACGATCGGTTGGCCGTGACACGTCAGCTGTTCCCCGTGATCGCCGGAGACGGGGCTCCAAACGCGTGGTTACGGGGTAATAATTCGGTGGATCTGTCGTTTAATCAGGCTAGGATTGGACAGCAGCAACCGCAGCAGCAGCAGGTGAAGAAGAGCAGGCGGGGACCGAGGTCTCGGAGCTCGCAGTACAGAGGAGTCACGTTCTACAGGAGAACTGGACGATGGGAGTCGCATATTTGGTATACTTTTAATTTTCTTTTTTTGTTGAGGTTTTTTTTTTTTTTTTAAAGTGTTTCACTGTGATTTTGGAGAATGTGTGATTTCCATTAAGGAGGGGAATTAGGACCTGTAGTCTCAGGTTACATGTGACCCTGGGTTAGTAAATCCTTTGGGACCGGTAGACGAACCAAACAAACAATTTGTGTTTGCTCTTTGAAAGCTCATTTGAGATTAATTCGTTATGTGAACAGACCGATCCTGAACATCTTTTTGAGCCTCGAACAGACCACCAGTGTTCGGCTTGACTTTTGATGTCTGGAAATTCAAGATAGTCGAGATCGGTTTGTGATCAGCTCAATTAAAGCTCATTTGAGATCGGTTAATCTTATAATCAAACCAAGCTTCGACAAACTGTTTGCCCAGATATAAGCCAAATGAGGAATTATATGGTGGTATTATTTGTCCGGTCCCTGAGATTATGTTTCTTCTTCTTTTTTATTTTTTTGTCGGGAGATTATTTCTCTCTTTATCTGGCCGGCGGTTTAAATGATCCTCTATCTTTTTTCCATTTTTTATACCACCAAATTCAAATATATAACAACTTCTTTATTTTTTATTTTTGAAAATATGTTACAACTAATCTCATTACTATTTTATTGATAAAATGCACACATTTGCGCAACATGCCTGTATGGCAATGTTTCTTTTGCAATTGTTAAATTGCTAGTTTTCAACTTGCAATGGATCACTGTCACATAAGCATGGTGTCCAAACTGTAGTGAATGTTGTTGTGTTCCACCGTTCCTAGACTTCCAC
Source organism: Rhododendron mucronatum var. ripense (assembly GCA_019656295.1). Taxonomy (NCBI): domain Eukaryota; kingdom Viridiplantae; phylum Streptophyta; class Magnoliopsida; order Ericales; family Ericaceae; genus Rhododendron; species Rhododendron mucronatum. The sequence continues at coordinate 1,067,831 of BPLT01000178.1, forward strand.
ATTATAATTTCATCTGTTATTCTAGAGACTCGTGTGCCCCCTCTTTCTCCATTCTTAAACCAACTTTTTCCAATCCTTCCAAAAAATAATTCGGCAATCAAACGTGCCCTTAGAGTCTTATTGTCACATTAAGGGGCCTATGTGGGTTATCTTGTCCGATCACTTCCTAGGTTTTGTGTTTGTTGCGCACTCTTTACTGTTTTGTGTGGAGGGAATGCTCTTGTTCTTGTATGACGTGTTTCAATGTGGTTATCATCACAACAAGGGTTTGTAAAGCATTTTTTCATGGACTTTATGGATGTTTATGTGCAGGGACTGCGGGAAACAAGTCTATTTAGGTATGTATATGTTTACAGGTTATTTTATTGATTGTTCTATTTTTGTTTTTTAAGTAATTAGGGAAAATGGAGTGATTTTCTTACGAACTTGGATGTTGGGGTGTTGTAGGTGGATTTGATACTGCTCATGCTGCAGCTAGGTAATATTTTGAATGTAATGTGACAATCATTGGTCTGTTTTGGCTTACCTTTTGAGCTGCTTGACTATTTTTCGTGTAACTGGATTATCTGGTATCAGAGCTTATGATCGAGCTGCGATTAAATTCCGCGGTGTTGATGCCGACATAAACTTTATTCTTAGTGACTATGAAGATGATTTGAACCAGGTTGGAAAATTCACTCAAATGCCGTGCTGTTTCTATAATGGTGGTCTGGTTAATTTTTAGCCTGTTTTGGAATATCTGCAGATGAAGAATCTGACCAAAGAAGAATTTGTGCACATACTCCGTCGTCAGAGCACTGGATTCTCGAGGGGGAGCTCAAAATATAGAGGGGTAACTCTGCACAAATGTGGCAGATGGGAAGCTCGAATGGGACAGTTACTTGGCAAAAAGTGAGAACTCTATCTTGAATTCAAGTTTCCGATTGTTTTTATCACAAAAGTTGCTATTGAATATTACACTGAAACCACAATTGGTTTCAGATAGGTTGAATAAAAATAAGTCTGTGGGTCTTACATAATTCACTGTGGCATGCTGTTTGAAAGATGAAACCAATTTTCTTCTAGGGGATGATGATGCTTACATTGCAGGTATATATATCTTGGGCTGTTCGACAGTGAATTAGAAGCTGCAAGGTCTTAATGATTGTCAATTGCACTCTCACTGATACTGAATTTGTAATCATGAATTCTCAACGTCAATGTGATGTCATCCAACATGTATCTCCCTTTTCGTTTTTCTGCAAATTAGGGCATACGACATGGCGGCTATCAAATGTAATGGAAGGGAAGCAGTCACCAACTTTGAACCAAGTACGTATGGAGGGGAGATGGTATTTGAGGCCAACAATGGAGGTATTCATTGAGACTTGGGGACTAATCTGTTGAGTTCATACTTTCATTTTTCCAAATGGTACTTCAGTTCTTTGTCCTTGAGCCCTTCTGTGTTTGGAATGCAGGTGATGACCATAGTCTTGATCTGAACTTAGGGATTTCAACCCCTTCTTCTGGAGATGGTCCAAAGGATAATGAAAGACTGGGTCATTTGCAGTTTCACCCTTACACTCACGAAGCTAGGAGACCAAATGTAATAGTTGGATTATACTTTCTCTTTCCCCCTCTTCTGCCCAATTGTACGTCTGTGCCTTAAACCTCATGTTTGAAGAAGTTCTGTGGCTTAAACCACTACAAACTGGTGAAAGCAAATCTGTTTGCTTATAGTGCCTAGACCTCTACAAAAACTGATGAATCTATTAGCCTAGTTAAAAGAACCAGAAATTGATAGAGGGAGTTACTGATAATCACTCTGTTTGCTGTTAGTTTGCTAGCGGAAATACATGTTGCTTGTTCTGATACTCCTTTTTATGCCATAAGATGCAACAAAATGTTGATCTTGAAGCTGTTAATAAGGAATTTCCTCTAATCTATTACAGATGAAGAACCCTGCTACAATTACAGTAGGGAATCCAACTCTTCAAGGCATTGCAATGACATCAGAACACCCTGCCTTCTGGAATGGCATATATCCTAACTACTTTCCTGGTTACGAGGTAAAATTTATTTACCTTTGTATTGAAATGTGAGATATTGTGGGCTGCATCATCATACTAATTCCGAGCATCATTCGTCTGTTTCCATCACACCAGCGTGCAAGTTGCTGTAATTGATCATTTTACTTGCCAAACCTAGCATTTTCTTGCAGCTGGATTCCATGAAATTTTAGCTTTTTGTGAGATATTTTAGAGCTTGATATAATTCATTGTTGGGCTGTAGTTCAGTATTTTCCTATTGTGAAGTGTGGATGCTTTGAAAACAAAAAAGAAACACTTAGTGGTTGGAGCTAGTGCTATCCAATGATGTGAATATTCATGACGCTCATTCGAGCTGTGTCATGCATGAATTTTTCTGATTGGCAGAAACAAAAAAGTTTATCTGTTTTATCCTTAGAGATATTATTCAGTTATTACTGTCATTTAATGAGGCCATATTGTGGGGCAACTGGTTATACTAGCATCGCATGATCTGTATGTGCTATGTAACTGCATTGCTAGGTACTATGAGTGATTCTTTATCATTCTATAATGCTTATGATATAATGCATAAAAGGGAAGCCTTCAGGGAAGAATGGGTGAAAGCACATAGCAGAAAAGGATATCGTCCTCTAGTATTATTGTGTGACAAAACTTCATGTTGGAGTCGTAAGAAGTCATGACTGAAAATTTTAGACTCTTATTTTTCAGGAAAGAGCAATAGAGAAAAGAATTGAGGGAGGTTGTTCACAAGGATCACCGAACTGGGTGTGGCAAATGCACGGTCAAGTCGCCGCAACCCCAATGACAGCATTCTCTACTGCAGCATCATCAGGATTCTCATCTGCGGCTACCACTCCTCTCTCGGCTTCCTCCGCCCATCCACCTAAACCTCCTAATGTAGCAACCCACAATCTCTATTTTTCTGCACCTGCCACAGCCAGCAGCAGTTCACAGTACTACTACCAAATGAGGTCACTTCAACCCCCACCATAGTATCAGTCTTCCCTCTTTGCCAAGGGTAACATTGTCTTTTTTCACTTTTGGTTTCAAATATTGTTTGTTACACATGGAAGACCTCGCTATTGAGCTTGTTAAAAACCATTGACGTACTATGCAGGCGTAAGGTTGAAAATAAATGATACCCTGTTCTTTTGTTCATAACTCAAGCACTAAGTTGGGGCATGTCTAAATTTTGAGCCTTTTAACCTAATTTATTTGCTTGGATTATTTCTGGATTGCTTTGTCCCTCAAGGAAGGAAATTTTATGGAAAATGCTTGTGGGGAAATTTCCCTATTTTTAAGTGTATCTCTCCACGTATTCAACGGATGGAGGACTAGATGCTTGTGGTGTTTATCTTCATTGGATAAATGTTAGTACTAATGTTGTACCATGAAATATATCACAACTGTCTCCCTCAAAAAAATCAAAGTATCAAATTGAAATTCTTTCGGCAAAAAGAGAGGGCCAGATAGAGCTCCGGGTGAGGGTTTCACCTCCTCACCCTAGCCGCTGCGCCCCTCCCCTTCTCTCTATATAGGGATAGCGATGGGCAACCTTGCCCCGTTCTTTATCGGATTAGAGTCGGAGCGGAGGAAATCGGGGAGTTGCCGTGTCGGAAAATAATTGGGTTCTTATTCTCCGTAGTGATTTGACTAATTTTATTTTTTTAGAGTGTTTTAACAAGAAAACAAGATATTAATGAGTGATGAGAGTTAAAAAAAAAAAAAAAATAGAAACAAAGACGTAAATTAGTGATTTCTTATTTGGTATATTGCTCTTATTATATCAAAAAAACTATATATATATATATATATATATATATATATATATATATATATATATATATAGTCGGATCGGATTAAAACAGGACGGGGAAGCAAATACCATCCCCACCCCATTTGCTTATGGGGTCGAAGAATACTATGCTCTTCCTTTTTCCTCCCCTCTCAATCCCCCTCTGTCCCGGTTACTCTCTGTCCTCTCTTTTCTTTGCCTCTCTTCTCCTACCTATATGGGTGTGAGATGGTTGAGACGTTCTTCCTAATTTGAGCAGTTCTCCCACTCTCTCCATCATTTTTGGCATGTGGAGGCCTAGATCTGCGAAACTAGATCTGGGTTTTGGCTTTGGAATTCAGTTAGTTTGGCGATGGATTTTTTGAGCTCTTTGGGCGGTGGAGGTGAAAGTGTCTACGGCAGATCTGACGATCCAGCGGCGGGAACAAGCTTACCGCTTCAAATATCCATAGCCTCTCCTCCCATCTCCACGAGCAGATTGATGGGTTCGACACCAAAACTGTTATTTTCTTTGTTTTTGTGTTGTGTTTGTTTTGTTCTAGTTTGTTTTCTCTGGTTATTCGGACCGTTTGAGTCCGTTGTAATCGTTAGTTTATTTGAATGCAGTTTGTGATTTCCTCAAAAAGAAAAGAAAATTTTCAAAAATTAGTAATTTTTCCATTCAAAAGAAAAATAAGCTGAGTTACTTGTTTTTTTGTTCATAAGGAAAAAGGGCAACATTTTGCTAGAAATTTCAATTAATTAGGGTGCCTTTCCATTAAATGTATTTGTCTTCAGGCTAATGACAATAATCAAGTTATTCCGCTAAATGGTATTTTATTTGATGTGACAAGAATTACCTGCCCAAAAATCTGCAAAACATGAGTTTTAGTCCATTTAATTTAGCGGAAACACACCACTCCTGATTTGGCACGTATTGTTTTCATAAATTCTCGGATTCATAGCACTATATACGTGTTGTATAGCAAACGTTCAGTAGACCCATTTCCTGCAAATCTTAAAGTGGAAGATTTTTACCCTTCACAATTTGGTATCCAAATGGTAACCGACGAATACATATATTTCTAGTTAAAAGTCTCAACGAACTCTATAAAATGAACAATTCCAATTATCGTTGTGAGCCAGGACAAGGGCCACAAAGCCCAAACTGGACAGGACTGGAAAGTGAGGAAACTGGACAGACCCTTGTCCTAATTTTTCTCTTCTATTGCGAAACAAAATAGTACAGTAAAATACACAGTTCATGTTGGCGCATTTATGCTCTTCCCATTTTCTTGGTGCACTTACGTTTCACTGGTTCTTTTGTCCTTGCAGTTATATCCCACCTCAAACATGGCCACTTTTAGCTCTCCCTCCCATAACACAAACTCTCTCTCTCTCTCTCATGACTGATTGGAGGAAGATCACATTTATCTCACACAATCGCTTTTGTTTGTAAATTCGTGGTGGGTCCAAGCTCTGTTTGATTGTTTATGACCGGGTCCTACCCTCTTCTGTCTGTGTTTTATGACTGACTCTACATAAGTATTAAGTAGTAGTCCCACCACTCTGGACCCCACCAGTCCCCACCCCATTTGTCACGAAACAACCATTACAACTTGATGCTATTGCTGGGCCCTCGTTTCGGATCTTTCATACCTTCTATCTTAAAAAAACCTTAAATATATGGTACTGAATCAGACACCCAGTTGGTGGGAAAGCATTTAAAAGATTCGAGGAGTGGGGGTTTGGTGTTCCACATACTTGTCTGCAACTTTGTTTTCTATCCGGGCGAATTTCATTGGCACACCCTGAGGTTTTCCCTGATGACGAATACCCCGCTCGCATATGAGAGATAACAATATTGAACCCACCCCCTGTGAATTCTATGTGCGTTCCAACGACACCCCAAATCGAGAATTTTCTGTCCAAACACGTAATGAAAATGAGTCAAAAGTGACTTATCTCTAAACCGTCGCCATTTTTTAAATAAAATTTTTTTAAAAATTATCAACTCTCACTTATTTTTTTGAATCAAAATAAATCTTTTTTAGCTTTTGGAAGAGATGTTTTGTTCAAAAAAAGGGTTAACTTTATTTTCGACTCGTAAAAAAAAACGTTTTTATCACAAAAGACAAATTTATTACTCCCTCCGTTCCTTTTTAAATGTCATGCTTCGTAACTCCAACTTATTAAAAAGACATCATCATTATACCTTTCACATCAATTTTTTCCTCTACTTTCCCTCCTTACCCATCATCATTACACTTTTACTCACTTACTTTTCAAAATGGAATCTACTTTTAGGGATAAAATAGACAATTCACCAACTTTTACCCACTAACTTTACAAAATGGACACTTATTAAGGAACAGCCCAAAATGAAATACCGGACTATAAATAAGGGACGGAGGGAGTACTTTTTAGTCTAAAAGAATGGGAATTGGAAGCTTTTCATTATTTATTTTTTATCGAAAAAGGTGAACTTGTCAATGTAAGTCACTTTTGGCTAATTCCATTATGTGTATAGTCGAACAGTTGTCAGTTGAGCGTCAATAAAATGAACAAAAAAACACTGGGAATTTATAATCATTTCTCATACGTGAAGGGGTATCTCTAATTAATGCAAACCTTAGGAGGCGTCAGTGAAATTTATCCTTTCCATTTTTGTATCACTGTCTGCAACTTTGTTTTGGTCCTGAGTGATTGGGGGGTGGGGCTCATTTTTCAGGCCCCAACCATCAAATGAGGTAGCTGTTGAGGGTAAAGGGGGTAAACAATAATGTTCTCTTTGAAGGAGACCACAGGCCAACCCCGCAAGGATAAGATTTGGTAACCCATTGATGTTCTATGATTTCGGATCCAGCTATTCCCCAGTGCTGCGATGGACTGATCAGCTCGTTTGTTAACCCATCATGAATTTATTTTGATGATTCAAACTGTTTCACCCATGTAAAAAAAAATTGTTTCACCCGACAATTCATTCATGTTAAGTGTTAACTGTAAAGTGCAACGTAAGAAGAAATTGGTAGGAATCTTATTAAAATATGGGAGTGTATGAACTAATTCGGGTCAAGAAGTAAGAACTGAAATTATTAGTACCTCGTTCTAATTTCAGATATTCTCATTTATTACCATAATAAAATATCAGTCTTGTGAGAAATGTTGTTTTCAGAACTGACTTTCCATCTGTCATAAAAAATTGATTGTCATGACAAAAATTAGCTGAAATTTTCATTTATTTTTTCATAGATTTGTTCAAAAAATAGCACTCAATTAAACGGGTACAGATCCCCATTTGTACATCTATATCTTCACGTACAGATCCATTTGGGAATCATTTTGGATCTCATAACGATAAACAGAGCCGTTCATTTTGTTTATAACATTTTATTTAGAGTCCTTGTAAAAAATCAACTCAGTAGGAGGTCAGTAGGGGTATTAAAAGAAACATCCAACTTTGCTTCAAAATTCATGCTTGAATTCAAGTTAGATGTTTCGCCCCTATCGATATCTCTGATTAAACTCATCTTTCATAAGGACTTTAATAATATGTTTTAAACAAAATGCATCTCCCACCATCTTTGTAAAATCCAAAATGGGTTCGAAAAGAATATGTACCTGCAGTACAGACAGACAAGACCCCTTTGTCTGCATCCGTATTGTTTATGTTCACCTAAAAGTGAAAAGCTTTTAACCTACAACTTGAGAGAAACGCAATAGGGAGAATTCAACATGAAATTACATTCAGTAAAGCTAGCCCTGGCTCGTGGATTCCAAAAATGGGATGCTCACAAGCTGGGTCATAGGCTACTTCAAGGATGGCTACATGGGCGCCCACCCAATGTGGTGGACAATTGCAGATTTCACCTTCAACCATGCACATGAGACCACGCCAGTACGCCACACATAAATAAGAGTTGACTCCACAAAAAGCTAAAACAGGTCCTACTTTAACCCAAATGACAAGAAATTATAGTCCAATGACCTGTGTGCAGTGCCAAAAAATCAAATTGAGAAAGAAAATGGGTGGGAAAAAAAAAAAAAAAAAGAGGCGCTCTATTCTGATTCTTCATATCTACAACAATAGAACCATTAATATGTATTGACAACTTTATGACTAATTTCAGTTCTTGTGTAGCCCTCAGGCTTCAACCACTGCCTAGAAAGACAAATAACCATAAAAACTACTCAATGTTCATTTACCCTATCGTTAGTTGTTGTATTCCTCATCATCAACTTTCCCTTGGGAGCAAAATACTCAACATCTGGAAGATAACCTGCCCGCATGATAACACTCGGCAGCCATCAATAAACCATATGTGTAGCATTAGCAAAGCTGGATCTTACCTTAGTTCTGCAAAACAATATGAACCATGAGAAAAATACATCACATGTGATGCAAAATATGCGATAAGATCATACAACAAACAATGGTCTTTGCAAGAAAGGATGGCGGAACGATCTGAAACAACTCGTAGCCACCCCCCTCCCCAAAAGAAGGAAAATTCATGTCAACAGGCCAGAGAAAAATACCACAGGCTACAAACAATCCAACCATATACTCCTATAAGAGATCATGGTAACTATAAATCTCTAAGTACCCTATTTTAATGGCAAAACATTTATTCGAGTAATTACAAGGTAACATCACGAGGTTATACAGTTCTTAGAAGGAAAGAGAACATAAACAGCTAAATGAGGAAAGGTGAAATAGTAAGGCATAATCTATCTCCAGCCGTCATTCATATTCTCAAAACGCTAAGAGCATCTCCAACCCCTACTCTAAAACTCCATTTAAGAGTATGGGAGAGCTCCGACTCATCCTCTATATCTCCTCTTGTTGAGAGGATAGGTTTTGGTCCTCTATATTTAGAGGATGGAGAGGATGATTCTCTATTTGAGAGGATGAAGATTTTAATCTTCAAGTGCATATAACTTTTAATCACTAAATTTATATTTTACAGGAAAATGAAAAATTGTTGAGTTTTGAAAGAAATAGAGATGAAAATACAGGTGTGTGGTTGGAGTAGAGATGAATAGTAACATCCTCAAAGGTTACTTTTTGAATATAATACACTATTTAGATACTCTATTTGAGAGTGTTGGATTGGAGATGCTGTAAACAGATTGAAATGCCCTTGTTAAAACTAAGACATTCATTCACCACTTTACACCAAAAAAAGAAAAGAAAAACCATGCCTACTGCTCAAAAAAAAAGAAAAAAGAACCATACCTGCTGGTTTCTGCCAACTTTTGTTTCCGAGGATTTGATCCTTCAAATTTTGCAATCCGCAAAGCCAAACCAATCAAGTGTCAGTTTCATCCTTTTCGACCAAGGCCACCATTGTCCACATAGAAATCCGTTTCTCCAGTAAAGCCAATATGTGCTGAAGCAAACAAACAAATTGATGACAAGTCACATTCCGTATGTGCGATTGTATATATCGCCTGAATTGGGCATCCGGAACTTTGAGTCCTCATAACTCGTATACACGTTAAATCCCAGTCTCTCATTTCTTAACAGCTCTGCCATGCCCATAGCATTTCCGCTATGAACTTCATTCCAACCATCCCACTGACCATTTGACATGATTGCACCACTAGACTGTCGAAGATTGAGATGCGACAAAGGGGACGGACTGCTGGCCTGTGGTTGCTCCATAATCCTTGAAGGGATTCTGTAAGCATCACTATGTGGAGCAAAACCATCCTCAAAGTTGGTAAATCTCTGGTTCTGTATTGGAGAAATAGATCTTTGCATCAATAACTGAAGTCTAGACCCATTTTCAAAGGCACTACTTAATTGTGAAGAGTAGTTTGATCTCATGTCTGAGGTGGCAGCGTTACTCAGCCCACTAGGAAGTCTCCCCTTGCCAACTGCCAAAATTGCTGGATCCATAAACTCAATATCCCCCCCACTACCACTGTTTCCTGTTGGTGGTGCCTCATATGGATTTCTCAATGAGGAAGCATCAACAAAAGTGTTCCCTGCAAAATGGGGGCAGAAAGTGGGATGTCCACAATTCAGAAAATCGTAGTAAAAAAAACCTACTTACAAAAAGATAAGGTAATGAGAGTAAAGAACTAACAAGACATGGCATCAAAAGTCGGTTCTGTTCGCTGAGGAGAAGAAAAGCCTGGAGGTGGTGCTCTGTTGGGCCCTGTAAATCCGGGAGGTGCAGAAACTGGACCTCTCGAAACTACAACATGACATTGAAGAGGACCGAGATCAGTAAAGTTAGAGAAAGAAACTGCAAAACCAACAGAAAAAGAAGCATGAGCAAAAATAATCAATAAATTGTCGCACATAAATCCCACATCTGAGAAGAGCTCTGAAAGGAGATAAGCTAAGGAACTGGCTAGGTGTACAAGGAGACAACATACTTAACGGACACATCAGATTTTTTTGGGTAAATACGGACACATCGGATTTCCAAGTCCAGGCGTACAAAAACATAATATAATGTCAAAGGCGAAAATCTCACTTGCTCTGAATTACCAAAATCTCCATCAACCCCTCCTGCTCATGTCGAGCTATTTAAAATACCAAACATAACCTAACTCTTACTAAATCTCAAGACAATATAATGCCAAGAAATATGCCAAGCAGCAAACTAAATCAAAATAAACACACTACACTCAAATTTACCAAAACTTCACTCCACAATGCCTTAAAGGTAGAACAGCTCTTCACCAGGCTCCCAAGATGATATGCTGATAGAACTTAACAAAAAGCCCAAATAGACACTCTCAAATACTTTTGCTGATAGCTTCCACTCGATTGTCACCATCAGCAATTAAAATGCTTCCAAACATTCGGCTGACATTCAAGACTAAATTAGTAACAGACCACCAGACTAGCAGTAATTATATTCAAGTCATTCCTAATTTTGCCCTCCTTCAAGCATGTAATAGGGTTCACAATTAAGGTCTTTAGAGCTATCTTTTACCAACTCATAGGACTAATAAAATCCTCAAACATAACTCCAATCAGCATGTCGTGTTTTTACAGCATCAGACAGGATCACAGGATCCGATTAGTCACGACAAACTACTTGCCATGTGAGTTCAAACTTCCACAAGGATTGTCAAGTTAATCATACTACTATGAATTGTAACCACACGCGCGCGCACACATAGGCGGCTCAATGGACAACTATTTAGACACCTAAAAAAAACACCTCATAGTTCCCGATCAAATTTTGATGATCCGAGCCGCTCAATGTGATCAGAACGTGATTTTAAGGGTAACTGCAAGAAATCAGCAAAAAAAAGACCGAAAAGAGCTTGATCTGAGCAGTTTTTAGCTTAGATTTTATGAACGGTTCAATTAAAAACTGCTTAAAACAAGCACTTCTCGGTCATTTTTTTTTTTGTTGCTAATTTATCGCGGGCACCCTTAAAATCATATTCTGCACACATTGAATGGTTCGGATCATAAAAATTTGATCGGGAACTATGTGGTTGAGATTTGGGGTGTTTTTTTAGGTATCTAAATAGTTGTCCATTGAACCGCCCCGTATATATATATATATATATATATATATACCGTCATTTTTAAATAAGGAGCTCCTTATTTTAGTTAAAATAAGGACCTCCCCATTTCTCCCATTTTCCGTTTGAATTTCGATGATCCGAACAGCTCAATGTGTTCAGAACATGATTTCAAGGGTACCCGCATGAAATCGGCAAAAAAAATGACCGGGAAGGGCTTCATTCGAGCAGTTTTTATTTGAACCGTTTGATAAAAAAATAAACAAAAACTGCTTGGATGAAGCCCTTTCGTGTCTTTTTTTTTTTTGCTGATTTTTCGCGGGTACCCTTAAAATCACGTTCTGAACACATTGAGCGACTCGGATCATCGAAATTCAATCAGGAAATGGAGGTCCTTATTTTATTAAGTTAAGGTGGTCCTTAGGAGAAGGGGACTGTGCGTGTATATATATATATATATATATATATATATATATATATATATATTAAGCCCCAATCCTGGCATGAAGGAACATTTTGGATACTGATAATTCCCACAACATAGAAGCAACATCACACAAACCAGGAGAAAGCTACATATAGGAAAATATGTAAACATGTATACGCAAAAGTAAAGGAAAAGAAGGCGGCAGCAGATATATATATATAAAGCCCCAATCCTGGCATGAAGGAACATTTTGGATACTGATAATTCCCACAACATAGAAGCAACATCACACAAACCAGGAGAAAGCTACATATAGGAAAATATGTAAACATGTATACGCAAAAGGAAAGGAAAGGAAAAGAAGGCGGCAGCAGCAGCACAGGCAGAAGAAGAGGAAGAAGAATCTGTTTCAACAGTGTCCGCTTGTCTGGTGTAAATATCAGAAACGAAAAAAAAAAAATCCCAACAACAAAGCCATGGAAGAATTCCCACAGAATAGTATACTTGTGGAAAAGATAGTGGTGAAAAACTGGGTAAACAAAAAACAACATCCCAGAGATAATGGGTGAAACTTAATCTAAAGAACCACCCCTTGTAGCAAATCATCAGGTGATGACAATTATCTAATCCACACCGGGAAAGAAAACCTAAAAAGAGCATTCAAGAGATACATACATAGTAGATACAGGAACATCAATGTAGTATACGTAGTTTCGTGGCCACCGTAAGTATAACATACCAAAAATTACTGAAATATCTTCTGAAGGCAATGATAACTCACCTGAGAGCTTATTAGAAGAGAAATAAGAATAGCTGCCAGCGAATTTATCAGGTTCCTCATTGTTAAAAGTAGAGAAACCATTAAAATCACCAAGCTTATCTGTATTAAACTTGCTTTTTTCTGGAAGTTCAAGTCCTAAAACACGGTCCTTCAGCACTCGCCCATTATTATTCAAAGATGGTCCAATATCTGATACTCCGTTTTTAGACTCCTCCTGTCTCGCAAAAGAGAACCTGGACTGACTGCTGTTTTGAACTTTCCAGGAGCTTGATAATTTAATAGATGCCTCCCGCCTATTATTGTCACCCAACAATTTAACCAAATTCTGTGGTGAAGTCAATGACTCATCCCAAGCATCAAAGTCCATCGACAACATATTTGATATTATATTGCTTTCCCCCATATCTGCAGCAACATTATGGTCAGCATCAGATGCTTCACTTCCAAATCTCCCAACAACCTTCTTTTTCACTTCACTTGGAAGTGAAAAAGAATGTCCAACTGTCGTATCTGAACCAATGTATTTACTTATCATATCTTCAGAGTATCCATTAGGTACTTTTGGAACATCAGATGAACGCAGTAGCAACCCCTTGTCAACTCTATTATCTACAATTTGAGGTTCTTTATTGAACATAACAGAGCCATATGGCTCATTCTGCTGAGAAGAATACAAACTAGACTGGCAAGAAACATGAAAGGAGTTAGAAAGATTAGGCAAGTAGCTTGTGCTAGTAACAATTTCTGAATCCTTACACCCCTGATCTTCAAAAGATCGAAAATCCTCTTTCACTTCAGGAGATGCAACTTGCGAATCTCGTTTTCCTACTTGAGTTTGTGAATCTGAACTCCTATCAGACTGTTCTCTTGTAAGAGAATCTAGTTTAAAATCTGATTGTTCCCTTGTAACGAAAATATCATCAGTAGAAAACAAAGCTTTCCCAAGTGCAATTGACGTTGAAGGTCCTCTTAAGTGCTGGTTTTGTTGTAACACCTGATTTTTTTGAGGTGACTTAATCAAGGTGGTTTCAGAAAGTGAACTATTAGCCATAGTATCAGCAGAATGTTCATCCCCAAGTCGTCTACCAATGCGCAATGACACCATATCAGAACATCCACTCTGAATATTCCCATTCGAAGAAATATTCAGGTCTTTATCTGCACCAAAACCGAAAGACTGCCCAGAAAGGTCAAAAGAATTCGTGTTATTAGATGCTGCACTAATGCATCTATCTTTGTCCAACAACTGTGGCGACTGCAACTGAACAACCACAGTTGTGGTAGCAGGAATTCCTGGTGTGGCAGGAGCCTCAGAAGCAGTAGTTCTGCATTCTTCTTTAGGAATATGCTTCTTTCCGACATCAGCATTTGATGGAGGAACCTGTATTGTTCCTCCAGCTGCCGTCGAAAAGGCAATTGACCCATTAGAGGTTTCATGTTTCTGGTATGAAGGTCCATTTGAACACGGTAAAGTTCCAGATGGTGGCTGGTTAGTAGAGGCACGCATTCCCCTAGAATAAAAGTCAAACTATAAGTATGTGAATCTTAGTATAATAAGGATGGTTTACTCAGTTAGTAGCATACCAGAAGGTTGCTCCTGGAAGAGCAACAGATCGACCAGAACTACTGTTTGGCGGAGAATCACTGATACTGCTTGCTGGATTCTGCCAGTCACATGGAAAGACAAACTTATCAACAAGGATCGCAAATTACTCCACAACAGCCGTTCACGGCACATTGTCTGTACACAACCTCAAAATAAAGTGGCAGTGACCATGAATCACCATTTTCCATATTTGTAGTTGGGAATCCAGAGAATCCACTCAATAACTAGCATACTAAAAATAAAATACCCAAAAAGCTAATCTCCTCTGGCTCCATGTAATGAAACAGAGCTCAGCCAAAGGTACACCGAAATCATTCACTCTTGGTGTTGTTCTCCTTAGCTTTTTGAGCGTTTCATCCTTATTATAAAAAAATTTGCGTATATTAGTTTTGTGCCAAACTTTGATGGATTATTGATTCATCTGGACAAGAAGAATCGGGAAAGTAAAACGTTTTTACTTTTACCCAAACATTTTGTAAATATCCAAGATAAAGCCCAAAAGGCGATTATTGATTCGTCTTGGCGAGATGAACCAATAGTCCATAAAAGTTGGCACAAGACTAATGAACACAGAAATTTTTGAATAAAGACACAACTCAAAAAGCTCCCAAAAAAGCCAAGGAGAACAATTTTTAAGTAGTGTAGATAACTTAATAATTTCCCATGTGAAGAACAAAAAAAAACACTAAAAAAAGGTGAATACTAAAGGTCTTACATTTGAAGCACTTTTACTGAGAGATTTTCCGGAGGTAGCAGAGCTGTTAATGTGGTATTCCTCCGCTGGTGGTGGTAACACATCCCCTGATCTCCGTTGCATGTTATTTGTAGCACCAGTAATTTGTTGAACTCTACCCCTTTAAAATAACTATGCAAGTTAATAGCTATCCAATAAACTGCCAAATCAAAAATCTATAGAAAGGCAAAACAAAGCATTCTTACTTTCTGGGCATGCAAGAGAACATGCAACCATTACATTTCAGTTTAATAAAAGTATAAGGAAAGTTAAAGCAGGATGAGTCAAGAAAAAATGCTTAAACTTCTTCAAAAACACGACTTAATTTGCAGCAAAGTCCATAGCTCCTTCAAACATTCCTAGGTAGAAAGATTAAAGCAACTGACAATTTCGGCAATATTTGCAAGATATCAGGGACTTAAAAGCCAAGAAATACCAAGGTTCAAGTCTCAAAACACCTAATTCTTCCAATAATATTAAAAATTTAACCAAACAAACCTTAAAGAATAAACTTGTAAGAATTCCTTCAAATTTCAACTGGTGGTCCAGTCAACTTTCAAAATTGAGTTAAGCCAAGCCAAACTGCCGAAGGCAAAACTGATAAGCAAAATACGGTGGAGGGAAGACAAATAAGATGGCCCAATCCTTTTGTGCATCGAATCCATACATATCATTTTAATTTGAAGCATTCTCCAAATAACGGTTTCCAGCCTTCAAAGTAGCTCAAAAGACATTCACACTCAATTCAGATGTGAAAATCAAAATTACTACAATCTTGCAACTGTACCAACAATCTGTCTAATTTCATCACAATTACATGAAATGGACATTTTTTTCATCAGAATCATCACTGGAAATTTTCTAGCTTGTATAGAAGTTTCTGCAATCCTCGAAAGAACGACGTAAATGAGGTTTGAACAGGGATGGCCATTTGGCTCCGAACAGAGGGATTTACAGCAATATTTTCCCCTCTTGGATAAGTGATGGTTTTGAATATCAGGAAAGTTTTCAACGCAAGAAAAATTGAACATGTTTGTTTTTTTCCAAACCTTGACAGGAAAAGATTAGCAAACAGTGGATGTCATGCACAGATAGTTTACATTGTTAATCGTGTTCCATACCAGCCGGTATGTACCGGATTTGTATAAAACCAGTACTTTGCATGTCTAATACCGTCTCGGCTCGAATACCAGCCCTTACCGGCGAGTACCGGAAAATTCGGCCGATACCCGGCGAGAAGGAGGTACCGGTGAAATCGTCCAGTACTATTCTGTCCAGATCGCCACCAGAGAGAGAAGGGGAGAGAGAGAGGAGCTACACGGTACCAGTGTTTGCCATAACTGGTTGAGGAGAGAGAGAGAGAGAGAAAAAGTATTTACACAAAGACAGCAAACACCTTGAAAGAGGAAATGTTATTATTACACGATGTGCATGCTGCAACAATACTTTTTGAAAGATAACATGAACACCAACCAAAAGAAATAAAGACTAGTAGTAGTATAACCAAACATTACCAATTGCAACCAGTATCTGAATATGGTGCTTAAAAGGCTAAATTGTTTCGACAAGTTAAAATAGGCTCGAATAACTGAGAAAAACTGCATCAGTATAGCAATGGTTTTAGCATCCGCAACACCTCGCGCAATAACGCACAATACAAATTAAAAGGACAGGAATTGCTATCCCATCTTGGGTAATATCAATGTATCTATCCATCATAGAGTCAATAAATTCATTAATTCTGAGCAGATAACATTGAAGTCAAAGGGCAATTGACTTTCCTAGGGTTTACACCACAAGAGAGGGGGAAGAAATAATATCTATTATCTACCCAAGTTTTTAACAATGATCCATAATTCTTCTCAGATAGGTTCATCAATACTACTCTGAGTGTTGCTCAAACATCCATGCATGAGCCAATAAAATGGACTGACGGCCAAAGGGCTGTAATTTAATCAAATTAATGAAATAATAAACAAGATAATTGGAGGAGTCTGACTATGACGATACCTTGTGTATTCGGATACTATTTCATCTTTAGTAAAACTATCCTCTTGTGAACCAATCTCATGCAAATAGAGGCAATCGGGATTGCTGCAAGGCTGCATCAATAAAAGCTCCATCCTTAATTAAAACCTTAAATGAAGTTTCACCAAATGGCACATCAATTGAACAATTTCCAATACCATACCAAATTTCTCAACCATGCATGACAGTACTTTGTGGTTCCAAAACATGCCCTGTAACATGGAATTCAAACATGCAAATAAGGGAAATACAGAATAAAAGCTAAATCTTGGATTGATTGTCTTGATTGAAACATGTGCCAACCTCAAAGATCTACCATCCAAGACAAAACCATGTACTGACTGAATACAACGAACTGCTTCCTCCTCTTTTGAGTAAGTAATATATCTGGAACAAAAATAGCATTTTTAACAGAAGATTTATTGTGTAATAAAATGGAAATATAAAAGCAAAATGGGATCAATAACATGATCCCAGAAGTCAGAACAACTACTGGAGAAACAACACAGATGACTGAAACTCACCGTCCGGTTGTGACTAAAGCACGTTACGTGTATATCAAGTAGTAATGAACCATCCTATTTTCACTTGTGCAAATTAACTAGTGAATAAGCAGTAACTTGAGCTGAGCAACCACTATTTGAGAGTAACATTTGTAAGTAATTAACTCAAAAAGTCTCTTCTAAAGGGATTGAAACTTACACACTACAAGTATTGTTTGCAAACTGTTGAATAGTACCAGCTGCTGTACGAGATATAGACACCTTCAGCACCTTTCCATACTGACTAAAATACTCTCGGCGCTGGAGAAGCTGCTTATAACATAATACAGTTCAGTCAGCGTACAGGTCTCCGTGCCTCAATTATGAGGAAGGAGAAAAGGTGAGAGAAGAGGACAAGAGGAAGACCAGAACGCACATCTTCGTCAGCTAGATTAAGAGGTAGGCCCACAATGTAAGCCAGATTTCGTCGAATTACTCGAACATTACTGAGTTGCTTTCTTCCATCGGATGTCTTGATTCTTGGCTTTTGCAACTTCGTTTTCCTGTCCATGTTCATCTCAGCTACCAACCTGCCAAGTGATCATGATGACCATGACAATAATAACGACAATGTTTTTCTTTTTGAATAAGTAACAATAACAACGACAACGATAATAGTATCATCGATATTGAATGAGTATTTCAGGAAAGAGTTAGAAGTTGGCAAATATGTCCCCCATGTTACCTTTCACATTTTGCAGCTGTTCCAACAATCTTTTCCTTGTTATAGGGGGTGCGGCATGCTGGACACCGCCCTTCTGTCTCATTCTTCTCAGCCATGTCCATTATCTGATGCCAGCACCAAATACAGATCTGCAAAAATGCAAATATGGTTTCAATAATATAGCCAGGGCAAGATACCATAAACTATCCCCATTGTCCTCCAAAATAGCCTCGCTGAAGAATCTTTCACTTATACCCATAGATAGGTACTGTACAATCTTTTGTCGGCAAAACTTGTAATTTTGGAATTCGGATTTAGTAGAACCAACTTGTAAATACTGTAATGCAAAAACGAGGTTAAATTGCCAGAATTCTGTTCGTTTTACGACAGTTTGTCATGTACCCTAAAGGTGATTTGTGACCTTGAGATATATGAATTTTTATTTGTACACAATTCCCCAGAGTGCTGATTTTATGATATCTCTAGGCAGTTTCTCGTGGAGAAACAAATCGTAAGGGAATACTTCATTATGCATTACTTGCAGTATGCCATGACCTATTCAAAGAAGGTGAGAAAAGAAAGGGCCACAAACCTCGTAACCACATTTGCAAGGCTTCAGTTGCTGATCAGTCAAGTCCATCTCTTCCGCGCAAAGTGGACAAGTTTTTTCCCCCTGGTCACTCATGATTGCCTTCAAAAATAATACAACTAATAAATGATAAGACAATACGAAAGACATTCCACATGCATTGATTTCAACCATGGATAGCCACGTTGGAAAGTAAGAAATGGAAGCATCTCATGTTTGATTAACTTACATCACTGATCACCCCAAACCCATCCCACTCCCAGAAAAAGTGGGGTGGGATAATTATTTTTTAATTAGTTGAATGATTACTAAACTCAACCACCCTAGCCACATAGCAAAGGTCAAACACTGGTAAATCTAACATGAAAGCCCAATAACGCAGAAATAACAGTGGCCTTATATAAAAGCTAGACACCGAATTTCCATATACCTCCCTGTGGAGGACTAGTGAACATTTACCAGAAAACAACCAAAGATTATGCCATTGGAAGTGTAACCATTTGCAGTGGGATCCCTAACCCTAGCACGTCCATACTCTAACCCATACAATCTATGCTCCCATCCCCTAATAGAAGCGAGGTGGGTCGGGCAACTGACAACCCCAACCACATGGCCATTCCTACTTGTAGATTCGGGGGCAAAAAAAGGATAAAGAATGGGCTATGTTACATGGATTCAGGTTGTATTGGGTGCGGGTGCGGGTGCAATCGTCGGACCTTCCCAAACTTAAATGTTAGGATACTAGGATATGTGTCCTCAAATTGTATATGGGTACAACAAGGACACGTCCTAAACACTTGTTTGTAGTATACAATTTTTTTTAGAATATGTACCCTAAATTATTTTTAGAAATGTATTTAAACAAGAATGGTTAAGAAAAATATGTTTTTGCTATTTTATGTCCATGTGAAATACTTGAAATATCAATTTTCTAGCTAATTTTATATTCTTTTTCTATAAATATCATAACAATTAGAGGATCCAAGTGTCCAAAATGGATACAGGTGCCACACTCATCGACAAGGGTACTTGGGCCAAAAGGAATGATCCATGTAACATAGGTAATGGGGTTTGGGGAAAATATTTCTCCCATGAAACCCCACCGTTCCACTTTGGAGCATAACCTGCTGCCCACTGGGAACAACAGGAACCAATCCCCTATTTTTTTTTCAATAACTAAAGAGTCCGGGCCAGCTTACGCAAACCCCCAATCACCTATTCGCAAGTTAAAATCTCCTACATTCTTAGTTGAGGCTGTGTTACTTTTTCACCGTACACCAAGGATAACAATGCCCTAAACGATTAAAAAGGGCACACGAAACCGCAAAAGGCAACTAACTGCCAGCTGAAACTCACTGTGTGTGTCTGGAAATCTCAAATTAATCACTCAAAACCACAAGACTCGCGAAATTCGAGATTTTGCTCAGTTAAATAGATTGACAACAGACACAATCCGACACATGCACAGTCATCATCAATAACAAAAGGGGGGAAAAAGTAACTAACAAATCAGACCACTTGAAAATTTCAACTCCACAATCAAACAAGAATAAATCAATTTCACATCGGGCACGTAGAGTAAAGACCTTCGCACAAATCGAAATCGATCGAAAGGGAGAAAAAAAAAATCCGAGTGAAATCTAGCAGAGATGAAATTAGAGATCTTGATTGACCCGGCTGATTGAGATTTGGGAGAAGGATCTAGAGAGACTGGAGGCCGGAAGACTTACAGTGGCGGCGGTGGCTGGTGAATCGAGGAGATGAATCGGAGAGGATAGAGAGAGAACCACAAAGCCTTTGCAGAGAGAGAGAGAGAGAGAGAGGAGCGAGTTTGTGGCTTGGGATGGCTATTTTATGCTGTTGTTTTCTTATGCGTCGCCATCAATTGCTCAAACTTTTTGCGAATTCCGTAAATTGCCCTTGGAATTTCTCCGGTACTACGAAAATACGACTCTACATACGCTTCCGGCTGAATATATACGTGGAAATGATATTGCCCACTCCAAAAATTGATGCAAACATTTCAACATCAGTGTAATTTCAAAGCCACTTTTTTTTATTTTTAGAGTGTTTGTATCAATTTTTGGAGTGCCAATATCATTTTCCTATATATAATATTTCTTATGAGAAACTTTCCCGTTCCGCTTTCTCCAAACACCTTCTTTTTTAAAAAGAAAGTAATTTCAAACTCAAATATAACGAAAATAAAAAATAATTTTTAAATTTTTTTTGCACCGTTTAAAAGATCTCAATGAGATCTATCAAACAAGATCCGTATTAGTAAAAAAATTATTTGCGTAAACATATGATTTTTGACCTTGAAATTTACCTTCTTTTTCAAAAACCCACTCTCTGAAAAAGTGGAACGGCTTTAGTATACCTGGGATACCAAGCCCCATGCTATCCCTTCAGATCCGTTTCTCATTTTTTGATCATTTTTCAATTACATTTGAATGATCGATTTCGTTCATTTTGTAGAGTTCGGCGAGAACCATAACAATGCCAAAAATTGTGTTCATTGGACTTCATTTGATATATCATCGGCACACGTGAAAATTACAAAAAAAATCAAAACTGGGTTTTGATTCGGTGTATTTTTGGACTTAGTTTTTGTTTTTTTTAATTTTCACTTGTGTCGATCATGTATAAAATAAAGTCTGATGAACACAATTTTTGGCATGATTAAGATTCTCGCCAAACTCTACAAAATGAACGAAATCGATCATCCATATGTGATCGAAAAATGGCCAAAAAATAGAAACGGACCGGAGGGGATACCATGGGGCTTGGTATCTCCGAGATACCTAAAAGTTTCTCTATTTCTTATTTCTTTTATTACACAAATAAAATTATTTTGAATATTTTATGAAAACTGCTGAGATTTTACTCGGACGGGGAGACAGTTCCATCCGTCACATGAATAAATATTTTGAATATTTTTTTTGGAGATCGTTACAATTTGAAATTAGGCTCGAATAAACTACTATGCATTTCGTTCTGACTTACTGATTTTTACAACATCGAAGCTACTCAAAATCAACTTATGATCAACTCGATTAAATCTCATTTTTAAGTCGAGCTTGTGCATTTTTTTTAAAAAACTCGTCAATTTTTTAACTACTCGGCTAGTCGGCTCGTTTGCTCGTTCATAAATCATACCCGTGCACTCTAGTTTTGTCAAGCTTGCGAGTTGGATGTTGTTGCTGCTTCAAACCCAATGCGGGATCGATCGACTCTGATGCCCCATTTTATCAATTGGTCATGTTTATTTATCCTTGTCAAGAAAGTGTTTCAAACAATAAGGTGAGTTTTGGACAAAAAATTTAAGAACTTTTTTCCAACAGTCTTTTCGTTGCTTTCTCTCAGAGGTGCAATTTTTCCATTATATTTTTGTCTCAATGAGAATAATCGAGAAAGTATGAAAACACAGACAAAGATTGAAAAAAAACTCATATAAAATAACAACAAAAACCCATTTATACATTTTGGATTCGTGTTATCGCGACAAAAAAGATGATGTACAAATTATATCCCAATCTTGTAAGAATTAAGAGAAAACAATAAGCAAAAAAGTTCCTACAAAATTTGTCCAAACTCATTCAAAGTAATTGTTACATGCATATTAGATAAGAGAGAGAGAGAGTATTATTATTATTTTTGATTATGAGAGAGAGTATTATTCAATGGTCTTGGCACACACTTTAATTTTTTTATGAAGTCTATATACTTATTGATGAGTTCTATAAAAATGTTTGGTGTTAAAAAGGAGTTGGGACATCACGTGTCAGTGACCGATAGCACGTAATAATAGATTTTCCTTAGATACTCGATTATAGGGTTAACATGTGTAGTCTTGATGATAATTGTACGATGTATTGCAAGTCATGATTATGTCTGGTAGAAATAGATAAAGAGACAAGTGTATAATCAAAAAAGTAATCCAATGTAAACCAAAAAGTGCTAGATTTCACGCATGATTAGGAATGACACGGGGCGGTTTTTGACTTACCCCGAATCAAACCTGAAAATGACCACACAGGCCCAAACCTACCTCTGAACGAGTCCTCATTGGTACTCCCATTCCCGTCCTGCAAAACATGAGAAAAATAAATTATTACCTAAAAGCAAAATGAAATGAAATAGTTCCATATAATGTGGTATTTTAGGATAAAAATATAAGTTTTCTTTTAGTGTAATGACAATAATATTGGGTTATTTCTTTAGAGATCCCTCAAATTATACCTCTTTTTCTCAGACAGCCCCTCTATGAATTTTCTTATTGTCAGACTCCTCATTTAAGTTTATTTTTCCCGAACCTAACTCCATTGACGGAACGAACAAAGAGACCATTTTGCCCTTACATATATACACCCAACATACCCACACTTAGTTCATTCCACACTTGTTCACTTCTCCCACACAACATCCTAAATCGCAGACTTCTCCAACTCCTACAACGCACACCTTAGTGGAGCCCTTAATACATAAGATTAGGAGTTAGAGGGTTAAAGAACAAACATAAATTTCTTACCTTATACTCCCTCCATCCCAATTTGTTCCGCCTACTTTGACTTTCACGAAATTTAAGGAAACACGGTACTTATATTGACTTTTGATCAATTTTACCATTTTACCCTTTTAAGAAAATATTGCTAAAATTTTGTACAAAAAAAAATAGAGAACCCACCAAATTCAAAAGTACTATCCTGACATGTGACGAAGATAATGGAGCCAAATTCAATGTTTTGCTGGCCATTTGCTCCATTTTTCTTTAACCATGTTTAAAATTTGAATTTGGGAGGGAGAAAATTTCTCATTAAATGAGGGGTAAAATGATAATCTAGACATCTAAAAATGGAAAGTTTTGAAACAAATGTATCATTTTGGGACATCCCAAAAAGGAATAAGGGCGGAACAAATTGAATCTCCAACCCACATTCGCATAAATTAGGACAGTTCGTAATGGAGCCTTTACTCCGCAACCACAGTGGACCTTTGAAGTGTTCCAGTGTGCTTCGTCTGTTGCTTATACTGGAAGAAGAAGGAAGAAATTGGGGGAGAGAGAGAGAGAGAGAGAGAGAGAGAGTGTGTGTGTGTGTGTGTGTGTGTGTGTGTTATGGAAGAGTTAGGCTAAATGGAGGGAAATAGATGGAGAGTTTCATGATTTTTGGGGGAAAATGGGAGAAGGGTTTGAGGGAAAATGGACGGAAAAGGGCAAGGATAAACGTAGGGAAATTGAGGGATTGTTTCACGGTTTTGGGGGGAAATGGGAGAGGGGATTGAGGAAAAATGGAAGGAAAAAGATATGATAAGGGTTTAGCTCTTATGGAGTCAATAGGGGTCAATATTGGAATATTACACCACTTTTGACAGAATCTAGGTGAAAACGGTTAGGGGTTTAAGGGACAAGTAAACTTAAATGAAGGAGTTTGGTCGTAGGCAAAATTCGTAGAGGGAGTGTCCGAGAAAAAGAGGCATATTTTGAGGGATGTCCAGATAAATAACCTAAAAATATAGTGTTTTTTTAAGTATAATGATACTTATACTTGAGGTAAAATATAATTTTAGACATGGAATGTTTTGGGCTGGGTTCAGGGTGGGTGATAGGGCGGAGTAATATCAACTCGAACGTGATCGTTTATTTTCTAATTTTTCCTCCGAACCTTTCCCAATACTCGAAAAACTTGATGAAAATTCGTTCTAATCGGGTCAGAGAGGGGAAGGGTCAATTGCCATCTTTAGGCATGATGCGTAGACCCTAGTTTTCACTTCTTTCCCGTATATCCCTATTATTATCTTGAACATAATACTTGATTATTTTATTGTCAAAATTTCAAATGTTGTAAACTCGTGAATTTATATATGCGTGTTGCCTTTTAGAGTGTACCGGCTTAAGGGCTGGTCTTGACATTTTGGAAGCTCAAGGCAAATTTAAAACATTGCGATCGTGCATGCATTTGCGTAAAAATGATATAAGTAGATAAAATTTCAAAAATCAGAATTAGTAATAGTACTCAATTAGATAAAATTTCAAATTTGTGCATCAATGAAAATATTTGAAACAATCACTTAAAAATTACCGCTCTTATGTTTTTTTTTTTTTGGTCAAAACCGATAACAGAGAATATTATTATGCATCAAAACATCAAGCGGAGCTCCAATCCCTTAATAAGGGACCAAGAATCCACGTAGAAGGGGACTTAGTCCAAAGACTATGCCCCTCACCCACTAAACCTTTAGAAGCCAAAACATGCGCTACATTGTTAGTAGAGCGCATAGAGAAAGAAAAAATGCAACTATGAAAATTCCTCCCTAAAGCCCTCGCATCATTCATAACAACGCGCACATCTTGACTAATTTCAATATAGCCATTGAGCATATTGATTATAGATTGAGAATCACTCTCCATCACAACTGATGTCAAGCCCAAATGAAGTCCCAACTGCATCCCCTGTCGCAATGCCATCGCCTCCGCTACTACAGGACTAGAACACCCCAATGATACTCCCATAGCAACAACCACAAAACAACCTGTATCACCCCTCACTATGATTCCATACCCTCCCTTGGATGACCCTACTTTCCATGATCCATCAAATTAACCTTAACAACACCCAGCCAAGGATGCTGCCATCTCTCTTGAACTTGACCCGTATCCCCAACCCTTGCATTACCACCGCCTTCCTCCCAGTTCCCTATTCGGTTCGCCACCTGGAACTCTTGCAAACACCCCAAAGCCCTTTTACTAATTACATCAGGCTGAAGCACTTTTTGCTCAAACAATGCCCCATTTCGGCCTTTCCAAATATGCCACATTGTAACAGCAACCAATGACAAATTCCAAATTCTATTTTGAACATTTTGCCATTGCATACTCAACGCATCCCATAGGGCATAAAAAGAATTAAATTGTGCACTCCCAAAATTCACGATAAGACTTGACATAGCCCATACCTGTCTTGCAAGCGAGCACGTACAAAAAAGATGAATGATCGTTTCCTCTCCCTCCCCACAAATTGTACAGCAAGAATCCACCAAAATTTTCTTTCTGCAA
The DNA here is from genome assembly GCA_019656295.1 of Rhododendron mucronatum var. ripense. NCBI lineage: Eukaryota > Viridiplantae > Streptophyta > Magnoliopsida > Ericales > Ericaceae > Rhododendron > Rhododendron mucronatum. The sequence goes on from BPLT01000178.1 coordinate 1,093,556, forward strand.
AGCTCTTCTTTGGTGGCCAGGATTTCTTGACAACACTTCCAAATAAAAAATCAATTTTTTTTTGGAATGGGAAGCTACCGACATTGTCTCCACCGCTTCTCTTCCGCCTCTTCAGTGCGGTAAAAGTACTAATTATGATCGGTAATAAACCATACAGTAGTTTTGTTTTCATTTCTCTTACTTCAAACCCTTTAGAATGAGGTAATACTCTTTTGTATGTAATATAATCCCTTTATTTCCATTAGGCCCACGTCGGTAACCATTAATTTGCAATTAAAACCTTTTTTCCCTGAAACATTGTCATGTGGATTGTCCAGTTACCAAATGAGACCTGCTACTACTCCCCCCCCCCCCCCCCCCCCCCCCCCCCCCCCCCGACACACCCCCCCTCCCCGGCCCCACCTCCATTTCCGGATCTACCCCCGCCTCTCTCTCTCTCTCTCTCTCTCTCTCTCTCTCCCTTTTCTTTCTTTTTTTTTACAGTTTGCTTCTCTCTTTTTTTCCGGTTTGGTTTTTTTTTTTTTTCATTTTCTTTCTTTCCGGTTTGAATTTTTCTTTTCTCTTTAAAAGGTTCAAGTCTAATTCTAAGCTTTGTAAAGTAATTGAGAGAAAAAAAAATGTTTCAATTGATCATGTTTATCCGACTGTCTTATTTTTCTTTTTTTGTCCTTTATAGATTAAAAAATATAGTTACGAAAATAAGTGTTTCAATTTTTAATCCGTTTGAACCAGTACAAAGATATTATTTTTCTGATCATTTCATCCTAAATGGTCATAATAAATTTTTGGCTTCAAGGCCTTTCAATGAACACCCTAAGAGAGTCTTGAAACTAAATAATGAGTTTTAGGGTGTTTGTTGAAAGACTTTAAACCAAAAAAATTCATTATGACCATTTAAAATAAAATAATAAAAAAACGATCTTTGCTCTGATTTAACTGAATTGCAAAATTAAAACACTTTAATTCTTGAATTATATTTTTAAATATACAAATGGTGTATTTATAGGAATTAAATAAATAAGATATAAGTAATTAAATAAAAAATAAATTAAAAAGTAGGGGGACCCAAGGGCTCTGCTGCCTCCATTGGCACTGTATTCCCTACGAAGCCTCTAAAACGTTTCCGTTTTACTTAAAAAAAAATAGAAACCGGCCATTTGCAATCCTATGGAGTAAAAACGTGATTGAAGCAACATACTACTGAATCAGTTAAGAGGATCTATGCTAAATAATGGTTAACAAATATATCAAAATTGTACTATAGTTAAAAAAAGTAATCCTAAATATAACATTTGTACTCTAGATTAGTATGTCATTTGGAAAATACATTTCGTAATTAGTTCCTGAATGCTAATTGAAATCTTAATGAATTTTTTGTTTTACGGTCTTTCAACGAGTACTCTAAAACTCATTATTTAGTTTCAAGACTCTCTTAGGGTGTTCATTGAAAGGCTTTGGAGCCAAAAATTTATTACGACCATTTAGGATGAAATAATCAAAAAAATAATATCTTTGCACAAACGGATTGAAAATTGAAACACTTTTTTGCATAACTATATTTTTTAATCTATAAAGGACAAAAAAAAGAAAAATAAAACAGTCGGATAAATATGATCAATTGAAACACTTTTTTTTCTCTTAATTACTTTACAAAGCCTAGAATTAAATTTGAACCTATTATTAAAGAGAAAAAAAAATCAAATTGGAAAGAAAGAAAAGGAAATAAAATGAAAAAAAAAAGCCTAAACCGGAAAGAAAAGGAAAAAAAGAAAAAAGAAAAAACAAACTGTAAAGAAAGAAAAGGGGGAGAGAGAGAGAGAGAGGGGGGGTGGGGCGGGGCGGGGTATTTCCGGAAATGGAGGTGGGACCGGGGAGGGGTGTGTCAGGGGGGATTAGCAATTTGCTTACCAAATTTGTCAGGCATGACAGCCAGCTGGGAGGTCATTGTTCTTTTGTTTTTTGGTTTTTTTTTTTTTTGTCCCAATCGGCAAGGTCGTTTTTGATGATAATTGTTTCGGCGCATTAGATATTGTTTGGTATTTTACGCAATTCTATGAGCAAAACCGAGCCCTCGTCATAAGTTATTAGGGAGGTAAAATAATTCGTGCTAGTTGTATGTAGTTAGAAATTATATGGGTAAAACTGTGGGGTAAAACTTTGAATCTGCAAGGCTAAATATGGGAAAATGACGGCATAAGAAGTGTTTTAATAATTAATACCCACCAATGACATGCTGAGAATATTTGTTAAAGTTAAAAATGTCATTGACGGATATTAATTATCAAAATACGTCATTGGCCGTCATTTTTCCAAATACAATAGGCACCAAAATGTCTTTTAATAGTTGCTACTGATTTAGCAACACTTGCAACTTGCACAAAAATGTCTTTTAATACTCCAGTACTAACCGTGGAATAAAGTTAGGAATCCCTTCTATTTTTTATTCAAAACAAACTTCTTCCTAATGTAGTATGTCCAATTTCACATTTCTTTGACGGATTGATGGAAGGAAAAAACAAAATTCTGTTTTTATCAATTTCGTAGTTTTGGTGTCGGTGCTGGGCTTCGCAGTCACATGCGTAGACCAGGATAGCTGTTTTTTTTTACAGCCTTTACGAAAACTATTTTTAAGCTTAAAAATGTAATACAAATCGTTCAATATTTTTATAATTCGTCAAGTAAAACACAACTGGGGATAAATCATAAAAATTGTTCATGTGAACTTGAGCCGTTGATTTCCCATTCGTGAACATATCATGTAAACCCGAACCGTTAATAGAATTAATCGAGAACAGAAACACATTTATGCAAGAAAAGATGGGTGTAGAGGATTTCAGCTCGTCGGCGAGGCGACCTTCTAGTCCTGGGCTCACTGCTGTATGAAGTCACCAATGACAAAGCTCCACGTGGGAAAAACCATGGGCGTGCAAAAAGGAATCTTCCATAGCCCGACGCGTTCACACGAATACGAGATTGTTTCCCCACTAAAGAAAATCGACCATTAATACGAGATTATTTTGGATCTCAGAAATGACTTAAATATCCTTGAGGAAGATTTCTTCAGTAGCAGCTAAAAATTTTGAGCATGCCAAGTCTCTCTCTCTCTCTTTTTAAACCTGAAAATGAGAGACTCAAAACCTTATTCAATTTGAGTCTCTCTTGATTTGGTTAAATTTTTTTTTGTAATAAAACTCAATTTGATATGAGTTTGAGTCAAGAGTTATGGATGCTCTTAGAAGTTCACTTGAATTATTTGTTAGAATAAACTTTCTTAAAAGTAAAAAAATTTCCTTGAAAAAATCTAAGACTCCAAAAAAATGTAATGTGTTCAAAACTTTGTTAATGTGTTCAAAACTGTTTTAGGATTCTAGATCTGAGTTATGGCTTTTGAATTCAGTCGACTTGGGCGACGGTTCTTAAGTTTTCCAACGATGATACTGACGACGCCAATAAATAGATCTAGTGACGATCTTGTAATGGAAAAGTAAATCTATCGGCGATCCTCCACCCACGTCCACAAAGTAGTGATGGGACTAGTGACAGAGCTACCTTAGGGCCCGGGGTGGCCTCGGACCCCCTCTGAGTTCCCGAGTTTTAAAATTTTGTTATGTATATACATAATTTTAAATATTATTAATAATTATTAATGTATAGCTATTTATAATCTCAATAATTTTGGCTTGATTTAATAAAAAAAATAGATTATTTTACATTCTCATTTCTCAATTTTTTTAATAAATAAAAAATAATCACGTGATTTTTGAAGTTTCCTAAAGAAAAAAATAAAATAATCAGTATATTGTAACTACATTAGGATAGAATCTTTTTAATATACAAATGTAATGTATTGAAAAATAAAAATTTTATGATATAGTAAGTATACGTTCCGATAAAAAATATATGTCTATTATTCCAGCTCCCCTTGGGTCAAAATCCTGGCTCCGCCAATGGATGAGACCAACATCAGAGCTAATCGATTTTTTTAGAGAAATGATATTGACACTTTAAAAATTGATGCAGGCTCTCCAAAAATCAAAGGAAAGTGGCTTTAGAATTACACTGATTTTGGAGTGCCTGCATCAATTTTTGGAGTGCCAATATTATTTTCCTTTTTTTTATAGTTTTATTGTTAAGCCTAGTTTTTCAAAAGTGCAGAACAAACTATAAAGGGTTTTTTTTTCTTCACACAATACAAAGATTAAAAAAAGCCTCTTTAGTAGTAATTATAGCACTTTCGAAGAATTAGGCCTTAATATAGTATTTAAATGATTTGCTGTCGAAATTCAAGAAGTTTGAAAAAAAAAAACTTTGTACTCCATCTAGACAAACCTGAAAAGGCCTTTTCAGTAATTCCAGGATACACAATACTCTCAAAAGTCGTCTCCGGTTACGTGTCTCACCCACTGAAATCGGATTTCGTTCCCCTTTTGTTTCAATTTTCCCCATTAGACTCCGCTAATCATTCATTGTTTATGAGAAAAAATCCACCCACCACAAGCGTATTTTTCTACGATGCCCAGTTTACATTTTTTCAGTCATGAGATAAAAAAAAATGGACTAATCTGAGTCATTGGATTAAAATCACACAAAAAGTAAGGTAAAATTCCTAGAAACAAAATGATTTTACGGTTTTTCTTTCAAAAAATTGTATTTTTATTTTTTATCGGAAAAAATGGCTGTACAAACTAGGGCTGCTCGCGGTCCGGTTCGGATTTTTAGGAATCTAAGGACCGAACCGCTAGTCACGGTTTTACAAAATGAAATCCGTGTCCGGACCAAAAGTCCTACGGTCCGGTTCCAATCCGATCCGTGACTCGCGGATCAGTTACGGTTTTGTCCACGGATTTTAGCAAACATAAAGGGCAAGCATATATCCCACAATAAAAGGGAAGAAAGTTACATTCAGAATTAAGTTTAACACCACCTGAAATTACTTGTTTCATAAATTAAATTCAAAAGAATCTAAACGTACACTAGTAGGATTCTCTCATTATAATACATTATATAACATAAAAGAACTGGAAAAGAAACGAACTACGTACTGAAACTCAACTAGGTTACCCGTAATTTATATAAAAAATTTACGATTTACTCCATATATTTTATATACATCTACACTATATCTCATTATTAAGATAAAATACTAAAATTTGAAGAAAAAAGTGTTAACATTACTAACAATTTATTATATAAATACAAATATATATTATTTATATAAAATAAATATCTCACGGTCCGGTTCGGTTAATCCACGGTTTCGTAATGAAAATCTGTGAACCGAACCGCGAGTCACGATTTTCTAATTTTTCAATCCGTATCCGGACCATTAATCCAAGGACAAAATCCAAAAGGTACAGATCGGTTCAGTCTGAACCGGTTTCACGGTTCACCAGATTTTTTTAGCAGCCCTAGTACAAACTATGTTTTATTATCATACTTATCATAAAATATGACAATGCTTACCACAACATATGATCGATACAAGTAGTTGATTGATTAGAGTGAAATTATACAATAGTTTGAGAGTATTACCACATAATAATTCATACCACTTTACAATCATACATTCTTATGGATAAATATGATTGTAAAGTGGTCCGGAGTATCTCTTTGGCGGTACTCCCGGACTATTGAAGTAATGACTCTTTGATCAGATCAATCCTGGCCGTTAAATTACGAACCGTCAGGTATCATCACACGGTCCAGAAAAATCCACAACAGCCAGTTTTTTCTCCAAACGCCTTTTTATATCTTTCCCCCATGATCGCAGGCCCTGCTTGTGCTCTAGTCGTGACGTTCCTCCTGCTAAGGCTCTGCAATTTCAATCCGTCTCTCTGCTCTGCTCTGCTCTGTTCATTATCAATTTTACAAGGTTCGATTTCGTGGCTAATTCACTCGCCGATCCATCCCGATCTTCGCCTTAACACTGTCTCGATCTGTATTTGAATCGTAATAGCACTTGTTTATAAATGTGCATGTATAATCCTATTGTGTGTGAGTCGACGTTTATTGTAGCGGATTTGCTTTGATATACCTGTGTTTGAATGTGGTTTAGAAATCGTCAGGTATGGGGAAGTGCTACCCGACTGTGAGTGAGGAGTACAAGAAGGCTCTTGAGAAAGCTAAAAGGAAGCTCAGAGGCTTCATCGCTGACAAGAACTGTGCTCCGTTGATGCTACGTATCGCGTATGCTCCTTCTCTCTCTCTCTCTCTCTCTCTCTACGTGTATATGTATATACACACACATAGATACATATTGGGGCCGGTTCTCCTCACATAAAAGTTCATTTTGCAGCCCCACGCAAATGATCGGAGGTTCCATTTGTTTTAAAACATATTTTTAAGGGTTTCCGTAAAAAATCAACGCATACGGATATCGGTAATTGCTTAATCGATTCATTCAGGTTCCTGTCAAATTTTACACTTAATGGGTTGATTTTTTTTTTTTAGAAACCTTTAAAAACCTATTTTAAATTAATTAAACGGCTCTGATCATTTACGTGAATCTCTAATTAGTGTTGTGTCAAAAGTTGTGTCAGCTTTTATGGGAGGAAACTGGCCCCATACATATTATATCTATCTACCTTTATATGTCTATATGTGGGGAGATTCTTGCTTTCAAGTCCATAGAAATTGATTGGACCGTCCAGTTAGCCCATTTGTAGGCCATTTTCGGGCCCATTTTTATGATCAAAACTGTTCACAATTTAGAGCTTATTGATCATGGAAATTGATTGGACCGTCCAGTTAGCCCATTTGTAGGCCATTTCCGGCCCCATTTTGATGATCAAAACTGTTCACAATTTAGAGCTTATTGATCAACCACGTCAAACATCACCGGTTGATTTGTGGGGAGATTCTAGCTCTCCGGTCCAGGGAAATTGATTGGACCGTTCAGTTAACCCATTTGTTGGCCATTTCAGGGCCCATTTTGATGATCAAAACTGTTCACAATTTAGAGCTTATTGATTACATCAACCACGTCAAACATCACCGGTTGAAAGATATAATTTCGCATTGCATTTGTCTTGAGATAAATGGGTTAAATGGTTTTGATTTGGTGTTGTAATCGTGTTATGTTCGAAAACAAATGTCTTCCGAAATCACGTAAAATGCAAACCCGATTAGAATACGGACAGTTTTGAATCTTTTGATCATCAAAGTGGGCCTGGGAAGGGTCCGAAAATAGGCCAACTGGACGGAATGGACTGGAGAGGATCTAATTCCAAGATTCTAAGGTAGCACTCCTTGTTTTGGGATACCGTATCCCCGCTGTCTTTCACCATAAAAAGGCGTAACATAAACTATAAGGCTTTGTTTGGTTGAGAGTTTAGTTTAGTTTTGGTAGTGGGTGGAGAGAGAAATAGGGTAATGATTAGAAATTGAGGTAATGATTGGAGAGAGATAGAGAGAGATGAGAAAGTAATAATTGAAAAAATAGGATAATGATTGGAAAAAGAAGTAGGGTAATGATTGGAAAACAAAACAAAAACAAAGCAAAACTTCGAAACGAACATAGCCTAAGAGGATGCAATAAAAAATCAACACTAACGTAACAAAATAATAACTTAAAGGGCATAACATTTATGAAAAGAAGGCATAAAAATTTCAACATATCATGCATAACATTCACCTTAAAATGACATCACAGTTTCAACTTCGCTTTAATTGCGGTGTTCCCACATAACATTCAGCACAAAACAGTATAACATTCACTACAAAACAGTATAACATTTGCAGATTTGCTAAGAAAAACATAAACAGTTTATGGGTTGGTCACACAATTAGCGGAAGATGCTTTAGAATTTCCCCTATAATATGTGTACATATCAATCTATCTACGTTCATGAAAGAAACGCTGATACACTGGGCCTTGAGATTACTTACTTCTTGAGCCGAGAACTTGTTTTCGTCCTGTTACAGCCATAGAAATGCACATAGCAATCTCTCTATCTGTATACCTAAAAGAAACAGCCATAGCAATGCTCATAATTTGGTATACATATGAAATGTATACATGTAGTGTCTGACTCTGTTCGGTGGAGATTGACGGTTGTGTTGTGTTTGCAGATGGCACTCTGCTGGTACTTACGATGTGAAGACCAAGACCGGAGGTCCATTCGGGACAATGAGGCACGTGGCTGAGCAAGGTCACGCAGCCAACAACGGACTCGATATCGCCGTAAGGCTCCTGGAGCCATTGAAGCAACAGTTTCCTATCCTTTCGTATGGTGACTTCTATCAGGTCTCTGTCTCGGCATCTCTTCCTCTGTCTGTCTCTACGTGTATTTATTTGGAATGAGACTTTTGATCCGAAAATTGATTTTAATGAGTTGATCATCTTATTTACTGTTGATCATAGTTGGCTGGAGTTGTTGCTGTTGAAATTACAGGAGGCCCTGATGTTCCGTTCCATCCAGGGAGGGAGGTTTGTGATTTTCCCTTTGTCCTTCTACAACTTCTCTTCTAATGCATGGTCAATTGATGTTTTAGAATTAATTATGTCAGAAGCTATAATTTGTGCCATGTTTGTTGACATTATTGTGAATCTGGGTACGTGAAAAGTCATTTTGTTTGCTTCAGCATATGTTTGGACTTCTGATCCCTTAGCTTTTATATTAGCTTTGCAATCTTTTGGTTGATTTATCTTGCTGCATTGTTGTTTTTGTCTGTAACTGAGATGGTGCCTTGAGGGATCTGCCCATGGATCCTCATAGTGGGTCGGGCCGACCGACCCGGTGGCATGATCCGTGGGCTCTGTTCTGGGCCACCCAACAGGTGGACCGCTCGGCACGGCCAACCACTGCCTGGTCCATCTCGCCCACCCTGTGGGCTTGTTCCTGGGTTAGGCCAAAACGGAAAGTGTGGGCTCGGCCCACTATGTTTGGCCCAACTTTCCTGTGTTGTACACTACCCGTTCAGTTATTCGGATTCAGCCCAAAAGGGCACTCGGGTTTGGCCCATATCCGGAGTCTAGTTCAGCCCACCACAGTTTGTACTGTTGACTTAGAATCAGTATGATCTCCCATTTGAAGGGCGTGGTTCAAAACTCAAAAGATTGTATCCTGGATCCATTTTTGTTGCTGGTTTTGATTACTCTTTCTTTGAACTGGCAGCTTGGTTCTATCTTGAATTTTGCTGCTTTTTCGAAAACCTGTATTATTATTGCTTATTATTTGTGTAGTGATCTCCTTTACGTTTCTGCTAATGATGAACAGTGCAAATCGTGAAATGGGCACAAGACTGGATTTATTGAAATTTATAATCTATTGACATGATTTGTTAGGGGCCACGTACTAGTCACTTGCTAATGTTACAGTATGATTTATTGTTTGATGAGTTTTCTTTGCATAATTTGGACCAAGGAAACATAGTGATGGTGATGATCCTTCACGCACTGTATTACTTTGTCTACTTTTTAAAGATGGTATCGAAAAGAAAAGAAAACAAGAGCAGTACCGTTTACTCAGTCATTTATCATATTCCCTTAATTGTGTGTAACGACTCGCGCACCAGCTTGTCCCAAGTAACTTGGTCAGAGGGGCCCAAATGACGTGACTCAAAACTATAGTTCCAAGTTACGTAGGTTCTGGTGCATGTTTTGATTCCTGGCTGATGTTGGACTTCGTACGTTGTTGGTGTTAGATGTCATGTGAATTGTCTGTGGGCGTATTTTGATACATGTGTGGGCACAGTGCACACATGAAACCATCACTCCTTGGGAGGTTGTTTGGATGAGCAGGAAACTAGACCAGGACACCTGCGAAGTTATTTGGTTATCTCGGAAAGTAATACCACCCCTTATTTCATGTTAATTATATCAAGTTTCGACATTTTTCTCAAACTAATATGGGCATCCCTTTTCTTTATGATGCTTTACCATGCTCTTGAAAAGATTTAAGGCCTGTAAAGTTGTGGCCCCAGTATCAGATTCGTTCTCACAAAGGCCGTTAAGTTTGTTGTACAGTGGTTTTATTGTTATGCAATCTTTTGGGTTTCTAATAGAAGTCCTTTTGTTACGTCAGGACAAGCCTGAGCCACCGCTTGAAGGTCGCCTTCCTGATGCTACCAAGGGTTAGTATTCTCCTTGCCACCCTATCTTACTATTTTGGAAGGGCAAAACTACATCGTTGAAAAGTTTAATCGTGATGCATCAATGATTTTTATTTGACCTTTGTGCTTCTACTGCAGGTTCGGATCATTTGAGGGATGTGTTTGTTGAACACATGGGCCTCTCTGATAAGGACATTGTTGCTCTCTCTGGTGCTCATACCCTGGTTTGTGTTATAATTTGTTTCCCTTTTCTGCCTCGTCTCTCTTTTGTGCTCATTACCTGTGCTGTTTGGTTTTTCAACCCAATGCATAATGGAGACTAGTGAATCTTGTGATCTTTATTCCTGATGTAACATGTTCATTATTTTTCCCAGGGAAGGTGCCACAAGGAGCGTTCTGGATTTGAGGGACCATGGACCCCAAATCCACTCATCTTTGATAACTCCTATTTCACGTATGTTCTCGATGTCTCCGTACTCCTTAGCTGTTGTATTATATTGTATACTGTGTAGAAATCTTAGCAGGGCCGGTTTGTGGAAGCATTTATACGTTTTCTTCTCTCATTCCTCACCTCACCCCCCCACCCCACCCCCCCCCCCCCCCCCCCCCCCCCCCCCCTCCCCCTCCGTCTTTTCTGTTGTATCTCTACTTCATAATCCCTGTAAATTGTTATTTCTCAGAAGATACTCCCTTGTGTTTATTCTCACTTATGGACAGGGAACTCCTAACTGGAGAGAAGGATGGGCTTCTGCAGCTACCATCTGACAAGACCCTTCTCACCGATCCTGTCTTCCGCCCTCTTGTTGAGAAATATGCTGCGGTTTGTATATTTTTTATTGTCTCCTGTTGGGTTTTTCCACTTCCAACTTAACGGGTATCTTTCTTTATAATGTTACCAAAATTGTTTAGATTGTTATGCTGAGTTTGATCTTCTTTTCAGGATGAGGATGCCTTCTTTGCAGACTACGCAGAGTCTCATATGAAGCTCTCTGAATTGGGGTAATGGGTAGTATTAGTTTTAGCTGTTTGCTAATGTCATTTAACTCGTATAATTGTGGTTTCCATGATATTATGTTGGTTTCTGTAGATGCATAATAATTTGCTTGATGGAATGCTCATATGTTTTGCAGGTTTGCTGAAGCCTAAGCTGTTGGACAGATGCAATGGGAATGGTGATCTTAGTCTTCTCATTTCTTGTTTTTGATTCTAGAAACTTGGTTCTTAGTTTTTTTAAATCATGGTTCTTGGGCTGTTGATGGCTGGTTATTTTGTAGTGTTTTACAATTTTGCTGGATTTGGTGGTTTGAAAGTTTGGTTGTAGCAAACATTGATATGGTCATCATAAATAAGACTGAACCTTGTAGGAAAATTTCCTCGTTGTGGCTAAGGGTGGCAAATAAAATCCAAACATATTAATCAATCCAAACTCACCTACTAAAAAATAGACCAAACACAATCCAGCCCATTTATTAGTTGGATCAGAATGGGTCCAATCCATATAATCCGTTTATTAATTAGGTTTAATTGGGTCTTAATGTGGTTAACTTAAATGACCCAATAAGTCATGAACATAACCAATTAAAAAAGGGAAATTTATAGAAATGGTCCTCTTAGTTTCACCTGATTCTCATTTTCGTCCTCCAAGTATCAATTACAATTCTTTTGACCTTCAAGTTTGGTTTTTGTATCAAATTGGTCCAATTGATAACTTCTGTTAGCCAAACTGGACGGAAAAAATCAAATTGATGGTAGTTTGGACATTGCAGTTCGTACTAAGTTGGTCCAATTGATAACGTCTACCATCAATTTGATTTTTTTCATTCAGTTTGGCTGACTGGCGTTATCAATTGGACCAATTTGGTACGAAAACCAAACTTGAAGGTCAAAAGAGTTATAATTGATACTTGGAGGACAAAAATGAAACTCGGGTGAAACTAGGAGGATCATTTCTATAAATTTCCCGTTAAAAAAATAGAGGAATACACGGAATTCCCCCCCCCCCCCCCCCCCCCCCCCCCCCGCCCTTCCCAAAAAAAAAAAAAAAACCACGTCACATGAAACCCCCTCTTGCTCTGATCAAACACACACTCACTCTCTCTCTCTCTCTCTCTCTCTCTCTCTCTCATCTTCTGTGTTTTCTTCTCCAAGTGCTCTCTCCCTCTCTGTCATGCGTTTTCTTCTCCAAGTGCTAAAGTACAGTGATGCAGTGCCCCATACTAAAAATCTGCTCCCCTAATCTCCCATTTACTATGGTCATCAAAGAATCCAGAAACGTCGAAAAAAATTATCAAGAACCCATATAAATCTATGCTTGAGTAATCAATTAGTAAATTAGAGTGAATCTCATGAACCCAAGACAAGATCAGATTCTTGTCATTTTTTTCTTTTACCATAATTCTTGTCATTTTTTTCCCTTCAATAGCTCTGGTCACTCTTTGATTATTGTTGCAGCTCATGTCTTCTTGTAAGGGTGAGTTGGAGGATGGAACTTGGAGAAGAAAACGAAATAGGAGAAGACAGAGGGGTCAGAGAGAGAGAGAGAGAGAGAGAGAGAGAGAGAGGGGTTGGTGGCCCGTTGGTCAGTGGGGAATTCCCGTGAATACAAATGAGCCCCAAAACGCAAGGAAATATTTTGGTTATTTTAGTAGTAGATGAATAGTAGAGTAATTTTGCAGAGGTATTTTAGTTGTTTAGATTCACAGGGGTAATATGATCATTTTAGTATACATTGGTATTTTAGTCATTTTAAATTTCAGTATATAATATGTAATTGGGTTAATGAGTGGGCCGGGTTTGATTTTAAATAAATGGGTCCGGTCGGGTATGTGTAATTGAACTCATAATTAATGGGTCTAAATGGGTCAATAACCCATTAAAAGATCCAACTCACTTACAACTTATCCAATTTGGTCCAAATCCGCCCATATAACACCCCTATTTGTGGCTCGCTATTATGCATAGAACATTTGCTACAGCTGCTTCAGATAATGCTTCCATCCGTAATTTAAATTTGGTTAGGTCAAAACTTGAAGTCACATCCGAGAATTAGGCCGGGCAGTTTTTACAAGAGTTTTTGTCTCAAGTTTGGTGAGAGCAATATATTTTTTTGCATGATGCCGATGAGGTTAAAAGTGTTGGCGTATCATATATTCCAATAAAAATGCGGAGCGCATAAACAGGTGGCATTACGAGGAGCTAGCCATTGATAAAACTTGACTAAACATAACAACAACCGGTAACTGAGCCACTGAAGGGCGGAGCCAGGATTTTCGTCCAGTGGGGTCGAAAATTGAACTATGTATGATTCAGAGTGTAAGAACGATGTTTTGAGAATTTTTGTGGGTAGAAATTCTATTTTGACTCCTCTTTTTCCTAAGTACAAAACCCTTATATATGGGTTGGGGCGAAAATGAATTTTAAAGGGGGGTCAAATGAGTAAAAATTGGGTAAAAATTATACCAATCTCTAACAAAATTTGGGAGGCAGCGGGGTCGGCCGCCCCCTCCTTGTCCCTTGCTCCCTCCGCCTGGCATTGATAAAACTTGACTAAACATAACAGCAACGACTGACAACTGAGGCATTACCGTCTTCGACTGTGGGTGTTCGTGGGAGAATGCAAACTCCTGTTTCCCTGCCAGATTTCAACAACAGCATTACCATCGGAGAGTGAAGGTGCAATATTCTTAGGAATGGGAAAGAGGCAATAGACAGACCGGATAGAACATAGAAGTAGAGTTTGCAAAGAAGAAGCTGGATAATACTATATTCTACCAGCCCTTTTCGTTGGATATAGTATTAGCTACAAGCCCCAACTAGATAAACCAAGATTTGAGAGATGCTAGTATCTCTGTACTACATAATCATGGTGCAACCGCAGACTGCCGTTAGCTACTTTCTTAACCATGATCAACTTCATTTTTGCCTATGCGATTGATCGAACATTGCTACTGTAGTATACTTTTTGTGAAGGAAGGATCCAATTCCTGGCCCCGTTCCGCTTTCTCCAAAAACCTTCTTTTTCAAAAAGAAGGTAATTTCAAACTCAAATATAACGAAAATGAAAAATAATTTTTCAATTTTTTTTTGCACCGTTTAAAAGATCTCAATGAGATCTATCAAACAAGATCCATATTGGCAGGAAAATTATTTACGTAAATCTATAATTTTTGACCTTGAAATTTACCTTCCTTTTCAAAAACCTTCTTTTTCTAAAAGCGGAACACCCCCTAAACATCAAATTGGACCGCATTCAAGGAAATCCAATAGCGGGGTTCAGATTGAAATGCGTTTGATGCGGTTATCGCTTGCAAAGCGAGCCTCCTGTGGATGAAGATATCAAATCGAACAAAGAAGATGAGTCCAGTTTCCTCTCTGGTCCTCATTTTGGATTGGCTGATGGACCGGACAATCAAAATCTCGGTTACTCATCTCGAAAATCAATGGTGAAATAATGTTGATAGTATTCTTCTACCAGGACGAGACAAATATTACCAGTAAGATACTATAACCAAGTCCAGACTATTAATTGGTAAGATGTACAGTCGAGAGTTGGAGTAATTGATTCAGTATAAAATTAGGACCGAAAAGGATTCATTTCTGATAGGCGCATAAATGTTCACGTATGCGCCCTCTAATTTATCCTTGCTATGTCCTTTAATATTGTTACTCATGACTTAATGCTTAATTTTTGTGTTGTAGGTGTTGCGAGGTTCTAACATTTTAATGGGCCTTAGGAATGCTCCTATTGTGCACGTGGTCTCGGCAGTACAATTGGGTGCAGAACAATACAAGTGTGTTTGATGGGCCAAGGGACTTTTCTATTTTGACTGATACTTGGACCAATTGAAAGGAAGCCCAAGCTATTCTCGGCAATGGGAATTAATTGCCCACAGCTTTGACTTATGGAATTAAACAAATAGGGTTACTGGGGATTAAGGAGGCGACGCATGCAAGGCACGACGGAAAAATATAAGTCGGCTACAGGGGTTATAAAAGGAGACGAGACCCGTGGGCGAGAGGGGCGGGCGTTACAGAGAGAGACTTGAACAGAGAGCTGCGCATAAATTCCAATACGTCAAAACCAACAATTGGTGTTCACGGCTTGGGCAACAGAGGAGCAATAAAGGGTTAAGGATTGGTTCATACTTACCAAAACTTTTATTCTCTTGCATGGAGTTTTATTGTTTCGTGATCATTTATATTTATTTCATGTCCGGCTAAATCTCTTTCCTAGGGGTAGATGAAACACGATCTCCGAGTAATATAGTTTATGTTTTGTTTGGAGTTTTTCTATTCGAACAATGGTCGTATGAATTAAGGATTATATTTCATTGGTAATTCTTTCCATTCAATCTATTGTGTTTGTTTTTCCGGAATTCAAGCACTTCGTACAACGGTTTTATTAGTTCGTAATAATTGGGTAAGATGAGCTATGCTCCGTTAGACGCGTCGTGCTATTAGACGATCCGTGCCATAGAGACGGGTCGTACTAGTAAGACGATTCGTGCTAGGCGGCGATATCCCATGCTATTCGGTGATTTGCGATTATCTTTAGGTGACACCCTGTGGGCCCGCGAACCCTAAGGTGTCCGGTTTGATTCGAATAGTTACCTCTGAGCATTAGTATAAACTATATTGCAAGGGATCGGGTGGATTCGAAACCCTAGGTCTTTTCTCTCATAAACTCTCTCTCACTTTTTATTGCTTTAATTTAATTTAGCTTTTAATACTTTCGAAATCCAACAACAAATCCTTTTCCGAATTAATTTAGAAATCGATTGAAACAACTGCAATTAGCCTTCGTAATCCCTGAGGACGATACTCGGAATACTTACCACTGTTCATTTGAGTAGTCGTAATTGTTTCATTTTATTAATTATTTTTGGTACGGAAACGACCCGATCAAATTTTGGCGCCGTTGCCGGGGATTACAAGCACGATTGCGTTGTTTTAGTTGATTTTTATTTTAATTCCTAGTATAGGTATTTTTAGTTGTTTTTTATTTTATTTTATTATTCATCTTATTTGTTTAATTGCATTCTTTCTTTGTTAGAATTTTTATTGTGTCAGGGCAGGAATTGAGAAATTATAGCGCACAGGAGTAAGAAGTAAGCGGCAACACTGCAGCTTAACCATAAATTCAATTGACTCTTCATGGCGCTGTGAGTTTTCTTATTTTTCTGAGTTTTAGTGTTTTGTTTATTTGTTTTTATTTTTATTTGAGTTAGGGGCATTTTGCATTGTATGTTTGGTCGTCGATCATTGGACCCATTACTTGATAATTTTGACCCAGAGATTGAACGGACCTTTAGAGCTAATCGAGCAGCCTCTCGTAACCCGTGGACTCCACCCACTTCACTAGTTACAATGACTGAGAGAATAGAGGCTGCAGATCCACCGGCAATTGGGGAGTACTTTCTCTCCCATCTGCCTACACCTCACCATCATGCATAACATTGCCTGCCACTGCCTCAACACAATTTGAAATCAAGTCCAGTTTGTTACAAACACTTCCATCATTCTATGGACTTGATAATGAGGACCCATATCGGCATTTAGGGGACTTTGAAGAGATTTGCTCCACCGTTAAAATTCAGCACTTCACTGATAATGCCCTTAGGTTGAAGTTATTCCCATTCTCACTTAAAGATAAAGCCAAATACTGGCTTAATACTTTGACACCGAATAGCATCACCTCTTGGGATCAAATGAAAAATGAGTTTTTGAAAAAGTACTTTTCCATAGGCAAAACAAAGGAAATTCGCCAAGAACTCACTAGTTTCTATCAAAAAGAGGGCGAACAATTTCACCAAGCATGGGAGAGACTCAATGATATCATTAGGAGTTGTCCACACCACCAAGTTCCTAAATGGCAATTAGTCCAATGTTTCTATGATGGACTATGCGAACAACACCGATATATGGTGGATGCCTCATGTGGAGGCACATTTATGCTTAAGAACGAGAATCAGGGGTGGGATTTGTTTGGGCAGTTAGCGGAAAATTCACGACACCGAGCTGCATCATCTCGCACAAATAGGACAGCCTCTACCTCTTCAAAACAGAGTGGCCTTTATGAGGTGGGCCGCTCTGATGATCTTTCCTATAAGGTAGATGCATTGACCCGAAAGTTTGACACTTTCTTATCTTTGGGTCATGGTCCTTCACATTCTTCACCTCCTGCTGCTGTTGCGGAGGTCTGTCAATTGTGCTCCAGTCCGTGCCATCAAATAAATGAGTGCCACATGGCATCTCAATTTCCAGAATTTCTTCAAGAGCGCGTGAATGCGGCCCAGGGGTTTGGTAGGCCAACAAATGACCCCTATTCTCATACTTACAACCCCGGTTGGAAGAAGCATCCCAACTTTGGATGGCGACAGCCAGACCAAGGGCAACCATTTGCCCAACCTATGAGGCCTTCATTTCCTAATACTTCCAACACACAGGCCTATTGTCCACCACCTGCACCACCCCAGTACCAACAACCTCCTGCCCCTCCTGCGTCCTCACAAAGGACACCATCTTTTGAGGAGCAAATGTTGAAGGCCATGGCTGAAATGAGAGCCGATTGCCAACAAATGAAAGCTGACTCCCAATTGCTTCATTCCCATTCTCAATCCATTGCTAGGATGGAGACCCAAGTGGGTCAGCTAGCTAATGCTCTTAACCATCGGGATGAGGGTAGATTACCGAGTCAGCCAGTGGCTAACCCACGAGGGATGCATCATATTGACAATTCGCAAGGTCACGAACAAGCGAAGTTAGTTGTCACCCTCAGAAATGGGAGAGACGTAGAGACCCGACCGGAGGAGGTCAAAGCGAAGGAGAAAGTGTCTCCACCTGTCGCTGAGAGGTCTAAGATTGATAAGAGGTCTAAGGAAAAGGAGACCGATCCATTGTCCACAGTTGTTCCAGGGTCATCTGAGACCCCATCTTATATTCCTAAGGCACCTTTTCCGATTTGCCTGAATGCACCTCCACCCTTTCGTAAGAAGGGAGTATCCACTGATAATATCATGGAGGTGTTCAAGCAAGTTAAGATGAACATCCCACTGCTCGATGCCATTGAGCAGATCCCTTCTTATGCCAAGTTCCTCAAGGACTTGTGCACTCATAAGCGGAAGGCTCGAGCTAAGTTTTTAGAGCCCATCCCCATTCCTCACCAAGTTAGCTCTGTTCTTCAATCTAACACTGCCCCCAAGCTTGCTGATCCTGGTGTGCCCACTATCTCTTGTGTCATAGGTAATCACTTTATTAATAGGGCACTCTTAGATTTAGGGGCCAGTGTCAATCTTTTACCATACTCTGTGTACGAGGAGTTGGGGCTTGGTGAGTTGAAGCCCACATCGGTTACTCTGCAATTGGCCGATCGTTCTGTGAAAGCCCCACGGGGCATGTTAGAGGATGTCCTTGTCAAAGTGAATAATTTCTACTTTCCTGTTGATTTCATTGTCCTTGACACAGAGCCAGTCCACCCCACAGCCCTTAAGTCTCAAACACCTGTCATCTTGGGTCGTCCTTTTCTAGCCACTGCTAATGCACAGATTTCCGTGAGGAGTGGAGTGATGGAGGTATCATTCGGTAACATGAAACTGAGTCTGAATATGTATTCAGCCACTCGACAGCCTCATGAGGAGGAAGATTGCTTTGCAGTCGATGTCGTTCATGAGTTAGTAGAAGAGGCATTGCCGTACATTTTGGCTGAGGATCCTCTTGAGGCATGTCTTGCCCATTTTGGCTATGAGGAGTTCGATATTGACCAATCCATTGCTGAGGTCAATTCTTTGTTAGACCTCGCACCTTGTATGGCCAAACCTACCTGGCAAACTCCTTTCGAGCCTTTACCTGCTTTGTCTAGTACTCCAGCTCTTCCCTCCATAGAAGCCCCACCGAAGCTTGAGTTGAAGCTTCTCCCGGCTTCTCTGAAGTATGTTTTTCTTGGTCCCGATGACACTTTGCCCGCGATCATTGCCTCTGACCTTTCTTCCGAGAAAGAGGGTCGATTACTTGAGGTGCTTAAAAAGCACAAGGGTGCGATAGGGTGGTCAGTGGCAGACCTCAAGGGTATTGATCCCTCTGTTTGCATGCACCGCATTCATTGCGAGGAAAATGCAAAACCATCAAGAGAGATGCAAAGGAGGTTGAACCCTAACATGAAGGAAGTTGTTATGAAGGAGGTGGTCAAATTGCTAGATGCGGGTATCATATACCCCATCTCTGATAGCAAGTGGGTGAGTCCCACTCAGGTGGTGCCCAAGAAGTCTGGCATTACTGTTGTTGAAAATGACAAGGGTGAGCTTGTGCCCACACGCATGACGACTGGTTGGCGTGTGTGTATTGATTATAGAAAGCTCAATTCCATGACTAGGAAAGATCATTTTCCACTTCCATTTATTGATCAAATCCTAGAGAGGTTGGCGGGCCAGAGCTATTATTGTTTTCTGGATGGCTATTCCGGATATAACCAAGTGGCCGTTGACCCAGCGGATCAAGAGAAGACTACCTTCACCTGTCCTTATGGTACTTATGCTTATCGGCGCATGCCTTTTGGCTTGTGCAATGCACCTGCGACCTTTCAAAGGTGTATGATGGCTATCTTCTATGATATGGTGGAGGAATTTCTAGAAGTATTCATGGATGACTTCTCGGTCTTTGGGGCCTCCTTTGATTCATGTCTCCAAAATCTTGCAAAGGTGCTTAAACGCTGCGAGGAGACTAACCTGGTCCTAAGTTGGGAAAAGAGCCACTTTATGGTCCAAGAGGGGATTGTTTTGGGCCATGTAGTGTCCAAGAGGGGGATTGAAGTTGACAAGGCAAAAGTTGACTTAATTTCTCGACTTCCTCCCCCCTCATCAGTCAAGCAAATTCGCTCTTTCTTGGGACACGCTGGGTTTTATAGGCGTTTTATCAAGGATTTTTCTAAAATCGCCAAGCCCTTATGTGATCTTTTGGCTAAGGATGCTCCTTTCATTTTCGATGCGGCATGTATGAGAGCTTTTGAGAAGCTCCGTGAGGCGTTGTCCACAGCACCTATCATGCAGTCTCCCAATTGGTCCCAGCCCTTTGAAATTATGTGTGATGCATCCGACTATGCAGTCGGTACTGTTTTGGGCCAGCGTGTTGACAAGGTCCCTCACGCCATTTATTATGCAAGTAAGACCCTCTCCGATGCACAGTTGAACTACACCACTACGGAGAAGGAATTACTCGCTGTGGTCTTTTCCCTTGACAAGTTCCGGTCCTATCTTTTAGGGTCAAAGGTCATAGTATACACTGATCATGCCGCTTTGCGGCATTTGCTTTCTAAGAAGGAGACCAAACCTAGGCTGATTAGGTGGATTCTGCTCCTCCAAGAGTTTGATGTGGAGATTCGAGACAAGAAAGGATCTGAAAATTCTGTAGCAGACCACTTATCGAGGATCCTAGTGGATGCCTCTGGTGACACCTTGCCCCTTAAGGACTCATTCCCTGATGAGCAACTCTTTGAGGTGTCACAAGTGCGACCCCCATGGTATGCACACATAGTCAACTACCTAGCCACAGGCGCGCTTCCCCCTCATTGGTCCAAGCATGACAAGGACCGTTTCTTTGCGCAGGTTAGGCACTATTTTTGGGAGGATCCAGAACTCTTTAAGTTGTGTTCGGACCAGGTGATTAGGAGGTGCGTTCCTGAGACTGAGTACCATAGCATTCTCACCTTCTGTCATTCACTTGAGTGCGGAGGGCATTTTAGTGGGAAAAAGACGGCTGCGAAGGTCTTACAAAGCGGTTTTTACTGGCCCACTCTGTTTAAGGATGCATATGTGTTTTGCAAGGCATGCCTTAAGTGCCAGAGAACCGGCAATATTTCGCGCCGTGATATGATGCCATTGTCCTCCATCCTTGTTGTGGAGATGTTTGATATCTGGGGGATAGACTTCATGGGTCCGTTTCCGTGTTCGCATGGGAACGCGTATATTCTTGTGGCAGTGGACTATGTGTCCAAGTGGGTGGAAGCGGTTGCCACCAAGACCAATGACCACAAAGTTGTGGTCAACTTTCTTCAAAGTAATATTTTTACTCGTTTTGGCTATCCGCGGGCGATAATTAGTGATGAGGGCACCCATTTTCTCAATAAACACTTCGCCGCCCTTGTGCGAAAGTATTCTATAACTCATAAGGTGGCGACACCTTATCATCCTCAGACTAGTGGGCAGGTTGAAGTGTCAAATAGGGAGATTAAACGCATACTTGAAAAGACGGTTAGGCCCGATCGAAAAGATTGGTCTTTAAGGCTCGATGATGCTTTATGGGCCTACCGTACAGCTTATAAGACTCCTATTGGCATGTCTCCTTACCGGTTAGTTTTTGGTAAGGCGTGTCATTTGCCTGTTGAGTTGGAGCACAGAGCTATGTGGGCCATTAAGAAGTTTAACTTCGATATGGCCGCTGCTGGGTTAAATCGTAAGCTCCAACTTGCTGAATTAGAAGAGTTGCGCAATGAAGCGTATGAGAGTGCACGTATTTATAAGGATAGGACTAAGGCCTTTCATGATAAACACATTGTAAGGAAATCCTTTGAAGTTGGTCAAAAAGTGTGGCTCTTTAATTCTAGACTTAAACTTTTTCCGGGCAAGTTGAGGTCACGGTGGGATGGTCCATATGTTGTCATCCATGTTTACCCCCACGGAGCTGTAGAGATTAAGGATCCACGTGTTGGTAATGTTTTCAAGATCAATGGCCAATTGCTTAAACCTTACGTGGAAGGAATTGGTGATGGCGTGGTGGATGGTGCCACGGTGGAGTCCATTACTTTGATGGACCCAAGTTATATAGATTAGTGCTTTCATTGGAAGTCTAGGAGACTTAAAATCCATGGAGTTTGTGATACCTCTGGTGTTTGCCGTGCTCGAACGGTTTCCAATGGTCTGGTATAGCCACCTTGTCAAAGCTATGTATGTAGTACTTAGGAGGTTGGGTCTGGCGGCAGGCGCGTAGTTAGCAGCGAGAAATCTGTCTGAACCATCCGACTTTAGTGTCCAGCTTGGCGGAGATTGCTTCATAAGCCGAGTGGTGGGTAAGGAATCTGGCAGCCCCAGAGGGAGTGACAGCCTATTAGATGATGGCACCACTTCTCAAGATATCGTTGAATCCTACGCATATTGCTCTTCCAACAAGTAAGGAACCACAGTCTTTGGCAAGGGAGAAAAGTAGTACTCGTGTCTTTCGCGTGAAGAAAGTGGATGGATTTTTATTTTATTTTCTTTTTATTTCTTGTCTTTGTTTATTTTATTTAGTTGCTTTTCTTTCATATATTTTGTTGTGGAAGCTAACATTTTGCAGGTTGTTCGATCCAAGTTGGGGGTCTCTCCCTACGCTATATTATTCTGCTTTGGTTCCTCCCATCCGCGGTGATACCTTTCCTCTCTTTTACGTTTTTGTCATATCTTTTTATTTTTATGCTTTCAATGTGGACATTGAATAGTTCAAGTTGGGGGGAGGGATCACTTTGCTATTTTTTCATTGTTAGATTTCATCAAAATCCAAAAAAATTGAATTGAAAATTTTGAAAAATTAAAAAAATAGTGGGACCCTTTTGCATGTGGTTTGACACTTCTTGTGATTACTTGTTGGATTACTGAGATGAGGTGTGTTGCCTACCGTAATGATATCTGTTTTTGGCATGGTAGTTCTACTTGCTAACTTGTCTTAAGAAGTCGATTATGGCACTTTGGTTTGGCACTCTTGCACTTCACGTATACTTGGGCTTTGATCGCTAGTGAGTCGTGAATTGACTGTTCTTGATGGCTAGATTAGTAGAGACTTATGCCCTAGTGAGCTTTCGTGCCTTATCTTTTTGTTGGAGTGGTGTCAAGTAAACTCTTAGTCTGTCATGGAAAGAGTCAACTTATTGAGGTCTCATTATTCTTGATTGCTAAGCACTGGCATTTATTGATGGACTAATTAATCTCTTGGGTTTGGTTTGACATATGGATGATTCACCCATGAGAGAGGATAATAGGCCTTTTCTTGATACTCGAGCTGGTTCGTTCCTTTGTTTTTCCATTTATCCCTTGCGAGCCACTTTGAGCCTCATGCATACTAGCCTTTTTCTTGTTGAGCTCCACCATCTATATTGTGTCTTGAGAAGGCTTAATTGATTATGTAGAGGTGAATTATTCAAAAAAAAAAAAAAAAAAGAAGAAGGGGATGAATGTAGTGAAAATTGAGCTTTATTGATTGGTGATCTTTCCCATGAAAAAATAAAAAACATCGAAAAAATAAGGAAAAAAGAGTAACAAGTGAAGTTACTAAATTATTGAGGAAAGGAGAAATACTTGTTCTTAATATGGGAAAGAAAGGTAGGAAAGAGAGATGTGGCGAAGTTGGAAAGAAAAAAAGAAGAAGAAAGAGGGCAACATCATTATATTTGCCTTATGTGAATTGTTGTAAGCCATTCTCAGACACTTGAATTTTTACCTAGCCTTGAAACATTTTCCCTTACCTAATGTTATAACCTCGAACAAAGTCCTATTTGATCTTTGGGGTGATGGGAAGTGGATTGATGGATGTGAGAGTTCCAATGCTTGGTGTTTTGTTCATGAGACCGTGTGTCCACCATATAAAGCGTTCTTTTCGTGTCTTGTGTGCGAAGTACTTTGCTTTCCATTTATAAACTTCTAACCGCACACTTGAGAGTTCGTAATATGCACCTTGTTTCGAGTGATTTTCTTTGTGAGTGCATGACACGGTGAGGATTAATTGAAAGTCGAGACTCGGTCCGGAGAGAGCGGTTGGTCATTGCAAACTTGTGGTTGAGGCCCATATCACACACACGCTAAGCCTAGGTGCCATGGTTTATTTTTGGACTTGATAGCATTCGGAACTATATCATTCTGGTAGTTGCATATTCTTTGCTTGATGAACCAATAAGTTGTATGACAGATTTTGAATTCCATGTGAAAGGGTTCCTTGTGTTTTGTGGGTAATCACTACTGAAAACCCTCACGAGACTTCACTCGTCCTACCGGGGTCGCCTGGGGGTTTAAAAGAACTATCGGTCTTAATTTCTTTTCTTTAGTTACAATTTGTTTTCTTTGCTCGAGACTAGCAAAGTGTAAGTTGGGGGGTGTGATAGGCGCATAAATGTTCACGTATGCGCCCTCTAATTTATCCTTGCTATGTCCTTTAATATTGTTACTCATGACTTAATGCTTAATTTTTGTGTTGTAGGTGTTGCGAGGTTCTAACATTTTAATGGGCCTTAGGAATGCTCCTATTGTGCACGTGGTCTCGGCAGTACAATTGGGTGCAGAACAATACAAGTGTGTTTGATGGGCCAAGGGACTTTTCTATTTTGACTGATACTTGGACCAATTGAAAGGAAGCCCAAGCTATTCTCGGCAATGGGAATTAATTGCCCACAGCTTTGACTTATGGAATTAAACAAATAGGGTTACTGGGGATTAAGGAGGCGACGCATGCAAGGCACGACGGAAAAATATAAGTCGGCTACAGGGGTTATAAAAGGAGACGAGACCCGTGGGCGAGAGGGGCGGGCGTTACAGAGAGAGACTTGAACAGAGAGCTGCGCATAAATTCCAATACGTCAAAACCAACAATTGGTGTTCACGGCTTGGGCAACAGAGGAGCAATAAAGGGTTAAGGATTGGTTCATACTTACCAAAACTTTTATTCTCTTGCATGGAGTTTTATTGTTTCGTGATCATTTATATTTATTTCATGTCCGGCTAAATCTCTTTCCTAGGGGTAGATGAAACACGATCTCCGAGTAATATAGTTTATGTTTTGTTTGGAGTTTTTCTATTCGAACAATGGTCGTATGAATTAAGGATTATATTTCATTGGTAATTCTTTCCATTCAATCTATTGTGTTTGTTTTTCCGGAATTCAAGCACTTCGTACAACGGTTTTATTAGTTCGTAATAATTGGGTAAGATGGGCTATGCTCCGTTAGACGCGTCGTGCTATTAGACGATCCGTGCCATAGAGATGGGTCGTACTAGTAAGACGATTCGTGCTAGGCGGCGATATCCCATGCTATTCGGTGATTTGCGATTATCTTTAGGTGACACCCTGTGGGCCCGCGAACCCTAAGGTGTCCGGTTTGATTCGAATAGTTACCTCTGAGCATTAGTATAAACTATATTGCAAGGGATCGGGTGGATTCGAAACCCTAGGTCTTTTCTCTCATAAACTCTCTCTCACTTTTTATTGCTTTAATTTAATTTAGCTTTTAATACTTTCGAAATCCAACAACAAATCCTTTTCCGAATTAATTTAGAAATCGATTGAAACAACTGCAATTAGCCTTCGTAATCCCTGAGGACGATACTCGGAATACTTACCACTGTTCATTTGAGTAGTCGTAATTGTTTCATTTTATTAATTATTTTTGGTACGGAAACGACCCGATCAATTTCAAACCAAGATGGTTATAAGCTCCGGTTCGGGTTGAAGTTCTCAAAATGTTTGAACTGCTCAAACCAGTCCAATTCATGCCGTTCGACCCAAAAAAAAAAAAAAAAAATCAGTCTAATTCATAATTTTAAGTCGACGTTTACGTTTTCCAAACAAAGCTATAGCCACGAAAAGTCAAATCAAAACCTTCAAAACTCAAAACTCTGGCTTTAGGTAATGTGTTTCTGCTATTAGGAATCCTTTAATTTCTACTACCGGTCGAAAATCTCACTTTTTTACTGCCGCCTTTTTGGTTTTTAATGTGTGTTTATCGTTGATTTGAACCGTTCATTTTAAAGATCCCACATAGTAGTGTATCCACGCAAAAAATAAAATTGATCGGACATCGAAAGGTATATCAAAATCTTTTAATTTGGTTTTGTAAAATTGACAATTTATCTTTATAACTATTGACAAAATCAGACCGTCCATTTTATAAATCAAATTCAAATTTTGATATACCTATCGACGTCTAATCAAGCTGAATTTTTGCATAACAATACTACTTTGCGGATCCTACAATATAAAGAGTTCAGATTACAACAACAGATGCTCATTCGGGCTCACAACGGGCAGTGATAAAAAAGTGAGGTTTTCCATCGACGGTGAATAAAATTTATTGTCAAGGAAATAGTATATATGTGACTTAATTGTGAGGGAAACGTGTGGAACTTAGTTCGAAAACTCTCAAGTGCTATCAACTTTTTTGGAGCCGGTCCATTTAGAGCTTTGCTCTGGCTTTAATTTGGACACCCCCGAGTGGATAGTTGGATTGGTCCCTTAGGAATAGTTGAGGTGCGCATAATTAAGCTGGTCTAGATACCTCAGTTATCCACAAAAAGTATATATAGACATGTGTAGCAAAATTAATCCGTTTCCTAGGAAAAAAACTCACGAACAATGATCAAACAAACCAACCGGTTTCTGTAGTTCGATATTCTAGTTCTGTTTCGTAGTTTCAACAGATCAATTGCTCGAAGCATAGGTACCGGTTCGCTTCTGATTTATCCTAAATCAACCAATTAGACCCGCCAAAGTTGAAGATCAATCGTTAAAATTTGCGTGCGTGTGTGTGCGGGTGGGTGTGTGAGACAACCTTGCTAGTTGCTACATTCCCATAAAGGTTTTCCAAAGAATTCAATCAGCATAATAAGGATTGTCAACCGCAAGGATAAGTAGTCAGAGAGAGCTAGTAGGGACTGTCGCCCCTCCTTACAATTTTAACAAACCTGGGAAAAAAATTTATTATGTAAATTTGCCTCACCTTCGCAAAAATTCTAGCTCCGTCTCTGATGGAAATTGTTGATGGTTTCTTTATGTGCGCCATGGATCCTTGTGGATGCCAAGGCAATTGGGGAAATAGTGGTTGATGGAGAGTGGAAGCAAACAACTAGTTGTGGGATTGCAGATTGGGTGGAAACGAGCACTGGCCCGAGTCCTTGGAACTAGTAAATGGATTGCGCGATGTCTCCAAAGCTGATGCACTAGCCACTAGTTCTCATGAACCAAAACTTTTCCATATACTCACCACCCACTTTGCATGACACATATGAACCGCCATAAAGAAAATTATCCACACTAGCAACTTTTTTGGAGGGGCCAATATTGTATATATAATTAGCGAGGCTTAATGGTATGCTAGTCAACGGGGGCATATACTCACCATCCAATGTGTGACTCTGCATGACATGCACATATGAACCGTCATAAAGAAAATTATCTACACACTAGCAATATATATATATATTTTTTGTGCCAATATTGTATAGTATGTGGAGCTTAGTGGAATATTAGTCAACGGGGGGTTCAGAAGCTATCCATAGCCCCGAAACCCCAAATCCCACATTGCTGGAATAACAGACAGGTGGTGTTTTCAGTACAGTTGGGTTGCACCATGGGAAGATGAGTATTGGAGTGGGAAAATAATTAGATTCCAGTCACACTCTTTCTTAAGCTGTCCACCCCAATAAGCAGCCTACACTGCTATCAAACAATATCTTCACCTAACCCCGGCCTCCCCACACCCCTACAAACAAAAAAAAAAGTCAAAAAAATCTCTTTTCTTTATACTCCAATTTGTATAGTGTGTGACTCTGTGTTGACAGAAACAGCCAGATGATGGCATTTTCAAATTTTAGAGAAATACCAATCAATATACTTACCATATTAACAACTTATACCACTTTTCTAGTTAACCCTATAAGAAGGCTCTTGAGAGCAACCCTTGCTTGCAGGTGCCATGTGCAATTGTCAATTTGTACAAAAATGTAGTCTGTAATTTGTTTTCTTTTTTATTTATATACTCTGACCAACTCCCTAAAAAATACCTTAACAATGACAAATGCGTCATTTTGGCCTCTCTACCTAACAACTCTCTATCACAATTTATGGGGTCCTACTTTTATCACTTTTGTCATATAACGCAATTTTTTCAAGAGTCATATGTGGATGCTCTACCAACTTCTACAGGATCGTTCATTAACGTTAAATCACACGTTAGAGACTTAGAGAATACAACTTCATCCCTGGATTCCGTACTCAAAGGTTGGGTGGCACAAAAAAAAAAATGTTAGGCTCTATACTATGATTACTTCCCATTTCCCTGACTATTATACGAACAAAGCACATGATTTTTCCCTATTCCAAAGTGCCACTACATGCATGGGTCCAGTACTGTGATTTTTCCCTCAAATCATGTAGTGAAGTCATGGTTAGTGCACTCCACGGTGGGACGTACACTTGGCGTGCACCAATTGGGTCCAAAATGCCTTTCATTTATCTACTTCAATTTCAATAGGTCTCAGTCTGGCATGCACGTTCAATTATCATTTCTTTCATGTAATTATATAGTATTTCGGTCCCTAGTTCGAACTTTCATTTACGGTAATGCAAATTCCGAGCATTTCTTATTTCAACGGCGTTCTTTTAAGTTTGAGCACCGCGTTCATTTTTTCCTTCGATCTGCATCGTTTGAGAAAATTTGAAATCCTCCTCAGTGAGGCAAAAAGAACCGGTGGTAGATTTCATCTACCACACAACTCATATGTAAGTTAGTCCATCTACACTCGAACCAACCGTATATAGTCTTGATACACCCGCGCAACTCGATCACATGGCCAAAGCGCGTTTTTTGAGGGAAACACTAACTTACCATTTTCTTTCCTGCTAAAAGGCTGACCTCCCCATCTTTTTTTTTTTTTTTTTAATATTATTTTAGAACTTGGCTCCCCCTTCCTTGGATGATAAATTCCTCTTAAAAAATACAATAAAAAATTCTCTAAATATAATACTGTAGTAGTTAGATTGAAGCCAACCATATATGGGTCGAACGAACAGTGACAACCACTCCTTTTCAAGATTTGTGTGCTCGGTATTCAGTATTCGATCATTTTGCACGCCAAAGTCCAACCCTGTATTTGTTTATTGTTTAAAAAACTAGTCATTGCTTCGGGGATGATCAACAACTCTTGTTGACGCAGCGGAAATTCACAAGAAGATTAGTTGCGTACTAATCAGAACGAGATAGATACTCGTTGCCACGATCCACGAGCAGTTCTTGAATCCTCAAGAGAAAAAGACAAAATCTGAATATTATTGATAAAAAACTGCATAAACAATAGGTTACAACCCTTTTTATAGGAAAAGGCGTAATCTTAGCAAAACCCTAACTCAAAAACGAAAATTCCCAAAATTTGGGGAAAATAATAAAATTGGAAAAAGGAAACAAAAACATGATTTTCCCAAAAAGAATCAACTTCTACGGAATTATACGCTAAAAGTTATTAACGAAACAAATATTTCCTAAAACAGCAAAAATGTCTAATTGGAGGCCTAAACGAAGGAATTAGGCCGAAAAACACCATCAGTCACGAACTTAGGGTGGTGAGTATTGATCGCAACGCGAAAATAAGTCAGCCCACCAAGTTTGGGCTCGATTCGAGTTCGTCCGAAAGTTGTCAAATCGGAAATTTGCAATTAAATAACGTTTGGACTTCCGAGGCTTCGACTGGTCCAATTGATCATGAAGTTGAGCCTCCACGTGTTCTACATCAGTTCCCTCTACTTCGAAAGAACTCGACCCCGAGTTCAAATCTGAATAAAGTGGCTCCTCAGCATGGTACTCAAACAGATCAGCAACATTGAAAACCTTAGAAATCTTCATAGTCTCAGGTAGATCAATCACATAAGCATTGTCACCAATTTTTTTCACAACCTTGTACGGACCATACTTCCGCGGTTTCAACTTATTGTAGGTCCCCACAGGAAACCTCTCCTTTCGCAAAAAGACCATAACAGAATCACCCTCCTGAAACAATTTCTCACGCCTGCGTTTATCAGCAGCCCGCTTGTACTTCGCATTCGTCTCAGCCAACTTCTGTTTCACCTGCTCTTGCACCTCTTGAGCCTGCTTAGCCATTGCTTCAACTGCAACACTAACCCCAAAACTGAACCAAATCCACCACGTGCTTTGGAGGGGTCACATATACCAAAGAAAAAGGTGATTTTCCTGTGGTACTGTGAACTGCACTATTGAAAGCAAACTCAGCCTGCGGTAGAGCAAAATCCCACTATTTCGGCTTGTCCCCACAAATACTGCGAATCAAATATCCCAAACTCCGGTTAGTCATCTCAGTTTGGCCATCCGTTTGTGGATGTGCAGTGGAGCTCCTTTTCAGTGACGTACCAAACATCTTCCACAAAGTTACCCAAAAATGACGAAGAAACTTCACATCACGATCAGAAGTAATGGACTGCGGCACCCCATGCAAACGCACCACCTCACGGAAAAACAAACGAGCCACATGAGAAGCATCGGATGTTTTCCGACAAGCAATAAAGTGCACCATCTTCGAAAACCTGTATACTACCACAAATACAGAATCTACTCCTCGTTGAGTAAGAGGCAGACCCAACACGAAATCCATCGACAAGTCTTCCCAGATACTATTAGGAACAGGTAGAGGCGTATAAAGACCAGTGTTTTGGGACTGACCTTTAGACACCTGACAAGTGTAGCACTTCTTCACAAAATTCCCAGCATCTCGCTTCAACTGAGGCCAATAATACCGTTCCTCCAAACTGGCCACAGTTTTATCCCGCCCTAAGTGACCACTTAATCCTCCACCATGTAAGTCTCGGATTAAGCTTTCCCTTAAGGAAGACTTTGGAATACACAAGCGATTGCCTCGAAACAAATACCCATCAGTAATATGGAAATCACTCATAGGCCGATTTTGCACACATACATCCCAAATCTCCTTAAAATCATCATCCTTTGGGTACAACTCCTTTAGAAACTCAAAGCCCACAATCTTATAGGTCAAAGTCACCAATAGATCAACTCGACGACTCAAAGCATCTGCCACACGATTTGTTACCCCAGACTTATGTCGAATAGTGAAAGGAAATTTCTGCAAAAACGTCGCCCAATTCACATGCATACTGTCCAACTTCTTTTGACTATTGATAAACTTCAGCGCCTGATGATCAGTATACAAAACAAACTCCCTATGAATCAGATAATGCTCCCAATGTTTGAGAGCACGCACCACAGCATAGAATTCTTGATCATACGTACTCCACTTCTGCCTTGCTTCACTTAACTTCTCACTAAAGAAAGCCACCGGTCTTTTTTCTTGGGACAGAACAGCCCCAATACCAATCCCACTAGCATCGCACTCAACTTCGAAAATCTTTTCAAAGTTAGGTAGCGCCAAAACCGGCGCGGTGCACAGCTTCTCCTTAATCACCATGAAGCTCTTATCTGCTTCATCTCCTCATAAGAACTTTCCTTTCTTCAAACACTCGGTGATCGGTGCCACAATAGAACTGAAATTCCGAATAAAACGTCGATAGAAAGTGGCCAACCCATGGAAGCTTCGAACCTCAGTGACAGATTTTGGCGTCGGCCAGTCACGAATGGCTCGAACCTTATTTTCATCCACATGAATCCTATCAGAACTAACCACATAACCCAAGAACAATAAGCTATTAGTCAAGAAACTGCACTTCTTGAGACGTCCAATTGAAGGCTTAAACGAAGGAATTAGGCCGAAAAACACCATCAGTCACGAACTTAGGATTGTGAGTATTGATCGCAGCGCGAAAATAAGTCAGCCCACCAAGTTTGGGCCCGATCCGAGTTCGTCCGAAAGTTGCCAAATCGGATAATTTGCAATTAAACAACGTTTGAACTTCCGAGACTTTGACCGGTTCAATTGATTATAAAATTGAACCTCCACGTATTCTACATCACTTGTACAATATAATTGATGTTAGAATCCGTCTAACCACCGCACCATGGCGTCGGTTAAGAAGGGAAAAAGTTCTGTTGATTTCATGCACAATTACTTTTACCGGATGTACCAGCACCTTTTCACACCTTTTAAATGGTAATTATTGTACTATCTTGAAAAGTAATGATGTTTGACAGCAAACATACGGACGGCAATGAGAAAAAATTGATAAAGTACATCCGGATGAAAAACTACCAGCTCGTTCCGTTTTTTTTTTTTTTTAAAATCTTTCTTTTTAAAAAGAATGAAAATTTGAATTCATATATTATGAAAATAAAAAATAATTTTTCTGTTTTTTTGCATCGTTTAAAACATTTCAGTTAGATCTATCAAACAATATTCATATTGATAGAAAAATTATTTGCGTAAACACACCCCTTCCCTTCCTTTTCGCTATTTTTTTTTTCGTATGCTTGCCTCTGTTTCAGTTTCTTTGAAAAAATATTTTTTTTTAAAAAAAAAGGTAATTTAAAGTTCAAAAATCATACGTTTATACAAATAATTTTTCTACCAATATAGATCTTGTCTGATAAATCTCATTGAGATATTTTAAACTGTGTCAAAAAATTAAAAAATCAATTTTCATTTTCATTATATTTAGCTTGAGTGAAAAAGTTTATGAAAAAAATTTATTGCTACAAACTTTTTTATTTGTGAAAATGAGATGATAAAATGCTGAATTTTTTTTTATAGTAAAAACGAGATGATAAAATGAGTTAAGTTAGTATTTTTTTTTAGTGAAAATGAAGCCTAAGGCTCTGTTTGGAACCCATAGAAAGGAAAGGAAAGGAAAATAAAAGAAAATTTTAAAAAAAAATTCTTCCGTTATTTAGTTGGAAGAGAAAAAGTGAAAAAAATAAAAATTTTAAGTGTAATGAATAGTAAATTTTCTTTTCTCATTTTTCTTCTCTTTTACTCCGTATTTTCCTTTCTTTTTTCTTTCATTTCCATGGTTCCAAACAGAGCCTAAGGGATTAGTTCTACATAAGTGGGGGAGCGTGGGAGAGAGCTGCAAGTACACGTTTTGAGCAATGGAGAGAGAGCTTCAAGTACACGTTTTGATAAACGCGTGAGATATTGTCCTAGTTTAGTTCACAGAACACAGCCGTCCATTGGTGACTCATCTGTTGAGAGATCACATCAGTTGCAGTACTCCCATTTTCCTATTCTACGGGCCCACATAGAGAGCGCAATGTTGCGCGGATTAGCATTTGCGTTGATGTTATACTCCCTCCGTCCCATAATATTTGTCCGGTTCGTAAAACGGAGACGTAAAAATAATACTATTTTTGTAAAAAAAGTTGGGAAAAAATTCAACAACTTACTAGATCTCGACGAGTTCTTTTAACTTGTGAAAAAAATTTGAATTTTTTTTTGAAAAAAATACATTATTTTGTAGTCTCCGTTTTGCGGACCGGACAAATATTATGGGACGGAGTGAGTATTATTTTGTATGGGAAATATATCTAGTACACGTAATCTTTACGTAAGGGCCACCACCCTATATCATTTTTTATGCATATATATATATGTATATATATATATATATATATATTATATAGGATCCCCCCTATGAGGCCAAAAAGACACTGTACGAAGAGCACTGAGGGATCATGGGCATGGAAGAAGGCTCATTCCCTTGCGATGGAGAGGCTCAGGCCGCGCAGCTGCCGTCGCAGGCCTTCGATCGCAAGCAGCAGCGTGGTGGCTGGATCACTTTTCCGTTCATCGCAGGTTCTGAGATCTTCTCTTTCCACCCAACCCCCCCGCCCCCCTCTCTCTCTCTCTCCCTCTGTGTATTACTACCAATGAATATTCACGTATATGAGCTAGCTTGCAGCTTTGCATATCCCACTGATGGTTGGAGAGAGAAATTTAGTAGACTATAACAAAAAAATTCACACAATCTTCATATCCGTAGTTACAAAAAGTAAGAAACACAAATCGTCTCACGCATCACACACAGTACATAGTGGCGGAAATCCATCCTTTGGGGTAGAAGGTTATTAATCGCACCCCCTGTCAGGCCCCCCCCCCGCCTGACACTCCGGAGATGTCCCTTTTACCCCACCTCCACGTGCTCTCTCTCTCTCTCCCCCCAGCAGTCCTCCTCTCTCTTTCGAATTTTTTTTATAAAATTATAAATGTTAATAATTTTTTTTCACGTATTTTTTTTTAAAAAAATTAAATATTTTTGAAATCTACTCAACGAAACCTATCAAACGAGCCTAATATTGATAGAGAAATGATGTAAAACGGAAAAATTATATTTTTTTTCGTAGTTTAAATTGTCTAACGAGATTAAAAAATGTGTTTCAAATTTAAATCTGTTTGATCCGGTGGAAAGGGAAATTTTTTTTTGATTATTTTAGTTATGACCATTTAGGAAGTCATCTTTTGATAGAAAAGTCCAATAACGTTCGTTCTTATTAAAGAAGTTTTATTTTTTCTTATATTTTTAGAATATGTAATAATTTCGAAACTTTCCGACATTGATTTTTTTTCCATTTCCTAGTAGGATTAGGGTTTGCATCGTATTTAAAGAGTTATATGCCTTAGGGCTGGACAGTTTTTGATTATTATTGATTGTCAAAGTGTCTAGAGAGAGTTTCATAAAAGAACATTATGGATTAGTACAATTTTTTATTTTCGGATAATTAGTCAGTTGGGAACGATATTTCGAATGATATTCCTTGTGGGGAGAACAGCTTCTACGTTGGGCGTGATTATTCAAATATAGAAGTTTAAAAAAAAATGACGAATAAAAAAATAAAAACAAAGAGATAATATATTGGGCACAAAAAAATCATTTAATTTAAACACATTATTTCATATTCAATATTAGACTTGTTTAATAGATTTCGTTGAATAGATTTCAAATATATAAAATTTATTTAAAAAATACGTGATTTCAACCTCTTCGAACAGTTTATATATTAAAAAATATGGTTAAAAAATTAATTGTTCCAAATTTTAATCCGTTTGAACCGATGGAAAGATTTTATTTTTCTGATCATTTTATCCTAAATAGTCATAATTAAATTTTGGCTTTAAAGCTCTCGTTGATTAACCCTAAGAGATATTTGATTTTACGACTTTCTTAGGGTTCATCAACGAGAGACATATAGTCAAAATTTAATTATAACCATTAAGATAAAATGATCAGAAAATTAAAATCTTTCCAATGGTTCAAACGGATTGAAATTTGGAACACTTAATTTTTCAATCTTTTTAGATAGTTTAAACTACTACAAAAATATAATTTTTCCATTTTAAATTATTTCACCATCAATATTAGGCTCGTTTGATAGGTTTCGTTGAGTAGATTTTCAAAAATCTAAAATTTATTTAAAAAAATAGGTGAAGAAAAAGTTATTAGTATTTACAATTTTATAGAAAAATAAAATACGAGATAGAGAAATGGGAGAGAGAGAGTGGATGAACGGAAAATTTCCTGTCATCTTGTCAGCCCCCCCCCCCGGACAGAGGGGGGCCGATTGCTCTCTTTGGGGTACCCACGTCTCTCTCTCTCTCTCTCTCTCTCTCTCTCTCTCCGCTCTCCTTTCCTACGTACTCCCTCCGTCCCTTTTTAAATATTCCGTTTCGTAACTTCAACTTATTTAGAAAATATCATTATTACACATTTTACATTAATTTTTACATCCACTTCTCTATTTACCCTCTATGAAAACATTATCATTACACTTTTACTTACTAATTTTTTAAAATGGAATCTTTTTTTAGGGACAAAATGAAAAATATACCAATTTTTACCTAACTTTATAAAATGAACATTTATTAAGGGACAGAGTAAAATAAATTACTGAACTTTAAAAAGGGGACGGATGGAGTATTACAATACGCACAGATAGGGGTGATACCGGTCCGGTTTCAACCGGTTTCGACGTATTTTTCGATCGAAGATTTTGGAAACCGGAACCAGTCGAATAAGATCGGTCCGGTTTCAACCGGTTGAACCGGTTTGGTCGGTTTCCAGTTCAAACCCAATCAGCACAACCACCATAGCGACACCCTTCACTGTACCTGCATAAAAAACACAGATCTGAATCAACCACCACTATCCTCCCTCCCTCAACTGTGACACTGCAACAACTAAAATACAAAGCCACTTCACATGATTTGAAAGATTTTAGAAGCAGACAGATCTTCAAAGAATCACCCAACGTCGCCATACAGATCTTCAAAGACCCACTCAACGTCAACCGCGATAAGTGGCCGGACTTGCGACGCCCGATCGACTCTCACTAATTAAAAAAAAAGCTTCCCAACACACGCGCACAGAGAGAGAGAGAGAGAGAGAGGGAGGGGAGACACACTCACAGTCTCACACTCGAATCTGTGACCGAAGATGATGAAGATTGAAGAGAGAGAGAGAGAGAGAGAGAGAGAGACTCACCGGTAGCACTTGAGGCGTGAAAAGGGGAAGAAATCACCGGTAGCACTTGCGGCGTGAAAAGGGGAAGAAATCAGGGCAGAACTGGTGGTTTACATGTGTATATACATCTGGTCCGGTTCGGTCAGGTCCGGCTTCTAAGTTGTGGGAACCGGGAACCGAACCGGTTTTAAAATTGAAATTTCTTTAAACCGGAACCGGACCGGAGTAAAAATAATCGGTTTAAAAAATCCGGTCTAGTCCGGTTTTCCGGTTTCCATAATCACCCCTACACACAGACGTTAAACATTTTATAAACCTCAACCACAAAAATCAACCTCGAGATTAAAGCCCCAACTACCTCCTTAAGTTGGCTGGCCCCCCTCTTCAATGCCAAACCCTTCGTTGTTCTTCAACATCCATCACACAAAAACCCTACCACATCCAAGCTTTTACTCAACTAACATCCACACCCATGCGAAAGATGTATAAGGTTTATCGTATTGCTAGGTTAGAGAAAGATACTTGACTTTTTCTATACGAAAGAGAATATAAAGTAAAAAAAATTCATGGTTAGAATTTAAAAAAAAAAAACACCGAAATAATAAGCTCAAACTTCTTGTATATATGTTTTTATTTTTGGGTCGAAAAGAAAACATCTTGTAGGGCATATGATTGTCAAGGTCCATGGGTGTCAACATAGTTGGGATGTGCGGCTCCTCGCTGTGATGCTGTTTTCTCCTATGTCCCCTTTAATCGTTGTATCCTATTCAATGATTTAATAAAATTTTGCTTTTGCCGATAACAAAAAAGAAAAGAAAACTTCTTGTATGTTATAGTAACTTATTTTGTAATTTTAGTGATTTTAAAGCTTCATATTGTACTCCGTAATATTTTAAATTTTTCGTTACAAGGAATAAAGAAATATCATCTAAGATATAAAAGATAAGTCAATTTAGCTTAATCTAAGCCAACCATCTGCTAATTTCAGAGGTGTTTTCCGGCCTGAGGAGGACTCAGTGAACTAGGGCGGATAAACGAACAAAGTACTCGAGTTCAATCTCGTGTTCATTCGTGAAAAGATTATGAGATGGTTTGTTATGGAAACATTCAAACGAGGCTAGATCACTTTTTTGAAAAATGTGAGGAGTGACTTCAAACTATTTGGTGGTTGAGAAATTTGCTGGAGGATATCTTTCATGCCTGACACCTCAAATTTTTTAAATGTTGTTGTTTGAGGGATCATAACAACTTATTAACAGTTTACGGAGCTCAATTTTGACCGTCCAAAAATATTTTGGCCATGATCTGGATGAAAAACAATCTATCCGGACAACTTGAGGGGTTGGAGTAAATTAAAGCATCGTGCGGTACATTTTGCATGTTTGTGTAGTTGATCAGCCACACGTCTTACAGTTAATTTCCTTTGGTATTCCGAAACCGATCTCACCAATCGTAACCTTGAGTGTTGTGGTCGCACCATAAACGAGAGTTCCATTTCACAACTATTTTCTCGCACGTACAAATTTTCGCTTGTTCGGGAAGGTGGCCCAAATTTTTTTACTCTCGACCGGTTACCTGTTTGTTCTCAGTTATCCATCTAAAATGTGTGTGTGAATTTGTGTTTGGCAGCAACTATGGCGGGCTTAACGCTGGCGGCGGGAGGATGGGTTAACAACTTCATAGTGTTCATGATTGGGGAGTTCAACGTGAAAAGCATCGAAGCTGCCCAGCTCTGGAACGTGGTTAACGGCTGCACATCTATGTTTCCGGTCCTAGGAGCAATCGTCGCCGACTCCTTCCTTGGAAATTTCACTGTCATCTGTATTTCTTCCCTCTTCTCTCTCCTGGTAATTACTAGGAGTATTAAATATTAATTACTGTGTGCATGCATATATATGTAGATTTGTGTGTGTGTAGACTTCAAACGTGTATATTATACCAATTGCACGTTGTGCTCCGACCAGGACCTCAAATCAAACACACATAACAAGAATTCGAGAGAAATATTTCATCTGTTAATTGGATCACACACAACTACTAATAATAAATTACAGAACAACTCTCCGGAGGAGGAGCTCCCCAAATCCGGCTCAACTCAACTCTGTCACACCTCTCTGCTTCGCTCCCTCACAAACTCATAGCTCTCATTGATTTCGCCACGCCCCAAACCAAGAATTTACTTGTGGGTTAGGAATCTACCGTCATTGTCTGGACATACGAGTCATAGCTGACCGGGAAGACAGAGTCTTATTCAATATATATGCTATGCATTGGGTTCGTACCTGAAAAGGTCAATATTTTTCTAGAATTTCATCTTTAGGGAACTTTTTTTTTTTTTCCTTTTACTTCTTTAATTTTCTGTATCAAAGTGAAGTACCATACCATTCTTTATTTTATCTTATGCTGACGGAATTAGCTTAAGTGACTCGAAAAT
Organism: Rhododendron mucronatum var. ripense; assembly: GCA_019656295.1. NCBI lineage: Eukaryota > Viridiplantae > Streptophyta > Magnoliopsida > Ericales > Ericaceae > Rhododendron > Rhododendron mucronatum. The sequence goes on from BPLT01000178.1 coordinate 1,132,194, forward strand.
GCAGGGCATAATCCTTCTACTCCTCTGTTCCACGATCGACTCGCTGAGGCCTCCACCATGCGATCAAAACGGACCCACCACATGCATCACAGCGTCAAGACTCCAACTCTCCATCCTGTATCTGGCCATAACCCTCGCAACCATCGGCTTGGGAGGCACGCGCTTCACCATCGGCGCGTTGGGCGCCGATCAATTCGACGACCCAAGACACCAAGGGAGTTTCTTCAACTGGTACTTGTTCACACTCTACACCGCGTCCGCGATAAGCGCCACCGCAGTTGTGTACGTCGAAGACAACGTGAGCTGGGGGTGGGGTTTCGGTATCTGTGCTGCGGCTAACGTGGTTGGGTTGGCTATTTTCGTATCGGGGAGCCGGTTTTACCGTCCTGTTAAGCCGAAGGGGAGCCCGTTCACTGGCTTGGCTCGGGTGGTTGTTGCGGCTGTTCAGAAGAGGAATGTGAAAGTTTCAAGCAAAAGTGAAGATTATTACAATAGAGCAGATAATGGAGGGGTTAATTTAGTTGCTGCAACACCAACTGGTGCTTTCAAGTAAGTATGATCTTCTAATTGCTTATGATTTCCAACTTTTAGCACAACTGTGAGGGCTCCCGGAGATTGTTCTTGAGCATTAAGTACTCTTTCATTATCAAACCAAAAATTGCATCTCTCAACACACAGGTTTCTGAATCGAGCAGCACTGCTAACCGAAGGAGATACCAAACCGGACGGCTCGATTGCAAAATTATGGAAGCTATGCACGTTGCAACAAGTGGAAGATCTAAAAACCCTGATCAGAATCTCCCCGCTCTGGTCGACCGGCATCTTGTTGAGCACCCCACTCGCTGTCCAAATGAGCTTAGCTACCCTCCAAGCCATCACCATGAACCGCCACATTGGTCCACATTTTAAAATCCCAGCAGGTTCAATGTTAGTCTTCATAATGGTCTCCTGTTGCATCGCCATAATCTTCATAGAGAGGTTCTTCTTCCCCATGTGGCAAAAAGTCACTGGCCGGTTTCCCCCGCCACTCCAACGAGTAGGAATTGGCCACGTGTTATGTGCCCTCAGCATGGTAGTTTCAGCTATAGTGGAATCGAAACGGTTAGAAAAGGCTCACAATATTGGTGCAAATTCAGTTGTTCCTATGTCGGTCTTATGGCTAGTACCACAACTAGCCCTAGCCGGAATGGGGGAGGCATTTCACTTTCCAGGAAATAATGCGTTGTTGTATCAGGTACTCCCTCTGTCCCAAATTCTCGATAACTCTTTCTTTTTTTGGATGTCTCAAAATGTTAGTCCCTTTGAAAAGTTAAACAAAAAAAACTTATTAATTTTTCAAAATTATCTCTAAATAGTATTTGTCATTGTGTTAAAAAGAGATAATTCAAGGATAATGTAGTAAAAGTCATAACTCACAATTTGAATTTGGTGCAATCATGGCTTATCGCCTTAATATTTACTAGCTTTCTCAAAAGGACAAGCTGGGATAATGTTTAGCCACTAATTTTCTTGGGAATACCAATTGTTTTCAATGCATGCCTCCTCACTAGTGGTATTAAATTGTAAGCCATTAATTTATTTAATATTAAGGCACTAATTTTATTGGGAATAACAATTGTATTCCATGCATGCCTCCTCACCAGTGATTAGTGAGTGCAATTTGGTTCACTCTGCTTAATTAAAAGAGGATGGACGTTATTTTTACTCTTATTGGTTGAAGGGGTGTAGATCTCACCCATACAATACACTTTTTAGTAAGCATGATGTCACTTTGTGGTGGAATCCACACCATTTAACCAATACAAAAAAAGGTAATGTTCTTCCTTTTTTAAGGAGGATGAACAAAATTAAATTCGTGATTAGCCCTTTCATTCATAAAAGGTGTAAATCCATATAACTGCAAAATACTTTACTAGTACGTCCGGTATTGAGGTCTAAATACAAACTCTACTTTCTGATTTGATACCATGAAATTCTCTTAGCAAGCAACTCATCTAAAAGTTGAACTTAGGCTATTAGAGTGCGAATTTCTTTAATAACAGTATTCTGAATTCCAGGAGTTTCCGCTTGCACTGAAAAGTACGGCGACAGCAATGGTGGCTATGATGATAGCGATAGCGTTTTACCTGAGCACGGCTGTGGTGGGGATAGTCCAGAGAGAGACGAATTGGTTGCCGGACAATATAAATGAGGGGAGGATGGATAAGGTGTACTGGGTGTGTTTTGGACTTGGGGGGGTTAACTTCGTGTATTACTTAGTGTGTGCTTGGTTGTACAAGTATCAAGGTGTTGCCAAGGTAGCAGATGAAAATTAAAGCTTGATAATTAAATCTTTATGTGCATTCGGTGGTTTTGTATCTATTATACTGTATCTATCAGTTATATGCTTTGCTTATTTTGAGAGATGTGAATTCATAAATTAAATTCATGTAATGAATTTTCTCTCCATGGAATATATTTCCCTAGAGAAAGCTAGCTATGGCACACATGCATGGTTTGGACCATAGCAATGTTATTAGTTACCCGCCTTTTTAGTTTATATATGTCAGCTATCTAATTTGTTTGGTATAGTTATAAATACGTGTGCGCGCACGAAGAAAGTAAAGTTATGCTTATTGTGGTTACGAGTTATGTTATTTTTACGACTTGATTTATATGTATTCTTTTGGTTCATGTGTTCATTGCCTTGTTAGAGTTGTAATCAATAAAGTATTTTTCATTTCTTTTTTCTTTTATAATTGTTGTTTGGGTCAACTTATTCGCGCATCTCAACCGATCTTGGGGCATTATTGACTAGGCAAATCACCGGTGACCCAAGGATAGGTCCTTGGCCACAGAGGTGGCTCCTTTGCTATTCCAGAGGGTTAGCGAACCCTCCGGATTAAAAAATTCACTGAAAGTTTTTATCTTTTTGTAAAAGTTAAAAAATGCATTGAAAAATGCATTGGGTCATTCGTGTACAACTAATATAAGCGAAAATTTACTTAAATTTGTGAATAAATAGATAATATATGACAAAAAATAAAATTAATCAGCCTCAATCTATTTTTAATCAAATAAAATTTGCATTTTAAACTAATAAGGGCTTTGCATTGCAAAATTTTTGAACATAATTTTGTCACAGCTAAACCGAAATCCGGAAGCGCCGCTGCTTGGCCACCAAGAAAAAGACTTCCTTTCTTAACGCTCCAAACGGCACTTCGAGTGAGAAATTTTTTTAGTGCTGAGTGGGTATCACGTGGTGTCCGTTCGGTGCATTCGGGCCGTCCATTTTGGTTTTGAACGGCTCGAATTTAAAGAGAGAAAGAAGGAAGAGAGTGTGGGGGTGAGAGGAGATAGAGAGTATTTTAATTTGAGCTATCCAATACGCTTTTGGACAGCTCAAATGTGTCCGCTGAAGCATCACGTTAGCCCTGGCAAAAATTCTCAACGCTTCGCCACACTCCACGCGCTGTGTCCAATGAATTGAAACAAAGAGAAAATTTCAAAAAAAACTCCTTAACTTTCAAAAACTTTACACAAAATACCTAGACTTTAACTAATAACAAAAAGACACCTAAACTTACAATTCCGTTAACAAAAAAAATCCCGCCATCCAAGTCCGTCAATTTTGTAATGGATGGAATCATGGAGCTAACAAAAAGCGTTAATCTTCCTTCTTTTTTTACTTTTTACTTCAAAAAAATTACTTTTAACTTTTTTAAGTAATAAATAAATATACAATAAAATTCTTTTTTTCCTTACTATTTGTCAAAAAATATTTTTACCCCATTTTTTACTATTTACAAAAAGAACCATTTTTTTTACTTTCAAATTTACCCCTCTCTCCCTTTTTTTTTTTTTTCAAAAACTCGACACCACACAACCAATCAACCCCACAATTAGCCGCTAAAGTTCTTGCCCCAATTTCAGAATTTTGAAATTACTTTTTTTTTGGGAGATGATTTTCACACTCCTTTTTGATAACTACACTATTTTTTTTTCTTTTAGCAAAAAAACAAAAACAAAAACTTTTAATACTAAAAAAAAAAAAGTGTGGCTATAAAAAAGGAGAGTGTGAAAATCACTCCCTTTTTTAACCTTCATTTTATTTTTTTACTTTTAAAAATTACTTTATCTCTTTCTTTTTTAGTAATAAATAAATATGCAATAAATTTTTTTTACTATTTTTTAAAAATTACTTTCACCACCGTTTTTTTAACTATTTATGAAATTGGGGTTAGGACTTTGACGGTTGGTTGTGTGGAGTTGAATTTCTAAAAAAAAAAAAAAGAGTTAAAAGTAATTTTTAAAAGTAAAAAGTTAAAAAAGGGGGAGGTTTATGCCTTCCGTGTACTCCATCTGTTACAAATTGATAGAATTGGATGGTGGGGATTTTCAGGTGCCTTTTTGTCATTAGTTAGAGTTCAAATTTTTTTTTTTGTAAAATTTCTGAAAGTTTAGGGGCTTTTTTGAAATTTTCCCTGAAACAAACAAACACAAACTCCCGGACAGTTTCAAGCGCTCCACCGTAACAAGATCATTCTCTACCGTCTCCCTGTCTACCCCTTCATCGGGTAAGCCTGTTCAATCTTCCCCATCCATTACACTCTCCTCGCAGTTGATTGTTATAAAAAGATCCATTCTTTGATGCACACCAACTGTTCGTGCAACTACGTAACACTTTTGCGTGTTGGATTTAAGAGGTTTATTTCCCCTTGGTGTGAATGGACCACGAATTTTTGCCATTTCCTTGCGTCGCATGCTCTTCTTTCCCATCCTAATAATTTCCCTGCGTATTTGTTTCAATGTGTTTTTTGTGTGCTGATTTTAGGTGTCGTTTAACTACTTTTATTCTACTTTTATTGTAGGCAACCCCGACAACATGTTTTTTTTTGGTAAGTACCTACAACAGGTTTTGTGTATGGTTTAGCTTAGGCGTGTTATTTGCATACCACTTCAAAGTTGAGAAAATTATCTCTGAGGATAGAAAAGTGCATGTTAATTCCCGTTAAGGATGAACTCAGTTTTTATTTACCGGACGATCACATTTTGAAGATTATCCTTTTATCTTTCAAATTTCATTAAATACAATTTCATACATTATTATTTTTTCCTATTATGGGGTAGGGTAGAAGAGGGTACCCTAGGGTTTAGGCACTTTTAATAGAGTTTTAGGGTGCACTTTCCTATTATAGGGTTTTAGTGGTTTAACCATTTTCATAGGGTTTTGGTTTAGGCACTTTCATACGGTATCCTAGGGTTTTAGATTTAGGCACTTTCATAGGATATCCTAGGGTTTAGGTTTAGGTTTAGGTTTAGGCACGTTTTTGTGGTTTAGACACTTTTATAGGAGCAATTTTGAAAAAATATTCCAGAAGTACTTAACGGTGCATTTCCGTTGTTTTCTGGACCTACACGTAAAATCCCCCTAAAATCCCCTTGCTGCGACGTTCTCCAGATAATAATAACGATGGAATGCATGAATGGTCTTGAAATGATACTCCCTAATTCAAAAAGCCTTTGACTGATTTACTTTTCTTGAGATAAGATTACTTACCATTGACGTGGGTTATAAATTGAAAAATTCTAGGATTGATTGCGCATTGAAGTTCATAGATTATCATTGACTATGATTGCCTCCATCATATGCTGTGAAGTGCTCAAAGACTCAAAATCATTATTACATGTAGTTTATGTCATGTCATGAAAGTTCTTTTTTTTTTAATCGGCAGTCATGTCATGAAAGTTAAATGGTGCGACTTCTTTTTCTTGGCATTTTGTAGCCTTAGATTTACAGTAGTACCTTTATGTTAGGTGTTAAATTTCTTCATTAGTAGTAGTCGTTCCTTCTAGGGAGCCCAAGAATCATGGTTTTATAGGAAATACTCTATGTGGATCATGAATAAGGAAATTATGGGATTATTTGCCATTCTACTTCACCTTACAAATGTTCTGTGTGTTCCGATTTACCAAAAGTAGCTTCAATAATAAACACTTGGAAAAGGGACAGTTATGTTCCTACTGTCAATATAGAATACGTTGTTTAAGGAGAAGGTAAAGATGGAATTGAAGACGAAGCAAACTATACACAGTGCACATGCTGTAGCATTTTTTTGGTAAATGATATCGTTATATAAAACCAACCAAAATCAAGAGCTTACAGCACTAAAGGCAGGAATACCTTCCCTAGGACAACAAAACAAAAGCAATCTTACAGCAATAAACGATCAAGAGATTCGAGACTAGCATCCAACGTAAAGCCACCAACTAAAGAACTACCCACTTCCAAGACTTTAACACTTGGGAATAGCTAAGGAAGGGAGGTGTTCTTTAAGGGAGTTGTTCTTTAGTAAAATGTAGATGGCACCTTCAATAAGTTAAAAAGAATGTGTTAATGGTTTTGGGGGATGTGTTAAGTTGATAGTGCAAAGTTGTAAATAAAGACCCTTTCTCTTTGTCCTTTTCTTGGCAAATATCTATACTGGTTTCTTGGCCATACAAGGGGCACTTCCTCTACTCTTGACTCTCCGCAATTTGTCATACATGTATTTCTAAGGACACAATTCAAGTGGCCGGTTTTATGTCAACCCGACATCTCACCATGGATCCATGGAGAACAACCAATTAAATGGATGCATATACTGCATATTTTGTCTTCTCGATAGAAAGACAGTATTCCATACCGGTTTTGGGCAATGGGTTAAAATAAGCATTCCTGTATCCTGTTCCCAATGGTTGTCCATGTGTCCATCGGACTGGTGTCACTGTATGACAAGTGTTCTTTGGTGAGGGGCACATTGGTTCATTTTGGGGGCAATGGGTTTATGCAACTATATCTTGTCATTACTTCACGTTGAATATGAATTGATTATTATTTGCTATATTCTGGATTTAGTTTTTTTGTCACCAATGTTATCTATGTAAGACGGTCACAAGATCATTTGGTTAGATGTGGGTGCAACCCTGTCTTTCATCGTACAGCTAATCCAGGAGCGACTGGCATCTTGGCACAGCGTTCCGGTCTTCTGCTTCTTGATGAGACTGAGCATAGAGTCGATTTTCTTCTTCTGCTTGCTACTTTTCAGGTTGTTGCCTTTGGAATCTCAAGCCAGTTCAGGATACGAAGCATAGTGCCAATCGAGAGAATAAACTTGGAATCAGTAGTGGATGAAACTGCTTTTAAACTGTACAAATTGGTTTTCAAATGCTGAAACTGGGTTCTAAGTGGCAAAGTATCTGGTGTTCAACACGCTTGTTTGTCATTAATATGTTGAGAAGTCCCACGCACTTGTTCCAAATATTTTTCCCACATCGAACGAGATGGAGCTGAGGTAATCCAATTGTAAATGACAGATCATTTTATTCAATCTATTCAATCCACATGAGCTTCTCAGCCATATTAAACTTAAGTGTTGAACAGTTGTCTAAGATGGACTCTAAGAAGGGGAAAGCCTTATGTCAGGCATGGGCAGCTCCACTACCACTTGAGGGGTTTCAAGTGACTGCTAAAAGGTCATATTTTTCAATATGCAATTTGATTTTTCTTTAGTATTATCTGCACTGGATCAGTAGCATGAAGTCAAAATGAATAAAATCCACTTAAATTTGTGAACAATTAGATAGTATAGCTCAACAAAATACAATAATCCAGGCCCAATAAATTTCTAACTAATATTAAAAACTTCCGTTTATATAGAGTTTTATATCACAAAAATTTTCTTTATGTTTTTGTCACTGCTAAACTCAAATCCTAGAGCTGCCCCTGGTGTTAGTTTATCAGGTGTAATTTTCTAATGGCTCTGCTACTTCACAGATTGTATGATTAGTGGAGAAAAGTTTACTACTTCAATTTTTGTAAAAGTTGGATTTTAGTTTTCCTCAAAAAAGAAGTTGTAGTCTCTTTTCCTCATACAATGTTGGATTTCTGTTATAGAACTCAATTTCTGCGTCTCTGCATTTTTATTTGCTGAAACTGGTCAGTTTATTGATGGAACTGTTGAAACTGATATTCTTTGTGCTGGGAACTGCTGCAACTGCTTTTTAATTGCTGAAACTGGTTTCCAAACTGTTGAAACAAAGTTACAAAATTGCTAAATAGGAATTCCAATTGCTGAAATCAGTTTCCAAGTCTCAGAAGATGCTTTCAAACTGCTGACATGGTTTCCATACTGCTGAAATTTGGTCCTATATTGCTGAATCTGGGTACTTTGCATCTACTTATGCATGCATCTCTGTCTTCTCGGATACGTGTTCTTAAGAAGTTGTATCCACATCTCCTAGGGTATACCGTCTGTGAGTTTCTTTTACAGAGAGACGGAATTGCTTAGCATTCTTTTAGTAATAAGCTTTAGGTTATTGGTATGTATATTAAGTTTTTTTTTTTTAAACCGCAAAAGATTTTATTGACTTTTGAAGAAGGAAAAGATTGAAAGGAAAGGTGCAAAAAGCATCACTACAAGAGAGAGCATCCCAACTATGTTGGCACCCAAACCCTTGACAATCATCTGCAGCTCCTAACCAAAATGAAACCCTTGGCATCTTGCAAGCTACTAGCTTGCAAGATGCCAACCATGATCTAGAAATCTCAAGAGTACAGACCCAAAAGAGAAAACATAGTCATTAACCAGATGCCAACCTTAAAGTTATTAACCAGATTTTACTGGTTACCCATGAGAACCATAGTCTCGATATCAAAGATAGTGGAAATACTTAGCATGAGGAATCATAGAAAAAGAAAGAGAATAAATGGGCTGACCTCAAAAATTGGGACAGATCAGATGGCAATAAGTTTTAGTCCTCGTCCTCGTCATCTTCTTTTTTTTTTTTTTTAATTTGATAACCTCTTCGACAAATGGACTGATTCAAGTAATTGACATGTTAAAAATGTTCTCTATGTACAGAATTTCTTTGGTTATTTTAGAAACTGAATGGAATTTGATTGGATTTGTCATCTCTCATCTTTATTGATCATTGATGCTATGACTTTGAGTGATGCAGTCATTTTCATAGTTGGAAATTGAACTAAAATGCTATAGAATGCCAAGTAAAATTGACTTTTACTTGCTGCAGCTTCAACAGTGAAAAGAGTATTCCCTATGGTGACTTTGGGTTTTTAAGAGGAATGATTTCCCTAAAAACTTAAGTGGGTTACAGTGTTATCTTCTATTTTTGTAAACCTCCAGCTCTGATAAGTGATAAAAAAATCATTCCATTGTCCAAAAACGGACATCGTAGTGTATTGTTACACATCTTCATAAATCAAACACGCATTAGAATGGAGTCAATGGACACTTTGTTGTGTTAACATCAACAGATTTTGGATTTCTCTACCAAATTTCAAAGGTTGTTGTTTGGGAGTTGATATGAACATTTTATTAGCTACCTAAGAAATGCAATTTGTTCAAGAATCTCTTACCTGCATGTGTCACTTTGAATCCTACAGTCGCTTTGATAGATTTTCAAACTTTTAGTTCGCTAACTACTTATAGGTACAATCTCTCAAAGAAAGAAACACCAGGGTTGTTATCCGTGATAAGCAACGTGTCAATGGCACCCATATTCGTGAGGTATTTCTTATCTACGCTCTTAAGGTTCTATAATGATTCACTTAATCAGCTTTCTTAATTTTGCTATTACACTTCTGATTTGTATTGCTCGGGAAAGGCACAAGTTAAGCCCTTGAGACAAGGGGAAAGGAAAAGTCACCTATATGAATGAAACTACTTTGCAATTATTCTTGCACATTCATTTATGTCTCTTTTATGTAGTTTGTGCGTGAATGAGGTAGAATTTTAGCCAATTAAAAATTGGCCCAAATAATTATGACCATTTGCTAAATTATTGATATCCCTACCTACTTTTTACTGTCTTCTCTCTCTCTCTCTCTCTCTCTCTCTCTCTTTTATTCAGTATAAATCTTCTTAGAATAATATTTTACAACCTCTCTGTTGCCTCTCCATTATTTAGGTACAACCACTTCGAGAGAGAAATGTTGGAGTTGAACTCCGTGAAGAGCAGGACATGAACGTCATTCGTATTGGTGAGGTACTTCTTGCCTACATTATTAAGTATGGTAAATACATGTTTCCTTAGCAACACTGGAAATTTTCCTTTTCAACTCTAAAGGGTGGAAACCTTGGCTCGAGAAAATCGGAGAGCAAGCTCTACAGCCGAGGATGACCCATACAGGCAAGGGAAAAGAAAATGAACGGGTATGAATTTTCTTATTCTTTTTCCTTGACCAATGTGCCTTCAGAAAAATTAGCTTTAAGTGTACCACATCATCCACAAGCCCTTGCTTCTCTATAATACAAGGTTTTGTCTTTTGCCCTTGCCTCTCGGAGAGAGGGAGGGAGGGAGTGTGAACACCAGTAGTAAGTATATAGCAGTGTTCAAAGGCATTTTTGTCTTTTGCCATTCAAAAAAAAGATATTTGCCCTAGAACCAAACGGTAATGTAACTGAGGGTTCCAGTTGGGTAATATTTATAAATAATGGGGTCAGTTTGGGCCCTTTTAAAGCTAAGGGGGTTTGTGTGAGAAAGTGAATAGATGATGGGGTGTCCATGGCTTAGTTGCACGATGCGGGATCGGGTGCGAAAGCGGGGGCGGGAGCGAGGAAATACAGAAGCTCCCAAGGTTGGGAGCGTGTACAAATGTTACGAAAATAGGGTAGCATTGAGTGTTCACTTCAAAGTTCAATCATTTTAGGAAGTAAAAGTATGGGCCAAGTCCTCCATAAGTGTAAGAAATTGGCTAGTGTTACAATATACTATTTTTTTTTTTCAAGATATCATGACTTGGGCTAGATATATGAGTTCATCAAAGACCAATTAATAAAGCCTAGTCATAAATCCCTGTTTTTCTATACAAAGATCATACAAAAGCTTCTATCTTTGTAAGGAACGAGCTCCCATCTCAATGGGAGCGGGCTCCCGTCAAGCTCCTCAGTTGGGAGCGCGAAAGCGGGCTCCCATGGTGGGAGCAGCACCACTTTAGAAGCTCCCTGCAACTAAGGTCCATGGAATTTAACCACAACGACCAACCTATTATCCTGCCTTTGACCAACCATCGTTGATATAATCGAACTCTTTAAAAAAAAAAAAATCACCTGTAGGAAATCACCTAATGTCTCCTATTTTTGATGAAAAAATAAAGCAAATTCAACATTCAATTGATCATTCCAACCTCTAAACAACTTATACATTATGTGATACATTGGCAAATGAATTAGAGGACGGGAAAGTAATGACCAAGTCAATGAATATGCTTGAGCCATTACTTTTCGCATAGTTGGAATCATAGGATAGGGGCTAAGATATTGCACTTGAGCACAGTATTGATTTACGTGTGTCGATTGTCAAGTCGCCCCTGTAGGCACGGACATGCTCTAGTACTTAACAAAATACTAAATTCAGTGATTGGAGTCAGACTCTTTTGTGGATTTATGACGACATCCACCGTAGGTCTCGGCTATTTCTTCGTTGTATTCATATATTTTTTCAAATTAGTAGGGTAGAATTGTCGCAACAGAGCATGATCTTGGTTTAACTTGTCCTAAATTCCGGCGATGTTGGCTCCATGTCACATTAGCTATAAAATTGCAGCCCCGCAAATTTCTCAGGCAACGTGTCACCTTCAGATTTTTAGTTGAAAACATAAAACAGTACTTTCGGCTCTCTTGAATTTGTAGCCGTTTGGCATTCCTTCTATTTGTGTAAGCTTTTTTTTGGCCCAAAGCAAGTTTCCAATTCATTTGGTGCTCACCGCTTGCTAATAACACCCGAAACCAAATTAAATATCTATTGTATGAGTCGAGTTGGCCTGCACTTCAATTGTTGGTGATTGTTGTTCATGTGCTTCCTTTTATTGGATATCGAAGTCTTCGAGTGCACGGGCATGCACTAGATGAAGGCAAGTGAACGGTCTTGAAACAAAATTGAATATCGATTTTTTCAAGTGGCTCCGGCATGTGCTGGTTTGCATATGATATTGGCAATTGAGCCCCACAGAGTACTTATAGTCAATGAAATTGCATACTGGACGGTATGTGTTAGGGGTAGTAATACAAATTCCGGTGTATGTGAAGGGAATTTTCTTCCCAAGGCATCAATTATTGAAGAGGGTCAAAAGACCCCACCCAGGCAACCAGGCAAAATGATCTGTTTTTCCCCCTTGCCCCCCCTTTTGTGGGTAGCTTCTCACAAATCAGAATATTAGTCAACCCTTCAAATTGGCAATCACTCCTTTGTTTAGATTTTTTTTAGATATTTAATTGGTACTTAGTTAATACACTAATCAACCAAGACACTTGTTTGTTTTTCTTTTGTTGTTAACGGAACGTTGGGAAAAAAAAAAAAAAAACCTTCAACTCAGGGGTGATTGCGGATGAATGATGATCAACCACCCCGTATAATAAAAAACCATATACATATATGTTTTTTTTTTTTTTGCATATATAACAGTCCCATTTCAGAAGCCAAAATAGTCACCGAGTTAAATTCATAATTGTATTCAGTCCGATCAAGCTTATTTTTTGTGCGAATACTCGACACTGCGATTTTTACAAGATGAACAGTTCTGATTCCTACGAGGAAGCCACAATGGGAGGCCTCATCCGGAAATAACTTTTTCGTTTGCTTGAGCCCCACAAAACCAATACCCCACGTGCCTTTTGATTTCCTGCACCTATCACCACCTATCACCTATCATGTTTTCCATGATATTCATGTGCCTAAGAAACTGGCCCTTGAACTTCCCAATTAACACGCCTCTGAAAAAACATCTTTGCCGGAAAGAACAACGATATTAGTTATTCAAACTGCATATAAAATGCCTTACAATTGTATGGTACCTAAGTATATGATACTAGAGAGTATAATAAACTATGTATGTGAAGGGAATTTTGTTCCCAAGGCATTAATTATCGAAGGGAGTCAAAAGACCCACCCAGGCAACCAGGCAAAATGATCTGTTTAGTTGTTTCTCATGAATCAGACTATTATTAGTCAACCCGTGCACACTGGGAATCACTCATTTGGTTACATTGTTTTAAATTTAGTTGGTGCTTAATAAATAATACTGCACCTACTGAACAGTTGGAAACAAAAAATAACTTCAACTCGGGTGATCGTGGATGATCAACCACACTGTATAATGCATATACGTTTATATTCTTTTGTATTGTATATATAGCATTCCCCTTCGGATGCCAAAATAGTCACCAAGTTAAACTCAGAACGCTGAGTTCCATGGGCATGGAAGAAGGCTCAGCCCCCAGCAATGGAGAGGTTCAACTGTCGTCCACAGCCTCCGATGGCAAGCAACGGGGTGGATGGATCACGTTTCCTTTCATCATAGGTCCTGAACTTCTCTCTGTCTTTGTTACATATGTAATATACATATACATGCTGCATATTCCGCACCTCTAGGTGATCATACTGGATGACACAAGATACTTTTTTTTTGGGACTATTTTACCATCTTAATGAAATATTCAAAAGTAAAAAGAATATAGATTGAATTTTTCAAAAAGTTCAAAAGTTATGGTATTTTTAAATCTGGTTAAGTTGACACATCAAACTTGATCAATTTACCATTCGACTCGCTTGGCTACTCTATTAGTCTTAAGTGGTCAACTTGTGAGGTCAGGTGTTGAGGTGATTAACGTGCCTTGCTTATTTTAATGAAAAGACGAACAAAAGTAGCAGAACAAATTTTTTGGAAAAGCGAGGCCTTAGGCTCCATTTGTTTTACCTATTTTTTGTTTTTGTTTCATTACTCAGCTCTTTCGACTAGCGTATTAGTAGCTCTAAAAACATCTTTACCAATTTTTTTAAAAGTTAACATCAAAATTGTACATTACTAAGAACTTGCATTCACTGGTTGTTTATGTTATTATCCATTTTTTTATATTCTTTAACATATACTTATTTGTATTATTAAGAGTCCAACTTTTAATTTCCTACGTTAATACTTGATTACTCAAGTTCATTAGGACATCAAAATGTTATACTTCAAATTTTCTTTTTAAACAAAAATGTATATATACACTAGTTCTTTGTTTTGTTTTGTTTTTTTTTCTTAAAAGGTTTTTATATTGTAAACTAACTTACTATTCCAAACTCATTGTGATGCGTTTGTGTTTGACAGCAACTATGGCGGCCTTAACGCTGGCATCAGGAGGATGGATAAACAACTTTATAGTGTTCATGATTGGGGAGTTCAATGTGAAAAGCATTGATGCTGCCAAACTCTGGAACGTGGTTAACGGCTGCACTGCTATGTTTCCAGTCCTAGGAGCAATTGTCGCCGACTCCTTTCTGGGAAGTTTCTCGGTCATTTGTATTTCTTCTATCTTCTCTCTCCTGGTAATTACTTCTACTACTTTCACCTTGAATAGTATCTTTCTTTGCGAGGACTCCTCCGCAGTAACAATTCCTCTTGTCGAGCCGGGTGACGGGTCACCCGGAAAGTGAAGTACCATACTACTCTTTATTTAACTACTTTGCCTCCTGTTGCTCACGGAATTACCCTAAATAATTATCATATCAACAAGTGACTCGCAAATGCAGGGTATAATCCTTCTACTCATCTGTTCCACAATCGACTCCTTGAGGCCTCCACCATGCGATCCAAGCAGACCCACCTCCTGCATCTCGCCATCAAGACTCCAACTCTCAATCCTATACCTAGCCATAAACCTCGCCACAATAGGCGTGGGAGGCACGCGCTTCACCCTTGGCTCAATGGGTGCCGATCAATTCAACCACCCAAAACACCAATGGAGTTTCTTCAACTGGTATATGTTCGCAATGTACATCTCAATAGTGATGAGCACCACCGCCATTACCTACGTGGAAGATGACGTGAGCTGGGGGTGGGGGTTTGGCATTTGTGTTGCTGCTAACGTAGTTGGGTTGGTTGTTTTTGTGGCGGGGAGCCGGTTTTACCGCCATCTTAAGCCCAAGGGGAGCCCATTCACAGGCTTGGCTCGGGTGGTTGTTGCGGCTGTTCAGAAGAGGAATGCGGTGGTTTCAAACAAAAGTGAAGATTATTACTATAGAGCAGATGATGGACAGGTAAATGTGGTTGCGGCAACAGTACCTAGTGGTACTTTCAAGTAAGTTTTTCTTTCAATTGCTCATTATTTCCCAATTTTGTGCTAACAAATACTACAATTATTGAATTGTGACATGGCAGATGACCAGCTCACGTAGTAGCAATCTTGCATCCCTCAGCATTGTTGCGGGTTCAAACGACCCCTTCTCCCCTCCCATCCACTAGGTTAGACTAAAAATGCTTATAATGAAACTAAAAAAAATTAACAGGGTAAAATTTCTCTCTCTAAAAAACACTCTCGCCTAGTTGGGGTTTTGCTTGGGGGAGGGGGCTGCGCCGTCCCCTCCACCCCCTCCCCCCTTCTCCTCCTCCAGCTACCTCCATGCCCTTCTCTCCCTCCTGCCACTCATATCCACCCTCCTTTCTCTCGGTGACTGGAGTTTTATCTTGTTTTTATTTTCTGTTGGTTCTTGTTACTCTCTGGTTACGGAGATTTTCGTTTCCTGCGTGGAACTTTGTCTATCCTGTACATGGTGAGATCCTACCCAATCCACATGGATAACCCTAACATTGAGGATCGTTCTTCCCGACAGAGGACTCCGGATTTTGGGTGTTTGTAGCTTGTGGGTATTTTCTGATGATAAAAAAAAAGGGAGCTTAGTGATAGGTCTACTATAACATTTCATAAGCCCACAAGTCCACCTAATAGTTTTGTAAAGTCATAAGTCTACACAACCTAAACCCTAGGGTACCCTATGAAAGTGCCTAAAACCCTAAACCCTATGAAAGTGCCTAAACCACTAAAACTTTATAATAGGAAAGTGCATCCTAAAATCCTATAAAAGTGCCTAAATCCTAGAGTACCCTACGCTAGGGTACACTATGCTAGAGTAATCTACCTTACCTTAGGGTACCTTATCCGATAATAAAAATGTGCACCCTAAAATCTTATGAAAGTGTCTAAACCCTAGGATATTCTACCCTACTCTAGGGTACTCTAAAATGGACTTGAGATCTTACAAAATTAATAGGTGGACTTGTGAGTGGTTGATATATTTAATGGTTTTATATCTTGCTGCCATAATGAACCTAAGACGAATTTTCTATAAAAAAAAAAAAAAAAAAAAACTTAAAATTGAGACATTCAAGGTCCAAATTTTGAAAAGGTTGAGCCTATCGCATGGCCCACTTTATTGATCACGCAAATTATTTTTTTGATTATTAAAATTGTGGATTTCATACAATCTCAACCTTCGAAATTACTTAGAGTGAGCTATGAAAAATCTTAAAAGAGATGCTAGCACAACTGTGAGGGCTCCCTGAAATTGTTCTTGAGCCACTTAAGTTCTCTTTCATTATCCAACCAAAAATTGCATTCTCAATACACAGGTTTCTGAATCGAGCAGCACTAATAACAGAAGGAGATACCAAACCGGATGGCTCAATTGCAAAATTATGGAAGCTATGCACATTGCAACAAGTAGAAGATCTAAAAACCCTAATCAGACTCTCTCCACTCTGGTCAACTTGCATCTTGTTGAGCACACCACTCGCCGTCCAAATGAGCTTAGCCACCCTCCAAGCCATCACCATGAACCGCCACCTTGGTCCCCACTTTAAAATCCCAGCAGGTTCAATCTTAGTATTCATACCCGTCTCCACTTGTCTCACCATAATCCTTGTAGACCAGTTCTTCTTCCCCGCGTGGCAAAAAGTCACCGGCCGGTTTCCCCCACCACTCCAACGGATAGGAATTGGCCACGTGTTATGTGCCCTCAGCATGGTGGTTTCGGCTGTAGTGGAATCGAATCGGCTAAAAGAGGCTCACGATATTGGCGCAAATTCAATTGTTCCTATGTCAGCCCTATGGCTAGTACCACAACTAGCCCTAGCCGGAATGGGGGAGGCATTTCACTTTCCAGGAAATACAGCGTTGTTTTATCAGGTATTAAATTGTTAGCCATCAATTTATTTATATTGTTAAGCCACTAATTTTATAGGAAATAACAATCGTATTCAATGCATGCCTTCTCACTAGTGGTATTATTAAACTGTTAGCCGTCAATTTGTTTATTATGTTAAGCCACTATTATTATTGGGAATAACTATTTTTTTAACGCATGCCTCCTCACTAATGATTTGCCCTTTCATTAATAAGAGTCTAAATCCATATAACTGCAAATACTCTACTAGTAAATTCGGTGGTGGGGTCTAAATACAAAACTTTACTTTCTGATATGATACCTTAAAATTCTCTTAACAAGCAATTCAACTAAAGTTGAACTAATGTATTAGAGAGCGAATCTCTTTAACAATAATATTTTGAACTCCAGGAATTTCCGGTTACATTGAAAAGTACGGCAACAGCAATGGTGACTATGATGATATCGATAGCGTTTTATCTGAGCACGGCTGTGGTGGGGATAGTGCAGAGAGAAACGAATTGGTTGCCGGACAATATAAATGAAGGAAGGATAGATAAAGTGTACTGGGTGTGTTTTGGACTTGGGGGGGTTAACTTTGTGTATTACTTAGGGTGTGCTTGGTTTTACGAGTATCAAGGTCTTGCCAAGGTAGCAGAAGAAAATAAAGCTTGATAAATCGTAATATGCTTGCTTATTGTTAGATGTGATTTTATAAAATTTATGTAATGAATTTTCTCTCAACGTAATATATTCCTTTTTTTTTTTTCCCTGGAGAAAGCTAGCTCTAGCTGTGGTACACATGCATGGTTTGGACCATAGCAATGTTTTTACGCACCATTTTAGTTTACGTTAGGTATTTTGTTTGGTGTAGTTATGAATAGGTGCGCAGCAAGAAAGTAAAGTTATGCTTATTGTGGTTAGATATGATTTTATGGTTCATGTGTTATGCTATTTTTATGATTCGATTTATGTGTTCTTTTGGTTCATGTGTTCATTGCCTTGTTAGAGCGTTGTAATCAATAATTTGCATTTTCATTTTTTTTTCTTTTATAATTGCTGTTTGGGCCAACTTATGCGCGTATCTCAACCGATCTTGGGGCATTATTGACTAGGCAAATTCAAGGAAAGGCTCTTTTCCACCAAGGAAAAGGCCCCCTTTCTTAATGCTCCAAACGTCACCACCCCTTTGCCACACACTTCGCACAGTGTGTCCAGTGGCGGAGCTTGAATTTTGACCCGGGTGGAGTTAACTTAAAATATGTAAAAAAAAATTCATCAAAACGTATACTATTATATCATAAAGTTTTTGTTTTTCAAGACATTACATTTGTACATTGAAATGATTCTAGTCTAATGTAATTAAAGTATACCAATCATTTTTTTTCCCTCTAGGTTACTTCAGTAGTCACATGCTTATCTTTTATTTTTGAAAGAAATTGAGAAAAAATAATGTAAATTGATTGATTTTTTATCAAATCAAACCAAAATTATTAAGATTATAAGTTGCTATACAAGAATAATTATCAACATTCAAAATTAGGTATATAGAACAAAATTAAAATTTTAAATCTCTTCTTAACAATGCCCACATGAGTGATATTTGCCCTAGAACCAAACGGTAATGTAACTGAAGGGTTCCAATTGGGTAACATTTATAAATGATGGGGTCAGTTTGAGCACTTTTAAAGCTAAGGGGGTTTATGTGAGAGAGATGATAGATGATTATGTGAGAGAGATGATAGATGATAGGGTGTCCATGGCATTTAACCTCAACGACCAACGTATTATCCTAGCTTTGACCAACCATTGATAATCCAATCCAACTCCTCAAAAAAAAAAAAAAAATTCACCTATAGGAAATCACCTAATGTCTCCCCAATTTTAGATGAAAAGAATAAAACAAATTCAGCATTCAATTGATCATTCCAACCACTAAACAACTTGTACATTATGTGGCAGTGGTACATTGACAAATGACTTAGAAGACAAGAAAGTAATAACCAGATCAATAAATACGCATGAGTCATTGTTTTTCACATAGTTGGAATTATTGGACAGATATTGCACTTGAGCACAATATTAATTGTTCAAGCCATACCTGCAGGCACGGACATACTCTAGACTCTAGCACTTAACAAATACTATTAAATTCGGTGATTGGAGCCGGACACTAGATGGGAAAAATAAAACTTTTGTGTAAATGGGAAAACGAAACAGATTTGAAATTAATGTTGTAAACCACTTATGAGTAAATAGAAACCACGAAGTCAGAAACTAAAGGCAACTGTAAGTAACAAACTAATTATTCCAATGGTAAAACAGATTATACAATAACAGTAAAAGAAAAATACAACTCACGGATTGCAAACACCGACGAAGAAGAAATATATTGAGTTCAGTGATGGTTCACTGTGTCCTTAAAGCAGATTTCGCCCTCGTCACGGTGCTCACGATTATGGGCGTCCACTTCCCAGGATGCAACGATCTTTACGCACGCAAACGCAACACTTCGAGTGCGTGCCCCGCAAACAAAACTATGCAAAACTCTCTTGGACTCTATATGCGAAATGTATGTGTGCTCTGTAGATTTTTTTTGGATTCATTAAATGGCTAGAATGAAAATGTATTTATAGGTAACCAAGAACCTGTCCGAAAGGGTACAAAATTGGTTCATAAAGGGTCACAATCGAGAGGATGCAACGGTTGGAAATCCAACTGTTGCAACATTCCATATGCATGCATTGGTTTGGTTAAAACCGAACAGCCACGTACACCTGTTCGTTGGAAATTAAATTAGGCTAGAGTAAAATAACTTTGGCCGAAGCAAGCCAAGCCCAATTTATTTTAATCAAAGCCCTAGCCTGAGCGAGATGGGCGGTTCCTTCCATACTGAACGACTAATTTTGAGACCCAATTTCTTTCACATCTTAAAATGGTTTTATACTCCAAAGACTACAAAAAATCTTTTTAAGAAACCATTTTTCTAACAACAATATCCACCGTAGGTCTCGGGTATTTCTTCGTTGTATTCAGTTTTTCTTTTAAAAGTAGTAGGGTTGAATTGTCGCAACAGAGCATGATCTTGGTTTAACTTGTGCTAAATTCTGGAGCTATTGGCTAGCTCCATGTCGCATTAGCCGTTGGCATTCTTTCTATTTGTGTAAGCTTTTTTTTGCCCAAAGCAAGTTTCCAATTCATTTGGTGTTCACCGCTTGCTAATAACGCTCGATACCAAATTAAATACTCTATCGTTCGAGTCGAGTCGGCCTACACTTCAATCGTTGGTGATTGTTGTTCATGTGCTTCTTTTTATCGGATATCGAAGTCTTCGAATGCACGGGCATGCACTAAATTAAGGCAAATGAACGATGGTGTTGAAACGAAATTGAATATCGATTTTTTCAAGTGGCACGGGCATGTGCTGGTTTGCATATGATATGGGCAATTGAGCCCCTCAGAGTACTTATAGTCAATAAAATTGGATACTGGACAGTATGGTTAGGAGTAATATATAATTAAATTCCGATGTATGTGAAGGGAATTTTCTTCCCAAGGCGTCAATTATTGAAGAGGGTCAAAACACCCCACCCAGGCAACCCGGCTGTTTTCCCCCACTTGGCCCCCTTTTTGTGGGCAGCTTCTCACGAATCAGAATGCTAGTCAACTCCTTCACATTGGCAATCACGTTGGAAAAAACAATAACGTCAACTCAGGACAGGAGTGATCGCGGATGATCAACCACCCTGCATAAAGAAAAACCATATACATGTATTTCTGTTTTGCATATATAGCATTGCCATTTTAGAGGCCAAATTATAGTCACCGAGTTAAATTCATATTAGTATTGAGTCACATGGGCATGGAAAAAGGCTCAGTCCCTAGTGAAGGAGAGGTTCAGCTGTCCACGGTGGCCTCCGATGGCAAGCAGCGAGGTGGCCGGATCACATTTCCCTTCATCATAGGTCCTGATCCCCTCTCTCTCTCTCTCTCTCTCTGTTAATTAGGCTCGTCTCTCATTGAGGCGAATGATTAATCTAAAAAATACAGGAATATAACCTCAATCAAAAAGAAATTCTGAAAAGAGGAACATAAGTACCTGAACAAATTTTTTGGAAAAACAGGGTCTCATGGTTCCGTTTGTTTTACCTAAGTTTTTGGTTGACAAAATATGAGGAAAAACTCTAGTACGTAATTTTGGGTGTGGGGCAAATGTGGGAAAATGACTTGCGCTTGAAACTTCCATCACGAATTCTCCTTCCATCCAACCAACCACCTCTCCCTTTCTCTCATTCACTCCCTTTCACCAGAGTTCTATGCAATGTATGCATAAATCACTCTAAATACTTCCCCTCTCTCTCTCTCTCTCTCTCTCTCTCTCTCTCTCTCTACATTGAGCGGCTCGGATCATCAAAATTTGATCAGAAACTTGGGGGGTTTTTTATAGGTCCTCGGAACCGCCCCGTATATATATACAACACACGCTCATTGGCAGACAATTTGTGAAAGTTTATCTACATTTTTTGTTTTGACTTTTTAAATTAAGTGAACAAATATTTTGGGACATCTCAAAATAAGAAGAATGAGAAGTAATGTGGGACGATGGGAGTATGTTTTTAGAGTAAAATCTATGAACCCGAACTTAATTTATCGTGACGGTTCAAGGAAATTTCATTGTGCTCGATATTCTTCCCAAAATAGCCAAACACTTAAATATTAGAAGTACAATTTTTTTTTTTTTGCAAAATTATTTCACATTAAAGGTATTTTGCAACAGAAACTATTTTACGTTCAACCAAACAAACTTAGCCTTAACGCCACTTGAATTCTACATTTGGGCCACTTGGCTCTTGTTCTTTCTTTTTTGATCCATGTACGCATTATACGACGTGTTTGTGTTGGGCAGCAACTATCGCGGGATTAACACTGGCGTCGGGAGGATGGATGTTTAACTTTATAGTGTTCATGATCGAGGAATTTAATGTGAAAGGCATCGATGCCGGCCAAATCTGGAACGTTGTTAATGGCTGCACTGCTATGTTTCCAGTCCTAGGAGCAATTGTTGCCGACTCCTTTCTGGGAAATTTCTCGGTCATCTTGATTTCTTCTGTCTTCTCTCTCCTGGTAATTACTAGTACTTGCGCTCGTTTGCGTTTATCTTCGTTTACCTCTTCAACATTATGCATAGGAAAGTGATCAAGTATCATAGTATTGTTAAATTAGTACTCTGCACAAGTTCTTGTTTTTGCCTTCTTTTTATCGCGCGGAATTACGTCAAAAGTGGACTTGCAAATGCAGGGCCTAATCCTTCTTATCCTCTGTTCCACAATCGACTCCCTCAGGCCTCCACCATGCGATCCAAACGGACCCACCTCCTGCATCGCGCCATCAACGCTCCAACTCTCAATCCTCTACCTAGCCATAACCCTCGCAACGATAGGCGTGGGAGGCACACGCTTCACCCTCGGCACGATGGGTGCCGATCAATTCGACAATCCAAAACACCAATGGAGTTTCTTCAATTGGTCTATCTTCGCATCGTACACCTCGGTGGTGATAAGCACCACTGCCATTATCTACGTGGAAGACAGCGTGAGCTGGGGTTGGGGGTTCGGTATCGGTGTTGCGGCTAACGTAGTTGGGCTGGTTATTTTTGTGGCGGGGAGCCGGTTTTACCGCCATCTCAAGCCGAAGGGGAGCCCGTTTACGGACTTGGCTCGGGTGGTTGTTGCGGCTCTTCGGAAGAGGAATGTGGCGGTTTCAAACAAAAGCGAAGATTATTACTGTAGATCGGGTGGTGAACGGGAAAATGAGGTTGTTGCAACAGTACCTAGTGGTACTTTCAAGTAAGTATTTTTTTTTTCAATTGCTCATTATTTCCAAATTTTGTAATACAAAATACCGATATCGAGTTGAGACCTAGGTCTTCTCAAAATTGAAATCTGAGTACTGGATCGTGAACCTCTCTTCAAGACAAACCTGGCGTACCCCACCTTTGTCGCCCTCTGACTAACGGTTGAGCCGCATGCGTGGCTTGAAGATCAACATAGAAAGCAGGGACGGCCGGAATGCTTCTAGAGAGAGAGAGACGTTCTGGTACATGCATAATTCTATAGAACCAATTATAGAAATTCTTTTCCAAAATCAAAACTAGTTGAATATCTAATTTCCTAATCCATCACTTCAGTTTCCATTGAAAAAAAAGACCAAAATTAAATAATTTCATTTAGACTAGTATACTTTGCGAACAAAACTTCTCTTCCACCAAGCCTTATACCACTTTGAAAAGGCCAAAACTTTAGCTTTGTGGGTTTTCATGGATTTTTCTTTGTATTTTCCGTGTTTATTTAATTTTGAGACTTATGTTTAGTTGTGGCTTAAGGCATTTATTAATGTCATGACTTGGTTGGTATAATCATTTCTGTGATTATGATGGTATCGTCAATGTCTTCTTTTATTATTATTTATATTGGATTCAATAAGTACTAGTTCATGCACAACATTGGCAAGTATACAATATTATTTTTAAAACAAATAAAAGGACGTTAACATTGTTGACCTGAACACGATACGATTTTAAGCAGGTCGGATTAGTGTCAAGACATTTGGCACGTTCATGTTTAACAGGTGTTTTGACATGAACAAGAAAAGTCACGAAATCTAAAATGAACACGAACAAGACTGGACAAGACACGATGCCTACCCGTACCACGTGGCCCAGTTGTTGATGCAAATTATTTGTTCGATTTGTATATATGTGGATTCCATACAATCGATCTCAACTTTCTAAATCATTTGAAGTGAGTTTTTGAAAATTCTTAAAAAGAAGCTGAGTACTGCTGTAATTGCTCACTGATCAATATGTTCTTAAGCCACTCAAATTCTCTTTGATTATCAAACCGAAAATTGTATTCTCAATACACATGCAGGTTTCTGAACCGGGCAGCGCTAAAAATAGAAGGAGATATCAAACTTGACGGATCCATTGCCAAAGTATGGAGACTATGCACATTACAACAAGTAGAAGATCTAAAATCCCTAATCAGACTCTCCCCACTTTGGTCAACTGGCATCTTGTTGAGCATTCCACTCGCTGTCCAAACCAGCTTGGCGACCCTCCAAGCCATCACCATGGATCGTCACCTTGGCCCCCTCTTCAAAATCCCACCAGGTTCGATGTTAGTATTCTTACCCGTCTCCACTTGTCTCACCATAATCTTCGTAGACCGGTTCTTCTTCCCCACTTGGCAAAAAGTCACCGGCCGGTTTCCCCCACCACTCCAACGGATAGGAATCGGCCACATGTTATGTGCCCTCAGCATGGCGGTTTCAGCTGTAGTAGAGTCGAATCGGCTCAAAGAGGCTCACAATATTGGTGCAAATTCAATTGTTCCTATGTCGGCCCTATGGCTAGTACCACAACTAGCCCTAGCCGGAATGGGGGAGGCATTTCATTTTCCGGGAAATATTTCGTTGTTCTATCAGGTATTAAATTGATCGTCATCAATTTATTTAAAATGTTTAGCCATTAACTTTTTTGAGAATTTTAACTTTTATGTTCTATGCATGCCTCCGCACTAGTGATTATACTTTTATTCACAAGAAGGCAACATATATATAGGAGTGCAAATGTTTAATAAGTTGGCTAGGTAGATAGTGAGGTTTGAATACAAACTCCATTCTCTAATTTGATACCACGAAATTCTCTTCCACGAAATTCTCTTAAAGTCCGCTCATCTAACAACTTAACTAAGCTATTAGAGAGTGCTTGCTGATTCTTTAACAAATGTGTTCTGAACGGCAGGAATTTCCAGCTGCACTGAAAAGTACGGCGACATCAATGGTGGCCATGATGATAGCGCTAGCCTATTACCTGAGCACGGCTGTGGTGGGGATAGTGCAGAGAAAAACGAATTGGTTGCCGGACAATATAAATGAGGGGAGGATGGATAAGGTGTATTGGGTATTGTTTGGGCTTGGGGGGGTTAACTTTGTGTATTACTTAATATGTGCTTGGTTTTACAAGTATCGAGGTCTTGCCAAGGCAGCGGATGGGGATAATGCTTGATTGCTTAGGTGTATTTGATTGTTTGTAACATTTATGTGTCAATGTTAAATTTTTTTTTTGGGTAATCGAGGTGTTGGGGATAACTTACGCTTACCTCGACTAAATTTTCAGGGAAGACTAGCATAACAACCCACCGCCATGACCTCTGACTTAAACCATGGTTTGTCTCTATGGGGAATCGAACCCTGCCATGTTGCAAACGCAGATTCGCCCTTACCACTGGGACAACCATGGGTGGGTGCATCAATGTTTAATTTGTGATGTATACACAGGTGTACGCTTGCTTGTTGTGAGATGGGTGTGATCATATGTGAATAATCTATAGTATGATTTTTTTCTCCATACAATATACCATTTCTTCCTTTTATGAACAAATTAATTCATCTAACTACGAATTTGAGGGTGATTATAATTTTTTTTGCATACATGTTCAACCATGTTTGGATGTGAATTCCCCTGCAAATAAAGTTTGGAAGAGAGTTTTCAAGTCTTTTCAACTCCGTTCATAAATTTTTCGCGGACCACCAAAACCCTTCATTGGGTTCTCCTCAGTTCATATGTGCATCGTATGCGGTCCACACGCATCAGACCGTTCTAGACACATTTTTGTCTAATATTTGTGTTAGTAGTATTGCACAACAAAAACTAAGTTGACATTACTGAATTGACATATGTATTTTCTAATGTAATTTACACACAATGATGGAATCAGAGGGGTCTAGTGGCGGCAACCGCCACGACAAGAATTTTAGAAAATGCAATTATTTTATGTAAAAAAAAATTTATGCCCAACTTATATAGTCTTGTCAATACTAAATTTTTTTAGTATACATTTCGCCACTGCTAAGGTAAAATTCTGGTTCCGTCATTGTTTACACGTACTTGGGCAGTTGTTTTGTTGTTCAGGCAGGTTGCATTTGTTTTTCTGGTCAGTCAAGGAAGCATTTTATTAATCAGAATGGGAACGGGCATTACAATCAAAAGAATAGATTCCAACTAGATGGGCACCTAGACCCAGGAAAATCACTTGCCAAACCACAACCGAAGAAAAAAGGGACGGTGTGGACCCAAGTCCCAACCCGAACAAAAAGAGTCATCAGATTCAACAGAACACAGGGAAATCTGCAACTAATACAACAGGAAAACATCAAAACAGAAACGCTTACAAGCTCCAACAAAAACCCCTATATATATATATTAGTATCTAAATTAAGCACCATTGAAAGACCAGCAGCAGAATACAATAGCACTGAGAAACTAAATTTGCATGCAATTAATTCCGCGACCTTGAAAACGTTGAGATGAGTCATGTATTGATGGAGCCATAGGACTAAGCTCATAATTGATTTGAAAGCCAGTCTCCAGAGCAGCAGCTGATATCCTCTTCCATGACCACGAGTTTCAACTTTCACATAGCTCTTGAAACCCAGACGTTCCAGCAAGTTTCAGCAGTAAGGACTAGCTGGCGCCAAAACACCCGACACAGACCAAGCCCCAAGACAAATAAATAGAACCCAATCGGCCACTCCCAAGATCAGACACAGACCAAAACTCAAAAAGCCAAAGCCAAACAGAAAAAACCAAAAGACAATAAACCAAAACAGAGGAAAACACCACTCCCACTTAAAAAAACACCAAAACAAAACTAAGTGGACTTCCCCAAAACCAGCAGGAAACCCAAAAAACCCAAAACAAAACAAAAACAGCCAAAGAGAGACACCAAAAAACCCCAGATTGCAAACTGACACTAACTTATGGCCAGACTACAATAAAACTGCAAAACCACTTCCTTTGTTTGTTTGAATTTGTTAACATTACCCTTGTAACTTTTTTCTTTGGTTTCTAGGCTGACTTCGATCTTGTCACCCTTGTAATATCTTGGGGCTTGAGTGGCACATGATTGTCGTGGGTGTTGGATGCCAACCTAATTGGGATGTTTCCCGTCATTGAGATGCCGTTGTGCTTTTGTTCCATCTAATTTTGTATCCATTACAAGTGATTAATAAAATCTTTTTTGCAGTTAAAAAATATTTACTGAGTTAACATATGCTACACATAGTCACATACTACATTTTCTAAGCACTTTAAGATTGAAAAAAGAAAGAAAGAAAAAAGAGTAGTACTTTTTTTGAACAGCAAAGAAAATCTCATTATCATAAAGATAAAAGAATTAGATCAATAATATTACACTAAGGAAGCAAATGCATTGAGAGAACTTCGAAGATTATAATACTCTTGTAGTGATTCGACTCGCATAACTTAACCTACTCCTCAATCCCTCAATAGCCCCTCGAATTTGTAAATAAAATAGTTGACAAGATGCGAAGTAAACACCTATTGCTTCAGCCCCCACAAAACCAATACCCAGGCCACATGCATTTTGATTTCCTTCACCTATCATGTTTTCCATTTTTTTTTTCCTTTCTTTCCCCAAAATTAAAAGACAATACAATGGCCTTCCCAATAAAAAATGATACTCCATTCATGTGCCAAAGAAACTGACCCTGGAACTTCCCAATTAACACACCTCTCCAAAAAACATCTTTGCTAGAAAGAACAACCATATTACAATTGTATGGTACCTATAAATATGATACTAGAGTGTATTATTAATATAATGTACGATGCATGTGAAAGGAATTTTGTTCCTAAGTACCCAAACAATAATTATTATTATTATATTGAAGGGGAGTCAAAAGACTCACCCAGACAACCAGGCAAAATGATCTGTTTTCCCCCCTTCCCCCACCCCCCTGCACACTGGGAATCACTCATTTGTGTTTGCATTGTTTTAAATTTAGTTGGTGCTTAATAAATAAATACTGCACCTACTGAACAGTTGGAAACAAAAAAATACCTTTGACTTGGTTGATCGTGGATGATCAACCACACTGTATAATGCATATACATATATTTTTTACGTATATATAGGATTCCCCTTCGGAGGCCAAAATAGTCACCAAGTTAAACTCAGAACGCCGAGTCCCATGGGCATGGAAGAAGGCTCAGCCTCTAGCGATGGAGAGGTTCGACTGTCGTCCATGGCCTCCGATGGCAAGCAGCGAGGTGGCTGGATCACGTTTCCTTTCATCATAGGTTCTGATCTTCTCTCTGTCTCACTTACGTATGTAATATATATACACATTTATACACGTCGCATATTCCGCACCTCTGGGTGATCATATTAGATGACACAAGATACTTTTTGACTATTTTACCATCTTAATGAAATAATCAAAAGCAAAAAGAATATAGATTGAATTTTTCAAAAGTTCAAAAAATGTGGGTTTTTTAAAACTAGTTAAGTTGACACATAAAATTGAATAATTTACTATTCAACTCGTTTGGCTACTCTATTAGTCTTAAGTGGTCAACTTATGAGGTCAGGTGTTGAGGTGATTAACGTGCCTTGCTTTTCTTTTCTTCTTTTTTTTTTAACAAAAAGACATACAAAAATACTACAGTAGAACGAAAATTTTGGAAAAATGAGACCTCGGACTCCGTTTGTCTTACCAATTTTTTTTTTGTTTCATTTTGGTTGACAAATATGGGCAAAATTAACCTCTAGTAATTTTTTTTTATGGCAAATTAAGGAAAATGACTTATGCATGAAATTTCTAGTGCATCCCGATTTCTCCTTCCATCTAACCACCTGTCAGCAACTCTGTACCTCCTTGCAGGGTGCTGCCAAGCAGCATCCCCCATTCCGTCCCTTCTCCCATTCATTCTCTTTCACCAGAGTTCTTTGCATAAATCCCCCATTTTGGACTTCTCTCTCTCTCTCTCTGGAAGACAATTAATCTGTGAATATTTATACACTTCTTCCGCCGACTTTTAAAGTGGACAAGTTATATAGAAACGAGAAAGCATAATTTGGGAGTAAATAAGTGAACCCAAACTAAAATCGTAGTGACGGTTCAACAAAATTTTCATTGTGATAGATATTTCTCCAACCCAAACACCGAAAAAAATATAACTAGTGTTTTCTGGTAAAAAAAAATTTCACATAAAAAGTATCTTGCACCAGAAATTATTTCACATGGAGACAAACGGAGCCTTAACAGACTTGAAACAATTGGCTCTTGTTGTTTCTTTGTTTCACCCATGTAGAGTACGATGTGTTTGTTAATTTGTGTTGGGCAGCAACCGTCGCGGGGTTAACGCTGGCATCGGGAGGATGGATGTTTAACTTTATAGTGTTCATGATTGGGGAATTCAATGTGAAAAGCATTGATGCCGCCCAAATCTGGAACGTTGTCAATGGCTGCACTACTATGTTTCCAATCCTAGGAGCAATTGTTGCCGACTCCTTTCTGGGAAGCTTCTCGGTCATCTTGATTTCTTCTGTCTTCTCTCTCCTGGTAATCACTAGTACTAGTACATATATATCTTTCTTTACCAGTCATCTGCAGTAACAATTTCTCTGTTAAGACTTCGGCCGGCTTATTTGCGGGATACAGGAGCCGGATATCTCCATTAGCCGGATTTGGAAATCGGCCAGGTGAAGGATATTGAGTGTTTGTGTAATTTTTTTGCACCTGGATATGTTTTGGCTTGAAAAGACAATGCCCTTCGAGGGAGATTAATTTTGGAGGTGTCTAAAATATATCCGGGTATATGGATTATCGATAGAAAATTTACGAAATGGCTTTTTAAATATGGGCTTAAGATAGGGATATTCAATAAGGATGTTGCTAATATCAAAACTGTTTTTGTTTGTGTTAAATTTATAGTGCATAAAAGTCTTGTATATTGTGCAACAACTGACCTACAAATGTAGGGTATAATCCTTCTACTCATCTGTTCCACAATCGACTCCCTGAGGCCTCCACCGTGCGATCCAAACGGACCCGCCTCCTGCATCACGCCATCAAGACTCCAACTCTCAATCCTGTATCTAGCCATAACCCTTGCCACGATAGGTGCGGGAGGCACGCGCTTCACCCTCGGCTCAATGGGTGCCGATCAATTCGACCACCCAAAACACCAATGGAGCTTCTTCAACTGGTACATGTTCACAATGTACACCACAATAGTGCTGAGCACCACCGCTGTTACCTACGTGGAAGACGACGTGAGCTGGGGGTGGGGGTTTGGCATTTGTGTTGCTGCTAACGTAGCTGGGTTTGTTGTTTTTGTGGCGGGGAGCCGGTTTTACCGCCATGTTAAGCCGAAGGGGAGCCCGTTTACGGGCTTGGCTCGGGTGGCTGTTGCGGCTTTTCGGAAGAGGAATGTGGTGGTTTCCAACAGAAGTGAAGATTATTACTATGGAGCAGATGATGGACAGGTAAATGTGGTTGCTGCAACAGTACCTAGTGGTACTTTCAAGTAAGTTTTTCTTTCAATTGCTCAATATTATATCCTAATTTTGTGCTAACAAGTAGGAAAATATATCGAATTGATTACCATGTTCTTCAGCCACTCAAATTCTCTCGGATTTTAAATCCCAAAATTGCATTCTCAATACACAAGCAGATTTCTGAACCAGGCAGCACTAAAAACAGAAGGGGATATCAAACTTGACGGCTCAATTGCAAAAGTATGGAGGCTATGCACACTACAACAAGTAGAAGATCTGAAAACCCTAATCAAACTATCCCCACTTTGGTCAACCGGCATCTTGTTGAGCATACCTCTTGCCGTCCAAACCAGCTTAGCCATCCTCCAAGCCATCACCATGGACCGCCACCTTGGCCCCCACTTCAAGATTCCACCAGGTTCGATGTTAGTATTCATACCCATCTCCACTACCCTCACCATAGTCTTCCTAGACCAGTTCTTGTACCCCACGTGGCAAAAGGTCGTCGGCTGGTTTCCCCCACCACTCCAACGGATAGGAATAGGCCACGTGTTATGTGCCCTGAGCATGGCAGTTTCAGCTGTGGTGGAATCAAATCGATTAAAAAGGGCTCACAATATTGGTGCAAATTCAACTGTTCCTCTGTCAGCCTTATGGCTAGTACCACAACTAGCCCTAGCCGGAATAGGGGAGGCATTTCATTTTCCAGGAAATGTTTCGTTGTTTTATCAGGTATTAAATTCTTAGCCATAGATTTATTTAAAATGTTAGGCTACTAATTTTATTGGGCATTTTAACTTTTATACTCTACTAATGATTAACATTCATAACAGGCCGGGCTACATAATTAAATGAGTGCAAATATTTTACTAGTCAGCTAGTGAGGGTTGAATACGAACCCTGCTTTCTGATCTGGTACCATGAAATTCTCTTACCAGCCAACTCATCTAAAAACTCAACTATAAGCCATTAAAGAACGATAGTTTTCTAATAATCATATTCTGAACGCCAGGAATTTCCGGTTGCACTAAAAAGTACGGCGACAGCAATGGTGGCTATGATGCTAGCTCTAGCTTATTACCTGAGCACGGCTGTGGTGGGGATAGTCCAGAGAGAGACGAATTGGTTGCCGGACAATATAAATGAGGGGAGGATGGATAAGGTGTATTGGGTGATGTTTGGACTTGGGGGGATTAACTTCGTGTATTACTTAGTATGTGCTTGGTTTTACAAGTATCAAGGTCTTGCCAAGGTAGCGGAGGGGAATAAAGCTTGATTCCTTAAATGTATTTGCTGGTTTGTAAACATTTATCTGTCAATATTCAATTTACGGTCTTTCTATTGTCAGTGGACTGACAATATAAGTACCCAAGAATACAAGAAAAACGCGTATTTGTGTATACTTTTTATACCTTTTAATACATATTCATACACTTGCTATTGTCAGTGTGTGGTCATAAGTGAATATTCCAATGGTGATATCAAATTTTTTTCCCGAGCATAATCTACAAAGTTTTGATGTGAATTCCCTTGCAAATAAGAGTTTGGAAGAGGATATATAATCTGACGATGCTTTTTGTTGGTAATACGACTTTGAATCGGGCTACATAGTTATGGTTCATTTCCATTAACATCTAAGTGATCAGTTGAAGAAAGTTTTTGATGAATCTAAACAAAATAGAAGGTATATAAAAAAAAAAAAAAAAACTTCATGTAAGTCAGTGAGAACCATTTGAATCAAGTATTAGAGTGACTTTGCACTATAGTTAGCTCAGCACCAATCAAATATCCCCAAGGAATCCCAAGAATATTTGTTATACATTCGTTCCAACCCTCAATCCTCTTTTCTAGATTCATTGATATTGAATCAATTTTCCTTTTTTCTTGACATTTTTATTCCTTAATCTTACTCACTCTTTACTCGCACGATTTGTTTTTTTTCTTAATCTTATTATTCAGTTCAAGTGTTGTAAAACTCATTTTTTGATATAATTAATCTAACATTTTCAGAATGACGATAGTCTGTATATAAATGTGATCCTCAAAACTAGTGCAGTTTTATGACCTAATGTATCATCCAATAGATATGTTGATGAACGAACCTGCTCCTCTCAAGTTAATTTTGAATCAGTCTAGTTTTGCATTAATTTTTGGGAAAATTTCAAAGTAACACCTGACCTTTCGCACAAATCACGCATAGACACCTGACCTTTTAATATTATCAATAAAACACCTGACCTATTTAATTAAAAACTCATCAATTTTCCACCCGCCGTTAACTTTCCATCCAAAAACAGACGGAAATGTTGAAATGGCCTACATCTGGCCATTTGGAAGGAAATCAATATGCATTTTGGGAAAAAAATATATTACTCTACTGATTTCTCCCCCCAAAACCCACATGATTGGCCATGGAGTTTCAATGGTTTGTTGTGAGAGTAATGCTTATAAGACTTCATCTCGGTTAATGTAACTATTTGTTTTTGTTGAACTGGTCATTGCACATTTTGGAGATCAAATTTATATGTCATTTTTTCGGCAGAGCTTGAGATGGTGTGAAGCAAATGAAGGAGATGTTTGGGGATTTTGAGACATTCCCATTCCACTTAATTTTTTTTAGTTTTGTTTTTATTTAAATTTTTTTCGTGTTTCTTAGTTTTGCGTCCCAAAAAGTAAAAAAAAAAAATTATATATTTGCCCAAATATTTTGAGAAATAGTCATTTTTTTTACTTAAAAGTGGTTATTTCCTAAAATATTTGGGTAAAAGTAAAAAAAATATATACTTTTTCGATTCGACTTGTCGAGACAAATCAATAAGTCACAAAATGTTGGCGCAAAACTAATAAACGCGAAAAAAAGAAAAGAAAAGAAAAATAAAACTAAAAGTTATAGAAAAATTAAAAATAATTGTTATTGGAACTTCATGGCCCCACAGATGGGTTTTGGCGGGAGAAATAAGTAGAGTAATGTGTTTTTTTCCCCAAAATGCATATTAGTTTCCTTCCAAATGGCCAGGTGTAGGCTATTTCAGCATTTTCGTCTGTTTTTGGATAGAAAGTTAACGACAGGTTATTACCCAGTGTGTTGCTTCTGTAGCTTGGTTGTCTTCTGGTGGAGTATAAAAGACTACTTCACCAGAAAAAAAGCAAAAGGTTTGTTGCTTCTAAAATGAAACAAGATGATTACTGGAGTACTTACTACATCAAGGACCCTAGTTGGGTCTACCAGAAAGCCAGTGAGCTGCTCTTTCCCATAGTACAACACTATAGGGTCCATCATCCTGGCCAGAAACAAAGGATTATTTGGAAGCATATGCAGAAACAATAGAAGTTATAGCAATTTGTTGTTTGATTGACGAATTTTTTGATGTGAAAATTTCATACCTCTTTCCTTCCATCCATCATGGGAAAGGTTCTCTGTAAGTGCTCTCAATAACACTAGGCCTGATTATGACAACCGGTATTTCTCCTCTCATGCTATCAATCAACATTTCTCCCATCGCCTTTGTGAACACATAAGTATCTTGCCACCAATGTATGTTTGCCCTGATTCAATCAACCATGTCATCACCATAATCAAGTGCAGGATTACAGGCTTTGTTTATGTTTTGTTCTAAAAATTGATTAGTTCAAGTAAGAAAAAACAATTAGTTTGGCTGCAGTTTTCACAGCCAACTTTCAGCAAACTGTCTTTATTTTCTGTAGAATGAACACTCATCATTTCCATATCATCTTCATTTTCTAGCGAGATGATTGTCGAGAACATTGAAAACTTTCTGATTAGGGGGTTTTTTTTCAAGAAACTCAATTTAGGGTTTTTTTTCCTAGCAACTTAGCAATAGTTCAGAGAGAGAGAGAGCGCTTCGAGGTGGGGGTAACGTCGGACTGCCCAGAAGCCGGTTGTGGTACGTGGCGGTCGCCAGCGGTAAGGAGCGCTTTCCTTGTCTGCGGTGACCAAGAGAATCAGCTCGAGATAGGGAGAGGGGATTTGAGAACAGAAGACTTGGGGTTGGGTATTGGTGGTGGAGGTGGGAAGCGTGGTCACCGGTGGAGGTGGAAGTGTCATCGCCGGTGGTGGTGGTGGTGGGAGCAACCCTCTCTCTTGATTCTCTTCTCATCGTGAATGTGGGGATGGAAGGGAAAGGTAGTTTCGTTTTGCGACCTGGGAGCTGGGGTTTTTTTTTTAAAATCAAAACGACGTCGTTTTGAGATGACGTCATGCTGACTTCAGCACGTTGTGTGAATGGTTGTGTCCGTACGTTGTGTGTCTAGCATTTTTGTTAATGTTCTGTCCCCCCTGTTGTCCCCTCTCTCTCTCTCTCTCATCTCTTATGCGTGCTCTCTCCTCACTTTTGCTGTTTTAGTCCCTCCGTTTCAAATTTTGTCCGGTCTGTAAAATGGAGTGTTAAAAATAATACAATTTAAACTTTTTTCACAAATTAAAAATACTCATTGATATCTAGGAAGTTGTTGAAAAACTTTTGATTTTTTCTTGCAAAAATTGTATTATTTTTAACACTCCGTTTTACAGACCCGACAAAAAATTTGGGACGGAAGGAGTACATGGTTCCTCTCTCCTCTCTCTTACACAGGTACATGATGAACTTCAATTTGGCAGGAAAGGAATGCTTGTTTTTTTTTAGAAAACGTACAGTTGACTCCCTCTCTCTCCTGTCCTTTCTCTCTCTCTCTCTCTCTCTCTCTCTCTCTCTCCCCTCCTCCTTCTTTTATTTTACAGTAAAATTTAAAATGTTTATAACTTTTATCCTATAAATTCTGCAAAAGTAAAATTTAATTTTTCGATGCGAATTTTATATTTTTAACTAACACTTTTAATTTTGTCTAAATTTTATACAATATGAATATTTGCATAGAAAGTAATTTCCACCAAGTCTCTCCTCTAATTAATGAAATGCTAAAACTCTATGAAAATGTCTAAAATCGTAAATATTGTAAGTGCCTAACCCTTAAGGCACCTTATGAAAATGTCTAAACCCAGAGTATCCTATAAAAATGTCTAAACTCCTAGAGTAACCTATAAAAAGTGCATAAACCGCTTAAATCCTATAATAGAAAAGTGCACCCTAAAACTCCTATAAAAGCGCCTAAACCTAAATCTTAGAGTACTCTAAATCTTAAAATTTTAAGGTACCTTAAAATCCTAAAATCTCAATAAAAAAGTGAGTGAGAGAAGGGCGTGCATGTGTGCTGTGAGAGAGAGTGAAAGCGACTTGACGGGGGGGGGGGGGGGGGGGGGGGGGGGGGGGGGGGGGGGGGCGCGGGGTGGGGGGTGGGTGGTGGTGGTGTTGTGTGGTGTGGCGGAGTGGGTTGGGTGGGACATAAAATACAGCATGTGTGTGTACGCATGGGCAAATTTTAGTGAAGGACCTCATGAGCCATGGGCTTCTTTTGAAAAGGACCCCTAACAGCAAAGAAGTTGAAATGCGGGACCGGCCTCTCATTGGGGGGTCCACAAAAAAGGAGGGAACCCAACATTCTTTCTTTTTCCCACTTATAGGGAAGATGAAAAAATAAAAAATAAAGGTTTTTTTTATGAAAATATCCCTCACATTATCATTACTTTTTCTACTTCGTCCTCAAACTATCTAAACTACCAATTTCATCCCTAAACTATCCAAAACCCTTTTATTTCGTCATCAGACTAACTCCATCCATGTTTTTAACGAAAAACAGAGCATATGCCAAGCATGTGATTTTTTTGAAGGGCAGAAATGGAAATTTGTAGCCAGAATTAAGATGTGTCTCCAGGTAGTAGGTAGCATCGATCCCTGCACGTTTTTTAATTGGTCCCCTACAGCCTACAGGACCTAACTTCTTTATATACACCCACAAAGAATGTCTCACCAAGAAGTGGAACACAGCATAGTGTGTATGCGTAGTGAGAGTAGAGCAAACTGACGCATTTGTTTGCATTATGGAAGCGCACAATGATCATCTTCCCAAACAAGGAGGGTGGATCACCTTCCCCTTCATCATAGGTCTCTCTCTCTCTCTCTCTCTCTCTCTCTCTCTCTCTCTCATACGCATATGTGTACCCTAATCAATTAACAAGAATATGTAGAAATTGCACCCAATAAGAAGGAGGTAACATATATCTGGGGTTTTTTTGGTGGGTTTTTTTTTTTAAACGGAAAAATATTATTAAGAAACTTGAAATGGCACTGCATGCAGCAACGTCGGCTTGCATGATGCTGGGGAGTGCGGGATGGATAAGCAACCTCATAGTATATATGATTGGAGAATTCAACGTCAAGCAAATCGATGCTGCCCAGGTTTTCAACATCGTCAATGGTTGCATCTGTTTGTTCCCTCTGCTAGGAGCTATCATCGCCGACTCTTTTCTTGGATGTTTCTCCGTCATCTGGATTTCTTCTTTCATCGTTCTCCTCGTAAGAAACTTTGTAGTATAATCATGCACTATATAGGCCCAAGGATTTTTGTTCATTACTCTGTTTCGAGATGCCCTACAATATTTGTCTTTTTTGAAAAGTCAATAACAAAAGATTTAGGACAATTTATATTGGAAAATGATTTTCACTCCCCCCTTTTTTTATTATGGAGACACACTTTTTCTTGTCTTTTAGTAAAAAAAAATCACACAAAAACTTCACAAAAACACAAAAAATAGAGTGTCATAATCAAAAACGAAAGTGTGAAAATCATTTCCCTTTTGGTCTTCTCCTATTGCATTGATGTAAAATTGTGATAGCTCTAAAGATTGAAAAGATAAGCAATAGTTTGTATGTAAGGATACTTTCGGAAAGTTAGCTTCGCAATAGAAATCAGAAAATACTCCATCTCTGTCCCCACTTGTTAGTCTTTTGTTCTATTCTAATTGGATTAAAATATTGGTTATATTTTTTAAATGGTAATACATTTAATATGAAATATAGATATTATTTGATAGAACTCAACTAGCTCTAGTAAATAATATTTTTAAAATTACATAAAACATTAGTATAAATTACGAAATACAAACAATTGAAAAGTTGCATGAACTCAAAAAAAAAGGACTAACAAATGGCGATGAAGGAACGTACGGAGTAAGTATGTGCATTATATTCAGTAATTCTCATAAATCTTATCATGTACTAATTGTTTGCATTAAAGTTGCTTCTAGCAACTTGGTAGATTTTTTTATTTTTTATTTTTATCCAGCTTCTATACTTGGTAGATCGAAATATATGTATCAATATCTTAAGATTTTATAATACCACTAACTCAATATTCAAGAATCTTGTATGATCAACATCTTTTCATTTATTAATTAATTACCATGTAATTTTCAGGGTACAGTTCTCCTTACACTAACTTCCACGATCGATTCCCTAAGGCCTCAACCATGCGAATTAGCAGGATCGATCGCGTGCCCAACCCCGTCGAAATTTCAACTCACCATTCTCTACGCGGCTTTAGCCTTATCCTCTTTAGGAATAGGAGGCATGCGATTTACGTTGACAACGATGGGAGCAAATCAATACACTACCACCAAAGAGCAATCAATTTTCTTCAACTGGTACTACTTCTCCCAGTACGCTTCTGCTATTATTGCGTCCACGGCCATTGTCTACGTTGAAGATAACGTGAGCTGGGCGTGGGGATTCGGTCTGTGCGCTGCGGCCAATGCCCTTGGTCTCGCCATTTTCTTGTTCGGAGGCCGGTTTTATCGCCATGTTAAACCTGAAGGGAGCCCGTTTACCGGTTTAGTACGAGTGTTGGTTGCAAGCATTAGGAAAAGGAAGGCCCAAATCTCATTGAAAAGTGATGATTACTATCGTGGTGGTCATGATAATGGACTGGTGGCTGCAACACCTACAACAAGCTTCAGGTACCAATTTCAGATTATTTTCAGCCCCGATTATGTGGAGCCAATAGTCCCAGAGGCGCACACACTTTCGCTTATCCGTTTAAAAATCAAAATTTGAATTTTGATGCACCCATCAATATCTAATGAATCTAATTTTTTGAATCCTTAAGCTAGACCGGCTTGACCCGCATAAAACATCGAGTACGTGTTTTTATTTACTGTAATTAAAATTCTTAGAGACAAGAATATATATGGAGTTGCACTATATACCGTGGTCTGAATATGGATTTTTTTTTCCTATGAGTTTTCTTACGAATTCTAAAACAGCCTTTATCAATATCGGATTGTACTAATTTTTTTTAGGAAGCCATAAAAAATATTTTAAGAATAACTTAAAGTTTGAATCATCTTTGTATGACCCGTAATGACCTCACAATAATTGAAAAAAATCATTAGTATAGAAGGGCAACCAAACAAGGACTAATGCCAAGGCGTTAATTATGGGCTTAAATGATGCACACTATTTATGACTTTAGTCATTGTTTAAGCCATAAATAGTGTGCATAAAAAAAAAGGACTAAAGCCATAAATAGTGTGCATCATTTAAGCCCATAATTGACGCCTTGGTTTTGCTCACAGCAGCCCCAAGTCTCCAATTCTGTGTAGCTTCACAACTTCCTATCATACATATATGTGAAGAATTCTGCTCGTTTTGTCCACCTGTAGTTAGGCGGGTAGTTAGATTGGTAGTCGAGGACTACCATGGAACTACCAGCCAGTAGCTACGAGTACCGGTTCAACGGAGTTATTTGGGACCGGTCGACCAATGTGTCAACCAGTCGTTGCGAGAAGTTTCAGTATATAAAGTACATTGTAGGGTTTTGTTTTTTTGTACTAAAATGCACAACATCTTTTCTGGAGAGAGAAAAGATAACTTTGAACGATCTCATCTATAGCCTTCGGGCATCTGGTTTTCCTATCCGTATAGTAAAACCCTCGATCGTCTGACTGCCCGTGGAGTAGATATTCTTGCCGAAACACGTAAAATCTCATTGTTCTGTGTGTTGCTCTCTCTCTCTCTCTCTCTCTCTCTCTCTCTCTCTCTCTCTCTCTCGTCTCTCTCTCTCTCTCTCCTCTCTCTCTCTCTCTCTCTCTCTCTCCAGTGGTTTGTTCAATTACATAGCAATAAGAGTTAAAATTCTTTCCACCTTCCACCATGCATTGCGGGCCCCACTGTGAATTTTTTCAATAATCTGAACCGTTCAACTTATAGGGCCGCAGAATAGTATATTGACACAAAAAATCATATTTATCGGATATCGATAGGTATAACAAAAATTAAATTTTAGTCTATAAAATAGACGGATATAGATAGTTTAACTTTAAACTTATCTATGGTCAACTTTTTAAACCAAACTTTGATTTTTTATATACCTATCTATGTCCGATAAAATTAATTTTTTGTGAAGACATACTACTCTGCGAACCCTACAAGATGAACAGTTCAGATTACTACAATATACGTATGGTGGGACCCACAATTGGTGGTGGTGGAAAACTTGGGATTTCCACCTAAGGTGGATAGAATTTACACTCTAGCAATAATCATATCTGTTTTTTGTATTTGTTAATGCTTCCGCACAACAATATCGACACGTTAAATTCCAAAACAAAAACCATCCCAGAAAATAGTACAGTAAATAAATAGTACTACTAGTTAGATCCAACTCTGTTACTAGTCAACCATTGAAAGCAAATTTCTCTTATTTTAATTAAATTTCTCTATTCCCCTTCAATTTTGTTGTAAAATCGACCAAAAAACAGGAAACGTTAGCGGGTACGGCTCTAAGATTAGGATTATTGCAATCTGAAATTTATTTATTTATTTATTTTTGCAAGTGTTCTTTGACTGTAGCCTTTGATCCGGATCCTGGGTGGGTGGTGGGTTGGAGATGCGAGTAGAGAATCCACCATCTGGGCCAATTACATATTATATTCCACCCACAAAGATCTGACGCCGGTGGGTGGGTTTATACTTTACACAAAAGCGTGGTCCGCTATCTGCTCTGAAGCTCAGTGATCCTGTCCATACCCACCCCACGAAGAGTCACTATTGAGCATTCCGGAGTACGGTGCTCCTTCTCACACAGTGATCTCCATACAAACATTGCGCCCTCCCCCCCCCCCCCCCCCCCCCCCCCAAACAAACACAGTGATCTCCATACAAACATTGTGGCCCCCCGGGCGAATAGGAGTGGATAAGAATCGACTGCTTGGCACTCGCTTGCAGAAATTAATTGATTGAATGAAGTGACTCCAAAACAAAGAGTTTTTTTTAAGTCCTTCATTTCCGTGTGACTACAGATTACTACTCTGAAATTAAGAAACATTATCCTATCATTAAATGAAAATACAAACCAAGGTGAAGAAATTAAATGAAGGGTTCCTAAGAAGTATCACCGAAGAATGTAAGCACTTCCGACACTGCACACATACCTAGTAGACATGAATGTAGTTGTAGCTGTTTCATGAGTTTTGCAGGATGCGTCCAACGATTCCGAATGCACGTTTTCATAGCACCTCTCCCAATTAGCAAAAACATATATCCTCGTACAGATGTATTTTTAATCATTACATGAGTATGAGTCTCGTGTACATCATATAAGACCCACGTGTATCGAAAAATTTCAAATATATCTACGTGGAAATCTCTGTCCGTATATCTCTATCGGTAACACGAATCTCAATGAATACACATTTACGATTATCATTGCATTGATGCAACTAATTAACCAAAAGTGAAGACTACAATGATGCAGGTTTCTGAATCGCGCAGCACTAATAGCCCAAGGAGATATTAGCTCATCAGACGGCTCAATAGCAAAGCCATGGAACCTCTGTACCCTCCAACAGGTAGAAGATCTCAAAACACTCATCAGAATCGTCCCACTCTGGTCCTCCTCCATTTTCTTGGCACCCCTGTTGGCATCCAAACCAGTCTCTTAGTCCTC
Organism: Rhododendron mucronatum var. ripense; assembly: GCA_019656295.1. NCBI lineage: Eukaryota > Viridiplantae > Streptophyta > Magnoliopsida > Ericales > Ericaceae > Rhododendron > Rhododendron mucronatum. Next base: position 1,173,362 of record BPLT01000178.1, read on the forward strand.
CAGGCCCTGACCATGGACCGTCACCTCGGGCCACACTTCACTATCCCAGCTGGGTCCATGCTAGTCTCTGTATCCTTCTTCGTTTTGCATTGGCTTAATCCTCTCCGACCGTTTAATACGTCCCACGTGGCAGTATCTCGCTGGCCGACCCCCGACGCCCCTCCAACTCATAGGAGTTGGCCACGTGTTGAACATAGCCAGCATGGCTGTTTCAGCCGTGGTGGAGTCGACGAGGCGGAGGGCCGCCGTGCCAATGTCGGTTCTCTGGCTGGTCCCGCAGCTGGCCATTGTGGGAGTAGGGGAGGCGTTTCATTTCCCGGGGCAAGTGACGCTTTATTACCAGGAATTTCCGACGTCGCTGAAAAACATGGCGACCGCCCGCTATCGCGCTGTTGATTGGGATTGCGTTCTATCTGAGCACGGCGGTGATCAGTTGTGTCCGGACAGCGACGGGGTGGTTGCCGGATGATATAGACGATGGGAAGGTGGACTATGTGTTTTGGATGTTGGTGGTTGTCGGAGTGGTGAACTTCGGGTATTATATGGTGTGTGCTGTGTTGTATAAGTACCGGAATCTTGAAAGGGTGGTGGTTCAACCTCATTGAGGTTGATCGAGGAAAAAGGAAATGACATTTGGTGAATAATGTATTTGGTTTCGGACAATCAATAATAGCTACGTGGTGAATAATGTATTTGGTTTCGGAAGAAAAAAAAAATTGATCGCGAACGATTTTTGTTAGTAGCCATTAATCAGAAAAGACTCGATTAACTATGTTTATTTGATCATCGGTAGGATAGAAAAGAATGTTCAAAACATAAAAAACTTGATACTACGATTTATGCCCAACAGCAGCATACAAAACCAAGATGAAATCCGATACAGGATTGAGAGGGAGACAGAATTGCAACTTTTATAAAACCTAATGGGAAAATTCCATCAAAGTACTTCAAGAATTGTTCGTGTAATAATACTACAACCTAATAACAGGGCAGGTCTAGTAGAAAATCAACAACAGCTTCTTCTTTTCTCTCTCTGACGGCCCGTTTGGATGGAAGTTTTGATTTTGGCTGGATATAGAAAGATGGTGAATTTGAGGGTGGATGTGGAATGAGAGGTGATATGTAAAAAGGGTTGGTCCACCTAATGGTGGATTTTGTAATCCATTGTTTGGATGATTTTTAAGAAGGGCATATGAAAGGTGGATATGAAGAGAGAAATTGTTAAATGACTTAATTACCCCAATTTAAAGCATCAAAAATTCTCTCACTCACCCACCTAGGTACTAACGAAACCCATTCTCAGAGGAAGAAAATTGCTCCCAATTTTAAGCCGAACCCATTCTCTCTCTCCCACCCACCATCTGCACAAACCCGCCGTCTGCAAAAACCCATTTTTTTCTTCCCCACTGATGAACCATTCTCAGACAAAGAGAAGAGATTGGGGTTTGCCAGCACCGCCTCTAACCTCCAGCACCGCCTCCAGCCTCCTTCCTCCACCGCCGCAGTAGAGTCACCAAAAATTATTCGACAACCTCCTCCTCTCTTTTCTCTCTTCTTCTCAGTTTTGGGATGACAGAAAAAATGGAGCAAAGCACGTGATGAAGAGGATAAGCAAGGGCAATTTTGTCTTCCACAGCCCCGCATAACTAACGACAGGGGTATCCCTATCGTTAGCTAATCCACCCGCATCCACCCACAAGTGGATATGTAATCCAAAGAGCCCTCTAATCTGCCTTCCATTTTTGCAAGCCAAAGACTGGAGAAGATGAGGGGAGGAATTACTAATCCAGCCTCATGACATCTCCGGGGTCTAATCCCCCATCCAAACAGGGCGTAAAGGGGTATGGTCTTAGAGAACTGCAATTCTGTAATTGGAGGTTAGAAGGATTTTTGGATATGAATCGAATAGAGCTTTAAGCTCAGTTCATCTCCCAAGGCAAACCTATGAACATTTAACAAATAGAGAAAAGTCCACTTTCACCCCCTGTGGTTATCGCCATGTGCGGATACCCCCTTGTGGTTTAAAACTGACCACATAACCTACCTGTGGTTTTGAAAATGTGCGGATAGACCTCCTGCCGTCATGTTTTCCATCCATATTAACGGAGGTGTATTTCACACATCTCTATAATGTAATCTGAGTCGTTCATAATGTATTAAATAAATAATAGAGTATCTCTGTAAAAAATTATCTCGATCAGGTATCAATAACTCAGTGATCTAATTTTTAGTAAATTCAAATTTGAAATTTTAATTTCATAACAAAATCGATTTGACCATGAACTTTTCATTTTTGATTGACTTGAATTTTGGCATAGACGTAGTGCTCGTTAAAATTTACAATATCAACGGTTTGAATTCAATTTTTGGTATACAGGATGGTGTGGTTAAGATTTAAAAAAGAAGAAGAATCAAGGGACGTGATAGGGGTATAACGGTTTTTTAATGTTGTGTCCGTTAATATGGATGGAAAATATAACGGCAGGGGGTCTATCCGCACATTTTCAAAACCACAGATAGGTTATGTGGTCAGTTTTAAACCACAAGGGGGGTATCCACACATGACGATAACCACAGGGGGTGAAAGTGGACTTTCCTCTAACAAATAATGTTATGATATGTCAGGATTGTCAAAATGGTGAAACCTAGATCAGTTAATCAGAGTTATAATTAGGTGGTGGAATGTTGAACTATGTACAATCATATGGTCCAATCTCGGTGTGCTTCCGTTTCACCTGAAACAGAGACAATAAAGTGTAAGCAAAAATAGCTAAACAAGTGCGATACATGGAAGAGGACAGAAACAGTTATCTAGCTATGTGCATTGCGAATTTAGAATTAAACTAACTGGAAGCACCTTGCATATCAGAAATTAGAAACGAAGAAAGATATGTCTATGATCATGATAAGGCCGTAACAAACATAAATGAGTCTTGATGTTATTCGACAGACTTCCGGAATCACATAGTTCACAAGTTTTTCTTTCGTGTATGTAACCATATAACTTGAGAGGGGGAAGAGATTGTGCAAGTTTATGGAAAGGGAAGTGGGGCTTCAAACAAAAAATAAAGAATTGTGGTATTATGGTTCGATATAGGATTTTGTAACATGCCCAGTCCACCTTATATTTCCAAAACATTTATAGTCCTAGCCCGTTACTTTCTTTAAAGTCTCGAGTCCACTTCATTTTTTGACAGGACAAAATTGTCCTTTCATTAAACTTTACATGACCACCACCACAGCCGCCGCCGCCACCATCACCACCACCACCGCCACCGCCACCAACACGCCCCCACGACCACCTCAACCACCACGCCGCCACCACCACCACAATGCCGCAACATCCACCACAACCACCACCACCTCCACCACCACCATGCCGCCATCACCACAACGCCGCCCATCAGAGAAAGGAACTGCATTTCTTGGGGGGTTTTTAATCGTCAGATTGTTTTGCTGCCCACCATCTCTTGATTTCTTGCTGCAATGAGAGAGTATCGGATTAAAGGTCCCACATTTTGAAAAGTACATCACACTTTCAGGAAGAAGATATGTCAAGAATTACAAGAAAAAAAGAAACAGATCAATTCACTTACATTTGCACAGTTCTATCCGTTTCTGCTGCGATACATATAGCATTATCCATCTTGTGCTGAAGTTTGACGGTACGAGTAGGACTATATTTGACGGTAGGAGTAGTACTAGTTATGCACAACATTGGCAAGTGTACAATATTATTTTTTAAAACAAATAAAAGGACCTTAACATTGTCAACCCGAACACGACGATTTTAAGCATGTTGCATTAATGTCAATACATTTGGCACGTTCATGTTTAACAGGTGTTTTAACACGAAAAAGAAAAGTCACGAAACCTAAAATGAACACTAACACTACATGACGCCTGCCCGTACCAGTTGATGTAAATTATTTGTTCGATTTGTATATATGTGGAGTCCATACAATCTCAACCTTCTAAATCATTTGAAGTGAGTTTATGAAAATTCTTAAAAAGCCGAATACTGCTGTAACTACTCACTGAATATGTTCTTAAGCCACTCAAATTCTCTCTGATTATCAAACCAAAAATTGCATTCTCAATGCACATGCAGGTTTCTAAACCGGGCAATGCTAAAAAACAGAAGGAGATATCAAACTTGACGATCCATTGCCCGATGTTAGTATTCTTACCCGTCTCCACTTGTCTCACCATAATCTTTGTAGACCTATTCTTCTTTCCCCACGTGGCAAAAAGTCACCGGCCGGTTTCCCCCACCCCTCCAACGGATAGGAATCGGCCACATGTAATGTGGCCCTCAGCATGGCGGTTTCAGCTGTAGTGGAGTTGTTTGACGATTTCCTAATCCTAAAATAATGGGTTGCCCCAAGCGTAGGGCGAAGACCGACGCAGTATAATATCCGGTAAGACCGGAATCGAATCCACAGAGACAGTAATATGGTGCTGACTAAAAAACTTGGGTTGTTAAAATTAAACGTGTTCTTAGGTAGCCAACCCCTTGTCGTTTTGATTGTGATTAACTAAAATTTAGAAATTAATTGTACTTTTCAAATAAAAGAAAATTATGGTTGTAGGGTTCATAGTACTCGCAACCAGCCCGGACTCAACTGCTCCAATCTCAACTGCTCCAATCGGTGTTCTTAAAAACGTTTGATTTTATACTGAAAAAGATACCCGCGAGATGCGAATCCTTATGGTCGCCGTTTACCCATGCGCAGCAGAGAATGAGTTTTGGACCCCCGTTCACATAGGCTTCCGACAATACCCGGATTCGTCTACGGAAAGTATTCTACCAATCTAAAATTATTTCTTTTCATTGTTTAAAATAGGAGCAGTGCCCCGGACTAGCCACGGTGTGCTAATCACCCCGCGACCCTACCTAAACGACTACTCACTCATTATCAGCAAGAAACAAAAGAAATTCTAATTTGAAACATTCTTCTATTACGCGAGATAGAAAATAAAGAAGAAATATAAACTAATCAAACACCATGCCAGCGAATAACTTTTATTAAGAACAGAAATTAAAACGAGTTATCGGAGTGCAAGTAATTGAACAAAACTAGAAAACTAAACAATATTGAATCTCGGCAGCCCCGTTCTTTTTCCTCTCGGCAGCCCTGTCCATTCCTCTCCACGGCAGCAGCTTTTCTCCCTTTTATATATCCTTCCTTGGCCGACCAATGAAAAACCCTTACGGGCCGAGTTTATTACTCCCCATTTGGAGTTGATCGGTTGACCCGAATCCCTTCTTCAGTCCACGTTGCAAGGCTTGGCCCAGACATAACTAATTTATTCCCAAGGGAGTTAAACCCAAAAATATGAATGGACGCATCAATTAAATTAGTATCATTGACCATGCAGGAACTTCCACGTACAAGTCTGCCAACACATGTGCCAATTTTGCCATAGTAAAGCTCATACCTACAACACAAAAATAAACACATAAAACTCTAAGTAATAATATAAATAGACGTAGCAATGATAAATTAAGGGGCGCATATTTGAACATTTACTGCGCCTATCAGAAGTCGAATCGGCTAAAAGAGGCTCACAATATTGGTGCAAATTCAATTGTTTCGTATGTCGGCCCTATGGCTAGTACCACAACTAGCCCTGGCCGGAATGGGGGGAGGCATTTCATTTTCCGGAAAATATTTCACTGTTTTATCAGGTAATAAACTCATCGTCATCAATTTATTTAAAATGTTAGGCTTCTAATTTTATTGTGCAGTTTAACTTTTATACTCTACTAATGATTAACATTCCTAAGAGGGCTACATAATTAAATGGGTGCCAAATATTTTACTAGTTAGGTAGTGAGGGTTGAATTCAACACTCTACTTTCTGATCTGGCACCATGAAATTCTCTTGCCAGCGACTCATCTAAAAACTCAAACAAAGCCATTAAAAGAACGATAATTTTTTCGTGTGGAGGTGTTCTCTTCCACCACAACTGTCCAATCAGTTAATGAGAATCGATGATCAAAAAAAAAAAGTTAATGGGAATCAAATCATCTCACATGCCATGTCCCCAAGGGCATAGTATAATTCGGTCACATGCCCCCAAGGGCATAGTATAATTTTTCGTGTGGAGGTGTTCTCTTCCTCCACAACTGTCCGATCAGTTAATGGGAATCGATGATCAAAAAAAAAAAAGTTAATGGGAATCAAATCATCTCTTGCTCAATTCCTGGTATTTATGAACTCCGGGAATTTCCGGCTGCACTAAAAGTACGGCTGACAGCAATGGTGGCTATGATGCTAGCTCTCTCGTGTTCTCTTTAATTTCTTGTTGTGCTCTCTTTTCGATCCTAACTTACTTTGTGTTTGTACAAATTTCGTGTCTGAAAACTTGGTATCAGAGCCAATGTCTTCCACTCTAGCTTAAACTCCCTTTGGGAACTTCTTTTCCAACACTACTCTTCAAATCTTTCCTAAAAGAAAAAATTAAAGCGTATGCTCTGGTGGTTGCCTTCACAGGAAGTTTTCAAACACGACGTGGGTATAAACACAAAGTAGGTTAGGATCAAAAAGAGAGCACAACAAGTAATTAAAGAGAACACGAGAGACTAGAATATTATTGAAAACACTGACTTGTATTAACTTGAACTGACTTGGTGTTTACACTGAGAAGAGGTCTCCTTTTATAGGCGTAAGGAGACTACTTACATCACTGCTTACATCATACAAACAGTACGCACATATTTGGTTATTACTATGCAGTCACATGGAACTTTATTAAATTTCACCTGCCTTCGTACTACATACTATTACAACAAAGACTAATAACAAAGACTAATGCACTAAGTCTAAACCTAAACAGTACACACATAGCTTATTACCTGAGCACGGCTGTGGTGGGGATAGTCCAGAGAGAGACGATTTGATTCCTTAAATGTATTTGCTGGTTGTAACATTTATCTGTCAATAATATTCAATTTATGCACAGACATATTGCTTGCTTAATTATTGTGAGATGCGTGTGATCATATGTGAATATTCCATTTCTTCCTTTTATGAACAAATTCAACAATTAAACTACAAATTAATTACTACAGTAGATATCAACTGGGGCTAACTCAATTGGACAGGACTCTTATATCTCATTAGGAAGTTGAGTCTTTCCACCTGCGTGTGTGAATGTTCTTCCCTTAGAGGGCTCTTCTTTCTTTCTCTGTCTCTACCATATAATGGATTTTGTATTAGTTAAATTATTGGGCTTGGTTGTCTCATGAACTTTTACAATTAATGTAGTGTTCCGGGATTGTACCTTATACTTCATATCTGATGTAAAAATGATCTCTTTTATCAATTGACAAAAAAAAAAAAAAACTACAAATTAGATGGTGATATAAAAAAAAAATTCCAAGCATATTCTAAAAAGTTTGATGTGAATTCCTTGCAAATAAAGTTTGGAAGAGGATATATAATCCGACGATGTTTTTTTTTGTTGGTAATACGGACCTTTTCTTTTTTCTTGACATTTTTATTCCTCAACCGTACTCACTATTTACTCGCACGATTGGTTTTATCTTATTCTCATCACTCAATTCAAGTGCTGTAAAACCTCGTTTTCTGACAATATATAGTCTGTATATAAATGTGATCCTCAAAACTACTGCAGTCCTTATCACCTAATTTATCATCCAAAAAATAACTTGATGAACGAACCCGCTCCTCTCAAGTTTTGAATCAAAATTGAATCAGTCTAGTTTTTGCATTTTTGGATCATATATATTTGGAGCTTGTTTTAGTAATAGGAACCATTCAGTTTCTAGGGATGGTCGAGAAGTGTAATTGTGCAAAAAAAACAGACTTTTAATCAGAAATCAAGAAACCAACGATCCATCCGTATTCATATTGGATAAATGAGGTTTTTTTTTTTTTTTTTTTTTTTTTTTTGTCACCTCAAATGTGTTGCAAAATCATAACTCTTGGATACCAGTCAAGATAATTTTTGACATGTTAGACTCTTGTGGACGAGCTCTACAACATAAATAATTTCCAATTAGGAATAAACTCGAGATGGGATTCCAAAATCCAAATCTGAACCGTTTCAGTTCTGCAAAGCTCGGGAGGATAGGATTCTCTTGAGGAACATTAATTACCAAGACACACAGTTTGGCTTATTGATTTGCAGGGCGTAATTCTTTTACTACTATGGCTGGGAATGTCCTCTAACGGTCACGTTAAGATCCACAATCGAGGACGTAAATTTAACGAGAATAAACGCTTAATCTCGACCGTCTAAAAGTGTTTTGGATGATTCGAATTAAAAATAATCTATTAGGAGTACTTGGTTTGTTAGAAGAAAACTGGATAATGTACAATTGTGTGATATTCCTATTTGGCCCTGGGTTGTTATCTCAGGCAAACTAAAATCTGGTCTCTCCATCTCATCTGAAATATACCCACCCAATGCATCTCCCCATGGAAACTCCTATTCTTTAACTTCCAGAGTCATTTTCTCCCTCATGAGTAAACATTGCTTCTTTTTTTTACATTAACTACTCCTATATATGTAGCAAGTAAAAAATTAGCTCTGACAGCAATCTCATTTTGACACTAACAAATAAACTTGCTTTTGTGTTTGAACCGCGATGATTTTTTGAAGAGAAATGCTACGTACAAAAAAAATTGGCAAAGAAAAGACCCTTAAAGTGTACATGAACGGTTCAGATGTACGCCTCAGTCTGAGTTGTAGTCATTATTGTACATTAATTATGTTGTCATATTGACGTCTTGTCAACATTCAATTAAGTAGGTTTGTTCTTTAAGTTTTTAGAAAGTCTACGGTTCCCGATCATAGGGATCCCGACGCCCCGCCAGGTCTGGTCACCGGACAGCTGATCCAAGCTGTCCAAAAATTCTATAAAAAAAAAACAAGTGGGCCATCATGAGAATTAACGGCATCCGATATGTGTAGGTACTCTCGGTCCAAACACTCCATGTTTTGTATATAACATATATACAAAAACATAGAATGTTTGGATCAAGCACCTATACTCATCGAATACTGTTGATTCTCGCTAAGGCCCACTCGTTTTTTTTTTTCCAGAATTTTTGAACGGCTCGGATCGGTCATCCGGTGATTGGAGTGGGTCCAGCAGAGCGTCGGGATCCGCTTGGGATTTCTTTGGGATCGGGAACTGTAGCACCGTTGGTAAGTTTTTGACGCCTTGTCAACATTCAAGTAGGTTTGCTCTTAATTACGGTGGTCGGAGTATGTTTTTTGATTGGTCGCCTACAGGACCGTACGTCCTTCTTTATTTATATATATACTACCCACACAACAAAGAATATCTCACCGACAATTGGAAAACAGCGTATATAGTATGTACGTGTAGAGAGCAAACTGACGAATTTGCATTAGTTATGAATTCGCAGCACAAATTGATCATCTTCCCAAACATGGAGGGTGGATCACCTTCCCCTTCCTCATAGGTCTCTCTCTCTCTCTCTCTCTCTCTCTCTCTCTCTCATCATACGCATATTTGTACCCCAATCCATTAACAAGAATATGTGGAAATTGCACCCAATAATTAAGAAGGAAATATATCTGGTTTTTTTTTTTTCTCTTTTTGTTGTTGGAATTAATTAATAAAAATAGATAAAACGGCACTGCATGCAGCAACATCGGCTTTCTTGACGCTGGGGAGTGCGGGATGGGTGAGCAACCTCATAGTATACATGATTGGAGAATTCAACGTCAAGAGAATCGATGCTGCCCAGGTTTTCAACATCATCAATGGTTGCATCAATTTGTTCCCTCTACTCGGAGCTATCATCGCTGACTCCTTTCTTGGATGTTTCTCTGTCATCTGGATTTCTTCCTTCATCGCTCTCCTCGTAAGAAACTTTGTAGTATATATATCATGTACTATATAGGCCCAAGGATTTTTGTTCATTACTCTCTTCCGAGATGTCCTACAATATTTTCCTTTTTGAAAATTTGATAACAAAAGATTTAGTACAGTTTAAATAGTTTTTTTATTATTATGGCACTCATTTTCCCATCTTTTAGTAAAAAAAAAATTTACACAATAACTTCATTAAAAGACAAAATCCGGGATTCCGAATTGGATCCGCCATGTATATGTATATGTGTATATATATACATAGTCCACTGCCCTTAATAACTACCTTAACTTAATAAAATGCGGACCTCCCTTTCCGGAAAGAATTTCGATGATCCGAGCCGCTCAATGTGTTCAAAATGTGATTTTAAGGGTACACAGTGAAATCAGCCAAAAAATGAACAGAAATGGCTCCATCCGAGCAATTTTTATTTGTTTTTTATCGAACGGTTCAAACAAAAACTACTCGGATGAAGCCCTTCCCGTTCATTTTTTTTACTGATTTATTGCAGGTGCCCTTAAAATTACGTTCTGAACACATTGAGCGGCTCGAATCATCAAAATTCGAACAAAAAATGAGAGAAATAAGGACCTCATTTGAAAATGATTGTGTATATATATAGTCCCCTTTAGGTAAGTGCGTCCTCATTGTAATTAAAATGCGGACGTCCCCTTTTCTCCTCTTTCTCGATTCAAATTTCGATAATTTGAGCAGCTCAATGTGTTCAGAACGTGATTTAAGGGTAACCCACGAGAAATCAGTAAAAAAAAATGACCAAGAAGGGCTTGATTTGAGCAGTTTTTATTTGAACCGTTCGATAAAATACAAACAAAAACTGCTCGGATCAAGCCCTTTCCAGTCTTTTTTTTTTTGCTGATTTTGCGTAAGTATCCTTAAAATCACGTTCTAAACATATTAAGTAGCTTGAATCATCGCAAATTAGTCGGGAAAGAGACATTCTTAACTTAATACGGTAAGAACTCACTTATTTGAATTTTTTTATTTTGTGTGTGTGTGTGTGTGTATATATATATTAACATTCTATAATACTACACTCAATATTCCAAAAATCTTGTATGATCAACATCTTTTCATTTATTACTTAATTACCATGTAATTTCAGGGTACAGTTCTCCTAACACTAACTTCTGCGATCGATTTCTTAAGACCTCAACCATGCGAATTAACAGGATCGATCACGTGCCCAAGCCCGTCAAAATTTCAACTCGCCATTCTCTACACGGCTTTAGCCTTATCCTCTTTAGGAATAGGAGGCATTGCGATTTACGTTGACAACGATGGGAGCAAATCAATACACTACCACCAAAGAGCAATCAATTTACTTCAACTGGTACTTCTTCTCCTGTACGCTTCTGCTATTACTGCGTCCACGGCCATTGTCTACGTTGAAGATAATGTGAGCTGGGCGTGGGGATTCGGGCTGTGCGCTGCAGCCAATGCCCTTGGTCTCGCCATTTTCTTGTTCGGAGGCCGGTTTTATCGCCATGTTAAACCTGAAGGAGCCCTTTTACCGGTTTAGTACGAGTGTTGGTTGCAAGCATTAGGAAAAGGAAGGCACAAATCTCATTGAAAAGTGATGATTACTATCGTGGTGGTCATGATAATGGACTGGTGGTGGCTGCAACACCTACAACAAGCTTCAGGTACCAATTTCAGATTATTTTCAGCCCCGATTATGTGGAGCCAATAGTCCTAGAGGCGCACACTTTCGCTAATCCGTTTTATGAATCAAAATTTGAATTTTGATGCACCCATCGATGTCCGATGAATCTAATTTTTTGAATCCTTAAGCCAGACCGGCTCAACCCTCATAAAACATCGAGTACGTGTTTTTATTTACTGTAATAGTAATTAAAATTCTTAGAGACAAGAATATATATGGAGTTGCACTATATAACAGTGGTCTGAATATGGATTTTTTTACGAATTCTGAAACAACCTTTACCGATATCGGATTGTGCTAATTTTTTTCAAAAGCCATAAAAAATGTTTTTAAGAATAACTTGCGATTTGAATCATCTTTGTATGACCCGTAATGGACCCCACAAAAATTGAAAAAATCATTAGTGTAGAAGGCCTACCAAACGAGGACTAAAGCCATAAATAGTGTGCATCATTTAAGCCCATAATTAACGCCTTGGTTTTGCTCACAGCAGCCTCCAAGTCCCCAATTCTGTGTTAGAGCTTTACAACTTCCTGTCATACATATATGTGAAGAATTCGGCTCGTTTTGTCCACCGGTAGTTAGGGCCGGTAGTCAGGTCGGTAGTCGATGACTGCCATGGAACTACCCGCCAGTAGCTACGAGTACCTGTCCAACAGTGTTATTTGGGACCGGTCGACCGATGTGTCAACCGGTCGTCGCGAGAAGTTTCAGTATATAAAGTGCATTTTAGGGTATTGTTTTTTTGTAATGAAATGCACAACAGCTTTTCTGGAGAGAGAAAAGAGAGAACTTTGAAAGATCTCATTTGTAGCCTTCGGACATCTAGTTTTTCCATTCGTATAGTGAAACCCTAGATCGTCTGATTGCCAATGGGGTAGGTATTCTTGCCGAATCATGTAAAATCTTTGTGTTCTGTGTGTTGCTCTCTCTCTCTCTCTCTCTCTCTCTCTCTCTTCAGTGATTTGTTCAATTACATAACAATAATCATGTCTGTTTTCTGTATTTGTTAACGCTTCCACACAACAATATGGACACATTAAATTCCAAAACAAAAACCACCCCAGAAAATTGTAAATAAATAGGACTACTAGTTAGATCCAACTAGGGGTGTGCAAAAAAAACCGAGACCCGACCAACCCGACCCGACCCGACTCGAAGGGTTTCGGGCGGGTCCGAACATGGGGGTCGGGTACGGGTTGATATTCCTAAAAAAATCAGTTTTCGGTTCGGGGCTCGGGGGGCTGTTTTTGTTACCCGACCCGACCAAAAGAAGAACAAAAACATGTAAATTACTTCGGTTTGGTCGGACCCGACCCGACCAAAAAAAATCGGGCACACGGGCGGGTATATACCATCGTTCGGTTCGGGTTCGGGTTGGTTTTTTCCCTCACCCGACATGGTCGGGTTCGGGTTCGGGTGGCGGGCCATACCCGACCCGCCCGACCCGTGCACACCCCTAGATCCAACTCTGTTATTTTTGCAAGTGGTTCTTTGACTGTAGCCTTTGGTCCGGATCCTGGATGGTTGGTGGGTTGGAGATGCGAGTGGAGAGTCCACCTTCTGGGCCAATTACATATTATATTCCACACACAGAGATCTGACGCCGGTGGGTGGGTTAGACTGTACACAAAAGTGTGGTCCGCTATCTGCTCTGGAATTCAGTGATCCTGATCCATAACCAACGACCCCCCCTCCCACAAAATAGTGACTTCAACATCAACAGTGTGGCATATAAAACGGTGACCTCCACATAAATTGTGTGTGGGTCTGGCATTTTATATGAGAGTGTGGTCCACTATTTGCTCTGGAGTTCAGTGATCCTGATCCATAACCAACCCCCCCCCCCCCCCCCCCCCCCCCCCACACACACACACACACACACACACAAAACATTGACCTCCACACAAATTGTGTGTGGGTCCGACATTTTATATGAGAGGGAGCACCGTACTCCGAGAGTATAGAATAATTAGCCCCCCTAACCCCCCTTCCCCCAATGGGAGATGCTGCCAAGCACGGGTGCTTGGAGCAGCTGATTCAGCCGTTTATCTAGACATGAACGGTTTGTATCTAATCCGAGTGGATAAGGATCAATCTCTCCCCCCCCCAAAGAGTCATTATTGAGTACTTCCGGAGGAGTACGTGCTCCCTCTCACATGAAACAGTGACTTCAACATAAACAGTGTGTGGCACATAAACAGTGACTTCCACACAAATTGATTGTGGGTCCGGCATTTTATGTGAGAAGGAGCACCGTACTCCGGGAGTATAGAATAATTAACCCCCCCCCCCCCCCCCCCCCCCCCCCCCCCCCCCCCCCCCCCCAAATGGGATATGCTACCAAGCACGGGTGCTTAGAGCAACCGATTCGGCCGTTTATGTAGACATGAACGGCTTGTATCTAATACGAATGGATAAGGATCAACCTCCCACCCCCAAAAGAGTCATTATTGAGTACTTTTGGAGGAGTACGTGCTCCCTCTCATATAAAACAGTGACTTCCGCATAAACAGTGTGTGGCACATAAAACAGTGACCTCCACACAAATTGTGTGTGGGTCCGGCATTTTATGTGAGAGGGAGCACCGTACTCCGAGAGTATAGAAACCCGCCGATTCGGCCGTTTATCTTGACATGAACAACTTGTATCTAATCCGAGTGGATAAGGATTGGCTGTTTGGCACTCGTTTGGCAGCATCTTCTGGTCCTCCCAAACTTAGACTAACTCAAAACAGAAATTAATTGATTGAAGTTACTCCAAAACCAAAAGTTTTTTTTAAGTCCATTTCCGTGTGACTATAGATTACTACTCTGAAATTAAGAAACATTATCCTATCATTAAATGAAAATACAACCAAGGTGAAGAAATTAAATGAAGGGTTCCTAAGGAGTATCACCGAAGAATGTAAGCACTTCAGACACTGTACACATACCTAATAGACATGAATGTAGTTGTAGCTGTTTCATGAGTTTTGCAGTATGCATCCAACAATTCCGAATGCACGTTTTCATAGCACCTCTTCCAATTAGCAAAAACATATATCTTCATACAGATGTATTTTTAGTCGTTACATGAGTACAGGTCTCCTGTACATCATATAAGACCCACGTTCATCAAAAAATTTCAAATATATGTACGTGGAAAACTCTGTCCGAATATCTCTATTGGTAACACCAATCTCAATGAATACACATTTACGATTATCATTGCATTGATGCAACAAATTAACCAAAAGTGAAGACTACAATGATGCAGGTTTCTGAATCGCGCAGCACTTATAGCCCAAGGAGATATAAGCTCATCAGACGGCTCAATAGCAAAGCCATGGAACCTCTGTACCCTCCAACAGGTAGAAGATCTCAAAACACTCATCAGAATCTTCCCACTCTGGTCCTCCTCCATTTTCTTGGGCACCCCTATTGGCATCCAAACCAGTCTCTTAGTCCTCCAGGCCCTGACCATGGACCGTCGTCTCGGGCCACACTTCACTATCCCAGCTGGGTCCATGCTAGTCTCTGTATCCTTCTTCGTTTGCATTGCCTTAATCCTCTCCGACCGTTTAATACGTCCCACGTGGCAGTATCTCGCTGGCCGACCCCCGACGCCCCTCCAACTCATAGGAGTTGGCCACGTGTTGAACATAGCCAGCATGGCTGTTTCAGCCGTGGTGGAGTCGACGAGGCGGAGGGCCGCCGTGCCAATGTCGGTTCTCTGGCTGGTCCCGCAGCTGGCCATTGTGGGAGTAGGGGAGGCGTTTCATTTCCCGGGGCAAGTGGCGCTTTATTACCAGGAATTTCCGACGTCGCTGAAAAACATGGCGACCGCCGCTATCGCGCTGTTGATTGGGATTGCGTTCTATCTGAGCACGGCGGTGATCAGTTGTGTCCAGACAGCGACGGGGTGGTTGCCGGATGATATAGACGATGGGAAGGTAGACTATGTGTTTTGGATGTTGGTGGTTGTCGGAGTGGTGAACTTCGGGTATTATATGGTGTGTGCTGTGTTGTACAAGTACCGGAATCTTGAAAGGGTGGTGGTTCAACCTCATTGAGGTTGATCGAGGAAAAAGGAAATGACATTTGGTGAATAAATGTATTTGGTTTCAAACAATCAATAATCGCCATGAACTTCGGGTATATGTAGGATAGAAAAGAATGTACAAAAAAAAAATGATCGCGATGTCTTTTCTTAGTAGCCATTAATTAGAAAAGACTCAATTAACTATGTTTATTTGATCAATCGGTAAGATAGAAAAGAATGTTCAAAACATAAAAACTTGATACTACGATTTATGCCCAACAAGCAGCATACAAAACCAAGATGAAATCCGATTCAGGATTGAAAGGGAGAGAGAATTGCAACTTTTATAAAACCTAAAGGGAAAATTCCATCAAAGTACTTCAAGAATTGTTCGTGTAATAATACTACAACCTAATAACAGGGCAGGACTAGTAGAAAACCTACAACAGCTTCTTCTTTTTGCTCTCTCTAAAGGGTATGGTCTTAGAGAACTGCAAACCTCTAATTGGAGGTTAGAAGAATTTTTGGATATGAATCGAATAGAGCTTTAAGCTCAGTTCATCTCCCAAGGCAAACCTATGAACATTTAACAAAGAATGTTATGATATGTCAGGATTGTCAAAATGGTGAAACCTAGATCAGTTAATCAGAGTCAGGTGGTGGAATGTTGAACTTTGTACAATCATATGGTCCAATCTCGGTGTGTTTCCGTTTCACCTGAAACAGAGACAATAAAGTGTTGATAAAAATAGCTAAACAACTGCGATACATGGAAGAGGACAAAAACAGTTAGCTATGTGCATTGCAAATTTAGAATTAAACTAACTGGAAACACCTTGCATATCAGAAATTAGAAACGAAAGAAAGCCGTAAAAAACATAATTGAGTCTTGAGGTTATTCGACAGACTTCCGGGATCACATACTTCACAAGTTTGTCTTTCGTGTATGCAACCATATAACTTGAGAGGGGGAAGAGATTGTGCAAGTTTATGGAAAGAGAAGTGGAGCTTCAGACAAAAAAAAGGGCGACAACGAATCCAAAATGTTATTGAGTGAGCAAATTGGTGGTGTCAATGATGATATAAGCTGCATATTATACACGAAAGCTACTTGTTTTATTGCATATACAAATAATGGCAATGTAGAAGGCAAGGTCATACCGGTGACCATGGACCTGGTTCAGGTAGAGATCTATCAGGAGGGGAATTTTGAACAGCACCACTCTTCATTTTTAGAATATCCTGCAGAATACTCAACAATTACTGAACTAAATAAACGACTCGTTAGAAAATGATTCGAAAGCAAACAAAGTAGACACTTGAGGTATGTAGTTAAGAGTAGCCTGAGTCATGTTAATGAACTCATGAGATCATTAATGATACAAGGAATGTGACCGTGATCTAGGCCTGCCAAGCAGTTAAACTAGGAAGCTTTTTGGATTCAAGGTGTGATTGTACCATTTAAATAATCGGGTCAGATTGTGAGCAATGCATTTCCAAACAGGTCCAATGTGAGGGGGCCACCACGGTAGGATAACGTTAAATGTCTAATACGCTGAAGGTTTTAAATTTTTGAAGTTCCTCAAGGTCACACTAATAAGCATTCCAGTTATCGAGTGATACTGGAGTAACCAATGAACTAGAAAGGATAAACAGTCTAGAAAGTCTGCATTGCTTACTACAGGTGCCAAGCTCTGTTCATGCTTCTACACACCAAAGAATTCAAAAAGACCAAAGAAAACGGCACGTAGCAGCATGCAACATTAACCTAATTATCTGTAGAAGTCAAAACTGAACTTTTTCATTCAGTCTTCCAACCACCCAAAAACCTAAAATGAAAAATAAAGAAAGAGAACTGCAAGCATTTTTTTTAAAATTTCTGCTTGGTCACTTTAGTCCACTTCTTGTATGCACCTTGCACAAATATACACAAATATATAACTACCTCTCCAGCAGCTTCCATGGCAGCTAGCCACTCATCAGAGAAAGGAACTGCATTTACGGGGGGTTTTATCATCAGATTGTTTTGCTTCCCACCATCTCTTGATTTCTTGCTGCAATGAGAGCGTCTCAGATTAAAGGTCCCGCATTTTGAGAAGTACATCACACTTTCAGGAAGAAGATATGTCAAGAATTACAAGGAAAAAGAAATAGAATCAATTCACTTACATTTGCACAGTTCTATCGGTATCTTCTGCAATACATATAGCATTATCCATCTTGTACTGAAGTTTGACGGTAGGAGTAGGACTAATATTTGTCTGAGAAATTTCAACTCCAGTGTCATCCGGCAAGAAAGCATTTATATTCTCAACTCCTGGGTCCAATATCTCAGTTTCATTAGCCAGGTTCTGAATTTGCTGATCGGCAAAACCTGATTCTTCTCTCAAACAAAATGCCTTGTAAGTAGCACTTGCACCAATAGCTTGACCATCATCCCTCATCATCACGGCCAAATCAGATTCTAAGGAAGTAGCTTCACCAGTGAACTCCATGTCATTCCCTAAACCAGAATCAACTGAGCGCTCAATATTTTCTGTTGAAGCCTCATTATCTACAGAGCTTGATGGTGCATGCTCCAGAAGTTGGTCCTCCGCCGTACCTACCATATCAACACCACTGCCCTGCATTGACAGTGGTACCTGAATTGCAGCACTGAAACTTTTTGATTCACTGCTGTCATCAGCATTTTGTTCTGGAACAAATGGAACATTTGCAAGAATCTGTTCTTCTTGGGGTGCATCAGAGCTAGTGCCTTTTCCATAAGACAACTTATAATTCGAATGCAAACCATGGTTATACTGGAAACCAGTATGAACTACAAGGCTGGGCATTTGCAGGTCTGGTAGCCCACTAGATCGTTCATTGACATCAGCAATAGCCATTACACTCTGACAATCCATTTCTGAATTACTATGACAACTGTTGCTGCTTCCAACTAATAGGTTGCCATCTAAAGAATGCGCTTCTGTATCTTCGGAACATAATCCATCTGTTGTCTTATCACTTCCAGCTGCATCTTCGTTAGCTTGTTCTGTGTATTCTAATAGAGATGCACTTTGACATTTTTCCATTTCACTTCCACCAGAATTTCCATTTATCAAACTAACATTCGTACTGTTTCCAAGATCTCCACTGTGGAACTCATCAAGAGCTCTATTCCCACGAACCAAAATGCCACCATTTATCTTCATTCTCTTGTTGTCGTTGTGAAGATTTTCAGAAGAAAACTTAGTTTCAGCTTTCTCTGCAGAGATATTCTTCTTCAACACATTAGCTCCTTTGTCCTCTTCTATGCTCAAAGAACAAATAACGATAGAGTCAATATTAGTTACATCACCAGCCAAATGATCTCTGCTCTTCATCAAGGATAGATCAGGCTCAATCTGTGTGTCACTATACCACTCGCAATTTTCCACATGTAATTTTTCGTTTGACGGGTCAACTGCAGCTGCAGATTCATTTGCTGCACTTTCACGTGGAGGACTTTTAGAACTCAGATTTTCACTTCCAATTGTTTTGGATATAGTTAAATTGACATTTTCAACATTCTCACTCTGGTATCTCTGGGAATCAAACGTACTTCTTGTCTCAAGCAAAATTCCCTCATTACTCATGAGGTTGCGTTTCTCTCCATCAAGACTTTGATCAGCTTTGCCAGAAGAAGCCTTTGTCGGTTCAACCTTTTTCCCGGAATATTCATCATCATCCGGTATGTCACTTGAATTATCGTTTAGCGGTATCAAAAAGTCCTGTTTCATATCGCCAGCAGCAAAATCAGAGTTAGATTTGAAAATGACAGCATAAGTTCCAACTCCAAAACTGTATGGCTTGTCCTCGATATGTTGGTTCTTGATCGTATCATTGATTATAGTATCACCTTTTGCCAGCTCTACAAAGCTACGTTGAGATGCAAAATTGGTACTTTCCAATTCATTCATCTCAGTATCTTTGACTGGACCAGAAGATCCGCTCTGCAAAAGCTTTTTATTGTCATTCATCTGAAAGCCTGACTCCTCAAAAAAACTACTGTTTTTATAAGCTTCTCTATATTCTTGAAACCCTTTGTCTTCATCAATGAAGTTATGCACTTCTTTATTCTCTTTCATCAGTTGATATTTCATCACCTCTCCTTCTAAGTTCAATTTCCCTTTTTCACCTGAAGCATCATCATTACCAGCAGAAGGAACAGATTCTTTACTTGGGTCTGAGACCCTAGCATTTCCACTAACTGTGGATTTATTATCTATTTTCAGCATTTTCCCTCGGGCACGCAGCAGCCTTGGGTCATGTGCATAATTTGAGGTGTTGATTCTCTGTAAGCTGGGGGTGGTACAAGTCTCAAGAATATTACTAGGCAGGGTAGCTTTCCCAGACAAGCTATTTGAAGCAGACAACTTAGGCTGAAAATTGAAAAATTGACAGTGAAAAAAAATTCATTGTTAAACAATAAACATCAAAGAGAATAAATAGGTCACTTGCATGCATCTGATTCATTTAACATTAGATGGTTCAATAGCCAACCTTACCTGACCAAAAAATCCAAGTGATGGAGAAGGCATCCGCAAACCTGAAGGTTTTGTTGTTGGAATACCAGATTTCCTAGATACATAATGGGAATCTGGTGCACGCGATCCAGAGGGAGGAAGTACTGCAGCTGGAAACACATCTAGACCACGCTTAGCTTTCGTAGCCAGTGTAGGCTGTGGATCAGTAGATGGGCGTAATTCTAAAGCCACATTAGCCTGTACATTCACCGAGGCAATGGAAGAGACAGCAAATGAAAAAAAAAATCAATGAATATGAAAAAGAAAATAACAGTGAATTGGGCAGTGGCATGAAATCCCATTGATTCCTATGGTGATGTTTCAAATAAGCTAGATGTTGAAAGGACTGTCGGCGTCTTACCATATTTCTTCCAGGAGGTTGACATGATGATTTTCCAGCCATAATCGAGGAAACTGAACCAGAGTTTGCTTTATTTGCAGAATTCATGGCTTTTTTAGAGGAGTCTTGTAATCCGGAACTCTTTTGGGAAATATCTGCTGAAAAATATGAGTTACGTGGTAGAAAGAAACCAATCAAAGTTATTTGTTGCAATCAAATGGTATTTTCTTGAAAGCATTTGGAAGTTATGACTTTACAATGATACTTGCTATGCAATCTGATTAATCGTTGGACCAAATCCACTTTCATCAGATGCAGAAATTTATCTTGATTCAGAAAATGCTATTAGATGACACCAGCCAAAAAAATAATAACACTAGGAGTACCTGCTTGACCAATCTGATTATGCTTTGGGTGGCTTGTACTGAGGACATTATTCTTACTAGATTTAGGAATTGAATGAGCACCAGGCCGCGAAACTGGTAATTTGGGCAGCTTCGATTCTTTCATTGCAACTTTGATAGTGCTTGCATTTGCAGGCCTTTTCAGAGTGCAATAGAGTTAAGGCTTTCACGATAATTGCCTTTCTAAGCAACAAATGTTAGCTGAGAAAACAACTTAATGAAATAAATTAAACGCAATACACATTTCACTGGAAAAGGATATGAAGAATACACCAAGGGTCGTTGACAATCACCCCCTTTAGAGCCAGTCCTACTACTCTTCTTGTTTGAAAGCATTTTTGGCGTACCCTGGGAGCATATATTCAACATAGAGTAAAAAAGATAGCAAGTCAAAATCGTTACTCCTATAATTAAAGAATGGAAGTCGTGTTCAAGCTCCAGAAAACTAATGACAGAGATAGGGGTGCATTATTTTGGGGTGACGAAATATGCTTTATCAACAAATCCCCAGGACCCCAGCATCTCTTTCTTTTTAACTAGTGGTAGGAGAATATGTAAATAGCTTCTCCACAAATACCTGCATATCTGTTGAATCACTAGTGCTGCCAGAATTACTAGAGACCTTTCTCCCTTCTTCATGTATTGTTGGCATCACCTCGCTGCTAGAATTACCAAAGCTTCCACTAAGAATAGATAATTCAAGTGGATTCAAAACACCTGATAAAAGAACTACTCGTAAGTTTGCTCACTTTTCAAGCACAATGTAATCATGGGCAAAGCGGCACATGTACACGCAATTCAAGAATATTACTCAAAAACACCTTCTTCGGTGAAGAAAGCCCTGTCCCACGCTAAGCTTTTCCGTAAATTGTATGCTCCGCCCCTTTTCTTTCTCTTCATTGGTTGTGGCTCCACACTCAATTTCGGCACTTCTGATTTGTTTGCAGTTAAGTTCTCTTTGTTACTACTCGTACTACCCTCTGGAGATGAACAAGTAGATTTCTCTACATTCACATTACCCTTCAAGCCCACTGCAATCCACGAGAGTATGCGTCAAATGCTGTACCAATTTATGGGTAATGAAAGAAAATCTTATGTCTCGAGTTGGGAAAATACTTTTGGCTGCCTTTTAAAGAAAACACTGGTGTAGCACTCTTGAAGGCAGTAGATCAACACACATGGACACAATTTGATGTGTTGGAGATGATGAAATTAACAGCAGATTTGAGAAGAATGAATTTTATTCTAGTGAAGCAAAATCGGAAAAACGACGAAGGAGGGAAAACCCTAGTAAAACCAAATTAGAAATACTGACTGAATGGGGAAAGGCGAACGCGGTCGGGGTTGCGGCTGGAACGTGGAATCTGCAGAGGCGAGCATGGGAAGTAGTAGTGATCGGGCGTGGGGATCTGTTGCACAAGGGAGTCGTCCTCGCCCGCGATTTCGATCAGCGAGGGGTCCAATTCCATTCTCTCTCTCTCTCTCTCTCTCTCTCTCTCTCTCTCTCTCTCTCTCTCTCAAATGCATGTACAGACTACAGAGAGTGGAAGGAGGGTTTGGGATGGAGATTCGTCGGAGGGATTAACTGGAGTACAATGAGTGGTTTTCTGGTTTTCCGTTCGAGATGTGATGCGTTTTCAAAAAGCAAGCGAGCGGGAAGAAGCTTTGACGATGTCACGTGCCTTTGAGCTGGCCTTCTCTCTCTTTAAAAAGACAAAAACAAATATAAAACGAAAATTCTAAAAACAAGGAAGATTTGCAGGAAATTATGCTTTGTTTGGTTTGTGTTTTGAAAAAAAATTTGAAAAATAGTAGGGGTAAGAGCATCCACAATGTAATAATCAAAATCAAAATATTGCTAAAGTTAGCAACGTGTACTTAAAAAAAATGCTGACATTGTAATAATCAAAGTTAGCAACGTCCTAACCAATAATCAAATTTGGGTATTTGAATAATCAAAAGTAACAATGTGGGATTTCACATTGTTAACTTTAGTAACCCTCTAAATGAATTATCAAAAGCTGACGTAACAAGTTTTGATTATTCACTTTTGATTATTACATTGCGAATGCTCTAATAAGTAGAGAGAGATAAAGAGAGAAATGTCGGAAGTAGGGGTATCTAGGGAGAATTTTTTGAAAAATTCTTTTTGAAAAGGGAAAAGAACAAGGCAGTACGTAAGGAAAAACGCGTTCTAGCCTATTCTGGGTCCTACAAAAACCTAAAAAAATATTCATAAATTTTTTAATATTAATATTATTTTATGGTGCCCTATATAAAAATCAGCTTCAACGGATATCAATAAGTATTACTTTTGAATTCGTATGGCGAAACTACTTAATTCACCCTTATGAATCCGAAGATCCTATGAATCCAAAATAATACAGTACTTACTGATATCTGATGAAATTGATTTTGCACTTTACCATGTCCAATTATGTGCCTTTTAGGCATCATCCAAGAGCCGACGTTAGCTAAAGTTGTTTGCATACTTGGTCAGAGTCCAGATCCTCTCCTAACATTTCTCTCCATTACATGTTTCTATAGTTGTATGTGTGTTCTTCTGTATAATAACAGTATAAACAACAAAAGGAAATGGTACAACATTAAGGTAAACGGTATGAGGCGGCACATAGTGAATAAACGGTATCGTGTAACTACAGAATTTTGTAAGTTGCGGCACTGGCTTCATCTCAGGCGTTCGAGTCATTCATTAATGAGGTGTCAACTTGTAGTGAAAAGCATTGGTGGATGGTTGGAGCGAAATATTTGAAGAGGATCTGGGTCTTTCGAATTGAGGGGCTAATTGAAAGGCAAAGAAAAGATTGGAGGGTAACAAAAAAATCCAATTAGTGACCAAACAGGTAGACGTAAAGCTGAAATTACTTCTCTGAATCATTATTGTCATTGCTTTTATCAATATATGAATGTTACTCGTTATAACAAAACACCCTGCAAAATCCACACTAACTAGCGTGTGTGTGTGTGTGTAAAATGCGATGAATCAGCATCTCCAAAAGATCTAGCACCCTGGAGGCGCATGGTATAAGGGAATCCATCTTCACAAAAGCAACCAACTCCCAACCCCCCATTGAGATACAAATTAACAAGGGAAAAAAAATTACAAGCTCTTTTGTTGACCAACTCACAATGACCCTTGCGCGGCATCCCTTATACCTACATATTCAAAGAACCTGAGCTAGGATTTTACATTTATAAGCTAATCGAGCCGGATGGTGTTAAAAGTGAACAAGCACTAATTTCGTGACAGCGGATTGTGTAGGAATATCCGCTCTTGCCTTGGGCTGTGCTGTTGTTGAAAGTATTTGTTCCGTTCCTCGCAAAATTTAGAAAAACACGTGAACGAACTAGTCATCGTCATCACTTAATAACGCAAAGGAGAAAGGTCTGAACTTGTATCCATCTCCATGATAAAACTTATTCTGGAATTCCACCCAGTGGAGACGCAATGCATGAAGGAAAGCACTAAGGGTCTCCATCATTAGTAGAATGAAGGCTGTTGCAAAGGCAAAAACCACAAGCCCCACCAACCGGATGAAGATATTGTTGTACCTACAACAGAGATATATACATATTAAGTTAGCAGATTAGAGCAACACAAAATCATTGGAGTTATATTGAGACATTTCTGTAAGATAAAAAGGACGTATATTTAACAACTAAATAAGTCCTAATCTGAAACCTCCCCATCTCAACTCCAACATAAAGGAGATGGCAATATTCATCCAAATGAGGACTCACACTAGAGCAAACCAAACATCCTGTATCTCTACAGAATGGTATTACAAATGGCATGAAGAATGCATGAGATGTGGAGAACAAATAGAAGGCAGGGCGGGGGTTAATTATAACAAGATTAGTGCAATTCACAAGTGAAGTGTACATCTCTTAAATCAAAAATGGAAATAATTAGTTATGAGCATGAAATTGATTCACCACAAAATTTAATAGTTTCCCAACTAAAGAGGCCCAACCTTTTCAACGAATTTCATAAACAAGAATGACAAAGTTCTTATGACTTTTAGAACACGGTTTTAACAAAAGTTCCAAGGCTTCTTATTGTTATTTGACAGCACCTGAGAATATTCAACAGAGGAAACTTTGACTGCTGCTAAACACTTATAGCCAAATGTACATAAGACAAAGACTCAAGGAAACATTACCTACATGTTTGGCTATCAAATAACATGACCACAGCATCCAGCTGATGTTAATCAACCATCTCTTTCCATCAAAAAAAAAAAACATCTCTTTCTATCTAACGGAAAAGCTGTGAAAGTTGAACTAGTTTCTTATAAACTTAACTCAAGAAAATATCAACCAGAGTTACTGCATTCAGCACTCACTTTACATATACACTCTACCATTATATTCTATCAATGCCACCACATTCATTCTATCATCGACCATCATTTAATCTCACTATAATACAATGGTACCCGTAAAATAAGTCTACCCGCATAAACTTTGTACAGTATTGGCTATCAGCTATCAAATGAGATAACAAAGATATACATTGCAGTCACTTGAACATAAAGCCTTTTTAATTAGAACTCAGCCTACAATCAATAGTAGAGCCGATTCGAGGCTGAGTGGCCATCATCATGCAATAGCTTGGGTAGCTAGCATAGGTATGAGGGGAAATGAAGCAAAAGCAGATGTTGTCAAGTTTCATGCACCAAATGAAGCCAACAAAGAGATGCGCATACAAAATGGAAGATAAAAATTGCAGAAAAAGACCAGACACAAGGCTCAAACTTGGAAATTGAACTTACCCCCAGGCAAGGAGGAGGACTTTCTCATAGAAGACAGTCGATAATTCAGAATGGGCCAAGCTGTAACAGTAGAAATTATCAAAAACTACAAAACAAATAAGCTAGAAATGCATTCACGAAGGTATGATGACTGTACCTTAAAGCCCAAAGCCGAAGGTATGATGCAGTATTGGAAACAGCACCAAGAACAAACTCAATCGAATGTATCATTTGATGTACAAAGACCTCGCTAAAATTAAATTCCTCATGATGTTCCCTTGCAGAACCAGGTTCCATATCGAGATGCATCTCAGAGGTTCCAAGGATACCATATGTGCGTCCTTGAAATCGCTAGAAAACATATTGGCAAAGAAGAAAATAATTAAGTAGGTACCATATGGTCATTTCTAGGAAAACGAGTTTGACAACTTTGTTAGCTTGATACGCATAGTCATGCCCATGTCCTAACAGCTAAATTTAGGGGGTACATTTGGTGGAGCTCCAAAAAGGCCCGAGTTCAAGCCTTATCACACAATTATTTTTGTCCTTGTGCACTCAGCCTGCGAGACGGGGTCGCATCTGAGGTGGAATGTTAACTTGCTATAAGCTGGCCCATCTCTTAATAGTTTAAGCTTTTGGTCTATTGGTGATCTAACAACATAATGGGCAATTTACGGGCCACTCCAGAATACTAGCCCAATGCACGGAGAACTGCCCATTTTCAAAATGCCCACGTAAGGACTGAGAGTGAGTTTATTCTGAGATTACCCCACACAACAGTCTCTCTGCTCAATCGACGACCAGAAGTCTGCCACGCTCGCCATTTACACCTACTTGTCCACCATCAACTCCACCTGGAAGAAGATTTCGAAGAGGAGCGCAAGGTCGTTATTGTTCTCTCTCCTCGCAACAACCACGAAGATCTCGTCCGTAACATTCGCGCGCGACGTCCTCGATTCCACCTTCTCGCCAATCGAGGTGGATCGACTCACTGCAAGACCACCATTCACGTGCTCTGCAAACTCGCCAAGAACGGTCGCACCACTGGTGAGGCATCTACAGGCACCGCCGTTGTGTGCGGGTTCGAAGCCATAGAAAATAATTACGGCTTGCTATTTTTTTGAAATTATTTTTTACTACTGCTACCTTGTGCCTTTTGGTGGACTATCTTTGGTGTTTCTGAAAAAAAGCTGTTTTGTTGTGTTTTGAAATTCAGTGAAATTCACGAGCTCAAACTAATGAAATTCACGAGCTCAAACTAGTGAAACTCACGAGTTTGAAAGCTAGTGAAATACACAAGGTAAAATCTACACCTAGTGAAATTTAGTGAAATTTGAAATTCAGGAAAAGTTTGTGAAATTTGAAAACCAGTGAAATTAATGAAATTTGAGAAGTAGTGAATTTCACTAATTCTTTGGAGTGAAATTTCGCCAGAAAAAGTCCCCGGCCGGAGTGGTCACTGAAATTAGTGAAATTTGAGAAGTAATGAATTTCACTAATTTTTTGAAGTAGTGAAATTTCGCCAGAAAAAGTCACCGGCCAGAGTGGTCGCCGGTCGGAAGTGGTTGTGGGGTGGAGGTGGGAGGGGGTGATGAAAACTTTGAAAAGATAATAAAGTGTGAAATTATATTTAGTTAAGGGTAAAACGGTAATCTTCATATGAGGTTGTCCTTGGAGGTAAATAAAAATTGAGTTCATCCTTAATGGGAATTAAGTCTTGGTTTTCTAGACCCACAAGTAATTTGCTGCCTCATAATATGTAAAAAACAAATGTTTTCTCATGAAACTTCTGACGAGATCGAGGAAAACAATATCTAAACAAACAGACACAAGAACCTACCAGTTCTACACAGTGACCTAGAGCAATATATAAATGTATGACAAGAGAGGAAAGAACAGTTAAAAGCATAACCACAAATTCAAGAAGCAAAATTACAAACAAAAAATCTTTTCAAGAAAGATATTCAATTAGTTGAGAAACTATAAACACAGTACCTCTGAATGAAGTTTCTTCAAAATAAAAGGTTTAGGAAAAAGCATCCAAGGAACTGCAACAAGCGCTGCAAACAACAAGATAATCTGCAAAATATCAACTATAAATCAACCAACAACTCTCAGAAGTAGGTAATCTGAGATCAAGCAAGCAATCACAAGAATAAGAAAAGGCCATGCCTGAATGAATCCCTGGCCCCAAAACAATTGATTCTCACCAAGATCCTCAAAGGGACTCAGAAACATGTAAATCATCACATGATAAAGGTCAGCTTGAGAACCAGTGCACCACTTGATGATAATGAGAAGTGATAGATAACCAAAAAGGCTGTTTAGAAAGATCATCTGTGGCACAAACTGGTACCTGATACAAAGCAAAAGGTAAGTTCCAGTTAATCTACTAGGCTTTCAACGCTGTACAATGGTAGAAAGAGGGGAAAGGAGAAGGGAGCAAAGACACACCTAATATCCAGCGAGCTACGAAAGAAACGAGCATTGAAGTAACCTAATATGATTCCGACGTTCATCTGGGTGACACCCAACAAAATTGACATTTTCATTTTGAGCGAGTTCAAGAAAGGAAGCTCTGAACGGCTTCCACGCCAGCTGGGATCGACACCAAATGGGTATGCATCTCGGACTTTGACTAAACCAATAGAAGTTGCATCACTATCAAAGAAAACAGTCCTTATTAAGTATTTCATTGGAAAAAGCTATCCTGAAACATTGAGGAGACAAAAAGAGGAATGAAAAAAAATTATGTTCTAAAGTAGGCATAAAATGAAGGATAGGCATTCAATCTATATTGTATACAAATGTAGCTAGGTTCAAAAGTCTCCAAACGTCCAATCCTCAATTCTTACAATTTTGATTTTTGTTATTTTTACAATTGAGAGGGGGAGAGAAAAGGTGGGGGGCGGGGGGATTGACAGACAGAAAGGACGTGGGATGAGAGAGAGAGAGAGAGAGAGATGGGGGAGGGAGGATTAATTGGGTGAGAGAGAGCATGGGAGGGGTGGTTTTAGTTTTGTTTATTTGCTTCGCTTATCGGCTTATCCTATTTTTTTACAATTGGGATTTACTTCAAATAATGTTTATTTACACTTCAAAATAAAAGTAGATATGCATCTTTCCATGCATAAAACGGGAACAAAGCTTTAGTCCAAACTTGGATGGTTCTGCCCATCTATTCTAAAAAAACATAACTAGCATTGTACCCGTTCGATTCATGAAAAAGGAAAAAAGTTACTGTTAACCTTTTTTATTGTCCCGTGTATCGAATAGGTACAATGCTAGTTGGAGAGAAAAAGCAAGCATATGAGCTTCATTATGTGTAGGAGATGCCTTGCAATTTTGTTAGAACGATACAAATGTATGTGGGAACGATACAAATATTACCGAAAAAGGGAAAAAAGAAAACAACTTGTGTTGATATCAAGAATAACTACACTGAGGATCCATTAACTTGATGCAATAATCAACCGGGCTAGAAAGTGAAGAAGTTGATTGATCTTACAAAACCTAATTTTATAAACACGAATCAAACTGCCACCAAAAAAAGCCCAAACCACCCTTGGTGACAATGCGAATTGACAAACAAACTGTAGTGCATGCACAAACAGACACACACACACAAATAAACTTCAAGACTTCTAAAAAATAACACTGTCACAAATATACTCGGTCAAACAATCATTTATGACCTAATACTAAAACCAAGGAGCTCAACATGGAAGCACATGAAATAAGGAATCCATTTGCCCCTTTATTATTCAAAAAACAGCACATCAAGCAAAGGACAGCTACATCCACGCTATCCTTCTTCTATTCAACTTGCAAACAGGTTTGATGCTTGCGCACAAGGGAAATGTGATTCCATTTTGTGCTCTTTTCACAAGATGTCTTCACCAATTTTACACTAGGTACACTTTTACACCAATCCAGAGCACCAATACACCAAGAAGATAACACATTTATTTGGGGGCCAAAAGTAGCTAAAGAATGTTATCAAACACTGTATTTCCTCTTCAACACTAATAGGAACCAGAGTCATGCTGAAGAAAGGGCTTTGGAAATCTAAAACACGGTGCTAAGAAAGAACTAATTCCTTCCATTTTGGGATCCATGAAATAAAAGAAAAAATTGAGATATACCTGCATGTAGTATCTCGGCACTTGTAAGCAGACAGTCCAAATATATGAAATGGAACAGAAAAGAACTCGTTGTAAATCAACCCACAGTAAATTGAGAACAGTGACATTAAGAGGAGCACATAACGGCCGCCAAATAGCATCTCCATGAAGCTGCCAAGTTTCTGAAGTGAAAAATTAGATTGCATATGAAATACCAGCACAATACTTACATACTAAAGGAAATATGGAACTATACAATTGGTATATTCAACAAAAAATTAGCACATCAAAACTCATTGTATACAAAACAATCCTTCACTTTTTCATCCAGATATCATCATCACCTCTATCATCATCAACATTAACATCATATTTTACACCTCAGGACTCAAGAAATGTGAAAATCCTACCATTCTTTCAACCATGTTTCAGTTTTGAAATCTATAAATCATCAAACAAAAGATAAGCTTTACAGAAATTCAATGAAACCCTCTTTTCTTCGCACTCACTGCCAGCACCTCCCACCTAGTGGCAAAATCCTGCAGATGTGGCCTATAACATTGGCTTCCCCAAGTGTGACTTCAGTTACCAGAATTTGGTAGACCACTGTAACCTTTTTTACCTGCCTTTTGGATAAGCTCAATACAGGGATGAACCCAGGAGTTGATCTCTGCGGGGTGAAACCAAAGTTGTCAATTCCGTTCCGTACCGGCCGGTACGTAAACGGAACGCAAAAAGTTATGTTCCGTTCCGGTTGAAATACCGGCCTGTTCCGGTCAATACCGGTCTGTTCCGGGCATTTTCCGGCGTTCCGTACCGGTATTTTTTTTTTTTTTTTTACATTTTGTTTATATTTACACTTAAAATTTTAAAATATGGTAGATATATTAAATATATATATAATATTAATTGCGGTAAATCCGGAACGGTACCGGGATACAGCCCGGTACCGGTACGTACCATTCCAGTAGTGAAAACGGTACGCGGACCGGTACGGTATTGACAACTTTGGGTGAAACTATGCTAACACCACATATACACATGGTAGTGCAAATTAATTTTGATCCCGCTAACTACCTCTGGTCCTCTATAGACTTTTTCCATCCTAGAACATCTCCATGTGCAAATCAACTTCAATTTTCTTTTTGCATATAAGCTCATATATCGAGACACTGTCATACATAGGCAGGAACCTAAGTCAATCTATAGCCCTCAAAACATAGAGAACAAAAGACCACAAATCCCTTGGCAATCAACAATGGAGAGCTAAATGACCAACAAACTCAACCAAGGTTTTGAATACCGTACCAGCCTAGGGTACCAATTTTGTTATTGGTACGGTACGTACCGGTACCGATCAGATACCGGAAACTGTTTCGGATTTAGCACTATTACCATTATATATCGATTATTTTTCCCATGTCATCCATTTATTATAACATCAACTTTCATTAGACAACACAAATTACACTCTCATTATATAATCTCTTCTAATCCAAAAAAAAAAGGTAAAAAGCTCCCATAACTATCAAATCTTGAGAGTGCAAACTTTAGTTCAAATAAAAAATAGCATTTAAGCTCACAGGAATTTAAAAAAAAAAAAAAAAAAACGTTCTCATTAGACTCGTCTCCCCATGGGCAACCTTTTCCCCTTTTTGAACAAAGTACTACCCCACGTGCAACCTGTAATAACCATTTCAAAAGTAAAAATAAAAGGGTAATTTGGTCGTTGTGTCATTCTAGGGTTTCCAACATTTTATAAACCTCTCTCTCTCTCGCTCTCGCTCTCTCTCTCTCGCCAGATTTTCCGGTACTCGCCGGTATTAGAGTGAGGACCGTATTAGAGATGCAAGGTACCGATTTCACACAAATCTGGTACGTGCCAGCTGGTACAATACGGGATTAACAACCTTGAACTCAACAGTCTCCTCGCACATGATGCTTACACCAAACCTGCTTATTTCCTCTGATACAGAACTCCCAGTCAAAGCTCCTACACCGAGACTTGGTCAGAATATTTTGACCAAGCAAGGGATCCACATTCATGTAATGGTTCTCGGAACAGTTTCAGAAAACAAATATGAGAATTAGTGAAATGGTGATAAAAAACCAACTACTTCAAAAAAAAAAAACTTGATGAATTCTTAAGTCACCTACAGGACAATTGGATTTGTTTTGTTTATTCTTTCTCTGAAAGTAAGATTTCTTACTCATGTTCAAGATAAAAGAACTTATCTCTGGAAAAGAAGATTTCTTATTCAGCTTCAAGATAAAAGAACTAATCTCTGGAAAAGAAAAAATACCTGAGAACCAAGTTTCCTTTCACGAGCTATAAGGAATAAGGCTCCCATCAACAAGCATATTCCATGACCCCAGTCCCCAAACATCACAGCAAAAAGAAAAGGAAATGTAACAATGGTATAAACTGCAGGATTTGCTTCTTGATATCTAGCAACACTGCCAAAAGATAGATGTATTAGCATCTGCCCAGAGTTGACAGGTAAAACAATAGCGGAACAAATAGCACCACAAGTGTTCAAATGATTGATGAACACCATTCAACCAACCACAAGATTCCTATGGTCCAGTTAAAAATAGAAAAATTCCACTTGCTTTTTATATTTTACCAAGCAAAACTTGGTATAGATATGGCTGGGAAACAACTGTTTTGCTTATTGACTATAAGCTAATGATAAGTTGCGGCCACTGAGTGCAATTTATTGTGAGCTCCAATAACCCTTCAGATCATTTCAAAAAAAAAAAAAAAAACCCTTCAGAAAACAACATAAAGCATTTCAAAACAAAAAAAAAAAAAAAAAAAACCTTCAGAAAAAAACAAGAAGCATGCAAGGGCAATGAATGCATTAATACCAATGATTCATTCAAAAGGTTTTTCTTTTTTCGTACAGTGGCAGACAGTAAATGAGTGATTACGAAGAAAGAGACTTAGTGGCGTTGTGGAACTACTAAATAGACTTTTTATTCGATCAGTGTGGTGAAACCACCGCATAAAATGCTTCAAAAGCAAATTACTTGTCATATCAACATGCACTATGACACGACACCAAAAATGACCTCAGAAAATTGTCACATTTAAACATACCCATATGCATCAACAATTTCCTGGAATGCACTGGTGAAGCAGTTGGTTCTGAAGTGAGTTGGAGGTGATTCCACAGTATCCATTGCATGAAATATTATACCCACTTGTGAATTGCTATCAAATGTTGCCCGTTGTAAAGCTTCCTGAATCTGTACAAAATAAAACCTTCTCCATTGTGATAACTAATGTTGTAATAACCAAATCAACTTCAGATATCTTCGCCAAAACAGAAATTCGATAAGAGAAGACCATAGTACCTGAGGTTTCGCAAATATTGGACACCAGCCCTCTCCAACAAGACACTTTTTTGTCACATCAAAATTCAGCATGTTCAATGTATCATAAACAGCTTTCTCTCTTCTGACCTAGAAAATGATGAGAACTGAATTTACTTTTCACATTTAAGTTGGAAGATGAGCAGTGGCCTCCTACTTTGGATATTGAGAAAAGACAAGAAACAAACACTTTACCATGTTCGTCCATTTTGGTAGCTGACTTTCAATGGAAGAAAGGGCATTATTTCGGTGACGGATTCCAGCATCCAAGGTGACCTCCAATTCAGAGAGACGTGACAAAACCTGCAACAAACATGTTGACCTATTGACAAAGAACTGTTGCAGGGCACTCGATGACTAAACCTACAAAATAGTAGTATAGATGAACCACTTCAACCCACTCCGATAACAATACTTAAAGGCAGAATGCAAATATTTCATTGGAAATATATAATTCCATGTCTCCGATACAGGGCAAAGTCCTATACTGTGTAGTTGGGCCTCTAAGTATACACTAGTTCATATTATTCCCCAATATGCAACTGTGTTCAATTCTTAGTTGCACGAAGCGGGAGCGGAAGCAAGAGCGGGAGCGGGAGCGGGAGCGGGGGAGCAAGGGAATATAGAAGCTCCCAAGGTTGGGAGCGTGAGAGGAGCGTGTACATATATTATGAAAATAATGTAGCATAGAGTATTCCACTGTAAAAGTACAATAATTTAGGAAATAAAAATATGGGCCAAGTCCTCCACAAGTGTAAGAAATGGGCTAGTGGTACAATATATGATTTTCTTTTCAAGATATCATGACTTAGGCTAGATATATGAGTTCATCAAAGACCAATTAATAAAGCCAAGTGATAAATCACTGGTTTTCTTTACAAATATCATACAAAAGCTCTCATCTTTGCAAGGAGCGAGCTCCCAGCTCGATGGGAGCAGGCTCCCGTCAAGCTCCTTAGTTAGGAGCGCAAAAGCGGGCTCCCAAGGTGGGAGCGGCACCATTTTAGGTGCTCCCTACAACTGAGGTTCAATTAAATAATCGAACGCAATATATACAATTACGATGTCTCCAAGCCTTACGCCGTCAGTAATGAGCAGCATAATAACGGGTGTTTTTGGCAAGAAAATAGGAAAATTTCAACCACTTTTATTAGAAAGAATGAAACAATTTTATTCAGTATTGCCACATAGTTTAAGTGGGGTAATGCCACACGCAGCAAGTATCACCACTGCGAGGTTACTTCCCCTGCCACTTTCCACATCAAGGAGCCATGACCATATTCCTTATCAAGGAGCCACCGAATCCCCCACTGCAACCACCTGTGACCAACATCACCCCTCACCATCAACATTTCTCTTTTATCTCTACCCTACACCCCAAATGATCCTCACCACCCCACCCCCCAAGCGACATAACATAAATAAGACTACTGCGATTATTGTTTGACAATCCATGCTTTCTCTAGGTCCAATCTTGAGATTATGCAGATTTCCATATATTGTAATCCAAAAGTTTCCAACACCCGTTGTGCATGTGGAGATGTACACATCCTTACATAGAGCGAAGTAGAATGCAAAGGGGAGAAGCAGAATGCCAATGGGCAACAAATGCAAACATGGTACCCAAAAAAATAATAATAATAATTTAAACCAAAAGACTTGAACTCAAGACCTCTCACAATATGAGATTTGATATCATGTTAAGTTAACAATTGTCCGAAAAGCTCAAGCTGTAAGGGAATGGGCCAAACAATGTATGAAGCTAATCAACAATATCTACCTTATAGTTTATTTAGGGTTTGTTTGGATCTTGAGGAAAGGAAAAACCACTTCCCTTGTTTGGTTTGAGGGGAAAGAGGAGATAAAATCACAAAAAACAATATTGAACAAAGCAAATTTTCCTCACCCTTTTCTCAATATTTTCCTTCTTAATTATTTTCTTTTCCTTTCCTTTCCTCAAGTCTCAAACAGACCCTTAGTTTTCACTCTTTATTTCCTTGGTAATATCAAAAGAGTTAACAGACAAAACAATGGATATCTTGACACAGAACAAAATAAATGGCACATTAACTACCACACAGATTGAGGTGGTTTTTGTTTACCAGCACATCCACAGTCCATTCATTTTTCTAGCACTCCTCATCAAAATTAACCCAATCTCGCTTGACAAGATACCAACTCAGAACAGACCGAACAGACATTATTCCAAAGCAATTGTTCAGCACAATTACTGGCAGAAGATGCTACAACTTCTTTGAACTATTCCTACACATAACAAGTCTATATACAGATACACAGGTACCCAGTCAAAACTGATAATAAACACAATTACTGGCAGAAAATGCTACAACTTCTTTGAATAACTAGATACACGAGAAGCATTCACATAGATAGGTATGGCTATGTATGCGTACAAGTCAAAATCCATCTTGCATGAAAATAATACGTCCACTGTGGTAGGTGGAAGCAAATTATTGGGTGTTCAATGACTGACAGATCAGAAAGAGGGTTTGACACCCTATCCCAAATCCAGTGGGTATGATGAAAACTAATGTCATATGAGTGAAGGCTTAAAACTCTCAATGTATTTCTTTTCATGTCATCTAGTAGGAGAGTCTTTGTACTCTTCGAATCTCTCAATGCATTTATTTTCTTATTGTATTGATTTCATTTTTTATCTTTTATGATTAAAGGAATTTTCTTTGCCACTCAAAAGAAAAAGTGAAGACTTAAAACCTTCCAGTACAAGGCCTTTCCTTGGGAAACATAGGAAGAACAAAATCGTGCGCTAGCGATGTGGTTGCGCATAACAGGAAAAACAGATAACACGGTACTGGGCAGGACCGGGGTTGTTCAGAGACGTTATAACCTTAGTGTCAGAACTAACCCTAGTCTGGTGTGGTTAGAAGAGTTGAGGCTCCAAAGAGTAGAGGTCCAGGGAAATGGAACCATGTACAGCTTATGATTACTCTATAGTCACTTATGACCGCTATCCCACATTGCTAGCCAAGGGAAGAAGCTGGGCAGCGTGACGTTGCGCATTTAAGGGGTATGGAT
Organism: Rhododendron mucronatum var. ripense; assembly: GCA_019656295.1. NCBI lineage: Eukaryota > Viridiplantae > Streptophyta > Magnoliopsida > Ericales > Ericaceae > Rhododendron > Rhododendron mucronatum. The sequence continues at coordinate 1,209,573 of BPLT01000178.1, forward strand.
AGTGACACACATCCCAGAATAAGCGTGTTTGAGAAAATCGAATGCCATAGAAGCAGGGGCGAAGCCAAGATTTTAGAATGGTGGAGTAAAAGACTCTGACATGGGGTTGGGGTTAAGGCAGGTCTGCACGTTTGCCCATTTTCTCCAAAAGTACTCAATTCTGGGCTGACCAATTGAGGTTGAGGCATGCTAATATATTGATTGGGACTGTAGGGTAAATATAGTCAAATTCATTGAAAACTATCTGGCCCTAAGGAAAAATTGGAAGTTCATTCGGTCAATTGACCCCGCAGGTAAAAACATAGCTCCAACCTTGCATATAAGTGACTGCTTAGGAGCCCATAGTGCAAGGCCGCCTCCCAAGAAAACTTGGGAAGAACAAAATCATGTGTTGTTTGTGCGCGGAGGGAAAAGAGAATATAATTGCACTGGATTGGACAGGGTTGTCAATTATCATAGAGGGAGGTCAAAAGTAAATTCAAGCCAATAAAGAGGTTCATTCGAAGAGGTGAACTCGGATTGGGTTAGGTCATACTACTTTTACAAAATTACCATTTATGTTGCTGTTCATCTTGAATGGCATTGGGCTTGAGTACTACACAAGGACATAAATTTCTTTTATTTCTGGTACTATATTAGAATCCAAAAAAAAAAAAAGATTCAGGACAACAATCACACGTGCAGCATAATTTAAGGACTACACAAATGGAATACATATCATCAAACTGCAGCCAGGCAATTTAATAGCATACTTCTCTCATTAGTTGCCTCTGTTTTGTTGTGTCTTCTGGTACAGGATAGCAATTTGCCCCAAATGCTACACAAATTTTCAATATTTTTGTCCTTGCTTGCTCCCCCGAAAAGAACACTACAAACACTATTTTCTCAACCTGCATAGGTAATTAACAAGGAGTCAAATATATAACATTCAAAAATCCAGCCGACATTCTTGAACGGAGTAGAAACACAATACTCGAGTGAAGAAACCATATACAATTAAGAAGCACAATCAATCAAACTTTCTCATTTATTAACTTACGGTGAAAAAATAAGCCTGTCTACTTAATGAAGAAAATTACCATTTCGGTTGATACAGGATCCACGATTTGTTCATCAGTCAGTGCCTGATTAAAAAGCATGTTGCCCCTTGTAGCTCGAAATAACATCCGTTCAAAATTAAGAACCTTGGCCTTACTAATAATTCCACTAACAAATCTTAAACCAGATTGATTTGATGGCCCTGGTCGCATCTCCTGCAGAGTGGATTATAATAAACAAACCAAATCACGTTTGTTGTTCATCATATAAAAAAGTATTTGACACACCAAACAATCACCTGTTCAAGTAAAGATGCTGTATCTGCATAGTCACTATCTGCATAGTCACCATTAGAGTACACACGATCATCTAACTCTGTTTCCTCTGCAGTTGAATGGCGGTTACTTGAAACAAGGAAACCAACTGCCTGAAATTAAGCGCGAGAAGGCCTAAGATAACCATCCCGAATCATATTTGAAGGGACACTTTGGCACAGTGTCAAGAAAGAACACTCCATAGATTTTGCATCGATTTATTGAGCCTCACTTAACGACTGTTACCCATTGGGACGGAGGGTGTAAAACATAAAACTCCAATATATGCATATTACATCTGTTTGCACTCCACCTCAGGTAAGGGACACATTAGTAAGAGGAAACAGTGATCACTTCATGGCTTGGCCTCATCTGCCAATGATTGGATAGTGACACAGATAACTTCATGGCTGGGGAATCATCAGCCAAAGTTCGGACGACGAGTCAAAGATAAAGGATGGGGATCTAACAACAGATCAAAAGAGGGAATAAGTGTGAAGACTGGTTGATGAGTTGAAGCAAGTCAAGTGACAAAGCGCAGACAATTTCTTGAGGGTGCGACCAGTTCATGAAAACATAATAATAATAACAATAATATTTAAAGTAGTAGTAATCATAGCTCAAAGGTTTAGCACAAGAAGTTTGATATCCTGAGTTAGCAAAGCTAAGAAACAGACAAGGCGGCAAATAACAAGAGGAAATCTCCAATCATTCAGAGAAAGAAACTTGATTACCATGTCTGTAAATAGCAAAGAGCAACATATGTTTATCATATATGAGAGCAAAATATGTCAGTGATAGGAGTAGGTTGTCCCTACAATCATTCCCTTCACAACTGTAGCAGGGATTGATATGAGAAGAAACAGATAGAATGTCATTGGTCCTCATTGCACTAGAGAAAAATTGCAAGAAAGTGTACCTTCTGTAGTACCATCTTTAACTCCAGCATCTCATTGTACGTTTGCCGTAGCTTCTCACTGTTGTTGTTCATCTCAATTAACTCATGTTCATGCTCAGCAAGTAGTACCTGCAATTAAGAGGAAGACAAACTATGCTTAAAGCTCCTTCTCCTTTAGGATAGAATCATCATTGGTTCAGTGGTCCTTCTTTCTCTTCTTGAAGATTCTCAAATACTAACAAAAATAAAAGAAGGATGACTTGCCAAAAGATGAGCAGTTAGAAATGGACCTCTAATTCCTGCAAATCCAGATCTGGTTGCAAGGGAGGATGAGCAGAAGACATTAGGCCAGCTTTATGTATTTGATCTTTGAAAAACCGTAGCTTCCTTGACATCTCTCCACATCTTTTAACCTGTGAATTTATATATCTATGAAAACAAAACTATAAGGGGAAACTACAGCACATATGGTTTCTAATCATCGGAATCGTAGTGATATCGTATTATTTAGCAGTTGCGGATATTAGTGATATCGAATTCCACTAGAGAGTACGTCTGCCGTTGCTTTTACTGTTATCTATTTTATTTCTTTCCTTTTGCTCTTTCAACAAAAGGTGACCGAGGTTTTTAGCTTCCTCCCCCATTTTCTGGTGTTTGTTAGAAAGCTAAAACGGGAAAGGTGCCCTGCGAGATTTTAAGAAGCTATAAAATTATGCTCAAATAGGAAGCATATTTAATCTTGCTTATTCATCACACAGACATGTGAAGGCTAACTCTCATTTTAACCTTCCCTGTATTCTTTCCAGGAAACAAATACATCGTGCTTTCTCTAAGGCCAAGGCAAACTGGCAGTTTCACAGGAATTGCACTGACCATTTAAAACTCTCACCGCCGATGAAACTCTACTCCCAGATTAAAGAATTAAAGAAGCAAAGAATCTCTAAGGAGCATAGGCCCACTTTGACCCATCCCTTATGTTAAAGTACAAGTGAAGCAGTAGACTTCCATTTCCACTTAAATAGAACAAACCAAAGGATTATTATAAGAGAGCATACATCTATAACCCCAGTAACAATATGTCAACTACATCACACAATTTAATTTCTTCACTAAGTTCAGTAAAATCCTTAGGCAGTATCTGTTTAAATGATAGGAAAAGACCATGCAATACCAGAAGACTTCTCTTTTCCATTGAGGAAGTATGAACCAAAGTATGATTCCGTGGCAGGAATTTACATTTGAGCCAGCTATACTGACCACATTTTTTTTGTTATAAATGTAATAAACGTTATATCTATAAACAAATAAACACAAGACACATGCTACATTGGGTTATTTCTTTGTTCCTAGACAATAGATGGAAAATGCAACCAATTAATTTCAATCTAAAACATATTAAAGTTCAGATTGAGAATCCCCTATGGTATTAAATAGGAGAAATGAGCGAAAATACCTGATTAACGAATGTTCGTTGGAAAGGGCTTTTATCAGCATTTAACTGCCAAGAACAAACCATAACGACAAGTGCATCAGATGAATCAATTATGCAGAAAGAGTCCTTCAGCTTTATTTAGGATAGGCTAGCCATCAGCAAATAAGAAGACAACTTCAAACACACCAGAAGCATGTCAATAAATAGGTTTAAGGTACAAGAAAATGCTGCAACTTCATCTGCATCTTTAACAATTCCAATTATTAGCAGAGTTTCATTAACAAAAAAATACAAGATTTAAAAAAACTTACAATGTCCCAATGCAGTATCTTGTTGAGATTAAGAATCCTAAGTACTTGCAGATTGAGGGATTTTATTTTTTTACAAGATTCAAAATCAATTAAGAGAAACTAGCAGAGATTGAGATAGCGCATCTAACTTTCTAATTCTGTTTTGAGAAAACCCTAAAGAGAACAACTGGATTATCAAAACAAGCAAGGTTCAATCTTCAACAACAAAAAAAAGATGAAAGAAATGCCTACTCATGCTTCATTACAACCCTCACTATAGTCAACGAATAAAGAAAATCCCAAAAGCCAACCAAAAGTGTTGAAACTGTTAACCTATACACAAAAATATTTAAATATCATTCTGGTTAACTGTCAATACCTCTTTCACAGCTTGATAGTCAAATTTGGTCATGTAATCTGTCACTAGGTCAGCTGCCCTACATCCTAAAGGAAGGATGATGAAATTTTTACTGTCAAGTCCACTTCAATCTCCTAAACAGAACTAACGTCATAATGTTCCAATATGTTTCACAACATACTGGAATAACACTCCTTAAATGACAGAGTAAGGCAGTCCTTCAAAAACATCAAAATGGAACAGCAGATGGCCATAAGCTGTGAAAGCAGTCAGCATCTATAAGTTCAACCCATAGATGAAGAGAAAAAAAAATTGACGAAAATTTCACCTTTTTCTGAAAAGCAATGCAAATTGGACAGCCAAAATATTGGGATTTGGGTCAAATTGATCAGAGAGTCAGAATAAGTCTTTTACAAAAATTGGCAATTGAATTTATAACTTCGCTAACTTGGAATATTAAGTACAGCAGAATTTGATTAACTTGTTTATGCAATAGGATGTCTAATATTAGAGATAAAAAAAAACATACACATTTGATTGGGCCAGAACCCTGAAATATTGGTGTAACTCTAATATTCACAATTACACTTTACTCAACCATCGAATTCTACATTACATCCCCAGTAGTGAAAGTTTGTCTAATCTAAGCCAGAATTTGATTGGAGGAGATGAAAGAGAAAAATAAAGGCTACTATGGAGTTCAATTAAGCAAGCAAGTAATCACCTTTCCCATTTACTTAACTTACACATGGATAGATCCAGGGGGCACAGAGGGCCACCATCCCTCCAAAGTTTTGGAGAATCTCCTTTCATAGTAGTATTTGTTGTAAAACTTCCGTATCTGTAGGTGCTACGATCCACAATGGCTTGGGAAATTAACTTATAGCCTCTTTACGATTTTTTCATAGTAGTATTCGATGTAAAACTTATGAGATATGCAGGTTCTCCAATCCACCATGGTTTGGAAAAATCAAGAATAGCCTCCCTACAATTTTCTATGAAAAAGGGAAGATTCCTAACCACTTTATTTCTAGGAAGATTCTTCGTGTTTGCTCCTAACTTTGGCACAAAATTCAAGCAGAACATAATGCAGAAAGTAGGGGAGTTTTATATCCATCCTAAGCTTGAGGTATTGAATGTTATCCATATGGTGTGGAGTTGTTTCTCCTTTCACATGTTTCCATGTTAACAAATAGTTATAGATCATTCCCAAATTCAAGATATCTGCAACCTTCAAATAAATGTCATCCCAACTTTGCAAAGCACGAGAAACTACATTTGGAACTCCAATTTAGAAACTACAAGATCAACAAACCCTGACAAAGACATTGCTCTATTGATTCTATCAAAGGTGCATTTACGTGTCGGAAGGGTGTCAATAGCAACTCTGTAGGTCTCGTTGTAAAGCAGAGCAGCATGTTTTTTCTTTACTTTCTTCAGTATATTGGCACTGTGTCATCCCTGCTCAGTGCTTAAAATACCAAAGTTACTAACCTACAGTCCTACGGACCTACGCATCGAACATCTCCAACTAGAACTACAATTCACCTTATTGTCAACCTCTCAGAGGCCGGGTTTGCTTGTGTTACGTAGTATTTGAAGTGAAACTCTTGTTCCACCCATAGAAAACATGAAAGCCAAGAATTAAATTCCACGGCAACCCCGAGGGGTTGGGCCAAGGGGGCATGAGACAGCAACAGGCTCGCTCCCAATAGGTCGCAAGGTCAAATCTCGCAAAAGCCTAACGTTCCAAACCTTGGGGCCATTGAGTTTGTTAGAGGTAGTTAGAGTTAGTCTTACTCTAAGCGTATTTCTGGTGTATTGCTTTGTGGAAGTTAATTGAACTTTTATGAGCTGGCTATAGGATTCAGTTGTAACTTGTAACAGAATTTGTGTGAAAGGAAGGGATAGTAGGAATGCGTTATCTTGTAATTGATCGAGGAGAATGAAATCAAGAATGAAAGAAAACTCCATTTGTCTTTATCTTAGTTTATGATTTTCTTCAAGGTTTGCCGGCCGTTAACTTCAGGGTCCGGGGATTAGTGAAGGGGCGCACAAACTGGCCCGGACACCCGGCTATCAAAAAGAAAGCATTAAATTCCACGGCAAGAACATGTAAGATCATCCTCCAATTGCATTTGTATAAACCACAAAAAAGTAACAAGAACATAAACTAGGGTGTAGATTTAATCGTGGTGTATTGGGGGGCCACACCAAATTGTCGCCTAAGTGAATCTGCTCCATTTAATTAAACTTCTAATGACACATTCTCTGCTGTTTAATTATGTGTAAGCCAGACACCATCACTGCCAATTCCGTCAGGAATTCAAATTTCAATTGAATGCAGTTAAATAGAACAGTGTTATTAGTACTAGTAACAATAACAATAAAATAGAACCGGTGTGTTTGAAATGCGTACGTCTTGGAATTGAAGAAGGCCGAGATCGCCGAGGTACAGTACGGCTCGCTGAGCGGACTCGACGGGCATTATGAGTTGGACGGAACTCATCTTCTCCGACCGCATCAGATCCATTTCCGGCAAGTTGTCGAAGCGCTCCATTTTCCGTCAACCAAACGGAGCCTAACGCCTAGATCTCCAGATTTGATGCAAACAGAGTCTCTCTCTCTCTGAGATCTGATGCAAACAGAGTGTCTCTCTCTCTCTCTCTCTCTCTCTCTCTCTCTCTCTCTCTCTCTAGATACACACGCGTATTGCAACTGTTTATATATATATATATATGTACGTCTCGGTGTGGTTAGTCTCGATGGCTCAGTTTCAGTTTTCGCCCGGCAACTGCCATTGGAACAGGGAATAATCGCGTTGATTATTATTCAATTGGGGTTGGAAAGTAAACACTTGAGGAAGAAGCACGCTACTGATGATCGACTGAAAGGATTTTACGCTTGACCCAAAAAAAAAGATGATCGACTGAAATTGACGGTGATTAGAGAAAGAGAGATTTGTCTTACGGTCCAAGTTACCGTACCTAAACGTTTTTCTCGGTGGTTGGGCCCACAAGTAAGGCTTTGATGAGAGTACCGTGCACACTGATGCGGAAGAAGGGGAAGTAAAATTGCTGCTGGAGGTACATAGTACATCACATATCTACTGCGGGTGAGGAAAAAATCCATCAAACCGCGAATCCAGTTCGGTTTGGTTTAGTTTGAATTTTTAGTAGTATGGTTTGGTCATAATTTAAAAAAATTAGAAACCGCGTTATATGGTTTGGTTTATGGATTCACGTTTACGGTTATGGTTCCAAACCGATTCGAACCGTATAATACATACGTACACACATATATATATAAATTATGATTCACCCAATAAATATGGGAGTTTTTAGTCAACAACTTTATTAATTTATTGATTCCATTAAATTCACTGCAATGTCTAATTTTTCTTCACCGCCAAGATAATGATATGAACTTTGATGTAGAGTGATATCACAAGTTGGTTTCTATCATACTGCTATTATTGCCCTTTTGATGTCTCATTTCAATTCAATTGTTTTAGAAATTATTTTTGGTCTTTTATTTGGTTAAACTATTTTAAGATGTTTAGTAGTTAGTATTTTTAGTTGGTTCATTTAAGTGACTTACCAGCATTTTATTTTCTTAGTTTAAGACTTGAGGCAATTTTTGGTTTCTTACTCTTCATTAGTTGGTTAATATTAGTGTGTTTTATTAATTTGAATGGAATTGGTTTAAATATATGTATTTTATTTTTTTAATTTATCTTCATAATGTTAGGTACTTTAAATATTTTTGAAGACAATAACTTAGTTCAAAGCGAACCGTGGTTTAAAATCGAAACCGAACCGTATATAAATGGTTTGGATTGGTTTGGTTTTATGTCTTTTGTGGGTTGGTTTGGTTCTCTAAATTCATAATCCGTAAGTATTGGTTTGGTTCTTGGTTTAGTATGAAACCGAACCAATTCGGACTATGCTCACCCCTAATATATACGCGTTTTGGAGACGTCTCGAGTCTTACAAAAACTATTCGAGCTATTCATTTTGTTCAAATAGTTTCTTTACGGTTCCTGTAAAATTTTAACTCAATCCGATATCGGTAAAGGCGTTTATGTAACATACAACTTTGCTACATAATCCAGGTCTAAATTCTAAAGCAAAGTTGGATATTTTATAAACGTCTTTACCCATATCATATTGAGTTAATTTTTTACAAAGGGCGTAAACAAATTTTTTTGAACAAAATGAGCGGCTCATACCGTTTTTATAATTTGGGGAGTGTTGTTATCAATTCCCATTTAATCTATAGCATCTTTTTGCTATATACAGTATTTCCTATACAAATCACCAAATAGTATTTCACTTTTCTTGGTAGAGAACATTGGGCTAGAGTCCAAAATAGTGGCCTATTGGGCCATTAATCCAGACTAGGTCCTTATCGTGTTCTGGATGCATTGTTTTTAAAGTGCTACAGTCGTAGGCCAAAATACCCTGAATATGTGTATGACCGTTTTGTTTCGTCTGATCTTTATCTGTCTAGTCTCGCTATACTATCATAGCTACAAACAAAAATGCTAGATATTCAAAAAAAACAAAAAACAAAAATGCTAGAGGCACATTAATCACACTTCTCTCACATACATATAGGTCCCGTTAGAACGAGATCCACCTGTATATGAGAGGAATATGAACGAAACCCACCTATATGTGAGAGAGGTGTAGTTAATGTGCCTCTAAGGCGATGTACCTCTGCCCTAATCCTTCCTGTGACCATAAATTCAAGTGCAGTGACTTGTCAGGGTGAAAGTTGCAATATGGCTGAAAACTATTTTGCCTATGAAGCTCTATTTTCTATGTAGGATTCTAGACTACTCTCTCTCTCTCTCTCTCTCTAGTCTTTACTCATCACAATATAATAGGGTTGCTTTTGAGGTCCCGTTTCAGAAACCTTTTTAAAAAATAAGTAGCTTATTTCACATTTTTAAACTTAAAAATAATGTAAATGAAAAATAATTTTTTAATTTTTTTATACTGTATAAAAGATCTTGATGAGATCTATCAAATAAGATTCATATTGGTAGAAAATTTATTTGCGTAGACACATTATTTTTTAGCTTGAAATTACCTTCTTAAAAAATAAGTACTTATTTTGAGTTGCGGAATGGAGCCTAAATACACTTTCCAAACTCATTTAAAATTATTTTATGTCTTCTTTATAAAAAAGTATAAGTCTTGATCAAATTTTTTTTATTTCTCTCATCAAGTTGAATAATAAGTCACAAAATTTATTTTACGTGAAATTAATAAATACAAAAAATTAAATTAAATAATGACAAACAAAACTAAAAAATTATTTACTTTTTGGTCATTTCTTTGATATTTCCCTAGAGAGAATAGATTGGCACATATAACATTATTTACTACTTTATTTTGAAACCAAAAAATGAATATATTGGAACAGATAATATTATCTTTTATTTTCACATAACATTATTGGAGAGTTTGACATCTAGCTTTTTTATGGTTTGTTATTCTTTTTAAAATAAAAGATAACATTGTGTTTGACACTTGTCCATTATTGTGTTTTAGTTTGGCGGCTTGCACATAAAACACAAATAACTTTAGTTGTGTACGTTTTTTGTTTATTAGGATGGAAAAGTAAAACACATATAACGTTATGTGTGTTTTTTGTGTCACCCATATAATGTTTTCGATATGTGTTTATTTATGTTAGTTGTGTGACAAAGTAACACATACAGATAATCTTACAAGGTTTTATTTTGTCATCTTAATAACAAAATAAGCAAATCCATAAACAAATTATATGTATAACACAAACACACACAGATAACCTTATAATTTTTTTTTTATAAGTGGCTCCAAACCAAATCATAAATAACATTATATGTATTATTATAGTATAACCAACAAATATGGTTATTAGTTCAAATTTATACTGTATATTGTTTAAAAAAAGATCAACAAATATGATAATCTTTACGAATTATGTACTCTATATAATCACAAACAAAATCAATTGATATGGTTATCTATCAAAATCTATACACTTTATTACCATCAAAAGACTGACAAATAATGTTATCTGTCTAAATTCATACTATCAATTTTTTTCAAAAAGACCAATAGATAATGTTATCTCTGCAAATTCTGTATTATGTATAATCGTAATAAAATCAACAGGTTTAATTATCTATCCAAATCTATACTTTTTTATATTGCTAAAAAACTGACAAATAAAGTTATTTTTCCAAACCCATCCACGTGTTTCATTTTTTTATAGTTGCATAAAAGAAAAAAAAAATGTTATACTTACTAGAAATGTCACATGCATACAAGAAAATACTTAGGTGAAAAACAAAAAGAAACATGGCAACCAAAAGATTTGTCTGGTTGGTAGTTTAATTTAGTTTAGTTTTGATAATGAGTGCAAAGATAAATAGGGTAATGATCATTGAAGCGAGGGGTAATAATTGGAGAGAGATAAAGAAAGATGAGAAAATAATAATTGAAAAAATACGGTAATGATTGGAGGAAAAAGTAAAGTAATGATTGAAAAACTAAACTAAAATTAGGCCCCGTTCTAGAACGGAAAAAAAAACTCTTATTTTTTAAAAAGACAATTTCAAACTCAAAAATTATAAGCTTGTTGAAATCTAAAAATATGCAATATAGATCTTGTTTGAAACATCTCATTGAGATCTTTTATACGATGCAAAAATAAATTGAAAAATTATTTTTTATTTACATTATTTTTTAGTTTGAAAATGTGAAATAATCTTCTTATTTTTTAAGAAGGTTTCTAGAACAGGTCCTTAAACTAAAATGGGTACCGAACGCAATTAGTTCTTTTTTTGGTGAAAAACTAAATGGCATTAATTAAAAAATAATAATAAATTGTCTAATTGTATGACAAAAGGGTTGTGGTGATTGTATCATAATAGAGTCCTTCTACCACCACACCTATTTACACACTCATTCACACAATCACGCTCACAATAAGAGTAGAACTCGCACACACTACACATCCAGTATGTGTGAGTCACACCCTTGTAGTGAATGTGGATGTGTAAATGGATGTGGTATTAGAGTTATTGACCATAATAATCCCTATAAAGTTACTATTGTACTTTCCAAGAGAACCTTGTCTCCTTTCCACGATTCCCACCTAGAGTTGGACAACGGACACAATAACACGATACGAACCGGACACGAAATTAGCGGGTTGGAATTTAGCATTTTTGACACGAAACACGAAAATAACATAACTTGATAACACGAATTTTAAATGGGTCGGGTTCGGGTTGAACACTCGAGACGCGAAATTGACACAACCAACACGGTTATTAATCCGTGTCACTCATTAACACGACCCAACCCGAACACGAATATATATGGTATATCTGTAATTCTATATAGAGTTGGGTAATGGACATGATAACACGACTCGAACCGAACACAGAGTTAACGGGTTAAGGTTGAATATTTCTAACACGAAAATGACACGACTCAAGAAACACAAATTCTAAATGGGTCGGGTTCAGATTGGGTGATTTATGACACGAACCCGACTGACACGACACGAACCCGACCTGTTACCCAAGTCTACCCCCACCCAACCTTGTTCTCTGTATTATTTCACCGAAGACATCATGTACAGTCAATACTAAGTAAGACTGTAATACCCCTAATCTTAATTATAATTAGAGTTTGATTATATGCTATGTTTTGAGCTAATTATTTGAATTAGGAGTCTGTTTTACTTGTTAAATGAATTAGGGCACATGATAGGCCATGTACCCATGCACATATGATCATCTTTCTTGAAGTCTGATAAAACAAAAGAGGCAAGGCGTTCTAAACTTCTACATTGTTCCTACCTTGCATCTATCTTCAACATAGAGAGAGAGAGACAGAGAGAGAAACGACTGGAACAAGAAATAAGAAGAACTCAAGAACCTGGATTGAAGTTCTTAACTTGATAAATCATGTTCTTCACACTTGAATTTGTATTCCTTGACTTAAATATCATGCTTTGCTTGCTGAATTCCTGCTCTAGATGTTTGGTTTAAATTGAATTTGAGTTTTAAGGTTGAACTCTTAAAGAACTCAAGAATCTAACTTGAAATCCTTTAGATTGGATGCTTAAAGCTTATTTTGATGCATGGATTTAATGTTCTTGAAGTAGCTCTTTAACATATCTGAGTTTGAGCATGATTAGTGAAGTTTTGGTGTGAGTTTGAAGTGTATTGAAAGGTTTTGGAGTCAGAAATCGAGAGAGGAACAAGCTGCGTTTTTATGGAAAATCTGCAGGATTGAAAACCTTGTGTCTACCCTGATTTTGGGGAATTTTTTGGGAGCACTTCCTAAGTTTCAAAAATTACGAGATTTTTATTGAGAGTTCCTCTATGAGTCTTTTATCCATGGTAAAAATTTCAGGGTTAGACTCAAAGTATTGAATTCTGTAAAAATTCGTGACCTTGCAGCGCGCAGTTTCGGACTGTGCTGACTGCACAGACACATGTTAGGGAAACGGTCATAATTTTGAGTTCGGGCGATGAAATTGCGATCCGATTTCTGATTTTGAAACTAGAATCATAGACCTAAAAACATGCATGAAAATTGTGTCTTAGTTATTCTCATGCAAAACAGATTTTCAGTTGAAGTTAGAGCTGCAGATTATGTTCGTTTAAAGCTAGCTATATAACTTCAAAATTTTATCCTAGAATCTTATAGTCATTAAAAATAGACTTGTTTGACATCCTCTAATCATGTTTTGTTGCCTAATTATCTTAGGAGGGTCGGGTGACATGTTGTCATAACCCTGACCCGCCCCTAGAGGTCTTAATCATGACAAATGCCAATGATTTCTCACTAAGGCCAAATCACAAATCACAAATCAAATATCATCTAAGCTAGCGATAATCAAAAGAGACTAAATATAATAGCGGAAGCAAAAGACGACTTTATTGATAACGAACCAAAGTCTTACTTAGGTTTTACAAACCAAAAGATAAACCTCTCAGAGTTGTGCTTACTTACAAACTCAAAAGCTAACAAACCATGTACAAAGCTAAGTGTCTACAAGCATAACTTCCTTTTGGCAAGTTTCCAAAAAAAAATGCTACACATCCCAAAAATAAACATCATGTCACCCTATGCGTCGCTTCCTGAAAGGTGGAAAAGAAAATCCATAAGCCAAAGCTTGTATAAATGATTAATACTTAACTCACATGCCTTCCATGGACAATGCAAAATAATTTGATAATATTTCAAAATAAAGAACTCAAAACCATAAGCCAAATATAATGTACATTCCGCTATTCAAAATTCAATAGCTATTGGGCGTCCCCGGTAGTGGATAAGCCAGACGTCTATACATTATCCCAAAACACACACCAACCTCAAACACCCTTACTAGCCATTAAGTTGTCCCCTAGCAAGACCGGACGTTGGGAATGCCATTAAATAGATTCGCAAATATTTAACAAATAAGCCCATCTTTTATTTTTATTTCATGGAGTACACAATTTATAAAATTTGTTCAAATAAGCTCGTTAAGAAAAACAAGTTCAAAACCATGTGATTTAGGTATTAAATCACTCACCTCGGCTCTACGAACCACTCGAACTTTCTAAAATAATTAAGCAATAAAAACATGATTAGAAGATGCTAAGCAAGTCAATCTTTACGAACATAAGGTCCTAAGGCAAACATATGAAGTTAGATAACTAGCCCAAGAAAATAATCTCAGAAACTGCAGTTCCATAAACTTTAACGCAAAAACTGACTTTGTACAAGAATAACTAAAACATGATCTTCATGCATTTTTTTAGGTCTACGAGTCTAGGTTCAAAATCAAAAATCGGATCGCAATTTCATCACCCTAGCTCAAAATTATGACCGTTTCCCTAACACATGTCTGTACAGTCAGGACAATCCAAAAACTGCGCGCTACATGGTCACGAATTTTTACAGAATTCAATACTTTGATTCTGATTCCGAAATTTTTATCATAGACAAAAGACTCATAGAGGAACTCTCTATAAAAATATCATAATTTTTGGAGCTTAGGAACTGCCTTAAAAAAATTTCACAAAATCAGGACAGATACAAAATTTCCAATTCTGCAGATTTCTAAATCAAGTAGTTCATGTTCTAAGCACTTAAACTACACAAATTCAAGACATTCAAGAGGGAATCCATTCAACTCTCCACATCAAAACCCAGCTTCTAATCTAATTAAACTTGAAATTAGTCAACTAGGGCATGAAATTTAGCATACAAACATAAATTCAAGTAAGAGATGCAAGAATTACCAAACTATGAACTTCAATCCAAGACAAATAAGGTTTTCCCTAATTTTTCCTTCTTCTTCTTTTTCTTTCTTCTTGCTGTTCGGTTCTCTCTCTCTCTCTCTCTCTCTCTCTCTCTCAAACATGGTCGATAGAAACAAGAATGGAAGAATGTAGAAACTCTCTATTTTGTTTTGTTAGACTAATAGAAAAGTTATTGAGTGTGTGTGTGTGTCATATGCCAACTTATGTTTCAATTTTCTTTTAGATAGCAAATTAAGCCCACTAACTCACATAATTAACTTAAAACATAATTAAAGACTAGGGGTATTACACATGTGACTATGAGTTGAGTAATTAATACCCAAAACACATGGTTTATTATAAGCTTCACGCTTCAATGATGCTTTATACTTTGATATGAACTTCATGGAATATTAATGAAATGTGGACATGTTTTATATCTATTAATGACATCCTCCCATGTCCCAGCTTGCTAGGGGACATGTGCTAAAAGGCTAGCAAGGCATGGCTATTATTTCGGATAACGAAAGACGTCTTAACTTATCCACTACCGGGGACGCCTGATGGACATGAAATGAATAGAGGATGTGCATTACTATGCTATGTTGCTATGAGATGTGATTCGTTTTTAAATGGTTTTATCATTGTCCATGGAAAAACATGTGAATTGCGTATTAATCATTCATACGAGCTTTGGCTTATGAATTTTCCCACCTTTCAGGCAACGGGGCGTAGAGTGGTGGCGTATAGCCTTCTTTTGGACGTGCTATGTAGATATGGACTTGTAGATAGGGAGTTGCTCTTGGTGAACACTTTTGACATATAAATATGCACAACTTTGGGTGGTTTGCAATGTAGAGATTCTTGTAAAGACTTTTGATTTTGGCATATGTAATAAAATGGAATTTGCTTCCGCTTGTCGTTAATTGAGTCCCTTTAATCATTTGCTAATAAGGTGTTTAGCTTTAATTTGGCCTTAGTGATGTAATCACTGGCATTTGTCATGATTAAGACCTTAAGGGGCGGGTTAGGGTCGTGACAAAAACAAAAAGCCATTGCTCCATCACTTTCATTTCTCAAAATTATATAGTAAGAATCATCCATTGAGGTTATAAAAAACATATGAATTTAAGAACGGCTATAGTGAAACCAGTCAGACCAAGCTTGCTGGCTCTGAAGAAGAGAATGAGTTTCCCCACATGACAACGTTTCGACGCCGACGATTTCAGAAACAACTCCATCTCCGACAAAAGGCTCCGGCGACTCCTTCTCAGTCATCGTCTTCGGCGCCCAACACCGTCTCTCCTCGCTGCTGGTGCTATCCACCGTTGCAGTTTCTTCTTTGGTCCACAGACATCAACAGATCTCTCCCTTTCTCTAGCGTGGGTTTATTTTGGTTTTAAGCGTGTTTTATGAGTTAGGGGACAAAAGTCTTGGGCGCCAGTACGGAAACTATACATGCCCTTATTGCATTACAGTCATTACTAGCGGTTGTACGCACTCTATGCACGAGATAAAAACATAACATTGGTTTTTTTGACTTCGTGTATCGAACGTACCCGTTTGTATGCATGCGGCAACAAAAAGGAGTATATTTATTTTGTCTGTTTCGTATATCGAGCAGGCACAAATGCTAATTTTAATCTCTTCCAAAAGAAATTGCAATTCACAAAGAAGGAACTATAATAGAAGTACTAATCGTTAAAAAAAAGAAGAAAGAATGGTACTACAGAGTAATCAATAGAATGGTTGGTTAAAAAAGTTTATACTTGAACAGTATTCGGTGTCGTTCCGCTTTCTTTTCAAACCTTTTTTTTCAAAAAGAAGATAATTTTAAACTCAAATATAATGAAAATGAAAGATAATTTTTTAATTTTTTTACACCGTTTAAAAGATCTCAATGAGATCTATCAAATAAGATTCATATTGGTAGAAAAATTATTTGCATAAACACATAATTTTTAAGTTTGAAATTACATTTTTTTTTCTTTCTAAAAGTTCTTTTTTTTTTTTAAAGAAAGTGGAATACCCCCTTATTCCCCCTCCCATCGTCCCACGTCACCCCTCTCTCTCTCTCTCTCTCTCTCTTAATTTTTTATTTTTTTTTGTAAACACCTCGCTCTCTCCCCCCTTCCACGTTCTCTCTCTCCCACATCATCCCTCTCTCCCTCCTTCTCACTCCCACTTTTAAGAAATGTAAAAAAATAAAAATCTAAAATATTATGAATAGAGGTTTGGAGGCTATTGAGGACTCCACTACATTCCTATAATATATAGATATAGATAGAGATAGAAGATAGATAGATAAGTTCCTATATTATGAACTCCAAAAAAATGGAACTTACATATATGTGACCTAAAAAATTACAAATTAACAAATTTTATGAGAAGTTACAAGTGAAAGAATTTTCATACAAAATTTGCACAAAATAACAATCAAACAAATCCTAGACAAATGGCGACAAAGTATAAAAACACATCAAATATACTCCTCAGATTTTAAAGATTTAATACGCAAATATCATTGAAACATTGTCATAATTCAAAATAGAAGTTTTTAGTTTCACTTTAAAAAGATTAACACCTCACGCCCTCTTAATACTTTCTATGGCATTTTGTGTAACGTGCACGCGAATTTGAATTTAAATTTAGACTTGGGTTGACTTAAAGATCGTCTTTTTGAATTTTTTTTCTTTTAAAAAAATTATGAGTTTCAATGAAAAAAAAATTCAATTCTTCTTGACGCGATGAATCAATAAGTTATAAAAGTTTAAATAACAAATATGATTTTTTTTTGAATAAAGACAAAAAAAAAGTCATTTCAACTTTTTAAGCCAAAACAAACCTTAGTTATTGATTCGATTTAACGAGATGAATTTTAAAAGTTAAAATTTATTATCCAATCTCAAATTTTCTTGAATAAAGGCAAAAACAAGTAAAAAAATTACTTGAAACGAATCAATTGTCAGCAAAAATTTGATACAAAATGCCAAGAAAAATTGAATAAAAATAAGCCAAGTGCCTTAAAAAAAAAAAAAAAAAAAAAAAAAAAACCCAAACCCAAACCCTCGACTCCACTACGGGCACAAAGCCACAAATGAGAGCCCAGTTCGCTCATCTCCAAATCCTTCCCGACTTCCTGTCCTTCCCTGGACCTCCTCGTCCTCCTCCGGCCCTCCACCTACGGCGACGACTAGCAAATTCATACGCGTTCAGGTACGTCGGACTGGCCTCGCCTTCGAACCACTTGTACTCCGTTCCATTCGCTTTAATCACTATTTGTGTTTCAAGTTCTGTCTTCTCGTGGTGTTTTGTTGCACGATTGTTTGTTTGTTTTTTCCATAGTGGTTACCACGTTTGTTCGTTGTACGAATTCCGTTTAATTCCCGACGTGCTTTTTGTTTTTGTTTGTTTTTTTAGATTGATAACTTCATAACTACATGAATTAGGGTTAATGCTCTTTCCAGTTTCCTGTGCTCAATTTTGTTAGTTCCTTGTTTATGTTCAATGACACTCGACTGCTAATAATACGCAGAGTCATTGGGATTTGCCCCAAGGATTAGATGAGGCTGTAAGCTGATTCGGACACCTGAGTTATAAAATAAAAAATAAAAAATTACAGTCATTGTTTTCAGTTATGAACTTAGAATTGGGTTCAGTCTCGAGGATCTCTTCATATCTAATTTAGAAAGACCGGTTAAGCTTTTTGAGTGGACTAAAGTTGCCTTAAAAGAATGATCCAGATTGGACTTTAAGACTTTTGACTCTAAACGGAGCCGACCCTGATATTTTGGGGGCCTAAACGCCGAAGTGTCTCAATACTGGCCTCCCTACATCTTCAGATGTATATATTTTTAAAGTACATAACAACAAAGAATTACAAAAATCAAAACTAAAAGGAAACATTTTGGACGTGCCTTGAACTTGATTTGTGGATTTATCACATAGTTTGAAAACAATAATGATGCTTATTTGGTTACCTTTTGGTTTCCATCTTTATAAAGATAACTTTTCTCTAATGGAGATAAGAAAACTTTACCTGCGGACATGTTTTAAATTTTAATGCTTTTGGTAAGGCTGCGGAAGAATAATGCACGGGAATATTTTGTTCTTGCTTATCAGCAGATGCGTTGTGTGTTGATAAAAAAAAAAACCAGACGTATTGTATGGCAATGACTCTCTAAAACAGATGAAAATGCAAGCACAGAGCTACGCATGTAGGATTCAGTTTGACAATATTGCTTGCAACCTTACGTCTTTGATTAATTTCACCTTCTATAACGTGCTTTAATATGTGGAGATTAAATTACAGGTTCAGTGATTCCTCTGGCTGCTGTCTTGGTTTACCTTCAAGTTATTCCCAAGTAACTGAACTTTAATGGGGCCACGGTGGAAAGGAAAGGGATCGGAAGCTGAAGTTCTAGCTGATCCAATAATGTACAGCAATATTTTGTTTACTTGCTTATTAGCAGATGCATTGTATGTTGATAAAAATGCAGAAGTATTGTATGGCAACGACTGTAAAACAGATGAAAATGCAAGCAAAGAGCTAGGCATGTAGGATTTCAGAACATTTGACAACATTGCTTCCAACCTTACATCTTTGATGAATTTCACCTTCTAAAACCTGCTTTCATCTGTGGAGATTAATGTACGGGTTCAGTGACTCCTTTGGCTGTTGTCTTGGTTTACCTTCATGTTTTTCCTTAGTTACTGAAGTTTAATGGGACCACGATGGAAGGGAAAGGGATCGGAAGCTAAAGCGCTAGCCGATCCAATGTCAAAGATAGTCTCTCAGCTTAAATCAACTCTTATCGAATCAGATTCTCATGGTCTACTTTCCGGATGCAGTATTCTTCTTGAAGTGGAAACAGAAGAACAAACTGAACTTCTCAATCGTGCATGTTTCGGTGGACCCATTGTCACCGCCCAGAAAGATAAGCAGTGGTTTCAGCTGGGTATGGAGGAAGCCTTTTACTTGTATTATGATCTGAAATGTCTCAAAATCGTGGGCGAAGGCAAATGTACCAAAAACGAAGTCGAACTGTGGAACTACATGAAATCCAAGAGAGAAGCATTCCCAGATTTTCTCAAGGCTTACACCCATCTTCGTACAAGAAATTGGGTGGTACGATCAGGATCTCAATATGGTGTGGACTTTATTGCCTACTGTCATCATCCGGCTCTAGTGCATTCCGAATATGCCGTGCTTGTTTTATCAGAAGGACAAGGTAATGCGCATGGTCGATTGAGGGTTTGGTCTGATTTTCAATGCACGCTTAGACTTTGTGGGAGCGTTGCAAAGACATTGTTAGTTCTTCGCATTGATAGAAATGGCGTCGGTGAAGATTCTCCGTCGTGTTTGGAGAGTTATAGCGTTGAAGAGCGTACAATAACTAGGTGGAGCCCAGAGCAAAGCCGTGAAGATAAAACAGTTGCTGTAAACGAAACCACGTGAGTCATACGCTTATTCAATCTGTCCCCTTTGTACTACTTTAAAACGCCCATTACTACTATCTTATATCTACTTCCACATTTTCATGGAACATAAATTTCGTATTCATTTGGTTCGAAAATCTGGTGGGACAAGTCTTGGCCACAAAGGTTATCACTTTTACTGAGATGGCATGTGGTTTCTATATGTTTTTGAATTTGCTTTCTATGACATTGGAAATTTATGCTTTCAAAACGTGGTGGGGGTTAACGGTGTGGCTTAGGCCCCGTTCCAGAAACCTTTTTAAAAAATAAGCAGCTTATTTCACATTTTCAAACTCAATGTTGACTGTATTTAATGTATTGCATGTAATTAGGAAGATACTCAATTAGGTAGAATCAATTAGGGATTTGATTTGATTTTCTTTTCTTTCCTTATTTTACCTTGTATCCAGTCTATATATTGTACCTCATTGTGAGAAGAATAAATCAATGAAGTATTTCGACATGGTATCAGAGCGGGTTCCAAGAACCTGATTTCTTTTCTCTCTTCTTTTCTTGGTCTCTCGACCAAGTATCGTCTTTATTCATTTTTTTCAGAGCCAGGGAGCCTATCTCTATTATCTCTTAAACGATCTCTGTTTCTCAGACCTATCTGAGAAACCTATCTTTTCTGACAAAGTACTCTCAGTTCTCAGCAACACTGAGACTGCCTTTTTCGACCTTCTACAGACTCCGCTGGCCACTCAGTCGGACTCCGGGTACCTCTGTTGCATCCCCACCAGATCTGGTAATATTTGGTTTATTCCTATTTTTGGTTTGCTCTCGTACTATGGGTGATAAGGATAAGAAAACCGAAACATCAGGCTCTAAGGACACTGTTAGGGATCCATTTCATCGTCGTTCTCTCACCTCAATTAAATTAAATGGGGCCAATTATTTGCCATGGTCACGTGCTGTGACTGTTTCTTTGCGAGCAAGTGGTGAGACTTTCTATATCACCGATGCCCCATCTACAGATTCTGTTTGGATTCAAAATGATTCGTATATTATGACTTTGCTTTGGAATAGTCTTGAACCTGATATTTTTAATAATGTTGCATGCCTTGACACATCCAAAGAAGTATGGGATACTTTACATGAATTATATTCATCCGAACAGAATCTCTCTCGCATTTATCAGATTTATCAGAATATTCTCTCTTTCCAACAAGGAGATCGATCGGTTGATGAGTACTTTTCCACCTTAAAAGGGATGTGGGATGAGTTAAATGTTTATCAACTTTTAACCACAGATTTAAAGGTTCAGCAGAAGTACAGAGATGAATTTCGAGTTACCAAATTCTTGTCCGGGCTGAATACGGAACTTGCTTCTCTCAGTCCCCAAATTCTTTCCGGCAAGGAAGTTCCTACTATTGGTGAGGCTTTTGCTCGTGTTCGAAGGGCTGCTCCTCAGCATTCTGTTTTAGAGCATCCAACTCCATCTGCCCTAGCTGCTCCTGCCACTAGTCCTATTCCATCTTCTGGGAATTTTAGCCACTCTAATCCTCCCCACAGTCGTAATGGTTCTTATGAACGTGGTGGTCGACGTGGTGGCCGTAGGGGGCGTGGTGGTCGCGGCACCAAGAAGTGTACACATTGCAATGCAACCAATCACACTGTTGAGTTCTGTTGGAAGCTTCATGGCAAGCCGGCTTGGGCTAATCAGGCTACATTTGAGGGGGAGCAATCTGGGCTGGCTCCTCCGGATCAGATTACTATCTCTAGGTCTGAGTATGATTCCATGTTTCACAAGGCTAATGCATCTTCGACTTCCATTGCGACTCATGTCTCATCAGGTAATACTTGCCTTCATTCATCTTCTCGTACTGGCAGTACTCCATGGATTCTGGCGCATCTGATCATATGACAGGTGATTTGTCTCTTCTTATTGATGTCGTTACACCTTCTGTTCCTTCTTATGTTACTATTGCGGATGATACTAAAATTCGTGTTCATGGCATTGGTACTTATCGTGCCTCTGGCCTTATTTTTACTTCTGTCTTGTACTTACCACAATTTCCTTTTAATCTACTTTCCATTCATAAACTTTCTCAAACTCACAATTGTTCTGTACTCTTCTATCCCTCTCATTGTGAATTTCAGGATCTCAAGACGCAGAGGATGATTGGTGGGGGGTATGAGAAGAATGGTCTGTACTATCTTCAACCGTCCAATCCTTCCAAATTATCTGCCTTCCACTCCACTACCACACCTTACCAGTGGCATTGTCGTCTTGGACACCCATCTTCTGTCAATCTTCGCAAGATAGTCCCTGATTTACCTAGTTTTTCTCCTTTTAATTGTGACACTTGTGAACTCAGTAAACATCGTAGGGTGTCTTTTCCTTTACGAGTTGAGTCACCTAGTTTAGAACCATTTGCTTTAGTTCATTCGGATATTTGGGGACCATCTCGTACCACAAGTTTATGTGGTGCTCGTTATTTTGTTACGTTTATTGATGATTTTTCTCGTTTAACTTGGGTATATCTTCTCAAAGATCGGTCTCAATTATTTTTTGTGTTTTCTAATTTTTATGCTGAAATTGTCACTCAATTTAATGCCAAAATACGTATTTTGCGGACTGATAATGCCCAAGAATATATATCTCATCAATTTACGCATTTTACTGAAACTCATGGCATTATTCATCAAACTACTTGTGTAACCACCCCTCAACAAAATGGGGTTGCTGAGCAAAAAAATGGACCGATTTTAGCAGTTGCCCGAGCTCTTAGGCTTCACATGCATGTTCCAAAATATTTTTGGGGGTATGCAGTTCTTACAGCTAATTATCTTATAAATAGAATGCCATGTCGGGCTTTGAACGGCAAAACTCCTTATCAGATTCTCTTTCCTGACAAGGATCTTTTCTCTCTCCTTCCAAAACTTTTTGGTTGTGTTTCATTCGTACATAATTTCTCTCCAGGTCGTGATAAGCTTGATCCGCGTTCTTATAAATGTATATTTCTTGGTTACTCTCGGACACAGAAAGGATACAGGTGTTATAGTCCCTTGCTACGTAAGCACTTTGTAAGTGCTGACGTGACATTCTTTGAGACCGTCCCATATTATTCCCCCGCAGGTGCACGGTTACAGCCACCCATGTTGGCTGATCTTGGTCTGTCACCTTGTCTTCCTGAGATTGCTCCTCGACCACCCATTACATCGGTCCGTCCTCCTGAGACTACTCCTTGACCACCCATAAAACAGGTCTATGTTCGTCTTCGTCGCTCTTCCGCTGCCGCACCACCTATTGCTCCTGCAGACCCACCTTCTTTACCCACATCATCTCCTTCACCGTCTGAGGATCCGGATCTTGACTTGCCTATTGCCGTTCGTAAGGGTACGCGTTCTTGCACTTTCCATCCTATTTCTCAGTTTGTGTCCTATGATCGTTTATCTCCATCTTTTCGCGCTTTTTCTGTGTCTCTATCTTCTGCTGTTGTTCCTAAGTCTTATTTGGAGGCTCTTTCTCATCCTGGATGGCGCTCCGCTATGGAAGAAGAGATGCGTGCCTTGTCCATAAATCATACTTGGACCCTTGTTCCCAAGCCTATTGGAGCACATATTGTTGGTTGTCGTTGGGTGTTTACTGTCAAACAAAATCCTGATGGTACTCTTGATCGACTAAAAGCTCGTCTTGTGGCCAAAGGTTTCACCCAAACCTATGGGCTTGATTATACTGAGACTTTTTCTCCAGTGGCCAAACTTAATTCTGTACGGATTGTTATCTCTCTTGCGGCAAATCTTGATTGGCCTCTCCACCAACTTGATGTCAAGAATGCCTTTCTACATGGGGATCTGTCTGAGACTGTCTATATGGCACAACCACCCGGTTTTGAGTCCAAGGGGGAGAGTGTGTGTCGTTTTCACAAATCTATATATGGCCTCAAACAGTCTCCCCGGGCTTGGTTCGATAAATTCAGCAATACTATAATTTCTCATGGTATGACTCGGAGTCAAGCTGATCACTCCGTGTTCTTTAAAAAGACCACTCGTGGTATTGTGATTCTCGTGGTTTATGTGGATGATATCGTCATCACTGGTAGTGATAGTATTGGGATTCAAACACTAATTCGCCATCTTGGTTCTAGCTTTCTTACCAAAGATCTAGGCAAGCTTCGATATTTCCTTGGAATTGAGGTGGCTCGTTCCAAAGCGGGTATCAGTTTATCACAAAGGAAATACGCTCTCGATCTCTTGAAAGATACAGGTTATATTGGGTCTAAACCTGTAGCTACTCCTATGGAGACTAATCTTAAGTTAATGCCAGAAGATGGTGAGCTGATTGACGACCCTGAGATGTATCGGAGACTTGTGGGAAAACTTATTTATCTAACTATTACTCGACCCGATATCTCCTATGCAGTTAGTGTTGTTAGTCAATTTATGACTCGTCCTCGAGTTCCTCATATGGAGGCAGTTGTTCGTATCTTGAAGTATCTCAAAAATGCTCCCGGACGTGGACTTCTCTACAAATCATCTGGACATCTTCGTATTGAAGGATATACAGATGCTGACTGGGCAGGATCTCCTGCTGATCGTCGTTCTACTACTGGTTATTGCACTTTTATAGGAGGCAATCTTGTGACATGGAGAAGTAAGAAACAATCAGTTGTAGCACGTTCTAGTGCTGAGGCAGAGTATAGAGCAATGGCTCATACCGCTGGTGAGTTGACTTGGTTGCGCACAATTTTACAAGAGTTTGGGATCCTGGTCCATGGTCCTACTCCTCTATATTGTGATAATCAAGCTGCTATCCACATTGCTAATAATCCAGTATTCCATGAGAGGACCAAACACATTGAAGTTGATTGTCATTTCATTCGGTCAAAGGTGGAATCTAAAGATATTAGCACTCCTTTTGTTCCTTCAGGTTCTCAACTGGCTGATATTTTCACCAAGGCACTTCCCAAGACTTCCATTGATACTATTTGTCACAAGCTAGGAGTACACGATGTTTATGCTCCAGCTTGAGGGGGAGTGTCGACTGTATTTAATGTATTGCATGTAATCAGGAAGATACTCAATTAGGTAGAATCAATTAGGGATTTGATTAGGTAGAATCAATTAGGGATCAATTAGGGATTTGATTTGATTTTCTTTTCTTTCCTTATTTTACCTTGTATCCAGTCTATATATTGTACCTCATTGTGAGAAGAATAAATCAATGAAGTATTTCGACACTCAAAAATAATGTTAATGAAAAATAAATTTTTAATTTTTTTTTGCATCGTATAAAAGATCTCGATGAGATCTTTCAAATAAGATCCATATTGCATATTTTTAGATTTCAATAAGCCTATAATTTTTGAATTTGAAATTGCCTTTTTAAAAAATAAAGACTTATTTTGCATTGCGGAACGGGGCCTTATTTTCAGGTCAAAGTAACTTGTACTGATTTTGGAATCTTTTACTTCAGATCGCTAAGTCTTGATGATTTCTAGAAGTTTCATACTAGTTGATTGTGAGGAAAATTCGGTAACAAAAAAAAATCACTCTACTGCTTATTCCTTTTCAGCTAGACCTTTGTCCAGCCAAACCCAGCATTTGAATGTTTTTCCAACAGTTACAATGCCAGTGAAGACTCGCCTTGTTGGTGCTACAAGAGGTCCTGCTCTCCTAAAAAAGAAAAGTGATGTTTTGTTAGTGCAGTTCCGCCCTATTCTCAAAAAGATTATCTCAGCTAAAGAATTGACGGGAAAGATTGTGAAAACATCCTCGTTTGTCCTAACCGAAGCCATGTATGTTACTAGCGAAAACATTAGGACATCCTCCTTGAAAGTGTCAAGAATGCATCGCATTAAAGTGCGATCTAGGCAGGAGAATGTTGCAGGCATGAAACTCCCCAAGTTTGAGTATTTCACTGAAGGTGATATAAAGAATGACCTGACTGGACTGGCAAGAGGTTGCCAGCAAGTGCAAGCTTGTTGTGCTGTAGCTGCTGCTTCTGTCAAATCCATTGAGGTTGTAGTTGAGCTTGCTTCTCTCCAAACATCATTCTTGACAGTTGATGAGGCAATCAAAACCACAAACCGAAGGGTCCATGCATTGGTGAATACCTTCAAGCCTGGGAGAATGTGGTGAAGCCAAGGATAGAGAACACAAAAAATTACATCAAGGGAGAACTTGATGATACAAGTGGCCCTTGACAGAGCTCAATGGAGGAAAAAGATTCATGTAGCTGACCCCAAGTGATTGGGGCATAAGGCTCGGTTTGGTTTGGTAAGGGAGAACTTGATGAGTTGGAGAGGGAAGATTTGTTCAGATCGAAAACGATCCAAGGTTATAAGAAGAGGGAAATTGAGAAGCCGCGTGCATCTGCCAAGCAGTTTGCAGAGGAGCAATCTGCGGAAAATTTCTTTGCCGAA
This sequence comes from Rhododendron mucronatum var. ripense, assembly GCA_019656295.1. Classification (NCBI taxonomy): domain Eukaryota; kingdom Viridiplantae; phylum Streptophyta; class Magnoliopsida; order Ericales; family Ericaceae; genus Rhododendron; species Rhododendron mucronatum. The sequence goes on from BPLT01000178.1 coordinate 1,236,058, forward strand.
AGGGATCTCAATTATTTTGGCCATAACTTCTTGTCTGCTGCAATGCAGAAAGGCGAGGACATAATTTTCTGATGTGGAGGTTAGTTTCTTCTTGTTGGGCTTTACCCCTGCTGCTTGTATATGGTGGGAATGTGTTTCATTTACTAGATGGCCAAGATTTTATGTCTCCAAATAAAAGCTTCATGTATATTGCTTCATTTTGTTTTTAGGAATCAACGTGCGGCCGAATTTTCCACCTCTTGGTTTTGTTAACGTATTGGTTGGGCAGTTTCTTGTTTAAGTGTTTCAGGACAGGTTTATTTATATATCCGTGTGGTTGGATTAGTTGCACTTCAGGAATGTGGTATACTCAAGTGTTATAGGTATTCGATATACCTCTAGTTGTAAAAAATGTGGTAATTCTTAACTTGCATTTGCTTATTTAGATCTGGAACACCTGCTATGTCAGTTGTTATGCTTTGCTGATGTTGATACCATGAATCTAGTTCTATGGTTTATTTTGCTTAAACAATGCCCTAAAGCAAAAAGAAAGAGAATTAGTAAAACTAGAAATAAGAAGGAAAAAAAAGATCAGAAGGATTATGGGAATGGATAAGCATGACTGATATTGTTATTATTTGTACACTCATGCTGAGTACCTTTATGGCCTATTTGACTCAGAAGACACTGTTATAGCCGTATCGCTACTTTGTACTACTTGTTTCTCTGCAAGTGAGAGCAGGACTGGAATGGGATGGGTGGAGGGAGCAAGATGAAAGAATGAACTTAGTTTTGTTGCTTTTGCCACATTTTTCGGAAACATGCTGCTTCTCTTCCTCTGCGCAATTTGTTAGTTTTGAGGTTGACTCATCTTGTTACTTTTTGGTACCTTAATCAATTCTTTCAGCTGGAGTTCATATAAGTGATGGCTTTCTATTTTGGCACACCCGTACTCGAGTAGTTAAGATGAAGGATTTTTACCCAACAACTGTAGGTAGTTTAGATGAGGGGTTTTACCCCAACAAGATTCTGAGTCAAGAATCCTCCCTGATCTACTCTATGGCGAGCTTCTCCTTTTTACTCTTTCTGCAGATTGAAATCGGGGGTAGGGTTTTTTTTCTAGGCAATAACTAAGCAGTGCCTCTCCCCTTTGTTTATTTTTTCTTTTGATAGAGACTATAACAACTATTGATGTGATTGAATTGTTTTCTGCTGAGTTTGATTGTTAGTACAAAAAGGAGGAAATTACAGGAAGCTCAAGTGACAACCCTTAAAAGGCATACAGCCCGGGAGGCTAGGCTACATATGAAAACGAGGAGGGATTTACAAAGAAATATGGATCATTAAAGCCATCCACCAAAACTGGGGTGAAATTTCGCTAGAAATCATATATTACTGGTGAAAATAGGATGGTGGATCATATCTAATCTGCTTATATTGACGTAAACGGAACAGATACTTCTGGGTTGCTGTTTCTGAATTATCTTCTTTTGAAGTCAAAACTTAGTGCTGCATGTCATGTGGCAGCTTAGACAAGGAACATGATTAGAGGAATACCTTGATCACATGTTCACATGCCTGGGGACTGTTTCATAAGAAGCTGGCTCGTAATCATCATGATGAGTTTTGGATATAGGCTTATTGGCTTAGAAGAGTTGTTTGTTTTTTTTGCCAGTCCAATTCAATGAAAATGGTCGAACTTGATCCTTTTGTTCAGGGGACATGCTGCACTTGAAGGGTAAGGAACTTATTGGAAGATAGGAGAATTTGAATACCCAAAAGGATTTGGTATGGTTGGTGCTCATTCAAACATGCATCCCTTTTCTATCCGATATTAATGTATGCACATCTGTGAGTTGGTGGAGTTTCTGCTTCCACATGAGCATGGAATAGTTCGTGGTAACTTGTCAGGACCTTGAAGTAGTCAAATTTCGTCATTCAATTCTCTTTTGAGGGAGCGGAAAAGAGGTCTTGGTCGAGGGTTCTGATAGGTGGAAGAGATGGAAGGCATTGCAAAGGATGAAAGGCGTCATCCTTGTGATATAGAGCAAAAGAGCTGTCTGGTGATCCATCCTTGGTTTCCAAGTGAAAGTAAAGGGATTGATGAAGTCGCCTTAAGGTGTGGTCGGGACTGGTGGGTTAACGGAGGATAAATTCATGCTAATTTTGTTTCCGTCTTGCCTATGGTGAAAACACGATAATATGATATGCATTGCTTGGTACGCTCCCTAATGCTGAAAGCTTTTGCCCCAGCCTTTGGGGCAAGTGGTTTGTTGGACATTAGATCGAATGAAGCTAACTTTTTGTAAAAAGTTGATTTGGAATCTTGAGGATGTGCAGCAGCCTTACCAATGGAAACAACGATTTCCACTTCCACCAGAATTGGAGAGGATATCAATCCACGAAAGTATGGCTGCATTGTGAGGGCTTGTAGCGATGTACATTTCACTCCAATGTACAGTTGGTAGTTCTCGGACTCTTTTCTAGAACATTAGCGTTGTATCCATCTTATCGTACTTGTAGAGTGTACAAGATGAATATATGCATTTACAAGCATAGTAGTGTCTAATGATTTTTGGTTTTTCTCCTCGATAGGTGAGAGGGATGGAGTGTTTAGGGTTGAGAGACTTTGGGTTTATTTTAGGGAGAGAGAAGAGAGGCCGGTAATGGTGGAGATATGACACATAACGAACTGAAAAAAGGACTTATATTTTGGCATTTCACCTGAGTGGCTAACCTCATTACCATATTGCCCTTCACGATAAGGCATTGTCTTTCCCTTTGAATTGCCATCTCTGGTTCTTAATTCTTTGGTCTGCTCCTCCTAAAGGAGGGTTTAGGAGTTGGCTCTTGGCATTCAGCCTTTTCATTCAATCTTCCACGAATTTAGCCCCTCTTTTCTGCAGTATGTGGAGCGTGGGTCTCTGGATTGGTTTATATGTTGAATTGCGCTGTCGCGTTTTCTCTCTCATCTCACCGTCTCTGTTTTGGTATGTTTCTATCAAAAAAGAAATCGTGTAATTGTAATTTAACAAAAGTTGCATGGTGCATGGTGTGACTTGTCTCTGTTTTCTTTTTTATTCATCATGTTGAGCTATACGGAAATTTGCATGTTCAAAGCTTTTTTGTCGATAAAAAAAAAAAAAAAAGCTTCTTTTTCGTGCTTAAATTTTGAGATTTGCTTAGTGGTGGTGATGATCAAACATCTTTTTAGACTTGATTCTGATGATTTAAGTCTCTTCTTCTTCAGATATGCCAGCTGCCCAAGCAAAAAACTTGTTTTTTTTTTAATTTCCCCTTGTTCTAAGTTGAAATATGTTTCAGAAACGGGGGAATATTGGCCGGAAAATACTCCACCTAGAGTTAGTATATGATTTCCAAAACTACTTAAAAACCTTTCTAGGGTAGACTTGAACTTCAAAGATTGCTGCAATTAATGCTCTCTATCCTGAAGGATCTTGCTTGAACTCTGCAATCCTTATTTCTGTCAATGACATTTGCATTCGGGTACAAAGTAAGACAGTTACACAATCATGCACGTTGGAAGCTAGTTGATGGAAGATAGCCACAGCCCATAGCTATCATGGGATTGGGCATTGGGACCCCACAAAGATCAATAATACTTTCTTCCACTACAAAATGTACACCCACCATAACAGAATAAGGACACATGAGAAAGAACAAACACAACTGACCCACAAATGCCCAAAACACTTCCACCCAAATGCATTCCACCACACCAAACCATCTCTCTCTCTCTCTCTCTCTCTCTCTCTCTCCAACTTCTGGTCCATTGTTTAATCCTTCAGTGTGCTCCAGTTTTGGACCATTGCGAGCTCATCTCAAGTCCAACACAATGATTAAAATTATTTATATTTTAGATGTCGCAAAGTAGTACTTATGTCTTTGTAAACAATTACTCCAGCTTTGATTGCACACTGATAACTGCATGTTTTAACAAGTTGCGTTTGTGGAGAACAGAAAGAACGTCAAAAGTTCGGATGGTTCATTTTATCTTCAACAAATATAAGCCATTGTCCGTTGCATATCTATTGATGTTGGACCACTCTAATTTTCTAGTGGGACATATTTCTTGGGACATTTAAGTTCTGGGCCCATGATGAACCAAAACTGAACCACACTGGAGGATTAAAGCTGGATCAGAAATTAGGTCCTCCCTCTCTCTCTCTCTCTCATATATATATATATATATATATATATATAATTATCATTTTTATGTATATGGAGCTGTGAGTTTCTCTCTCTAAACATGCAGGGCACGCAAGGTGGCAAGGGAAGGCCTCTCTCTGTCCGTTGCCAAACTACCTAAGCTTGGAGTGGAGTGTGGGGTTGCATTTTTTGAACAGATCTGCTGACACCATTCTTTTGTTTCACTAACGTATTAGGCCCTCTTCTTTCAACGGCCCAAATAATACTTAAGTCCGTTTCAGAAACCACGTGATTCTTGCACAAATGCTACAGGAAGCACGTGACTACCCTCCTTCTTCCCACGTGCCAAGACAACCAAACCCAAAATCGAATCACTATCCACCCGGAATTGATTTTCATCCTTCCCTTATTTATATACTATATACTATATATATATACACTCTTTTTAGTGCAAGGGTGCACGATGTAGTACGCGATTTGAGCCGCTCAAAAGTATTTTTAATTGTTCATATTTAATTTGCTACAAGTATCTTGTGTGTAAGATACTGTTTGAAAATAGATGATTGACTATAGAGATTTAACGGTTCGAATTTTGTAGTACACTCTTGTAATGCACCCCTACACTATGGGAGCATGGCTCCGTTTTACATAGTCCTATATTTCCTTGTTTCCCTTGGCATTTTTTGATTTTTTTTGTTCTTATTTAAAAAATTTACGCATTTATCCAAAATTGGCCACACTTCTGTGGATTTTGTTATTCATAATGATAGTCGGAAAAGTACAAAATTAGGACTTTTATCCTCTTTTTTTGAAATTTCTAAGAAAAAAATGACTCTTTCTTGAATATTTTTAAAAATTGAAATAAAAGTCATAATTTTGTACTTTATTTATTTCTCTCACCAAGATAAAAAAATAATATACAAAAATTTAACAAAAAACTAACAAATGCGAAAAAAATTGTATAAAAACCAAAAAAAAAAACCCTCAAATGCCAAGGAAAACATGGGCTAATTCTACTTGGAACTTGGAAGTACTAGGAGTATATTTATCCCTAGTTTTTATTCCTGGATACTCCTACGGAGTATATACTGTAGTATATTTTCTCTCCCTACTCACCTAAGTCATCACCACCAGAGTTGGGGTGGGGGTGGGGGATTATCCTTTCCTTCACCAGAGAGAGAAGCGACTGGGAGGTGGGGGCCACCAAGCACTAACGAAACAATGATTTGATTTGACAGAAGAGGCCCTCTCTCTCTCTCTCTCTCTCTCTCTCTCTTGGATATCAGCTTAGCTTGGGCCATATCTAAACTGAAATATTCGTCACTTAGCCGCATTTTGTTGCCACGTGTACTACTCGACAATTGGAATCGAACGGGGGTCCCACATTCCACCGACCTATCCACTCAGCTAATCAATCTTGGTCCCCCCATCCCTAGTCCCTACCTTCTCCTCGCCATATTCTCTCCCTCCTCGTTCCCTCTCTCTCTCTCTCTCTCTAAAACGTTCTAATCTAAAATACTACTACTACTTAAAAGGAAAGGAAAACTAGTCCCATTTTCAGCCGAAAATGGCAGGGATAGTACGTATCAACCCACAATTCATTCCTAATCTCATTTCACAATTCACATCCCTTTTATTGAGTTGATTAGCATGCCGGTTTTCTTCTTCTTCTCGATCTACGTACGCGATCAGCTAATGCGAAGTATTATTATAATTACATCGATCCACTTGACGCTCTAAAAAACATCGATCAAGTTGTGCTCAATTCAGACTCTAGTATTTCGCTTTGTGCTTTTGGATCAGAGACACTGCTGGTGGTGCATAAGTATCGATCACATTGGCACATTTGAAACTCTTTAATCGGATGGACTTTTAACTGCAAAACAAGATTAATTTTCACTCTTTTCCTTCCGTTTTATTTGTTCACCATATCCTTATGTGAATCTTGTCCATACAAATAACCTTTTTATTTCTTTGGAGCTTGTAAAAATAGAAGAAGAAGAGTTTTAGTAAAAATTTGCATAAAACAAGCTTTTCTCTTCTATCCTCTGGTCTGCGGAGGGACAAAAAGAGAAGAAAATAGTAAAACTATATGTACATTATGGACAATAAATTTTCTTTGCACATAAATTTCACTTTCCCTCATAATTACTTTTTCTCTTCCTTTCCCCCAAACACCAAAGCGATATTAATTTGTTGGGCCCGAAGTGCCCCCATAAATTTAGTTACACAATATCACTCATTGCGACAACTCTAAAAATAGACTTGCGGATGTGATGTCGAATGTCGTAGAAGACCAAATTGAAACCTTTCCTACCACCAATTAATTTTAGGAGAGATGGTGAAAAAGCAGTTCGACACAATTTATCCAACACCCACCCAAGGATGGAACTAGAATTTTACTCTAGCAGTGACGAAATGCATTCTAAAAAAATCTAGTAGTGGCAAGACTATGTAAGTTAGGCATAAATTTTTTTTTACATATAATAATTGCATTTTTTAAATTTCTTGTCGTGGCGGTCGCCACCACTAGACCTCCCTGATTCCATCCTTGCTCCCACCTCAAAAAATCCATTTGTTTTCTTTCATCACCTGTGCTACCGACATAACAAAACTTGCAAACAATCCCCTCAAATCCTCTTTCCAAAACTTTTCATTAAACTACTCTCTCTATTCCAAATTGAGAGTCTCTTATCTCATTTTGAAAAATTCCAAAATGATTGTCCTTTTACAAAAATAAAAGTGAAAATTTGATAAAATTTTAAATGTATTCCTCTTATTTGAATTCAAATAATGCAAAATAGATAGAATATAGGAATAATGGTGATGAAAAGTAAGTGTAACAATTACATGCCTCCTATAAAAAATTAGAATTCCAAAAAGGAATTCTTATTTTGGAACGGAGAGAATAATAATTACGTTCTCAGTATAAAAAAAAAGGGAAGTAAAAAAATACTACTCCCCACGACACAACACAATACATTTCGATTTGGTGGTCAAAAAAATCGAATTGGTCAGTGTACTTATAGTACATGTCAAAGCCAGAGTTCATCCCACTGACTGCATGCATGAGATCTTTCATAATCTGAAACGGTAAGGGGACAAAGCCTGCTGCAGAAATATTCACTGGACAATTTGATCTGTCTGTCTCTCTTGTCTGCTCAAATTCCACATAAGAAAAAAATACTCTCTCTCTCTCTCTCTCTCTCTCTCTCTCTCTCTCTCACTAGACTGGGAAATGAAGAAAGATTCTTTGCTTCCCTTATGGTTTTTTTCCTCTCCATATCAATCAAAATGTGTTGTTGGGATCGAGCTACTCCGCTAGCACAGGTTTCTATAACATAATCCCAACTTTCACTTTTTCGCCCAATGTTTTTCCTTGACTGAATTTGCAATTTTGACCGGTCAACTAACTTGACTGATCCCCATCATACCCCATGGCCCCACTTTTCAAATTAAAATTTGGCCCACCACACTGTATGTCTGCACCCCAAAACCAAAGTGCTGTTTTCTTGTTTTTTGTTTTCTGTTCTCCCCACTTACATATCCATACAACATTGTTTTATATAACTCAGTGTCCGGTAGTTTTTATGACGATCACATTTGATTACCGCATTTTAAGCATCAAAATGTTATTCACATGATATGTAGTAGAGTATATTCTATCAATACATTAATGACATATCACGTGGTATCTAAAATATGGTATCCAAATGTGATCACCAAGTTATTAGTTAGGATGAGTGATATGGTAGAGATAGAAGGTAAACCCATGAGAGACTAGGCATGAATTCATGACTCCTGGTCGGAAGAATTTAGGTTTGTTAAATATCATAGTACATGATATATACCAATATCAGCAGAGGTAAATGACAAAAAAGATTGAATAGCCAATCCCAGTTGATTGACAACTCGGGTCGGGTTTGGTTTGGTTTGGCTACCAATCTCACGTTATCCATCGGAGGCCTATTAAAATTTAACGAAAGTTTCTCATGAATTGCTACTACAAAAATTAATGCTACCACGAAATTTTAAAACTTTATGTCTGAAACCTAAGAAAGAGCAAATTCTTAACTCTCATTTTTCCTGACCACCGTTAAAATTTTGCAATGTGGCAAAGAGGGTAGGTAAAGCCATTTTCCTAGGATCCAAACACAATCAATCAGAGTGGGATCAATCATTGTCTCTTCATTATGTACACTGATGTTGTGGGAGGAATATTGGTTGGGTGACATCGATTTTCACGCCATTAATCCAATAATTTTGGCCCTATATCTAGGGGGGCATTGATCAACAATAAGTGAAAAAATAAAATAAAATAAAACAATAACAAATTAAAGTGGCTGAGAATTATTATAGCCCTGCTCGTCTCTTGTAAATTTGATTGGGTGATCAGTCTTGAGTGGATTGCATGTGTTTGTTCACTTGATATCTTAAGAGAGAAGAAATTCCCTCAAATGATTCGTTTACCATCTCATGGTCTAATTCTCTTTCAATAAAGAATGACCCTCAGGATATTATAATACACTAAGGATGGTCTTTACAACACACTATAATGATAATCAGTCTGATTAATTAATCATGCCTTGATTAAGTAATGAAGTAATTTAAATTTTCTTGGATCGAAGTTGATGCAACTCATGATGCTCATAACGATGCGATAGAATTTCTAGTACATGATGCAATTGCACATGATTTTAATGAACATTAATTTTATGTCATACAAACTCCTTTTGAATATGGTGCGCCAAAAAGATGGTTTGGTCGGCATCGCATATGACGGAGTACTAATCACATTGTGTCGTCGTAACTCTGAACTGCACGAGTAGATGCAACTCCTTACATACCGCAAAAAATTGAATGGATGCATGCATGCAGCATCATATTGCGTAAAATAACCATTTTGTACGTTTGACTAAACATTTATGATGATCATCACGTAGATCATTAAAATCACTTGCCATAAATTACAGCAACAAATGAATGTGTTCAGTTAGTACTTAATTAATTTCAAGTTGATGATCACTTACATACTTGTTGAACAGTTTTCGGCACCAACTGGACAAATGATCAAGTGTAACAACTACTCTGGTATTCATACAATCAAGTGTTGATTAAGACTAGTCATGAACTAATATGTTACAGCAGGGGACCAAAGGGGCAGCAGAGCAAACAAAGTTGAATTGGGTCCGGGGGCATGTTAGCAAATGCAAAGTGCACAAAAAACCTTCTGTCAACTTTGGTGTCCCCTGCCATGGCCATCTCCATCATCATTGGTCTGCATCAACCAGGACCTTCAATTCAATGCCTTCCACCACGTACACCCATTTCAATTTTGTGGGGACCCAGAATCTGCCCACATTATTAGGGTTTCTCAATAAGATGATGCCTCACCATTTGTGGGATTTTCTTTATATTTGTTACTTTCTTTTCTTGGGGTCATGACCCAAGTTTATTTTATTTTAAAGTACTTGATTAGAAGGTTTGGCAATATTGAGGTAACAATACTGTTTTAATTAGCTAGTGATTTAGTTTGTACATCAAAACTTATATTAACCAGACCGTTTTATGAAATAACGATATCTATGATACTAGATTCGAAGAATTAAATATTGTTCGTTTCGGTACTTACCATACCTATAACAAGTTACTGATGCAAGAATAACAATAGTAACGCCTATAACTGGTTGAGCAGATGCTTGCAATTCTCGTGGATATTTCAACAACTTTGACTAGAAAACAATATTTGGTTATTTTGCACTTAAACATTGAACAAATTGAAGACTCATTAATTAGGGGGAAATAAGTGATATTAAGGTGCACTCGGTGGAAGATTTCAAGGGCTATATTGATGGAATGAGAAAGGAGAAAGTGTAGCAAGTGAAACTTGCATTGAGGGTGGGGGCGATCCAATTTTCTGTTGGATGGTCCTCTGTGTTCTTTTTCCTGGTTTTCCGCCTTGTTTTTCTCTCTCGGTAAGTGTGTGTGCTTAGCGAGTTCCTCTCTCGATGTACCCTTTTTGAGCTAATAAAATTTTCTTTGCCGAGCAAAAAAAAAAAAAAGTGAAATAGAACTCACGATTTTCCTCGTGAGACCATCATAAAAACTCTGCCGAAAAAGATTCCTTTCAATTATAATTAACTCAATGATAACGAAGTACAAAACATTCCACTTAAAGATACACTTAGTGAGCATATGGCCAAATTAATTAGATTAAAGTGGAGGTTGTTAATTTTATAGAGTAGAGTAAAGACAAAAAAGTAGTCAATCAAGAAAGTTTTATTTTTGTATTTAGTGGATAGATTTTATTGAAGTTGGTCTAGTTTTATATATACACGTAAGGTTCCTCAAGAGGTACTGAAAAGAAAATTTGATCAAATAAAATATATTTACGAAAAAGTTCAACAAAGGGAAAGAAAAATCATATTCCAAAAAGAAATTCAAGTCTTTGCATATATATAGATAGTCCTTATCCAGTGATGGATCCCGCAAGGTTTTACCGTGCAGATCTCGCTTTCCTCGATGAAATTTTGATGTCCGAGTCGCTCAAAGTGATCAGAACGTGATTTTAAGAGTATCCGCGAGAAATCAGCAAAAAAAAATGACCGGGAACTGCTTGATCGGAGTAGTTTTCATTGAACGGTGTAATAAAAAACTGCTCAAATCAAGCCTTTTCTGGTCATTTTTTGCTGATTTTTTGCAGGTACTCTTAAAATCACGTAATGCATACTTTGAACGGCTCGGATCATCAAAATCTGCTCGGAAAATAGAAGATCCGCACGATAGACTGATAAGAAATCCCTCCCTGAATAATTTTTGTATATATAGATACCTATACAAGTTCCTTGGAACTACACCGATTAGTCTTTGGGTTTTGGCGTAGCGGTGACTGGTGAGGTTTGTTTGCTCGGTGGGGGAATCGCCGAGTTTTTGGCGATGAGAGATTGGGGTGTAGGTCCAAGTACAGTTGCATTCCACGCGAATGGGACCCACACAAAACTGGCATCTGAATCCGTTGTAATGTAAGCAGCCTGATAAAATAAAAACTCAATCTGAAGGGGTGCTGGCAACTGTACCTACGAGCCGTAAACTAGGCATTTTGAGTTTAAAATTTAGGAATTTTTTGAGTAAGGTTGCTGGAAAGAAATCTTTCGTCAATCCCGTGAATTTTCTAGTTCTAACGTGGAAGATCTATCTTTAATCGAATTAGGAAGACAAATAAATGATGTACGCGTAAACTGTATCGGACACTCTTTACCGTAAAAAAAAAAAAAAAAAAAAACCTGTATCTCTCTGGTCTCTCCATTTGCTTTCTCTGCGTGCAAGACTAGCACACATCCATACATACATCCCCCCGTACACACTCACTAATCATTACTACATCCCTTCAAACACGCTCTCCCTCTCTCTCTCTCTCTCTCAAATAAAACATTACTAATAACATTCACATAATAGAAATAGAATTTGATCAGCTTTGCTTTATTTAAATATAGGCAGAGCCAGAGCCTCATTTCACTTCACTTTCCATAAACTCTGTCCCCCCTCCATCTTTCAAGTGTTATATAACATCTATCTCTCCCCCCCTCTATATACATCTCAACAATCCTCTCCCTCTCTCTCTCTCTCTCTCTCTCTCTCTCTCCATCCATTCAACACTCGGTCTCGCTCTGAATCTCTTCTGATTGTGCATGGATGGATCCTTCAAGTGCACACCACCACCAGGTATGCTGAGGAAAAACACATCATATATATGTCATCACATCACACACCATGATTATCTTCGAAAATCTTTGTGATCACTTGACTTGACTTGACTTTGCTCTTTCATTAAGTACAGTACTTCTTTTATGTGATCTCGGTTTCTTTGTTTAATTGTGGAAAGGTTTAACCTTTATCCATCTCGGATGGATTTTTAATTAATTTTCCTTTGGTTTACAAAAACAGGCACTGAAAGAAAGGGATAAAAGGAATTTTTTTTTTTTGTGTGTTTTTTTTTCCCCTTTAATTGCCATTCATTTTACAAGGGGATCTTCTGAATTAAAGTGGGTATTGATAATTTTTGGGAAGGAAATTGAATTCTCCCTTTGAATTTTAAAAGAAGCTGGCTCCCCCCTTGGTGTCCTTGATTCCTAAAAACAAAATGTTGAAATTACTATAGAAATCATGAAACTCTAGCTATCCACAGATAGAGAACAACTCCAAGCCCCTTTGTGTCCTTGATTATTCCATTTAACCCCCTTTCATCGGATTCATCCTTTCTTTAATTTTCCTTCTGTTGCAACTAAAATTTTGGGCTTTTGAAGGCAGTCATGAAGGAACAATGGAGCAAAATTTTCACCCTTTCTATCAAAAAGACTCAATGGAAATATTGAAATTTTTCTCAAAACCTGGAATGGGGGAAAACATTTCACTTTCATATATATATATATATATATATATATATATATATATATATATATATATATATATATATATATGCCTGCGCCTATGCTTTGATATATATATATATATATATATATATATATATATATATATATATATATATATGCCTGTACCTAGATTAGAGGCATGTTGAGTTTTTGCGAATGACAGTACTTGGAAGGTTTTATACTCTTCGAAGCTCGATCTCTAAATGTATTTATTTTTATATTTTAAAGATTTTATCTTTTTTGATTGTCTATGATAAATGAAATTTTCTTTACCAATTAAAAAAAAGAAGGTATCAGATGTTTTGCTTGTCTAATTCATTCAATTCCCTAGCAAATGCCATGTAACTAACCTCATTTCTACTTCATTTTGTTTAATATTTATTTTTTTTTAGTACTAGTAATGGTATTGTATATATGCTTGTAATTAATAGTTTTTTTTTTTTTAAATTTTTTCTTCAAAACAGGAAATGGGTACTCAAACCCTAGAAAGCATGTTGGTTTGCACAAAAGCAAATCAAGATCAAAAGAAACCAAGGCCACAACCAGAACAAGCCCTAAAATGCCCTAGATGTGACTCCACCAACACCAAATTTTGCTACTACAACAACTACAGCCTCACCCAGCCAAGGTACTTCTGTAAATCCTGCAGAAGGTATTGGACCAAAGGGGGTACCCTGAGAAATGTTCCAGTGGGCGGAGGGTGCAGGAAAAACAAGAGATCATCGTCATCATCATCGAAGAGGAGCAGCCAAGATCCATCACTCACACCCAATATTCCCAGCCCTCTATCTTCTGCTACTTCTCTCCCACCCTTGTCCTATGATTACTCGAGTGATCTCAGCCTTGCATTTGCTGGGCTCCACAAACAAAGCAATGGGAATCTAGGGTTCGATGCTCATGACCACCATGATCATTTTTCAATGTTGGGGAATCATAACATCACCCAATGTGATTATCTCGGAAACCCTAATCATGTGACTAATGTCCAATCTTCTTCTCATGCAACTCCCAGCTCCTTTCTCGATGCGCTAAGGGGCGGATATATGGAAGCCCCAAATGGGTTTCAGAATCTGAATTATGGGATGGGTACTGTCAGTGGAAATTACATGGGGAGTTTGGAAAATAGTGGGGGAATGGCAATGCCATATGATCATCAAGATCATCAAGATCAAGGGAGTTGTGCTACAACAACAGCTGTGACTGTTACCACAATGAAGCAGGAGGTGTGTAATGGAAGAGAGGGAGGAGAGAATAGGGTTTTGTGGGGTTTCCCATGGCAGATTGGTGGAGAGGGTGGTAACAGTATGGGAGAGGTTGTTGATTCAGGAAGAGACAGGTGGATCAATGGGATTAATGGTTCAAATTGGCATGGACTTCTCAATAGCCCTCTTATGTAGGTAGTTCTTTAGAAACTTTTTGAGATTTCAATTAATGTCTGTTTAATGGGGGGAAAAGTGATCATAGCAGAAGTTTCTTGTGTTTGGTTCTCAGACTCAAATCTTAATTTTTAACCCTTTGAGTTTGTTTCAAGTGAACTTGATGAATTAATCTCTATTATTTTAGTTCCTTATTTGTTGTATTTTGTTTGCTTCCTTTAATCCTTCTTTGTTTCTTAATTTATTGATTGCTGAAGTATGGAAGTTTCTTACCTTTTCTCTATCCAACTATGGAATTCAGTTTCATGGATGTTTTCTCCATTTGAAAGTGAGATACAAAAAAGTGCACGCAATTAATACGCTAAAGTTCAATACTTTTCTTTCATCCGGCTCAAGTAAGTACATTGAATGCATGCCCTACCAACCACGAGATAGAATTTCATGTTTCATGGACGTTGCTAACCTCCCAAAAGGTAAAGGAGGTGTGCAAAGGTTTCTCTTCAGAAATACTTGATACAGAGGAATAAAACAAAAAAAAAAAAAAAAGGAAATTTCATTACAATCGTTAACATAGTAATGTTATATTTGAAAGTGCCGTAACTGAAACTTGGAGGGCACACTGCAATGTCAACTGCAAGTAGGTGCATATTGAATTTTTGAAAAACTTCACATTTTGAACGTAACGATTTGAGCGTACAACTCATAATATATACTCCCATGAGAGTGATAATCCAATATCTATACTTGAATTACAATGTATCTACATTTAGTTGAGTTGTATGAATAAAGATAGGAAGATCACAATACGTGCTTTGGAGGTTGGTTGATTAGTGCATGCCTTTTCTATTCAAATTACAAAAATGAGTAGCTTTAAATATAATGAAATAATTTGCAAACATGCATATCCTACGCGTCTATAAATGTGTCATTGATCTCTTGCTCAAGGTAGACAGAAAAAGTGAGATTTTGAAACGATGCTACATAGTATTAATAAGTCTGAACTCTCTTCGTTCTAGTTGGTCTGGTCCCTTGTTGTTAATTATGTTTGCTATCTTAATTACCGACTGTATCTTGTCTTAAGAGTCTTGGGTGACATATGATTGTTGAAGGCGTAACTTAGTTGGGATGCTCCTACCCCATTGTGATGCATACCGCACGTCGTGCCCTTACTCATTTTAATCTTTGTAAGCTCTTTCGAAGCTTAATAAATTCTTTTTTTCTCATGAGCAAAGTAAGTCTGAACTCTCTGACGATCAAGAATGTACTTTGGTTGTTGTAGGAACTTGGATTTTGAACAAGAATTCTGAGGTGTTCACAAGATAATAGTCTTCCTTGGCTGCTTTTGTTACTATTTTATTTCCAGCTAGCTGCAGAGATGCAAATGAATGATTATAATAATAAGCTAAAGTTGTAATTAAGTAGTATATATAAATTATATTGTAATGATACAGAATAGAATAGGGTAGGTGATGAGTTGGTGGGGTGTGTGGGTATTCTCTTATTCCAAGGCGTGAGAATTTCAGTGAAGAAAGCACCAATTTCGGGATAGATTTCTTGCTCTCTTACCAGACCAAATCCAATTCTAAGATTTGGGCGTGACTGCTTTTAGTATATTTCATGTCTGTATGCACAAATTAATTCGAATATACTACTACTTAGGTTATTTATTTTCTAGTACAGTATGTCTTTAGGATTAGTCAGCAATATATAGACACTCGGGTTGAAATGACAACTTTTAGTCTGTATCGAATTTTAGGACTGGCCAGTCTGGCCACCTGAATTATCTAATTATTATGAATATA
The DNA here is from genome assembly GCA_019656295.1 of Rhododendron mucronatum var. ripense. Taxonomy (NCBI): domain Eukaryota; kingdom Viridiplantae; phylum Streptophyta; class Magnoliopsida; order Ericales; family Ericaceae; genus Rhododendron; species Rhododendron mucronatum. Next base: position 1,251,814 of record BPLT01000178.1, read on the forward strand.
CTACTTAGGGTTATTTATTTTCTAGTATGTCTTATGATTAGTAAGCAATAGACAGTAGCCAGGTTGAAATGACAATTTTTAGTCCGTATCGAATTTTAGGACTGGCCAGCTGAATTATCAAATTGCGTCGAGGGAAACAACACTATTGCGTCATGTGCGTTGCATTTGAGTTAGGACTGCAGGTAACTTATTTCTATTTCATTTTTCACAAATTACTATTGTATAGTAGATTGATAACAATTTGGCTGAATCATTCCGCTTATTCAACATTGTCCATCGGGCAAGTTTTCGCGTATTAATTTCTACTCAGTGTTTTACTTCGTTGTAAAGGCGTAAGCTTTAAAATGGTACATTCAAGCTATTTCGGTCGATTTTTGTCGAACCAATAACCATTTCTTCTGGGCGAGAAAAATATATCTAGGACAATATCTCTTCTTCTTTTTTTTTTAATCAGAAGCAGGCAAAAAGGCATGCTAAATAGAATTGGCCCGAACCGAAATATTTCGGGCCATAGGAACGGTTACAGAACCTTTCTTGTGGACTTGGCGTAGGGCTTGGGCCGAATATTTGGAAAGAGACAAATCACACATCACACCAATTAAGGGTCACTCTTTCTGGTTTTCACGAAAGCGTCTTGCTTTGGTAACTCTGTCCCCCATATTGAAAAAAGGGATCTAAAAATCATTTCCCAAAACTCCAATGGTAATACTATAACGAAAACATTAAGTCGAAAAAAAAAGAGAACAAAATCATAAAAAAAAAACTCGAGTAGAAACTGGAAAAGAAATAGATATGGCCGGAACGCCACCGTGACTACGACCATCACAACTCACTCCTTCGATGTGTGTGGTTGATGAACTTCATTGTGTTGTCGCAGTTAGTTATGACATGGTCTTGGGTTAATCCTCAAGAATTGTAGTAGTCGTCAAATATATTTTGGATTTTCCTCTTAAAACCCCCTGCATGTACTCGAAAAAAGTCGGGCCGAAACCCACGTACCCTCCTCCGAAATTTAGGAATTTAAAGTCCAAACTTTAGGCTTCTCATTAACTAAACCAAATTCAACTTTGAATTTCTTACCTTAGTCTGAGAAAAAGAGAAGTCAAAGGAGGCCTATGGGTTTTTAAAAAAAAATAAAAAAAAAATGGAGGCCTATGAATCTGGCATAGGTGGTTGAATCAGGCCCAAATCAGCAAGGCCCAACATTTTTCGTACTAACTTTATTTCAAACATCCCATTGGGCTTTGGAGACGCCGTTGAATTGTGTTTAAATACGGCCGTTCGATTATGTTTAAATCCAATGGTCGGAAAACCCCTCAGAACAGAAACACATGAATTTTCGGCACAGAGGATCTTCTCTCCTTGAAATGATGCCTACAATGC